>OY728122.1:640265435-642765435 GCA_963277665.1 Viscum album
CTAATAATTTATAATTTCAGTAAACTTATCTACTCCAAATACAAATTGTTTTTTATTTAGATGTATGGCATTATATTGACTCGTTCGTATTTCAGCATCCATATTTTGCCTATAGAAACCTAATTAAAATAGATATGGATTATATAGTGATTTAATAAATCAGAAAAAAAATATATATTATAACAATATACAATTAATTAAAGTTTTTTAAGTTATCCATTTTAAAATATCATACCCTCTAAAGGTATATAGTTATGATATGATACCAAATGTAATGTCATGTGATTTATAAACAAGAAATGTTATTTTAATTGAATTAATTTAAAAAAAATCACTTCAATGATCCTTTATATTTAGAATATTATTTTATGAGGAAAATAACTATTTAATAAAGGGGAAACATCCACATATTTTTTATTTTTTTCATAAAAATATGATATTTAGTTTATACAACAGTTTCTTTTGAAAACTATATAGCTTAATTTTTTTATGAATAATCATAGTTTAAATATCTGACACTATAAAATTTAAAATTATTTTTATATCCAATGAAAAATATTATTTAATATTTTATTTTTAGAAAATATTATATTAATAGATATAAAAATAAATTAATCCCATTTTTCTGTGGAAACCCGAAAAATACAGAATATCCTTATATTTTTCAAAGAATGTTTTTTGGAATATAAATAAAAGAATCTATATATGAAAATAATCCTCTTCATAATCAGAACAATTTATAACAAATTATTAATCATATAAAACCCACAATAGTAACTTCAGTCATGTGGGATCTCAAGAAATTTTTTCAAAATCATTCAACTCTAAAAGTTCATAAATATTCTTTACGTGATGAAATAAAAATATTTCAATAAAAATTTTATTTAGAAGAATAAGATTATTATTATTTTAATTATATTCATAAACTATTTTAACTATGTTTTATCATATTTTTGAATAATTTAATCCCTGTTCATTCTATATGAGTAACCAATCTAGTTATCTTACTCATATTCTTGTTCGTAGACTACATCATTAGCTAATTAATTAGAGGTAATTATCAGGATCACAAATTTTTATGACTAATATTTAGTGCACCTGCCATCATCTATATTGATCATTTAGTTTATAATGGATAATAAATTTTATCATTTCACATTTTCATCATAAAAAATTTTAAAAATTAATTTGTACCAATAAGAAAATCGCTTGCCATTTTATAATAATTATTAAGAGGAATATAATGTTTCTTGGATCCTCATGAAAGTAAAAATTACATAAATTTTATATAATAATAAATTACTTAAAATTTATGTCCACACATATTAGAATCTTGATATCCAGTAATGTCAATTATAGCAGTAAAAGATAATAAAACCCTTATTATTTCTCATGTCAGAAATACTAAAAATTATACATATGGAAATCATTGAAACGATTACTCTTTACACTATTCAAGGAAATTAAAATATCTCAAAAAGTGAGTTTTGTATGATTTTTTACACTGCACAAGACAATTCATAAACAAATTAAAAGAAAAGGTATATTTAAGATAAGGAGTTTAAAACATAAAAAATGACATTTTATAAGATAATATATTACAATACACCAAGTCTTAAATTTACAATCTATAACACAAAAATAATATAATTATAATTTTTTATAATTGATTAATATCATTTTTCATGTAAATATCATTATAATTATTTCCTTAATTTCTTTTCTTACTATGACCTAGTTATTTAATAAAATGTTTAATATCACATAGGTAATTTTTTGAGTCTTTTTAGTTATAAAATATAACACAATTATTGTGTTGACCCTGGAAAAATGGGTATTGGGTCAATTAGTAAATATTCATAGAATATTTTTAATAAATATTTATTCCTTAAATGAACTCTTAAAACTAACAGTGTATGGTTTTCATAAATAATGAATCATAGAGATTATTTTAGATGGTGTTTTGTATGTACGCTTCAACTCAAATTCTATTTATCCTATAGGTGAAAAAAATAAATAAAAATTATTAATTTTATAGAATGAAAAATATTTTACGAATTGTGTATTTATTTATTGACTCAATCCTTATAACCAACCATGTGAGGTGATAATTAAAAATGAATCTATTACTTCGAAGATGAGGTATTCCAGACATACTCAAGTGGGATGTCATAAAATTTCAACGTAATGAATGTGTAAGAAGGTATGTAATGTATTTATTTAGAGAATCATAATAATGTTTCTAATAATATATTTAATAATTTTATCTAAGAGTTTAACTGGAAATTAAATCCGATGATAACAAACAAAACACATCACTACATGGAGGTGGCCTCCCATAATACAAAAGAGTGATATTTTCATTTCCTATGGGATGGAAAAGGAATTGAAGAAGAATTGTGAAAAATAATAATATAATTTAATGATATGGATGATATTTTATTATTATTTAGTAATGGGTAATGATTATTTAATCAATGTATAATGATAATAAAACATCAAACCCCTAGTTTATAATTATACGTCTTATTTAGAAAACCATCATTTCCTTACCCCGTAATCCTTTTTAGGATGGTAATATGGTGATTTCATACCATATATGTCATGTGGATATATTTTTGGAAGGTATTTGGGTTTTATTGGTAATTTTAATTAGAATAATTTGTTTCATGTAGTTATGAGGGTAGGTTTTTCTTTTAATTGATGGAAGTAGAAAACTAATAATTATTCAATTTTTTCAAATAACAGAAAATTTTAATAATTTAATAGTGTCACTAAAATTATTATATTTAGAAGTATGTTCAAAAGGATTCAAATAGAAAATTAAAATAAGAAAAATAATTTATTTTGTGACCATATCAATTTTTATTTGATTTAGTTAAAATATGTTAACCTTTCCTATGGTAACTAATTTATAGCATGGTATCTATTCATAATTACCAAAATTTTAATAGAAATAATTATTTTATATGGACATCATGTTTCCAATATATTAATTAAATCTCTTAAGACAAATTTTTTTTAATTTTCATAAATAATATTTAATATAAATACACAAATTTCAATAAAAAACTTTTTGGAAAATTTTGATTTAAGCAGAAATTGATTTCATAAAAAATTCAAGATTATTTCTCATTACTATAGAAGTAATTATATTATATATTGGTAAAAAAATAAAAATAATAAAAATATCCATTATGTAATTTATCTTTTTAAATACGTCAATATAAATGAAAATTTTATAAAGAAATTGTATTGTTCAATATTTAGTCAAAATTATGTCATTTATTAGGAATTCATAAAATAATACAGTAGATAAATTTAATATGTTGATATAAAAAAATACATTTTATCAAAATAATTTTGAAAAATCAATATGTTTAATTTTTATATAATATAATATAATACATTGAATAAAATTATGATTAATAATATTATTAATTTTAAAATATTATTTTAAAAAAAATTGATGAATACTAATCTATAGATTGAATACTTATAAATAATATTATTTATTTATTTTTTAGATTGCATATGTTATCCTAAAGTTAAAACACTGACACAAACAAATCATTCCATCAATAATTCTACTAAATAAGAGTAATTATTTGTTTTAATGAAAATAAGGAACAAACCAATACAAGAATCTACAGATTTTATTGGGATTATGTCATGATAGGATTACATTGTCTATAGGGGAAATAATTTTTATACTTACATCCATTGTTTCTATATTATTATATCAAAATTTTTTGTTATAAATTTTTTATTAAATTGTCAAAATTGATGAGGAAGTATTCATGGTTTATGTACCTCAAAAATTCATTTTCATTAAATCATTATAATTACTATTAAATCCATAATGACTACATTATATGATTAAAATTCATTGATACCTAAGGATTCATCATCAACAGTCTTACTCTAAACATCTCAATATAGTAAATAGTTTTATTGTGTTGAAATTCCCAAGGCCCTCATAATATCATTATTGTCTAACAACACTGGTTAATCCCCATAAATTATTTAAATATGTGTCCTCTATTATAACTTTAGAGTTTCTTTATCATTATAAAATATATAAAATAGAAATTTATAGTTATATAACCCAAAAAATAATATAATTTATTGAATATAGAAGTTAGATAATTCCCTTGGGACCATAGGTACAAAAATTTCATTGGGTATTGGAATATTAAAGAATAAACTAATAGGAAAAAATCAATGTATAATTTTTTTACATTACATTTAATGAACCATCTTTGGTCAAGCTATCACATTAACCAAACTAATGTTTTATAAGTCTCAAATAACATTATCAATGTCCATTGTCTATTAATTACTACCTCGCATATAAAAGGAAACCATTGGGAATAATTACAAACACAATATACCATACACAAAATAATGGACCACATCCATAAATCTGAAAGGATATATCAAAATATTGGATATCCATACATATGAATAAATAATTTCAATAATAAGAATTAATCCAAATACAAATTATTGTAATTAATATAAAAATATTCAAAACATTATTTTAACTATAAAAAACTAACCTGATATCCTTGAAATAATATAAACACTAATACCAAAATAAGGAGAAGGATAATATGATCTGTAGATAAAAACCAAAAACGAAAATGAATATAAGGGGAACCCAATTATTTTTAGGGGTGTATGAAAATTTTAAATGAAAACATAGAAAAATGCATTATAGTATAGGCATAACATGTTTGACAAGTAAACAAGATATCGAGAAATAAGAAAATTAAATGAAAACATGAACTGTAAACATAGATCATCATGTAAAATCATGGCCTCAAAACATTGTTTATGTGAATAAATAGAAGGCTAACCTAGGAATAAATTTCACATAAGACCATTTGAACTATGCTGAACTTGATAAAAAATAAACCCTGAATTACAAAATTTACCATATTCATTGACAGCCCCTAGTTCGAGTCTAAAATTTCATTTGGGAAGTAGATAATATAAAAAAAAAAATTAGTTTAGACAACATCCCAGTTAACCAATACTGTAGCTAAATAATCAATTTTGAAACTAATATTTTAAAAAATTTCACAAAATATTTAACATTATACATTCAAATCTTAAGACAAACATAATATTCCCTATGTCACATCCCAAAAAATATATAGATCATCAACCCCAAATAACCATTTTTCCAAAAAATAAATTATTAAAAATAAAGTCCTAAAACATTATAAGAAAATTTTATATTGAAATTCCCACTCAAAATGACATTTGAAAATTCATACGGAATTTAGATGCTACAAGAAATATTTTATCAAAAAAAAACTATTAAAATAAAATATGTATTGAATTAATATCATATGAAATCAATGTCAATTATCCACATTATCTAGAAAAATAATTAAACATAATTAATAGTTTTAAATATGTCCTCAATAATTCATTAGAGCCAAATATGGTAGGAAAATCAATGTGAAAACTCATACAATATGGGTACACTAATAGTATGTTAATTATATAGAAACACCTAGGTTATATAAGTTATTACCATATTAAATTATAAAAATACTAATAAATAATAGATAAAGTGATCCACATGATCCCTATGGGATATTAATTTTGATATTATAAAAAACCCTAGCTACGATATTTTCCACTCGACAGAGCTTGGAAAAAATGATAATAAGAAAATGGAGTAAGAATAGAATTTCAGATGAAGGAAGATGAAAATAAAGAGAAATAAATACTTTCATTAATGTGATTCACATTAAAAAATGGAATAACACTATGGAATCACATAGGAGGATAGAAACGTCTATTAGGAGTATCATCCATGTTGGAATGGTGTTAGACAACTAAAAGTATGACATACATTGACTAAGAGAGATGGGGAATTCAAAATTTTATTTTCCATAGTAGGTTGAATTTTTTTGATGCATAGTTTAGGAATACATGGAAAGGAACTCACATTATAATAGAGTAATCCAAAAAGTTACTCCTAACCATTATCTTACCGTTTTTTTACTTTCCTAGGTTGCATGAATGGCCAGACTATTTTTGGAACCATGTGTTAACCATGAATATGCTACTAGAATGCTACCCCTATCCCAACATGGGTATATGGTTTGAACTAACACAAAACTAGTAATACTCCATATTTTTATTCCATGTTTTTTCAGGATTTAAAACCTCCATCTATCAAAACCTATTGAAATAAATAAATATAAGGTAATCATAAAAGTTCATACAACTTACTCAGGGAATTTATATTAATCTTCACCATGTCACTTTAATTCAGTATAATGTTTTCATTGTTAATGAATAGAGAATATTTGAGGCCATTACAGTTTCATAAAATACTCATTATTCGATGTATCATAGATATATATCCTATGTTTTCAATGAACAATGGCTAATAGAATATATTTATATTCCATCACTATATTCAGATGATACAAAATACAAATAGGTTCCTCACCCAATTTTTTATGGGGTTTTAAATAAAAATAATCTCATTCAACCACATGAATTTGTTTTTAATGATATCTAATAATCTTGAATATATGTAAGAAAACATAAATATAGATCAACTATGATAGTAAGGTCAAACTTTATTCAAATTATCATAGAAAATCCACTACCTATATTGGGTCAAAATATATGTCATAAACTTTTTTGACTTACCCAATTTATATTGTCTTAATCTAGGATAACATTTATGGAATTTCAAATATCTGATTATAATATCCCTAGGAATGTAATGAAGATCAACATATTATTTTTAGATTTCTTTGATCCATCACCAATATTTTTGTGTATATTATAACATACGATTGAAATCTTGAATATATCTCAATATCAATATAGTCTTATAAATCAATTCAAATATATAAATGAGGGCACTATCCTAGTCCCTGATATTATAACTTCAAGGTGGGACATATTTATTGATTCCTGATAATTATTATTATATGAAAATTAATCTATTGATCTATCTTCCCCCAAGAACCCTTGCAGATGTGGAAGTAATCTCATAGTAAATCCTCAAAAATTGAAATATCTTTTTTGGATAATCAATTAATATGTAGGTGATACCACATGATCAACCTCAAATGATAGAATATTACATCTTATAATATCCTCCTAATTTATGAAATATACACCGATACTCAATTTGAAATCTTAGTAATTGGAATATTATGAAGCTTAATGACCTCTTAGTCATATCAGTGGTCACGTTAAATGACATTAACATTATATATTGGTAAAAATTATAGGAAATTTTAATTTTAATTCCATATTTAAGTAAATTATTGATAATATTTTTTTCAATTTGATAATATATGTGTTTGAATAATTTTATTAGAAGTTTTTGTATTTTTTAAAAGATTGTGAGGAACCTCTAGTGCTCATGTGGATATTAGAGAATGATAATTAGAATTTCCTGAGTATGTGGGAATATCATTTTGGTTTATCCCATAGCTTGATCAGGTGTAATAAGGCCCCATATAGGTATAAATATTTCATGAAATTACTCGGAAAAATGTATTAGGAAATTCCCATGACCGGGGTTTTATTATGGTGACCCATGTTAATGATACCAAAATAATACATTAATTTCAGGGTGTAATTAATTCATTAAACAAAAAGTAACAAAACATAAGGAATAAAAGGATTAGTGTCATGGATTTTATCAATAAAAACATATTTTACCATACTTATTAATATATCAATATAAAAATTCACCTCTAAAACCATTTACTCACCACCATAATACAAAATTATCTTTATAACTAGGAAAATATAAACATAAGAATGGATGAGCTCGGGTACTTGATTATGGAAATATATTAGCATGTAATAATCATTAGAACAAAAATATAAGGGAAACAAGACTAATTTAGTAATATCAAATAAAATAATCTTCATGACATATGTGATTAAAATGATTAATCATTAAGTACTATTCCATAGAAAAATAGGAAAAATTAAATATCAACAAATGAATTGTATATAATCATAAAATGAATATGTTGTCAATATAGAAGAATGTATAATATATTTACTACATTGAATTTCTTAAAAAAATTTCAATGTCTTGAAATAAGTCACATTTTATATATGAAGTGGAATAAAAAGTTAAATAGAAAAACGTGGTTACCAAATCAATTTTTTCATTCTTAAATGTGAAAAAATAAAATTATGTCCACATATAATTATAAAATTCTATGTAAAAATAGAAACCAATGAATTATAAGGGTACATAGGAACCCATCTATCATTAAATATAAATATTAAGGAACCTTCAAATAAAAACATTATTCCAATCATAAAAAAATTACAAATAAATCGGTTCCCTAACATTTATGAATGGTAACCCATAAATAATGAATATTTCATATAAATTCAATAATCACCCCAAATGAGAAAATATTAGGTTATTTATAAACCATTAATTAATTAATGATTAATCCTTTTAAAATGAAATATTAATAAAAAATAGGATTTTTTCCAAAAAATATATCTTTAAATTATCATGAGAAAGATGATTTTTAAACACATTCCAAAAATAATGTTAAAAAAATATATAAAACAATATAAATTATTCAATAAAATTTACATTAATATTCCAAGAAAACAAATTAACCATATATCCAAATGTGACATAGATGGGTAGAATATGTTATCCTCGAATGGAATATAATTTGAAATATTTGAATGTTCCTTTATGGAAATCTCATTTTTCTAAAAGGATGTTGAAGTCATATTTTAAATATAATGTCAAAAAATAAGGATCAGAGAAAAATTATTTCCCATGAAATTACATTTTCACAATAAAATTTATTTATAAAGAAAACTATGTTCTAAAACGTGATTTCCCTATAAAATATGGCTGACATAAAATATAAAATTATAAAATTATATATTATTTTACCTAATACTTTTTTAGAACATGAGAAGTGATTATAATCTAAAGGAAGGATTTGAGTCATAAAAACCCCTTACTTTTTCTCAAGTTCAGTAGAATGTGATATACACTCCTATGTAAAAAAATACTATCTTTGTAACCTATTTTAGAAGATCATTCATTTCAGTAAAATTTATGAACTTCCTTAATAATTTATCCAAAATATGTATATTAGTAAGTTATTATTTAATATCAAAATAAGTTTTCAGAAAACATGACCATTTTAAACATGTTTTATGATGGAAGTGATGTTCAACATTATTCTCATAATATTTTACGTTTATATACCATAATATATACTCAAAAAAATATATTTTAAAATTATTTATAAATTTATATTTTCACATATTATGTGCTTCGAATTTTTTTGTGGTTAAGAAATCATAGACAAGCTCATTTTATTGAATTTATCCAATAAAATTAAATATATTAATTACATCATTAGATATTAATATTAGTACTGTATAATAACTAGTATATATAAAATAAGTTACTAATACATTTGGTTATAATAACATGGTATTCACTAATCATCAAAGATGCAAAAATTACAACCTTACTCATGTAGGTCGTAAAAAAGACATAAACTAGAGTGTGTTATAATGATTGAACGAGTAAAAGAAAATAATTCTATAATTTTAATATAAATTTTAAAAAAATATTTTACATGTATTATGTAACAACATGACATATTGTTATAGATTTCCTTTTAAAAAGATAATCTCTTTGATATCATTCAATATACACAAACCTAAGTCTAAATGAATGTTAATATTGTATACCATTAAAACCATTCCAATAAATTAGTGTTATGAATACTAAAAATGCTATTATTTAAATATTTATAACTATTTTAGATAATGAAAATGTAGTTTTAGTATATTATTTATACACTTCAAACAAACAACCATTCCTTAGAATTTTTTTTATTTATTTTATGGGAAAATAATATAATCAATTTTTCCCACATCAGTAAAATTAATTTCATAAAATTTATATCAATTTTTTTATAAACAATTAAAAATTATTGTTGAGTAATTTTTATCATTTTATGAGAAGATTACATTTCTATTTAATACTGAAAAATACAGTTTTTTATTAAAAAATATCATTAAATTTATAGAATTTACAACATTAATTTTTTTTGAAAATAGTTTTAGATGTTAAATTATTTCAATATTATTTTGATTAGGGTCATTATAATTAGGTTTATGATCAATTTTATACAATAATATTTATATATATATGAAATCATCTTCATTAGAAAATAGCTTTTCATCACATTTGTATGGTAAAATTTAAACTAATTTCATCCACTTATGTTTAATTAAATTTGATAAAATGGATTATATAATTATAATTATAATTATTAATATTAGTTAATAATTTTAATTAAATTTTCTAACATGATGAAGAATAAAAATTGATAATTTCATTTATTGTTATTAAGGATAAAGCAGGATTACCAGGGGTTAAAATAAATAGATAAGGTTTAAAATGACTTAACATAATTGTTAAGTTCAATTTTCAAACCATATTTAGACCCTATATAATTTATTAGTATTGGATGGTCAATTTTTTATTTATATGGTCTGCATAAGACATTAATATATTTTATTATCTTCAAAAATTTCAAGTGTGTCCTCTACCCCACTTATAAAAGGATGCCCGATTTTCAGTGAAATCCACACTTAATGTGAATTTTGGATTTACACATATCTATCCATGTCCCTTCCATATATCCGTACCAATAACTCAAGTCCATGTTTTGATCATAATACCATTCATGGAAGGCATTTATGTATAAACCACAAATGTTTTTCTGAAGACGAACTATAGTTCATAACCATGTGCTTTAATTTTATATCATATTATAAATATTTCAAATATTATTTGAAAATGTTGAAATAGAGGAAATAGTATCTTATAAATAAATCTATAAAATTATTTTAGTGTTAGAAACTATATCAATCTCTTAAATAATCAAATGTGAAATGAATCTATTGATTATATATACTTTGAAATACCACCTCACAAACTATAGTAATTAATTTTCCATGTCCGCATCTCATGTTAGAATATAATAATTCATTATATTTATTTTTATTTTTATTACTTAAATATAATTTTTGATTTATAATATCAAAACTATAACATTACCTTCAAAATTTGAAGGAAAATGATAATGTTTCTTGTGCGTACTTGTGGAAAACCACCTCCAAGATGCAATGTGATGTGTTATTCATTTTATTTTGAAATTTACGGTAATAAGGAAAGAATTAATTAATACATATGTGGCATATATTATATTATAATTAATATATCATGTTAAATTACGTTATACCATTATTTTTTACATCCATTAAAAATGAAAACAATGTCCATATGTAATAATGGCCTACCATCTTCATGAATGGTGTTCTTAGTTTTTCTATCAATGCAATTAATTGTGGACTATATATATTTATCTATTGAATTAATATTGTATATTTATTAATTTTAATATTATATGTATTATTTAATAATGATTAAAGTAAAATGACTAAAACTAATGACCAAAAAATATATGAAAAATTATGTGTTTCTTACTATGAACAATGATTTATTAATTAATTTATTATTAAATGGATGATATAAGTTTAAAAGTTAATAATTTATATTAATATATATTTGAGTATGTTACGTTAATATATGTATAACTAAAAAATATTTATTATATACGAGGTTCAAAAACATACAAAGAAATTCAATCAAAATATAAGGTTCTATCTCAAAATCTCAATACTTTTCATTATTATTTGGGGCCATATTTCCTTTTGGAAAATTAGTTATTCATAAAATATTAAACACAATAAATTTTAATTAAACTCTAGTAATTTATTTAAATTTTATGTTTTCGTTTCAATTTGAAATCATTAATTACTCAAGATAATAATGAAGTTTTCTAAGGAATAATGACCTTGTATTTTCTACTTGTATAGGTATCATTCTCTTATAAGTAAATATTTTTATTAAATATCAATAAAAATAAAACAATATATATTAATTTAATAATTTTATATTAACCTATTTTTGGGTTTTTACAAAATCCATTTAAATAATCCTTCATATCGTTTTCAGAATGATTTAATTTTTGATGGTTTTTTAGAATTGTGAAAGTACTATTTTATTTATGTTATATGAAATATATAGAATTTAACACCATAATTTCACTAATTATACTAAATATAAATTCAAAATTTTATAAGGTTCCATTCAAAGAAAACGTTTTCATTAATATTTGAGAAGTATTTCATACATTGAATAATTGATTTCAAATAGAAAATGGTGTCTTCCTCAAGAAATTTTCTTCTGTTGATTGTAATATAATTTAGTCTATATCAGAATCATTTGTCGAATGTTACTATTATGATATACTCTAATTATATCATCAACTATATTTATCTCAATGTTATATAATAATTTTGACTATGTGATGCATTGATATTTCATATTATAGTTCTTCCAATATAAAATGTTATTTATTTATTTGGAATGTTAATTAAGTTGTATTGATTATTCATATGATAAGTCCTTTTTAATTATTATGTGAATGGTGGGGACTATAATTCTATAGATCCTTGATGATTTTTTTATGTCTCATGAGAAAAACATGATTTGGAATTTTGTAGATTCATTACCAATTTCTGTAATATGACATCACACGTGGCATTAAAGATAAGTTCTAAATGTTATCTATTATAAATTACATCATTATATTATATTTTGTTGGTATCTATTTTATTTTTTGATTATTTATAATATAAATGAATTTTTTTTAATTTAATTATTTATATGGAATTATTTTACCATCATTTGTTCTTCCCATATTATCCATGATTTATTAAATTTTACTACATGAATACCCTTATGGAGCATCAGAGCTCACCCATTTCTTATATATCCAATCCCTAGGATTCTAGAAATTTCATTTTGATTTCTATACAGGGATATGATAGAGGGAGTGATGATTTTTTGAAGAAAATTTTATATTTTGTTTTATTTGTTCAAATTTAATGTGAAATTCAAAAATGTATCCAGTTTATCATCTCTATTAAACTATTCATTACTTTGGGAAATGATCATATATATAAAGTACCAATGTATTAATGTGGCCACCGACTCGGAGCTACTATGGTTAATGACTTTACTATTTACATCACTAAAATTTTGATATAAATCATGGAAACATGATTTTCAAAAACTTATATTGGGTAATATAACCCAATGAAGTATGTTGAGGATAAATATAATTATATAACAATGTCAAAATAATCATGTAAGGTAGATATTATATTCATTTCCTAAAAAATTAAATTATTGCATACATATTTAAACTGATAGTCATTTTAATATAAATTCATCTGGGCTAACATCTTTGAAAAAAATTCTTTCAAGAATAACTTGGCCATCATTCTGGTGCATGCTGATTGTACACTTATCCTTAACCTACATGGACACTCTCGTTCTATAGTTGTGTATTAATTCATATTTTATTAATAAAAATTATGAAGGATTGCAAAATTATTTTATTATTTGAGAATATTCCAAATGAAACAAATTTTTTAATCCAGAGAATAATTTTGAATATATTTTTAGTTTTTGTTATGTGTTCCAATAGTTTCTAAAGTATACATTATGATTTATAATGTTATAATCTAATATATTGTTTTCCATTGTTAAATATGGTGGTTATCTGACGAAATATAAACAATATCAATACATATAATCCATGTAAGTATTTCCCTCTAGCAATAGATAATGAAACCAGAGATACAACTATAGTTAGGGATAAACCAATTATAACTATATAGGGGAAGCATACTAAGGCTATGAAAAATAAAGAATCTATATGGATTATATTTTTAATCCCCGATGCAGTGTAACAATATTATACCACATCATGTGTTATCAACACCCATCAATAATTAGGAATACAAATCAAATTGTATCTTTGAAGTGGACATGATGTTAAAGAATATATTTCTCATTTTGTGAAACAATGAAGGGGAAATTTTTTACTTTTTTTGTTATCATCTCCTTGTCAATGTGGATCAATAGTTTCCATTGATTAAAAATAAAAATACTGATGATTAAATAATAGGAATGTAATATATGTATTTTTTATATCTATTATCTGAAAAATGTTTTCATCAAAAACGATGACTAAATATTTGAGGGAATTTTTCTGTCAGAGAAAAAATGAAGTTGAAAATGCTTCTATGTATAAAGACAATTGTACAAGGATTGAATGGAATGATTTGGAAAAATTTATGTAATACAAAGAAAATGATTAACTATTACTTCATTGGGATTAATAATTTCCTTTAAAAGGAACTTGTCACCCAAGAATTTGTCGTTATATGATGATATATTAGCATGTTCTATTAAGATAGTGAATGAATTTTCCATGTCTTATGGATACTATGTTATTAAAGAGATTAAGGGGATGTAAATAAATTGTATATGTAGAAGAATAAAAAGGTTAATTTCAGAACATGTAATAATTTTTGAATGAAAAACATTGGTACATGATTATAATAAAATGGAATTTTCTTCCAATTTGGAGACAATGTTCATCATGCTCATGAAAGAAAGGGTAAGGTAATAATCTTCAACGTTTATTTAAATAATTGTAATGTGATTGTTAATTATTAAAACTAGTTACCCAAACATCAACGAAATATTATATATAAGAAGCTAAGGTGATGAGGCTATGAATATTCATATATAGAAGTCAACGAGGTTGTTTCTAGAAATGTTGTGAAACGTACAAATATCATCAAATCCATGGTTGAAATTTAATTTTTTGACTCTGGTTCTCAAATTATTTTATATCATATTAATTTTATAGGGCTGCATAATCCCACCTCAACATTTACATATTTAATTGGATGTGAAAATTCTAATCGTTGGATGAACTCATCTCAAGTCTACAACACTTCTATGATAGAGTTTTTTTGTACTGTCCATACTTAGATATTTTTTATTCTTCCACTACATGAATTAGACATAATTATGGGTATGGATTGGCTTTCATAGTATAAATTACAAATCAATTTTTTAGTAAGGGAAGTTATATTTGATATTAAAAAGAAAAAATAAATCATCTATTAGTGTCAGTAAGAACCTAAACACCAAATGTAAATTACTACTATATTTCATTCAATATATTCAGAATGTATATCGATCTCAAATGGGTTGGGAGGAAAAAATAGTGAAAATTTTCCAAATATTATAGAAAATGTAGATGAATTTCATAAATCCTTTTATATTTTTCTCCATAATTGTGATTTTTTTGTTTTAAATATAACTCATTATTGGGGTTATGTCCATTTCAGTAAAATTATATAGATTTTTCATGAATTATTTAAATGAATTGGAGAAGAAATTCTAGGATAATATTGATTAGGGATTAATATAGACAATTGATTCATCATTTTTGTGAACCAGTACATTTGTTTGAAGAAATATGGGTTAATCCATCTTCTCGTGGATTGTTAGAAATTTAACAAGATCTCAATCACAAACATGTATTCTTTGTCTCATATTTTTTATTATTTTTATCAATTACGATGATATGTATATTTTTTATGATCAAAATACGATATTGGAATAATATTCCAAGGGTCGTTTAGGATTTAAAAACTACAACCATCCATATTAGTTATTTTCATTATGAATTTGTAATAATTCCATTTGGGAAAAACGAAAATCTTTTATACTTCATTGATTTAATAAATAACATCTTTAGATATTACAATGAAGAGTTTTCAAACAAATTTATTGTTGGTTTTCTTATATATTCATAGAAAAGGTATGATAATATTTTTGTTTCTATTATGCTAAATACCCAGAGGAATGAGAATTTGTATGTAATGTTTTCCAAGTTTTAATTTTGGATTTATAAATTTTTATTTTGTGGTCATATATTATCATATGATTATAAATAGATGGATTCTTCAATTATAGATGTTATTGAGAAATGGAATAGATGAACTAATGTAAGTGTAATCTATATATTTCATGGGATATATGTACAATACTAACACATTTTAATATATTTCTCATGGAAATCTAATCTAGTCCCAATATAACTCAAAAGGGTTTTAATTTCTTATGGATAGATTTATTTGAAAATAGTTTTAATGAAATAAATAGAACGTTCTCCAGAATCCTTGTTCTTACATTACTCTATAGTGGATAAGGGTTGTTGATTTATTGTGAGGCATCAAAGAAAGGGATAGGAAGAATCTATATGCAGAAATACATGGTGATATCATATTACACTCAACAATTACAAATTCATGAGAAAAATTACCTAACTCATGATTAGGAGTTGGATACTTTTTGTTTTCCATTGAATATATTGTGTAATATCATAATGGTTTAAGGTTTGATTTATATATATATATAATAAAATCATAAATATATATTTATATATAAATATATTAATATGTTCCATATAACATTGTTTTTTTTACAAAAAAATGAATTCTCAATACATTACAACCATGTGATGATGAACATGTTGGACGATGATATGTGTTCTAAAGACCATGAATGTTTGTACATGATGATTATTGACAGAGATAAAATATTTATATATTTATAAAAGATGAATCTTGATATCATGAAAAAATTTGGATGATATTATTTTTATCAGATTAATAATCAACCATCCATATATGAGAAGATAATGAAGGAATAGAAGAGAGATGTTAAATAATAGATGATGGTTGTTAGTGGTCTAATTTTAATGCATTATCATAATGGAATAATTCTTTTTGGTAACTAATTATATTCCCCTTCAATAACAGACATGAAGAAGGATCTATTGAATTATTCTCATTGTTATTCATTCACTTTTAATCATAGAAATAGAAATATATATAGAGACCCGAATGAATATTTCTAGTGGGAAAACATGAAGAGGGAAACTATTATGTATGTATAAAAGTTCTTGATAGTTCATGTGTTATGATGGATAGACTAAAATATAAGGGGTTGTCAAAAACATTACACATACTAGACTTGAAATTCGGAAACATCACTAAGGATTTTGTGGTCTGACATCCCAAAACATTAAAAGGAAATAATGATATTTAGGTTTTAGTCAATCAACATATAAATTCACCACACATCATTTCTATTATTATTAATTTATCTCTTGGTCGGTTTTCTAGAATTTACATTTATGTTTTTTTAAACTTTTATAGACTACCACAATCATTTTTATCTGATAAGGATCCATGATTTTCCTCAATGTTCGGGAATAGGATTTTTGTGCTCTAGATATAGTGTTATGTTGTAGTGATATTTTTTTCCCCACAAATATGTTCAGTTTGATTGGACCATTCATGTTATTTAATATATATTACGAGTATGGTATTATTATTTCAAATATGGTTTTTATGAAAACCATCATTTTGTGGTATATTCATACAAAAATAACTTCCACTCAAGGATTCGTAAGGATCCTTAAGAATCCCACTATGGAAGAATGTAATGAACACTAATATGTTAAGATGTGGTTGGAGAAAAAAATTTATAGGGACCTAGGAATGTTGTGGATATTGAAGAGAATGTAATATTATTTTAAAAATCAGATATGATCATTTAATAATTGATATAAAATTTATGATAACAATCATCGATGAGATGGAGAAATTTATGTTGTTGAAAATGTGTCTCTTTAAATATATCCCAAGAATATGATATTGAAAATTGGAATTAAGGATAGAAATATTCCAATGTTTATTTTGCCTCATTGGGATTATTCATTATATTTAGATTTTAGATTATCTCTTTATACATTCAACATATCACACGATTGACAATGATGTGTTCCATGTATATCTCCTAATGAAACACAAACTAGATCATTCATATGAATTGAAATAAGAAGTCGTACTATTAGAAAAAGATATATATTATAAGAAATAAATGGGTAAGATTCCCGATCATAATGAGATGGTTATTTTAAACAAGACCACTCACATGGTCAATGTTCTGTGATGAGTCCAAAAATTTTATGATGCCTCATGTGAACATGAGGATTTGATAAAAATAAATAGTCCATAGTTTTTTTTGTATTGGAGTAATTAAAATTTGAAGTCATAATTATTATAAACCAGATAGCAAGTTACAAACTGTGGATTTATGATATTTTTTAAATGAATATAATATATTTAACAACATTCAATACACACAACATTGATACTAAATGAACCATAATATTATATTAAGTTAAAACCTAGATGACCGAATGGTGAAATTAATAAGAATAATACCCCCAACTGACACCAGAAGGGGACCAAGCTGTAACTACCCCTAGATGGCTCTATAAGCTAGTGGATGGTGATTAATGATGATGTAAATAGTAACTCAGGGAGGCCATTTCATATTTAAATATACACAAAATTGCAACCAAGTCAAAAAAAGATCATAGGGAGAGAGTAATAGATGAAAAGGTGAAATAAATATACACAAGAATGCATAAACCTTTAGACAGTATGAATGTATGAAAGTGTAAACTGGAAAGTAATGGAAAATATACACATCGCACCAAAATAGTTTCCCAACATGAAAAAACTAGAATGTTGAATGTTTAGAGTTCCCAGATCATGCATCCCAATCTACAACCAATATATATGGTCCAAGAATCCAGAATCTCTATGATCCACTAATGTCGTGGTCAATATTTCTTACATCTGAAAGGGACATTATATGGCATCTTGACTTTTTATTACACATCTTTTCATTACATTTAACCAATAGAGGATCTGGAAAGTCGGCTGTCTTGGAAATCAGGAACAATATTCATGAAAAATTTAAACATTATTATAATCCACATGTATGGATTCATGAAATGTTAATCCTATGTACAATTACTAAATATCATAACCTACTGACATACATCAATGAAAAGGGTAAGCAGAAGGCCCAGTAAGGAAAGAAAGTGAAATAGTTTACTTGTTATCCTGAGTGATATAAATTAGAACATGATGAAAAACATAATGACCTGAGAAATGAAAGTAGAAGAATATCATAATGAAAATAAATTGATTCACATCATGAAATATGTGGCTACCACATTATATTTAGACATTCAGGAACATATCACCAAGGACTATCCCCAAGGAGTCGTAAAAATTACCATGGTTATTCACCCAGGTGTTGTAAAACTTGTTATATCTAGAGATTAAATTCCATACCCAACTCATTGGAGAAATATTATGGAAGACCATTAATATTTAATTATTTTCATGCCTTTTACAAAGATCATAATAAAATATTTAATAAATAACCCATTGAGAGTAAAATTAATGGGGTGCACTTCAAAATTGTGACATTTTGAATGTAATTAAAAACCTGATCATTGTATCTTTTATAACCCTTGGAAAAGGAATGAGGGTTTCTTGAATGTAAATTAAAAAATAAAAAATATAGATTTTATGTCTTCATTAATACCTCTAGAAATAAAAATATATTTGGTTATTCTAATAAATAAAACAAGAGAATTTATTGAGAAAAAGAGAGATATTTTTTAGATAAAATTTCTTTAGCATGACGACTATATATCAAGGTTTTTGAAAACATTAAATAAAAAGGGGAAAAGGGTCAAACACTCTTAAATAACACATTATCAATTATAGGGACATAATTAAATTTAAATAAGTTCTTGGTGTGTATGTTTTAATGACATACCACATAAAAAGGAAACATGAATGAAAAGAGAATATGCGATTCCGTTTACCAAAATTTGGCAGGCTAACGACGTCTCATAAAAATTCAGAAAACATGGTGATGAGTGCAGAAAGGGTCTCTCATCAATTGAACATGAAATGGATAGTACTAGGGATATTTAAGGACAAACCCCCACACAATAAAATGGTATCTAGAAGAAATAACATAAAGGTAGTCATGGCAGAAAAGAGGAGGGTGAAAGGTTCACTTACCTTGAAGAGAAACATCGAAATCATGATGGTTGGGACCATTGAGGAATTAAGGGAATTGTGGGAGGAATTTGTGGTAGGTAAAAAGAATAGAGAATCATTGAGGAGAAATTTTGACTTAAAATAATTAAATAATGGTTTGGTAATTATTGAAAATGTGAAATAATAATTTATTAATTTTTAAGGGACACCTCATCATTGGTATTTGCAAAACGATGGGCTTTCCCATCGTATTTGACCATGGTATTGGCCACGTGGGACACCTAATAACATTCATTAATATTCATATGTTGACCAGAATTATTACATCTAGATTACATCATTTATGATGTCATTAATCACACTAAAATTCAAAAACTGTATTTTTAATATTCACTGATAAACAAAACATTTTATAAAAATCTCATAAATTCACCCTAACATAATATCGACTCTATAAATTCAAATATGAACTAAATTTTATAAAAATAATTTTATAATTATGACATAATTAATTTTTATGTAAAAATCATATTTAACTGAAAAAATACTAATACAAAACTAATAATTTCTAAAATAGTAATTTACATATTCTATTATATCACATTAACATTCATGATGACTAAATTATATTTATATTTTCTTGCATGAGGTTACTATTCAATTGGTCATATGACTATTAATAAAAGAAATATTAAAATTTATACATAACTATTCAATAGAAAATTATGCAGGTATTATTGGACTCTAAATTTCTTACTAATCACATCTGTAGAAGACAATTTTTTAAAATCATTTCACATTATAATTTATTTAAATCATAACAAAATATTTTAAAATACATTTTTTCAAAAATTCACCAATAATACGAAACTTCAATAAATTCATCCTAGATTTTTTTACAATTGAAATTCAAAATTTTACCATAATAATTAATAATAATTTTCTTTATCAAAAAGTATTACAAAACGTAACTAAGGTCTCATTACATATCCCCTTATTTAACCTGCATAGTTCTTATGTGTAAGGTGTTCTATGGTGATAGAATCTTGGGGCAGCTCAGAAAAAATTTGTTGAGTTGTAATATCTATTAACTTGAACTTCTCCCTTTGTGGGTTCCATTCAAGCATCACATGTTGAAGCTCATATTGGGCATGGTCCAGAGAAAAGCCAGGTGATGCAACCTCATTCCAAATCTCTGAAAGATGAGTTTTTATGGCCCAAGCCTATTGGATATGGCTATCAAATCTACCTACTGTATTAATTTACCATGATCAATTATATTTATAAACAATTATCACCAAATTATGAATTTAGTTTCCAATGGTCATATTGACCAATGGTCATATAACAGTCAAAACCCTATGGTATTATTTCAATAATGGTCACATAATTAATTAAATGATATAGTTTTTTTATTATAAAATAAAATAATAATAAAATTACAAAAATAAATATTATTCACAAGTTCGGGTCGTTACATTCTTCACCCTTTATGAAATTTCATCTCTGAAATTTCAACTCGTACCCTCAGAAGAGAAAAGTTGTGGGCACATCTTCCTCATAGAGTCCTCTAGTTCCCACATGGCTTATTTGTATTTGTGGTTCCTCTACAACACCTTAACTAGGTTGATAGTATTATTGAATATAACCATGTCTCTAAGAGCCATGATCTCCACCGACCACTCCTCAGAAGAGACTTCATGTTCCAGTAGTACCACATTTAGATTTAGTACATATGTAGGGTCAGGTATGTACTTCTTAAATAGGGATATGTGGAAGACATAATGAAATTGTGAAAAAATTGGAGGAAGTAAAATATGATAGACCACTAGTACCACATGATCAAGGATTTCACCATGGCCAATGTACCAAGGTATGAGCTTCCCTTTCTTCACAAACCTCAGGAATCTCTTCCAAGTTTAACATAGAAGAATGAATTTGTCACCAACATCAAACTTCATGTCCCTTCGATGGTTGTCAGCATAGCTATTTTTCTATCTCTGAGCATCCTTAATGTGATTTTTGAAATCATGTACCTTTTCTCTCATCTCTTTCACAATATCAGGCCCAAAAAGATTTCTCTCAAGAGATTCAACCCAACAAGTAAGAGTTTGAAAAAGCTTCTCATATAGTGCTTCATAGGGTGCCATTTGAATTCTCGAGGTGAATCTATTATTGTAACAGAACTCGACTAAAGAGAGATGATGATCCCATCGACCTTTAAATTAAATTGAGATTGTTCATATAATTTAATCAAGTGTTTGAATAGTTCTTTTAGATTGTCCATTAGTTTGGTGTGATAGGTCGTACTGAAATTCAATTCGGTACTCAGAGCGTATTAAAGGATTCTCCAGAATTTTGATGTGAACCTTGGATCAAAATCATATATGATATAAAGTGAAACTCCAGGAATTCTTACCACTTCCTTCACGTAAATCCTAGAAAGTTGATCATGTGGGAAATCTTCTTGAATGGATATATAATGGTCAGTCTTGGTGAGACGGTCCACAATAAATCATATTGCATTGTTTCCATTGGATGTTCTTGGGAGTCCAAGGACAAAGTCCATTGTAATATTTTCACACATCCATGCTAGTATGATATGTGGTTGCAATACCCCATTAAGAAGTTGTCTCTATTCTTTCATTTTCTAACATACCAGGAACATTTATGTATAGTCAGCAGTCTCCCTTTTCATATTATCACTCCAATAATGATCACAAATGACCCTATACATTTTTTTGTTTCTAGTATGTATATAGAAAGTTGAGCTATGAGCTTCAACAATCACCAACTTCTTTATTTCGAGAACATATAGAAAACAAAGTTTTGTATAAAATTTTAGTACACCTTCTTGATCAATATTGAACTAAAGAAAAATTACATCCTTCACAACCTCAAACTACTTCTGCAACTAAGGATCTTATTTTAGAGACTTCTTGATATTTTCTAGTAATGAGGGTTGAGAAATCATTTGGTTTAGGGTTGATTATTTCCCATCCCTTATAATTCCCATGTCCATCTTTACTAGGTCATTGATCAAAATATCTCTTTGAATCCTCCTCATGGAAATAACTATTTTTTCTTTCCTTCTTAATGCATTAGCAACATTGTTTTCTATTGTTGGATAATAATTAATTGAACAATCATGTTCTTTAAGAAGATATAACCATGTCCTTTGTATCATGTTCAATTCCTTTTGTGTGGAAATATACTAAAAACATTGATGATCTATGTATATATAAAATTTATCTTCAAAAAGATAGTTCCTCTATATCTTCAGAGAAACAACGACCACAGCCAACTCCATATCATAAGTAGGATAGTTCTTTTCACGAGTCTTCAACTGTCGAGATTCATAAGCCATGAATTCTTCATTTTTCATGAGGACGCACCCAAGCCAATTCAAAGATGCATCGCTAAATCAAATGAATCCTTTTCCACTTGAGGGTTGAGTTAACATGGGTGCAACAACCAATTTCTTTATCAGCTCTGGGAAACATTCCTCACACTCATTTTTCCAGATGAACATGACCACTTTTTGAGTTAAATATGTTAATGGTTTAGAATGTCATGAAAAGTTTTTCAAAAGTGACCTATAATATCCTAAAAATCTGTGGAAGTTATGTTTCTCAGATGTTGTTGTACGATGAGGCTACTCCTCGTCAAATTTTCTCGTTATAGGGTATATTGTGATTTTTTCATTAGTAACAATGTTCTCTAAGAATGAAACTTGTTGTAACCAGAATTCTCATTTTCTGGACATTCAAAAAAGCATATCCTTCCATGGTGTTTGAAAAATAACCCTTATATGATCCTCATACTCCTCGCAACATTGGTAATATATCATAATATCATCCATTGAAACTACCAAAAAGATTTCACGGTAGTCCTTAATGAATCTATTCATCAAATACTTAAAAATAGATGGTGCATTAGTCTGTTTGAAGGGCATAACAACAAATTCATAATGACCATATCTTGATCGGATGGAAGTTTTTTGGAAAATATTCTTTCGTCACCATCAATTGACAATAACAAGATTTAATATCAACCTTAGAGAAGAATTGAGCCCCACATGGTCAGTCAAATAAGAAATCAATTCTAGGAAGAGGGTATTTTTTATTCACTATGATCCCATTTAGTTATCTACAATCAATGTATAGCTGAATTTATCCATCATTCTTCATCAAAAAGAGAACAGGTGCTCCCCAAGGAGAAACACTTGGACAGATAAACCCCATCTCCAAAAGATCATGGAGTTTTTTCACTGATTCCATCAACTCCCCATTTTCCATCCTATAAGGGGTCTTATATATCAGATAAGATATAGGTATGAGTTCAAAACATAACTCTACCACTCTTTCCGGGGTAGGTATGGGTAACTCTTCATAAAATACATCAATGTATTCCTGGACGATGGGGGCATTTTCTATCCTTATACTCAAATTTATTTATTCTTCATCACTAATCATCTTTATAAAAAATGATATAGGAGGCTCTCATATACAAAGATCAGGTTGAGATATCTCTCCTTATAAGATAACCATAGGTTTTCCATTCAAGACTACTAAGAAATCCTTGCTTCTACATTTGAACTTAGCATTATAATTTGAGAGACAGTCCATCCATAGTATAATTTCATTTTCCCTCATGTGAATGGCTAATTGATTTTCTATATGATTATTCTCACTAATATAAATACTAGTGTTTCTAAACACTGATGATGCTTGTATAATCCCACCAGGAGTCTTAACTGATAACTCTATATTGAGAAAATTGGTGGTTGATTATAAATTCGTTGAAAACATGGAAGAAACAAAGGAATACGTAGATTCAGAATCAAGAAATGTACTTGATAGAATTGAGAGAACATCTAGAGTATATACCACCACATACAATGGTGATTCAACATCATCTGTAATGATTGCAAAAGCACGACATTTTTCCATTGGCCTTTGCTGAGTCTGATGGTGGTTCCCCACCAATGCCCTTGGAATTGAACAGTGATTGGACAAGTGCCCATGATGAAAATACTTATATCATTGGACACAAGGTAGTTCCTGAACCATCTTCCCATTGTTTTTAGTGTTTGGGAGTTTAGGCTTCACCTCACTACGAAAATTCTATGTGGTATGTCCTTCTCTTCAACAGTTGTTTCCCTTCCTGATCTAGAGCATGCAGTTCTATAATTCTTCATCCAACATTTATTAAATGTAGGATGTTTCACTTTCTAGCAACCTACCCCTATTCTAAGCACCTCCCTAGGATTGGATCCATTGATCTCTTCTTTTCATTGGATTTATGAGACCACTGCATCTCACCAAACTCCAGCTAAACTTTCATTGCACTTTGTAACATCAAATCAAAGCTTTCATAGTATCAGTTGGCTAGATTATTCCACAGATGGGGTATTAGTCCACCAAAGAATTGTTCATCCATCCCATTAGGATCCATGACAAAATGTGAGGTGTAATGGGAATGTCTTCTGAAGCTCATATTAGAGAATCCAACAGAGTCATTCTTTTTCAACGTCTGCTCGAGAAACTGCTTCTCCATTTTCTTTCTCATCAAATGAGGGATATACATACTGATGAAGATCCCTATGAATGCTTCGAACTCAATTGCCTAAACATCCATTATTGGACTTGTTTTTTTAATTAGTTCCCATCACTGCTCAGCTTCTCCCTCAAATCGGTAAATTGCCAGGGTGACCTTCCCTTGTTCTGAACATTGGAGGACAAAAAATATCTTCTCGATATAGCTAATACATTGTATAGTAATCAATGGGTTGATAGATCTACTGAAGGTTGGGGGTCGTTGTGCAATAAAGGAATTAATAGAATGTTTTTTCCTTTGGGGTTTGATTGGTCTCTCAGCTTTATTCAAGTTATTTCCCATAAATTGAGTCAGTTAGTTCATCATTCTCAAGATGGTTTCAATTTCGGCTTCCATCAGAGGGTCGTCAATGCATGGTCTATTGTGGTCACCATATGCATAGTTCCTCATATATACATAAATTTTATAAAAGAATAAAACTTTAGGGATAATGTAATTTTATTTATGAGTATTTTAATGATAATGGATTTTTTGTCTTAAAACATCAAGCTTAAACAATTACATTTATATACAAATCCTTCATAATGATTAATAAAAAGCTTATCATTAACCAAACATATCCCCTGGGAGTGTCAAACCATGAGTGAAGTAAGGCCCATTATCATGTTCCAAGATACCCTGGGTCAGGATTCAAACTTCATTTCAGAGATTTCACACCAAGGTACACTTGTGCTTGACCCTCATACAATTGTTCATGTCCAGACAATGATTTATCTATTCAAAAACCACTTAATTAATATTTAACCAAAATACCATGGTTTTTTCCTATATTTAAAATTTTCTATATGGTTATTACTAATATTTTCATATCCTATTTTCCATAAATAACTAAACTATACATTTATACCAACTATGGAATCATTATTTTTTATTAAATAACATTTAATTACATTTTAAAAACATAGGATCTTTAATTTCTATAGTCTTGGAAATCAGAAACAATATACATGAAAACATTAAAAATTATTCTAATACACATGTAAGCTTTAATAAAAAGTTCATCCTAAGTAAAATTACAACATCTCATAACCTGGATACATACAACAAAGAATAGGGTGAGCAGAAGGCCCAATAAGGAAAGCAAGTGAAATAGTTTACATGTGATCTTGAGCAATATCATAATGAACATGATGAAAAAAATAAAGATACAAGAAATGGAATTAGAGGATTATAATTATGAAAATAAAATGATTGATAAATGAATATGTGGCTACAACATTTAATTTAGACATTCATGAACATATCACCAAGGTCCATCCACAAGGTTTCATAAAACTTTCCAGGATTATTCACAAAGGTATCATGAAACTTGTCATATCTAAATATTAAATTCATTCTCCAATACATTAGAGATCTATATGGGCACACCCTTCATATGTATTTATTTTAATGAGAGCCACAAAGATCATAATCAATTATGTCATAAATATACAATATAGAGTAAAAGAAATGGGTTTCACTTCAAAATCATGACGTTTTAAAAGTTCATAAAAACATGATCGTAATGTCACTTATAACCCTTAGAAAAAGAATGAGGGTTTCATGTATGTCAATTAAAGAATCATATAGATAATTTTTATGTATTGGTGAATAACTTTGTAAATGAAAATATATTTGGGAATTCACATTAATAAAACATGATAATTACTTTAGAAAAATAGAGATATTTTGAGATGAAATTTATACAGCATAACGACCATATAAAATGGGTTTAGAAAACATTAAAAAGAGTGTGGAAAAGTTTCACCCATTAATAAAAAACTCATGAAACAATATAGTGTAAAAATAAATTTTAAATAAGATTATGGTATGGTTGTTTGAATGACATATAACATTAAAATTAAACATGAAATAAAAGAGAATATGTGTTTTCTTTAACTAAAATTTGACATCCTAACAACGTCTCATAAAAATTATGAAAATGAGTTTATGTGAGAAAAAAGGGTATTTCATAAATAGAAAATAAAATGGATTATATTAGGGATATAAAAGAATAATCACTCACATAATAAAATGTAAACAAGAATACATAACATAAAGGAATTCGTGACATAAAATAAGATGGTGGAAGGTTCCCTTTCCATGATGATTAACTTTGAAATTTTAAAGGTTGGGAACTTTGGATACTTGAGGGAACATGGGGAGGACTCATTGGGAGGTAAAAAGACTATATATTCAGTGAGTATGAATTTGGATTGAAATTAATGATGGAATGAGTCAGTATTTATAGAAAAAGTGAAGTAATAATTTATTAATTTCCAAGGGACACCACATCGGTGGTATATACAAAACCATAGGCTTTACCAAATTGTTTTCCCATTGAATGGGCCACTTGGGAAACCTCATAACATCTCATACTATTCTAAAGTCAACCAAAATTATTATATCATTTATGTTGTCATTAATCACACAGAAACTCAAAACTATATTTTTACTATCTACATAAAAACAAAACATTTTATAAAAACATCACAAATTCACCCAAACCAAATATCTACATAATAAATTAAAAATGTAACACCATATTATTACAAATAATTTTCAAATAATGAGATATCTAATTTTTATGTAAAATCAATATTTACCTGAAGAAATACTAATACTTAACTAATAATTTCTACGACAGTTATTTACATATGCTATTATATCAAATTACTATTGAAGATTCCTAAATTATATATAAACATTCTTATGTGAGGTTTCTATTACATTGGTCAAATTAATATTCATAATGGTAATATTACTATTCACACATTAATATTTACTAAAAAATTATGTTGATCTTATTAGACTATAAATTTCATAGTGATCACAACTATAGAAATCCATTTTTTGAAAATAAATTCACATTATTAATTATTTAATGTATACACAAATATATTAAAATACACATTTTTCCAAAATTCACAAATAATATGTATTTACTATATATTCATCCTATATTTGTTTTAACAATAGAAAACCACAATTTTAACATTATAAGAAATAACATTTTTATTTATACAAAAGGATTAAAAAACGTTACTAAGGTCTCGTTACATAGCCCCATATAACACCTAAATAGGAACTAAGTGTATTGTGTGATGTAGTGATAGAATCTTGGGGTGGCTCAGACAACATTTCCTGAGTGGTGATTTTTATTGGCTTGAAATTATCTTATAAGCAATTTTGTTCACAGTTCACATGTTAGAATCTTACCTAGGGCTTAGTCCCGAGAAAATCCTAGCGATACAACCTCCTTCCCAATCTCTGACGGATGAGCTTCTTATGGCCCAAGTCTACTAAATGTGTCCTTAGACTCTTCGTTTGGTATTAATTAACCATGATCAATTGTATTTATAAACAATAATCATAATGTTATGAATTTATTTTCCAACTGTCATATTGACCAACGGTCATATAACAATCCGAACACAATTATATTATTTTTAGTATAGTAACTTCATTAATTAATGGATATAGTTTTTTTTAGTATAAAATGAAATAATAACCAAATTCAAGAAACAAATATTATTCAAAAGATCAGGTCATTACATAGGACTATTTTGGGTGAATCCCATAAAGGGGTGAGTACATACATAACTCGTAGAACACCATAAATGGGTGAAGGTGTTGGTATGAGGTACCAAAGAAGAGGAATGAAGGAGATAGAACAATTTATACTGAAATAGTATAACTCATCCTAAACAGAGAGAAATTAAACTCATCCAATTACAATGTTATATAAACACATAGAAGATAAATGTCTCATTGATTCTTTTCTACAAATAGCAGGAGAGTAGATATATCCATCTATGAGATGATAGACATGAAAATGATTTGGAATAACCCTTTTGTCATCGCCTATCCTAGATGGATAGTACCCAAATTCATGTTTGTGAATCCATAAGGATGAATATATGTATATTCTAAGTCACAGAATCCAAAATATGAGAGATATGGGATCTCCAAATCACCGATCATCCAATGAATAAGAGTTTACAATAGCTCCCACTACCATCTATGATGCCCAAAACCTCATTCATCTTCCCTAAACATAGATTTATAAGGGATTTAATAACCACACCTTGATACTATCTACATTGGGAGGAAGTGACTCTCTTGTGTGGTTTCAGTTCTCATAATAAGGACGTGTCTTGGTTAGGAAATACTCTATATTTCTCATGATTCCAAATCTATATCTAATCAAATATCTTCATTATTCCACATCGTAGAGGGTCTACGATTTGATAGTACAAGACCCATTACTATGTGTTCCAGGGGTTCTACTATAATAGTAGTCGCATAGGACCTACACCCATGTTGATGGAGGGGGTTCACTCTAAAAATATCTATAAAGGACCTACACCATTGTGGATGGGGTTCTCCACTATAATTTCACGAGGAGTCATTATATAATAAAATAGGGGGTTCCACCCTGGTCATCGAGGACCTACACGATATGTTGATAGGGGGTTCCACTAAGAAGTTTGAGTGAAAACACCATTGTCGATGGTGGGTACCACCCAAATGGTCGAGGACCTACACCTTGGTATCAAGAGGTGGCTCAGCTATAGGTCATTGGGGACCCGCATCCAACATTGTAGTGGGGTACACTTATATGTATGTGTAATGGATCCTATCCCATGTGGATGGTGGTTCCACTCAAGAAGAAGTTCCTGAGGATTCTTTTAATCACTATTTCCATTGAGCATTGCCTAAAATCGAGGTAACACCTTGAAAATGACACTTTGTAATTTCAAATCCAAAAAAGAGGATTCCATTGTGTTCTACACATGAAAACACTCTTGATATTATACTCATAGGGCAAAATCTATATTCAAATAAATGATACAAAGAAAATTGATGTTTCCTAAAAAAAATAGGTACATTGTAAGATGGGATCCCTCACGGTGTGTTGGCCAACACCACTTCTTGTCTGTGTCCTCACCAAAAAATTTATTTCTAGACATGTAACACTACACGATGTTTAAGGGTACTATTTGTTATGTCTCTACGTAATGATCGTTGAACGAATGAGTCACTTAATTAGTCTGAGCTAAAAATGGAATTTCAATAATATGCCTCTCAGAATGGACCTAGATGGACAAATTGATCTCATCATTGAGATATTAATAGAAAAATGTTTGATATTGTTTGTTCACATACCTCAATCAAATAACAGGTGAAAAAACTATTAATTTTCTACATCACCCTCAAATTGTGCTTCATGGGACCAATCAATGTGTACAAAATTAAATACATAAATTTTCCTCAAAACATCTACCTTACTTTTTTGGAAACTTCATCGAAGACATCTTAAAGTTCAGAAAACGCAAGTGGGATCTAATTTAGATACAAAATTCCAAATTAATAATAATTTTATTATTATTAACTATTCATTGAGCTGATGTAGAAGTATAAAAAAGTTATCCAATGTCGGTATTTGGCTAGCTGTCCTAATTTATGGATCATGTTGCTGTAGATGGATCATCAAATTGAGATCCCATGTCGATGTTATTACCATATGAACATTTGACCATAAAAATTAAAAATAATAATATTTATTATTATTATTATTATTTAAAAAATAGTACCAAGAAATGTCATCCTCCCCCATCATTCATAAACACACCCGGAGGCACTACCCCATTTTAGGACGTCCCTAATATCATTAAAATAAAATAAAATATAATTATTATTAATTTATAACAATATAATGTAAAGGGGGACTCACCCCAAACATGCCCAACACAAGGAACCACTCCTAGTTTCACATTTTTCACATGACACCACAAAGAATGCAGTTTCATCCTTTTTTTAATTATTTAATTCTAATATCCCCTTCTATTTATGTCCATCAATGAATATTCATTCCAACTATAACCCTAATTTCACACCACTCCCGCACTCAACACCTTCCTCTCACTGCTTGTGCCTCTACCTCACCAGCAACACCTCACCACACTAGTGGAACCTCCCCTCTCTAGTGGGGCCACATCACTCTGGCGGCCAACCTTGACCATGTGACCTCATCGCAATGTAGCACCTCCATCACATGTGGGTTCCCTGAAGCAAACCTCCCTTGTTCAAACAAATGTCCACTACCCAATATATCATATCATGGGTCACTATGTTTCGCCATCGACCACAGCCTTAACTAAATCTATCATCACTATTAGAATCATGACCATCCTATATTCTAAGAAAATTACATATTAGCGACACACATCTTCCACACCAACGAATGTACCGAAACTGTTGATCCGTGATTCGATCAATTTTTTATCTCCCTTCAATCAATATCGCACCTTGATCTCTTAGTCGATCTCAATCTCAGATCTATTGAACAAAATCATTGCATCAATGACGGGATGAGAAAAAAAATTATTTTTGTTTATTTTTTCAAAACATTCGCCAAGAGATATTTCAAAAATTAACTAGTGATGAAAGAATAAAAAAACATAATTAAAAAATTTGAGGAATAAAACATGGTCTCCATTTGGGTGAGCTCAATTCATCTCTATCTCAATGACTAACAATGAAAAATTATTAATGTCAATAAATTTTGTGGCTCATGTAATTTGAAATATTTATATATCAAATGTGGTTAAAATCAATAATAAATATTTTTATCATAAAGTATGGAAATCACCATTGACATGTCCTACATAGACTTTGTATTAATCACTAATAATGAACGAATTTATGAAATTGGTGTTAGAGATATACTTTATTTCTTTTGGAAAACATATCACCAAATAACGATATATCATTATTAATTCGAAGAAGCTCCACCACTGGTTCCTCTCTCAAATTCAAAGGATATGAGGCCAACCAAAAAATTTAGTTACAAAAAAGATAAAATAGTACTTTATTTGGTCTTTATTTCATCATCGTAAAAATAAAAAATTATAAAATTAATCTATTATTTATGCTAGTGATGACTTTTCTAAAAAAGTCACATTCTGTAAATGAATATGTCTCGACTAGGGGTAACCTTCTTTAAAAACTCATATATGGAATCACATTTCATATCTCGTTATCTGTCTTAGAGTTCTTTATGTCAGAGTTATTAAATAAAATAATATTATTTAAAAGATTTATTTAATACAAATACTAGTAGCTGGCTTATCCGAACATCCATCCCCAACTAAATTTAAGTCATGTATAGGGTAAACAGCACGTTCCATATTCAAATGTGATATAATAATTCCAATCAGAGAATACATTTATGATATAGTTCTATTTTGAAAAAAACTGTGCATGCATAATAAAAATATATTTAATATTTTCATAAAAATTAATTCCAGGTACACTAGGCCATGGAATTACATGTTGTCTCCACACCTAGATCATAAAATATTCTTATGAATATTCCATATTATTTCCAAAAAAAAATATAGTCTATTATTCACTTCGTTAATTATTTTCATCAATGAAAAGAATATGTAAGTAAAAAGGTGGGCATACTGATCCCACATTTGGTTTTACTCACATCTTTTCTTCATTGGGATATAAAACTAATGGAGATGTGTGAAGCACACACTTCATGTCCTCTCGCATCATGAATGGAACCGGTGTTAGCTACAAGAGCACATAGACAAGATTCCCTCCACCAGAGAATCCATCAAGTGAAACTTCTATGTATATCTATTCATGCATGATCTCAAAGTTGATTTCCAATATAAGGTACAATATCCACATCCTTAATCTGAAGACTACTACTACCATCTTTAGGTAGTGAGTCACGTAGTTATTTTAATGAGGCCCCCATTGCCTCAACATGTATGAAATAGTTATATAATATTGTGTCCAATTTTACCTTGAGAAAACATGATAATTATTCACATATGGATAGACATGATATGTGCATGCATTATTAAAAAAATTTAATGATTTTCTTAATTAGGATAATTAAAATTGTGTTTTTTATGAAAATATTACATTACATCTCGCTTGGGATATAAAAATATTTTCTCTTAAAAACATATTTTATAGTAAATATTTCAAACTAGTTATGCTTAAGAAGTGTTTTAAATAATTTTAAAAGCTTCATTAAATGTTTTTCTAGGATATTTTCAAATAAAAATATATTCTATTATTTGTTATGTTAAATAATTAAATAAAAAAATTTCAAGTTTCGTTTATAATATTTCAAGGGAAAAATGTTTTTTAGATGTTTTCATGCTTCCATTATAATTTAACAATGCTATTTTCCAATATAATGTTTTCTAAAAATTATTTCTGTTAAAGAATGTGTTTTTTTTATAGAATGGATATTTTATACAATACGTTTTTTTAATATATCATCCCAAATTAATTCCCATCAAAGATAACATACATTAAAGTTAATCATGCCTTTGTGTGGAAATGATTCAATGGTTCCATTCATATTAATTCTCTGAAAGGATTGTGTTTTGATGAAAATATTTTAATGATACCCATTTCTATTTTATGGGTAATATGATTATGAAACCCACTTATATTCATTGTTTATGGTTCGAAGAAATTATTGTGAAACCTTTATTTTTCACATGGCATGATATGATTACATGTCTATGACACCCATTTCATTTCCTGGGTAATGATATGATTATTTAAGAATTATTGGAACAAGTATGTATTTTACCATTATGAGAAGGGTGGAACATATATCTACCTACATTTAATTGGGTAATGTTTCATGTCTCATGATATAATGATGGGATTCATGGCGATGGTCATGGTCTACTATGGAAGACGGGGAAACCCGACCCATATGGATTGAATGGGAATCCTAATATACTATGCGATGATGGGGAAACCCTCTCACCTATGAGAAGATTGGGAAACCCAACCCCTTACAAGGAAATGACTGTGATTGGGGATGATTTTTTGTCCTTCCCAGTAGGTGTAGTGCATGTGAAATTCCATGATATGTTTATGGAAATGTTCCTTGACATATACGGAATGATATTACAAGTTTATGTGTTTTTTATGAATGATTTGTCTGATGCCTATGATATACAAACATGGTTATTGTTCTTGATTATATTATGATTCAAATTTTATGACCTATGAATATTTATTCCATGTCATATGTTTTTTATTTTTTATATTTAGGTTATGATATTAAAATATTATTCCTATGTACTAAATCCCCATGATTATGTTATGCTTATGTATTTACTCTTTTTATAGTTATAAAGTATTCAATATCACCCCTTTATTATGTTTTCTATCCCCAGGTTATGAAGAAATGGTTAATGTAGAATTAATAATGTGGATAATATTTATGGGAATCATTTAATATATTTAACCATGTTAGAAGATTTTGTATTATGTTTACAAAGAAACTAAACAATTAGAGTCGGCAGAAATGTTTTTTTGTAATGTTATAAATATTCATCTAAAATTATGATATATACATGTGTTCTAATCTTGAGAATCTATAGTTTCTATCAAAAGAAAATTTTAGAAATCCATTGGAAACTAAGATAAAAAAATTACTCATATCCCTAGGGATATTTGTAAGGATTTGTCTAGTGATGTCTCTAAAGACGAGTCTATGAATTTGTTATTGTTTAGGATGTTTTATTTGTAATTTTTTACAATTTAGAGAGAGTTATTTCCTTGAAATACATCCATACCAATATAAAATAAGTCTATGTGTCTCTGGATCAAATTAATATTGGGGTAACAACTCTGATAATATTGTATTATTCAAGAATTGATTATGAACTGTTGAATAACATCAGGTCTTACTGTACACCTATTTTGACACTATTGGGGTATATGTTTTAAGAATTATAATAATCGTTATGAATCATAATTAAGAACATAAATAGAGGATGAATATGAGTAACCTAGGAATATACTATGGATCCATATATTAAATAAGATAGTGTCATGATTTTAATATTATATAAGTATTTTTTCATATTTATGTGGTTTTTTATTATGATAAGTGGGTTTCACAATATCAATTTTTTTGTCTTACTAAATAGTGGGAACTAGATGGAACTATCTTATCATTAAATGATTCATATGTAGAAAACATTTGAATTAAAAAATTTATGTCCTATGTATAAATATCATGAAGTGAATCCGGAGGGTGGTATGAGTATTGGATATAATGTAGAAGATAATGAGACAAACAATTGATGTGTGAAAGGTATGGGATGTTCATCCAGCATTGTTTAGATTAATCATAAGAAGAATTATTATATTTATGATGAAGAATATTAATACATTTTTTGTATTTCATACTATAGGAATGTGGTATTATGGAATAAGTTGATAAACCGTGAGTAATGGTTTATGAGTAACGTTTGACGATTAGGGTTTCAATATTTTATAATTGAGTGATAATGTTATATGATTCATGTTGTTTATAAATATTTTTTTAGATGTTTTAAATGTATATTTAATGTATTTTTTATGTTATAAAAATGATCGAGAAAAATTATATAATTGAAACGATAAAATATAGAAGCTAACCCTAAACATCTTTCGATGGATGGGAAAATATAATATTATATAGATAAAAGATATTGAAAGATACAAAGTTAATGGGATAGTATCTATAAACTCATTGATGATAATGGGAGTTTTGAAAATGTGTTCTATGTTATCAGGGATGAAGTTTAAAACATATTGTTTTTATTTAATATACATAGTAACCATTAGAATGAAAAAGCATGAATGTTTTCCAAATGTATTTATGGTAATGTAGGTTATTAAAATGTTTCAAGAGAATATAAAATGACTTTCTTAACATGTTTGTAATATGAAACACGATATCTACATTATATATATGTGGGATAAATTTTATGATGATTAATGACCTTCTTTCTAGTGATTTTTATTCTCATATTTTGATAAGGTTACAAGGTTGACCATTTATGGAGTTTTTTAAGCTACTAGTCAAATGAGATATTCATGATTAAACTATCTTGTATCTATATGTGGTATTTATGAATATTGGATAACGTGAGCTAACCTTATTACTATTCTAAATACATATGGGATGATCTATAATTCTATTTATTGATCTCATGATATGTTAATGAGCCCTGAATTAAAAATTCATCTACATTTCTCTTATTAAGAGATGATGTGAAAACCAATTAATGGAAACAAATGGGTGAGATTATGATGAATTTTGTAAATATATATTGTCATGAAAATTCTAAAACTCTATGGAAGGAATCATGAAACTGAAAAGGTTATCGTGGAGACCTATTTTCTGATGATCAAATGACCCCTTATATCGTTATAGATTTATCACCATGTGATTCTATAATTTCTCATAACCTTTTTCTATATGACTAACCATTATAACATGATTCTTATATTTCTTTTCCATGTCTTTATATTTACTTCAAACCAATGTTATCCTATGAGGAAAACTACTTATGGGTTACTTGGGGTAACTATTATGGTTATATCCTTCATTGTTTAATGGAATTTTACTAATCATTTATACGATGTGGGTTTCTATATTTAGAATTTTGAAGGATTAATGAATTAATAACATAGATGAATTTATTTGGTGGAAATTCATTTTAAGGGTGATAGAATTTAACACCCCAAGATTTTGTGAAATAATTTTTTTCGAATTAATTTAAAAATTTGATATTTTTCATTTCATTAGATATTTTATATAGCTTGTGTTATAATAAATCCCAAATTTGTTATTTATTTTTTATGATACACTATGTTATTATTTCATTATATCTAGCACTAAGATAAACATGTTCTACATGAAACAATGAGTTAGCTTGTGTTATACTTAATTCAGAGTTTTATTGCCTTTTAGAAGGGAACCTCTTTTGAGAATAATTAATTACACTATTATAAATTTTAATTTCCAAAATAAACACCAATTTTTAATATAGATGTTCAAAATTCATATAGGGTCATTTATTCAGTATTTTTTATTAGATGTTTCCTTTTGGGATGAATTGTGAAAATACAAGATTTTAGTTAAAAACTCTATTTTCAATTATATAATTATAATTGTTAAATTATAATTTTTTTCTCAAGTCATAATAGGTAAATTATATATATTAATCCAATTAATTTAAATAGAATCATTTTTATATTTAATTTATATATAAATACTTAATGAACATTTTAAAAATTTTCATTAAAACCCTATTTTTCGTCACATCTGTGAGATTAGCGTTAAATTTAATCTATAAACTAATGTGAACTGAAATTGTAAAATGTACATAAAAAATTTTATTCGTTATAAATTTTTATTATAATATTATAAAATTTATTTTCTGCAAAAAATATTTGAAAATGTAATTAATATTAATTGTACAAATTAAGGTGAAATTAAATTTAATAATGTATTAATCAATAAAAATAATAGCCAAAATTACATAGATTATTGTTTGAAATCCATTTTCATCCAATGGATTTACTACATCCTCTATTATATATAATTTTTTTAGTTATTGGTATAGATGTTATTGAATGAGACTCATATAATATGTTATCTATAGAAAAAGAAAATAATAGAACCTTCCTTACCATAAACATTTATAAATGTTTTCAGTATGAAAGATGCTAAATAGTTTATGTTATAAATAATACTTATAAAGTTAAATGGGTTCTTATAATAGTAATTTAATAATATTTGTAAAAGATATTATAATTAAAATAATGACTAAAAACCGCTAATGTATTTATTATTGACATAATATGTAAATAATATAAGTGCTGTAAAACCATAAAAATTAATGTATATTTATTGAATTATTTTATTCCATTATTTTTGTAGATTAATATATCATTTAATACATATTTTAACTTAATATATTTCAATTAAATCATTATTATGATATTTCTAAATTAAAAATATGTAAACAATGTCAAAATTAACGTTAATTCTATTTTATAAAATATGATAACTTTTCAAATTATTTAATGTAAATAAAAATCATATATCTTCAATTTTTTTAAGTTTTAATAAGTAACAAATATTTTACATGAATATTATAATTTAAAATATAAAATATACATGTTCACCAACATATATGAGAAACATTGTTAGCACGGTCCGAGTTAATGTAGTGTTTTTTGCGCATTAAATGAACAATTTTAAAACTAATTACCTACACATATGTTATTATTATTTTTAAAATTATATGTAATATTTATAATTCAAAAGAAAAATATTTTATATTAATAATCACCATAATTTTACTAATTATTTAAATACATAGGTTGGAAATCTAGTTACCAAAATGAAAAACAAAAATGAATAATTTAATGAATTCTATGAGAATTAGGAATAAAATTATAAAAATTAACATAATTTTAAGTTTTGGTGATTTGGATCGACCATAATATCACATTAATGAATTATTCCTCCATTTTCGAATCATATGAGGTAATTGTGACCTCACAATAGTGATTACTATTTGGTATTTACTAGAATGTCACTCCTCATCCAATATAAAAAGGAACTGTTACCTCCCAATTATTCACACATCTCAAGATTTCATGATCGAACAAAATCTGTTAATAAATTCTCCCAACATCCCCAATATATTCCTAAAATAATCCTTTTGGGAATAAAGACATCCAACTAAGACCTTTTTTGGAAACCAAGAGGAGTTACCTAAAAAAGGGGTATCATCCATTCTCAAGATCCTTTATTTTATTTTCATCCTCCACCCCCATCAACTTTTGTTTATTCCATGATCATATAATAAAATAATTATCCTTAATATACCAATATTTTGTTATTATATAGGTTAAACCTACACATATTAACACTTAAATCTAATGGGTAATGAACATACAGTTATGGTGTTTAGAGAACTACCACCTCACGAATCAATGTTCTTCATTTATTAATTTTCACCACTCATGGTTGGGAGTTATGATTGAAAATATATATTATTATTATATATATGATATTTATAATGCTTTTATTATTTACTAATTTTTATTTAAAACATACCTTCCTACTTTCTATATTGTGTAAATAGGATAACATCATTTGTGGATGTGTACACAACCACCTTCTCAAAGTGATATTATTTGTTAACCAATTACAAGAAAAGTATTAAGGAAAAATTCCGTGATAATTTATTATATATATATATTAACAATTAGTTCTAATTTAATTACTATAAATATATATTCATAATTATATGTCAATAAATTTCTATCATTTAATACGATAACAAAACGAAAACAGTGTTCATGCATTCACACAGACTATTGTCTCCATGAATGGTGTATTCTATTTCATATACGTATATTTTTTATATTATTATAAATATTTATGATATATAAATAACTTTATATTTCATGAAAATACTTTTACCTTGATTTATGTATGATTATCTAGAATAATAAGTCAAAATATATATGAAAAACAACATTTTTATTACCCCTAACCATGACATTAACATGGAACAATTAATAAATGGGTAATATATATCATAATAAAATAATTTATGGAATTAAATATAATAATTTGGGTCTATTTTATATTTATAATAAACTTATCTTTAATATATATGAGAGTTGAATATGTATAAATAAATTCAAGACATAAGGTATGGGTTTTCACGTCTCACTTTTATTTTTCATAATACACCAACCATGTTCACATCCTATTTACTATATGTGGTGTGTATACTACCCCTAGATGTATTATATTATTAATATAGTTAAATTTATAGTTATTTACATATTCATTTTGTGATCTTTATATCATGTGTTTTTTGATTCAAACGTTACATATTCGGTAATGTAATTTTTTTTCTAAATTTTCCTTATTTGAGTCAAATTCCATGTTATACACCTATATTATTCTATGAGGAGTAAATACTACCAATGAGGTGTTATATCATGAATCTCCTTGTTTTCATGTTATTTTACACATCCTTTAATTATTTTATTTCTTTTTTATTATGATTCAAATTTATAAACATATTAATAGTTTAATGGTATAATATCATCCTTTATCGATAATATTTATGATTATGATTCCATTGATGAACTATTATAAACCATCTCTCAAAAAAATTCATTAATTTTATTCTAATCTCATTAGTGATGATATATTTCTCTATTATTAAAAAATTCCCAAAATTTGGATCTTAAGATAACTAACTAAGTTTTTTTAATATAATATGACCTAACCTCTTTCTTCAGTCTAAAATCTATGTTATATCAAACCCATGTTTTTTAAAAAAGGTTTTCCAAACATTTTATATGTCCATGAGAAGGTTTAAATGATTTTCAAAGCATAATATAAATTCTTTCAATGATATTTTCAAAGAAAATTGTTTTCAAAAAAATTACTCCCAATTTTTTTTAAAATGATTTCATGTTTCTTTTGAATGGTTTCATGGAAAAAGGTGTTGAATATATTTTCCAACATCCATTATATGTTTTCATAGTCATTTTCATAAAAAAATATTTTGAATTTTTCCTTTTTTAAGATGCATTTGTTAAAGTAGAAAATATATTTTCTTAAAAATTGTTGTTAAAATATATTCCCAAATTTTTTTCATTAAGATAACAATAATTGGTGTTACTCAATCCTTTATGGTGAAATTATCTAATTTATTCATTAATATTAATTCTATAAATGGTTAATATTTTTATTAAATGATTTTTATGAATAGTTTTTTTATTTCATTGGTTTTTATCATATGAAACCAACTACTTTTTTCTCGAGGTATTCTTTAATGAAATGATTATGAAGTCTAGGTTTTGTCCATAGGTTAAGATATGATTACGTTTTAATGATTACATGTTTATCAACTCCATTTAATTTCATGTTTTATGATATTATTATTTATTTATTTTGTTCACATATATTTATTATTTCCTTAGATATTAGTGGGACAAATATCTCCATCCAATGCATTGGGTAAGGATTTATAACTAATGAGAAAATTGTGGGATTCATGTTGATGCGCTTGATCCAGTATGCATGATGGGGAGAGTCGATCAACTATTTTCACAACCCGACCTGTAACGAGGCTCGAGCCACAACTACCCCAAGCCCTCCTCCATAGGCCAGGGGCTGGAGACTAGCGCCGAAGGAATAATAAACTAGGGGAGGCCTTTGCCTAAGAAACTGTAAACACACACACGCAGCCAACTCAAGCAACAGTGCAAGGAAAGTAAAGCAGGATACATCACTGCTACATAAAGGGGGACCAACATACATGCATCGACCTCTAACCAGTACAAGCAAAGTGCTGAAAAGTAAACTGAAAAGTAAAAATGGGAAAAACACGTGTCCATCTAGAAAGTTGCCACAACCTGGAAGTAGGTAAAAAAGGAAACCCGCTAGTGAGTCTCACACCCAGGAAGTCTTGTTACAGCCACCGAACGCATCCCAACCTCCTGTGTCCTCCACACTCCTCTATAGTCTCGATCGACCAGTCCGTCGTCTGCAAGGGTACACAAAGTTTGGGAAAATCCCATGTAGGGGTGAGTATAAAAATACTCAGTAGGATTCCCTGAAATCTCGAGGGAGCAACAAGGGATCTACTAAAATGGGGAGCAGTAGACAGAGCAGAGAACAATGTAAGAGTGAAAAAGAGAGAAAGAGAGTGCAGAAGAGAGAAAGAGAGTGCAGCTCATCCCAACAAAAGAAAAGAAGTAGACTCATCCAACCAAGAGGAGCTAGACACAGAAAGCACGTGGCATACCCCGCATGTCTTCGCCCCTCCAAGAAGAAGGGTAAAAAAACCCAAGGAGTGTAAACAACAATAGGATGTATATATATATGCTCAACGAGAAACCCGAATGAGTGGGTAAGGGGATCTCTATCTCTGAGCTCAGCCTAATAAAAGTTTCCATGGTTCTAAGAATAACCATCCGCAAAGCCCAACATCTTGTCGCGTCTGCCTATGAGGCCCATGTCAGAGGGGCTCAAATCACCACACTTTGATACTATCCGCTTTGGGTGGCACTGACTCGCCCGAACGACTTTAGTTCATGTCACAATGACGCGTATCATTGGGGAAAATTCCCCTCTTCCTTGTAGGTCCATGGGAAATGTCAAAGCCGTCACACCACTGATCCGCAAAACCAATGATCCTACTCTGATAGTTATGGAGAAAAAGTCACTGACTAGCCTCATAAGAAGGCCTGAGTTCGAAATTACAACAGGTGACCCAATGCCCTTCCTTGCTAAAGGGTAAACCCTAATACATCAGGAGGCGACCCACTGCCCAGCCCTGCTGGAGGGTAGACCCGGAAGAAGTCGACATATGACCCACTGCTCAGCCCTGCTGGAGGGTAGACCCGGAACACGTCGACAGATGACCCACTGCCCAGCCCTGCTGGAGGGTAGACCTGGAACACGTCGACAGGTGACCCATTGCCTAGTCTCTACTGGAGGGTAGACCCAAAAGTAGTCGACATGCGACCATAGCCCAGCCCTACTGGAGGGTAGACCTAAAAGTAGTCGACAGGTGACCCACTGCCCAACCCTGCTAGAGGGTAGAGACGGAACACGTCGACAGGTGACCCACTGTCTCGTCTCTACTAGAGGGTATACCCAAAAGTAATTGACATGCGACCCACTGCCCAGCCCTGCTGGAGGGTAGACCTAAAAGTAGTCGAGAGGTGACCCACTGCCCAGCCCTGCTGGAGGGTAGACCTAGTAACGGGTCTGATAACTCCGGACTACAACCAATATCACCAGGTGTTACCAACATCGCTACCCTGCGTTGGTTCAGAGTACGTCCAAGGGACCCCCATACAACACCATTTAATGTTTCCACATTTAATGAGATCTCAAACGAGGCTCCACATGCGCGAACGGATCACACAGATGCAATCCTCATTGAAAAACACACGAGATAGACTATTTACTCGCCCGAAACGGTCAACCGGTGAATATGGCACTATTCACAGTAGCCATCCCATGTGGGGCCACACCACAATCCCAAAACTCAACAAACGGATCATACCATTGCGATCCCCTCGAAAAAACACACGGGGTCGACTACTCGATCGCCCAAATCAGACACCCGGTGAAGAAGGTACTATTCACCGTAGCTAGCCCGTTTGTGGCCCACACCACGATCCCGAGAAAGGTCGGCTGAACTGCGCCATCTTGATTCTAGTGGAAAAACATGCCAAAGAGACTATTCGTATGCCCTGATCGGATGTTTGGTGAAAAAAGTGGCGGTACGCTGCACACAACATAAAAGATGGCCCGAAATTAGGCGGGCGGATTGCGCCATTGCAATCCCCTCAGAAAAACACTCAGAAATAAGTGATCATTCAAACCAAACAAATTTCGAGTGAAAAAGTGACGTTCCACTATAAAACATGAGAACTAGGCCCTGTGGGGCCCACACCTTGTCTCCAACCCGAATGCTTCATAAAGAATCTCAAAAAGTCCGCACGAGGACTGGAATCATACTGCCACTGACGGCGTGTCAATCGGACATCCCAAACAGGAGTTAGTTCCGACGCAACAATTAATTAATTAATTAATTAATTAATTAATTAATTAATTACTCACATTTGGCATTTCATGCCACCGAGCAATGAAACCAACCTGTAGAGGCTCTGAACCAATTTTAGAAGGACCGTCTCAGCCCCGGGGCCACTTCGCCTCTGACGGCTCGTCAAACGGATGTCCGACTCATGAGCCACATCCTTCGCAACCATAATAATAATTTATTATTATTAAATTAAAGCTCCTCGAGTCGTCCATCGTCAGGCACAGAATCCAAAAATCATGAAACCTACCTTAAAGAGATCACCTCACTGATACGAACTCATCGTCGCAGACGGCGCGTCAAACAGACCCATCGTTTGGAACCTACGGCCCCTCGATTACAAGGGGGGCCCAAAGGGGACCGGTCCTGACCGGCCGGCCCGGTCCGGACCGCCGGCCCGATCCAGACTGCCACGGCCCGCTGGCCGCAGCTCCCTCCCATCGCACCGGACCACTTGGGTCCGGTTCTCCCCAGCAGACCGGCCAGGAGGCCGGTCTTCATCGCCTCCCACAGGACCCGCAAACAGCGAGTCCTTGTCCGCTAGGTCCTCCCCCGAGGTCAGCGCCTCGGGGGCCTCCTCCTTCGACCGCGACAGCCCCGCGGTCACCCCTTGCCTGCACCGATGCTCGACGCTGCTCCACTGAGCACCTCACCGCCACCTCCGTTGTACGCTGCAGCCGCCACACGCACGCCCGACACCGCTACATCCCAGCTACTGGCCGCACAAAGCCGCCCGCACCATCTGGTTCTCTCCGCTCGCCCGGTGCTTCCGCGCTCTCTGTGCCGACTCCCGCGACCCCGTTCGGCCGAATGCCTCTGCCGGCCTCCACTCGTGCTCGCCCGACCGACACCCGCGACCCCGCCGCTGAGCCAAACCCCCCGAGCTCCGCCTCATTCCCAAATGTGGTCGCCTTGATCCACCGCCGGTTCGGTCTCTGGCCGCCGCCCCTCGCCGGAGCCGAGTCTTTGACTGGTCACCGCGACCATTCCGATGATCGGAAAAATTATTCGACACCGGTTTCGTGATCCCTGGGACCGGATCTTTACAAAGCCTTCCCCGGCTCATCGATCTGCCAAGGTTCGCACGCGCCTGAAAATTTGATACGAAGAACAGTCAAGAATGAGGAATTGAACGGGGCTTGGGCGTTGGCCGTGTTCGTTCGGCCAATGCCCCAAATTCTAGAAACTATAAATAAAAGAAATTCAAATTAAAAAACGATGATGAAATTTATAATACCGAAAAGGGACCGAAATTCAACCATAATTCTACCTCGGATCGCTCATCCGTTGTTGGCGACGCATCCACGACGCTCCCGCTCCGATCCTCCAAGGCTCTGACGGAGATGGCTCCTCGAACCGGCGAATAATGGAGAAGAATGCCTATGAACATGATAGAGAGAGGGGGAGGGAGGGAGAGTGAGAGAGAGAGAAATGTGTTGCCTCCTCTCAAGCGAATTTATAAAAACAATTCACTGAAACTCTCTCAATGGGCGCGGATTCCAAAACCCCCGCGTCTGCCTATTTTATCTCATGCCTAGAAAAAACGCCCCATTTTGAACTCAACAGAAGTCTCGGATTTCCATTCTGAGACTTCGTTTAAAAGTTATTTGAAAAGAACGCCCATGATAAAAATCACTAAGTGGTCATTTTGAAATGACCATTTCGCCCCTGGGCGACATCTCTCACAGCATGCTCGCGCCCGCAACTTTTACATCTCTCCTAGGGTAAACGGTATGCTTCGGACTCAACAGTGCCCTCGGTTCTGTCATCAAAGCAATTGTTTAGGAGTTACTCGGGTTTGAGCTAATAAAAGAATAATTTAATTCAGTTTATCCATTTAACAGTCCGCTAACAAGCGGGGTGTCCGAACGTCCCGCACCGAATCATTTTATGTCACTCCTAGGGTAAAACCCCCATTTCGGACCCATTTGTACACTCGGATTTCTGATCCAGATCTCCGTTTTTGATTTATCCCATTTATTTGGCATTCCTAGTGTGAACGCACTGAATATCTGATTCCGACCACACCGGGGCTCGGAATCGCACGCTGTCAGAGGGCGCTGATCTGGAATAATATCAAGAATATTGCAAAGTATTTCGCAACAAAAACTGGGTTCATACAAATATGGGATGATGGAAAAGTGGATCCACTATGTGAAGATGGTAAAACAAAATACACAATATGAATAGAGGGAAACCTAAACCCTTTTAAGGATAGGACAATGACTAGGTTTGGTTGTGTCTCACACTATGTAGCTGATGTACCCATGTTGTTCCCTGATATATTTTTGGAAATGGAAACTATCTTATAAAGGATGATATTACATGTTTATATTTTTTCCACAAATTCTATGTTATATGCCTATGATATAGTCACATGATTCATGTTATTGATTATCTTATTATTCATGTCTTATGAACTACCAGTATTTATGATATGTCTCATGGTTTTGATTTATGATATGCAGGGAAAATATTAATATATTATTCTCATGTTTTTGTACCCTTATGTTGATGTAATGTAGAACTTTTTCTTTTATTTACCATTCTAATGAATTCATTCTCACACAATTATTATTTTTCATTTACTTAGGATTTTAAAAAGGATTTTATATATATTTAATAATGGTGATGATCATTATGGAAAAAATTATCAATTTTCCCCTTGTTCGTGTATTTTGTTTCACATTTCCAGTGTCACTAATCTATTATTTTCCTTATGAATGTATTTTTGTAAAGTGATGAATTTTAATCTAAAATGATGTAACAACCATATATGTTAATCCTAGATTGTTCTACTATTTTTTCAACATAAATATATTTTTCAAGTACTCCATTCAAGATTTTCATTTTTATATCCAGTAGTTATGTTTTCTGTCACTCTAAAATGTCATTTCCAAATAGATCTGATTAGACTCTATTCAATCCACTATTAAATTTTTTTCATAAACATCTCTATTTTTTATTTTTGAAATTTATTTTGACATTATAGAATTATTATTTTTAAGACCATTTCCATTCTCATTATAATTATTTTTAAATATCTATTTCATCCTAGTCACATTGTGTTGTTTTCTATTTTCCATCGGCTCTAATGACTAATTTTTATCAATATGTTCTATGTCTTCATTAGTGGAATAAATTTAGAACACATATTTTTTTCATCATCAAATTATATTGGATACACAGTGGATAATAGATAAGAAGGATTTTTACTCTTCATCCTCATTTTTGGGGTTATAGAGTATTGATCATTAATACTATTTACTGGATAAATCCCCTATCTTAAATTTATTCTTTGTAGTACATGATGACATTCTTCAAAATTAGTTTACTCCTATAATTTATCCTCTAATTATTCATCCATATGGGATTCCTAATTTTTTTGTATCTTTCATTATAACAATATTTGAACTAATCCCCTCATTTTCTACATCTTCTACACTATAAAAAACAATAGATGTTGCATTTATATTATTCTAAATATCTTTCTCCTCATTGATCTTAACATAATTTCTCTATAAAAATATTCACGTCTTATTACTGTAAATTTTTTGGGAAATTTTTTTTATAATGAATTCAACAAATAATCTTTCATCTACTGCATCTCAAAACATTCATTATTTTCCTTCTTTGTTTATGGTATAACACATGATTATTGAAAAAACAAATGTGATTTAGTGAAGCATTCCTCCTAAAAAATCTTTCTTCATATGTACACTCTTCTCCAAGACTCAAGACATCTCATCTTTTAGTGAATAAAATAACATGAATATCATTTTTTAATAGTGATGATACAATCCACTCTCGATGATAATAGTTTTCCAATATTGTTCACCAGTAATTTTGTTCGCCAAACAACCCCATTATTTATGTGTTCTAACTGAGAAACCACATGTTTTATTTCTTAATTATCAATATAGTTATTCAACCTAATAGGTTTTCATTGTTTTCCATTATCATAATGGGAAATTTTAATCATACACCTAATCTCATTTTCAACACTTCTAATATATCTCATCATGCAACCAATGACATACCACATTTATTGTTTAAACATTATAAGTTTAATTCTACTATATTTATCAATTATTAAAATTGAATATCTTTCTCCATATGTCAATGATACATTTATTTTAACATAAAAATTAGTGTGAATCAAATTAATAAATTTAGATTACCAGTTTTTCTATAGTATATATATATTTAAAACCATTTCCACCGCCTATGAAATACTCACACATTCATTATAATTATGTTTTATATTTGGAATATCAAATACATCATGAATCATAGAGGCATTATATATTCATTGTTAGTGAATGTAAGAAAGACACCACTATACCATGTTTTTTCGTATTAAAATTTATAAAAAGGTGTTATCTTTTATATCCTCCTTGTACTAATTATCATTGGATCTACTACATTTCATGTAATATTTTGCATCTTATGTCATTTATAATTCTAAAATACTACTTGAATGAGACATTTATTATTGAATCATATAGTTTAATCACACTCAATAGTTCTTTCTATAGTCTATACACACAGAGAACATTTTTTCTATAATTTATAACTAAAAAACTCTATGTTACTGCTAACTTTGAATTTCAATGCCCCATTATTCTCAAAATTCACTGATTCATCATACCTTCTATTCACATTCATTAGAAAAATATTATTAATATCCATATTGAATTATTATCCACTATCATGATTTAGGTTCGTATTGTTCTTTGAATCATTAAGATAAATTTCTACAGTTTTAGCCTTCTCCATCATCCAATTTAATTTCCACTATATTCATTTTTATGTTTGATCAGAAAATGTATTTTCCTTCATTTATTCGGCATCGTACAATAAATCATAATCATATTTATCCTCCTATAGTAAGTTTCAATTTTATAATAAAGTTTTACTTGTTTTCATTTCATTACACTATCTTCTAATTCTATAGTAGTAATCACAACTTAAATTTTCCCGGTAAATAATATATTTGTTCTAAATGTTATAATAAGAAAAAATTAAACATTGAAATAAATAATTCATTGATTTTTTTATAGGTTCCCATAATTATTTTCATTATTCAATGAGTTTCACCATTAAAATGTATTCTTATTTCTTTATAATATGACATGTTGTGACACACATAACCATAAAACTATTATTTCATACTAGGGGATGCATTCTCTCATTTATTCATCCACATGTATCAACGATTTATAAAACACTTCTTTTATTGGTTATCCCATTTATATTTAGATTTTTTTCCAATTATTCTATTTCAATTAACATGAGAAACCTTTTTCGAGAGAGCTACTATTTTCTACTTGAAAAAATAAAACCAACCTTTTTTACATTCTCATGTTCTATAAAATTTTTTAATTATATTTAATTTACTCATATCCAATTCTAAATTTACATATTAGTCACGGATTTTTAAATATATAATTATTTGAATCCTTTTGTTCCTAACATGACTCTTTATTTCTATTCACAATAGGTGAACCTCCAAAAATGAAAAATTATAACATGTACCACTTGATTATATTTCTCACTCTAAATTGATTCGTATAGAAAAATCCTATCTATCAATATATTATTATTTCTTTGTTCAATATTTTACAATATAATTAAGTTAATCAATTACCTTAGTCTGTTACTCTATATTTATCTTGACGTTATCAACTTCATCTGAATTTCTATGCTAGGAAAATGTATTATCAAACTTCTATTATGGCTATTCAATAAATTGTTTTGCATCATATAAATATTAAATGGATTCCTTCTACAATAAATTAACCACTAAAATTTTATTTCTCTAATTATCAATATCACGAAGAAAATATTCATTTTAATCTTTGAGATCAAATTCTTTCTATAGTTCATTTAATTTTTCTAATTAAATTTTTTTCTTATCAATATTATTCATCATAGAATCTTCAAAATCATAATTGATTTCTATGTCAACAACCGCAAGATATTATTTAATATCATTTTGTTCTTTTATAAAATTTCACATCCTCTAAAATATATTACCATATGAACGCCATGTATTAGATGAGAAACTTCTCCATGGATTATATTATAATTTTTTCATCACTTTTCCCCACTAGATCCATTAATGTACCTTGAAGAAACACGCAAAAAATTTCCATATTGAAATAATTCATGTGTTATAATAGTATCTAATAAAACTTTTCCTCTTTTAAATTTTTTAGGCTTCACTGACAGATGATTAACTTCTATATCTTCACTATTTTCATGTCCACTGATATTCATCTTCTCTGTAGTCCTGAATGCATTTTAAAATGTTGAATTAGTTAATGATTCATCTAGTACAATTAATAATTCATAATCATGAATAATTCATAGATGGTTTTGGAGATATAGTTCTTTCAAATCACATTCCTCAAGGTCCAAATATTTTGGATTGTACAAGTGATGAACATGTGGTAAAATCATTTTGATAGTGTTTATTTATATTATATATTCTCCATTCTAATAAATAGTTCTAGTATACACATTGATTAAATGAAGTAATCTATATAAATATTCAACTAGATTTGTTTTTATATCATTAAATATGTTGTGTAACACTTCGAGCATCTCTTATAGCGACATGTTATCTTCTTCATATATATTGCTGAAGTTATCCAAGAAATATTTATATGTAGTTAAGATCATTAATTTGATATAGACTTCATATTTAATATCTCTTAATAATGAATTTTAATCTTTGGAATCCATGTCAAAAGGTTTTATATCAATTTCAGTTATAGAATTTTATCTTGTTACATCAACCCAATCCCCCTATAGGGTATAAAATAAAACATACATCTTAAGAGAAAAAAGACGTGACTTCTCACTTTTTCAAGATCTGATAATGGCATCCATCAATGAGAGGAAATTAAAATAACATTAAAATTATTATATATATTATTATACATTATATTAGAGGATCAACACTATGATCCTACCCATCGATACCACTTATTATACACCGAGACACCCTGAGGTGGGTGGGAATTAGGGCGTAAAATTAATTTTTTTGAAAAATGGTTCTGCTACAACATTTCTAGAAACATGTAAAACCATAATAATAGTATCAATACCACCCCAATAATATATATTAAAAATATTTATGATGAATATAAAAAATATTAATTAGTTCACCAGAATGGGATACATATAAGGAGCATAAATTTATGTTGGGTTAGCCATACCAGAATCACATATGATTTTATATATTTAGTGGATTAGAATTATTTTGAAATGATTACAATATTCCTGGATAACTAAATATTAAATTATTGAATGTAAAGGACATTGTATTCCTCAGTTCACTAATATCAACTCCTACTTTCTACCTTCTTAGGTCAGTGTATTTATCATTATAGTGAATTGAAGAACATTATTTAATCAGTAAAGTATATTTCATATTTTGAAATATTAAATCTAGAATATTATGCTCCAATATAATTTTTATTCTCTAAAATAAAAGTATAAATAAACTAATGTCGCTTTAAAAACACACTTTATACACTATGCATCGCATGACCCAAGTGCATGACTATATCACATGACCCCGATCAAAAATCCTCAAGGGACAGACCTAGGGTACGTAACTCCTCTATTGATACTAGCATGTAACACCATTCAAGAAAACCTATACGAATCACACAATTTTTTAATATACATATTCCATATGAACAATGTCGCAAGACATCAATCTTACATCTCATCAATTTTCCTAAAATCATTTAAACGTGTCATTGTGGCACCTAAATATAACAAAAATAATGTGACTGATTAATGGATAATCATATAATCCCTCCTGAATCAATTTCATCCATTAATCACATAATCAATTTTATTAAATTATGAATAGTTTTTATTATAGGGACAACCCTCTAGCTTACATTCTGAAAATCATTCCAATCAATTGTTTCAATGCTCAAAATTATGTCACACCACCTCACTCCATAAAAATAGATCAATGGATTCATCTCGTATGGTTTGCATTACTACCACTACAATAACATTTATAGCTTATGTGATCGACCACTATTTCATCTCAGGAAATAAACCCACCTTATACTATTTTTCCATCTAAATAAAAAATTGAATATATTTCCATATAGGATTCATTTCTTATGATCTCAAAACTCCTTCTTACTCTTTAGACCGAATGGCTCGAAGGCCTTCCTTTTTATTTTATTATGGATAATCCTCCTTTTAATGGTTGAAGGGGAACCCGTACATGATCCGTAGGCCCAAGGTACAAGGCCCAACAAACCCGCAATACATGACCCGATGGACCAGAGGTATACCATGCCCAATACATGACCCGTCGGCCCAGCCCACTTGAACTGCCCCTCCCTTGATTTCTCTGTCATTGATCACCTAACTCCCCACCTTGCATTGCTGATCAGCTAGCATTTCCCCGTACCAGGCTGCATGGTGCCCGGTCCCGATGGCGGCTACAACACCCTCCCATTCTTCCAATCCGGTTTTCTCTATATCTGGTGGCTGCTACTCCTATTTCTATGATCCTCTTATTGGGCATGTTCTATGTCAACTGGGCTAATCCATGGTCTACGTGACCTGAAGGCCCTATGGCTCGAACGCCATTGATGACCTGAAGGCCCTGGAGACATGTAGGCCAAAACTGGTGGCCCGAAGGCCCAAATCTGGTGAATAGTTCCAGCTTCTACAGTACCCAACATTAACTGCTACAGTTACTGCTACAGTGCTAATACAGTGACTGCTACTGTACCCAGGAAATTCACCTCCACCCGTTTTTGAACCCGGGACTCTTAGATGCTAAGAAGGAGCCCTTACCACTCAGGTATGGGCTCGTTGGCTCCTTCTCACTCTTTTGATCTGCAATACTTCCTCACATTATTTCTTCATGTTTATAAAATCCCATGATCCACATCCCCTAAACCCATCAAATTATCATCATAAAAAATTCGTTACTTATCATATATATTTCTTCTCATTGTGAATTAATATTCATCACATATCCCTTTAATCCAAATGTCATTTTACATATCTTTTCACATTTTTATTTGAAACGCATGTCATCACAAGATCATGTTGGAAAAATGTGATCGAAAAACCATAATATAGTCATGAAATAACCATTGTGATGCTATTAAATTTAAAACAATTTTTTTTCAAACACTTGAAAATGTATCCTTCTTTTAAAACTTTCAGAAACGTCTCATATAGCTATAATCATTATAAATATATTCCTCTATATATATTAGTCATTAAAAAAACTTAAAATTTATTTACAATAATTATGATTTCTTCTTTCAAAATAAAATATGCTTCATTTGAAAATGGTAAAATCATTAAAATTTCACACATTTAATCTTTGTTCATAGATTAGTTGCATTTTTTGGAATACCACACACCATCCAAGAATGTTCCAATAGGAATGTGTCAAAATTTATATTTCACTGTTTTTTGCATTATTTTCCAAACCTTATTATAAAACAATGTTCTTATATATTTCATCTCATTTTCACCATAAAAATTATTATATCAAAATAAATCATCAGATATAACGTAAACAAAAAATAGTAATAAATCATATAAATAAATAAAAATAAAAAAAATGATCAAGTTCAATAAATGATTCATAACCATACATGGCGACTTTAGAAAATACATGATGAATATTTTTATAGAAACACTAATGTTCCAACAAGGTATTTTTTTATTGTTATATCACATATCGAATAAACATTATAAAATATTGAGACAACTCTAAAACCAGTTTTAAATGAACTATGTTGGATAAAACGTCCATATTACCATAACCTACACACCATAAAGCCCAAAGTGCTTTCCGTATTACACTATGATTGATATAAAAATAAAGGGTATAAAAAGAAATCATTGGTATTAATTTCATCTTAAAAATTTTATAAATTAAATGACCTACCCGATCATGGAATCTATAAGATATATCCATATGTTGGATTTCATTCATAATATGAAAATGTTATAAAATTATGAATCGATTAGAATGATTCATAAGGTAATTTAAATAACTAACAACCCAAAAAACCATTAAAAATCAAATGAAATGTGATATAAAATAAAAAATAAATTCATGAATACCAAAATAATGTGAATAATAATGTTGTGGATATATATGAATCTCAAGATGAAATAAAAATAGAAGGTTTCTCCAAGTGATCGATATAATATATCATTTCATGACTTAAGGTCACCATAGATCATGGAACACATAAGATCAATTATGTCATCATAATGCACTATCAAAGGGCATAACTCGTTTTTCATTATGTAAATAATAAAATGTAATAGACTTGGTTCTAGGGACTATTTTTCATTTAAATATTATATTTCTATAATTAAAAATAGGAATCTTAATTAGTTTAAAATATTTATACTTTTATAAGAAATAATTCCTGTAAAAAAGAATAAAACTAAAAAGACATTATTTATTCATATAAGAACATTACTATAAAAGTATATAAATCATAAAGTTACATAAATGTGATAATTAAAATTTCTTAGATTCTATAAACTAAATGGAGACAATAAATATAAAATAATAATATTTTTAAATCCTTGAGATACCCATGATTACATTCACCCTTGAAAATCTGAATAATTATAAATAAGACTACAATAAGAAGAACCATCCTGAAATGAAAATTCTTGTTTGTGAAGTCTAAAATTAAAATTGATTGTATGAGAATAGTGATTTATTATGTAAGAATGGGATGATATTATAAGAATTAATAGTGGTAATACTTTCATTATTAATTGAATTATGATCATTATTAATTCAATCATTGGGTATGAATTTTTATAATAAGTTAATTGAATATATATTAATAGTGGTAACATATTGAAAATAATATAATTCTATAACGAAATAAAAATATTATATTTAAACCATAGATTTTATAATAAATAAAATATTTGTGTGTTAAAAATTATTAATACTATTATTTAGGAAGAATGTCTTATTGGTCCATCAATTTGTTTTATTTCAAATTAATTTGGAAAATTTTAAAAATGATTATGAAATTGCTGACCAATCATAAATACTTCGAGGGAATCTTATTTTGTGATAAAAATTAATTTTTCGTAGTGAATTATAATTTCTAGATGTTTCTAATTTTGTAAAAATTGATATATATTTGATAATATATAATGCATTAATAATAAGTATAAACAAATAAATCAATTTTCATCTTAATATTTTTAATTAATATGGAAGATGAATAAATTATTTTTATTCATTAAACATAGATTTTCCTAAAATAAAAATCGTGAGTTATGTGATTTAATATTAAAATTTAATTATATCAGAATTTGATATTTAGTTTATCAAAATGAAATACATATTTTTAATCACACTATTTTAATTTGGTAATATTTTAATTACATTATTAGATATAAAAAATTGAACATATTATTTTCCAGAAAATAAAATTTTTCTTAAAAATAATTATTTTAACAAGCACTGATAATTTTAGATAAATTTAATTGATCAATTTTTATGAATATAATATGATGTTTAGTTCTATAAATAATTATTTTATCCCTCATTTAATGGTTAATTAATAGGAAATACCATGGAAAACCATAATGTATGGAAAGATAATCTTTAACAAAAAATGTTTTTTATATAATATGATTTATTTTAATATTTAATATCCTTATATTTATAATTTCAATTATATTAAATGGTGACTAATGTTTTAATATACAAGTCAAAATTAGTGAGTATTGTTCATATCATTTTATTAAAAAAATATTAAAATGATAAATAATTAATAATTTTTTATAAGTGTAAAAATTAATAAACAAATAAGGATTCAATTTTGTTAATTTAACATGGAAGTTATATAATCTAGATGACCACTAATATATTTAATTTATTCCCACATGTCCCACTTTAAACCACACTAATACTTAGAATTCATTTTAATCCCCATTCCATATTACCAAATCTAGATGGAACTTATTTTGGTTCCATTCCTCTTGTTACATGATTGTTACAAGGATCTCTATTTCCGAAAGACCATTCAAGATAACATTTAAACAATCATTGTTCATATTATCATCTCTCTAACATTCTCATCTCTATATTCTCATCCACCATCATTAAAAAATATTATAATCACATAAAAATAATTATATAAGAACACCTAGTATAAAAAATTGAATTATATTATTAGATAAAACATTACCAAAATCCCTCCCATCCATTTAAAAATTAAAACATCACACATTTTACATTTCAACTACTTCCATCATGACTGATGTATTTTATTTTTCCTCACCATATTTATCGAATGTTTTAATGAATGTATTTAACAAATAAAAATAAAATTTATAACCACTTTAATATTCTATAAATATTTATTGATCAATTATTCTATATATAAATCACATTATAGTCATAATAATCCATTACTTATGATAAGTTGGTTTGGGTCATTTTTACCACATACAACAATTGTGCTACCAATTCAATTTCATAGATGGTTATGGAAACATAACTACTTGAATAATGTTCTATTAATTTGTAAATAATGTCTTTCATAAAATGTAAATATTAATATTTAACTCATTTCTAAGATACATACTTTTTTAAACAAAAACCGAAAGAATCTCGACAATGATTCCATCTTCCTGAATCTTAAATAAAAATCAAATTTAGTGATATTATAAATTTATAAATCCTAAAATAAAGTACATTATAATACCTTTAATAATATTCTATTGAATAATTCATTAACAATGATTGATGATCGATATACACATTATTAAACATAAACAAAACAATCAAGGCTACTAACATCTGATAATGAATGGAAATAAAAGCTTTCAGATTATTTCCTAATGAAATTATATAATTAATTTGTAGAAAAGGAAAAATCTATTAATAATATTTTAAAATATTATCTTAATATAGATATATTTATTATAATTAAGGAAAAATTTATTTCATTGAATTTTATAGTAAAGGCAACTATTTTTTCAAATTAATTTTTTTTTATTGAGTTATGATCATTATTTTTTAAATTTATTATTAAAAATTAATATAAATATACATTTTGATGGAATTGTATTATACTTTATGAATTGTTTCTATGTATTTACATTTATATATCATGAAATAATTTTCTTCTAATTTTAATATAAATTATTATTATGTTACATGCGACATTCATCAAAAAAATGATGCATTATTAAGAATAATTTTCAACCCCTTTTAGTTTTTTTAATCCTCAATTTCCATTTTTTCATTAAAAAATATTTATCTTAATATTTTGAAAAATAAATATTTATTATTTCATGGGATATAATTATTTCACTTCAGATATTTTCAAAATAATATTTCATTACACTTTTTATGATGTGGGTTTCAATAATGGTACCTTAATATATTAATAAGTGTTTTCATAACATGATAAAATATTTAAACGTCCACAATAAATTTATCCTATATGAATGTCACTGATTTTTCAAGGAATAATTATTTATATATCTATTAAAATTTTGTTTCAAAAATGTTTTCATATACCTACTTGAGAATGGTTTTTGATAGGGTCTTATAACATCATATCGTTAAAAAAATATTTTGAATGTATTTCTATAAACAATTTTTTTATTTTCTTCTATTTTAAAATATTTTCCAAAATATCCACCTAATAATGATTTATGATTCATTATTCCAACATGAATTTACTTTATAAAAAAAAAATACTTTATATGATTTATTTTGTAGTATAACCCAATCTAATTCTTGAATATTTTTTTGAGATGTTATTTTTTATTTTTAAAAACCCAATTTTCATTTAGTGGATTCGTTAGGAAATAATGAATGGATTATTTTTTATGAATGGGATGTTTTTGGTTTATTATTATGTGATTTTTGGGGTCGTATATTTCCCCCAAATATATTTGGTAAATTTTCATACGTCCTCCAATAATGTGTAAATGTGATTTCATTTTAGTATACTAATAATATGATGTGTTAAAATGATTAATGTTTTATACAATAACAAGATAATGTGTGAACATCGTTTTTATTAGATATGATAAATATATAATGCTACAACCTAATTGTGATTACCTATTTTCAGAAGATAATTCATATATATTATTATTTTAACCTAAATTCAAAATATAATTAATTGAAGTGCTTGTATTTTATACTATTCAGAAGATAATGCATGAGCATTGTTATTTTTATCTATTTTAGTACTATTATTATCTACGATCAGTCAATTATAAATGTAAATTATTTAGTTTAGCTATGTTAATAAGGTGATGTTTGGACATGAATGAGTTTTCCATGTTCACTATGATTTCATGTGACTATGCTCAGGAAAAATGTCTTTATCCCACCTCATGCCTATTTTGTATTCAATAGATCAGAATTGTTGTTAGTTTTTTAAACATTTATACACCATGTGATGTGATATATTATTTTTTGTTATACTTCAATATATTACTCTTATCTACATCTCTAATTTCACCATGTTCATCAAAATAAAATTTGTTTCCCATGGTCATGTTTTCTTATATGTTTATGATATAACTCCAATATGACACATTAATACACTTCCCCTTTCTAGTCCTTGGATATGACTCCATATTATGTTTTCCACTTCCTCAAAACATTTTATGAGTGATTATATTTATATGGAAGTATTTTATAGTGAATATTATTGTTGATGTTGATAAAATGATATGTAATAATATTTTTATGTTATTATATTTTAAGGACACTAAAACATTCGATTTTAGGAATATTAGATTGTTTATGAGATGTAATTTTTTAAATTTTATACCTGATAAGGAATATATAAAATTTTAGTTTTCAAAATGGAAAATTGTATGACATGGTATGTAACATGTTTCTTTAGCACCAAACCCAAGTGAATTCTTCTAAGGAATTGTATTATGTTTCAAAATAGATTTTATTTATATTTAAAGGTTATATTAGTAATTTTTAGGATTAATATATTATAACAATATTAAAAAGGATCAGAATTTTCCAAAATATTATAAACCACCGTAAAATTTTGGAAAATTTGAGAGTGTGATATTTCATGGAAAAGGAATAAATATCTTGAATCAATAAAGTGGATGCTTGTTTTTGAACAACTAAATATATGGGTAATATCCCGGAATGAATTTGGATTTAACTAGTTTCAAATTAATTCAGTGCACAAAAAGTGGGGAAAAATATACATCATGTTTGAAACTCCTAGTGTATATTCTTTGTTGAATCCAATTATCAATATAACTATTATAATGGATTAAATTATAAATTGAAAATATAATATATAAAATTTCAGGTTGGTGAGATAAGTTGTAAAATCATCATCCACAAACATCATTAACCCAGATTATTTGTAGGTTGATCCAACAATATCATAATTGAACCATATGTATAATATTTTAAAATAATGGTGTTATAGCAGGACACATTAATTGATATTGTTTTTATTTATATTACCATTTAGTCTAATTTTATTATATATAATCCTTTAAGTTTTAGTATTTAGTTGGGAATATGATCATGGGAATGCATCTGTGAATGGTTTATCTATAAAACCCATATGATTTATAGACAACTACGGAAGTTAATTTGGGAAAAAAATTGTAAAAATACCAATATATTCTTATTATAATTTACAATTTGAGTATTATAGTATTACATCAGAAAATGATTTTTGGATTATATCTTAGATATATTTCATTACTGAGTAATGATTTATATATTGATGTTGAAATTTATTTAATAGGAGAATTTATCAACCTTGGTTTTAGGACATTTTTTCTACCCATATGTTATATGACTACAGTTCTATAATATGTTTTTATATTATTCTAAATGATTTAATATTGATTTAGAAATTAGACATGCAATACATGAATCAATCTATCAACACTATATTCATTTGTAGTGGAACATTATAATAAATATATATATAACATGGAATTATATAGCATGACTGACCAAATATATTAAAATAGAATAAATAAAAAGTTGAAGATAAAAAAAAATATATACATAAAAATATGAATCCCCTAGATCATATTCACTTGTGAGAATCACCATTACTAAACTTAATCCCAAAAATAGAAACATATCCATTAATTGAAAACAAAGTTCAGAAATATAAAATGAGTATTAATGGAATAATATGGCTGGAAGAATATATAAGAATAGAATTTATTTATAGAATGTTATTGTGGTAATATAACCATTATAATGGGAAATTTGGTCATTATAAATATCATCTTTGGAAATATGGTCATTTTGCATACATGTATCTAATGTGTATAATCTATCTATGTAAATTATACTAAATATTTTATGATAATTTTTTTTACAATTAATCTAATATATAATTTATTATTTAAAAAATTATTAAAATATATGTTTGTGTTTTTTATTAATATACTTTTTGAAGGGCTGCATTTTTTTATTCAAGGATGTATTTTTAATAAAAATGTGTTGAGAATAATTAAATAATTATTATTATAATGGTAATAAATAATATACAATTTGGAATAATATCATTTCAGGAGAAAAATTCTATTCATAAATTAATTATGCTATCAATATATTGTGTATTTTTAATCTAATTGATATCTTTTTAATAATGTGACTTTTATTAATAACATTCTTAAACAAATAAATTAATTTTCATCAAAAATTTTCAACTGGGAATGTAATATGAATAAATTCTATTTATTCTTTAAAAATATATATTTATAAAATATATTTTGTAGGAATTATGTGCACATAAATTAAAATAAATTCCCGTAAACTTTGGAAAATTCTGTCTAATAAAATATTTTAATTTTTTTAATATTATTTCCAAATTGGGTAAAAAAAATTGTTTAATTTTTATGATTAATATACAGTTGCAATTTAAATGTTATTCACCATGGAATAAAATGTTTTTTTGAACAAATTATTATTATTATTATCATTTTTAAATTTTTAGATAAATAATATTGATAATTCTTATGAATAAGTTATTAATTGTAAATTTTCAACAAAATTTATCACATTTTTATTTTAAATCTATCATATATAAAACTAAAAAATAACATAATGTATAAAAAGTTAGCTTCTACTTAATTCAATTTTCTGTATAAATGCTTTTTGATTCAACATCTTATTTGATAATATTTAGTAATTAAAGTTTGTTAAATAGAGTCTATAATTTTAATCGTCACATTTAAATTGGTTTAGAAAGATAATCTCATTCCATTAGTTAAAATTTATTTACCATATTAAAAAATTAATCATTTTTAATAAGGTAAAAAATTGTAACATAATGTGGGTTGAATTTTGTTAATTTACATTTCATTTAGACATTCAATAAGATATTTTTTATATTTGAAATTGGTACCCATATTTCACAAAAACCATTCCTTTCCTCAGTCACTTGAATCCCATGTGATTTTATTTTTACACCTTACCTAACTTGTCCCATAGATTTGTCCAACTTTTGTACTTATAAAAGGATCTCACATAATCCCCCCTCATCCCACTATATTCAGTATAATTTCTTTTAAAACCATTTCAAATTTACATTTTATTTAATTCAATTCCTATATTTTTATTCTATTGTTTCATGTATGTTCCCTAAGTACTCCATTTCCAAAGGATCACTGAAGAGAGTATTCAAACTCTCAACATGAGTTCTATCCACTCCCTATCATTTTCTTCTATATTTCTCACATAATACCTCCTATAAACCTATTTTAACCACAAAAATATAATTACATAATTATAATTAATATATTTAATGGTTTTCTATTAATGTTTTATTCAATATATATCTCCCTATAATCAATTCAAAAATTTAAAATGGCACTTCTGTTATGTTTGAACTACCCCTCCTTGAATGTCATATATCAATTTTCAACACATACTTTTGTGGATGATTATAAGAATATAATTAATTAATAAAAAGTTTAATTATTGGTTTAATATTATTTGTGAAATACAAATAGGATAATTATTGTATTGCTAAATCACTTCATGATCATATATATACCTTTTTATGGGACGTTCTTATTTTAGTAAATTTAACCACCTTGATGAATGATGATAATTTTTTTAGCATGGATGGTGATGGAATCATATTTAAAATAATAATATTATTTTTAAATTAAATTAATTTTTATTAGATATGTTAATATAATAATAATTATTAAGATACTATCTCTCGTTAATTAACAATTTTCAAAATAATATTGTTACAAATTTCATCAACATTAATAATAAATAAAACTCACATAAAATGATAATAGAATAATTTATATCATTAAAGAACATCCAATTACATTAATTATAATAATTGGGTTATTATAAAAACACTTTTTGAAAGGAGGATCGATATCACCATTATGAAACTCTTATGAAAGAATCATTGTTACTAATATATGATGATGATTCGATATAATAACAAACTATAAAGTCTATACTGAAATTTTTTAATAAATTTTAATAAAAGTTAATATATATCAATAATGTTATGAAATAATTTATTACATTGTATATATATATTATATATGAGTTTAAATTGATGTTTTCAATTCAAGACAAAAGGTAAGTGTTTTTCTAACTCAATTTTCATTCATTACATTATGATAATTTTCAATAATATTATATTAATAAACCATGATAAATTTTACATGGTATTTAATTATATATAAATTTATCTCAATTTTTTATATTTAAATTTTATTCTCATAAAAACTATTATAAAATTAATTTACATCATTTAACAATCGTAGATGGGCTTCATTAATCATAAATATTGACCATTATTATGATTAATCAGCAACATATTTTATGGGATTTTCTTCTCTATTTCTATATTATTTATTTCCCAAAAAAATCACTTATTATATTGAAATGTAATATTTATTATCTCATGTGATCATCATATTTCTCTATTGAAAATTTCAGAATAATGTTTATTATTATTTTTGTAATGTTTCTCTCATCAAAGGTATTTTAAAGTATTAAAAAGGTTTATCTATTCACGATTATATATTTTATTTTCCCCTCTAAAATTCATATAGATAATCATTATTTCATTTCTATGTATTCAATAATGTAATTTAATTTAATTTTCTTAATGATACTCATGTACATTATATAAAATTATTTTTTGGATATGGAATTTACTTTTATTTCTTTAATATAATTTTAATAAATGTTTTCGGAAAACACTTTATCATGGATTCATATCCATTTATACCATTATGTACACAATATATATCTCCTTTGTAGTTATATTTCCTAACACACCCTCGAAATAACTCTATGAATTACACCTTTTACATGATTGAATATTTTGTATTAACTGATCGAATTCATGAAGTCATTTTATATGATACCATTTTCAAATACAATGAAATACATTTTATTTATATGGGTTATTTATGATATTACAGATGACCAATTTCATGTGGAATAGATATGCATATATTATTATTATATGATGGGTTGTTTTATATATCACCCTATAATGCATTGGTTAATGGAATATATCTAATGATATAATTTGTGGATGTGATGTCATTTATCTATGGATAAATGATAATGTGTGAACATGATTTTTTATCTATGTTCATAATATAAGGGATGAATTTAATTGTTTTTTTATATGTTCATTTAATAATGCACAATGATATTATTTGTGTATATTTAGAATAAAATGCAAGAATGTGATTGTGTTAATTAATGTTCACAATATAATGGATGAAAATTGTTCCATTTTTCTATGTTCATAGGAAATGCGTTCATGTGATTTTTTAAATATGTTAATATGTTAATACACCAATGGGATTTACTTTATACATTTTCAAAATATAGTGTGTGTAAATTATTTCATTTAGCTATAATCACATTATGGTGTGTGTAAATGATTTAATTTATCAATGTTCACAATGTAATGATTTACTATACATGTAATACTGAAATATATCATTGTTAGAACTCATAACTAGGTTATATTCCAAGGATAATGACAATTTAAATTTGATTCAAAATGATTATAAAATGGTACATGTAGCATCATTATGGTATATATTTTTATATTTCATTCTTGTGGACATCCTTTTTTTATCCATGATTTTTAAATGATATATTTGAACCATGATCATTTATTATTGTATTTCCAGATCTACTGACTTTAGGAATCATTGATAAGTTATCTATTTCTGGGAATTTTTTCTCACTTATTTTTTTTCTCATTCTTGGGAAATTATACATAAGATTATGTTTATAAGGAATTTTTTGTAATGGATATTGTGGAAAATGATGAATAAAAAATATGGAATGATACTTTTATATAGCAGGTTATAAATAAACTAAACCATTTCATTCTAGGATTGTAATATGTATGTGTTTATACAATGAATATTATTTAATTTCTAATTATTCTGGTTACTCTAAAATTTTAAAAAACCATGTGGCCTTATCTTATATATAATTCATGGTTACATGGTTTATGGATCTGTTCATATCCTAATGTGAATCCCCTCCCCACAAAGCATGTATTGTGTTCATGGTTATAACAAACAATTACCCCATTTCTTCTTCCCAATTTCTTTTCAATCGTATAAATTTTGAAACACCTAAAAATTGTAAAACAAATTGTAAAACCAAAATTATTTTAGAGACCAAATTATGTAACATTCAACTTCTAACAATCCTTTTCACCTATTAATGTTCTTAGGTAGCTTGTTGTTATATCATAATTCACCATCCTCTTATAAAAATTGATGGTGAAAATATATTTTTATAAACTCACACCAAAAAAAGACAACCATGCAATAAAAAACTATTTAGAGGGTTCACCATTCACAAAAAATTGAAATATCGTTGGAAAGATCTAGAAAACCCAAGATCACATGATTCATTAATCATTATGGATAAAAATTGTTATGTATTTTCCATGAAAAATAACTTTTTGGAATTATTTACTAATGGTCCTAATTTTTTATTAAAAATCATAGTAGTTAATTTTAATGATACTTAATAATGTGAGACCCTAACCTTGAAAAAAAATATAGATATTTAGAGGAATTATAACTTCACTTCACTGCTTCACACCTTGTGTTTTCCCTCAATACATGAGTGAACATAACAATTAAAAATAAAACACCATATTCAATCCCTCATATACTTATATTAAGTAATTTTAAGTCAATTTTCATCAATCATATTAATGTTCTCTAAACAACCCACTAAAAACCATTACTTTCATCATTATCTAAACAAATTACTTCAAGATTAAAATTCCAAATGTATCAAATTCAAGTATTAAATATATAATGATAAATTGAACTATATCTATATCTTTGGTACATTCTCCATATTCTTCCTCTAATACTCTATCTAAATCCCATATAGTACACTACTTCACATAGCTTCACACTTCACATTTCATAAGAAATGTTATTTTAAAATATAGCACAAAACCCACATCATCTTCAGATTCTACAACCTTAAATCGATACATTGGTTCAATATATACAATGTATTCACCCATTATATTATTTGGGAAATTAATAACTAATTGTGTGTATGCCTTGATTATCACTATAATCCACATTAACGAAAATACTCCAAACTAAAATGTTTTTCTGAACACTTTGTTGTGGTCATCACAAAGGCATAAGAAGATCCAACTTCTCTAAAGACTTTTCAATTAAACATCAACTATGTCCATTAAATAAATTCCATGACATACTGCTCCTCATTTTTTTTCACAACCAAAGAACATATGTAGGTTTTCTATTAACATTATATAAGAGACTGTTTTATCAATGTCTCGGTCTTCTGATAAATATGACAGAAAATAAATCATGTGATGGTTCATCTTATTTTTCATCCTTTACAAAAATGATGATTATATTTTTATTTCAATAATGTTTTATATAATGCTTTATTTAAACCAAAATCATTTCAATCTTCACACAATGATATAATTAAAAATGGATAAACTATAATAAATCACACTTTCTAAATGATCACGTTAAATTCTACCTAGACTGTTGCATAAATAGAATCATCACTATAAAAGAATTTTTTAAAAAATTATCCAACCATAAAAATGTAAAAAACTCATATTTCCATTTATCCATATAAAATTTTATATTAAATCAATTATAATTGTGGTTTCATCATAAATCATTGGAATATTTATTATTTTACTCTCTACAAATAAATTTGAATTCTTTTTTCCATATTGAATCACATATAAACTTCAAAATAACATATACATATACATTGATACCAAGATTCACTAATTTTTTAATACGATTCATTTGGATGAATAATGTTTTTAGAAAAACATAAAAACTTTATGTCATATTTCATATAAATGACATATTTTTATAAATCGATTTATCCCATTATAAAAAAATATCTATTATGGTATCATTTCTCACTGTCAACATCAAATAAAAAAATTCTCATTTATTTGGTTATCACCCATTTAACAAAAATGACTCTCAAATTGTAAATTAATTTTATTAATCCTGGATGAATGGATTACATTATGGAACATTAATAATGATTGAAAACATAAATTGTTTCCATAAAATGACATATGGTAGCTTATATATACACTTTAGTAACTTTCAATTCATTAAGACGCATCACATATTCTAAAAATTATATATATACATGTAAAAAACATACATAGGTTCACATTAAAAATGATAAAATTATTCACATTTTAAAAAACCAAAAGAAAAATAGAAACTTGTCAAATTCACTTCATCCCCTTTCTAGATATCCTCTAAAATAAATTTTCTCATAGAATGAAAAAAAAAATTATTTTTGAAAATTATATTTTAACTTTATTGAACTATAAAAATACAATGACAATAATAAATGGTTTTGTCTTCAATTCCTAATCATTGTAAATAATGGGTTTGAACTCTCACTATAAATATCAATGATTGATATTATTCTATTAGAAATTTTTTGGTAAATATATTCCCAAATTTTCTCCTTTATAGTACGAATAATAATCCTTACTATTAATTTATATATCGTTTCATTTATAATGTTCTATTATATATCTATGTTCTTCAAAAAAATAATTATAAAATCGTTTCCCCATGTGATTCATAGAAATTTCATTATCATAACTTAATTATAACGAATAATTCACTTCCACATTTAGATATGGAATTTATGTTATCATCAAAATCAATAGCTATATTGAACGAGTTAAAGAAAAATCCCCTTTATTTCATTTTATTCAATATTATATATTTTTTCCTCTTCATGTGTTAATCGACCAATTTATCGCCCAATAATAATACTTAATGTTTAAATATTTTTATAAACACCTATATCACTACAAATAAATGTAGGTATAATGTCTATTTTTCAAAAATATATTATCGAAAAAATATTAAACATCATATATCGTACAATAATGTTTTATAAATTGAGTTAGATCCCTTAATATCAAACTACTATATGAGTTTAATGATCTTTTTTCTACAATTCAAAACATATTCAATAGTTTATAAGAAAAATTATCTTCAAAATCGAAAATATGATACATCTCATAATATATGTGAAGAACCAGGAAGTAATTCCATTATCTCAATATCAACATCTCATAAATAATTTTCATTTGAAAAGAATAGTCCATTAAAACTATTTATTTATACTCAGTAAATACAACTTTTTTTACCATATATAAAAACAATAATCACAAATAACTCTTCAATATATTTACGGTATATTTTTTTCAAACATCCATTTTTGAAATTTAACATCCTTGAGCATGTGTCAATAATTTAATTCCATTCTGTATATTTTTCAACACTTATAGTTCCTTCATTATACTCTTAACTCTTCCTTCATCATCTCAATTAAATAATCATTATTTATTCCCTATTTAATGTTTTTTTATGAGTTCACCATTTTATAATGATGGCATGAAATATATTTGGAGATCATATATCATTATTGATAAAAGAAAGAAATAAATATAATTGTGGTTTCAATTGATGGAACTGAAAAAAATTAATCATAAATTTGTATTCATTTAATATTTGAATAATATTTTAAATTTTTTTTTGAATATTTTACATTACTTCACCCATTTTATTTAACATATTATAGTCGGCCGAATTTATTACAATAACATTATTATTTATAATATTAGGTACGAACTCCCAAGGAATTTTTTTCTGGAAATAATCTCAATATTCATTTATATAATTAACCCATTAAATATCCTTTAGTATTATAATTATAATTTTTAATTTTATTTGATAAAACAATGATCTATGTGTTTCTATCCTTAATTTTATCTATGTTTGAAAAACTTATCTGTAATTTCCAATTATATTTTATGAAATAAATTAGTTTTCAAAACTATAATAGTATAAATTTTGGTAGTTCATATTCATATTATAAGAAGTAAAACATATATTCTTCAAGAATGTTCCTTATGTATTATGCATTTCAAAAAATATCCATGTGTCTTCTTATAATTTTTTAATCATATCAATAACTTCTAGAAAATATATTTCTAATACTCAGTTGCAAAATGTTCCAAAACAATTACGTATGAAATATCATCAATATTCAATGAATATGTGTTATAACAGTGATATCATGTTCTCTATATTGGATAACAAATGAAAATTCTATCAATATTACTTGTTAAAATATTACAATTTTTTATCCTTTCAGTTTGATGATACTCGTGCTTTAGAATGAACTTATGTAATTTATTCAATTTTTTTATAAATATATCTAACAATGATAAATTTTTATATTGATGAAAAAACAAAATGTTAAATATAAATTTAGGTCTCATTTACATGCCTAAAAATAATTTAGAAATGTTATACTCCACCAATATTTTTGAGTTAATATACCCTAAAATTCGATGTTTTTTTAGAAAAATCATTTTTTGTGGGATGTATAGCACACTAACCACATTTTAGATACTGTGTTTTTTCAAAATATACATTAAAATTTAATATTCGGTACTTATGCCTTTTATCAATTCTATTTATTTTCATAGTGAAGTAATAATAAATTTCCAAATAATATCCTGATTCTATTAAACATTATCGAGACAACAGATTTATACATCATAAACATAATACATGTAATATGATACATTTCATAATTAAAATGGAAAAATCTACTATATCCATTTCAATATTTTTTCCCGTTAATGGCTGAATATCCAAGAAAATATGTCCAAACATATGTGAGGTTTCAATCTCCAGTTTCATGTTTGAGGAATTAACTGTAATCCCCTTTTCGCATATAGATGAAATCCAATCTACGTCACTCTTAAGATATTGGAATATCATAAAAATGGTATAATATTATAATCTTATCTATATTCCTAATTAAAATTTTCCAACACAGTAATTCAAAAACTAACTCCCAACCATTATTCTTAAATAAAAATAATTTCTAGTGTCCCTCACGTGAAATAATTTACCACATGTTCATCATCCTTTAGTTACAACATGACAACCCATTGAACTAATTCTGAATCAATAATCCTTTTTTTAAAATAGATTAGTTTCCTTCATCATATATATTAGGGAAAATTGTTTTTGATCATCCCATCTATCCATTCTTATTAACTAACTTTACCAAACAAAATCTAATCCATATTAAGATAAAACCATTAATTTCACGTGACCCACTTCTTTTGAATGACAATTAACTTTCCTATAAATTTTCAATGTATTCTAAAATACATATACGACCTTTTATGCTATATGATTATATATATTCATGTATAAATGGACACTTCACTATATTATTATTTAAATTTTTTATCCACAACTTGTGATTTGTACATTGAATTATTCTTTTAATTCAAAACTAATTGAGTAATAAAGGACAAAATAAACATATCTGACAAAATGATAAAGAAAATTTATGATTTAGGTTTCATTTGGTCACACCATCCACATTTTTATTTAAATATTTGATATTTATTCCCATTTTACCTTATATATATCTCCATTCGTTGGAACTTATCTTCTTGGAGTGGGTCTACTACTCATAAATTTCTTGATTCCAAATCTAATATGTTCTTAATAATAACCATTATTAATAAATAACCTTCATGAAATATTCTATAATCCACTGTAGTACTAAAAAATCTATTAAATAAAATAATTCTTACACAAATAGCCTTTTATATATTCTTTGTATGATATTTTCCATTATTTTTTACCATTTATTTTACATCCTTTTTGAAAATTTAAATTATTTGGATAATATTGATATAAAAATTTACTCATCAAACTCATTCCTTATATTTTTTAACAAATCAATTATTTCAGGTGTTTCAACCAATTAAAAGGTTTAAAAAATTCATCCATCTAGAATTTTTTTTTTGTTTTACACAAACAAAACTTCTTCTTACTTTTGTTCAAATGAGTAATTTCTTCCTAAATTTCAAAACATTTTACTCTAATATAGTTAGGAAATTTTATATTATTAAAATCAATGAAATCCTTTTCAGTTTTAGAAACCTTAAAAGTGACTATATATCACTCTCCATCTTCAATAAAAAATTTCTTGAATTTAAACATAAACCTATTTTATTAACCTATTGTATATAATTGGTCATTTATTTATTTAATGAAAATTTTCATTCTCTTTAACAAAATATCAATGGAAATTGTCCATGAACTTATCTTTAATGAATTAAACATTCAAATAATCATTCGAATTTTACATTATTTATTCCATTCCAACATGAGCAGATTCATGATCAATTTATGTTTTAGATTATTTAATTTAATATTAATTCACATTATCCTAATTTTAAATATTTTACAAATGGTCCACCAACTCATTCTTCACCCAAACGTTAGACTCTTTTTTTTCAATATTTCATATCCACCATCAAAGTCACTAGTTATGTAACAACCCATTACCAATTTTTAAGGTGCACCTTTATACATGTAATGGAATTCCCTCTTTTCACTATATATGGTCATGAAGGAATTGGGAGGATGCCTGTGGAGGTGAAGTCACATACATTTTGGAGTCTCAGCCTTATCTAGTCCTTTATATAGGTGTCATGGGGTTTCACACAATGTATCTAGGATACACATCATGTAGGGTCACCAGATTCATGTCATGAAAGACATTATTATATGAAATTTTACTCATAATGAAGATCTATTTCACATAATGAGATTTTTAAATAATAGATTTTTAATTTGATGTGATGGATTTATCAGTATACTTGAATATTGTAGATTTCAATGCTTGAAATTTTATTACACATAATGTAATGTTCGACAAACCATTTTTAAAACATTAGAGTAGTTATTTTAGTCTTTAATCTTTCACTTGGAACTTTTTCAATTGACTTTTCCTGATTCCCATTTGGTTTTGGGAGTCTCTACTACTTCTATATTGATCTAATCGGTATTTTAATTTCATTATTTTTGTCATATGTCTCTCTATGTAAGCGACCATTATGCTTCTTCATTGCTATTGATCTCATTAGTTCTATTACTCCATGTTATGGGATAGATTGGTCTATGTTGGTGCTTTATTTTTTCTTCATCCAAGATATGGCGTGTGATATCTGTTTTGGATGTTGTTCCTTTGTCATTTTTTGGTGAGGAAAGAATCCATTCTTGAGTTATATGGATTCCTCTTCTCTACATACCCTTTTTTTCCCTAATTGAATCAATACTATGTTATATTTACTAGATCCTAGGGTCTTCGCAGGTGTTTGTTTGAATCATTGTTGGCATATACCGTTTTCGGGTGTGTATGACCAAAGCATTGAGGTGGGTTGTTCCGTCACTAGCCTATGATAATAATCATGATTGGACATTCATTATAATTTTATCTATCATATTGGATAGTCTGTTTTTTTGTGTTGAAAATTGTTTTTATAGGGAAATGGGTTTCCCTTGTTTTTGATAAATTAAATAAAAATGGGATCTTTTGAAATAATGATATTGATTACTGAAAATGAGTACATGGTTTACCTTGAGTACTTGATTCAAAGGTTTATCTTGAGTCTATTGTCCATATATGGTGACTATCAGGATGTTTTATAGTGGGTCTTTCCTCTATTTTCTAGTACTATTGTTTATGGTGTTGGATATTGACATTAACAGGGGATTTCCTAACGAGGTATTCCTATTCTTCCTAGGGATTTTTACTAGGAATTTTATTGTGAATTTGATTTATTATGTTATGAGTAGTCTAGAATTTTGTCTTATACCAATACATTGTACTGATTCGTGAGATGATGCTTCTGTTTTGTACTTATTTTATTTTTGAATTATCCTTGATATTGGTGTTATTTCTATTTTTTGTCTAGTTTTTACAAAAAGGGAAATGTGTTCCATTTTTTCAATAAAAACTCATTACTACATAAAATGCATTGTTTTATTTAAAATAATCATACATGAACTGTTTTATATAGAATATATATAGAACACCTGGGTGGGATCATACTAAGCCTGTTATCCAACACCTTCGTACCTCCTTAGTGGTGCATAGACCATTGTATATATTCTAATACGGGGAGAGGGTAGGGGCCATAGTGTGGTTTCTAGTTTTCTATCAGCTATTTTTGGGTATATGGTGGGGATATGAGAGCAGTTCAACCATTCCATCTCTTAGAGTAGTAGTTTGGTTTTGGTCATTGTATTAGGACTTGTATATGGAGATTTGACTAGCTTTTTAACTATTCATTTCTGCAATATTTTTACAATTATGGAATTTGTATTCCATTTTTCTTCCACTTTATCTTTCATTCTGTTTCTACATATATTCCATCTGTTTGTTTTTGTTAGAGAAAATTGTTCCCTCTAGTATGTTGTTCAATTCCCTAGTGATTGTCTCTAACCCGTGGGGATCAGGATCAGCCTTATTGTATGTGAAAAAATAGGTTGAGTTCTATATATAAGGGTAACATGGATTAGTTAGTTACAATTTGGTATCAAAATACTTCTTTCCTCAAGATTCCATTTCACTGGACATCTGTTAGACTCAAGAGAGGATTGTCGGTAATTGAAAGGCATGTTGCAATTAGTGTCTGGCCAGATATTATCATAACGATACTCAAGAATCACTGGGATGTTTGTATACATATATCTAGTGTTGGGATTGGATTGAAATATTAGTTTCCATTTATGGGGTTTTTTTTAAATGAGATTTGTTTCTATTTTTTAACGTTCTTTTGTATCAGTATGTAGTAGTATTCCTCTAAGACAGATTCCATGAGTTCCTCATGAAGGTGTTCCTAATCCTCTTCAAGGGAATTCAACTATATATTATAATTTCATTGTGATTATCATATGTTTAGTCTGGTCTATTGATGGGGATGTACCATGAGGATGGAAAATAGTTGTTGAGGTACATCCAAGAGCTAGTGGAAAGAGAGATTGATCATGTGATTTCATTCATAAGAATCTTCCATCCATTAAAGGAACGACTAACCCACATGACATAGTGGAATAGATTTATATGATCAAATAAATATTTTACATTCTAGAGAAACCTTATAATATTAGTTTTATATTTTCAATATTTTGTCTCGAGGTTTTCTGTAAGCAATAGTGGGATTCAATGGTCCCGGAAAACATACATGTGGACTTGGATTTGATGTTTTCTTGAAAAATGTTCATTCAATAGTTTTTTCTAGAGTCTCTGATTATAGAAATGTATATGTAGTTCTGATCATTACAATAGGGAGAGAATTTGGTGACGACTTACAACAATTGATTTTCAGAGCATGTCCATTTTACACCGGGCATGGTAAAGAATGACCAGCTTAAGGATTAGATGAACTTGTAGGGTTTGAGACCATATATCAGATAATAGGTGTTAATATTGATACTCTATACCAATGTAGAGATAGTAGGAATAGATATAATAGAGCATAAGCATATGGAAGGAAAGGTTTTATTTTCCAACCCTTCTCTAGCATCTAGTTGAAGTTTCATTGGCGTTCATGGGAAGAAATGGAAGTGGTGGTGGTGTGTATCAATAGTGATCCTCCTCTATACCATATGTTGTAGTTTGTAAAATTCCTTAAACATAATATCTGTTTGAAAGGGAATACTCACAAGATGTAATAGTCTTATTCCAGTGAAGATGTGAAATAAGTGTGGATGCATTTTTCACATACAAAACTTCGTTTAGGATATAAATAGGCGATGTTATAGTTATAGTTTTTCTAATCCAATGACTAATATGGTGAAAATATATATTTCAAGGACTATAGGGTTCTATCCACATGCCACAAAAGTGAAGCATTTTCATGTAGTAGAAGACTGTCCAGGAGAAATTGATGCAATTCCTTCCACAGTGAGCAATACTGTCCCTATTTCATCTTCAGTAGGAAGTGATTTATTGGAAAATGGTGGCTCCCACTCTTTTATTTCATAATGCTTTATTAATATTCGTAAAAAATAAATGGATCATATATTTGTTACAATGGAGTAAGATACAACTCTTTTTGATATGACAGAGTAGGGTTCTCGAAGTCATTATTTGTTGATGATAGCTTCTACAGAGTTAGTCTAGTATTTTCCCATTATTGATTTGGATCAACATGGTGTGATCATTGGTATGGATACTTTTATCTCTCATTGAGATGATGTATATTATTATCATTTATGTGTTTAGTTCCTTGATTATATTGGGATCTATCATGTGTTTTAGGAGGAGTGGGACCTATTTTCTAATCATGCAGTACCTTATCATCTATAGATCAGAAATTTGTTGTTTTCTAATGAAATTGAGCCTGATAATTTTCCTTCCACTTTTATTCATCCCATTATCATTCGGGACATTTTGATTTTTCCCAAACGACTTCTTCAATAGTCATCTAAAGTGATAGGTAGAGTTTACTATTGAACTAGTTCCATGTACATAGTCGATATTGATATTATCATATATAATGTCACCAACTATGCATAAATATGTCATGATTTTGTTTGATGACCTAGTGGGAAATAGATTCATTCTCCCTCAAAATTCTCTTACGGAATCCCTTGTGCTCTTTACCAATAAAGTAGACAGTTCACTTCCATTATGTGAGTACTATATAATGATGAATAGGGTGAATGTTAAGAAAATATTTCTTTTTCCTCATGTGTATGGCTTGATTGATCAGTTAATGGGGGAAAAGTGTTTTCCAATATTGATCGTCAGTCAAGTAATCATCAACTCAGGGTTTAAGAGTATGATATACCAAAGAGATATTTCAGGAGTAGGTATGTCTATTATGAATAACATTGACTCCATTATGTATCACTACTTCTATAATGAATTTTATTTCTTTTATGAATTAGATATTTAATCAATATCTTGAGGCTTGTGTGTTAGTGTTAATGGATGATATTTTATTGTATTTGAAATATAATCATTAGAATGTGTGCCATATGAGTTTGGATATAGAGATTATGAGAAGTACCCATTTGAATAAAAATCAATCAAAATTTAGTTTCGGATTCAAGAAGTGAAGTTCTTAGGGAACATGATTTCTGAACACGACTTGATAGTTGACCCTTAGAAGGTGAAGGCTATCTGGTCTTGGATGGAACCATAGATTTTCATGGAGATTAATTTCTTCCATAGACTTTCTGGATACTACTGAAGGTTTGTTAAATATTTCTCTATGATGGTTCTACCTTGGACTTATCAAACTAGTAAAGAGGTGTAATTCAAATGGGATGAAAAGTGCAAGTCTTTGTTCAATTAACTAAAATGTCTTCTGTCATCAGATCCTATTCTGACCTTACCTAATGCCTTTAAGGGATACATGTTGTTATTTAATTATTTAGGTACTGGTTTTTGATGTGTTCATATACATGATAACCATGTGGGAGATTACATCTCTATTTTGATCTTATTACATGAGGTGAATTAAGATACTCCTAATTTAGAGCATTTCACAGTCATGCATGTGCTCAATAGATGGAAAAAATATCTTTTTGGTTTAATGTTCATAGTATTTTCTAATCATTAATGTGTGATATCTATCTTTTCTAAGAAATAATTGAATCTCGGATAGAGATTATGGGTATCATACCTTCAGACATTTGAATTTTATATCACTTACATTTTGAGGATTGGAAATTTAATTGTACATTCTCTTAGTATTAATGATCCTTTCCAAGCTATTCTAGAGTAAATGAATGAGTATAAACTTATTATTCATTTAACTCAGTTTGACCTGTATGCTCATGAGGATGGTTTGGGAATAGTTTTTACAGGAGGTCAAATATCATCATCACTATTATAGGCTACATTGTGGCAACATTAGTAGGATGATGAGTTTCAAATGACTCAATAATGACTTTATATTGGGGATAGTGTCTCTTACCGAACCCTCTCACAATATGGTGTCATCCACCTTAGGATGTGGGTTGTCATCCTGACATCAGTAAGAAGATTTATTTTGGATGACATTAATATCTCTTCAGGTTTCAATCATCAAGGTACTAAAAATATGTATTATGATTTGAGGGGAAGATTATACTTTCTGTGTATGAAGAGTGACATCTCGGAGTTTGTGTCTTGGTGTTACACCTTCTAAAAGATAAAGGAAAATAACATAAAACCTTCTAGTTTACATCAGCCTCTTCTAGTTCAATTTTGGAAATGGTACAAGGTGTCATGTATTTTTTTCGTTGGATTACCATAGACTCCCTAAGGGAGGAATGCTATCTTGGTGGAAGATGATCATTTGAAAAAGTCTTATCATTTCATTCCAATCAATGACACAACTAAATTTGATGATTTGGGAAGCTATATGTGCAAGAGATTGTGAGGTTACATGGGATTATTTCTTCCATTATTTTGGAAAGATATTACAGGATTATATTGAGGATCTGGAGGAGTCATCAAGAGAAATGGGAACTCCAGAAATGTCGACCACATCTTATAATCCACACACATATTATTATATGAAGTGTGTGATTCAGATCTTGGGGGATAAGCTTTGTGCATGTGTATTGTATTTTAAAGGATCATGGGATAGCTATCTCGGACTGGTTAATTTTTTATATAATTATAGTTATCAATATTCAATCTGAATAGCTCCCTTTATGGTGTTGTATGGTCTCAAGTGTGGATAAATTCTTTGTTAGTATTTTTTGGGTAATGTATCTTTAGTTGGAACATATTTGGTTTTGAAAAAATAATCAATATATTAGTATGTTCATCTGATACTGATAATTTACTGAAGTCAAATGAATTCATAATCATATCAGTGGTGTAAATAATTGACGTTTTCTAAATGCGACTGGGTTTTCATGAGTGTTGGTCCTTGGTTGGGTCACTGTAATCATGGAGAACATGGAATTTCCTCTAAGATATGTTTAACTGTTTTGTTCTCTGTGCATTTACAACATGTTTCTTATTTGTTAGAATTTCCAGTTCTTTTTATAGGCAAAAATGATGTTTTCTTGATGTCTCATTATATGAAATATCATCCCGATCCTACTTACGACATGATATGGGATGAAATTTTGTGAGAAACAGATGTTTTTTTATTGGAGAAGCCAGTTGAGATCGTTCACTCTCAACTGAATGTCCTTCATGGGAAGTCCACTCTATTGGTCAGGTTTCTGTGGAAACACAGGCCAAATAATCATGAGACGTGGGATTGTAAATCATTAATGATGGAGTAGTGTCCTCATATTTTTACACAGATTACATCTTACACATGAATTCTTGGGGGTAGAAATTCAATGGTGGGGATTTTGTAACATCTAGTTAATAATTTTTCATGTTTTTATTTAAACTCTTCCTGGAGTTCCCTCTATTTTTTTCCTTATATGGTCATGATGGAATAGAGAGGATACCTTTTATGGTGAAGACACATACTAGTTGGACTCAAAAAATTAACTAGTCCTTTCTGTAGAATATCAACAAATTCTATGCTGTGTGACTCGGTTACATGTTGTGTAGAGGTTATGGGTTGCAAGTCATGAAATACATCCTGTTTTGAAATGTTAAACATCATGAAAATATGCTTCATTTTTTTGTGTTCTTTAAATAACAGATTTTTAATCTTAGGCGACGGATTTTTTGGAGTAGATGAGAACCATAGTTTTCATGGTGTGTAATGGGATTACACAACATGTTACGACCCACATGTTGTATTTAAAATTAACAAGTGACTGTTTTAGTCTCAATTATTTATTTACAAACTATTTCAATCATCCCAGGTTGATTCCCATGATTATTTTGGAGACTCATATCCTTTTAGATCGATCCATCGATGTTCGATCTCCATTGTACTTGTGATGGATCTCTCCATGTACGTGACCATACTACTTATTCATTGATATTGATTGTGGTAACACAATTTGGTTACATTATCATATATGTTGGTATAACATAGGGACATCTTTCTTATTCTTCTTGGATTTGTTGTGAGATATCTTTTCCAAAGGTGATTACATTGTTGGTTTTGGGGCCGCAAACATTTTTTCTTGAGGTAAGTGGTTTCTTCTTCTACACCAACACTTTTCATTTAGAATTAAATAAATCCTAATGAGTATGGAATGGATTCAATGTTCTCTGATGGTGTATTGGGTTTTAATTTTTGGTGTATTCTATTGCGGGCGTGTGTGACTCAAGAATGTTGGTGGGTGGTTCCATCTCTAGACTGTGATAAGAAGATATATTTTTCTTTTTTATATATTGATTTATCAAATTGGTATTAATATATTCATTTGTCATGAAATAGGTTTTAAAGGGAAATGTGTTTCCTAGGTTTTTGATAAATGAATAGTAAATGGGTACTTTTGAAACATTTAAATTGATTTTTGAAAAGGATAACATTGGTTACCTTGTGTACTTATGTGGAAGGATTATCTCAAAACCATCATCCATGTTTTTTGATTATCATGAGATTTGGGGGGGGGGATTCCCTATGTTTCCAAGGCCAATTATTCAAAGGTATGGGTGTTAACATTACTTGGGGTTTACGCATGGTGTATTCCTCTACTTCATAGGACTGTATTCTAGGTAATATATAGTGCACTTGATTTTTTATGGTATAAGTAGCCTTCTAGACTGACCTATACAGATCCTTCATACAGATTACTATGCTGCTGATTTTATTTCTTACTACTCTTATTTTTGAGTTAGCCTTGTAATGTATGTTATACATTATTTTGTTTAGAAATATTAAAATGGGAAATGATTACCATTTATTCTATAAAAATACATAACTACATATCATGCCATCTTTTATTTAAAATAACCATACATTAATTGTTATATATATAGATGATATAGAACACCTAGGTGGGATCCTACTGTTCCAATTATCTAACTATAACACCCCATGATTTAATAGTCATTATCTCATTAATGAAATTCAACAGAATGTGCTACATGCACCACCGAGTTCGAGCGGACCACGACTTACCAAACCATATGTTCAAAAATCGGTTACGAATAATATTAACTGAATTTTTAATTTTATATAATGCATTTAATTTTAGAATTAACATTTCATGTTTATTAGACATAATATAATTCCAAATTCATTTGGTCAGATAAAAGATGTATTTTTCAAAAAAATGAATGTATACCGCCTATTTAATGGAGAATCCTTTTTTAAAAAAAATACTCGACACTTTTATACAATCAATTTAATGAAAATAATTTCTTATTTAGAATCGAGACATAAAAATTTAGTTTGGATAATTTTTTGGTACTTTTCTAATAAATTTCATATTTTTATGAATATTGAAAATACTAAATTTTAATTGAAAACTACTATTTTTAATCAAAATAATATATATTCTTAAATTATGAATTTGACTGGTTTGGTAGTATAAGTATATTATTATTTTTTCATTTAACATAATTTATGTCATTATAAGTAATTTTGCATTTAAATTTTGACATAAACACATGTCAATCTTTTGATAGTGTTTACTTTTTAAAAAGTTACATTTTGAATTTAACAAGGGGAATTAATTTTAAATTAATAAATTCCACTTCTATGTTTTTAATATGGCAAAATGGACTTCATTTTTGGATTTGGAATTTCAAAAATATCATAGGGTAAATTTTCGGTACTTTTCTGAAAACATTCAATATATGACGAATAGTGAAAAAACAGTGTTATTATTTAAAACCAACTTTTTATTTAAATAATTATTTATTTTATTTAAATTTATTTTAAGTAAAAATAGATATATAATACATCTATATTTTAATTTAATTCATCGGCCTCATTTTATAATAAAATTAGAGGTATAAAATTTTATTGAACTTTTTTAGAGTTTTTTAACCAACATCAAGGAGAATTTGAAAATTTGAATAAAACAAAATTTTACAGCTAATGTGAGTTTAATTTCAAAAATCTGAGAGATATGGTAAACATCAGTTTGTAAAATTTTGTTCAATACGATGAAAATAAATTTTGGTGAATAGTAAATTTTGACTTTTATTTACCACGGTTAAAAGTAAATAGGATTATTAAGGGTAATAATGTTATTATAGATATCCTAACATGTGTCCTATTTCTATTATATAAGTGTAATTTGACCAAAAGAAACATTAGGAATAAAATATGATCCTCTATTGTCCACTTGGATTATATTAGGTCATTCATTATAATTTTATTTAAAGAAGAGTTAAAAGTGTTAAATACAAAGTTTAATAAATAAACCATTTTTTATATATGGTTACACAATATAGAAATTTGACTATAAATATAAATTAGAAATATAAAATAATTTCTTACATAATGATACTTTATTTATAATTTTTAGACATTATATAGTTTAATTTATTTATGACACATTTTTGATACAGTAATTACCTTATTAATGAAATATTAAAATAATTGATATTATAAATATCCAAATAAATGAAAATTAATTATTTGGATGAATTAAACTACTTTTATATGTTATTATTTCATGTTAGGGTTTATTAGAATAATTTCGTTCGAAGTGATAAGGTTGTTATGACTTTAACAAAAACAAAAAAAATCAAATAGTGTCAAAATTGACATAAATTAGTTTTTGAAATAAATGTTATATTATTGGTTGATATATAATTTTTAAAAATCTTTTATTCTACCAAATGGGATTAAATAATATTATATATGTCATTAATGAACCACTTGAGTTTATCTTGGATGTTTAGATTATGTTTATTAACTATATAGTTTAAGAATACAAGAAGACATGGTAAAAGTTAAACTGTTTAACTAAGAGTTAAATCTAAATGATATGGATAAAATGGTAATCAAAACTTTTCTAAAACCTATTGTATGAGAGGATTTCAACTCATAACCACCAAAGTCTCAAAATAAATTCATTTTTATCAATTATAAACCGAATATGATTGTATAATAAATTAATGTTAAATCTTTTCTTAAAGTGACCATCACCCCTCTTATAAAAGGGAACATCACCTTCACTCAAAATCACACCTCCAAATCCATTTGGATCAGCCAAACTCTGCCCCAATATCCTCCCATATTCCCTAATATCAACCTAGAGTCCATTCTTTGATCATAAATCCATCCTAAATATCCATTTGGATCAACTCAAAATGAAACACCTGAAGAAGAGGTAATAATTTCACCACCCTTTTTCAAGTTCTTTTCTTCTTCCACTTCCCCATTCATTGTTTTTTACATTATAAAATAATAACTGTAGAATCTTATATATAATGTGATGTTATTATAAAAATCTTACAACCATATGCATTATTTTATACATCATATGAATGAAAAAGTCACTATACGTGCGTACATACGGCTTACTGTCTCCACGTCGTCGTGTAGTTTGTCATTCAAACACTACATTATTTAGATGGGTATAATAATGATTATAACTGATGTAAATAATAAATATAGCATTTTAATGATTATTTATATATTTTATACCATCTAATTACATATGATTTCAACATAAATATAATGATGTTGTCACTCATGCGTACGTACAGATTACCGTCTCCAAAAACACGATGAGATTCATTCCCATTATAACCATTTAAAATTATTTTTCAATTTTTTTTTAAAAATAATTTTTAATAACTTAATATAATAATTAATATGAATAAAATAAATCCTATCCATAACAAATAAGGCTTACGTAACTGATCATATAAAGGAAAATGGACCAGTTAACACCTGAAAGGATGATACTACTTAAATATTATTAACAAGGCAATATTATATGATCATATATGATATCATATTTTTGTATATATTTATTGTATAAGTTAATAAAAATAATTCAACTATTATACATGAGGTTAAAGTTCCATCGACCAAGGAATTTTACAAGTTAAGGGTTAATTTCACAATCTCTTTATTATCAGAGGTTGTTTTTACATAACTATATAATGGGACTTCTTAATCATCCAAATCCATGTTTCATAAAAATTTATTTCAAATTTTTTTACTATTTACTAGAATATGGGTTAAATTCATTTTTACCCTTGATTTACTTTTTATAAAATGGATTCAAAGGAATCCTTCCATAGTTTTCCAAATAAGGTGCATTATGATCTTTTCGACAAAATTAAGGTAAGAATGTATTTTTTTATCTTATACGGTGGGTGTGGATACATATCACCTTATGTCATCTTCAAAGCATATAAATATAACTTTATATGAATATTTTCAAAATAATTGTTTTCTTTTATAACAACGCGACTTTTAAATGATTTCAAACAGAATGTGGTATTTACATCAAACAATTTTCATTTCATCTATGTCAACATCCATTGATGGATTTTAAACATGTTTGATGTTGATTAATTATGATACAATTATTTTATATTTTATTGAATGTTTTGTGATATTTTTGACAATGGATGTATTATTGTTACACTATTTATGGTTTAAGGATAAATTGTTGACATTTTGTATGCTAGTTTTAATACGAATGTTTATGTTATGTTTAAAACTTTTCATATGAGGAATGTATTCAACTCAGTATGTGACAGGTGGAGGCTTCTATAGCTCCACAGTGAATCGGAGGGTCTCATGATACAATTAGACATGGTATTGTCTTAGGCCTTTCCTAATTTGATATATGGTTTTGGCCTAGGCCTACAACATTTTTAGAAGTCTTGGCCATGGCCTTGACAATATGTTTCAGAATTTCCAGAAATATACATTCCTTCATTATGAAAATAATAACAATGGTTCATGTGTTTATTCGACTAGTACAATACCCATGTTTTTGTTTTATTATGGCATTTCTTACTCATCTCATATTCCTACCATAATGTTTTCATGTTTATAATCTAAAAAGGCATGTGTTTTTAATTTTTCACCATTCCTAATGTTTCTTTTATCTTCGACTATATTGTTTACCCTTACTGATTGTTTAAGCTCACCCATTTATTATGTTTCATTTTCCTAGGATATGAAGAAAATCGATATGAGTGACTTGAAGGCATAATCAAGGATGCTTGGAAGTTTCTAATTAAATAAATTAGTGTTGTATTTATTTTTATATTGTAATGTTGAACTTATGTATATATATTGTTTCCAATAATACTAAAATGGTCGTTCATTAGGGAAATGATTCATTGTATCATGCCAATGTTATGTAATAAAGCATCGACTCTGGGTAACTGGGGTTGGTGCATTAAAGTTGGATTAATAGAAAGTTTAGTACATACCATAGAAACTAGATTTAGAAAAACTCTAATGAGAGAACATTACCCTAAAATAGACTTTGAGTATTAGTATAGAAGAACTTCTTAGAATTTTGATAATGTAGAGATTTTGTGAATTTTAGATGAAATAAATCCCTCTCTAGATACGAGCAGGTAGAGGCGGCTCTGGCATAGATGTTCCTAGGAGTGAAAACTCTTATAAGGAGTTTTGAGCTTGAACCAAGTTATCCTGGACAAGACAATGGGACTTTTTTCACTATTGGTTATGACACTCCAGTGGGATATTCTTATGATAATTCACCTTTTCATTAAAATACATTATGAAGGATTTAGGAGTAAATTCATACTCAAATAAAACATTTTATGACTATAGAATATATACATAATCTTTTCAAATAACGTTAGGTATTTTACATGATTGGAATTATGCATTGAAATTCATAAACTAACCTAGTGTATGCCATTGTTTAGAGATGGCTCCTAGTAGAAGGAATGAGAATTATAGGAATACACATGATTAAAATATTAAGAAGAAACATATCATTCATGGTATTAAGCCATCATTTAAAGGGAAAATAGTCTCCCATATATTCTCATCGTATGAAGAATTAGTATCATGTGTTAATAAGATATGTAATGAATTTTCTGAGTCCTATTGATTTGTGGGGAAGCAAGGGTAGAAAAATATGGAATAGATAAATATAGATAATGGGAAGAGGATAAATAAGGATTGTCTCAAATGTGATAACTATGGAATGAATCATCTCTATAAATGATGGAATGGAATGGGCGTTTGTTTTAAGTGTGGGGAAAAAATACACCTTGCACCTGATTGCAAGGGTAAGAAAATGGTTTGAAATGATCAATTATTCATCTGTAAGGAGTTGGGGCACTATGAGAATCAATGTCTAAATCAGAAGAGTATGCCCCAAATGATGGTATTGGATAATAATCAAGTTATGATACTACCAAAGATGAAGAGGAATGATTAGATTTCATATGTTTTTATTAAAGTATTTTTTTCATTTGAGTAATGTATTTATGAAGTAAATGTTATAATAATTCGAGAGTATTTTAGGATTGTACTGCAGTACTATTTCATGAAGGACTTGAGATTGTGTGGAACCATGAAAAGTTACACAATAGTAGGTTAATGTTTTTTGGAAAATATATGCTTTAGTTAAATATACACCATAATATATTTCTGATACAGAGGTAGTGATTTTGGAATAATTCAACATTTGTTTTAATAAATTATATTGGATATTCTTTATTACCTCAAAACTGATTAATGATTTGTGTATTCCATCATTATTGGAGTTTGAAACATTTCTATAAAAAAGGAGTATATCTAATATACAATTAAGAATAAGGGAGCATGAATTCAATCAATAAGGTTTTATGATAAGTCTGGGTGTTTGGGTGTTTTAAAAGAATACATAATTAATGTATTCACATATTCTTACGAGGAAAAATGATCTTTTTTGTGTTTACCTTTCTTATAAATTTTATATAGTGAGTTTGGATATATGTATTTTGTATAAGTATAAAGGTTGGAATCGATTATGTTTGGCATTGGATACTATTTTTATGGTTAAATCATTTTCAGAGATTATTTTTGGATTGTCATAAAAAGATAAACCCGAAGGTCAGGCACCAACCTGTCGTGTCTGGCAAGCCCGCAAGACATGAACCCACAACCGAAGAGCGACTAGGGTGAAACACCTCCAACTAGCCTATGTGGTGTCCTAGTTTTTATAATTAATTTTTTTTAAAATTTATGACAGATAAATTATAAATTTCATTTTTTTGGAACCCTATACGACTAGGATAAATATAATATTTTTGAATTCAATTATCATTTGGAGTGAATGATGACTTTTTGGTAGGAATTAGTTGATGGATGAAACACATCCTTTCAAGTATATATATATTTATTTATATTTCTCTTATTCTAAGAATAATTTAATTCTTAAACATTATGGGACGGATCATAGAACCAAAAATTTGTTAACAAAATACCATATATTTTCTTGAACGGATGATATTTTACATCATCTTAGATTAATGGCTTTGAGGCCCTCAATTTTACACTTGTTTTTTTGATGACCACAATAACTCCATTTAAATATTTACTTTTTTTCCTCCAATTATGTGTCTCTAATTTCCACCAATGTTCTCCTAATCGAGATCATAATTTAAGGGTGACTTTTTTATTACAATTTCCATCTAATTAAGACTTAATTTTATGAACCCAATGTCCAAAAAGCGGTTACGAAGAGTATTAACTAAATTTTGAATTTTATATACTCCATATAATTTTATAATTCGTATTTGGTGTTTCTTATACATAATTTACGGACATATTCAATTTTTTAGATAAAATATATATTTTTCAAAAAATGAAATTATACCGCATATTTAATAGATAATTCTTTTTTAAAAAATAAATGACACTTTTATATACTCAATTTAATGAAATTAATTTTTTTTAGAATTGAGACATAAAAATTTCGTTTGGATAAATTTTTTGTACTTTTCGAATAACATTCATATTTTGATAAATATTAAAACATACTAAATTTTAATTGAAAACAACTTTTTTAAATTGAAATAATTTATAGTGTAAAATTATTTATTTTAATGGTTTGGAAGTGTAATTATATTATATTTTTATCATTTAATACAATGTATGTCATTATAAGTAATTATGCTTTTAAATATGACATAAACACATGTCAATCTTTTGATAGTTTTTACTTTTTAATAACCATATTTTTTGTTTTGACAATGGGAATTAATTTTACATTAATAAATACAACTTCTATGTCTTGAATTTGGTAAAATGGACATAATTTTTGAATTCAGAATATCAAAATTATATTAGGGTAGTGTTTTGTTATTTTTTTGAAAACATTCATTTTTTAGGAATAGTGAAAAATACATCATTATTATTTAAATCTGACATTTTATTTAAATAATTATTTGTTTTATTAAAATTTATTCTAAGTAAAAATAGATATATATTACCTATATAAGTTCAACACAGTTCAATGGATTCATTTTATAATAAAATTATATGTATAAAATTTTATTGATCTTTATTAACGTTTTTTACCCACCTTCTAAGAGCTTATGAAATTTTGAATAAAACATAATTTCACCGCTTCAGTGCGTTGAATTTAAAAAATCCAAGAGATTCTATAAAAATCCCAATGTAAAATGTGGTTCAATAAGATGAAAATAATTTTTGGTGAATAGTAACATTTGACTTTTATTTACAATGGTTATAAGTAAATAGGGTAATTAAGGGTAAAAATGATATTATAATTACCCTAAAAAAATTCCTAATTCTATTGTATATGTGTAATTAGACCAATAAAAAACTTAGGAGAAAAATTTAATCCTATTTTGTCCACTTGGATTAGAGTAGGACATTTATTATTATTTTATTTAAAGAATAATTAAAAGTGTCAAATTCAATGTTTAATAACTAAACCATTTTTTTATAGGGTTAAACACAATATATATTCAACTATAAATATTTATTATAAAGATAAACATATTTTCTATATAATGTTATTTTATTTATAATTTTGAGACATTATATAATTTAATTTATTTATGAAAAAATTATGAGGCAGTAATGACCTTATTAATGAAATATTAAAATAATTGATATTATAAATATCAATATAAATGTAAATTGAGACTTCTGATGAATTTCACTAATTTTAAAGTTTAATATTACATGTTAGGGTTTATTATATAAATTTATATTGAAGTGATAAGGATTTCATTAATTTCAGAAAAACAAAATACCAAATAGTGTCAAAATTGACATAAATTAATTGTTATAACAAATACTATGTTATTGGTTGATATAATATTTTTAAAAAAACATTGGATTGGAGAAAGGGATTATATAATATTATATATGTCATTAATTAGACACTTTAGGTTATATTGTATGTTTGTAGATGGTTTATTAACCATATAGTTTAAGAATACAAGAAGACCCGGTAAAAGATAAACTATTTAACTAAGAGTTAAATATAAAATATATGGTTAAAATAGTATCCTAAACATCTCTAAAACCAATTGGATGAGTGGTTTTTGATACATAACTACCTAAGTCTTGATATAAATTCATTTTGTGCCATTATAAACAAAATATGATGGTATAATAAATTAATATATTAATGTTTTTAAAAAGTGACCCTCACCCCTATTATAAAAGGGCACTTCCACTTATCCCAAAATCACACCTCCATGGCCATTTTTCTCAGCCGAAACCTACAAAAATATCCTAAAAACTTCCCCCAAATCAACATAGAGTCCTTAATTCTATTGGAAATCCATCCTATGGATCCCTTTTTATCAAATCAAAATGAAAATCCCCAATTAAGAGGTAATAATTTCACCACCCCATTTCAAGTTCTTTTCTTCATCCACATTCTCTTTCTTTATTGTTTCCATTATAAAATAATAACTGCAGAATATTCTATATATTGTGATGTTATTATAAAAATAGTAGAACAATATTTATTATTTTATCTTCCATATGAATGATAAAGTCACCATGCATGCGTTCGTACGGCTTACCGTCTCCACATTGTGGGTAGTTTGTTATTAAAACACTTAATTATTTGGATGGGTATAATAATGAGTATAAATGATTAAAATAATAAATATAAAATTTTAATTATTATTTATATATTATATACCATCCAATTTCATATTATTTCACCATCAATATATTGATATTGTTGATCGGGCGTACGTACGGATTACCGTCTCCGCGAACGTGATGAGATTCATTCCACATCGAAATCATTCAAAAATAATTTTCATTTTATGATTAAAAATAATGTTTACAAACTTAATATCATTTTGGATATGAATAAAATACATACTATCCATAACAAACTTGGATTACATAACCGAGTATACAAAGGAAAACAGATCAGATAACACCTGAAACGATGATACTACTAAAATATTATTACCAAAGCAATATTATAAGATCATATATGATATCATATTTATGTATAGAGTTATTGTATAACTTAATAAAAATTATTTAACTATTATATAGGAGGTTAATGTACCCTCTACAATGGAAAAGTGCATGATAAGGGTTAATTTCACAATTTCATTATTTTTCGAGGTTGTTTTTACTTAAGTATCTACTAGAACCTCTTTATGAAAAAAATCCATGTTTCCTAAAAATGTATTTCAAAAGCTTTTTACTATTTAATAGACTATGGTTTAATTTCTTTTATAATATTTTATGACTTTTTATAAAATGGTTTGAAAAAACTATTTCCTTTGTTTTCAAAAGAAGGTACTTTATGAAATTTTCAACAAAATTAAGGTAAAAATGTATTTTTTAACATATACAGAGAGTGTGGATAGTTTCCTCTATTATATCATCATCAAATCTTCTAATAAAAAATTTCTAAAAATATTTTAAAAATAAATTTTTCTTTTATAATTATGTGCCTTTTAAATGATTTCAAAAAAGAAATAGGTATTTATTTAAAATAGTTTTCATTACATCAATGTCTACATTTTTTGATAGATTTTAAACTATTTTGATGTTGATTTATAATGATACTAATCTTCCATATTGTGTTGAAGGTTCAGTGATATGTTTGACTGTGGATGTGTTATTTTTACACTATTCTTGGTTTATCGATAAAATATTGACATTTCATATGATAGTTTTAATATGAATATTTATGTTATGTTTAAACCATTTCATATGAGGAAGGTATTAGACTTAGTATGTGATGGGTGGACCCCACTATAGCCCCTTAGTGCATCAGTAGGTCTCATGAGACAATTAGACGTGGAATTGGTCGAGGCCATTCCCCATTGGATATATGGTTTTAGATGAGGCCTAAGTCCTTTTTAGACGTCATGAATGAGGCCTTGAAAAGATGTTTTAGAATGTCTGGAGTTATAAATTCCATCATTATTAAAATAATAATGATGGTTCATGTGGTTATTCGACTAGTAGTATAACGATGACTATGTTTTATTATGGCATTACTTACTCAGATCATATTCTTACCATAAAGTGTTCAGAATTATTATTTGAAAAGGTATGTGTTTTTAATTATTCACCATACCAAATGGGTAAGTAATCTTCCGCTATATTGCTTACCCTTACTGAGAATTTGAGATCACCCCTTTTTTATGATTCATTTTCCCAGGATATGAAGAAGTTAGTTATGAGCGCCTTTCAGACATAATCTATGAAGCATAGATTTTTCTAATGGAATAAATTATTGTTTTATTTCTTTTCATGTTGTAATGTTTAAGTTATGTATGTATCTTTTTTCCAATAATACTAAACTAGTCTGTCTTTAAATACATTATTCCCTATATCATGCAAATGTTATGTAATAATTCACCTACTCAAGGTAATTGGGGTCGGGGAATTACAATCACACCCCATGAAACTCCTCTGTGGTGAGTAGACTTCTTTTGTCTTCTGAAACATGGAATAGAAAGGTGTCATACAGAGGAAAAGAGGTTTGTATCAGGTGGGATTTTATAGAATATGGTGAAATGATGGTAGTTCATCCATATCCCTGCATGGAGTAACAGTTTGGTATTTTTCCAAGCATTTAGACAAGGTTTTGGAGATTTGAATTCCATTTTAGTTGTTCATTTATAATGTATATTTATTTTTATGGCATATATATCCATTCTTCTTCCAAAATATATTTTATTATTTGTATAAATATATTCCTTGTGATAGTTCAGGATGGGAAAAATCATTCATTCTTTTGTGTTTTTTTGATACTTGGGTGCTTATTTCCAGCCCATGGGGAATGAAAACACCCTTCATGTATGTGGAAGATCAGATTAAGAGAAAGATTTAAGGGTAACCCAAGTCATTTCATTACATGTTTACTCATCATATCTCACTTTACAGATCAATAAATAAACATATACTTCATAATAAATAACTACTTCGGTTTCATTTGGACCACAATCATCATCATCTATATCTGATAAGAAATCATCCTTTTAAAATTTGGATAAATTACCAGATTTTCCATAAAAACATTTATTTATTGAAATATATAGATTTATTATTAATGAAACTCATTATAGAAAAATATTCATCATCAAATTCTTCTTTCTTCAATAATGGAAAATTTAAAAGAAAATTTCTAATAGGAACGCTTTTAAAATACATCAATAAAAAAATTCCATCAATAATTATTTTACATTTCTATTTTTTAGATGCATGAAGTCAAATTCTAAACCATTATGTTAACATATTAATCATCATATTAATATTTCTTCATTCCTTGATTTCCTTTTATCTCTTCTCCATCATTAATTAATTGAATGATATTTCTTTCTTGTAAATAGTATTTTTATAATATTATCTCATTTCCCAATGATTGATTTAATCAATATGATATGTATATCATCAAATGAAAATTTTTCGAATTTCTACTTACGTTATGCCTCGAGCGTATAAATAAATTAATTAAAAAAATTTAAATATTTCATAAAAATATTAATCATTATGTATTTGAATTACATAAAACATCGAGAACCTAGCCTATAATTTATATTTTGTTACATTAACATTCCCTACAGTTATATATAATCATTTACACCGATGTGGGTTCCTATTTGAGATTAGGTTCATGCCTCAGGAATTCATCCTACATATGCTAGTATGGCATGAATCATAGAGATCATAGTTCAATTATTCAATGTATAGACCTAAAAGTCTCATCATATGTGGGATATATCATGTTTTCATGATAATATGAGATTAAACAGTAATTTTGGCCTTGAAATTAGGCATTAATCATAGTTGATGGGTAAGGATATCATGTTCTAGGATTAATGTGTCTTGATAGAGGCCTATGATGTAAATGATATGATCATGGAAACTCCATAAGAACATGTAATATATGATCTGTGTGAGAAAAATAGATGAAGATGATCAATATCATTTCTTAAGTATATGAGACATGTGTGTTGGGACATCCCTTTGGATCATTAATATAGATTTTTCCCTTCTGATGGAATCATACATATCCTGGTTATAGGAGGAATCATTGTCATTGTAGTTGAATTGGATAGGGCTTACACCCTGAAATTTCTCTTATATAAGGGACATGTCATGTTATTCCACTCATCGGGAATTACAAACTAATTTTTACATTTTATTAGAAGTTTCACAATAACGATGGAAAACATAATCAAGTCAAGGAAATCCAGATTGACCTAGAATTCTTATCATCCTGAGATGTGTTTTTTGTCCACTCGACGTGCCTTGGTTGTCTACATAACATGTCATAGAGTGTATGTCTGACATACCCAAATACAATATCATTATCTAGTAGGCTTGTCCCATTATCTCGCATAAACTAGATGGCATGTCTTAAGGTTTTCATGGGATCATAGTTGAATTCTTTGGAAAACATTACATTAAAAATATGGATTGTCACGGAATGCATCGCATGTTTCCAGTTCTCTTGAGTAGTGGATAGCGCATGATTTAACTCACGTTTCCTATAATCATCATAATATATAACTGACATGCTTTAGGGGTGTTGGAAGATTCAATGTGACATTTCTAGAGGGTGTTGAAGGTTCTGTGCGCAGCAGAAGCGCGTGGGTGGATGTTCCCACTTGGATTTTTTTCATTAATAAGGATCAATCTGAGATGAATATGATGATAAACGTCAGTCTCCACGGACCAAATCACAGAAATGGAAAAAGAAAAGGATGGTCCCGAAACCACAATGTAGGATCGTTACAGGTTGATTATAATTAATTTAATCAATTGAAAAGAAATACCTTTTGGGTTTTCTTTCTTCATTGATTTTCTTGATCACTTTCTAATGTGAATCATCATTGCGTCACAGAATCCATGTGTAGACTTCCTCTAGCAGTGATCCACATGTGTACCTCGTATCTCGGGACGTATCCAAAGGAGTATCTTGTTGCTAGCATGGAGAAACCTTTGCTTGCGTTTTCTACCTTAGATCATCTTGATTCAATGGAAGATGATCTCTCTCGGCCTTGAGATCATTCTTAGGGGAAGAGGTTCTTTCGACCTTGAATGAATTCTCCAGAATTGTTGTGCACAATGATTCTCTTGTGTTTTTTTAGAAATGAGTTGGGGTTGTGAGGATATTTATAATCGAGTTTGAGGTTGTAGAGTTATGACAATAAATAAACGCGTTATGAGTTTCATTTATTTCATTAACTCTTATTGAAAACCCCCATGTCGAATAATTAATTCCTTGACATGCGTTCACGCTGATTATAATAAATATCATTTAATAAAACGATATTTCCTCAAAATCCTGACTGGAAAAACTACACTGTGTGAATTAATAAATACATGGCATATACTTTTTTTTCATTGAAAACTACACGGCATGTACATTCAATGTACATGGCGTGTATATCTTGTTTTCATTTATTCATTTCCTTTCATAATGAAAACGACACAGCGTGTACATTTAATAATACACGGTGTGTACTTGTTTTCTAAATAAAACTACACGGTGTGTAATCATTGATACGCGTCGTGTACTTGTTTTATTTTCTTCTTCCTCCAAAATTAAAAACATTTAGGCTTACTTGAATAATTATTAAACCACGTACGGGAATAATCTTTATTCTACTTGAGATACTTGAATACACTTAGTGTGTGACCCTCTAGGCCTCTTTCTCATTGGCATTAGGAGGGCATTCCTATATTCCAATATTACTGTCTAGCAACGGGTCAAGGAACCCAATAAAAATAATTTGATTCCACATTGACGTATCACCTCATATGAACAATTACTTAGTAATTTAATCCCTTTGTCTCGATATCTCATCATGTAGGTTTCATGGAAGTGTCATAAACCAATAAGCTTGATCTGTCATTCTTTGACTACCTGAAATAAACTCGTCGTTTACACCATGGCTATTGAATTAAATGCGACAGTTCTATTTCAATCAAAGGGACGAGATATAAACTTCCATAAATGGAAGGGTCAAATCCTTCCTCTACTTATCCATTAACAACATGTCATTTTTGACGCACCAAACATGCCCTACATCCTGCCAACTGTCTGTGTGATGGTTGATCGTACCACGATTCACTGTTGTATTCCACCCTTACACCGCTGTTTTAAACTAGTTTTGTAATGAATATTCCAAATATAATAATGAATTGGACTTTTTGTTTGAAAAATTAAATTACTGTTAATCAATACTATAATGGGCAATGTTACTTGTTTTTATTATTTCAATGTTGGTGGAGATGATTTTGAGGGCCTTTGATGAAGTGGAAGAAAAATGGGCCAAAATTGCATGGATCCATGGACATTTGTCCACTGTTTTGCATATTACACTAAATCACTGCATCCAAATGGGCTGAAATTTTGTGGTCCTGACCAATATTTAATTGGATAGATTTCATATTAAGGAACCCAAAGCTGATTCTGCGTCTATGAGGCCCATCCGAACTGATCTGTCAAAGCAACCGAATTTGGACCAAGTCAAATGCGGTGTTCTGTATTTTATGAATATAATGAGCTGTAGTTATCCAAATGGTGCCAAACATTCGGTGGAGACATTCAAGAGGTAGAGCTACAACTTTTCTATTTTCTACAAAGTGAGATACGACTTTCAGAAGGCCAAAACGCGTGGTATAAGTGGATTAAAGAAATCTGTGTGCCTAAAACCAAATTCCAATTTTCCTATAAAATGGCACATTTGGCTCTCCATTTGCAAGTTCGGCCAAGAGGCAAGGTGGTACCATTTTGGAGTCCCCAAGGAGTCTTCTAAACATCCCTAGAAGTTATGGAGGCAATGGGAGGTGCTAATTCAACATCTTCTTCTTCTTCCCCTCCCATGGGTTTCTAAACCCCTTGTGATCACCCTGGGAGGAATGTGATGTAAATCCCAAGATTCATGATGTAATATTTGAATGATATTTTGAATTCCAAGTTTTTTTGTTGTTTTTCATCATCCTATTTTCATATTTTATTGTGTTATGTACTAGTATGTCATGCTCAACTCATATGATGATTTTTGGGGGTACCCTTTCAGGTGATGTTTCGCACACCGTTCACCACTTTCCTTTCCCCCTTTCAATTGCGGTGCTTGTGTGATTAATATTGGTCAATAGAACTCACACAAGCTCTGTCAAGGCCATTTACATTTAATTCATGGTATCACAATGAAATAACATGAAAACCTGGAGAGCACATCGAATTATTCATGTGTTTCCTTGGTGAGTTCCAGTTATGATGTCGAACACAAATCACCCAATCATCGGCGGTGTCCGGTGAATCGTTATGTGTTTTTGACTGAACCCTAGGAGGTATCCTAGTACAAACTCAGTAACATTCTGGTTCTAGGTGTTACAAACCAGGGATTAAAATATCATAACCCCATCCCTTGAAGCGATGAAGGATGAGCATCACGAGACTTCCCCAGGTTGATCACATTTAATCAATCTTGTTCATTTCTACATTGTTTTATATCATTCATTTTATATTTTCATCATTAATCATAAAAACCCCATGTTTTACAAAATATAAATCACCATCTACTTTCATAATCAAAACCCACTTTTTAAATTAATGATCTAAGGCTCCGTTGAGAGACGACCTAGGGTTGCTGCTATACTGCAGAAATTCTAGTTAAAATTAAACAACTAATTTGACGCGCTCAACAACACGATCAATTTTTTGCACCGTTTCCGGGGATCCAAGATAATATTTTTTCTCTATTTCATTTTATTTATTTATTTTACTTCTTAATTAGTACTCCTTTAAATACCCCACCCCCATTTGATTGTTTTTGTTTTGGGTTTTGTCTTTATTTTTGGTTATTTTTGGTGTGTTCTTTATCTCTCTCTCTCTATATCTTCTTCTCCATCTCCCTCTCTAATTATATAGTATAAAATTATATTCTTCTTTCAACCTTTTTAAGTTTCTATTTTATCCATCTTAAATCAAAAAAAAAATAAACACAACAAATAATAAATCAATCAAACTGGTCATCATTGTTGCATGACAAGATCTGGTAAAGGAACACTACTTGAATTTGATCCTGAAATTGAAAAGTCACTTCACACACAAATCAAGGAATCTAGATAAGGTCAATAAAATAACATTTTGGAACCCCTTTCAGAACCTCGAGTGGTCCTAAACCAATCCAGAATTGAACCAAATCAAACCCCAGAGATCATGGCTGCAAATAACCGAACATTAAAAGAACTGACCACCCCAGATGTGGAGTACCAACCTGCATACATCCAATATCCTGAGGAAGCGGACAATTTTGATCTAAGAACAGGCCTCATCCATCTCCTTCCAAAATTCCATGGTCTTCCCGGAGAGGACCCTCACAAGCATCTAAAGGATTTTCACATAGTGTGCTCCACCATGAAACCCCAAAATGTGTCTGAGGACTTAATCAAGTTTAGGGCCTTCCCTTTCTCCCTTGATTGTGTAGCCAAAGATTGGTTATACTATTTTCCTACCACAATTGGGGGCTGGAATGACCTAAAAAGACTTTTTCTAGATATTTTCATCCCTGCCTCCCGAACTGCTTCAATTAGGAAAGAAATATGTGGAATTAGGCAATCACAAGGAGAGACCCTTCATGAATACTGGGAGATATTCAAAAGACTTTTCTCACGATGCTCCCAACACCAGATTAGTGAACAACTATTAATCCAATAATTCTATGAGGGACTTATCCCCATGGATCGTGGAATGATTGATGCTGCAGCTGGTGGTGCCCTAGTTGACAAAACTCTTTCTACCGCTGGTGACTTAATAGCCAACATGGCTCAAAATTCACAACAATTTGGTACACAATCTATTGCACCAACCTGAGGAGTTCATGAGGTAAGTCATTCAGCCCTAGAACAAAAGATAGATACTAAACTTGATGAGATGCATACCCTTATAAGTCAAGTATCTCAAGCACAAGGTAACTCACACTCTACTTCTATTCCATTTCATTGTGGTATTTCTTCTGATAACACTCATTTTTCTGACTAGTGCCCACAACTTCAAGATTCATCTGAGTCTTGTGCAGCTGTGTTCCCAGGGCATCCATTCCAACAAGCACCTCCTTTCAAGCAAGAACAATTTAGGCCAAATCCAAATCCAGGGTGGCAAGGACAACCCCAGTACCGACAAGGAGGAAACTAAAGCTACCCAAAGCAGAATTGGTATCAACAAGGCCGTGGTATGCAACCTTCTTATCATTCAACTTCTCAAAACAATCATCCTCCTCCCAAATCATAACCAAGCCTTGAGGATATGGTGAATCAAATGGCAACCCAGAAACATTAGTTCCAACAGACCACACAATCGGCAATTCAAGACCTACGAACTCAAGTGGGACAATTGGCGAACACCATCGGTGAGCTTAAGATGAAAGGGTCTAGACAACAACCATCCCAACCCATTGCCAATCCGAAGGACAAAGGTAATGTATGTGTAAGTACACTTCGTAGTGGTAAAGAAGATTCTCCTTCTACTGATTCTATGAAACAGTTATGTCCCCTCTTGAAAACACTCCTTCCCAACCCTCAAAAATTTCATGTAATGAAAAACAAAACAAAAAGGCAAATCAAATTATCATTGATAATTCAAATAAAAAACCAATTACTCTTCCCTTCCCTCAAAGACTCTAAATCTAAGAAAAACATTGATAATGAGATTGAGGATGAAATAATGGATACATTTAAAAAAGTTCACGTTAATATTACATTGTAGGATGCAGTCAAGAAAATTCCCCGTTATGCCAAATTTCTTAAAGAGCTTTGCACCCATAGATGGAGGTTAAAGGGAAATGAGATAGTCAACCTGAGGAGGAATGTATTGGCCTTGATTTAACCAGAAATTCCAACAAAATGCAAGGATCTGGGCACATTCACGATACCATGTACCATAGGGGAGACCTTCTCTTCTGATGCTATTCTAGATTTAGGTTCTACCATTAATGTGATGCCTCACTCCGTGTATGCTTCTCTACAGGTTGGAGAGCTTCAACCAACAGGAATTATCGTGCAACTTGCCAACTGGAGTACAACGCATCAAAAATGATTGATTGAGGATGTCCTTGTTAGAGTGAAGAATCTCATCTTCCCCGTTGATTTCTACATTCTTGAGATGGAAGATACCCGAACCCAAGGACACGCTCCTATCATACTTGGGAGTCCATTCCTCAAAACAGCAAAGATGATCATCAATGTTCACAATGGTACATTGCCCATGGAATTTGGTGGAGAAAAGGTATGTTTTAACATCCTTGATGCAATGAAACACCTCGTTGAAGAGCACTCCACTCTTCCTGTCTATTCTATGGAAGTGCTCTCAAATGATGCACACACACACAATTCTCTCCTAAACCCAAACTCCGATTCATTTTTGTTTTCTTCACACTTAGATGATTTGAGTTTTGATTCATGTTTTGAGTATTGTGTGGGTTCTGAAAAATGTAAATTTTGTGCTTTAATTGATGAGTGTGTTTATTCTGAGGTTCCCATGACTATTGATGATTCTGAAAATCTCATTTCAATAGATTCTCATTCATTTGAGAATAAACATGAGCATATAGATAGTTTCATGGACCTCAAACCCCCTAAATCCACTCCCTCAATACAAAAACCCTCGGTGTTGGAATTAAAACCAATTCCATCAAATTTAAAATATGCCTATCTTGAGGGTATTGACAAATTGCCCGTCATTATTACCAATAACCTCTATCTACAATAGGAATCGAAACTGCTCAAACTTTTGAGGGAGTGTAAAAAGGAAATTGGATGGACATTGTCTGATATTCCCGGGATTAGCCCATCTATTTGTATGCACTATATTCTTTTGGATGATAAGGCTATGCCTGTAAGGCAGGCTCAACGCCGGTTGAATCCCACTCTCCTTAAAGTGGTAAAATTGGAAGTCAGTAAATTACATACTACGGGGATCATTTATCATATATCTGATAGTAAATGGGTTAGCCCAGTGCAAATTGTGCCTAAAAAATAGGAATAACAATTGTGTCAAATGAAAGGAATGAATTGGTTCCAATGCGTGTGAAAAACAGTTGGCGAGTCTGTATTGACTACCGTCGACTGAATCAAGACACGTGGAATGACCACTTTCCATTATCTTTCATTGACCAAATGATAGAATGACTGGCTGGTAAGTCCCATTATTGTTTCCTTGATGGCTATTTGGGTTATTTCCAAATCCATATAGCCCCTGAGGATCAAGAAAATACAACATTTACCTGTCCATTTGGCACATTTTAATACAGAAGGATTCCATTTGGTCTATGTAATGCTCCTGGTACTTTTCAGTGATGTATGTTGAGTATTTTTTCTGAGTATCTTGAGAGTTATATAGAAGTCACTATGGGAAAACGGGTCTATACCCATGTTTTTGAAAAGAAATGTGGGTATAGGGTACACCTATACCCATAGTTTTCGAAAACCATGGGTATAGGGATAATATGGGGACCTATACCCATGGTTTCAGAAAACTGTGGGTATAGGTCACTTATACCCACGTTTTTTCCCAGAACCGTGGGTATATATTATTTTTAAAGACCTATACCCATGGTTTTAACCAAACCGTGGGTATAGAGATTTTTAAGAATACTTATACCCATAGTTTGGGTTAATATAATTTCAAATATAAGTAAACAGATATATGACAATATAAATAAAAATATTTCCAGCTTAGTTGGTCAGGTCACAAATCATCTTCGCAGCGGTCGTGGGTTCAAATCCCGCGGGTTTCAATTTTTCGATAAGCGGTAATATTAATTTATTAATATAGATATATATATAAATTTCATATGACTCGGTAGCTTGGTTGGTTAGAGAGCTTGTTTCTCCTGTGCAGCATCAAGGGTTCGAGTCCCGCATGCGTAGATTATTTTTGCCCGTTTGATTTTCGAAAAATGGTAATATTAATATATTAATATAAATATATATGTATATTCTAAGTAAGTCATTAGCTCAGTTGGTCAGAGATATTGTTTCACCGCAACTGCGTCCCGGGATCGAGTCCCACCTGCAACAATTTTTGGAGATATAAATTCCCACGGTTTTCAAACCGTGGGGGAAGTCCTCCGCCACCTGTACAGTAGTGTGGTACACGGTGACCCCTATATATACCGTGGGGATATCCTAAGATCCCTATTGCGATGCCACTCAGCCCCACAGTTCCCAAAACTGTGGGTATAGGCTATACCCACGGTTTTGAACCGTGGGTATAGGTAGTTTTTCCAGTAGTGGGTCTTTATGGATGATTTCACAGTTTATGGTTCTTCTTTTGATAATTTTTTGGAACACCTAGGTTCTGTCCTCTGTCGCTGCATTGAAAAAGACCTTGTTTTAAATTATGATGGTTGAGCGGGGGATAGTTCTTGGGCATGTCATATCAAATAAGGGAATTCACGTTGATAAATATAAAATTGAATTAATTTCAACCCTTCCATATCCAAAATGTGTTCGTGAGGTGCAATCTTTCTTGGGTCATACTGGTTTTCACCACCGATTCATTAAAGACTTTAGTAAGATTTCACTTCCATTGTCTCGGTTATTACAAAAGGATTCTGAGTTTGTGTTTGATAAAAATTGTGAGGATGCATTCAATTCACTAAAAAAGAGTCTCACATCACCTCCCATAATCCAACCACCAAGGTGGGATATCCCCTTAGAGATTATGTGTTATGCCTCTAACTTTGCAGTAGGGGTAGTTTTATCACAAAGGGTTGAAAAGGCTCCTCATGTCATTGTGTATGCCTCACGTACTCTTGACCCTGCCTAGGTGAACTACACAACCATAGAAAAATAACTCCTTTATATTGTGTTTTCCTTGGAAAAATTCCGTTCATATCTTCTTGGGTCAAAAGTGATTGTGTTCTCTGATCATGCTTCCCTTTGTTTCCTCTTAAAGAAACATGAAGCCAAACCCCACCTCATTCAGTGGATGATCCTCCTCCAGGAGTTTGACCTTCATATTAGAGATAAGAGAGGGGTAGAGAATGTGGTAGATGACCACATTAGTAGGATTTCCCCACCATTGGACCATCATGTTGAATCACCCCTACCCATTGGAGAATTCTTCCCTTATGAGAACCTTTGTGATGTTGTGCACCTTACCCCCTGGTATGCAGGCATTGTGAATTTTCTAGAAACATATAGGGTCCCCACTGATTTTAGAAATTCACAATCTCAGATACTTAAACATGATTGTTGATGGTACATTTCGGATGACCCATATTTGTGGAGGATCTGTACTGACCAGGTTGTTCGTAAGTGTGTCCATGACCATGAGTTCACCTCTGTTTTGACCTTTTTCCACACCTTGGCATGTGGGGGCCACTTTGGCTCTCAACTTATAGCTCGAAAGGTCCTTGACTCAGGACTTTATTGGCCAACATTGTATAGGTATGCCCATAGATTTTGCAAGTCATGTAGTCGTTGTCAATTTACAGGGAATATCTCCAAGAGGAATGAAATGCCCCAACAACCCATGTTATTTTGTGAGATCTTTTATGCATGGGGCATTGACTTCATGGGGCCTTTTCTAAATTCATTTGGCTTTGTGTACATATTATTGGCTGTTGACTATGTATCTAAATGGGTGGAAGCAATGGCCACCAGGACCGATGACTCTCGAGTGGTTGTTGATTTTGTGAGGTCACAGATTTTCAGTAGGTTTGGTCTACCAAGATTCATCATTAGTGATCAGGGGTCACATTTTTGCAATCGTAACATGAAACAATTGCTTCGTAAGTATGGGGTTGTTCATAAAGTCTGCACTGCATATCATCCCCAAACAAACGGACAAGTAGAAATTTCAAATTGATAAGTTAAGTGAATCTTAGAGAAAACGGTACAACCCAATAGGAAATATTAGAGTTTGCGCTTGGATGATGCACTTTGGGCTTACCATACAGCTTTTAAAACCCCAATCGGAATGTCACCATATAGAATTGTGTTTGGAAGGCTTGTCACCTCCCATTGGAGGTAGAACATCGTGCATATTGGGCTGTTAAACAATGTAATATGAACCTTTCAGATGCAGGTGAGCAACGAAATCTGCAGATTCAAGAGTTGGAATAAATTTGACGTGATGCATATGAAAACTCCCGAATCTATAAAGAGAAGACAAAGGTTATTCATGATAACATGATTCACCAGTGGACGTTCCATATTGGTGAGAAGGTCCTCATGTACAATTCCAGGCTTAAGATTCACCCAGGTAAGCTTCGTTCCCGATGGCTCAGTCCTTATACTATTACTAATGTTTACCCTTTTGGTGCAATACAGGTTTTGCATGAGTAGAGTGGACAGAGTCTTACCATCAATGGGCAGCGACTTAAACACTTCTATGAGGATTTTCCGAAGAATCCGGTGGAGGAAATCCACCTTATTGACGCATCATACCAATAAAACACACCAAGTTTTATCCTTCCTTCTCACACTCTCAATTATTTTAGTGAGGACACTGCATACTCTAGGTGTGGGGGGTGGATACATTCTTGGGTTAGTTAGTAATTTTCATTGTTTTCTCTTTTTGGCCTTCTTTATGGTATTTTCATTTTTCCCCATCAACAATTTCGAAGTTCCATGATTTGGGGACCATAAAGTGGGGAATGTAAAAATAGAATAACGAAGGCTAAAAAGAATTTTTGTATGAGTTTACCTTCAAAGAGTTATTTTTAGTGAATTGGTTTTCTTTCAATCATATAAATGGTCGTATCTATGTGAAACCTTTGAGATGATTGATGCCCTTTTTGTGAGAAGTTTTTTGGAAAATTGTGTCACTAATATCTCCAAAAATTTTAGCACCAAACCACAAAGTGTGAATATTTCTTACTTAATATAAGGTAAATATATGTTGGGTTAATATTTTTCATCTTTAAATGATATTTCCATACGTTTGTTCCTTATCCGATCTGTTTCATTACTCTACCAGATTGACCTATGCGTGTGTACCTAATGTCTGACTGTTGTACGCCCTAAAAAAAGGTTTTGTCTTGGGCAGGTCAAAAACCACTCCTCTTCAACCTTTGATCTTGTTATAACTATTGCAATTAGTGTCGTGAGGAGATCAAACAGGGGTTGAGAGATGAGTGTGAGATTTGTTCCAATTGCAACTTCAAAAAAAATATAATAAATGAGGGGAGTGATGAAATGAGAAACATATAGGGATATCTAGGTCAGGAGCTTATGGTTTGACTTCTGGGAATGCTTATGTGAGTGGGTCTTGAAATATGATTTCAATGGATGTAGGACATCTTCAGTGAGAAATCATTTAAAGCTGAATAATGTTAAAATAACCTATATTTATTTGATAAAAAGTGGAAATAATAGCATGGAATGGTTTTCACACACACACGTGGAGAGTTAGTGTAATGGTTGACTTTTGAATTCTTTTCTCAATTTGGTATTATGAATCTTTTTGAATTTTTCTATGATGTGATTTATGAGACATCTTTTTTCCATTTTCACTAGGAAGAACTCCTTTGTGTGGTTCGTGCATTGATCACTTTACATTAAATAAAATTTATTCAAATGATAAATATTCATGATGTTGAAAATATTTATATATGAAATATTTTATTGGGATATGTGACTTTTCCCAGGAGTTCAAATGTTTAGGTGTGGGGATGTGATCGTACCACGATTCACTTTTTTATTCCACCCTTACACCGCATTTTTAAACTAGTTTTGTAATGAATATTCCAAATATAATAATGAATTTTACTTTATGTTTGAATCAATCAATTAGTGTTAATAAATATTATAATGGGGAATGTTACTTGTTTTTATTATTTCAATGTAGTTGGAGATGATTTGGAGGGCCTTTGATGAAGTGGAAGAAAAATTGGCCAAACTTGCATGGATCCATGGACATCTATCCACTGTTTTACATAGTACACGAAATCCGTGCATCCAAATGGGCCGAAATTTTGTTCTCCTGTCCAGAATTGAATTGTCTACATTTCATATTAAGGAACCCAATGCTGATTCGGCTTCTATGGGGCCCATACGAACTGATCTGTCCAAGCCACCGAATTAGGACCAAGTCAAATGCGGTGTTCTGTATTTTATCAATATCATGATCTGTAGTTATCCAAATGGTGCCAAAAATTCGGTGGAGATAGTAAAGAGGTAGGGATAAAACTTTTATATTTTCTATAAAGTGAGATAAGACTGTTTGAAGGCTGAAACGCATGGTACAAGTGGATTGATGAAATCTGTGCGCCCAAAACCAACTTCGAATTTTCCTATAAAATGGCACCCTGGGCTCCCCATTTGCAAGTTCGGCCAAGAGGAAAGGTTCTGCCATTTTGGAGTCCCCAAGAAGTCTTATCAACATCCCGAGAAGTTCTGGAGGCTATGGGAGGTGCTACTTCAACATCTTCTTCTTCTTCCCCTCCCATGGGATTCTAAACCCCTTGTAATCACCCGGGGAGCAACATGATGTAAATCCCAAGCTTCATGTTGTAATATTTGAATGATATTTTTAATTCCAGGTTTTTTTGTTGTTTTTCATCATCTATTTTTCTTATTTTATTGAGTTATGTACTGGTATGTCATTCTCAACTCATATGATCATGTTTGGGGGTACCCTTTCATGTGATGTTTCACACACCGTTCACCACTTTCTTTTCCCCCTTTCAATTACGGTGATTGTGTGACTCATATTGGTCAATAGAACTCACACAAGCTCTGTAAAGGCCATGTACATTTATGTCATGTTATCACAATGAAATAACATGAAAACTTGGAGATCACATCGAATTTTTCATGTGTTTCCTTGGTGAGTTCCGGTTATGATGTCGAACACAAATCACCCAATTATCGGCGGTGTCCGGTGAATCGTTATGTGTTTTCGATTGAACCCTAGGTGGTATCCTAGTACAAAATCAGTATCATTCTGGTTATAGGTGTTACAAACCAGGGATTAAAAGATCATAACCCCATCCCATGAAGCGATGAAGGATGAGCATCACAAGAATTCCCCGGGTTGATCACATTTAATCAATCTTGTTCATTTCTACTTTGTTTTATCGCTTTAATTTTCTATTTTCATAATTAATCATAAAAACCCCATGTTTGAAAAAATCTCATTCACCATCTACTTTCATAATCAAAACCCTCCTATTAAATTAATGATCTAAGGCTCCGTCGAAAGACAACCTAGGGTTGCTGCTATACTGCATAAATTCTAGTTAAAATTAAACAACTAATTTAACGTTCTCGACAACATGATCAACGGTTTTCGTCAGTAAATATATGTGCACGAGTCATGAAATTATTTAATGATAATATTATAGTCTATGGACCATTACACATGCTCATAGATAGCAATATCCGATGACACCAATACATGGGGAATTGCTACTGGCGGGTCTGTTCTTATAATCTCCCATCTTAGAGATTACCAAGTGCGAACTCCATGAGAGAGAGTATCGTCTTCTTATGAGTACTCACACATGACAGTCTGCATACTATGTGTCCTATCATAGTATGTCATCCAACTGTAGAACCTTATTTAAGAAAATTTTTATAGAATTTCAAGGTTCTCATCATAGTGGGGATATTCCATGACCTTATTAATGCAACAAATATTCCAGGACATTATTATATTATAGTCATGCAGAAAAATGAACAATAGATAATAATTGAACATTCATGTAATCAAAGAACAAAACAGTTGGTTCTCAGAACACCAACCCTTACAAACTCCCACTTGGACTATATCCATCTGCCTAAGACTTTTAGTCCACTAGACCTCACATGATGATCATGTTTCTAATGAGTCAAGGCGTTAGTCAAGGGGTCTTCCATGTTGTCTTCAGTGGAAATACTACTCATTGCAACTTCACCTCTCTGAGAAAAATCCCTCAAGAGATGATACTTCCGAAGTATGTGCTTTGTCCGTTGATGTGACCTTGGCTCTTTTCCAAGTTCCACCACTGGAGTATTATCACAATATAGTGTTATAGGATCTTTTCTGCTCGGTACTACATCCAGCTCTTAGACAAAGCTTCACATCCATACTGCTTCTTTAGCTTCCTCAGAAGCTGCGATATACTCAGACTCCGCTGTAGAATCTGCCACCACACTTTTCTTTGAGCTCTTCCAGCTCACTGCACCTCCATTCAAACTGATGATGTATCCAGTCTGCGACTTCATGTCATCATGATCATTATGGAAACTATAATCTACATGTCCTCTGATGACTAGTTTTTCATCTCCTCCATAAACTAGGAACATATCCATAGTATGCCTCAGATACTTAAGGATAGTCTTGACTACCATCCAATGGCGGTCTCCTAGATCAGCATGATATCTGCCTATCGCACTTAATGTGTAAGACACATCCAGCCTCGTACATAGAATATCATACATGACTGACCCAATCACGGATGCGTAAGGGATCCTTTTCATTTTCTATCTTTCCTCATGTGTCTAAGGACACATTTTCTTGGAAAGAAGAATGCCATGTGACACTGGCAACAATCCCCTCTTGGACTATTCCATACTGAACCTCTTCAGTATCTTGTCAATGTAAGCACTTTGACTCAGGCCCAACATTCTCTTGGATCTATCACGATGAATATTGATCCCAAGAATATATGCAGCCTCGCCCAATTATTTCATAGAGATTCATTTATGCAACCATACCTTAACTGACTGTAAGACCGGTACTTTGTTTCCAATTAGTAATATGTCCTCAACATATACAATTTGGAAAAAAAACTGCACTTCCACTAATCCTTTTCTAGACACAAGTCTCACATTCATTCTTAACAAAGCCAAATTTCATTACAGCTTCATCAAAACGAATGTTCCATGACCTTGATGCTATATTTAATACATAAATGGATTTCTGCAACTTGCTTACCTTCTTGGCATCTTTTGGAGTCACAAAACCTTCAGGTTGTGTCATGTAGACATCTTCCTAGAGGTTCCCATTAAGGAAAGATGTTTTGAAATCCATTTTCCAAATTTCCTAGTCATGGTAAGAGGCAATGGCCAATAGGATTCAGATGGATTTCTGCTGCACAACCGGTGAAAATTTTTCATCATAGTCAATTCCTTGACAATGTCTAAAACCTTTTGCAACCAGTCGTGCCTTGTAGGTGCTGACTTTCCCCTCCATGTCCAATTTCTTCTTGAATACCCATTTATTACCAATAGGATTTACGTCAACTGGAGGATCTACCAAAATCCATACATGGTTTTGGTACATAGAGTCCATTTCAGAATTCATGGCTTCTTTCCACTTGGAATTGTCTGTGCCTTCAACTGCTTCCTTTTAGGTAAGAGGATCATCATTATAAACCAATAATGAGTCACCTTCATAGGTGACATGAAAACCATATCGTTCTGGTTCTCTCACCTCTCTCATGCTCCTACGTAGTTCTTGTGTCTCTGGAACAGATTGTTCCTCCACAGGGCATTTTGGAATCTGTTCTTGTACCAACTCTTGTGTATCTTGATCTTCGACTTCATCGAAGTCTATCTCTCTCCCACTATCTATTTTGGAGATGTGTTCCTCTCAAGGAATATGGCATGTCATTCCACTCTAACCTTTTTTTCTAAGGGGTTGTACAGGTAATAAAACCTTGTTTCTTTGGGATATCCTATAAAGATACACTTTGTTCCTTAGGGTGCAAGTTTGTTACCTTAAGAGGCATTAACAAATGATTTGCTACCCCACACACGTAAATTCGATAACATGGCTTTGCGTCCACTACATAACTCGTATGAAATACCATTTATCGATTTAGTTTGTACTTGGATTAGTTTGTGTGCTTCTATTTGTAATTCATATCCCCAAAAGGATAATAGAAGACTCGCATGAGTCACCATTGATCACACCATGTCCAACAGGGTGCGGTTCCTCCTTTCTCTTACACCATTCAACTGTGGCGTGTTAGGAGGAGTGAGTTGAGATCGAATCCCAAACTCCTGTAAGAAATCAATGAATTCCTGATTAATATATTATCCTCCTCTATCTGAGCGGTGTTTCTTAATCTTCTTACCAAGATGGTTCTCAACTTCATTCTTGTATTCATTGAACCGATCAAAAGAATCTGACTAATACCTCATTAAGTAGATATATCCATATCTACTAAAATCACAAGTAAAAGTTATGAAGTATGAGACCCCCCCTTGCCTCAACTGGAAATGGCCCACACAAATCTGTTTGAACTAATTCTAGAAGCTCTTTATCTCTTTCACCTTTGCCACTAAATGGGGCTTTGGTCATTTTTACTTGTAGACACGCATGACATACACCATGTGGTTTTAGTTCAAAAGAATCTAAATACCCATCTTGATGTAATTTTGTCAAAATTTTCTCATTGACATAACCTAGACAGTGATGCCAAAGTTGGGTGTGGTATGAGTCATTTGAATTAACTTTGTCATCGATTTCCATTACTTGGTTTGTGTAGTCTAACACATAATGGCGGTTATATAAATGTGCCCTAACAAAACAAATGCTATCTTTATAAAAGTAGCAACATCAACATCAAATATTGAAGATGAATTTATCAGTATCTAATCTGGATACTGAAATAATGTTTTTGGTTTCAGAGGGTGCATAATAACATCCTTTCAAAATCAAGACCATCTCTGTAGGAAATGTGAGATGGTAGTCTCCGACAGCTATAGCAAAGAGTCTAGCTCTGTTGGCTGCTCATAGATCTACCTCCCCTCAATTAATATTCTTGAATTTTTTTGGTTTCCATATTTGGATAAAAATGTGAGCACCACAAGAAGTATCTAATACCTAGTTTTTAGAAACATATAGATTTCATTCGATGAAAAACGCACCTGAAGATTTCCCTTGCTTCCCGGGCTGGGTGCAGTTTTTCTTCTAGTGGACCTTCTTGGAACATGTGAAACAAACAACTTCCTATTCTCTTGCCTCCCCATTGATCATATTTTTCTTGTAAGGTATTGAAGAGACTTTGGGCTTAAAGATCTTCTCATTCCATTTCCTTTTATTCACCATAATGTCAAAAGGCTTTTCACGCTTCATGTCATTATCTACTTAGCGAATAAGGATAAGAAGATTAGATAGAGACTTCTCAATGTTGTTCATGTTGAAATTAACAACAATGTTTGAGAAGTTCTGGGGGAGTGATGAAAGAATGTGATCGGTGCCCAGTTCTTCGAGGAGTTTAAACCCTAGAACCTCTAAGCACTCAATGTAGCCAATGAGCTTGACTACATGAGGCCCAGCTGGGGCACCCACTCCAAGATTTCTCTGAAATAGAGCCTTGGAGATCTCAAACCTTTCATGTCTTTCTCACTCCTGGTATAGAACATGGAGGTGCTCGATCATGATATAGGCATCCATGTCTTCATGAGACTTCATGAGCTCACTAGAAATCGATGATAGAATCAAACATTGAACGTTGAGAGCGTCATTCAAATGTTGATCACAGACTAGGAAATCTTCATCACTCGCCACTGGGTTAGGAGAATCAGGAAGTGAGGACTCCAGCATGTAAATCTTTCGTTCATAGCATAGGATAACCTGAAGTCACCTAAACCATTCCATAAAGTTACTGCTGGTGAGGATATTGTCTTTATCCTGAATTCATCGTAGAGAAAATTTGGTTGACGAGTTTGTCATTTCAATTCTACAAATTAAAAGAGAATATTTATCAGTACTTTCATGATTACATTTTATGAAAAATAATAAATCAATTAATTCTACAACTATTTTATCATGTCCCAATGGCCCTCACCATTGATCTCAGAATGTCCATTTGCTTTGACATTCTAGTGGCAAGGATCTATATTCCCCTTCGCATAACCCCAACAAAGGTTGGTAAAACTATTTTAATGTATTTAGGTAGGTAGGTCTTTGCCAACTGTGAGCTTATAGTTCCTTGATCTATTGAGTGGACTCCCCAATCCTGAAATCCGGACATGGATTTCCTCAACTCTTGCCTCTAATATTACATAATGTCTAGAAAGAGCTACTCCTCTTGATGTAATATGGTTAAGTCATCCTGAATCCTTTCATAAGGGATTCCTTTATAAAACTAAGTGTCCCAACAAGGGTTGGTCAAACACATAGTTTTATTGAGTCTTTCCCTTAATCCGGTAACGAATGGCTTGGTCTGACTTAATATGGTATTTGAGGGATTTTATTCATTATGTGTAGTTTTTCATTATCACATGCTTGTTAATATTAAGTTATGTTTGCTTAAGTGATTAACCATGTTATGATAATGTTTACGCATAGTCTGGTTTTTATTTTATTCCATCTTTGCATGCTTGATTATTTCATTAATTTTGTGATCGTGAAAATACATGCATAATAGATAAACCATGCAATTAGACAGAAATAAAATAAGATGGCATGATCAAGAGCATCTATTGGTTATCTTATCGAGCGGTTTGATAAGATAACCCTGAACTAGTGAAAAACACCTTGAACCGATGGTTCCTGTTTTTTAGCTCCCACCTGTCCACCATTGTATCTTCTTGGGTTGGTTTTTCCTCAGCTTCAGGTCTTGAACCGTCTCCTCTAACTTGGGAGATCCTCCATTACATGGGTTTACATTAAGGAATCCATGGGCACGCAGGCCATACATTTTATAGGAATAAGTCTCGAGGGCCTACAAAATTAAATTTAAACAAATTTATATGAAACCATACACACATAAAAAGGGTCTTTGGTCTAGCTCATGATTATCCATTGCATTCAATGACATTTACACATATTTATAATTCAAATTATTTTTTAATCGTTCTTTCATTTAAGATAATTCATGCTCGAATTCAATTAATTATAATCTTATAATTAATCAATTATTTATCTTAAATTCATTTATGAATTTCCTTGAGATTCCTCTCATCTTTATTATTTGTATAGGTCTTTTTACTTTTGGAGTAAACCTGGTGAAATTTATGGAAAGTACACAGCATGTAGTTTATATTTACACGGCGTGTATTTTTTTCACCATTTATCCAAAGTACACGCCGGAGGCTTTGGCATGTTTTATGTACTTTGGAAATTTTGGAGTACACGGCGTGTAGATAAATCATACACGACATGTACTTCATTGTTACGTGGTTACCATCCTAAAAACCTCGTGTACGCAGTACACAACTTATCCTTGTACACGGTGTCACCTGGGCCGGAACGGACTACACGGTGTGTTGCTCCAACTTACACGCCATGTATTACGGTTTCCACATGCCTTTCAATTTTGGTTAACATGGCGTGATTAATACTTAGGCATAATCAATTCACACAGCACATTTAGGCGGACCAATGCCTGTTCATTGAACCTAAGTACATGATGTGTAGTTTTAATTACGCACCGTGTAATCCTGTGTTGTACAAACAGAAAGAGAGGCTCCTCCATATGAGTTCCTCGTTTTTATTTTAATCAAAAATTAAAATTAAAAGGTCTTTTCTGTGATATGAATCGATAAATAAAGGAGAAAGAATAGATCTCGTTTATTCAGATTTGTGGAACGATTTATTTCGAATTGAATCAAATATAAATGTGTAAATTATCAATGAAAATTAAATAACTATAATCAACGTTGTAACCTCCCTTTGATACCATTTGAAGGTTCTGAGCGCAGCGGAAGTGCATGGGTGGATGTGGCCACTTGGATTTTTGTTATTAACAATGATCAATCTGAGATCAATACGACGATAAACGCCAGTCTCAACGAATCGAATCACAGAAATGGACAAAGAAAAGGAAAGTCCCGGAACCACAAAGCAGGATCATTACAGGTTAATTATAATTAATTTAATCAATTGAAAATAAATGTCTTTTGGGTGTTATTTCTTCATTGATGTTCTTGATCACGTTCTGATTTGATTCGTCATTGCGTCGCAGAAGCCAAGTGTATACTTCCTCTAGCTGTTATCCACACGTGTACCTCGTATCTCAGGACGTCTCTAAAGGAGTCTCTGGGTGCTAGCATGGAGAATATTTTTCTTTCATTTTCCTCCAATGATCATCTTGATTCGATGGAAGAGGATCTCTCTCGGTCTTAAGAGCGTTCTTGGAGGAAGAGGTTCTTTCGGCCTTGAATGAATTCTCCAAAATTGTTGTGCACAACGATTCTCTTGTGTTTTTTTAGAAATGAGTTGGGGTTGTGAGGATATTTATAATCGAGTTTGAGGTTGTAGAGTTATGAAAATAAATAAATTCATTACGTGTTTCATTTATTTCATTAACTCTTATTGAATACCCCCATGTCGAATAATTAATTTTGTGACATGCACCCACACTGATTATAATAAATATCATTTAATAAAACAATATTTCCTCAAAATCCCGACTAGAAAAACTACACGGCGCGTATTAATAAATACACAGCATGTACTTGTTTATCATTGGAAACTACACAGCGTGTACATTCAATGTACACGACATGTATATCTTGTTTTAATTTATTCATTTCCATTCATAATGAAAAAAACATGGTGTGTACATTTAATAATACACGACGTGTACTTCTTTTATAAATAAAACTACACGGCTTGTAATCATTGATACACGGAGTGTACTTGTTTTATTTTATTCTTCCTCCAACATTAAAAATATATAGGCTTCCCGGTATAATTATTAAACCACGTAAAAGAATAATATTTATTCTACTTGAGATACTTGAATACACTTAGTGTGTGAACCTCTAGGCCTCTTTCTCGTTGGTATTAGGCGGGCTTGCCTAATGTTCAAGATTGCTGTCTAGCAATGGGTCAAGGCACCCAAGATAAAGAAGTTGGCACCGCATTGACGTATCACCTAATACAAATGCTTAATGTGTAATTTAATCCATTTGTCTCGATATCTCATCAAGCAGGATTCATGGAAGTGTCATAAACCTATATGCTTGATCTTTTGTTCTTTGAATACCTGAAATAAACTCGTCGTTTACACCATGGCCATGGAATTTAATGCAAAAGTTCTATTTCAATCAAAGGGCCAATATATCATCTTCCATAAATGGAAGGGACAAATCCTTCCTCAACTTATCTGTTAACAACATGTCATTTGTGATGCACCTAATGTACCCTACTTCCCACCAAATGTATGCATGATGGTTTTCATCAGTAAATCTACGTGAGCGAGTCATGACATGAGTTAATGATAATCTTCCAGTCTAAGGACCATTAAACATGCTCATAGATAGAAATTTTCAATGACACCAATACATGCAGAATTACTACTGACGGGTCTGTTCTCATAATCTATCATCTTGGAGATTACCAAGTGCGAACTCTATGAGAGAGAGTCTCGTCTTCTTAAAAGTAATCACACATGACAGTCTGTATACTATGTTTCCTATCATAGTAATTCATCCAACTACAGAACTTTATTTAAGAATATTGTTATAGAATTTCAAGGTTATCATCATAGCGGGGATCTTCCATGACCTTATTAATGCAAAAAATATTCTCGGACATTATTATATTATAGTCATGAAGAACAATGAACAATATATAATAATTGAACATTCATGTGATCAAAGTACAAAACAGTTGGTTCATAGGGAACCAACCCTTACGAGTGTTTCATGAACCCGAATAAAATGTAAGGATATCAACACAAAAGCTGGAAGGCATATCTTAGGGATGTCACAAGAGACAGCTGGAATACCCTAGTGCTACCGCGAGACTCATCCATCATTTACTGATATCACCATATGATCTGTGTGACATTTTTAAGGGAAATTGTGAGGTTTGTTAGGCTACTCAAGAGGGTTTCTCATGATATTAGTGGATTGTCTGGGGGAGTCATGTGACTTTCATTAACATGTCTAGGGGACTTTTCATTATACAAAATTAGTATACCAAAGGAACATCATGTGATCTAGGGGACTTGTACTAGTGTTGTGGCATGACTCAGGTGTTTCATGAAAAGTGCATGAGGATAATCATACATTTCGATTGTATCCCTTCTCTTAGTCTGTGATCTATCCTTTTATTTAAAATTCCATATATATTTTCAATGATATCTATTTTTGATGCATATATTTATTTCGAAAAAAGTGGGGTTCTCTTCATGTGACCCACCCGATATCCTTTAGGTGATCTATGAGTGATAACACAATGATTATATTCATTCAGCATGATCACACAATTTGTTATCTTGATCATAACTGTTATAAAAAGACCTGGTTATGAGATTAATCATCTTGATAAATTTTCTCTGATTTCTAGGTTCATCAGTCTGAGTTCCCATGGATTCATCAATCCATCTATTTTAGGCATCAAATATTTAATTTTTCATTCTAGGGTGGGGTATTTTAGGCCTCTCCACCCTGGTTTTTATCTTCATTGCGCTTTGTGTATAAATCATATTCATGGCGGATTTGATGGAGGGCTTCAGTGTCACACATCATCACTAATATTTTCATATGTTATCCCCTGGGTTTTGCGTGATTTTCATCGACCATGATACCATCTTGATGCACAACTATCATTGGGAATGAAAAAAAAATTATATTACCTAATTATGGTATAGTAATTATCCCGAGGTAGTCTCCTAATGATGATTCCACACAAATAATTTTGTTACTTTTATAAATTAGAAGAAAATTGTAGTGTTTTCAAAAATATTGTTTTGAATAAAACTAATTAAAAGAAAACAATTCTGAAATTGATTGAAATGTCATATGATCCAAAAGTCTTTGAAAACTATTATATGAAAGGGTGATCAGGCCGGGGTCAGTATTCTATCTGAAATGTTATACTCATTATATTTAATTTAATAATCTTATATTATGATGATTAATGTGAGTTTCCATAATCAGTTCCTCTAACTACCTAGTTCAAATGGTTTTGGTGTGAGAAAACCTTCCTGTGATCTTATTATGGTCAGATATCCTTCCTTGTGCAATAGAGTTTAAATGAATATCCTCAAATGAAATAGTAAATACCTGATTGAGTGTTGTTTATCCCATACAATCAATAATATCCCACACCCCTTTCACAAGTACTGATAATCATTAACTACATCACCACTAATCATTAGTCTATTCCTTTGTATTTAAACTAGTACCTAGTAATGGTACATAATGATCATTAACCAAATAAAAATCAATAACTGAATCAAATACCAAATAAGATCATTCATGATAATAAAAACAACTATATTAAATTGAAATCAACTTTATTGAATAGAGAAAGAGATTTCATTAAACTATGTACAAAAAAATTAGAATAAAAAATTAGAAAAACAACATATTACCAATCACTCATACATTTACAATACCTATTTAAGGTTAGTCATGATAAATGAGGATGATGTAAGAATTATAAAACTATGAAAAATATAATAGGGAAAAAGAAAAGTGAAAGTTTAATCCTCCATAATCTATCCACAGAATGTTGGCTCCAGTTTAATAAAACTACCCTTCAAATTATGCCAAGGTCCATTATTATAGGATTTTCAAAATGGAATTTAAATTTCCAGATAAAATAAAAATTAATTAGACCCCTAAAATATGATTTTTGGTATAATTCTGGGGGAAGACATTTTTGGGCCTTGGATTCCAGAATTCTTCATTCAATATTGGGTGTTCCATTACCACCTTAATGAGTTAATAAGTCCATGGAATTTAATGGAATAATGATTAAATGTGTCATATTACAAATTATGTTGTAATAATTTTACATGGATGTTTGTATCCTGTGTTATTCCTGACTTATGAATGTGGTGTCCACTATATCGGCTAGAATGATTTTCCAAACATATTATTTATTTCAAGCCTTTAGGTGATCAAATTTTATATTTTCCAAGAATGGATGTTTATAGACTTTTAAAAAATAATTCCTATAAAATAATCACATTAATTGGATAGATAAATTAAATGTTATTCAGAAACAGACAGAGTTGTTAAAATTTGTTAAAATTATAGAATAAATCAATTATCACATTTATGCCCAAAACACACCCTAAATCTAAAATTCAAGCTTCTATGATAAATTTGAAAAATTAATAGGGTTAAAATAATATAAATAAATTTAAAATTTATTGAAATATTATCTCTATAAATTCATGCACACATAGAACATGGAATCTTGGATATGTATGACTCAAAATCAAATCAATGAAAATTGAAAACACATACCAATGAGATCCAAAAATATAAAGAAGAAATAAAAAAATTAACCACTAATCCAAAACAATTATTTCAAGATATATATTCATATAATTAAATATATTGTTATTTAATTTAACATCCCATTCACAGAAAACACCAACTTGACATGAATTTCCTATAATCCTGAAAATTTTAATTTTTTTCAATTCTTGTCGCATCAAAACCATGAAACATTCACAATAGGCTTGATAAATTTCCAAATATCCATCCGATTTGATTTTAGAACATGTAATTATTAGAAGAAAATATTAGGTTTGATCAATGTATTTCAATTGGTTAGATTATGATTTCAAAATGTTTTAGGACGAATGAGGAGGACTCAACCCTTTTAAGGGAAAATTTCATGATTCTAATTATCAATCATGTATGGTATCCTTTTAAATCCTAGTGTCGAAAATAAGATAAAAAATAATTCCAAAAAAATTCCATGTGTATCCAATGAATCTGAAATTCATCATATTTTTCACATATAATTTTTTTACCTTTAGATAGGCACAACTTTGATTCTTTGTTGGAAGCTCTATAAAGGAAGAACTTCATTTATCATTAAATCTCCATAAATTTATAACATTAAATTGGATGAATTTAATTTTTAGTGGATAAATATTCTAATAAATATATTATTTACCACCCATATTATTTCTAAATGATGTAGAACTACACAATAGAGATTCTTCCCACACTTATGTTGAACTATATCATGAAATTTCACTTCAAGAGCATGTTGGATAGGGAAAATTGTCTTGTAATGTGTCTAAACTAGCATGAAGTCCAGGGATTCTAAGGGATACAAGTATTAAATTTGGTGAATGTAATGAATATGATAAAATGTGTTAAAATGCCTTGGGATAATGTGATTTCAAATATAAATATTTTGGGTTGTGGCATAGATTTCAAAAGTCAGAGGAATTTTCCTGAAATTCCCCAAATATTTGTACTTGAAACATATTCATTTTCAAGATTATTTTTTTTAAATTTCATGGAATAAAATTAAATGAAAATAATTTAAGTACAATGTTTCAAAAACACATAAAAATATAAAAATAACCACAAAATAATTTTAAAAACAAACCTTTTTAAAAAAAATACAAAAGAAAATAAAAAATTAAAAATCATAAACAACAAAGGATCCCTCCCCAACACAAAAATTTTATAAAAATTTTGTCTTATTAAAGATTATTTTGACATATATATATATATTTTTTAAACTAGATAATTAAAAAATTATTATAGATAGGTACAATATAACAGATTTTATTGATAAATAAGTTAGAGGTTTGTAAACTCCTCCACCGATTCAAATTTAATTTTATCATATAAATTCTTCATCCGATGTCTATTAACCATGATAGGATCATTTTATCTATCCTTTACAATATTTACAACATAGAAAGGATATACACGAGTAACTATAAATGGAGATTCTTATGCAGAACAATGTTTTCCAAGCATCAACAAGAGTATTGGTATGAATAAAATTGTTTCTCCATGATGGATGCTTTTTGGTTGGTATAGTTTATGTAGATCCAATCTTGTTATCTATTTTAAAATACTAGAATTTTCACAATCTTCCCTTCTAATTTCCTCCCACTCCTACAACATCAATCTCCACTCTTTTCCAGAACATTCAAGATCCAAATTCATCATTACCACTACCCAATATGATTTATTCTCCAATTCCACGTGAAGGTTACAACTTTCCCATAAATTCAACATATACATACTCATTCCTATTGAGTTTTTGTATTATTTCCTACAATCCCATAATTTTTTATCCAATTATTGAACCAATCCTTCATATTTGGTTTACCAATCATTTCTTAAAAAAAATTTCCAAATTGTACACATCATCTTTTCCATTAGTGGACAAGTGATAGGGAGTTGATGTTTTAAGATACACCCTGTTATTATTCCAAAAATAATCCATTATATTTATAAAAAGTGATTCCTTTGATCAATGATGAAGGATCTGGGCACTGTATAATAACAAAATATATTATCCCTAAAAAAGTAAAAACTAGTGTAACACCCTCAGTCGTGGTGGATTTTTCCTCCAACCAATTGTATCATAATAAAATATAAAGAGTATATAATAATTTACAAAAGACAATGATAGTTACACCATAATATATATCTCACAGACATCAATAATCATTAAAAAATCAAGGCTTTTCAATCCTTTATTGTCTCTTTCAAATATATCCCAAAAAATTACATTTTCCCACCTTTTAAAAGATTCATGTGCATTCTTAAAATGGTTGGGATTATATATTCTAGATTCTACAACCATATATATTTTCATTATGGTCCAATGTGTCCGCCATAAGTTAATTAGTGAAAAAACTCACAAATAGATTTAATTTCACATTCAATAAAAACATCTTATTATCATATGAAAATTGTAAATCATCCAAATAAATGGATCTACACAAATATAATATATGGATTCAGTATTCATTCATAACATTTTAGGGGAATATAAATGAGATGGGACCTGAGATGTTACCATACCATTGTCCATGTCAGTATTCTAAGGTATTTTTCATTCAATTAGGTACAATTTATCCCCTAGAATTTTATCATTCAATGGGAACTTTTCTAGAATTTAATTTTCCAATGTGTTTGTTAGTTTACATAAGTGATCGACTACTTGTTTCTTATCTAAATTCTTGTATTTTATTTCTATACTGAAATATTATAGAAGAATCATATATATCACTACCCACATTTTAGAATCATCATTCTTCCTCATGTACCTTTGAGCTGCATGATTAGAAAATTCATTGATTTTATTTCCAATAAGATATGACCATAATATTTAAAATGAAAATACGACTGATAAGAACTACTTTTCCATGGTCATGTAATTGAATTAGTCCACATATAAGGTCCTGAGGTAATATCAATTGACATTTTTCCTACCCTATATTCATTATTAAAGAACTTTTCCAACTTCTTGGTTTGAAGCATCATAATGTAGCTACAATGTTTCTTCCTATTTTGGTTTCTACTTCAAGGGTGGAAAAATAAATATCCTTTTTTGAACATCAAAGGATTTGTAATATGAACCATTGAAATAAATATCATTATGTTAAAAATGTATGATAGAGAGAGGGGGAAAATATTATTGAAATCTTTGATAATCCTCTTATATAATACTTCTTGTCCTAAAAATGATATAATATCTCTCACAGATGTTGGGTGAGGCAAATAATTTATCACATAAAATTATGACTATTCTAGTTAAATGTTTTTATGAAATGAAATTCCCCAGGTAAATTCATCTCTAAACCATGAATAACAATTTTCAATATCTAAAACAAGAATCATTTCAATTATGGTTTGAAATCATTTTCTATATTTTTCAAACAACAATCAAAGGAATCTCCAATATTTTTGAAATCATCATATAAAACATCCCTAAAATCATCAATGTTATTTGAAAATATACATACCATGCTCCACAAAAATTTAACAATGGAATTAAAAAATCCTAATTGAATCATTTTATATAAAAATTTTCCAAAGGGACCTGTAATGGTAGTTTTCTCTTAATGCTCAGGAGAAATGTGTACATAAGAATAACCCAAAAATCATCCAAAATTCAATAATGTCTTCGTCATGAAAATATATCTATCATATGGTCAATGAATGGGAAGATGAAATTATATTTTCGAGTGACCTAATTCAACATCATAAAATCTATTCACACTCTCCTACTATTCATATTACTCACAAGGATTAATTCAATAATTTCATTCCTCACAGTGGATATGCCTATTTTCATTGGAACTATATGAATGGGGATAACCCGCAGTGAATTTGAAATGGGATATATGATCCTATATTCTATGATCTTCCCAAAATCATTTTTATATCTTCCATCAAGGTGGGATTTAGTCTTCAATGTGGATATATGAAATGTAATGAATCTACTTCATGATGAATTCTATGTTACCAGAAGGGTTGGGTTTATTCTATGAATATCACATAAACACCATCCTATATCTCATAAATTCTCACAAAAAATCTCAATGTATGATTTTTATTGCTTTTCAAACTTATTTTTTCCAATTATAATTAGTAATTTATCCTCCTCTATAAGGAACACGTATTTCAAATAAGTGTGTAGTGGTTTTAATTCTAGATATGAGGGCTTCTCATGGGATGAAATAAAAATAAGGCTCCACAATTACAAAGGACCAACATCCATAAAAAAATTAATAAATTTATATACTTTATCATTTATCAAATCCCCATGTGATTCGTATTTTACATTTTTTTCATACGTGAAATCATATGCTCCAGTGTTTTCATCATTAAAAACATTAGTGATTTCTTAAAATTTAAAAACTCTATCATGTATAAGAGAATTAATGGAACATAAAATATTATTAAATTATATTAGTCACAACATCATTGGAAAATAAAATGTTTGATAATAAATACGATGGGTGCCTCATGGTTTCAAAAATATTGAAGTGGAGATCGTTATCCTAAAACTCAATGGTGAGTGTCCCTTCATGGAAATTGATGATGGTTTTGGCTATTTTGAAGAATGGTCATCCTAAAATTATTTTTCAGTGTAATTGGATCATATCATCATTAATATTTAACACATAAAACATATCTATGAATAAATGATCTTGAATTTAATAATGAAAAATTCTAAATCCCTTTCTAGAAAAATTGGGGATCAATTAGAGAGATGGATAACCATTCTTATGGGAACTGTTCATGAAGTTAGGAAAAACTATAATTAATACACCATGATCACATAAGTAATTTGAGAAATTTAAAGATCCAATATTGAATAAAATGGAAAACGTCCATGGACAATGAAATTTTACTGGAATCTATTCTTTGAAATGGGCTCAGACACATCATCCTGAGTTAATCTTCTCAATCCCATGTATTATTCTTCTTTTTATGCAAATATCTTTCAAAAATTTTGATAACTTGGTATTTTTTTTGGTCACATAAAGCACTAATATTTTGATTTCTACTATCTTAAATGTGTCCTCAATTTATTTTTAATGAATTTAATCCTAAAATAACATTGATATAGTCATTCATAAAATAAATGGTGGTTTTATGTATTTCAACTCCCATTGTTAATTATAATTATGTTTCCTTCCTCCTCATCCAATCATCTCTTTGTCCTTTTCCTCATCATCATCATGATGAATTTTAATGTATTTTTTAGAATTTTTTAAATCATTATCCATTAAAAAGTTATTATTATTTGAGGTTTGAGGTTAGATGGAGTTTGTAGTTCTATTCCAGTACTTGTTGTGATTTCCCTGACATTATATTTGAGATTTGGCACAATCTAGGATATATACATTCCTAAATTCTTTTTAAAATATCCAAAATGGTTTTTAATTGTTTTCGTAGGTCTTTCACATCTTCATTACGCCAAACAACATCAAAATAATTCTATTAGTTATCAATTAATGGTTCTTCACTAGTGGATGGTTGTTCACATGATTTGTAGATTGTTTGTGGTGGAATGTTTTTGGGTGTGGTTTTTTTAGGTTTTTTGAAATGGTTGGGGTTCTAATATTGTAGATCATGATAGAGTGGTTTATTGGGGTACTGGTTTGGATTGAATTATCTATCACAATTATGTAGGTTTCCATATCTTTGATGGGCATGGGGTGGATGTAGTGTATTTTTCTATATGTTTCCTAGTTTAGATACCATTTTTCAGTATTTTTTCACTCTATCTTAGGACATCATTCAGTATAATGACTGGAATAAGAACATAAACAAAATACATAATATGAATATATTTTTCATTTACATGGGTTTTATCTATTAGAAGGAATAACAATATGAGTTCAGAAAAATTGGAATCAATAAATGGATATTAATCATGAGTTTGTATGACATGTATTTCTATGGTGCATTTACCTCTCATTAAATATTCCAAATTAGACCTCTTGCATCTATGGGTGACCTGTCAATTAGGCTCCAACATATGAGGCGTTCACCAGATTTCACTCATTTTCAAGATGTTTTTCATAGATAAACAAAATAAATTGGTGTTACTCCATTTCATGATATGAAAAGCTAGAACATAGCATCTTGAAATTCTCCTAGTACTCAAAGAGGGTCTCTCCTATTGATTGTTGTATTACATAAATATCAATTTTGATAGTAGAGATCCTAGATTTGAGAAAGAACCTATACATGAAGAATCATTTTATATCATCACAATCATCGATCTACCTTGGTTTTAGACTATACAATAATTATTTAGCTTCTACTTCAAGTGAGAAGGGGAATTATCTCCGCTGAAATTTGTCTTTTGATTCCCCTCTTGGCCTAAAGCTTGAGCAAGTGAGGCTAAATTGTCGAATGTTTCTATTTATGTCATCTCCTGAAACACAATGGAGTTTTTAAGCAGAGTAATCATATTGACATTAAATTCAGAATCATTTTGGGTACCATGTGAAATTATTTGGTTATTTTTAATAGAAAATTGTGGTGCACATAGATTGAGAAAGGTGAAGCTAGGATTTCAATCCACACTTTTTTGTTCATAGTTTTCAATAATTGTGTCACTTAAATAGAAAGGTTTCCTTTCTCAATATTGTACTGAATTTTTTTTCTATTTTTTTAATAGTTATTTAAATTTCACTTTCAATTTTTTTTAAATGTTCATTTTACATAGTGGTCATTCTGTTTCAAAATGAATTTTTTTTTAACTTACACCTCCTTCCTAACATAACTGCCAAGTTTCACTCATTACAAACATTGTTAGTTTTAAAATAATATTTTATATTACCTATAAATAATTTAGTGATTAACCATAGGTTTTCTTTCCAAATAGAGTTGCAAAAAAAATTGTTTTTCAGTTTTTTTAATTAGTAGGAAATTCAAGTGTTTTTAAAATAATTTGGTTTTGAATGGAGTGAAATAAAAATAATAAATTATGTATATAAATAAAATTATAATGGTAAATAATTTGATTGATACTATAATTTGATAATGTTTATGATTTTAGGGTTTATTATCCAATTAATATTCTATTATAATTATTTTTATGTCAATCCTATTCTACTAGGTTTATGAACTCGATATTCCATGATCATTTCCTCTCACTCCCTTGGGTAAATGGTTATAGTGATAGGAAAAATTATATAATGTTAGTATGGTCTAATATCATTACTTTTTTAATTTTTTTTCAATAAATATCTTCAAATTATACAGTGAATATCATATTAGTTCTTGTTTTTCAAAAAAAATTAATATCATCCACCACTACATTCATAGGTACTGGTGATCGTCGTGTACAACATCACAAAGAACTGGTTACACAAGTGGTATATAAACCGGAACCTATTAGAGGGAGATAATAATCATTTATTTCTGAAAAATCAGTAATATAATAGAGAACCGATTATAACCATGACTTATAATAAAATATGTTATCTGAAATTTAAAACAAAACTACATAATATAGAAAGATGTTTCATCCAATTAAGTCCATGAACTCAAGAATTACAAAATATAAAACCAACTCTTCACTAATAACATAAATTTTTAAAACACAATGTTAATAGAACTATAGATTAATTGGGAAGAAGAAGGAATTACAGAACTATGAAATATAATAAATGGAAATGGAAAAGTAGAAAATTCATCCTCTAGAATATATCCACCAAATTTTGGCTTCAGTTTGTTGAAACTCCCCTTCAAATCACCTCAAGGTACCTTATTATATGTTGTTTCAAATTTATTTTCATGTCACCCATGAATATATTAAATTAACTGGACTCATAAAATAAGTGTTATTTTATAATTATGGAGAATGTATTTTTTAGGCAACGATTTAAAAATTCTTCCATCAATGTTGAGTATTGCATTAATTCCTTAATGAGTGAATAAATACATGGAATTAAATGAAAAAACAAATAAATGAGTCCTATTATATATACCATTACAATAAAATTGCATGGAGGGGTGTTACTCGAGTTATTATTGATTTACATAGGTTGTGTCCACTTTGTTATACAGAATGATTTTTAAAATTGAATGATTATTTTGATCCTTTAGATGTTCTAATTAGGTCTTGGTCTGAAAAAGAATGTTATAGCCCATTAACATATAAATCCTAAATAAATAATCTCATGAAATAGATTAAAATTTTATGTGTTATTCATGAAATACAAGTGTGATTAATATTAGTTAATATTATAGAATTAATAAATTTTCACATTTTGGAAAAAAACACACAACAAAATCTAATATTTTTTTTATATAATCTTAAATTGTTAAATTTTAAGTGTATAAAAAATTAAAATACATATAAAAATTATGAAAATATTTTCTCTTTAGATTCCCCCAAACATATCACTTTGATTCATAGACAAGTATCCCTGAAAATAAAATCCAAGAAAAGTCAAAACGCATAACACTAAGATGAAACTATATTTTGAATAGAAAAAAAGATATAATTTCTCATAAAAGGATTATTTAATGTTATATATTAAATTAATTTAATATATTTCCACTTCATTTCTTATCCCACACACACAAAATACCTTCCTCCCTTGAATTTTATCTCATCATAGAAATTTCATTTTTTAACAATGTTTTTGTCATCAAATCCTTGCAAGAGTCACCATATGCTTGATAAATATCTAAATATCTACACGATGTGAGTTAATAACATGTGACTATCAGGAAGACTTATCATTTTTTTTCTGTGTAATTTCATTGGTATGATTTTTTTGTCCAAAATGATGAGGGCGAATTAGAAGGGCATGACTATTTTTTAAGGAAAATTGAATGATTCCTATTTTCACTCATTCATAGCCCCCACTTCTCCCCCATAGAAGAAAATAAGATATAAAATATTATGAAATTTGTTTTCATCAGTATACCACGAATTCTAAAAATATTCATATTTTTCACGTCATTCCATAGCTAGTGATAGAAACAGAATTTATTTCTCTTTTGGAAGCTCCAGAAAGTCACAACTTCTTTTATCGTGAAATGTCCATAATGGACCATGTTTGTATAGAATGATTTTTTTCAGTAGTAATTTCATCCCTTCAATATTTTATCTTCCACCCAATGTATCACCACCATAGGTAGAGTCCCATAAGAGAGCATCACCCAACAGGTATGTTAAAATAGATCATGGAATTTCACATCAAGAATAGGTTGGATCGAAAAAAATTGGCATGTAGTATGGATAAACTAATAGGATATTTAGGGATTATAAGGGATAGAATGATTAAATATACAAGGATGGGTATAATATAAATTATTTTCATGAAAGTGGGGATTAAAATAAAAAAATATCCTCAATAATTTAAAACACAATTACAACCAGCACTCATGTTTTGATTGGAATAAATCAAATCATGGTTAAAGCATTGATGTATTGGTTCTTTCGTGAAATGATATTAATGTAAATAATATTAGAAAAGGGGTTTATAAGACACATGGGATTGTGATTTAAAATATAATGACAGATTTTTGTGGCTTTGGATTCAAAATTATGAGGAATTTTCATCAAATTCCCTAAATATTTGTACATAAAACATAGTCATAATCAGTGTTAATTTATGTCCAATTTCATTGAATAAATTGGAAAATTAAATATTTTCTTCTCAAAGATTAAAAAACACATATAAATCGAGAAAGAAACACACACAAAATTGAAAAACAGACTTTTTCGCAATAAATAGAAAATTAAATAGAAATTCCTAAACTATTATGGTTCCCTACTCCCATAGTAATATCATGAAATATCCTCAACGTAATCAGGTAGATTTTAACCTTTAATTGTAGTTTAAATTAGGTCTTTGAAAAAAAAATTATGGAGAGGTACGACATGATGGATTTTATTGAAAAATGGGATAGAGGAATGTAAGCTCATCCACTAGTTAGGATGGAATGTTTACATGGAATTTCATCAAACTAAGTCCATTAACAATTAGTAGATCATGATCTACATCCTATATAATCTAAACAACATCGAATGCATATAAATTAATTACTATAAATGGACTGTCTCATTAGGGGAGACGTTTTCCTAGAATCATCATGAGTCTTGAGATGAAGAAAAACACTTTGACTCAATGATGGATGTAATTTGGTGGGATCAGCTTGTCATGAGATACTCTCATTATCACTTTTTAAATCCATGTTTTTAAAATTAATCACTTATAATTTCATCATACTCCTAAAATAGTAATCTTCACACTATTCCAACACTTTCATGATCCATATTCATAATTCTCAGATCCCAATATTATTTATGCACAAATTTGACATGACGGTAAAACAAATTCCTCTAAATCAACCAATATAGAATCAATCATATTGGGGTTTTTTATACTATTGTATAATAACATAATGTATCCTCTATATTTTGGAATCTATCCTTCCTATTGGGTTTAATATTATTTTACAAGATTCATTTTATTTCCATAATGACTCTTTTGCGTGTCCATTAGTTTTTTTCCATTGGGATTTCGTTGTTTGTGATGCTCGACATACTTTTTCAAAAAAACATCTATTATCCAATAGAAATTGTGATTCCCTTGATCACATATAATGGATATAGACACTCCAAACCTACAAAATATGTTATCACTAAAAAAATCACAACCATTTGTAGCATTGTTTGTCTTGGTCTCTTTTCCCCACAACAATTTTTTATCATTATCAAAAGTAAGAATGATTTAGTAATTTCAAAATTTTAATGTGAATGCTCCCAGAAAATATATCTTCCAAACTTAAATAATTTCACAAAATTTCCGAGCCTTTTGAGGAATTTATTGTCTATATGTAATACATTCCTAAATCTAACATTTGAAATTTTTTTTGATAATATTTAAACTTGTTGGGCCAATAAATTCATGATTCCAAATCTATCCTTCATGTTCTTTGAGGTCAAAAGTTTACTCCACAAGATTTTTTGTGATAGAACTGAATGATAGATTTAATTTCACATTCATGGAAACATCTTCATATCCCATGATCATTTATAATATTCCAAATAAATATATCTTCCCAAATATAATACAAGGATTCTGATTTTATATTTTGATTTTGGAGGGAATTTAAATTAGAAGGGACCTACAGTGATACAATATAATTTACCATGTCATCATACCAAGTCACTTATACTACAATAAATTACAACTAATCTACAGGAATTTGGTCTTTTAGTGGGTCCTTTGGTTGAATTTTAGTTTTAGTTGTTTTTGGTAGTCCACAAAAGTGATCAGCCATTTGGATCTCACATCCCTTATTTTCATTGATTTCTATAATGAACTCTTGTTCTTGTATTATCCATCTCACTATCCTTGGTTCAGCACCATCCTTATTCATTATGTTCCAATGATCTACACTATCTGAAAACCATGTCATGTAAGTTCCAAGTAGATATGATCAAAAGTATTCCAATGTAAAGGCATCAACTAAAATATTATTTTCAATTTTTGAGGAATTGAATTAGGAATCATCTAAGGTTCTCGATGTATAAGAAATTAATATTGGTCAACCATGAATTCACTATTAATGGACTACTTCATCATCTTGGTTTGATGTATAACAATGTATCCCAAATGGTTCGACCAAATTTATTGACTGTGTCATGAGTGGCGAATTCAATATCATTTTTAACTCATCGAAGGATCCCCTACATGAACCACATAAATAAAAAAAATTATCTTTCAAAAATAATATATATATATATAAGGATATAAAACAGACTAAAATCATTGATAATCCTCTTATATAATCCCAAATGTCCTAAAAATGGTCAAACATGTTTCACACAAGTTTGGTAAGTCAATAAATTTATCACATAAATGTTTGATTTATCTAATTAAATAAATTTTTAAATGACATACCCATGGGAAATTCGTCACTAAACTATAAAATGAATCTTTGGAAAATTTAAATCAAGATTCATTTCAGTGTATGTTTTCAAAACATTTTGTAAATTTTTCAAATTACGATCAATATTATCTCCAAAAACTATAGTATAAATTTAATAACTCATAAATCATCAACGTGATTATAAAATATACATCCCAAATACCATTGAAATATACATATAGAACTATATAATTCAAATGGAATCCTTTTATATGCGAAAATTCAAAAAAGACATGTAATCATAGTCTTCTCTTGATCCTTAGCAGAAATGGGTAAAAATAAAAACCACAAAATCCATCAAAATATAAATATTGAATTCTCCCTACAATAACTATAATATTTATAAAATTAATGGGATTTAGAAATTTTCTTTATGAGTGAATTTATCAACTTCAAAAAATCTATAAAGACACTCCAACTGTTCTGAATTATCATAGGGATTAATTCTTTATTTCCAATCAATCATTGGTTAGGCCAGTTTTTTGGAACTTCATGAATGGCGATAACCAACTGATAATCTAAAATGTTATAGATGATCCCAACATCGAAATAATTCTAAATATCCATCTTCAAAACTTCCATCAAGGTGGGATTCAGCCTCTTAGAGGGCTATCTGATAGGATTTTAACCTCCCTCTTGGTGCAGTCATTGTGAATTTTTGGGTTTATTCAAGGGATATTACCTATAATATTTTTTATTATAAATTCCCTCTGAAAATCTCAATCTGTGGTTTTAAAAATGTTTTAGATTGATTATTAGATATTATAAATTTTAATTTATCCTCTACAATGAGGTGTACATATTTGAAATTAGTTGTGAGTTTTTCTCATTCTAGATTTGGGAGATTGTCAATAGATGAAATTAAATTAAGGAAAAACATTTCCAATGGTTGTACCTATTACACACAAGAAATCATATCATCTTATTCTTCATTTAAAAAATCATCATTGAAATATGATTTTAATTCTTCATCCAACATGAAATTATTTTCTCCATCATATTCATCATTCACATGTTCTGTGATATTTTAATTGGGAAAATTCTATCATTTGTCTAAAAATTCCTATCACATACCTAATTCTTCATTAATCTCATTACTAAATTCCGGGTAGTTTGAAAACAATGAGTGGTTATCTGATGGGTGCCTCATGAATACAAAAATATTAATGTGGAAAATGATATTTCCAAACTGATGGTTTTGGTCACTTAACAGACGTGGATGATGATTTGGCTATTTTTATGAATATTTTGTGAAAAATGATTCATGAGTGTGATGGGTTCATATATTCTTCCATATTTAGCATATAAAATTTTCCGAGAAAACATGATCTTTGACATTCATATGGACATCTTCTAGAACTGATTTGGAAAAATGAGGATCTATTTTCATATGGGGCCACCACTCTTGTGGGCTTCATGTCTCACATCTATAATAAAGTGTATACCGAGGGAAGAAAATAGTAATGGAATAATTTAGATCACATATAACATTAGAGATATTTAATGACCCAATGGTGCATAGAATAAAAAAATTCCCTGGGATATGGATATTTATTAATGACCCAAACATTTATAAATGGAATTTTTACATTCTAAAACTAATTTTATGTAGTATAAATCACCTCAAATCAATTATGTAACATAATAAAAACATTATAAATGAATAATTGTGAAATAAGTAGTATTTATAGGGGTAAATAGAATAATACTAGTGAAATATTCAGTTTACCTTAGGGATAATAATATATCCCTTATGAATAGTAAACAAGCCAAATAAATAGTAACCTCTCCCATTAAAGTATTAAAAAATTAATCATCTTGTAAATTAATTGATAGTATAATTATAATATAGTCTATGTAAATAAATGGTAAAAAACATATTAATTAAATGTTTGCATTTTTTTATTCCTAAATATATACTTACATTTTTTTAATTAAATAACTTATAAGATAATATATTTTCATAAAATGGATGAATAAATTAATATTTTTATCTCCTATAGTTTTATGAAAATTTTATAAGACAATGATTAATTTTTTAAAAGAAGTTTAATTTTAAAATGTTCTTTTTCCTTGTAAATTATGATTTTAATAAAAAATTAAATTTCTAATATTTAGATAATTATTTTGATAAAATTGAAATAAATTATCAGTTATACATGTTTAAAAAATTTAGGGTGATGTTTTATTATTTTTATGAAATACATGATTTTTTTTGTGAATAAGGAAATATAGTAATTTATTCTACATATACATTATAAGTTCAATAAAACATTCTTACAAGAATTGCTCATGTGAGCACAATAATATATTACTTACCATCATTAATTTAATTTCTTTGGGGATAATTTTCAAACTATTCATTTTCTTGATCCAAAATAATACAATAATGAAGATAATAGTGAGAAAACAACCCTCTCTTCCATTATAAATACCACCCATCACCCCATATTATCCTCACACCTCCCATGCCTTGAGCCTTTCCCAAAATCAGCCAAATACTATTCCCCATACCATTCCCCATGTATAGGATATCTTTTTCCCATTGTAAGACCAAATCCAAATCCTTTATGGAGGTTTTCAAGTTTAATATATTTTAGAGGTAAAATACTTTCCATATTTTTATTTCATTTCAATTTATTTTATTTTCTTCTTTTATTCTCACCTCAGTTAGTCTAACGTCCATTATAACACAATTATGTTTGGTTTACTATAGTTATATCATTATAATGAAATATCCTTCATGAAGCTCCTTCCTCCTTCCCTTTTTATATTAAAAATTAAATCCTCAACTGTGATGTGTCAGTTTACCGACATCATGGGCGATGCACATTCATTTTACTTTATCGCCATCAAGGATGTTAATAAAACCAATAAATTCCGAAACCATATTTGATATATTATATTTTACCCCTTTTTATAATATGTATGTATAATTTATAAATATTAATAACTGATAAAAAAATGAATTCATTGTGATAAAAAATCCTCCAAAAATAACCTTCAATGATAATTATTAAAATTTATCTAATGACTCCTCATCCTATGATATAAACAAATACATTTTATGATAAATTAAAATTATCTACGTTAATTGAAACCATATAATAAAAATCTATATATTTATTACATGAATTTCCATTTATGTATACAAGTGAACTGATCATGAAAATCATGTAAAAAATGCTCTCGGACAATGAAATTAAACATTATAACTCATTAAAAATCCCATAAATTTACTTTTTAAAAAAATTAATAAAAAGAATAATATTAATGTACAAATGGTTCTTTTTTTATTAACTTATCTAATTTTATCATTCAGGTTGTTAATGTAAAGGAATCTTTTAGACACAAGGTAATTGGAATTGTCGAACCCAACTCTCTTTCTTTTCGATTTTCCATCTTTCACCCCATATTCATTATGGAAATTAATTAAAAGTAATTTATTCATTAATAAAATTTATTTTATAGGTTATAAATGTTTTCTACTTGACTTTATAACAAATATAATGTTTTCCAAATGAAATCATCATAAAAAACACACCTTCTACTTCTCGAGATTGTTTATTCTTCACTTTTGGTTGATGATTCTTATGTCATGTATGTTATTCCCTATTTCATTTGAAACCCCATATTTGTTTAATGGATTATTTTTGAATAAAAAATAGTTTTACATTGGTTATTTTATTTCCATGATTTATATATGTTCCATGTGGCATGTATTATTGTGTACAAGTTATGATGTGATGGGTCTGTCCATAATTATATACCACTCCAATACATTAAGTAATGTGAAGTATCTTATGATAAGAGTGAAATATGTGTGAACTAGATTAAATTATTTTTCACAACTCTATGTGGTAGATTACCACAAAGACACGAGGTTTCATTTTTATGCATTTATCTGTTCAAATCCTTTTCATAACGCTTCATCAAATGATTATGTTCCTATTATTTTTTTTGGATGATCGTGATCATGTAACACTATGTAATATTGATTCTTCCTCCTATTGGAATTTTAGATCACCCCGTTACATGATGTATATACTAAGGTAACTACTTGTACTATGGATAAATCATGATCTAATAAGAAGTTAGAGAGGAAATAATTAAATAAATGTATATGATTTATTTTTTAAATGTAATGTATGGTCATAATTTTTCCAAGACACTAAAATAATGAATCATTGTTGTGTAATTATTGTATGTTTTTTATCATTATAATTATGTTATAGTATTGTTAGAAAAATATGGGTCAATGTAAATGGTATCATTTCATGGTTTAGTTCATTTTTTAATTATTATTAGAGAACCTTCGTGAAAACTTTTAGCTTGATACTATTTATAAGTAATATCCTAATAATATTTTGAAAATTCTAAAGATAGGTATCCCACATGGTATTCCATTAGACTTAATTTCACAAATTAATAAATTATTTATTCTTGACTTGATGACATAATTTTTGTTCTACCCTTTTGTATTTTAGAAATTTTTGGGAACCGTGAGAAGCTAGGACAACAACCCATGTGAGGGATAATGTATTGATTTGATACCTGACGTACCCAATGATTTAGGGGGTATATTTTAGTATATCATATATATTCTTACCCATATGTATGAGGTTATTAACAATAATCATAACAATGTTGAAATATCACGTTCACATATTTGGGGAAACTAGCTATTGAGTCCTTTACGTGGGAACTGACAACAATGTTTAGTGGATCTTATAATCCACTAGTTTTGGGGAAGAGTGGGTCCACTCATTAGAGAATATCATTTCTATTCTTCCTTTTTCTATGATAGAGAAGAAAAATATGTTCATTTATCATTTAGATGGATTGGTTGTTCAATGGTGTTCCTTGTTTGTAACCCAAAGTTGATGGTTGAAATTGAATATATGGAGTGGGAAGATACTAAGATAATGTTTATGAACAAGAAATTCCATCAAACTCTTCAAACTAAGAGAGGGAGAGAATTCATATCTCTGTAAGAACATGATAGAAATCTATCACAACCTACAAAAAAATTACAAAGATTTCAATGTAGGATTCAGGTTTTTTATCAACAATGATAGAAAATTTGATATATTATATAGTTTTATAAAACCAAACAATAAAAATGGACTACCAATTCGATTCATTAGGAGTTATGTATAAGTTTTCCAATGTGATCTCATTTTTCGGATGGATTTTGAAGAATGGTCTTAGGGATATGGTGATATGAAAATAAACATGGAGTTACATTCTTGAGGATCTCATGAAAACATTGGAATGAAAACACTACCACCCACATGTCAAAAATCTGGGAATAATAATCATGGGAACTGCCTCAAATGGATATTGAAATACATCATGTGTGGGAGGGAAGGCCACCATGCTCATAAATGTTGAAAATACATGAGGAAGCAGGAAAATGTGGTGGAGGATATGAGATCACCACCCGTGGTCCAATTCTACAACTATAGGGAGAAATGGATATATGCAAGTTAGTGCACTAAAAATCATGTCCTTGGGGGAAATCCGCTTCAGAAGCCACTAAAGCTAAATGAGCAAGGTTGGTCTTATTACATCACTACTGTTGAAGTTGAACAAGAAAAAAAGTCATATATGGTACACCACATATTCAATAGATAATGGAAAAATTATTATATGATTCTTGTTCTACGTGTTCCTTAATTTTATTAAAGTTTTATGGAACTATTTAATTCAATTCCCAAAACCCTAATGTTGAGATATGAATAAAAACTTTTTGTGTTACAATAATTTCAACCATATAATTTATTATTCTCTTGTTGGTGCATGTTGGTATATTATTCCGGTGAATCAGAAAATAATACTATCAGTACAATAATATTCAATTTTGGAGAATGATTGGATCACATTATATATAGAACATATCAACTGCCAGGAAAAGGAAATATCATTCCAATTCCATCCCACCCCATGATCCTCAAAAAATTCAATCATGATCATAAACCTCTTTGGGAACATCCATCAACAACGTGGGTATTGATTCCTTATGGAGAAGCATACCTCTCTTAAATTGTTGAGTTGAAGGATGGTACAAAACAATGGAAAATTTCCATTATGAGGGAATACATTAATTTATTTATTGAACAGTTAGTAAGACTTCCCATTGATTGTGAGGCAGAGTTATAAATAGAAATCATACTTAGAGATACTCGTAACTCAAAGTTTCCCTATAGAATGGATCCTATTGAACTGGAGGAGTTGAAGATACTGCTACAGTAACATTTGAAAAAAGGGTACATATTCCCTCGTGCATCACCTTGGGGTGTGCTAGTGCTCTAGGTCTAGAAGAGTGATGGATCAATGAGGTAGTGTATCGATAATAAAGAACTAAACAAGACCACAATAAAGAACAAGTATACCATTTATATAATTTATGACTTATACAATTATAAGTGAGGAGCTCAGTACTTCACAAGTGTGGATCATCATTATAGATATTTGTTTCCAATGTTTAAGAAAGAAGATATTCATAAGAATGCCTTCTATACAATTTATGGGAACTATGAGTTTCTGGTGATTTAATTCTGAATTACTAATTACTTTGAAATCATTAGGGAATTTATGAATAGAGTCCTTAGACATTACCTCAACATATTTTTGGTAGTGTTTATTGACGATATTCAATTATAATTTAGTAATATGGAGGAACATGAAGAACATCAAAGGTGTGTGTGATATATTAATGATAGATATGTTGTATGTCAGGTTCAAAAAGATTGACTTCTGGATGCAACAAGTCACATTCATAGGACATGTGATCACAAGTGATGGTATTTCTGTGGACAAATTAAAACTGTAAATAGTGGAATTTCCCAGACCCTCTAGTGTCATATAATTCTACAATTTTCATGGAATATATGGTTACTATAGAAGTTTTTTTAGAAATGTATCACTATTTTCAGTACCAATAACTATGTTAACAAGGAAAGGGTTAATGTATGTCTAAACAGATGAATGTGAGGAATGCTTCAAGGAGCTAAAGTTAATGTTGATCAACAAACCTATACTAACATTACTGAAATGTGATGAAATTTTTGTGATATACAATGATTCTTCCAAAAAAATGGATTGGGTAATGTTATCGTGTAATAATAATAATAATGTGATAGCCTACACATCTAAGAAGATGATGATCTATTAGAAGAAATACAACATTCATGATCTGGACCTAAAAACTGTGACTTTTTCATTGAAAATCTCATTACACTACCCATATGGTTAAGAGTTTGGTATATATATATACTGATCCCCTGAGAATAAAGTATATATACAAACAAAAGGATCTCAACATGCGGTAAAGGATATGGATAGAGGTAATCAATGACTAATATTCCTCTATTCAATAACATCTTCGAAAGGAGACCATGGTAGTTGATGATCTTAGTTAAAAAGAACATGTTATTCTATCCATGTTGTGGATTGAGAAGGACCCATTCATATTGGACATACCTAGGATTGATTTGGAAATCATGATACAAGGCAATACATCTTACCTTTCCCAATTGATTTCCCAACCATCAATCATAATGACGATTAATGTTATACAAAGGGATGATCCCGAGTAACAAAAGAAGGTGAATGTAATAATGGAATGGATGCATCAAGAGTTCCATATTGATGATGATGGTTAGATTTATTTTTGAATGAGTCTCAGTGTGAATTAATCACCTAGGATAAAGATGGAGTTATTGGATAAGGAACATATATCAACATTGTTTATTCATCCTTGGAGTTCCAAGATGTACCGTGATCTTCGAGAACACTTCTCTTTGGAAAACATGAAGAAGGGGATTGTGGATTACATCTAAAGTTGTGTGATATGTCAGAAGGTTAGTGATGAGTGTAAAAATTCAAAAGGGATGATACAACCACTACATATACCAATGTGGAAATTGGAGAGTGTAATTATGGACTTCGTCACGTGTCTCATAATGACATTCATAGGAAATAATGTGATTTTTGATGTTGTGGACCGAATCACCATGCCTTCCCACTTTATCACTATTTGGGATGATCTCTAATGTGAATAACATGCTATGTTAAATGTGACCGATGTGGTGAAACAACATATAGTTACACTCTCAATTTCCTGTGAATGGGATCACAGGTTCACATATAAATTCTACAGGTGTCTTCTATATGGTTTGAGTATTGAATTAAATGTTGTCATGGGCTATCACCCCAAAAGGGATGACCAGTCTGAATAGAATATTTTGAACTTTGATGATATTATAAGATCCTACCCATTAAAATTCAATATTGGATGGAATTAACATATCCCATTTGTTGATATCTCATAAATAAATATCTTCCTCTTTAGTATTCAGAAGGATCCATATAAATCTCTATATGGAAATTGATATAGGAATCCAACCTAATGGAATGTGTTTTGTTAAATAATTCTACTCATAACAGATCATATTCAAGAGATGATAGAGAATGTTCATCCCAACCAATGACATATCAAAACTACTAAGATTCAGAAAAATGGTATGCAGGAAACCATAAAAGATACTTAGAGTTCAATGTTGGTGACAATGTCTTCCTTATAATATCACTATGTAAGAGAGTCATGTGATTTGGAAAGAAAGGGAAGATAAACCCAGTGTACAGTTTCCCCATTGATATCATTTGTATCATAGGAGTTGTGGCCTATATAATTTTAAAAACACTATATATTGATCAATTTCATGATGTGTTCCATGTAACACTCTAGAGTAAGTACATACAAGATCTCACACAAGCACTAAACTCAAGGGTGGTATAGCTGGCAGATGACATCTCTTTTGAAGAGAAACCAGTAAAGATTATAGAATGGATAGATAAGGTTACAAAAAAAAAGAAAACAAACCATTTTAAAGTGTTGTGGAGGAAACATTGGTATGAAGAAGATACATGTGAACTATGATACAATGAAGGATTAGTACCCTCACCTATTATATAAAACAAAATTTAGATAGATAATTTCCAATAAGGGGGATATAATGTAATGACCTAAACATTTATTAATGTAATTTTTTCCTATTAATATTAAATTCATATATTATAAATCACATAAAATCACTTTTAGATCATAATAAAAACTTTATAAATAAATAATTAATGAAATAAGAATCACTTATAGATATTAAGCAACCAATACTGATTAAATAGTTACATGACTGTTGGAATAGTAATATAAACTTTATGAATTGTAAAGAGACAAAATGAATAGTAACCACAACAGTGAATGTATAAATAAAATTTTGGAATCATAGAAACGAATGAATGGGAAAATAATATCATATTCTATTAAATAAGTTTTTTTAAAAATTATTAATTAAGTATTCTAATTTTTGTAAGTCATAAATATTTTGTTACATTTTTATGATTAATATTATAATTTAATATATTATTTATATTCCTAAAAAAATTTAAATAATATATATGTCTTATGGTTTTAAAATAATTTCATAGAACCTTAATTAATTTTTCGACGTGTTATAAAATCTGTTATATTTTTAATATTGGTATTTTCGAAGTAACATATGATTTAAATTACATGTTAAATTATTAATATTTTGATAAAACATCATTAAATGGAGTTCATTTTTTAATAATAATCATTTATTACTTTTTAGGGTGAATTTTTGGGTATTTTATGAAATACATGATTTTTTTGGCGAATAGTGAAATACGTTAATTTACGGTATACATATTATAAGTTAAATGAACTCTTCATTGATTAATCACTGATGAAATCACCCAAATCTAGAAAATACCTTATTATTATAATATTGTTAGAGATAATTATCAAACTATTCAATGTCAGGAGAAAAAATAATAAACTAATGAATATAATAAAGATAAAACACCCATCTCCTCTACTATAAATACCACCCTCACCCCTTTTTATTCTAAAAATATAATGCTTTAATTATAACATTATTCATCCAAATAAAATTACATAGAACATTCCCCATGTCCTAGAGCTCTTGACCTACTCAAATTTCAAAAACAATTCCCTATTTAGTTTCTCAAGGAGAGATTTAAGAGGTAAAATCCTCTTTTTTTTTCTTTTAATTTCATTTTAATTTCATTTCTTCTCTTCTATTAAGATCAAATTATCACAAGAAAAAGTAGTGATACCTCCATTATGATTAAAATAATATAATTATATCATGTTAATGCATGATCCATCATGAAACTCTTTCCTCTCTCTCTCTCTCTCTTATACTAATAATTTAATTATCGCCTGTGATGCCTCAATTTACCAACATCATGGGTGATGCACATTAATTTTTAATTAATAAAATAAATTATGTCAATAAACCCAATAAATGATTTAAAAAATATTCAAATTTTTATGTTATAAATTTATTTTTGTTCTGTTTGTATCATTCATACATAATATTAAATTATAAAAAATACATATTAATTGTGATCGATAATCCATAAAAATTAACCTAAAACGTTCATCATTTACATTTATCTAATGATTCATCCTCACAAAGTATAAATAATTATATATAAGATAAATAAATATTTTTTATGTTCATTGTTAACATATAATAACAATTCTGGGGAATTTTCCACATTTTACACTACCATTAATGTATACAAGGGAACTGATCATGAAAACCCTGAAAATGAATTCACCAGAACGATGAAATTAAACTCTATAACTCATATAAATGAACATAAATGAACATAATAACGAAATATTGATTAAAATTAATGTATAAAGGGTTTTAGTTTTGTAATTAATTAATATAATTGGATTATAATGGATATTACCATGAAGGAGGCTTTTAGACAGAAGTTATCTGGAATTCTTAAACCGAACATTCTTTCTTCGATTTCTAACTCTTTCACCACATTTTTATTATGTATATTACTTAAATATATTTTATTAATCACTATATTAGTATTTATGGGATATACATTTCGTTTACATGTGTTTCTAACAAATAAAATATATTCTATATGAACTCTTATTTCAAAAAAAACACAGCATTTACTTATCAAGATTGCTTCTTCTTCACTCAAGGTTGATGATGATTGTTAATAGTATGTTATTTCAACTTAAATTTTGGAAACCAATGTTTATTAATGTTTTATATATTATATTATACCAATTACTTTCAATTAATTAATTTATTTCCTGGTTTGATATATATTCTATGTGTCAAGAATGATAATGTAAATGTTATGATGTGAAAGGTGAACCTAGAATTAAATAGTGTGTCAAACAATTTGGTAATGTGAGGTATCTCAAGATAAAATTTTAATATGTGTGAACATGATGCTATATTTGTTTAAAACTATGTGTGGTCATTCATAAATATGACATGATGTTTCATTTTTATGCATTTCCACATTCCAAGAATTTTTTTAATGGATACTATCATGATTATTATCATATTATTATGTTTTGATGATAACAATTATGATCATCGAGTATTATAATAATTCATACTCTTACTTGTATTTTATCTCACCTATTTCATTAATTTATATCCTCAAATGACTAATTTTACTATTGATAAATCAAGGGATAATAAAAATCTAGATAAGAAGGAATTAAATAAATGTTTATGTATTAGTATTTAAATTATATGTATTGTCCTAATTTCCCCAAGACACAAAAAACATTCATACATATTATGTAATTATTTTATGTTTATTATCATTTTAATAATATAATATTATATTAATAAAAAGTGGGGTTACTATAAATTTTTGTTAAGATGTGGTGGGATAAGGGTTGGCACACTTCTTCCCAAGTTGATCCTCTTATCCCCAGTAGGTCTTCTCGGTTTAGTAGAATGATCATTCGTAGAAATTTCATGCTAGGGAAGTATTTTAATTCTTTAATAAGGGGGATAATAATTTTGACTTTTTGAAAGGTTTCAAAATTTTTGTAATGATGTGTTTCTTCTTATAATCTAATTCATTTAGTCTTTCTTGATGGAAAATGAGGGTGTATGTCTTTCATCTACAAATTGTTACATTGAAATGGAGTTTCACACCCACTCGTAGCATATCCTTCTCCTCCAAATTTTTCATTTATTATTCTTGGTGAATTGTAACGGAATTTTCAAAAATTTTATCTTTGTTTGAACAGAGAACATGTTGTACTATTTCTGTTTCCATTTTTTCTAGATGTGGGAGTCTATTTCCACTTCATTTTGTGATTTCACTGACAATCTGTTTCGGAGATAAAACTATCTAGGATGGAATCTACCCTATATTATTGTTTATAATGTCCAAATTATTTTTTAACTATTTTGATCGGTCTTTCACATTTTCATTAATCCCCTCTACATATTACTCTAGCATTTGGCTCTCAATTGATCATTGTCTATTCGTGGATAGTTGTTCATATGATATTTGGAAAGTTGGTGGTTGAATGTTTTTCAGTTGATATTGTTTTTTTGTAAGGTAGTTGTAATAGTGTGGGGTTTTGATATTGATTCCCATGACACAAAACTTTATTGGGGGTTCTAGTTAGTATTGAATTATATCCCATGGTTATATGGATTTCCATATCCTTGTTGGGCTTGGGGTTGACATGGTATATTTTTCTATAATTTTCATGGCTGAAATGATTATATGGTGGATTATTTCCCCAATATCTCAAGACACTAGATATTATAATGAGTGGAAGTGTACCATAAACCACATTAAAGAGATGAATCATGTTTTAAATTTTTAGTTTTTAGTTTTATTTTACAGACTAACCTTGTGAGGACATTAAATTTGTATTCAATCATTGAAGATGAATAAGATATTTGTACCACATTTATCCCCCTTTGTCTGATACCTCTAGTTCCAAATAATTGTGTTTTTTGTGAAATCATGTCAATCATACCTATAATATCTAACATTTACATTTTGATTGGGGATCCTCGAGATGAGGTATCTATAAAATTTAAATCATTTTTTAGAAGTCCATTGTAGATTGAAATTATGAATTTTTTTTCATCCATTTCATGATGTGGAAATATTGCACATAGCATCTTGAAAATATCCCAATACTCATAGATGGAATGCCTATATTATTTTCATACAATATAAATCTCATTATTTTTTGTAGTAATCTTAAATGTGGGAAGGAATTTTTTCATGAAGAATATTTTTAAATTATCTTAATCACTGATCTCACATGGATGTATATTGTATAACTATAATATGGATACTCTATAAAGTGAGAGGGAGAATTCCTTCCACTGAAATTTGTCTTCAAGTTCTACTCATGGCTTGAAGTTTGATCGTTTGAGGTTGAATTCATTCATGTTCTAATTTAGGACTTCTCATGACGTACCATGGCAATTGAGAAGCACGTGAATCATATTGACTTGTAATTCAAAATAAATTATGGAAGTGTGTGGAATGATTTGTTTATTATGAATATAAAATTAAGGTGTGCACAGGTCGTGTAAGCTATGTTTGGGATATCTATCCAAATGATAAAGTTCAGAGTCACCACTAGGACTCATAAATGAATTAGAGTGGTTTATTTCACTAAATCCATTTGAAAATTTTTCTCTATTTTTTTAGTGTTCTTTAATTTTTATGATCATTTTTTGAATGGTCTGTTTAAATATGGGTCATTTTTTTAAATCACATATTTTTTTCAGTTTCACTATCATCCAGACTATGGAACTATTTTTGATGAACACTTATCCTAGTGTATGGAAAAACAATATTTTATATTACCTATGTATATTATAGTAATGAGGTATAGATAGTAACCCGAAGTGGAGTTCGAACATAACCGTTTGTCAATTTTTTTTTAAAATTACATGAAAAATATAGGGTTTTCCAAATTATTTGGTATTGAATGAAAAAAAAATATTAATTATGAAAATTAATGAAAATAATTTAGAAACTTAGTTGATTGACATCTTTGACATGAGAAAGGTTACCAGGTCCAGTTTAATTTTCAAATTGAAATGACATCCTTGTAATATTTAGCTCAATCCTTCTCCTCTAAGATGAATAAAGTGATATTTTATGATCATTTTCCCTAAATCCATTATTCAAATGGTTATAGTGAGAGAAATCCTTACCGAGATACTATTATTTCCTACTATCCATCATATTGAGATATAGTTGCATTGAATATCTTCAATTTACAAAGTCTATACCCAATCAGGTGTTGTTTATCAAAAAATTGTACAACATCCATTACGCCATTCGAACATACTAACGATCATCGAGTACTTAACCACTAATTCATGATCTATTCCATCATATATATACTACAACATAATGGATGGCGATAATGATAATTTATTTAATAAAATGAAATAATAAAATCCAAATCCAAATACAATTTTACTTGGTAAGAAAAACCACTATTTGATAATTAAGACATCATTATATAAGAGAAAATGAGATTTCACTCAAATAAATAAAAAACATAAGAATAAAAAATTATAAAAAACCCTTACCCAATCACAAAAAATTTTAACCAACAATGGTTTGAGAAAACAATATGAATGATAATTTATAAGTTATATCACTACAAAAAATAAAAGAGTTAAAAAGAAAAAAAAGTCTTCCTCCAAACATTTTCTGCCAAATGATTGATCATGTTTGGTGAAACTTCCCTTAAGATCACCATATGGTCCCTTCTAATACATTGATGAAAATTGAATAGCATGTCCCACCTAAACATATCAAATAAATTGGACATGAAAAAAAGGATTTATGGAATAAATACTGAGGAAGAATTTTTAAATCAAAGGATTCCAAAATTCTTATTTCAAGAATTAGAATTCAATTATCACCATAATGAGTGAATGAATCAATATAATTTAGTTAAAAATGATTCACCGAGGTCTATTCCTAATCCCACTAAAAACACGTCACTTGGAGTAGTGTAGCTCATGTTATTCTGCTTTTACAAGCATTGGTTCCACTATGTTTTCAAGAATGATTTCCCAACTTTATTGATTATTTTGGAACATTAGATGACTGATATAAATTTTGTTCTAGAACATAAACATGTATCTCAGGAAAATATAATATGTAGAAAAATAATCACATACAATTCGATCTATATTTTAAAATTTATTCATGAAAAAAAGTTATTAGAACATTCTAAAATTCTAGAATTATTCAATTTTATGATTTTATCCCAAAATAGACACAAAATACAAAATTATTTAAAATAAGATAAAATAGGTTAATTTTATGGTTTTAAATAATTCAAATACGTATAATTTTTTTTTAAATATTATATATATCAAATATCATCAATGACTCGTTTATTTGGTTGTTTCAAATTAAAGGGGAATTTTTTCTTAGTTAGATTTTCCCAGGTTCCACCTTATTTCAAGGAAGACTTGTTCATGGGCCATAGATCCATTTGGGAGCCTATAAAAGGGAATTCATGTGAAATAAGGAAACTTGTATGGAATATTTCTAGAGAAACATATTCATTAGTGAAGGGATTTCAAGAAATCAGAATGACATGTCAAGGAGTCCTGTGAGACAATGCTACAGAAATATGATGTGCATCCCATGAGTTTTAAAACTCTAAGAGGCTTCCACCTTTTCCCATTTATTTCCTTAATTTCTCTTTCACAAGCATAGACATCATATGAGCTTGCATGATTATTGATGAAGATAGTCACTCAACATCTTGTTGATGTATCATATGACCAAAAAATCATATTGTGTTGATGCATGTGAATCTCATAAAAAATTACATATTTTTTCACATGGATCCACAATAGGAGTATAAGGTCTCCTTTATTTCTTTGAGGTGATTTTTATCATGAATATATATGGTTCGTGGGATTTCACATGATGAGGTAGATATTTCATTATGTGCACGTGGTGTCTCATGGATCACCACGGGAACATCGTATGATGTTTATACAAATGAGATTCTCCCTACATATATCCCATTTACCTCTTTTTTATTCTACAATGTCATATATGTTTTTTGAGTTTCTGTGAATGTTGTCGATGGTAATCATTCTCCATATTAGTGATGGATCACTTGAGGATTGAAACCACATTACGCTCTATAATTTTCAATATTTTACAACTATTTAAATAGTATTTTTGGAGGGTTTGTTATGAATCCACATTATTAAACATTAGCAGTCCTTCATGAGAAAATCTGACTATAGTTTCATTACTACAAGAGTTAGGGGAATTTTTTCTAGAGTAGAATAACTTTTCTAAGGGTTATATGGTATCAACCCCTGGATTATTCAATCATGTATTAACTGGGGATTCAGAAAATCCAAAAAAGATCATTGTGGATTTATTTATCATTTCCTTTCTGGATAAAATAATATACATATTCATGTTTTCTTACTATTTGTTTTTTCTGATACTCATTTAACATAAGTCAACAATTTTCCTAAAAACATACTCTCTTTGAGTCATGATTGGTACTATGTTCCTAATTTAATTTATCAAGTATATATAAAATGAAATTTATAAATAATATCAACATTCATATTTTCTTAATTATATATTATTTTCAATTAAAATATCACACTTTCGACATGTTTTATTAAATTTTGACTAGTGCAATAAGTGTTTTCTATGTCAGAATTTTGATTATTTGACACATGTTACACATTATGGAACAAATTTCATTTCTATGTTTTTAAATTTATTTCATAACCCATGAATCTTCTATACCTTATTTACTTATAATATATGGTAATTAATTAGTCAAATAGTTTTCCTTTATTCAAATTTCATTTGACTTAAGTGTTTATAAATTTGTAAGAGTTTTTAGTAACTCAATTAACATTCATTGAGTTATGATGGTTCACTAAAACATATTTAAAATAATATAGAATCATTATACCCATTGATTATTTTTTAATATTCTTTCATTTATTTCATTTTTACCATAAAAAACACATTTTAAATGTTCGATTCCTCCAGGAGTAAATTTCTCATAAGGAATATTAATAACCCAAATATTCATTGCTTGAGTTAAAGAGTTTAATCCTGAACATTAATATTCCATTATTGGGTTCTCCAACCAGAATATTTTATTATATGGTATATTAAAATACTATTTGAAAATATTAATTTGAAATACATTTGAATGATTTGTAACCCTTTTTACATTTTGAGTTCTGAAAAAAGTATATTGAAAATTATAAAATGGGTTTTTATTTATCATGAATAAGTTTTTTATTCTTATCCAAATCCCCCAAGTTAAACATTATATATATTCAAAGGATCCATTATTGCAGATTCTTTTTAAAATTAATGGTTTTTAAAATCATTCATGTCACCTTTTCAAAAACTACTTTTCAATTCAATGTGTAATTTTTTTTTATGTCACTGTTAATTTTTTTAAAAAAATCTATTTTAAGTGTTCATTTCCACATTTATTTTATTTTCAAATGGTTTTAACCAAATTGGGTTTTTGTTTCATGATTAAATCTCTTATATATATATATATTATCATTTGGGGTATTTAACTCAATGTGTTAAACAATTTTATTCTTGATCACCTTTTTATATCATTCAATTCATTCATTTTGTAACGATGATTTCCATAAATGCCAACATCCTTCTATGTTTCCTTTATTAAAGTATGGTTATCTTTTTATGAATTTATCCACCTTCTTTAAATGGATAATTTATTGTCATGTATTTCTATAAGTGAATTATTTGTATAATCATTTTTCTATATTGTGTGAACATCATATATTTTTCATATTTTTTATTGGATAAAGATAAACAATAATGAATATTATTCTATTCATATGGTGAAAATATCAAAATTACATATATTATTATTCTAATATAGATTATTATTTTGAAATTAACAATGTATTTTTTTTCATCCACATTCTTTCATAGGATTAGTTTCAACCTAGTTATCTCTCTTATCATGATGGATTAATATATTGATATTATCGTTGATTTTTGAATGCTAACACAACTTATTTATGTATTGAAATTCTATATCATTCAATATATGGATAGTTATGTTTTATTATGTATGTGTTTCCTTATGAAATGGTATGAAAAATATTGTTTTCTATTCTGGTAAATTCATTATACATAATCAAGTGATTGATGGGTCATGGAATTATATATCCCCTCAATGAATAAACGAGTCTCATGAGAAAAATGTTTTCTTTTTTATATTCAAATCCTAATAATAGGATTTTATAATGGAAAAGTTCCTCTACAATGTGTTTTTTATATCAAGAAATTTTCATTTCATCCTCATTTTATTTGTATTATTGATATCCTTGTCTTTTGTTTATTTTATGGGATATATAATCCACATAGTTTCTTTTTTATTGTTGCAAATATTTTTTACTAAATCCTATCATCAAATTAATGACATTTCTATTCAATTATTTCCTCAATTTTATGTTTTATCTAACTAAGAGTTTGAGCTCACCTTTTCTTAAGTTTTCATTTAACAATGTTATGAAGAAAATCAGTACATGTGGCATGTTTATATGCATATTAATTAATTTATGAGATATTTTTAATAATTTTTAAAATAATTTGGTTTTATGAAGAGTAAATAAAATGGTTATTTTATTCACTTTTCATGTGCATTATTAGTGATTATTTATTATATATTCTCTAATGATCTATACCTTAAAATATCATTGGGATCTAATAGGTAGAATAATAATTTTTTTATTTTGTTATTATTGATGGTAATATCCGTTGTTTTTTAATATATTATCAGTCTGAGTACGTAAAATATGTGTTTATGGAATTGGATCTTAGAGTACGGGTCTAGGGTTTCATAGTTGGTATCATATGAATGAAATAGATAACATTGGAGATTATTATATTTTACGAGGTAATTGAAGGGTTGAGATGTTATGTAATGATCCGGAAATTACATGATTTTTTTAATTATATTGGAATTTTATGAGTCAGCAAAAATTGAAGGTGCATAATTTCAGGGCCCGGAGTGCCCAGAATGAATTTCTAAACTTTTTCTCAGGTACGTTCAGTAATATTGCAAGTTGGTTTTTGTAACTTTTGAACCGGTGCACGAAATTGTAATCTGAGGACACCGTTGAACTCGCAACGCCGATTTTTTCTTAAGGAGACCTTCACCAGGTCTGCAGCAGGTTGAGAGAGAAAGTTAGTTTTTATGTTTTTCATGGAAATAAAAATAAAGTAAATAAAAAAAATTATTTTATTTTTAACCTCCCAATTTAATTCTCGGAGGTGGGGACCACCCGAACAAGAAAAACCCTGGATTTTTTATTCACTGGTGGGGACCACCCGAACGCTTTATTAATGTGGGGAAGTCCCTTGGAATCCTCTCAATTAATTATGAAAAGCAATAAAATACATTTGTGCCAATTAATTGGGTCATTTATTAAAGATGTGTTAATGTTAATTTGATGAAGCTATTATATTGGATCCTCATTACCTTTGGGAGGATTTGTTGGAAAAAAAAGAGAACATGGAGAAACTCTTCTTCTCCAACGAAGAACATATCTCCAATGAAGAACGCCTCTCCAGCGAAAAATGAGGAACTGACCTCAAGCCTGGATCAGAAGCATCTTATAGAGGAAAAGAACACTGACATTCTTCAATGACTTCATCTTCTTCTTGACGACATCCTCCAACAAATGACAAGGTATTGTTTGTTGTTTTGAATACCCCCTAACCTGTTCTTTACATTCTTTATGATTCAAGAATTTTGGAGCAGGTTGTTATCACCCTTACGTGGAGGGTGTGGGCCAAACGAACTTGGCCCGACCTCTCTGCAATCCTTTTAGGTTTTTTTTATGTTCATCATGATAGATAAGGACGGTGACCGGTGTTGGAGATTGGCACCGGTTGGACTCAGGAGTAGCGGTTGGTACCACGAACGTCTTCAAAGACGCCAACAGCGCAACCGCGCCGTCAGAAGAGAGACACGGCCCGTTGGCGGCAGCAGAGTGAGGGCAGTGGAAGACACTCTAGTCGGTTTCACTAAGGGGATGGCGGCATGCGTCTGTGCCACTAGGTGAGCAAGAGCCGCGATCTTGTTCTGTGATGACAAGAGAAGGGTGGTCGGCTCACTATCGACCGCTGACGAAGGCACGACGTGAAACCGCACCTAGGAGAGGAGGGGTTTGTCCGTCTGGCATGCCGTACCACAGGCCACTGCACTGCGAGCCCATCGGGCCACCACTCTGTGAGCCCAGCAGGAAGCCGCACTGTGGGCCATCGCACTGCGAGCCTCGTGGGACGCTGCACTGTAAGCCCAATAGGCCACCGCACTACGGGCCGCCGCACCGCGAGCCCAGAATCCCGAGCCACACCGGCGGGCTGAGCCTAACCCTATGGGATGGGTCACACCCATGCCCAGACCCTGGTCGGATCGGGTCGGGTCGGACCGGGTCGAGTCAGATCGGACCTAGACCATCTTCGACATTTTTCGTTATTTTGGTCATATATTGATCTACAGGTGTCCGTTGGATGAACTATCTATGGCGACATAATCTTTGGGTCGTGATGGACCTTTTGGTATACCCCACATGAGTTTTGGATAATTTAGGGGTACATCTGGGGTTGATTGGAAATGAATCAAACCGGACCCTCAGGACTAAAAGGCCAATAATTTACATACTGGGCATCCGATTGACTCACTGTCTGTTGCGTTAAGACTCCTTTTATGTGGTATTCCTTTTTTATACTTCTTCTTGGGACTTCGCTGAAGTGTTAGTATCGACATATCTGTTGAGGAGCGGATCCTCCACGAATCAAGAGAGCTTAGTGCAGAAACCCTCTAGCTGGTTGTCACTTGAGAAAGTGATCTTATGTGGGTCTATGCTTGGGATCCATTACGAGTCTATGTTCGAGAGTCTCATTTGGATCCGCTCTCAGAATCCACATGGGACTAATCTAGGATCCTACGTGGGTCTGTTGTACAAGGATCATATGTGGGTCTGATGATGTAATAGGATCAAATGTTGGTCTAATGATTTAGTATCCTACATGGGTCTGATGATTTAGGATCCTATGTAGATTTGCATCATAATAGAGTAAAATGATTCAGTAGTTACAACTAATCATCTCCTCTATCGAACTTGTGTTATACCTGGTGTGGGAAAAGTATTTACTTTGTTGTAGTATTCTGTATGGCATACCTTTGTGGTACTTACCTTTGTAGTCATACCTTTGTGGTATTTTTCTGTATGGGTTACCATTGTGGTACTTACCTTTGTGGTGTTACCTATGTGGTATTATTTCCTTTGTGGAAGAGTCATACCTTTGCTAAGGATTTGGTCCTTGAGATTCTTCATGAATGAGGTGTGAATTATTGATAACATAGGTATATGTATGGTCATATACCTAAGTAGTTTTTTTCGGATGTTTTTGTGCTATGTGGTTTATCCTTTGTGGATTTTGAGAGACATTTTAGGGTCTTGGGGTCCCTGCTAAGTATTGTTATACTCACCCCTGCACGGGCTATGCCTGCACCTTGTTGTGTTTTGTGTAGATGATAGACAACATTGATCAATGATAAGGGTACTATGATTGGACTTTTCTCAGAGGTGGACCATTCGGCGTGGCGGTATGCAGAGGATACGGGAATACGTGGAGTGGTGAAGAGGTGATATGTACCTACCCTTCAGGTTGGAACCTCAAAGGATGACCTAGTATATTTATTCTGTTTTCTTTCAGTTGTATTGAATTTCCAATTGTATGTGTACCTTTATAGTAAGTCTTCTATTCCCGCCCCTTTTTACTTCCAACACTATTTTACTTCAGCAGTTTACTTCACAGTCACTTCTTATCGTGTTTTTGGACCATGTTTTTGTACAGAATTAAAGGCATTGCCTTCCCATTTTTGGGAATACGCCTTTTGGTGCTAGTCTCCAGCCTCTGGACTCTAGAAGGTACTCTTGGGGTAGTCATGACACAGGCCCCAGGGGACGGGTTGTGACATGTTATTTTTGACCATTATTTCAAATGTATAGATTAACCTTCAGGATTTCATATTATTTTTTGTAATGTTAATAATTTACTATAAATTTTTTGTCATTATAATAGAATTTTGGTGAAAACCCAATGAATAAGTATATTTATTGTATATCATCATAAGGATTCGGTAAAATATATATTATGAGGTTTTTTTCTAGAAATGAATCCCTTTCTGGACAGTGGTATGCGAATAAATATTTGAAATAGATTCATATAGGGGTAACAACCATGAAAAAGGTAAGTTGAGAATCGACTCAATCATCACATTGATTCTCGATGAATGGTCCCAAAACGTTGCACTAGGATATAATCTCCATGAGGATATTCATTGGATAATCTCATAATTTTTATGAACTATTGTGAAGCATTTATGAATTATTTTAAATAATTAGGTTAGTTAACCTAATAAGAAAAATTGTACCATCAAGATACATTTCTATCAAGTTTGTTTTATTCTCCTTGATGGTTTTACTTTTTCATTATTTGGTTAAGGATTAGAAGAAGATAGGAGGATACAAGTAATAATTAAGAAAAAAAATTATCCAATTTTTTAAAATGAAAAAATATTTTTTAAAGCCATATTAAGTTTTACACATTGTGTAAAATGGTTACACGACATGTAAATTTAAAAAAAAACAAAAAATCGATTTTTAATAAATAGCGATGTGTTTTTAGGCATTAACGGTACTTTTCAATTACATGATTTGTAATAGGGTTACAAGTTTTTGTAATGCTGAGATAATTTTTTAAACCGGGGACTCTGTTGAAATTAATATTTCCCATTCTCTATAGATCATAGATCTTGAACAAATATCTATCCTCAGGATATTGTGGATCCCTCCAACACTCTCGGATTGTTTGGTTTAGTGATAGATCATTTTTGTGGTTGTAATATTGCCCTGTTAGTTAGTGGTCTCTCTATATTTATGTATGTTCCACATTCCGTCCATGTATTTTGTTAGATCTTATTTAGGTTAATGGATGTAGACTTAATTTTGTTGATTCTTCTTTCTATGATGAGTTTCAAGATCTTCTAAACCTTCGTTCCTGTTATCGGGTTGTATTGGGGTTGATATCCCCTTATTGATATTCTCGAGTATGTATCTGATATCATCAATGTTTTCTTCTAATGTTGTGTAGCATCATGCCTCTAAGAAGAATTATAAATCATATATCGGAGAAATATACTATTGAACCATAGTGAGAAAAACCTCTTGTGGATCCGTGTTTGGTTGAGGTGATTATGTGTACTAACCATGATTTGGGATAGGCAACCCCAACAGTTCCCATTCGGGCTCTATATATAAAACCACATATGGATGCTTACCAAAATCATGCTCAGGATCTCACTTTTGTTAATACACCTGTGTTTGGTGGCACAAAATAACATTTAGAGGGTGAGGAATGGTTGATCTGGATTGATAGTATTTTTAGAGTTTCTGCAAACACAAAATTAAATCATTGTGATGTCTTCCACCTTCATGATGGCGGGACCAAGCAAGAGATGGTGGGACATGATGGTGATGGAGAAGAAGAATGAGAGATTAGAGTGGAATGGCATAAAATTTACATTCATTTAATACTACTATATAGACTCTGTGTATTTAGAAAAGTCTATATAGTTAATCAAAATTGAGAAATATGAAAATAATGTAAAATAAAATGAAAAACATTTTTTTTGATCTTGTGGATTTTTAAACTAAGAATGTATTGAATGAAAAGTTTACGAAAAAATTGTTTGAGTTTGTACATAGTTCAAATATTCATTCTCATGTTTTCTTTCTAATAATTCCTTCTTATGATGATGATATATATTGATCATTGATGGTTGAAATGGACATGGCTGGTATTTCATGGTTGATGGGAGTTCCCTTTCCTCACATCGGTTCTATTAATTCATACACAGAAAGAGGAAGAATGATGATTCTATTGGTGGAATCCGATAATAAGGAATTTATAGACCTCCAATAGTTCGTAGCACAGGCCCCTTGATTTTATACATGTGTTGAATTCCTAAGCTTTCTATGTGGGTTTTCAATCCATCTCCTAATATTTGTTTCTCCGGTGGATGCTTAGTTAACTTACATACTTTCTTACATGACTTGTATGTGCCTCGTAGTGGTATGTAATCATCAATTATTTTTAAAACTAAGGATTAATCATATGAATCAAGGAAATGTGAGTTCCAGAGATAGAAATTAGCGATGAAGAATCATGACATAGTGGATGACTCTCCATATGAATCACATACATGACAATGAGTTGAACCATCACTATAGCTTCATCATTATTGAATACATTATTTGACATTGATGTATCTCATTCATTTATTTCCACACTTGTTATTAATATTCTAAATCATCATACAGATCGTTTATCATTGTGGTGGATATTTCTACACACCATGTAATGTAGAGATTGTAAGGTCTCCATAGTCACTCTTGTGCTTTCTCTTTATCAGTTGATGAAATTTATTTTGATTTTCGGTTTCTTAACATGAACTTGCTTAATTTCATATTGGGGATGGATTTAATCATTCTCAGTAAATGTTGGATTATTTTTTATCTTCTATGGGTATCCATTATATCACCCTATGGTGTTTGATATATCATTAAAGATTAATGGGAAATTAGGTTGAGTACATCCATACATTCTTATGTGGAGTCAGGTAATATAATATCACACTTTGATTTTGACTATGAGTTATAATCATTGAGCAGTGATCTCCCCCTAGTTTCCATCAAAATTCATGATATTCTAGGTTTTGACTTCTCTAGTTTTCCATAGGTAAGGTGAATAGATTTTTAAATTGACATTGTATATGGTACCTAACAAGGGTCTATTCCATAGTAACTAATGTCATCAGTTGTGATGAAAGAGATGAAGACATACTTGTATGGTCTTATTGAAAAATTATTTACACACAAGAGTGTGTAACCTTAAGAATATCCAATTCTATTTGTTTATAAAGATGATGGTTCACTTATTCTTTGTGTGGATTACTAAAAACTCAATTGAGTTACAGTAAAAAATAGGTATATTTTTTCACAGGTTGATGACCTGTTTGATCAGTTCGAGGGAAAAAAATTGATTCTCGATAATTGATATTCGGTCGGGTTACCATCAGTTGTGAATAAGAGAATATAACATCCAATAAAAAACCTTTTAGTGTAGGTATGACCATTATGGGTACTTTTTCATTCCATTTGATATAACGAAATCTTCTTTATTGTTTATGGATTTGACGAATAGGAACATCTATCTATATCGGGATACATTTTTGGTAGTATCTATGGATGAGATACTTTTTAACTTTATGTCCACAGAGGATCATGTGCATCATCTGAGAGTAGTTCTATAATTTTTGAGATATTATAGAAATTATTTAAAGATTTCTATGTGTGATATATGAGTTTAAGATGTGAATTTATTAGGCCACATGGTTTTGTAAAATTTTATCATTCTGATCCTAAAATGGTAAAATCTATTATGACATGGGAATAACATAATTTTTTTTTCAAGATTTAATGATTCTTTGGTATAGATGGTTATTATAATAAGATTTCAAAGGACTTCTCAATTTTGGATTCATTGATGATTGGAGTCACATGGTAGGAATTAATATTTTCAGGGGATGAAATATGGCCCACTTATTTTATTGAACTTTTTTTTTGAATACTAAACAATGATTGAAACTTTAATTGTGTGTGTAGGGAAACATGGTTTTATGTGATGCATTGGGTTCTAGTCAGGGATACATCCTTATGCATGGGGATCGTGTCATTGCTTATGGATCTTGGTAGCTTATCCCCCTGAGAATAATCATCTTCCCCATGAACATGAAAATGTAGCTATGATTGATGCACATAAGAGTTGGTGGTAGTAAAATTATAGAGAAAGGATTACCTTGTTTTAGGAGCACAAGATATTGAGTTATATCCACTCCAAAAAAATATTTAAATATCATCCAATAGTGTTTGGTGGAATACCTTAAATATATTGATTTCTAAAAAACTATACTCTAATGAAAGGGAATGTTGTCAAGGATTATTTGAGTAGGAATCATCTGAAACATGCCATGAAAGAATATTTTGATGAGTGTAAATTAATGGATCTTTTTTTAAAACATCATATTGGAGTACATGAATCAGGGTCCAAGGCTTTCTTTTCAAGTATTCAGTTGAAATACTCTATTATCAAAATGATTATTCATGAAAAATTTCTTAACAATGAGTTTAATAGCATTATAGACTCTATTTATGGTGGGGATACCATACTTGTATGGTCATTCTCCATTGAGGGCATAATAAGATATAATGATCATTTCATTTTTCCATTAGCGGTAATGAACGAATTTATATGGATTTCCCAAGTTCCCAATGGGAAATTCACCTAAGAACCATGAAGATGTTTCATGACATGCGTAAATTTTTTTGGTTTCCATGTATGAGATGGGGAATTGATAATTTTCCCCCATTGTTATAAATGACAACATGTATGGACTGAGAAAAAAAATTCTTCTTGACTTATTTATCCACTTCAAGTATGGACATGGAATTGGGATAATATCTCTTTGGACTTTGTGTTTTGGTCTCCACGTAACAAAACAAAGAAGAATGAGATATGGGATTTTAAGAATTTATTGACTAGATTGGCCCACATTATACCCATTATTTTCAAAATTGCAATTGAAAAATAGGGAAATCACTATGTGAAACAGACTATTCATTTTCATGGACTTTCATCTACTATAGTCTAAGATAGGGATCCTCAGTTCACTTTATGATTTTTGAGAGGCCTTCAAGAGCCACTCGGATATGAAGTATGTTCGATCAGGGAAAACCATCTGATATCGGATGGCCAGAATTAAAGACCTATTCAAATTCTTGAGAATATTTTATGTTCTTGTGTTCTTGAAATTGGTGTGGCTTGGGATGACCATATGGGGATTTTTGAGTTCTCGTATAAAAATTATTACCATTCTATGATAAGAATATATCCATTGAAAGACTTGTATGACCAACATAGTAAATGTCTATTTTATTACTTTTTAAAATTTATGTTGTAGAACTGATATTGGTTCATGATATGAAAACATATATTCATTTTATTTATAATTGAATTTTGAGGGCACAAATTCAGTATAAATCTTCTACTAATATTTCACTCAAATCTTTTTAATTTGATGTGGGAAACTATGTGCTCTTGAAACATTCACCTAGGTTGGATCCTCAAAGTCATTATAGGAAATTGAATCATTCCCCTCATTTTATGGGATCTTATGAGGGTTTTTATGAGCTAGGGAAAGTTTCTTACATTTTAGAACATCCACCACATCTAAATTTGATACCATACATGTTCCATATATATAAAATATGAATGTATCTATCTGATCCATCTCATATCCTTAGATGGAGTTATCATGAAATTGACCCTAATTTAAACATTGCTTAAATTCAAATCTGGATAGATGATTTATAATATGAGGGGCTTCATAGTTAGATGATACTTTCAGTTCGAGTGATATGGCATCACAGTTCTGATTCAAATGAGAAATTAGAGTGTCATGCACTAATGAGAGAGTAGTGGCCTACCCTTTTTGATATGGAAGCTTCTTAGACAGGATATATGGTGAAATTTTTTTTTCTTGTCTATAATTTGTAATATAAAATTACATTTCAGTAATATATCTCTTAATACTTGTTGAGGTTTTCCTTTTTCATTGTCTAGGTAGAGCTAAGAAGGAGTTGGAAGGGTACCTATAATTTTGAAGTGAGATATTTGTTGGATTTTTCAATATAAAAGTTACATGATATTCTTCATGTTGGGGAGTTAAATGAAATGTAATAAAAAAACATGAAATTTAAATTAATTAAATATATTTTATTTTTTTTATCAAAAGTTGATTGGTTTCTCGGTGTTAATGGGTTTCCCAATTACCCGTTGTGTAATTTGGTTACACATCATGTAATGTCCCAAGATATGAAATTAAATTGAATTATTGGAGGAAATTTATATTTCATCATCAATATAATTTTTTCCCTTGACCTAATATCCATCTTTGAGTAATTTTTGGATCCCAAAACTATTTAGATCATTTTTAAATGATATTACATTTCTATGATTGCGGTGTGACACTCTATGTAAGTGGTCTCCCTGTCTCTCCATCTATTACTTTTTCCCTCCCTACAGTTTTTAGATCATCATGGGATTGATATATCAAATCTCTATTTTGTTGAATCTAGTTTCTATTTTGAGTTCCTATATCTTATACACCTTTGTTCTTGTTACCAGGTTTCACTACTGTCATTGTTTTTCAATTGAAATAGTTGGTGGTTTCATTATTATGATCAATTTTGCGCAACATTAAATATATTGATCTAAATTAATTAAATTTTTGTAAATAATTTTTTTTGAAAGATATCTAATATGATTTATTAAAATAAAAATTCTATTGAATTTGAGGATTTGGATTTGATTTGGCAACGAATTGAGAAAAATATCATTACAAATGAATTGTAGTGTGTTAGTGAAATTGATAAAATTTTTGGAATTGTAAATGGATGAATGTATAATTTTTAGAATTGTTTTATAAAATTAATTTCCAATTGGGTTTTTATAGGAATATATTAGAATGGTTTTGATAGAAACTCATTGGTTATATATTTTAAAATACATGATTTTATTAAAACTTCATATTTATTTTTAAATTGAAATTGGAACATTTGAAATGGGAGAATTTGTGGAATTTTATATTATGAAGTCTTATAAAAAATTTACCTTCATTGACTTTTTTAGAGAACATTCAAGAGTATGTTATTATTGAGTTATTGTGATAGCGCTATTTGGATAGTTTACAACTGAAACAAAACATAGTACAACCGATCACATCTCTGATGTGATGGTAATGGGTGCTCTTTTTTGGTGCCAGAATAATGTGTGTAAGAACATATTATCGTGACTCAACATTTATTGTGTGTGGATCCCATAGCCTAGAACTATTTTACCTTTTGGAACATGACCATGTTTATCATTTATTGTATTTTAATTATATTTCATTGTTTTTGTATAATGTTTTACATGACATGGTAATTTGTATAAAATTTTGATATATATTTTTTTCATCCATTTGTTTTTAGTATTTCCTTCCGTTTAAATTTAATGAACGATTTTTTAAATATAAATTTTTTACTAAAATGAATATTTATTTAAAGTTTATATCTCTTAATTGGGTTTATTAAATGTGTAATATTATTAGAGAATACATCATAGGACACTACTTTGGTTTTAGACCACACCTTACCTTTTCCATTGAGATTTCGTAGATCATATTCTTCAGGTTCAAGAAAGGGTAAGGAACCACATGGAGGTGGTAGTAGCTATTTACCCTAGTGCTTGGAGAGTTGTGTCTATAGGGAATTGGGTTTTTATCCTATTTTCCGGTACTTATCTATTGTTCTTTAGGTCCTTTAGATGATGGAATTTTGGTACAATTCTCTCTATACAGTTTTTCATGAATGCATACAGACATTATTTAACATTCATCTTCAATGTTTGTGTAATACTCATTCCATCATTAATTTTTTATTATTCAATATAATTTTCTACAAAATCTGGGTAAAAGGAGAAACCATCGGGACAAGTCATAAATAGATTGGTTATCATGTTACCAGGGAACCTAGGCTAGTTCATGATAAAAAAGACCGTGGAAAACAAAGGATTGAAAAAAAAGATTCATTCGTTGATCTGAAACTATTATATGTTGAAAAATGATTTCATAAGGGAAGGAATATTCATATTGAGGTTTATATATCCATATTCTAGATATTATCATAGCCATTTTTTTATGTTATTTTGTTGAAAAGAAATCACAATGATGAGGTAAACAAGGATTTGTATCATAAACCCTCTATGTCTTAAAACCAAATAAGTGGGAATACCAAATTGATTTGGAATTTTTTTACTCTCATATTAAGTTGGAAAAGGTTATTTTTCTAGTCTTACCTATGGTCATGAGGTTGATATTATAATGAAAATTTATTTTTGACACAATTATGTATTTTAATTAGTGATGGATTTTTTTCGATAACATTTAGTATTATTTATATTGTTATTATGGATTACGTGAAACATATAAGGATACTTATACAAGAGTATTCCATTAATTCATTGAAATTATATATTCAATGATATAAATTCTCCTATTAAATTATGTTATAGAAATGATATTTTTTGGATATAACTATTTACAAACACTTGTTTGAGGCACTAATAAGTAGTAGGATTAGTATATGTTTAACATCATGATAAACAATGGTTGGGTGATTTTGAAAATTTTAGTTATATAGTATCTATATCCATGGTAAAGATGACACTTCATGTTAATTCATTAAATATTTATATGTGTTTTGTGTAATTATATAATGTGAAATTTTTTTCATCCTTATGAAGTAGTGGTTTATAATCATAAAGGGATAATGATGTAGTTAATTTTATGAGGAATATATAATAGTGATGGGGATTATTAAATTGTAGATTCAAATGGATTCTGGAAATTTGTGATATATATAATATATGATTATGGTGTACACATACATTTTTATGTTATTCTATGATTAGAATGAATTTTTTGAGGAATTATAAGAAACCTAATTAATCCTAAGATTATAAGGTTGATTTCCTATTTAAAGATTTTTCATGGATGAGGAATTTGTTTAGAATACACTAACATACATTCTTCAATGAGTAGTAATTAAAATTTTGATAAATAAATTAATTTATGCGGGGAGAATGTTACAACACAGTATCATTAAATAAAATTCCATTTAAATAACTCAATGTGTCTAATAGCCAGCTCCACATACAATAATGAACAAAAAAAATTTCTGATATATTTAATTAAAAAATAAATATTTATGTAGGACTGTTAATACCTAGATATTTAATTATAAATAATTAATAGGATAACCCTATTTATGAAATATTAAAAAACAAAATAAGGGAAAATTTTAAAATGAATCAACTTGAATTTGAACATATAAAACAATTAAGAAAATATTTATTAATCTTAAAAAATTCCATTATTAAATTTGTTATTATTTAAAGAAAATATTTATATTCGTAATAGTTATTAATAATATATATTGATAATATGTGTATTATTTAGGTTCTTAAATGAGGTTCATTCCCTTTTAATTTCATCTAAATTACCCTTATTAAAAGAGACCAAGGGGGTAATAATGTTACGAGGGGTGTCTAAGAAATGTGAGAGGAGTTTTGGGCATTCATTCTAAGGACTAAACAACCATCAACTAGCTAGAGGTAGTCTATCAGTTCTCAATTGGGATTCTTGTAGGATTACTATATTGTTAGAATCCCAACTAGCATGTTTTTAGGTTATAAATGCCTTATTAAAAAGAGATAATGGTTTATTTGACCATTTAATCCATCCTCTTTCTTATAAAATTTTTACTCTAATTTGGGTAGATGTGGTGTACAATGATCTCTCCACTCCCCCCTTTTATGATTTAAATGATATCCCACATTTGACATTTATTTCATTTGATGCCAATCACATTGGAAGGCTCTCGGTATGTCTATCGCAAATTTACCTTCTCTTATTTTTGCTTCATTTCGTATATATCATTATAACTATGTAAATACATTATTTTCATGGATTCTATCTGGTTCCCCATTTTCCCCCATTCTTGCAAAAAATTGAGATCAATACTATAAGAGGATACTTAATTGAACCATGGGTAGGTGAAATAAACGATTTTACATTCAATTGTTGTCTTTTATAAAATTTATATTTTTTATACATGTCGGTATATCAGAGTGTTGACCCTGTAAATTATATTTATTAAATTGACTTCTTCAATCTGATGGTAGCCATACTATGATCCTTTAAAACACTATTTATGGATGAAAAACTCATCCAAAATAACTCATCAGTGTGTGTTTTTCTGTATACCCTTGACAATAATATCACATGTGTACCCAAAATGCCCCATAGGATTTTTTTCTCTTGATATTTAGTAAAACCCCAATATATATTTTATGTAATCAGAACACTACATCATGTTATTTCGATATATAACATTAAATAAGGAATTATTTAGTTGGGACATTAGGTATTTCTTGGGTTAATTAAACATAGTTAATATAATTAGGATTCATTGTGAATTGATCGATCCAAAACACTATAGTTGTTATGTATTTGTAAGAGGAATTGAGCAATTAAATCATGAGATGATGGGGGTATCTCATGGAAACTCATGTAATAAACATCCAAGGATGTGAATTAGATTTCTTAAAATATATAATAGGAATGATTAACTTGGATCTTATTAACAATTAAAATGAATTCCTTGGTTACTAATTATAGAGCTTGTTCACACTATCATTTGTGTGTGATGCATTTAGAATCCATTGGATTACTTATATAAAATTCCATAAGGTCACACATAATTTATCATTGTTGTATTGCTGTGGATTCCATGTAATAAACACATCATAGATCAAGTCAGTGACTTACTCTCATGAATGGAATGATCATTCATTTCATAATAAAATTTTTATCCAATATGCATAGATTCTTAGGATGATCTCTCTGGTTTGTCTTGATATTTTCATATGAGGAATTTCATAGGTCATCCTTATTGATTCCAACTAATATGTTCCCTGAAATACAGTGTTTTATTTCATTTGTTTGGTTATAAAATCTTATGATCATAATACCAAGGTAATTTCCTTAAAATTAATCTCAAAAAACAATAAATAAACATCATCCATTTATCGTTGTATGCTACATTGAAATAAAAATGTAATGAATTTCATTGATATTCCATGGATTTTAAATGGGTGAACTATTTAGGAATGCATGAAATAATTCATTATTCCTTATCATTAATCATAATTGGATTCTACATATATATGTCTATGTTTTATGAAAAAATTAAACGTTATCATGATCATATACATTTGGCTTATATTAATGTATTTTGGGCTTTCTTGGTATCCTATAAGGAGATCGAGATTGATATGTTTTCTGTTACTTTACTCGATAAAATTATAATATTTTTACACAATTAAATTTATTTTTCACAAATTGGAGTTTCAGAAGTTATAATTGGTGTGGGCATAATGAGTTTGAATCGAACAATTTATAGGCCATATTTTGGTATATTGGTATATTTCATAAATTCAATAAATGGTAAAGTAATGTTCTCTATAATGTACTCTTAAACCATGTCTTAGGTTGTAATCATAGGTGTACAAGAATTATCATTGACTATGTATAATCATGAAGATTATTAGATTTAGAATATTATATTGTTTTTATTAACTATTTATAATTTATATTTATGCTTCAGTTATATTCTTGACTTGTATTTTACATCACCATGACTTAATCAGTATGATGTTCTACTTTATTTATTTCCATTTTATTTTTTATCTGGATAGATTTTATTTTATATGCTTCTAAAATTTTTCAATCTAATATAGAGGGTATTGTATCTATAAAATTATTCAATACACACTCTATACTAGTTGGTATCCTCTGGTATATGGTGAGGTGCTTGTGTAGCCTTATAGACCTCTGGACATGTTACATATCAGTGAACTGGGCCAAGGATGTCACCATGTGGTATAAAAGTTATTATTTTTTTCATTTTCCTTACATTTTTTATTAGTATGAATAACCTTAGTATGTTTCATAAAATTATAGTGAGACTATTATGGGGATTATTTATCCCACATTCATGGGAAATGCCATGTTTTCAAGGAAGGAATTTGTTGGTATGGAATTCTCTTGTACAATTGTACAGTTTTAACATGCGGGTGATGGACATGAGATATGGTGATATGGTTGAATGTATTTTAACACATGGGATAATAATGTAGGTATAGTTATCTCATTTTCCATAATAGGTTTTTTGGGATTTATATTTCATTTATATGCCATTCCATGCATATTTCTTTTCAAGTACTCATTTTTTCATAATTTACAAACATTTTTTGACATGCATGTAATTTATTACACTTGTTATAAATCACTGTTAAATAAGGTTTCTAAATCATAATAAATGGTGTTTTCCCACATATCTTTATAATTTAATTTAATTTTTCCATCCTTAAAAATAATCAAAGCCTTTAAAAACTGTTTATTAAAGATGGGAATTTAAACTGGTTACCATTTAAAGGAGTCTCAATTAAAAATTATAGTGTGTAAACCACTATAACATGGGAATAGAATCTATAAAAATTAATAAATTATATTTTTATTTCTTTAATTCGAACTACTAGAATTAAAAATGGTTTTTTCGAATAAATGGGATGCCAAATACAACATAAAAAGTTGTCATCTCTATAAAATTGTATTGAAATCCCTTACAAATGATTCAATGTGATAATTATGTTAAGAATTAATATATAACCTAATCCTAGGAATTAGATGCTGGGGTTCATGTTATTTAAAAGATTAATTCATTATCAGAATTTGGTGTCTCTCGTGTAGTAAGGCCTTCAGATTGTTAATTTTTTCTTGGTCTGTAACATTACATATTAAAATAATATGTTTTTTGTGTTTTGTTATTTTTATTGTAAATAAATGAGTCCATGAAAACCTATGGTCGAGCTCCAGGAATCTAGAAATGATCGTGATTCTTATAGGGATAGAACAGTTCCACCAGTGGTGCTTCCTGAATTAAAACATGTGGAACATCTAACTATACCCCCTTTCAACCATGTATTGGGAACTTGTTGTTAGTATATAGAGTGTTTTCTATTACTTTTATGGTACATGGAGGAAGATAAATGAGAAGAACTTACTAGGTATTAGTCAACTAGGGAGTCTCAATAGTAGAAACCACATTCTTTCTCCGGGGATGGTGGTCCCCATGATAGTAATTCTTGGTTTGTGGTTATTCAAACAATATATGGGAATTTGGATACTCCTAATGATATGAGGGTTAAACATGGATCATATATTATTCAAGGATCTACCATGTTTTGTATAGACATTCTTATCCTGGGGGAATGATGTTAAATATCTTATATAATATATTCATTGATTAATTATTCCAGTAGACTGATATGGAAGACCAAGCACAATAACTCATTCATCTGAAGAATTTTAATATGTCCATGTTGGATTAATCAACATGATTCAATGATATAACTATTTATTCCACTCTTTAAAGAGATGATCATTCTATGGTGATATTATTTTTTTTGGACTATGGTATGCAATTCAATCTTATGTGAACATATTTAGTCAAAAAACTATCTTAGATATGGTGGACCAATCCATAATAAGTATTAATGAATCTAAGGGATGTTTAAGGTAAAAGTCATGTTCATTTAGTATTTTGGAAATGATGTGGGTCATCTAGTTGTAGGAAACCACGTTATGAGACATCTCACTACGGAAATGTCCACTAGGATTTTTTCACAAGAATTTCTAAGGTATGACATCAGTTTGGTTTGTAGGGTCACATGATGGATCAATGATTGAAGAACATAGTTTAGGGTTGATTATATGGTAAAATAGGGAAACAATATAGATTATAAGGGGGAATTAACTTGGTTCCTATTGAGAGGGGATCTATTCCAGTTCATATTATTGTATTGGGATGGATCCATGCCATGAATGAAGATGGTATACTCTTACTCATTCAGACATCAGAGGTGGTTGAGGTCAGGGGATCGAAACACAGGATGTGCAATACCTATTCTGAAGAAAAACTTTTGGAGGTCAGTTTATATCATTGTTTCATGGATCTAGATATTTTTATGTAGTGTATCCTAAACATGTTGAGTAGAGTCTAGGGGGGAACCACATCCTGATATCTGATCTTTTTTGCCTAATATTTTGTTTCTTCGCTGTTTAAAAAAGGTGTATCAAAATAATTCACATATAATTCTTAGATGGGGATCCTATGATTAGACATTCAATACCTATATATGGTGATGTTCCTCAACACACCCTTAGGAAACTAGTTATGGATAACTCACTATTAAAGTTAGTATTCCCTTGAGATATGTGGGTACTACTTTCTATGGTACCATTTCATTCTTGATATGGAAATCTTTTAATTAATTCCCATGATGGACAGGAAGGTTCTCTTTAGAGAAAATATAGATTTTTATCATTGATTTATGTCTTTCTCCTCAAATGAGGGTGGATGGTCTGTTCAAATTTGATAATTGGATATTCAGGTAAGTCATGATGGACCTAAAAATCATGGGTTGGGTGGAGTCACAATCCATATTTCTAGATTACTACTTGAAAAACATAGAGTATGTAAGGCTATCTTTCCCCCAATAGTAATGTAATTAAATATTAATTGAGATAAAATATTCAGGATTAATTAGTTTATAAATAATGTAGTTAATCGAAGTGAATAGATTAGATTTCTGAAATTCATGTTGATCTTTATGAGTGGAAAGGGATGATTATCCTCATCGATTTTTCAATGGTTCTATGAATTCTTAATCTAATAATATGGATGAATATTTATAATCAGAAAAACTTGTTTCTCTGGGACATTATTTGTGGGAAGGTTCCACTACCTCATTTCATTATCAATGAGAATGAGATTATACAGGTCCAAAAGTGTTCCAAATCCCTAAGGGAATCAGATAGAAACTATTTTCAGAATCACATGTATCTATGAGGGTAGTGAAACAAGGATGGATAAAGATATATCATGATTTTAACCAACAAAACTACTGGATGGGGATGAAGAATGTAAAAACATACCTTGATAAATGTGATCCATTTGTTTGTAGGAAAAAGTGGCACATTTTACCCCTATTTTCCAATTTTAATAAAAAACAATCCTAGAATGGAAATGGGAAGATGTTACTGTGTAATTAATAATGGGGTTACAGAATTCACCTAGAGGTAGTGATGTCAGATGGGTGATTTTGGATATGCTAATGGTGGTAAAAAATTTCTTGCATATCCTAGAAACCTACATAAAGTATCATAATCAAAGAATACATGACCAAGAGGTAATAGATTTTCACAGAATTCCATGTACAATTTTATTTGATTTGGACTTTTAGTGAAAAGAATGGTTTTAGTGGGGGTTGTAGAATGATCATGGTTTGCGGGTACATTTATGTATACCTTATCACCCTTATATTAAAGGAAAACCATAATAGACCATAATGGTATTGGAGAACTTTATTTATGCACGATTCTATGATTTTGGAGTCTCAGATGAGAAAAAATATCCTCCTATTGAGTTCACCAAAAATAAAAAATTATATGAGACAATTATTACGGTCCCATATAATGCTCTCTATGAGGGGCCTTTTCATTCACCCAAATTCTCATTAGAGGCCAGGGAATCCACAGTTATGGGACTAAGACTCATTCCGGAGACATCAGATAATGTTCAGCTGATTTGGAAGCATATTTAAATGGATTTTTCGAGGTAGATATCATATTTCAATTAGTACAATCAACCTCCAGACATTGAGCTAGGGGACTGGGACTTATTAGGTGTTTCACCTATATTAGTTCATCAATTGATTCAGAGGTAAGGAATGAAAACACCTATATTTTTCACTTTTGGATTATGGAGAGGTTTGGACTGATAGCTTATTAATTTACTCTTCCTCATTGGTATTGTGTTATTCAAGATTTCTTCTATATATCATAGCACCTTCGTTTTCCATCCATCCATTTAATATTCATTATTCTATAGAAGATGAATTGGAGGGTGATTCTTCTTTTCAGGAGTATGCAGATCATAACATTAATCATATCACAATGACTCTTTGGTGATAAATGGTTCTTCTGGTATTGGTGGAAAGGAAGAATTGTGGTATCTAGATGGAGACATGAGAGACAATGATTAATAAACATTATCAATGGAAAGAATTATTCTCAACTGCAGTTCAATTACACATATAGTTATAACTCATTGATGACATACCATTCGGGGGGGATTTTGTATGTTCAATGTTATTCAATGATGTTTGGACAATTTTAGTGTTTCTAAAAATCCATTTTAATTGTTCCAGAAGTAAAAAAAGGTTTTCGAGTTTTCATATGGGTGTTTGTGATGAGTGGGAGAAGATTGTGTCTTGTAATCCATCTAATTTAATTCCACAGAGTACCTTATAGTGGTCCTCTAGATAGGTAGTTTGCATCATATTGGATTGGTAAGACACTAGATTCACCATTTCCTATTCAACAAGAACCACAAAACTTCAATTGTGATCTAGAAAATTTATTTTAAGAAAAATGGTAAAATGGCCTTTTTCTAATGACCCATTATCTTTTATAGGATATTTTTTTCTGATTTCAGTCGTAGTTATGCAAAAGACGATCTATGATACTAATCTTGATTCCTATTTGTATCTCACTCATCTGAACTCCATTTTTTTCAACCATCTATTTTTTTGGGAAGGACCATTGTATGTATATCACACATTTTCATTATTTTCTTATCATTTTTTTCAATTTAGATCTCTCCTTCCATGTTTAATCTAAAAAAACATTATTAACTTTTTTTTGGATCATCTTTTTACCTTATTCTATCTAAAATATGAGGTTGAAAGCAGAGTGGGAGTATGCCAAAAGTCACAGGACAGTGGTCTACATGATTTTTCATAAAATTATTTCCAATTATATAATTTCCTGTTTTTCTAATACACGATATTAAATGTGAATTGACACTAGAAATTTATTTCATTTATTTTCCAACATAATCCTAACTTAAATGTAATAATTACCAATGATAAATGACAAACAGTTGAAAAGAACAACCCAAATCATCCATTTGGTTGTTCTTTTATTAAACCCCTTGATATAAATACTTCACATGTAACCATAAGACATATTACGGTGTGTGTGGATTAGAATTTAGGAAATCCCAATTTTACTATTTACGAACCAAACCACACCTTAGGTTATGTTTGGAATGTCACGTAAAATAGTGAACTATTAATATGGGAGTTGGGGTATTCCTTGGGTAACCAAATTTTAGTTTTTTTTAATAACAGTATCTTGGATAGATTCTAGAATCAAGAAAAATATAGTTTTATGTAATTCTATGTTCAATATAATAATTAAATTAGGAAATTATGTGGGTTTATCATGGGAAATCATTGAAGAAAATTTGATGGTTATGATTTAATTGTGATTATATTAATAACATAAATTTTTTAAATGGAAAATATGAATAATTATCATGGATACCTTTCTTACAAATTATGGTACACTGCCACACCACCAACGTTGTGGAATGCCTTAACAATGCTATAAATTAGCTCTTTAAATTTTTATGGTGAACATATAGGATTCATACCAATTAATTCATAGGAATTACAAGTGGTAAACACATCTTGGATGCAATTAGAATCTCACTCTCGTGAATTTCATGGCTAATCATCATGGATTTCTCTGGATATCACAGAAAACTATGTTTCCTGGGATTCCCTCTTGGGTTTGGATATATGTACTTAGAAAAGTAATACCAATGGTCATCCACTTGTTTTCCAATAGAGTCCTCCCCCAAAATATAAGGATAAATTTTGTAGTTTGTTTTGAAAATCATAGGAGTAGAATTCCAAGGGGCTAACACTTGGATTCCACTCAAACTTAAGATATTGTAATCATATTTCGATATCTATAAGTTTGTTCAATAACTAAAAGTAAATAATTTCATGTTTATTCAATGGAATCAATATTGGAGTATTTATAGGGATTCAATTACCTGTTATATGGATTCCATGTTCTTATTTGTTATTGGATTCCTTGGAAACATTTCTTGGGGCCCCTAAAAAAATAGAATGTCACCCAATTAGAGAAATCAATCATAGGAAAAATAATTTCTAGTTAAAGAAATATCACATAAGGATCTATATCTCGAAATTATTTTTATTAATTTACTGCCTAAATTATAACATCATCTCACAATTCTTTTTGTATTCACGAACTGTATTTCCATTAGACACCATTAGTGGTGGCCTACTGAGTAATACCCAAAACCTATTTCGGAAATTGTGTTAGTAATAGGGAATATTTAATTAGGGAATGAAAGGTAAATGTAATGATCTCACCTATACAATCTTCACTTCTATCTCAGGTATAGATCATGAGAGTATAGGAGTAAGCTATGACTCATGATGGTAATTAATTATAACATTTTTTTTATTTTTCAAAGTGTAGTACTATTTTTATGATGTAATCTATGAAACTATTGACCTATATTTTTCACCATTGTAATTTACTTTTTATATATTGATTCTTTATAAAATTAAGACATTTGTATAATATATTTGAATTTTTTTTACTTCTTTTTTGGTTAAATATATTTAATAGGGTATAGTCTCCCACTATACTACCATACCCCCTTGCAGCTAGTCTATATCCTCTATAATACAAAGAGGAATTTATGAGTCATTGTAAACCATTGGGAATGTTACTTATCACTGAACCACTATATGGGTGTCTCAATATGAATAACATATTACCAATAAAGTAATTATTAATCGATAAGAAATAAAATAATGAATATCCCACATTTTCAGATGATATTTTCTAACATGAAATATTAAACAATATATTCTAAAATTTAATTTCAATATTTACATATAAAATTTTATAAATTTATTTTTAGAAAATGAAAATCATTTTTGGATTACTTAGAATAATATTTCCATAAGATAAATGTTTCAGATTTGGTAAAAAAAATATTTTACACGTGCTAATTAGAAAATTTATTTTCCATATATATATCTGAATTTTATTTCATAAATTTAAATTTAAATTTAGAATTATTAAATCCAAAATATATATCTATTATAATATTATGTTTATTAATTAAAAATAAATTATTTAGGATAATGATTAATTACCACAGTAAATGTAAACTTGTTGTTTTTAAAGAAATATTATTATTAGAGTAACATAATTTTTATATAAATAAATTAGATTAGTATACCTTAAATTATTAATCCAATATTATTTTTAGAAATATAAAAATATATAAACACTCAAAAAATTAATAATTATTTTTTAATATGGAAAAAAGAAGTAATATATAAGAAGATAATGATGTATAAGAATAGTTTTTCCTATATCATGTGTTTTAATTTATAATATAATTTTCCATTGTTTACAAATATAATTTGGCTAAATGGAATAAAAATCAGTATAAGTCATGTATATATTCGGTAATATGTATCATATAATATTTTTAGTAATAAAATAAATACCATCGATACTTTTCAATTAGGATTAATAAGTCCAAAATGGAAAAATGAGTAATCTTGATAGGTAAATAATTAAAGGCTCTCATATACCTTTTTGAAATCCATGTTTGGATGAAAAGTCATACCAAAATGTCTCACCTACAATTTTTACACCACCGTCATAAATATATCATGAAACTAAATTCATATCATTTTCCTAATTGCCTTTTCAATAGTTTTACCCCTTTTCACCAAAAAATGAGATCACATCCTTTCACTTCAAGAAACAACTATATTTTGAAATTATAATTAATCCAATAATAATTTTCTTCTTATATATCCCAATAACATGTTTATAGTATCCCAATCTCAACAATGTATCTCAATTTCATTATTTCCGTAGGATAATTCAAGAGATGATCCAATTTCTCGGTATTATTAATACTTCTGCTTTTACTTTTATACCTTATCATGCACATAATCCTTCCCAAAATGTCATTCCCATAATATGTATATAATTACATAATCATAAATCATATACTGAAATGTTATGATATTTATGGTATAACCATAATCTATTCTCCCGACATTAAATAGAATAATTGGAAATGTATTAAGTCATTAATTTTGTTATGACTTTTCGATTCCTTTAGGTTTTGAAAAACACAGACTCATTTTCTTAAGGAAAACTATCCATCAATAAGAATTATTTACTTATGGAAACTATTCATTCCCTATGAAATGTTTAATCTATTATTATGTTTTTAATGTATTTTCCATATTTTTATTAAACTAAGATTAACCATTTTTTTCTTAAATAAAAAAAATGGATCTTAACCTAAAAACCCAAGAATCATAATGTATCTTAGATACTGATTCTATCTGTAATTCAGACTTCGAATTATCTAAAATTCAAACTCTAAATTGTTTGAAATTAAGACTCCAAATTCTATGAAATTCAGAATCCAAGTTCTCTGAAATTCATACTCTGAAATCTCCAAAATTCAGACTCTGAATTCTCTGAAATTCAGACACTGAATACCTCATAATTGAGACTCTGAATTACTGTGTATTCATACACCTAATTCCACATAATTTAGACTCTAAATTAATTAGAATTCTGACTTTGAATTCCACATAATTTATACTTCAATTTCCCAGAGTTTACACTCTGCAATCATCAAAATTAAGACTCTGAATTCCTCATAATTCAAACACCGAATTCCTCAGAATTCAAACTCCGAATATCCATTTTTCCATAAATTGATTTTTTATATTTTTAGACTGCAGCTATTATTTTAGATTCCAATTATTCAAATTCATTAATACTACTTTACATTCATATCATATTGTACTTATTTTATTGGATCATAGTTTCTAAAACATGATATTATTTTCCTTATAGATTATTGTTTCTAAAACATGATTTTATTTTCCTGACATATTTTTTTTCATAATAATTTTATTATTTTCCTTACATATAATTGTTTCTTAAGAATGATAATGTTTCCCATGTTTTTCATACATAAAATAATGTCTTATAATCTCATTTTAACTAACCTTGGGTGAGTGAAACGTGTATAGGTCACTCTGAAATAAAAATAAAAATATGACCTTTGGAGGATTGAGCTGAACATTTTAGTTATTTCCTATAAATGTGATCTCATTTGAATGATCTCATTATCGATCAATAAATCAAATGTTGTGATACTATGAATTCAAATATATAGAGATAAACTCACATTCCTTGTGAGATATGTGAAAATCTTATTCAACATTAAACAACTTGTTCGAACTTGATTAGTGAGACTCTAATTACTATTGGGTAAAATTGTAGGCTTCAGATGATAGAAAGATAGAGGTGTCAACTACCATAAAGTTTGAAGGTTATTGGGGATAATAACACATACTCCATTATTCTTTTTGAGGGATTACCCTCGTGTGTGTATGATTGACATTATTGAAATTATAAATCATGGGACATTTATTAAAGGTTGTTGGATTCCATTATCTTTGGGATTAAATATATAATAATTTTTTAATTGATGTTGCTTCATGTTTAATTTCCATTGTATTTTGTTAAAGAAAAAATGTATAATTTTCTCATACAGTATTATACTTGTTTAACACTGATATAAATAAGATTTTATACGCTTTAAGGTAGAATCTTCATTTAAGTAAAACCTATATTAGTATTTTATTAACATGTTTAAGTTTACATATCTTATAATTGGTCTTGGGACAATAAAATTATCACTTATTTTAAGAAAAAATATGTTTTTGTTAATTTACCTTTTTTATCTTTGTTTAACATTGATTTCCTTAATGATAAATGTGAATGTTTTATAAACTTACAATTCACCCCTTTATTTAGTTGAGAATCTCAATCTATATTCCAATCCAAAATTAAATTTCAAAACCTGTCTCTAAAATACATATATTTACATATAATATTTCTTTCTCAGGTTTTTCTTGCTCAACATTTCATGTTAGTATTTTTTTAATGATTTTATTTATAAAATATGTTTCTACTAAGTATTTTTGTTGAATAGAATTTCTCTTATAAAATGGAAGGAATTAATGATAGTTAAATAGGAAATATAAATCCTTCAAGACCACAAATCTATGATTTTAATGCATTTGAGTAATATAGAGAGAGTACGTAGATATTAATTATTAATAGTGGATTGGACAACATTGTTATAATTACTTGTGAATCCATGATTCCTGACATGGAAATCAGAACAATCACAAATCAGGATAAACAAGAAAATGAACTAAAATACAAGGTACATTGTACTCTTTTATATTACATGAAGAGTAATATCTATAGTTAAATATCTTATTGTGTAGAAGTGAATATGATTTGGATGATAATAGAATTTACCCAATTTGGAACCACTATTGTGATGTATACTAGGATATCTATCTTAAGAGAAGAACATCATGGATTTGTATTCCCTTATGGAGAACCTATTTTCCAAGTAAAAAAAATTATTTATGAACATATTCATCATTATTCAATCTATGGTAGAGAAAGGTCTTGATTATGAAGTTATCATGCACATGATAAATGATATTATTTCCATTTAGTGGGAATCTAAATGGATAGTTATTGATGAAAATAGGAATGTTTGTATCATAAAACTGGATGAGTTATTTGGAACTCTTCTTCAATAGGTATCAATAATTGTAAAGACCTAGAAATTCCTTGTATTTTTTTTTAAATTAAAGTTGAATTTTATGAGTGTGTGAAAATTTATGGTCCCTAATTCCGAGGCCCGGTGTTGCCAGAATTAATTTGTGAACTTTTTTTAGGTACGTTCAGTAAAAATGCGAGCAGGTTTTTGTAACTTTAAAAATGGTGCTCGGAATTAAAATATGAGGGCACCGTTGAATAGGCAGAACCTGTATTCGCTTAAATAGACATTCACCATGACGACAGATGGTCGAGGGTGAAAGTTAGTATTGTTGTTTAATGTGAAATAATAAAATAAAATAAAAATGTTTAACATTTTTATTTGTTGAAACATGGATGTGGATGTTATAAAGATGGGGACCACCGGAACTAAAACCTCTAATGTGAATGTTATGGAGGTGGGGTCCACCTAAAGAAGGAAACCCCCAAATTCAAATTCATGGTGGTGGGGACCACCCGAACCCCACTTTAATGGAGAAAAACTCTCAATTCCCCATTAATTACTCCTCCAATTTAATTGAGTAAATTAATTTTTCCAACTCTTTATTTAATCAATAGTGTCAATTAATTGTTGTGTCAACTTAAATTAAACCTATTTTATTTTAATTTGTCATTTCATCTCTTGGGTGGTTTTGGGGAGAGTGTTGGAAAAAGGGTGGAGATTTAGTGAATCATGGAGAAACTTATCCTCCAATGAAGAACGCACTCCGGAATTGAAGAATCAAGAAGACGTTTGAGACGACTTCGGAAGTGTATTGAGGAAGCGATGAATGCTGATTCCACTATCCCCAATGACATCATCTCCTTCATCGCGATCTCTTTCAATGATCCTTTGAGGTTGGGGTTTATTTATGTGGGATTATTGATTCCCATGTTCTTCCTATCAAAACAAAGAACGTAGATCAACTCTCAGACTAGTTGATTTGTGAATGATTTCTTTTTGTGGGATTGGGAAGAATCATTGCCAGATGCTGTAGGGTTTGATGTTCTTCAAGAAAGTTTTATTATGTTGCCAACTACCTCCCTAATGTGAAGGGTGTGGGCCAAACGATAATGGACCGAACACAACACATTCTCTTGAGTTTTTGTTGTGTTCCTTGCAATAGAAGAGGGAGGAAACCGGTGCCATGAGTGGGAGGAAGAATGAAGAAAAATAGGAAATCCTGAGTGGCCCGAGACATAAAAACCCAGACATTAAGTGGATGCATGGTTAACTTGCACGGTTTGGAAAACCGTGCTCCAAACTTACAGTTTCCACTGTTTCAGCCAGTGTCTTCATACAACTTGCCCGCATTGTCTGATAAACTTTGCAAAGCCCCTACAGAGCCCACTATCAATGGTGCATGGTTTCCAAGGCTAGCCACACGGTTTGTTCAGACTGTGCGCCAACCGTTCTCCCCTTCACAACCTCCACAACTTTTGTCGGCCCAGGCTGGGTTGGGCCGGGTCGGATCGGACCCTGAACATCATCGACCCATTTCCACTCTTTTGGCCATAATTATGGCGCAGAGTGTCCATTGGACGAACCATATATGCCCCTGGATACCTTGGAGTGATATTGTTCCTTTGTTATACACCACTAGAGATTTGGATAAAGATGGGGAACAATCGGGTTGGATCGAGCACAAATCCAACCGGGGCCTTGGGACTTAAAGGCTAATAATGTACATAACAGGCGTCTGTTTGATGCAATGTATGTTGTGTTGAGACCCCTACAATGAGGCAGTCCATTGGGATACTTATTTGTGGGACTTAGTGGTAGTTGGAGTATCGACTAGTGGCTTGGGCATTGAACCCTCCCAGAGACAAGTGATCTTAGTGAAAAAAATCCTTTAACAGGCCTTGATGATGTAGTAGATCATGTGTGGGTCTGATGATGTATAGAATATGTACTATGATCTAGTGTGGGTCTCAAAACATACTGATGATTTAATAGGATCATGTGTGGGTCTAAAAATGTACTGACGATGTACTAGATTCTTGTGTGGGTCTGATATCATACTGATGATGTAATAAGATCCTCTGTGGGTCTAACGAAAAACTGATGATGTACTAGGATCTTGTGTGGGTCTGAAGAAGTACTGACGATGTACTAGGATCATGTGTGGGTCTGACGACGTAGTGACAATGTACTAGGATCCTATGTGGGTCTCACGACGTACAGACTCGGTACTAGGATCTTGTGTGGGTCTTACGATGTACTACGATTATCTGTGGGTCTGATGATGATTTAGGATCTTTCGTGGGTCTCCCTCTTAATAGAGTAATATTATTCAGTAGTCACATCTAATCATCTCTACTACAGTATCTAAGATATAACTGGTGTGAACTGAGTCTGTACCTTAGTGGTACCTTCCTTGTAGTAATACCATGGTGGTATTCTTCTGTGTGGCCTATATGTGTGGTACTTACCTTCCTGGTACTCCTTCCATTATGGAACATTTGAGCTTGTACTTTTGAGTTGGACTCTATGTTTCCTGATGATTGAGATTGGAATACTTGATAACGTAGGAATATGTTTGGGCATATACCTAAGCAGGGATGTTAGTTGATTTCATGTTATGTGGTTTATCATTTGTGGATTTTGTGAGACCATGAGGGTTTTGGGGACCCTACTGAGTATCGTTATACTCACCCCTAGATGGGCTATGCCCGCACCTTGTTGTGTTTGGTGTATACAACTTAGAGTGCTGACCGTGGATGTGGGTACCAGGACTGGAGGTAGCTCTAGGTGGATTTTAGACGAGGAAACCCACAGAGACGATTGTTCAAGAGTTGTACATACCCTTCTGGTAGGATCCTTGTTGGGTGTTCATAGGATCTATTTCAGTATACTTGTACCTTTCAGTATCTTGTACTTTCCATTTGGGCTTGTATTCTGGCCCCATTTTACTTACTGTACTGACTCTATTTACTATTCAGTTGTTTGAGTTTGTATCTTGATGTGTGCTTGGTTGTGTGATTTTGTAGTTTATAAAGTCAATTCCTTCCCATTTTTAGGAAATATGCCTTCGGTGGTAGTCTCCAGCCGCTGGCCTATGGAATGGAGGGCTTGGGGTAGTCACGGCATGGGCCCCGGGGGACGGGTCGTGAAAAATTTGAATCAGAGGAGTCAGTTTTACCGTAGAAAATTGTACTTTGATCTTCTTTTTAACAGCAATATTTTTAAGTGTAGTGAGTGTGGTTATCAGTTTTGGGAATCCAGGGTTAGTGTGGAAGTTGAAATATCCACACACCAGGACCTTGAATTCTGATTTCTAACTAAGTGCACGAAAACTCTAATTTTGTGTGTGTTTTCAAAGGTCTTATTTGTGAACTCTTTCAATCAGCACACCAGGAATAACATATTGACCATGGTGCACCTGTTTCCTTTTAGGATGCCTCCACACAAACAACCAGCTAGGGTTCCGGTTTTCATACGCTCTGATAGCCCACTAAGCGACGTGGTCTTGGTGCAGGGCCCTCTTCCAGTAGAGGCACTAGCGGAGGCACCAGCAGTACCATTACCCGATGGTCCACTGATGCCACCATCCCCCATAGTAGAGGTCGCACGCCGCTTGAGCGCATTGCACAAGTTCCAGTGCCAGAGGCCACCTAGGTTCAGGGGAGAGATGGAACCACAAGCAGCTGAGGATTGGCTGGAGGCTATAGTGAGACTCTTTCGACTGGTAGGGACACCAGCTGATCTCATGGTGATCCTTACCACCAGCCTTCTAAAAGCAGCAACAAAAAGATGGTGGAGCATGATTCTCTAGGTTCACGATGAGGTGACACTTCTCTGGGAAGACACAAGATCATGTTTCAGGAAGATTTGGTCAAAATGGCTCTTCAATCATTGCACATAAAAGAGCATCTTCATCTGCAGTAGGGCATCCTGATTGTGGCTCAATACTCTTCGAGGTTCACTGACCTCTCATGCTACTTCACTGATATGGTGCAGGATCCATTCTTCAGGGCATGGACCCTTGATAAGGGACTCAGGCGGGGGATCAGGTCATCGATTATTTCTCTAGGCATCCCGACATTGGTGGGGGTGTTAGAGAGAGCCCTCTTATTTGAGAGCTTTATTGCTGAGAAGTCAACAACAGAGAGACCCACCACTAGTCGTCACATAGAAGAGCCTTCTGAAGCTGGCAGAAGACAGATGTCATAGAGGTACAAGAGGACCAGTCATATAGGTGGACGACCACTTGACTCAGGATCGGTTGTGCGGGGTACCAGAGATAGAGTCATTCTTGCAAGGATCACGTAGTGTTTCACATGTGGTGGGCATGGTCATATGGCTCATGACTGCCCGATCCGCTGTATGGATGATCAGAAGATGGTTAAAGGACCACCCAGGATGAGACAGAGATTCGACAGAGGAGGTCCACAGGGAGCATGTGGACAAGGTAGAGGATCTGGTTGTGTAGCTGGCGGTGGGTGAAGATTCTTGAAGTTATCGCAACAACCACCAGGTGGTCCACCCCAACTGCAGGGAGGTGGTGAATAGGGGTGATCTCAGATCTAGGATGTTGAGGCCAAAGACCATACCACTCTAGATATGATTTGAGGTATGATCTCTGTCTATTCCACCTTAGCTGCAGTACTTATAGACACAAGTTCCAGTCATTATTTTTTTTCAACTTCACTTGTTTGGATCTTGGAGATTCTGATTGAGTCATGGAAAGATCCTTACTGCTAGAGACTCCTACGGGAATAGATTCGATGATTACACACTAGTGTCGACAGTGTGAGCTTACTCTAGGAGGCAAGAGCTTCGGCTGGGATCTCCTAGTATCTGTCACGACCCGTCCCCTTGGGCTCGTGCCCTAACTACCCCAAGACCTCCTTCCATAGTCCAGGGGCTGGCGACTAGCACCAAAAGTCATTTTCCCTAAAACTGTGAATTCCTTACCTTTATATCATGGAAACTTGCACAACCAAGGACACAACATGATACGATCACAAGAAAACTATATAGTAAAAAAGTGAGTAAACTTAGTAAAAAGGGGATAGAATACAAGCCCAAATGGAATGTACAAGTACAAATGAAATTCAATACAACTGAAGAAAAAGAAAAGACAGATACTGGATCGTCCTCTAAGGTTCCTAACTAATGGGTAGATACAGATCACCTCCTCAGCACTTCACGTCCACCCATATCCTCTGAGCTCCGACATGTCATATGTTCCACCTCTAGGTATCGTCCATTCATGGTACACTGAACCTCAATCAGTGTTGTCTGTCATCTTCATCGAACACAACAAGGTGCAGACATAGCCTGTGTAGGGGTGAGTATAACGATACTCAGTAGGGACCCCGAGACCCTCAAGGTCTCACAAAATCCACCAAGGATAAAACAACAAGTATTTAATCAACAGATAACCCTACTTAAATATATTCCCATGAATATACCTAAGTTATTATGTAATCCATCTTAATGATGAGGAAAACATAGAGATATTGACTCAACTCAAACCAGGATTTATTCCATGGGTAGTATCAAGTAACATTCAAAACACAACGTTGAACACCTCATCTTCTAGAGAACTCCTCCACTATCGAGTACAATGGGCCTACCACGTCACACAGAGACACTTCAAACTGACCTTCGATTGCTGAGGTACTCCTCCTATATAGTATTGTGGGTCTGTCGCATCACACAGAGGCACATTAAACTGTGGGTCTGCTTCATCACACTTAGGCGCTCCCCCTCGAGGCAGGCCGAGTTACTCCTCCAGTCGAGACAGTGGGTCTCCCGCATCACCAAGGAGATCCCCACCATGGGTCTTCCGTGTCACCAAGGTGCTCCCCACTAGGCCTATCGAGTCACTCCGAGTCGAAACGGTCAGCAGTCATCAAGTCTTAGCTAGCCACTTGGTTCCAACACTATGCTCGCTAGTCTCCAGAAGGGTCTGCTCCATAAGATACTGGTCTATACTCCATCTACCACAATTTCCCACAAAGAAGAATCTCAAAGGTCTGCCTCTTCATAGGTTTTTCAATGCCACAGACGGCGTGTCAATAAGATTTCAAGTCTGCGAGTTATTAGCCTTTTAGTCCCGGGGGCCCGGTTGGATTCGTGCTCGACCCATCCAGACCATTTACCATCATAACCCAAATCTTAGTGGGGTATCACTCAAAAATACAATCTCACTCCAAAATTTATAGTGTCGCAGATAGTTCGTCAAACAGATGTCCAGTGACAAAGTTATGTCCAAAAGAAGGTAAATGGGTTGTAGGGGGACCGGGTCCAATCCGACCCGGTCGGACTGACCCCGCCTAACCTGCGACAGCCGCGAGTGTGGTTCAAGGTGGTTTGGCTGAGGGGTACCGTGATGGGGTGGACCGGTCGAGGGTTCCGCGAGGGCGTGGAATTGCCACGAGGGTGCGGACTGGCCGTGAGGGAAGCGGACCGACCACGAGGGCGCGGGCTGGCCACGAGGGCGGCCGACTGGCTGAGAGTGCGCCGTAGAGGGCCGCTAGAGGCCACGATGGAGTAGCTGTCCATTGGGTGGCTCGGCCTGTATGGTGTGGTGAGGCCACATCGATGGTTCAGAGGACGACTGCGGCGCAGCGGCCCGACAGATGGCGGTGGCAGCCATGGGCAGCGCGGTGGTGCTACGGGGCACGAATTCCATGGTTTGTGTGGAGCAGCTCGGGTATGGTGAAGTCGTGATGGCACGATGTTTTTGAGGCGATGGTGGCTGCGGGGAAGTGTCATTACATCATCGCCTTCGTCGTGTTCAACATAATAAATTAGAACAAGATTTTGTAGAGAGGACGGGTCATGTTATTTTGGCCCGTACTCTCCACATTAGTGCTGTAGCAAGCATATTTTATACATGAATCACAAGAATATTAAAAACAGGTAAGGGGAATGAATCAAACACCCTCCCTTCAAGATTTTGCAATTATTCATTCCCATTCCCACAAAAGTAGAATATTCGTGGATCAATCTAAAATAGAGAGTCGATCTGTGTTTGTTGTTTTAGAAGAGAAGAACATGGGAATATAAAATCACTTATAAATAAACCCCAACTTCATTCCCATGATGAAGAAGAGAGAATTCAAAGTTGTCGTCGTTCATCGTGCCCATCAAATGCCTCTGATCCAATTCTCGTTCTTTGGATTATCTTTCTTTGATGGAGGTAATTCTTCATTGTTGAATATTTGCACATATGGAATATGCCTCGAGGAAGAAGGTCGAAGTCGAGGTCAGCATTTTTCTTTCAGATAAGGATTTCTTCATCTGAAAAAGAATTTCTTTGTTGGTTTTATTTCTCCAAGAGCTCCTCCTCTCCCCAATTCCACCCAAAATTAAATGATAGACCCCAAAATAATAGAATATGAGATCTAATATGTTTGTTGGCATAAAATTCAAATTGGGTTAATTAATTACATAAAAACATTAAATGGGGGGGGGGGGGGGTTGGCACAATTAAATTGGTGTGTTAGCATAGTTAATTTGGAGGAAGCTCAAGAGGCGCCTCCACATTAATGAGTGAGTTGATTGGTTTAGGCCTCGAGTGGTCCCCACCACCATAGCCTCTCATGGGAGGTTGGTTCGGGTGGCCCCCACCACCATAACCTCTCATGGGAGGATAAGGTCACGTGGTCCCCACTTCTCAACTTCCAAATGGAAGATAAAACTCATATGGTCCAACCTGTACAATAATCACATGGGTGATTCAAAAAAATATTTTTTTTCAGAATTTTTTTTTTAATTTATTCTTTCAAAAAAACTAAAAAACTAACTTTCATCCTCGACCAACATCCATTGAGATGAATGTATCCTTAAGCGAATACCAGCACTGCGAGTTCAATAGTGCCCTTGGATATCAATTATGAGCACCAGTTTAAAAGTTATAAAAAAACCCGCTAATACATTTACCCAACGTACCCCAAAAAATGTTCAAAAAATCATTTTGGGCACTGTAAGCCTCAGAATCATGTGCCGTCAATTTTCACAGACGTGAAAAATTCCCATTTATTTAAAAAAAATACCATGGAAATTCCGGGTCTTTACATTCTCCCCACCTTAGGGATTTACCTTCCCATAAGCCAGATCTCAAACTAGGTAAACAAGTGGAGGTACTGAGCAGGCATCTAAGCCTCCCACTCCCATATTCACTCCTGGAGGTTCTTGTGCTTCCAGAGAATGCACAACAGAGTTATCGATCATCCACGAAGTACCCTCTCCTATTGATCCTCAATCTCTACTAGAACCTCCATAAATGGATCCCCATCATCGATGTCCAGCTCTCCATGGTCGATGATGTGATAATGGTATTGCACATGTATCCTAAGCTAGGATACGTGAAAGTCGTTATGCACCCATTGCAACTGAGGTGGAAGAGCTAAGCGGTATGCCACCTCACAAACTATGCTGAGGACCTGAATGGGTCCAATAAATCTCAGAGATTACATGTCGCCTCTACCAAATCTCCACAAACCTCATCGAGGTCAGACTTATAGAAAGACATGGTCACTATCCTCGAACTCCAGAGGTCTCCATCTCCTATCTTCATATGAATTCTTCCTACTCTGTGATATCTTCATCCACTCCTGGATGATCTACACCTTCTTTGTGGTGGCTAGAACCATATCTGGTTCCACGAGTGCTGACTCTTCTGGGTCAGTCTAGCACAATTGTGATCTACCTAGTCCCTCGTATAATTCCTCAAATGGTTCCATCCAAATGATGGAGTGATATTTGTTGTTGTATGTAAAATCCACCAAACGAAAGTGATCCTCCCAGTTGGGAATGAGGTCGAGGACACAAGCACGCAACATCTCCTTGAGGTTCTGAATGGTTCGCTTAGTTTGGTCGTCCGTCTATGGATGGAAGGTGGTGCTCAAATGTAGTTACATCCCAAAAGCCTCTTAAAACCCCTTCCATAGAGGGGAAGTAAAACGTGCATCACAATAGGAGATAACCGTCGAGGTTACTCAATGTAGCCGCACAATCTCTTGCACATAGAGGCATCCCAATCTCTCTATTGAACCCTACTCTCTGATTGGTAGGAAGTGGGACAACTTGGTGAGTCAGTCAACAATCACCACAATTGAGTCATGACCCCTACATGTACATGGAATTCTTGTCACTAAGTCCATGGATATTTCATCACACTTCCACTTTGGGACCTCTAAAGGCTGAATGAAGCCAACTGGTACCTGATGCTCTGCCTTCACTTGCGGAAAAGTGAGGCAATGATAGACAAACTCTACTACTACTTTCTTCATTCATTTCCACCATTGATATCTTTGGAGATCTAGGGACATATTCGCCACTGTTGGATGTACCGCTAGACAGGATGTGTGGAAATCCCTCAACACTTCCTCCTGAAGTGACACTGGTACCATGGTACATCCTCTGAAGTAAATGATGTGCTCCCCACCTTCAGAAAATCCATCAGGTGAATGTCTTGTGGATATCTATGTATGTCATGTTTCACAGTTAGCGTCCCCATTTTGTGCCTCCCTGACTCACTGAAACAAAGGGGGTGAAACTGTAAGAGATTGAGTAAAAGTTGATTCATCCCTATCCACAAAGGATATCTGTAAAGTAGCCACCTGCTCTGTCGCCTCACATAGAAGGATTATAATAGGCCTCCTGCTGAATGCATCTATAACAACTTTCCCCTTCCTGTGAGTATAGAATATCTCAAAGTCAAAGTCCTAGAGGAACTTGATCCGACATTGTAGTTTCAGGTTCAGGTCCTTATGCGATAAGATATAACATAGACTCTTGTGATCAGAGTACACGGTAAAATGTTCACCCATCAAATAGTGCCGCCTCATATTCAAGGTGAAGACCATTACTCCTAACTCCAGTTCAAGGGTAGCATAGCTCTTCTCATGTTGTCTCAGATTTCGAGAACCATATGCAATCGCTAATATATCCTACATTAGGACACATCCGAGTTCAGTCCCTGACATATCGCATTAAACTAGATACCCTACGCCCTCCTCTAGAAGCCTCAAGATGGGGGCACTAGTCAACCCCGACCTCGGATCTTGAAAACTCAACTGGAATCTTTCCAACCATACAAAGGGTTTTACCTTCTTCTTCATTGTTGATAGAGTTGATGCAACTCTGGAGAGGTCTAGAATAAACCTCCTGTAATATCCCGCCAATCCTGGGAAAATACGTACGTCCATCACACACGTGGGTGGCTCCCAAGAGCGTACCACCTCAATCTTAGTTGGATCTAATGCAACTCATGCCTCTGATATGACATGTCCTAGAAAGTGAACCTCGCGGATCTAGAACTGGAACTTCGAGATCTTACCATATAGCATATTCTCTCAGAGTGTGTCTAGTACCACCTAAAGATGATAGGAATGCTCTTTCTCAGACGTCGAGTAGATCAGAATTTCATCGATGAAGACTAATAAAAAGCAATAAAGATATGGCTGAAAGATCCTGTTCATGAGTCCCATGAACACTGCTGGTGCATTGGTCATGCCAAATGGCATAACCAAGAACTTGTAATGGTCGTACCAACACCTGAAGGTTGTCTTCGACACATCTTCACCCACACTCTAAGCTGGTGATACCCTGATCTAAGGTCTATCTCCGAGAACCACCCTCCTCCCTTCAGCTGATCAAATTGGTCGTAAATCCATGGGAGTGGGTATGTGTTCTTCACTGTCACCTAGTTCAGGCACTGATAGTCAATACAAAGCCTCAATCTCCCATCTGCCTTCATGGATAATAGAATTGGGGTAGCCCAAGGTGAAAAACTAAGATGGATGAATCCCTTCCTCTGCAAGTCCTCTAGCTATACCCATAACTAACGAAGCTCTACGGGATCCATCTTATAGACTGGTGTAGATATCAGTGCCATCTCGAGGTACAAGTCAATGTAAATGTCCACCTCTCTATGAGGAGGTAGAACCGAAACATCATCAGGGAAGACATCTAAATACCGTTCCACCACTATAGGATAGCTCGGACTCTCGACATCAATAGATCTGAGGGTAAGGCTGGACAACTGATGAGTGATCGGCTGCACTCTCCTCCATGTAAGTCCATCCTGCGCTGAAAACGTTCCCTTATCACCAGTGAAGGTAAATCTGGTCCCATCCATGAAGACACACCGCACAATGCGCCTAATATCGTCTATTTGATAATGGGTTGTAGATAACCATTCCATACCTAAGATGACGTCGTAAGGCCTCAAAGCTGCTACTAGGATATCCCGGCCGATGCTCTCTCCTCCTAGATTAATCTCACACTGTCGGCACCAGTGCGTAATCATCGAATCCGCTCCCATAAGAGTATCAAGTCGTAAGGATCGAGATGATGGCTCCTTCCGAATTTTTGAGCTCCAAAAAAGGTAGTGGAAATGATAGAATGACTAGAACCTATGTCTATAAGCTCTGTAGTTAAGGTGGAGTTGACACAGATTGTACCTCATATCATCTCCGGAGTTATGTGATCGTATGGCTCAGTTAGCTGAAGTTGATCTCTCGCATGACCACCTATTCCCTGTGGTCGGGGTGGACCACTTGGTAGTGGTGGATGAAATATCTCGAATCATCACCCACTGCTATCTGTACGACCATCTCCCCTTCCACGCCCACCTACTCCCATCGAACCTCCTCGGTTGAATCTTGGTCTCTGCCTGGGAGGTCCTTAGACCATATTTTGATCATCCATACAGCAGTTTGGACAGTCACGAGCCATGTAACCGTACATGTCACATGCATAACATTGCCCGCTCCAGTCACGACTGATTCTATCTCGGGTGCCCCGTACAACCGATTCAGAGTTATGAAGTCATCCATCTGTAGGTATGGTCCTCTTGGATCTCAATTAAATATTTATACTTCCACCTATAGAAGACTCTGCTACAAAATTACTGGTAGTGTGTCTCGCTGCTGGTGACTTCTCGGCAAGGACACTCTCCACCAATAGGGCTCTCTCTAACACCTCTGGCTGTGTCTGGATGTTGAGTGAGATCATCGAATCCCTGATCTCCTGCATGACCCACTACATGAAGGTTTGGGACTTGAAGAATGGGTCACACACCATATCTGTGGAGTAGTGTGAGAGGTCATTGAACCTCACTGAGTATGGAGCTACTGTCATGTTTCCCAGCTGCAGATGAAGCAGTTCCTGTTTTAGCAATTCGCGAAGAGTTGCTCAGACCAAATATGCCCGAAACAGGCTCTCGAAGTCTGCTCAGAGAAGCTTCACCACATCGTGAACATGGATCATAAAGCTCCACCATCTATCTACTACTTGATGTATAAGGCTGGAGGAAAGGATCACCATGAGATCAACTGGTGTTCCTACCAATTGGAAAACTCTTACCACAGCCTCCATCCAATCCTCAGCTGCATGTGGTTCCATCTCTCCCCTGAACCTGGGTGGCCTCTGCCGCAAGAAGTCGTGCAATGCGCTCAAGCAGCATGCACCATCTTCTTCTGGGGCTGGTGGCATTGGTGGCCCAACAGGGAGTGGTACTACATGTGCCTTCACAGGTGCCTCTACTGGAAAAGGGCCCTACACCAAGGCGTCGTCGTACGGTGGGCTATTAGTGAGTACAACTATCGTAACCGTAGTCGGTTGTCTTCATGGAGGAATCCTGAAGATAAATAGGTGCACCAAGGTTAAATTTTATTCCTTCTGAGCTGAATGTTATTACTGGTGATCATACTCAAGAGATCACAAAGAAAACTATTGAAAACACACACAGGAAATTAGTAGTTTCGTGCATTGAGTTGGAAATAAAAAATCACGGTCCTTGAGTATGGATACGTCGGCCACTGCACCAACATTGGAGTCCCTAAAGTGATAACCACACTCACTACACTTAACACTATTTCCATTAAAAAAATGATCATTTTCCTTTGTTCTACGGTAGAACTGACTCCTCTGTTACCAATTTGTCATGACCCATCCCCCGGGGCGTGTGATGTGACTATCCCAAGCCCGCCTTCCATAGGACAGGGGCTGGATACTAGCACCGAATGACATTTTCCCTAAAACTAAAAAGGAATTTCCTTTATAACCTGCAAAATCATGAAACCAAGCACACATAACGATTCAATCACAAGTAAACTGTATAGTAAAAAAGTGAGTACCATATGTAAAAAGGGTCTAGAATACAAACTCAATTGGATAGAAGAAGTACAACTGAATTGAAATACAACAGAATAAAGTGAAAAGATAGATAATGGATTGTCCTCTGAGTTTCCTACTTGAAGGGTAGACACAGATCACCCCCTTAGCACTTCACGTCGACCCGTCTCCTCTGTGCTCTGATACGTCGTATGGTCCACCACCGGGTACCGTCCAATATTTTTACTCTCAGCCTTAGTCAGCGTTGTTCGTCTTCTACATTCAACAAAACAATATGCGGGCATAGCCTATGAAGGGGTGAGTATGACGATACTCGGTAGGGACCCTGAGACCCTCAAGGTCTCACAAAATATACCATGGATAAACCACAAGTAAACTGTATAGTAAACAAGTGAGTACCATATGTAAAAAGGGTCCAGAATACAAACACAATTGGAAATTAGAATTACAACTGAATTTCAATACAAGAGAAGAAAGTGAAATGATAGATAATGGATTGTCCTCCTAGTTTCCTACTTGAAGGGTAGACACAGATCGCCCCCTTAGCACTTCACGTTGACTCGTCTCCACTGTGCTTTGATACGTCGTATGGTCCACCACCGGGTACCGTCCAGTATTGGTACTCTCAGCCTTAGTCTGCGTTGTTCGTCTTCTACATCCAACAAAACAATATGCGGGCATAGCCTATGAAGGGGTGAGAATGACGATACACGGTAGGGACCCCGAGACCCGCATGGTCTCACAAAATATACCATGGATAAACCACAAAGTATGAACTCAACAGATAAAACCAATTAGGTATATGCCCATAAATATACCTAAGTCATCATGTAATCCATATCAATCATAAGGAAAACATAGAGATGCCGACTCAGCTCAAACATGGATTTATTCTTGGGGTAGTATCAAGTAACATTCTGAACACAACAGCAAACACCTCAGTTACTGGAGAACTCCTCCACTATCCAGGACATTGGGAATGTTGCGTCACACAGAGGAACATCCCACTAGCCTTGGACTACTGAGGTACTCCTCATGTCTAGTACCGTGGGTATGTCGCGTCACCCAGAGACACTCCCCACTGTGGGACTTCCACGTCACACAGAGGCACTCCCCCACGAGTCCTACTAAGTTAATCCTCATGTAGAGTACCTTGGATATGCCGCATCACAAAGGTGATCCCCACCGTGGGTATGCCGCATCACCATGGTGATCCCCACTGGGCCTATCGAGTCACTCTAAGTTGAAACGATCAGCGGTCGTCAATTCTAATCCTGCCACTGGGTTCCCATACTATGCTCGCTCATCTCCAGAAGGGACCTCTCTATATGTTACAGGTTTATAATCAAACATTCACGATGTCCCACAACGTATTATCTCAATGTTCCACCTCATCATAGGGCTCTCAACGCCATAGAAGACACGTCAATTGGATGCTCGGTATGTGAGTTCTTAGACTTTCAGTCCCGGGGGCCCGGTTAGATTGGTGCTTGATCCAACCTGGCCATTCCCCATCTTAATCAAAATATCAGTGGGGTATCACTCCAAGGGTCCATATCACTCCAAAATTTGTAGTTCCACTGACGGTTCGTCAAACAATCATTTGGTGCCAAAGTTATGTCCAAAAGAAGGTAAATGGGTTAGAGTGGGCCCGGGTCCGGTCTGACCCGCCCTGGGCTGACCCAATTAGGGTCATCCAGGCCCGAACCGTGGGTTCTGACCCGGCCCGTAGAGCGGCCCGACCCGTTGGGTCAAGCCAGGCCCACCCAGGCCGCGAAGGTGTTGCGAGGCGGCTCGGCCGAGTGGTATCGCGAGGGCGATACCGGCCGTGGGCACCTCGAGGGAGAGGATCGGCCGCGAGGGTGGGGGACCAACTACAAGGGCCGAGGACTGGCCGAGAGGGTGGTGGACTGGCCACGAGGGTACGACGGCCACGATGGCACTGTAGAGGGCCTCTAGAGGCCGTGGCGTTGCGGCTGGCCGCAGGGTAGCTCGGCTAGGCCGCGGTGCGGCTCAGCCAGGGCAGCGTGAGAATGCCACAGGGGCGGTTCAGCAGACAGAGGCAGTGTGGCAGCTAGGCGGATGACGGCGGTGGCTCGGCCAAGTTGGCGGTGACCGTGGGAGGTGCGGCGGGGCCTTGAGGAGCGGTGGTCACGGTTTCCGTGGTGCGGCTCAGCCTCGGGGATGCCGTGAAAGCGCAAAGGTCGCGAGGTAGCGGTGGCCGCGGGGCGGTGTCATTGGGTTGTTTCCTTCATCGCATTCAAGAACACAAATTATTACAATAATTGTGGAGAGGACATTCCATGTTATTTTGGCTCGCACACTCTGTATTGGTGTGGAAGCAAGTGACTTTTATACATGAATCACAAGAATATTAACAATGGGTAAGGGGAATGAGTCTAACACACTCCTTTCAAGATTCCGCAATTATTCATTCCCAATCCCACAAAATAAGAACATTCGTGGATCCATCTAAAATATAAATTTTATCTGCATTATTTGTTTTAGAAGAGAAGGTCATGGGAATATAAAATCAATTATAAATAAACCCCTACCTCATTTGCTTGATGACGAAGATAAATTCGAAGTTGTCGACATTCATCGCACCCGTCACACGCCTCTGATCCCGAGCTCATTCATCATATTATCATTCTTCAATGGAGGTGATTCTTCATTTTTGAATATTTCTACCTATGGATGATTTATCGAGGATGAAGGTTGAATTTGAGGTCGAAGTTCTTCATTCGGAGAAAAAGTTCTTCGTTTGAAGAAGAATTTATTCATTGGCAATCTTTCTCCAAGAGCTCCTCCTCTCCCCAATTCCACCCAAACTAAAATGATAGTCCCCAAAATAATAGAATATGTGAGCTATAATGTTTGTTGGAATGAAAGTAAAATTGGGTTAATTAATTACTTCTCATAATTAACTGGGGGAGGGTTTCCACAATTAATGTGGTGTGTTGGCATAATTAATGAGGAGGAAGCTCAAGATGCTCCTCCAAATTAATGAGTGAGTTGAGAGGTTTAGGCCTCAGGTTGTCCCCAACACCATAACCTCTCATGAGAGGTTAGGTTCAGGTGGTCCCCAACACCATAACCTCTCATGGGAGGTTATGGTTTGGTGGTCCCCACTACTCAACTTCCACATGGAGGATACAACTACTACAGTCCCACCTCCACAATATTCATATGGGTGATTCAAATAAAAATAAAATTCTTGCACAATTTTATTTTTATTTTATTCATTCCTGAAAAACCCAAAAACTAACATTCACCCTCAACCAACTACCATCGAGGTGAAAGTCTCCTTAAGAGAATAATGACGCTTCGAGTTCATCAGTGCCCTCAGATTTCAATTCCGAGCACCAGTTTAAATGTTATGAAAAACTCGTTCATACGTTTACTGAACGTACCCAAACAAAAGTTCAAAAATTCATTCCGGGATCTCTAGGCCTCAGAATCATGTGCCTTCAAATTTCTCGGACACATAAAATTTCCATTTATTTAGAAAAATACATGGAAATTCTAGGTCTATACAGTAGTGGCATAGAGGGCTTATGAAGTCATCATGGGTATGGAATGCTTATCTACAGTTCATTCTCAGATTGACTATATTAGGCATAATGTGTTGTGTATCCACATCTATGGGATGAGATTTACCTTCAACAGTGAGAAGGGAGACTTTGCAACACATGATGGAGTTACTCATAGGAGAGTGCAGTCGATCACCCATCAATTGGATATCCTTACCCTCAGATAAGTTGATGAGGAGAGTCTGAGCTATCATGTAGTGGTGGACCAGTACGCGGATTTATTCCCTGATGATGTTTCGGGTCTACCGCATCACAGAAAGGTGGAATTTTACATTTACTAGTACCATGAGACGACACTGATCTCTACACCCGCGTATCAGATGGATCTTGTCGTGCTTCGCGTGCTGCGGGTACAACTGGAGGACTTACAGGGGAAGGGATTCATTAAGCCCAGTGTTTCTCCTTGGGAAGCCCCGATTCTGTTCTCCAAGAATTTGTATGGGATATTGAGGCTTTGTGTTAACTGTCGATGCCTGAACCAGGTGACTGCGAAGAAAAAGTACCCACTATCCAGGATTGACAACCTCTTTGATCAGCTGAAGGGAGGACTTTGGTTCTCAAAGATAGACCTTAGATCATGATATCGCTAACTCATAGTATAAGATGAGGATGTGCATAATATAACTTTCAGATGTTGGTATGGCCACTACAAGTTCTTGGTCATGCTGTTCAGCATGACCAACGCTCCTGAAGTGTTCATGGGACTCAGGAACATGATCTTCTAGCCATAACATGATCTCTTTCTAGTAGACATCATCAATGACATTCTGATCTACTCAGCGACAGATGGGGAGCATGCTTTCCATTTGCAGATAGTTCTGGACACACTCTGAGAGCACCAAATTTATTGTAATCTCTTGAAGTACCATTTCTAGATCAAAGAGGTTCACTTTCTGGGACATTTCATCTTTGAGGCTGGAGTTGTGGTGGATCCCGCAATGATTGAGGTGGTACTTTCTTGGGATCCACCCAGGAGTGTGATGGCGGTACAGAGTTTCCTGGGATTGGCTAGATACTATCAGATATTTTCACCAGAATTATCCAGAGTTTCATCACCTTTATGAGCATTAATAAAGAAGGGGAAACCATTTGTTTGGTCGGAGAGATGTTAGTGGGGTTTTCAAGAGCTGAGAAAGAGGCTAACTAGTGACCCCATCTTGAGTCTACCATAGTAGGGCGTTGGGTACGTAGTCTACTGTGACGCATCAGGGACCGGGCTTGGATGTGTCCTGATGTAGGAGAAAGCAGTGATTGCGTATGGTTCTTGATAGTTGAGACAACATGAGAATAACCACTCTACCAATGACATGGAGTTAGAAGAATTGGTCATGAACTTGAAGACATGGCGGCATTTATTGATGGAAAAATGTTTTACAGTCTACTCGGATCACAAGAGTCTCACGTATTTCTTCTCGTAGAAGGACCTGAACCTGAGACATAAGCGTTGGCTTGAGTTCCTCTTGGACTATGACTTCAAGATAGTCTATACTCTAGGGATGGGAACATTGTAGAAGATGCACTCAATAGGATCTCTGGTATACAACTGCTAGATGAGGCGACGGAGTAGCTGGCCGCTTTGCAGATATCATTTTTGGATCGGGATAGATCAGCTTTTCTTCAGTCTCTTACAGTCACTCACCCACTTTTTTAGAAATTCAGGGACGCACAGCATGGGGACACTTACTGTGAGGATCTATGTGCTCAGAAATCCACAGGACCGACACTTGATTGATTTTATGATGGTGGGGAGCTCGTCATCCCATTCAGAGGACGTACCATTGAACTAGTGTCACTTAGGGAGGAAGTGTTGAGGGAGTTCCACACATCCCCTCTAGTGGTACATCCAGGAGTGGAGAAGATGTACCAGGACCTACAACAATAGTTCTGGTACCCGGGAATGAAGAAAGCAGTAACAGAGTTTGTCTCTCGGTGCCTCACTTGTCATCAAGTGTAGGTGGAGCATCAGGTACCAGTAGGCTTGGTTCAGCCTTTAGTGATCCCAAAGTGAAAGTGGGATGGGATATATATGGACTTCATGAATGGAATTCCACATACATCCAGAGGACATGATTCTATCTGGGTGATTGTTGACCGACTCACAATGTTGACCCACTTCCTACCGATCAGAGAGCAGTGTTCAGTAGAGAGCATGGGATGCCTCTTTGTGCAGGAGATTGTGCGGACACATGGAGTACCCTCGACGATTTTCTCCGATCGTGATACACATTTTACATCCCGGCTATTGTAGGGGTTGTAGGAGGCTTTTGGGACAAAAATTCATTTTATAACTGCCTTCCCTCCTCAGAAGGATGGCCAGACTGAGCGGACCATTCAGACCCTCGAGGACAAGCTGTGTGCTTGCATCCTCGACTTCGGTCTCAGCTGAGAGGATCACTTGCCTTTGGTAGAGTTTGCATACAACAATCTCTATCACTACACCATTTTGATGACACCTTTTGAGGAGTTGTACGATGGAACTTGCAGATCATCTTTGTGCTGGACTGACCTAGGGGAGTCAGCACTCATTGGACCATAGATTGTACGGGCGACCCCAGAGAAGGTGCATATATTCCAAGGGTGAATGAAGACTGCACAGAGCAGGTAGTATTCTTCTGCCAACAGTATACAGTGTCCTCTGGAGTTTGAGGATGGAGACCATGTCTTTAAATAGGTCTCACCTTGATAAGTTTTTCAGAGATTTGTCCAAGGAAAAAAGCTATCTCCGATGTTCATGGGACACTTCCAGGTCCTCAGCGGAGTTGGAGAGGTGTCTTACCACCTAGGTCTTCCACCCTAGTTGCATCGGGTGCACGACGACTTTCATGTACCCAGTTGAGGAGATACATGCGCAACCCTTCTCACATCGTCCACCATGGAGAGCTTGACATTAACGATGGGACGACATTTACGGAGGTTTCAGTAAGGATTGAGGATCGACATGAGAGATTCCTTCATGGGCAGTCGATACCTCTGGTGCGCATTCACTGGATGCACGGGAACCTCTAGGAGAGCATAGTGGAGCGGGAGGAAAAACAAATTTCTCAGTACCCCCACTTGTTTTCCATGTTTTTTTTATGCCACTTTCGGGTAAGCAAGGCCCTGAGGTGGGGAGAATTTAAATACCCATAAATTTTTGGTAAATTTATATTAAATAAATTGGAATTTTACGAGTCCACAAAAATTGACAGTACATGAATCCAAGGCTCGGTGTGCTCAGAATAAATTTCTAAACGTTTTATCAAGAACGTTCATTAAATGTGCGAGCGTGTTTTTTTTAATTTTAAACCAGTGATCGGAATTAAAATATGAGGGCACAGTTGAACTCGCAGTGCCAGTATTTTCTTAAGGAGACTTTCACCCCCATGGCAGATTGTCCAGGGCGAATGTTACTTTTTGTGTTTTAATTGAAAGAATAAAAGAAAACAAAAACGTGTAACATTTTTATTTTTTGAAAAAACCTATGTGGATGTTATAAAGGTATAGACCACCTGATCTAAAAACTCCAATTTGAAAGTTATGGAGTTGTGGAAAACACGAAGAATGAATCCCCCAAATTCAAATTCATAGTGGTGGGGACTACCGAAACCCCTCTTTAATGGAGAAAACCTCTCAACTCTCCATTAACTTATCCTCCCATTTAATTAAGTAAATTAATTGTGCCAACTCTTTATTTAATAAATAGAGTCATTCAATTGTTGTATGAACTTAAATTAAACCTATTTTAATTTATGTTGGAATTTCAAATCTTGGGGGATTTTTGGAAGAGTGTTGGAAAAAGGGAGGAGCTTTGGTGAATTGTGGAGAAACTCATCCTCCAATGAAGAATGAGGCCAATGTTTGAGGCGACTTCAGAAGCGTCTTGAGGAAGTGACGAACACAGATGCCACTATCACCAATGTCTTCATCTCATTCCTCTGAACCTCCGTCAACGAGACACCAAGTATGGGGTTTAATTATGTGTGATTATTGATTCACATGTTCTTACCTTCTAAACAAATGAATAAAGATCAACTATCTAACGATTTGATCCCTAGAAGATTTATTTTTGTTGGTTTGGGAATAATCATTGTCGGAGGTTATAGGGTTTGTTGTTCCTATTGTATGTTTTAATATGCTGCTTGCTACTGCCTTCATGCAGATGGTTCAGGCCAAATGAACATGGCATGACCTCTCTGCAATTTTCATCAGCTATTGGTCTGTTCCTCAAAATAGAAGAGGGTGGAGACCGATGACGGTGAATGGAACCAGTGGGACTCAGATACAGCGGCTGGCACACTAACGGATACGACGAAGGTGATGTGGAAAATGTGGCCCTCGCGCTGTCATGTGGACCTCGGGCCATCCTACAGCACTTCGCACTGCCTCGCGGAATCTGCGCCACCCCACACCTCCGCCAGGTCAGGCCGCACAGCACGGGCCAGGCCACCCAGCCCGGGCCAGGCTGAACCCACCAAGAAACCCCTTCAATTTTCCACCATAACTAGCTAAGGAGCTCCCCCAACCTCTGCAAACTGGAACTCCAGCATGAGCCACGAGTGGGATAGAGAATGAATCAAAAATGGGAAACCTATAATGGCTCAGGACTTAAAAACAAAGACATTAAGTGGGCACATAGTTTGGTAAACAATGTGCCAACCGTGCGGTAGCCACTATCTCACCCAGGGACATCGCACGACTTAAATGCACAGTCTGACAAACTTTGCACCGCCTGTGCAGATCCAATTGTCAAGGGTGCACAGTTTCTTAGGCTAGAATCATGATTTTTTAGACCGTTCACCACTGCAGCACCTCCACATATTTTTTCGGCCCATGCTAGGTGGGTCCGGGTCGGTCCGACTAGGTCGGACCAGACATGGACGAGCTTCAAATCATTTCCGTTGTTTTGGCCATAACTCAGGCACCGTTTTTCCATTTGAAAAAACATATATGGTTCCATAATCATTGAATAGAGATGGTACCTTTTGTATACCCCACCAAATATTTGAAAAAGGATGGGGAATAGTTGGGTTGGATCGAGCATGAATCCAACCAGGCCCTTGAGACTAAAAGGATAATAACATACACACCGAGCATCTGTTTGATGCACCGTCTATTGCGTTGAGAACCCTATGATGTGGCAGTACTTTCGGATACTTCTTCATGGGACTTAGTGGCCATTGGAGTATCAACTTGTGGATTGGGGAGAAGACCTTCCCAAAGACAAGGGAGATTACTTCGGGAACCCTATAGCAGGCTGTGACATTGTACTAGGATCCTATGTGGGTCTGACGATGTACAAACTATGTACTAGGATCATGTGTGTGTGTAATGATGTAATGAAGATGTACTAGGATCATGTTTGGTTCTGAAGACATACTGATGATGTACTAGGATCCTGTGTGGGTCTGACGACGTACTGACGATGTACTAGTATGATCTGTGGGTTTGACGATGTACTGACGTGACACTAGGATCCTATGTGGGTCTGACGATATAATATGATCATATGTGGGTCTGATGGAGATTTAGGATCCTTTTTGGGTCATCCTCTTGATAGATTAAGATTATTTAGTAGTTACATCTAATCATCTCTACTACTGTGTGAGAGATATACCTGGGGTGAGCTAAGTCCATACCTGTGTGGTACTTTCCTTATAGTAATACCTTTGTGGTATTCTTTTGTGTGGCATAGCTGTGTGGTACTTACCTTCATTGTACTCCTTCCTTTGTGGAATAGATGATCTTGGGATTTTGAGTTGGACTCTGTGTTTCTTCATAATTGAGATGGGAATACTTGATAAACTAGGAATATATATGGGCATATACCAAAGTCAGTTTATTTCATGTTATGTGGTTTATCCTTTGTAAATTTTTTGAGAACGTGAGGGTCTCGGGGCCCCTATTGAGTATCGTTATACTCACCATTGCACGGTCTATGCCCGCTTCTTGTTGTGTTTAGTGTAGACGACAAATAATGCTAACTAAGGACGAGTGTACCGGGACTGGAGGTAGCTTCAGGTGGATGTTAGACGAGGCATACCACAAAGATGACAGTTCGAGAGCTATACCTACCCTTCAGGCAGGATCCTTGTTGGGTGTTCATCGGAGATGTCTTAGTTTTCTTATACCTTTTAGTTTCTTAAAATTTCAAATGGGGCTTGTATTCAGTCCCCTTTTTATTTACTGTACTCACTCCATTTAATATTCATTTGTTTGTGTTTTTATCTTGTTGTGCGCTTGGATTTGTGAGTTTACCGGTTATAAAGGAAATGCCTTCCCAGTTTTAGGGAATATGACTTCGATGCTAGTTGCTAGCCCCTGGCCTTTGGAAGGCGAACCTGAGGTAGTCAGGGCATGGGCCACAGGGGACGGGTCGTGACAAGAATAAAGAAAGATACTGATTTTAAAAAAATGATGAATTGTAAAAGAGCATGTCTTTTACTACTACAACTAAATAGAAGACTCTAGAATGGGTAACTAGATATAAAGCAATGAAATCGATTGTAATATAAAAATAAAGTTCCTTTGATAAATATATGAATGAATTATCCAATATTTCACAAAGGATGATCCTGATTGTGGGAAGGAAAATTTTTCAACCCATATATAAAAATAATGAATGACACAAAATGAATGATTCTGATGTAACATGATATTACTGCAAAAGGGCGGGACATATCTGACCATATCATCCTATTCTCAAGAGAATAGATATAAATGAAAATCATTTTTAATGGAATTTAAAAAAGTACTAAAAATAAAATTTTAATAAAGTCTTAAAGGAAAATGAATCCTCGAGTGCCAGTGGTCTTGACTCTTTAGATGAATCTTCAGAATATGAATGTTCTGGTCATAAGAATATTGGTCTTATAGCCAGATTACCTACTGAAATCATTATATTATTGATAAGGTACAAAATTATGATTCATTAACTAATATTAATTTAAATTATAATTTTAAAAATAAATAATGTTATGATTCTTTGGATGAAGAATCATCCTCATTAGAAACAAAATACATTACTATCATTTAAAAATGTTTCTAGATTTTATAAATTGTATGAAAATGAGAACTGCGAGATTGAGAAAGAAAAATATAGATTTTTTGTTTCATGAAATGAATTATCATAACATTATAAAGATATTTGTCAAAAAACTCTTGATTTAGATGTTCTTTCTAAAACCCTTAGGGAAATTAATTCTTTGATGGATAAACATTCTTTGGATCTTGGAAATGTTTTTTATAAGAATATTGTTTTAAAGAATAACTCAAACCCTAAGAATAATGAATATGAGGATAAAAATTTATTAATTGGAAAAAAAATATAATATTAATTCCTTGATGAAACATTTATCAAATTTCAATTACAGAAGGAATGAATTTGATAATATTTATTCACTACATTTTCCACATAGAAATAGTTTTGGATTTGGTTATACTCACTCAAAATAGGTTTTTACCCATTACTATTTTGTTCCCCAAAGTGATCCTTTTTGTAATAAGTTTGAATTTGGTGGATATTGGTAGAAAAAAAGTTTTTAAATAAATCCCAATCCTTAGGATTTCATAATGTATATTTTTCTACGTAAATGATGATACTTAAGATTTTACTTTCTGAAATTTCAGTATAAAAAAATGTTTCAATTCCGTAACACTGCATTTTTTATTATCAAGAAAATAAATGTTGTGCAACAATAAAACGTCGTTCTTGGATTGTGGATGTTCCCGACACATTACTTGTAATAGAAACTTCTATTAAATGATTCTTAAGACGAAATGAGGAAAATTAACGTTTAGAGAAAATGCTCAAGAAGAAATCTTTCGGTATAGGAAACATTTTTTTCTTGGAAATGTTTTAATTTAAAATTTTTTATTGTTAAATGCCTCAAGAACAACCTTATATGAATAATCCAATTATGTGATGAATGTTAACTTCTGAATTTTAGAAATGATAAATGATTATTACACAAATCAACGTAAGTGTTTATTCTCTCTACCCATAGGAAAGAGTATTTTTATACACTAAACATAGAAGACCATATGATCCAATGTATAACTTTCCTCAATGTAATAGAGGATAAGTTGTGGTTTTGGAATAGAATATTAGGATATTATATCCTTAGGAACCTATTAAAACTATCAAACAAATAACTTGTTAAGGATCTACCACATATTATATTTGATTATTCACAAGTTTTTGATCCTTGTAAATATGGAAAGAAACATAATTGATGCATAAAATCAATTGGTGAAGTCTCAACTTCTGATGCATTAAGGCTTGGGCATATGGATAATTTTAGTACAAAAAAAATTGGAAGTATTTGGACGAAATTCTATGTATTTGTTTTAGTTGATGATTACTCTAGATTTACGTGGTTTTATTTTTAAATAATGAAATCTAATATATTTTCCTATTTTGAATATTTTCCATCCAATGTTAAAAAAGAAAAAAACCCTCCACTGATAACTATACAAAGTCATCATGGGGGAGAATTTCAATATTATGATTTTGATACTATTTGTAGTAAGACAAAAATAACTCATTATATATCATTTAGAAGAACTCCTCATTAAAATGATGTTGTTGAAAGAAGAAATAGAAATCTTCGTGAGATAACTATAACCATTTTCAGTGTATATTAAATTTCTACATAATTTTGGGCTGATGCAATAAGTAATTATTTTTATTCTATAAATTGATTTTTAATTAGAATTTTTTTTTAACAAAACAAATGAATTGTGGACTAGTCAAAAACCTAATGATTCTTACATTAATGTATTTGGATGAAATGTATTCATTTTTTATACTAAATATAACTAACATAATTTCAATCCTAATTCTAATGAAGGAATTTTCTTAGACTTCTCCCCTACTTCAATAGCTAATACTGTTTTTAAAAAAAATTATAGTACTATTGAAGAAATATTTCATGTTAAATTTTATGAAAATGATCCATTTGTTTTTAAACCATTCCATCCTATATCCTCAGATATGTTTTCAAAAACTGATTATCAATATTTTATGGGAAATTCTTCTAAATATGATAATACTAAATAAAAATTTTTATAATTATTTACCCCTTAATATTTTTTACCTTATGTTGATGAAATTCTTTTACAAAACCCAAATCATCTTTTTCTTAATAATCATCATATTGATAGTATCATTAGTGTTGTAAATCAACCTATAAGGACTAGAAGTTATTTATGAAATGATGTAGAACATATAGAATTTATTTCCCAATTAGAACATAAAAAACCTGATGATTCCTAAGGAGATTATGATTGGATTAAAGCTCATCAAGATGAACTAAATGAACTCACATGGAAAAATGGCTGGACCTTGGTTGAAAGAACTAAGGAAACATCTATAATATGTGTAAATTTGGTATTGCTAAAAAATGTGATTAAAATGGAATCATAGTAAGAAATAAAGATAGATTTTTTTATATAGGCTATAATCAACAATAAATATTAAAATTTGAAGAAATATTTTCTCTAGTAGCTAGACTTGAATACATTCGTATTTCACTATCCTGTGTAACATTCTTAGATTTCAAACTTTTCAAATGGATGTGAAGTGTTCTCTCCTTAACAGATATGTACATGAGGAAGTTAATGATAAATAAACTCTTGGTTTTGAATACAAAATTCATCCTCAACATTTTTCCAAACATTCCAATGCATTATATGGACATAATCAAGCCACTAGATCCTAATAAGATAGATTCACATGATTTTTGATAAAAAAAATTATGTTAAGGGAACTTTTAATATAACTCATTCTATAAATAAATAGAATAAAAATGTTTTTATTGTTCAAATATATGTGGATAATATTATTTTTGGATTAAATCACCAATCGTTTAACGATTAATTTGAGAATATAATGAAATCTGATATTGAAATGATTATGATGGGAGATTTAACATTTTTTCTTGGTTTTAAAATTTCTCAAAAACCAGGAGGAACATATTTGTCTAAAAATAAGTGAATTAAATATATTATTATCAAGTATGGATATGAAAATACTAAAAGTATATGTACTCTAATTAGTACCTCAAATTCACTTGATCTTGATAAAGATGGGAAACTAGTAAATCAATCAGCTTTTGGAGGTATGATATGAAGTTTATTATATATAACACCTAGTCACCCAGACATAATGTATTCAATATTCTTATGTGAAAAATATCAATATAATACAAAGGAATATCATTTAAAAGTTGGGAATATAATTTTTCGTTATTAAATGGGAACCATGGATATATGAATTTTTTATTCTTCAAGAAATATATTTTTTGAAAAATGATTTTTCGGATGCTAATTTTGGTGGATGTAGATTGGATAGGAAGAGTCCATACAGAACTTTTCATTTCATAATAGATTCTTTGGTTTCTTGGTCTTGAATGAAGCCACATTCAATAGCACATTCCACTAGTAAAGCCGAATATGTAGCAACAGGATGTTGTTGTGCTCATGTGTTGTGAATGCATCACATAGTCTCACACTATGAAATGTGTTTTACCAAAACACATACATTGTGTGATAATACTAGTGCCATTTCCTTAATAAAAAATCATCAACATCACTCTCATACAAATCACATAGATATATAGGCAATACATTCATAGAGATCACACACTCAAAGGTGATACCATTCATCAATTTATCGGAATGCATGATAACATGCTAACATCATTACAAAATCCATACCTATAATACATTTGAATACACTAAAAAAATTATAATTATAACCATAAGGTGATCATTAATATTTAATTTTGGTCGAAACATATCTCCCTACATTAAGAAACTAATTTTCATATGGGTGAGGCCATTTTTTTATTCATTCAAAAATATCTTTCTTAAATTTTGTTTTCAGAATATATTTTTTTTTTCTATTTCTTAATTAAATTTCTTGGAACCTACAATTTTTTTGTTTCATTAATAATTTTTTTTGGATTAAAAATTATTTCCCTTCCTTACTAAATTTTTCTCGGAACCTAATTTTTTTTCTTTTTCTTGAATAAATATTCATCACGAAGTACTATATCTATATTGATATTTATTTCTATTCAATATGGAGTGTTTATTTCCGTACTTAAATCTTCTTAATTGTATTTTTACTTGTTCGTATGTATAACTTATTTTAAAAAACACAATCAAATTCAATTTACTTAAATCCTATTTTTCCTAAAAACCCAAAAATATTAGAACCCTAAAATTATTCATCGGCATTGAAATGAACTGTTAGATTAGAACAGACTATATCAAGTGTTGGGTTGATTCTGGAATTCAAACCATCATCACAAATCCTATTTAAAGAACCCCCATATTCTTGTACCAAATCGTTTTTTCAAGTGATTTTTCATCGACTGTATACCTCCCTAAAACATTTCTTTCAATTTCCACAGCTTCCTTACATTCTGGATGTCTCATGAAGTGTTCTTGCAAAAGAAGATAGTCTTCAATAGGGTACTAAATGATTGGAAATTTTATAATGAAATGTTGGTAGATCCAAATTTCATTATGAAGTATGACTCAATAATTTCAAATTTTCTAAATAATGATATTTAAGAATGTCATTGTTTTTACCAGTCAAAGATTTGTTATATGAATTATCATGATCTCCTCATTGAATCTTATGATTCAGTATGTTTTTATGATCATTTATAAAGAGAAAAAATTTCTATCAAAATTTATGGTATGACATATTCATTATCTTTCAAAAATGCTGCTAGTTTATTGGATATACATTATGAAGGAGAGGATATATGTTGGTCCCAAAAGTTTCTAGTAAAGCAATGATGTTTTAAAAAGGCTATGGAAATGTAGTGACTTGGACATATATGTTTTATGTCGCAAAAAATCAAAAATCTTTCAAAAACATTCTAATTTTTATTTTTTTGGATGGGTGGATTTCTCATTCTAATAAAGGGAAGTAATGATTCCCTCAAAAAGTGTGATACTTTTATGATGGATTTCCAGGTGAATCTAGGAAAGTTAGGCCTTATCATGTATTATCTCCTAACCATCAACAATATCAATAATGGAACCCTCAAGTATCGTATTATTATGTATCCAATGATCTTGATGAACATCATTATTCATTACTTATAATCCTTTAAAATAACTTTTAGTTCAAAACTAAAAACCTTTAGGATTATTTTTTTGACTGATGATACTCAAAAGAGGATGATAATTGGATTCAGTATCATGTTAGGAGAGTTATATGATTTTTTTTAGAAAATTAAAATCAAGCACTTAGAGAGAAAGGGGATGTATGTGGAACATTCAAGAAAACTCCCAATAATAGAAAAGAGAAAGAAATAGAATCAAATGAAAAATCACCCATTATTGAATCTTAGTCCTCTCTACCAAATCTGATAAAGAAAAATACCTTCTCTAATGATGTTGTAGCCATATGGAGAGAACATAAGAATGAGAAGGAAGGAAGGGGAGGAATTTATTGATATAGACCCAACTGAGGAAAATACCATGAAAATTCAGGCAGCAAAATATCGTGAGAATCAATATAAAGATAAAATAGTGAGAAAGAATATGTGATAATACAAAATTTTATATACCTTCATTAAAAAGATAGGGAATTATTCTGAATAATCCCAGGTACCAGAATCCTTGTGGAAAGAATCAGTTCCAATAGAAACTATGGGAATGAAAATTTCAATTTTAGAACTGATTCATGAAGAAGAATTATTTTAGCATGAAGAAGAAGAAGAATAAAAATATGATAGTGAATATATAATCAAAATGGTGGAATAATAACATGATACAGAAAGTCCAGAAGACATGTTATCAATCAGAATATCAAAGGTTGAATCGACCAAAATAATTTTGGATGATAATGGTGTAACTCCCCAAATATTTCATAGTACGTTATCTCTTCAAAGTAATTCAATAACTTGTGTTACACGCAACAAGGAGTTCGAGCGCACCACAACATAACAAAATAGCCATTAAAAAAGTGTTTTTGAATATTATTAACTTAATTTTGAATTTTATATACTCCATATAATTTAATAATCCATATTATATGTTTTTTAGATATAATATAAAAACAAATTCATTTTTTCCGATAAAAGCAGTATTTTAAAAGAAATGTAATTTTACAACATTTTATTGGATAAACACTTTTAAAACCAATATTTAACACATTTATAAATTCAATTTAATGAAATTAATTTATTGTATAGAATCAGGACATAAAAATTTTGTTTGGATTAATTTTTGGTACATTTCTAATAACATCAATATTTTGATGAATAGTGAAAACCACTAAATATTTTCATCAAAAAAATTTATTTTGTTAAATTATAAATTTTAGTGGTTTTAATGTATAATTAGATTATATTTTTATCATTTAATATAATTTTGGTCATTTTATTTAATTTTACATTTAAAATGGACATAAAAAACTGTCAATCTTTTGATAGTTATTATTTCTAAAAAAACCTTTTTATTTTGACAATGGGAATTAATTTAAAATTAATTTACTCTAGTTATATGTTTTGAATTTGGAAAAATTGATTCCATATTTGGAATCATGAAGTCTAAATTTTGTAAATAGTTAACATTTATTTTTGGAAATTATGTATATTTACTTCTGTTAATATTTTATTTACCATGGTTAATGGGTAAATCTGCTAAATAAGGGAAAAATATTATTATAATGAAATTAAATTTTTCTAAAATGTATCTTATTCATATTGGATGATATATTCATGACCATTTTCATCCTTTGGTCGATTTTGGGACCCAATGGAGCCACTTGATATTGATAATGGCATTTTATAATAGATAATTAACAGTAAAGATGAAAATTACAAAAGCAAATATCTTTTAGTAAACCAATTTTTATATGATGTTATATAATTGATCTATTCGACTATAAATATTAAATTGAAATACAATAATATTTCATAAATAATTATATTTTACTTATAATTTTTATACAGAAAATATATATCTTTATATAGGACATAATAATGATGCAGTATTATCTTTATTAATGAATGAATCAAATAAATTATATTATAAATATTCAAATAAATATAATGATAATTTTTTGATACCTTAAAAGAATTTTATTAGTGAATATGACATGTTATTATTCATTAAATGTATTTTTTTAGAAGTAATAAATTTGTTATGACTTTCACAAAAACCAAAAACTAAATAATGTCAAAATTAACATAAATGAGTTTAAAAAAAATACTATATTATTAAATGATATAATAGTTATACAAATCAAAAGTTCGTCCAAAAGTATTATATAATAATTTATATGATATTAATGAACCAATTGGGGTTCTCTTGGCATTTTATTGTAAGTTTGTTAACCATTTATTATAATAATACAAGAATACATGGTAAAAGTTAAACTATTTTACCAAGAGACAAATCAAAAAGATAAGTTTAATATGGTGACCTAAACCGGTCTAAAACATACTGGTTGAAATTAATTAGACCCATCCCCACCTTACCCTAGAAATAAATCCTTTTGGAGACATTTTAAACCAAAAATGGTTTTATTATGAAATAATATTTCAATATTTTTTTAAGGTGCCCCTCACCTCTCTTAAAAAGGGAACTTCCCCTTCTCTTAATTTCACAAATCCAAATCCATTTGGCACCACCAACCCTTTCCAAAATACCGTCCCAATTTCACTAAATCAACCTAGATTCCTTAATTTGATTATAAATCCATATTAAGGAGCCCTTTTTATGAACTCAAAAGGAGACACCTGAATAAGAGGTAATAATTTCACCACCCTCTTTCATGTTCTTTTCTTCTTCCACTTCCACTTTATTTTTTTTCCAAAAAAATAATAATAAATACAGTAGCTTCTACATACAGTAATGTTATTATAGATATGGTAAAATCATATTTTTTATTATATCCAAACTATAAATGACAAGGTCACCATATGTGTGTACGTACGACTTATCGTCTCCATGTTATGATGTAGTTTTTTATTCAAACACTTAATTATTTGGATGGTTATTATATTGATTATTAAAACATAAATAAGAAATATAAAATGTTAATGATTATGTATAAATTATATAACTTCCAGTTAAATTTTATTTCACAACCAATATAACATTTTTGTCTCTCGTGCGTACGTATGGATTACCGTCTCCATCACACGATGAGATTCATTTCCATATTCACCATTCAAACAAGATTATAAAAATATATATTATTAATAATTATTCTATATATGACATATTAATTCAACTGGATATATATATAGATATATTTTCTTACTTACATATATATAATTCACTTACTTCTGTTCATTACGATAAGTGCATTTATGCGTACGTATGATCTACCGTCTCCATAAATGGTGTTTTCCATTTTATATTTCTATCTATTATACATATTTATATTCTAAATATATATGAAATGTTAATAATGTTTTATATTTTGTATGTATTTAAATACGGATATAAATTATACGATAAATAATAACAAGTTGAAACACGAATGATAATGAAAGCGATTATTACCTGAAATGTTAATTTAACATACACATAATTATTAAATGGGCTGTATAAAGTCAAAGATGAATCATGTATGACATAATAAATCTGAATATGGGTTTTGAATAATTTAATAACTTACTATGGTCATTATACAAGATGTTAAATGTACCCTCGACCAAAAGAAAGTAAAAGGTAAGGTTTATTTCTTTAATCTCATTATTATCCTAGCTTGTTTTTGTGTAAGTATTTAGTAGGAAATATTTAGCATCGATACCGATTTTTAAAAAAAAATTCAAAAGAAAAATTTTATGGTTTTATGGGAGGTTCTATTTAACTATACCATCATTTTAAATTTTGTAAGGATTCATCTTTCTAAATCGTTTTAATTCATGTCCATGTTTTCAAAATGATTTTAAGGATTTAATTATATAGACATGAATGTTTTAAAATGTTAATTATTTTCAAAAGTTTCAAAGTGGTATGGGACACTTTGATTCAAAAATATCTTTTAAATTACTTCATTTATAAATCTGTGAATTTTAAATGTTTTCATGAAAAATGGATATTTCTCTCAAAGAGTTTAACAAATCATTTTCGTCTTTCTCAACATTCTTTGATGAATTTTAAACTTTTTGGAAGTTTATTTGTTATCATACAAATCATAAAAATAGTATTGAATGTTTTGTGATATATTTTATTGTGGATTTGTTATTTTTATACCATTCATGGTTTGTCGTTAAATTATTGACAGTTTTGTATGCTTGTTTTGAAATGACTGTCTATGTTATCTTTCAACCTTTTCATATGAAGAATGTATTGGACTTAGTATGTGATGGGTGGAGCCCGCTATTGCTTCTCAGTGCATTGGTAGGTCTCAAGAGACAATTATACATAGAATTACCTGAGGCCATTCCCAAATTTTATATATGTTTTTGGCCAAGGCCTACACCATTTTTAAACTTCTTGTCCAAGGCATTGACAAGATGTTTCATAATGTCCAACATTATACATTCCCTCAATATGAAAATATCATTTATGGATCTTGTGGTTATTAAACTAGTATAATACCCATGAATATGTTTTATTATGGCACTATTTACTCATCACATATTCCTTCCATAAATTGTTCATTTTTATTATTTATAAAGACATGTGTTTTAAAATATTCACCAGCCTAGTGTTTATATTATCTTCTGTTGTATTGCTTACTCTTAAGGAGCATTTTAGCTCACCCATTTCTTATGTTTTATTTTCCCAGGATTCCCTAAATTGTATTATGATCTATATGTAGTGTTATGCTAAGGTATTAATGGAATATCTAAAGGATAATTTATGTTGTGTTTTATTTTCTAATGTGTAATGTAACGTTCTATTTTCAAAGACTAATAAATTGATCGGCCCTTCGAGATTTGATTACTTGTAATCATTCTAATATATTAAAATAATGCACCGGCTCTGGATAACTGGGGTCATGGTGTTACAGTTGGTATCAGTGGAAGATTAGTACAATTTTTCAAAACTAGATTTTGAATTACTGTAATTAAAGTATATTATCCTTAGATAGACTTGGAGGATTAATATAGAATAAATTCCTAGAATTTTGGTAATTTAGAGATTTTTTGAGTTCTCCAAGAAATAAATGCATGTCTAGATTCGAGCAGGTAGAGGATGCTCTGACACAGATGTACTAAGGGATAAAACCTTAAAACACCACATTAAGATAGACTCAAATGGGAACTACTGCATGGAAATAAACCTTGCTTTACCCTTAGTTACGGAACTCCCAGGGTATATTCTTAGAACAATTCACATTTTCATTACAAGCCATTATGAAGGATTTCTATGAAAATACATCCTCAAATAAAACATTTTATGATTATATATTATATGCGTAATATTTTCTATTTACGTTAGGTATTTTACATGTATTAAATTATGCATTCAGATTCATAATCTAACCTAATTTATTTCATTGTTTAGAAATGGTGCCTAGTAGAATGAATGAGAATTTTAGCAGTACATGCGATAAAAGGATTGAGAAGGATCATATCCTTCATGGTATTAATCCAACATTTAAAAGGAAATTGGTCTCCCACATATTATCATCATATGAAGAAATAGTATCATGTGTTAATAAGATAAGTAATGAATTCTCTGAGTCCTATTTATTTGAGGGGAATCAAGAAAAGGAAAGGATGGAAGTTAGATAGATGGGAAAAGGGAAGAGGGGAAAGAAGGATTTACCCAAATAAGATAATTGTGGAAATAATCACCTTGGTAAATTCTTGATGGGAATGAGAGTTTGTTATATGTGTGGAGAAAAAGGACACCAAGTACTTGATTTCAAGGGTAAGAAAAATAATTCAATGTTACAATGCTTCATCTGCAAGGAGTTGGGACACTATGCGAATCAATGTCCAAATAATCAGAGTATAGCCCAAATGTTGTTGTTGGATAATAATCAAGTTATGATACTACCACAAATATAGAGGCATGGCTAGTTTTGTTATGTTGTTATTAAATAATTATTTCATTTATGTGTTGTATCAATGATGTACTAGTTATATGAATTATGGAAATAAATAATGATTGTAATGTATTCTATTTATTGAGAATTTGAGATAATATGGTTCTAATAAAATTGACTCGATAGAGAGATATAATTTTTCAAAAAAACATGGTTGAAGGAATGATAAACATTAATATGGTTCTGAAATAGAGGTAGTGATTTTAAAATAATATATGATTGATTTGGATAAATTATATTCAGTATTCTTGACTACTTTGAAACTAGTAAATTCTGTGTTTATTCCATTATTGTTGGAGTTTAAAAAAATTATATAAGGGGTATATCTAGTGTTCTATAATGAATAAGGGAGAATGAATGTAATCAATAAGGTTTTATGGTAATTCAGGGTGTTACCATTTTTGTAAGGAATAATTGATGAAGGTACTGATAATTTATTATGTTGAAAAAAGAATCTCCATTGTGTTAAACTTCCATAAAAATTTTGTATTCTGAATTTGGAAAGAAGTATTTTGGATAAGTATAAAGGTTGGAATGGATAATGTTTGACATTGGATAATATTATTAAGGTTAAAAAATTTATTAAGATTATTTTTGGATTTTTATAAAAAGGACAACCTGGAGGTCAGGTGACGGACCATCACATTCAGCAAGGCCACGAGACCTGAACCCACAACCGAAGTGTGACAAGGGTGCATCACCTACCACTGGCCTCCTTGATGTCCTTGTTTGTATAATGTAGTTTTTTTAAATCATCCTAAAAATGAATTATAAATTCAATATTTTTTGAACCCCGTATGATTAGTATAAATAGAATATTTTCGAATTATATTATCTTTTGGAGTGAAATATGATTTTCTATTAGGAATTAGTTAAAAGATGAAACTATACTTGTCATGTATTTATTTTTTTCTCTTATTCTATAAAGAAAATAATTTTTAAACTTTAGTTATGAGATCTTAAAACAAAAAATATGTTATCCTAATACCTTTTTTTGTTAAACTGATGATTTTTTAAATCATCATAGATCGATGGCTTTGAGACCCTCAATTGTACACATGTTTGTGATTGATAAACTCAGTCACTCTATATAAATATTTATATATTTCAACCAATTATGTGTCTCTAATTTCCACCAATGTTCTCCTAATATATATCATAATTTGGGGGCGACTTTTCCATTTCCCTTTCCTTCCTATTAAGTCTAAATTTTATTAACCCAATTTTTGATGTGGGGTTTTTCACAAATATAATTTTCTATTTTTAACCTTTTAATATCGAAAAATATTTTAAAATTGTGAGGACACTATTTATTGGAGGAGGGGAGAATGTTACACCCCAATATTTCATAGTATGTTATCTGTTCAAAGTAATTCAATTACTTATCTTACACGCAACACCGAGTTTGAGCGCACCACGACTTACCAAACTAACCTTTCAAAAGGCGGTGATGAATAGTATTAACAAAAATTTTAATTTTTTATACTCAATATTATTTTAGAATTCATATTATGTGTTTCTTAGACATAATATAAGAACAGATTCATTTTTTCTAATAAAAGAATTATTTAAAAAAATGTTATTTTAAAGCATTTTAACGGGGAACCATTTTTAAAAAAAATATTTAACAAATTTATATATTAAATTTAATGATATTATATTATTATTTAGAATAGGGGCATAAAGATTTAGTTTGGATAAATTTTTGGTACTTTTCTGATAACTTTCATATTTTAATGAATAGTGAAAAATACTAAATTTTTTAATCAAAATAATTTATAGTGCTAAATTATACATTTGAGTATATTTAAAGTATCATTAGATTATATTTATTTCATATAATATAATTTAGGTCATTGGATGTAATTTCTCAATTAAACCTGAAATAAAAAACTGACAATCTTTTAAAGTTATTATTTCTTAAAAACAAGCTTTTTGTTTTGACAAAGGGAATTAATTTTAAATTAATTTACACCACTTATGTGTTTTGAATTTGAAAAAATATATTCTTTATATGGAATTAGGAGTTCCATATTTTGTAAATATGTAACATTTATTTTCATACATTATGAATATTTCTTTTAGTAATTATTTTATTTACCATGGTTTAAGGGTAAATCTTTACATAAGGGTAAACAAATATTATTATAATTATAATAAATTACCCTAACATGTGTCCAATTCAAATTTTATGATACATGTCCCACCTTGGTAATCCTTGGGTCGATTTTGGGACCCAATCAAGCCACATTTGATTGATAATGACATTTAATATTAGAAAATCTAAAGTAAAGAGAAAAATAACAAAATCATATATCTTTTAGTAAAACAATTTATATAAGAGGATATATAATTGATCTATTCGACTATAAATATTAATTAAAAATATAAAATTATTTCCTACCTCATTATAGTTTATTTATAATTTTTATACATAAAATAGATATATTTATATATGACACAATAATGATGCAATATTTTCCTTATTATTGAATGAATAAAATAAATGATATTATAAATATTAAAATAAATAAAATTTGGAAGTTTTTATGCCATAAAATAATTTAATTGGTGAATATGAAATTTTATTATTTATTTAATGTATTTCTTATAAGTAATAATGTTTTTATGACTTTCAAAACAACCAAAAACTAAATAATTTCAAAATTGACATAAATGAGTTTTTAAAGAAATTACTATATTATTAAATGATATAATAGTTTTAAAAATCTAATGATCGGAAAAAATACATAAATAATAATGGATATGATATTAATGAACTACTTGGGGTTCTCTTGTCATTTTATAGTGAGTTTATTAACCATTTATTATTATAATACTAGAATACATGGTCAAAGTTAAACTATTTAACAAATAGATAAATCTAAAAGATAATGTTAATATGGGTACCTAAACCTATCTAAAACTTATTGGTTGAGAGTATTTCGACCCATCCCCATCATATCCTAGAAATAAATTCTTTTGGAGCCATTATAAATAGAAATTTTTTTATTATAAAAAATAATATTTCAATCTTTTCCTAAGGTGCCCCTCACCTCTCATATAAAAGGGCAGTTTCCATTCTCTTAATTTCACACCTCCAAATCCATTAGGCTCAGTAAAACCCTACACAAATATCCTCCCAAATTCTCTCACATACACTTATAGGCCTTACTATGATCAGAATGCCAACCTATGGAGCCCTTTTGATCAACTCAAAAGGAAACACCTGAAGAAGAGATAATAATTTCACCACCCTCTTAGGAGTTCTTTTCTTCTTCCACTTCCTCTTTATATGTTTTTTACATACCAAAATAACTAATATAGTAACTTATACATAATTAAATGTTATTATAAATATGTTACAACCTTATTTTTTGTTCTATCCATCCAATAAATGTCAAAGTCACCATACGTGTGTACGTACGGCTTACCGCCTATACGTCGTGGTGTAGTTTGTAATTCAAACTCTTAATTATTTGGATAGGTATAATAATGAGTATAACTGATATAAATAAGAAAGATAACATGTTAATGCTTCTTTATATATTATATAACATCCAATTACATTTTATTTCACAATCAATATAATGATATTGTCACTCGTGCGTACGCACGGATTGTCGTCTCCACGACGGGATGAGATTCATTTCCATGTTAACATTTAAATGATGATTATAAAAATACATACTATTAATAATTATGTCATATATTAAATAATAATTCTACTTTAAATATATATATATATACCTATATATATCTAATTCACTAACCTCCTTTCAATTCAATAACTGCATTTATGCGTACGTACGACATACCGTCTCAATAAACTGTGTCTTTAATTTCATATATCTATCAATTATACATTTTTATATTCTAAATATTTAGGATATATAAATAATTTTTTATATTATGTAAGTATTTAAATCAGTATCTAAATGATAAGATCAAGAATAACTAGTTAAAACACGAATGATAAAGAAAGGGATTATTAACCAAAATGTTAAATTAACATGGATATCATTATTTAATGGGTAGTATGAAGTCATAAATGAATAATGTATGATATAATAAATATTAAAATGGTTTTGGAATAATTTAATAACATACTATGGTCATTATATAGGATGTTAAATGTACCCTCAACCAAAGAAAAGTACAATACAAGGGTTATTTCCTCAATCACATTTTTATCTGATATTGTTTGTGTGTAAGTATTTATTGGGATATAGTTATCATCGATACCCATATTTCATAAAAAAAATCAAATTGAATCATTTAAGGTTTTATGGGAGGATCTATTTATCTATACAATCATTTTAAATGTCTTACATATTTATATTTCTAAATCTTTTTTATTAATGATCATGTTTTAAAAATGATTTTAAGGATTTAATTATATGGACATGAATGTTTTGAAATGTTAATTAATTTCAATAGTTCCAAAGTGGTATGGGACACTTTGATTCCAAATTCTTCTTTAAATTACTTCCTATATAAATGTTTGACTTTTAAATGTTCTAATGGAAAAGGGATATTTCCCTCAAACAGTTTTACAAATCATTTTTATCTATGTCGACATCCTTTGATGGATTTAAACTTTTTTGGAAGTAGATTTATTATGATACAAATCTTCCATATTTTATTGAATGTTTTGTGATAAATTTGATTGTGGATGAGTTATTTTTATACTATTCATGGTTTATGGTTAAAGAATTGATATTTTGTATGCTTTTTTTAGTATGAATGTTTATGTTACGTTTCAACCTTCTCATATAAGGAATGTATAGGACATAGTATGTGACAGGTGTAGCCCGCTATTGCTTCTCGGTGAATTAGTAGGTCTCGTGAGACTATTAGATGTGGAATTTTCTGAGGCCTTTCCAAAATATGATATATGGTTTTGGCCAAGGCCTAAATAATTTTTAGATGTCTTGGACAAGGCCTTGACAAGATGTTTTAGAATATCGGGCATTATAAATTACCTAATTGTGAAAATATTGTTGATGGTTCATGTGGTTATTCAAGTAGTATAATACCCATGACTATGTTTTATTATTTCCCTATTTAGTCATTACATATTCCTGCAATAAAGTGTCCATTTTTATTATTTTTAGAGGTATGGGTTTTAAACTATTCACCATGACTAATGTTTATGTTATCTTCCACTGTATTTCTTACCCTTACTAAGCATTTGAGCTCACCCATTTATTATTTTTAATTTTCCTTGGATTCTAAGAAGTGTATTATTATTGACTAGTAGGGTTAATCTAGTGGATTAATTTCATTATCAAAGGTTCATTTATGTTGTTTTTTATTTTCTAATGTGTAATGTGACATTCATTTATCTAATCTATTTTCCTAGATTTCAAAACTGATTGGTTCTTCGGGAAATGATTCCTTGTAATCATGAAAATGTATTAAAATAATGCACTGGCTCTAGGTAACTGGGTCGAGGAATTAAAATATTTGATGATGTACTTGATAAGAATGATAAAACTACTGATGATAAAATCATAAATATTGATTTTATTCGTCCTACAGATTTTATGTATGGTGCTAATAAATCTGTTTTTATGATAATATAATCCATTTCTCTGATAGATTTCATGAGAATCTGATAGTTGAGAAGTCAATCTCTAAATGTGACAAAGGAAAAAAAGTGGTAGATGAATCTCCTAGAATGTCAGTATTTTTGAAATCTAAGAATGATGTATTTTGAACTTCTAAGAAGAAATATGATGAACTCTATATATTTTCCTCACTATTAAGGAAACTAGATTTTAAATCTTCATCTTCCATGGGACAAGAGTTTGGTATCCAATCATAGAAGAATTTAGTGAATATAATTGAAATATTTTCAACTATCGATTCAAGATGTCAATTTCTTCACCATTATATCAATAATAAGTCTAATTCGATAATCATGATCATGGAAACGTTTATCAAGAACGAAGGAGATTTGAAATCATTTCATACTGGGTATGATGGTCATTATAGATCAAGCTTATAAATAACCAAATTTTCTATGAAAAGTTTTGATGATATGAAAATAATGTATGATTTCCATGATTTAGGTAAGGATGCTTTGGATAAGTCATATGACATGATCAAGAACCACACAAAAAGTCTTTGAAAGAAGATGAATCTTGACCATGTTTCCCGGATTCATGAGGATAATGATATAAATGGATAGAGCAATTTAGTTTCTCTAAATATAAGAAGTGAATGAAAATTCTTGGAATAGTTGGATGATAAATTCAAAAAGAAAATAGAGAGAGAAAAGACTCAATCTATGATTCCTATGTCCAATTAGAAAAAATTAATGTCTTTTAGAATAAGAATCGTGATTAGGGTCATTTAGTCAACTGATTTAGAGATGATCATAAATTGTTGAAGAAGCTAAAAGACACATTGAAAAATGTTATTTTTAAAGAAAATAAGTATGAATGATTCCTTAAAATCTGATCTTATGTTGTATTCAACTTGTAAAAATTATCCAATTATAATGAAATTTTCTTTTACATCTATAGATTTTTCATGTATATTTCTAACCTTTCATGTACATTTTTGTTTCCCTCCATTTCTTATAGAAAATCAATAAGGGGAGAAAAGAATAAGAAAAATATTATTAAGTCAAAATAAGAGAATTCCCTATCTAAGGGGGAGATTATGTATGTGTGAGATTACTTAAAAAATAAATTCTAAAAAAAGAATATGTAATTTCTCTAACAAAATCAAGAATTGTATCATTAGGGATTTCAAAACCAATGGAGGAGTTAGTTGTATTCATTATGAGTGAAATTTAAATGGATATAACTATTTATTTTGGTTTTTTGTGCTTTATAGAAAGAGGGATATTGTTAAGTCAATAAGATTCCTTATGAATTTTTCCTTACTTTATGTTTTGGAAATCAGAAACACGTTTTCTTAAGGAAAATTATCCTTCTATATGAATAATTTTATTAAATAATATTATATTTATATTATAAATTTTTTATCTATTCCTTTATTTTTCATTTTCTTATCCTATGTTTTCTAAAAACAAGATTAATCGTTTTTTATTAAAGTATTAAATTATGATCCTTATCTAAAAACCTTGGAGTTTTACCGATCATTAGATACTCAGTCATTTTGAAATAAGGACTCTAAGTTCTCTGAAATTTCGGATAAAAATTATCTAAAATTCAGACTCCAACTTCTCTGAAATTTAGACTATGAATTATTTACTATTAAGACTTATCATTCTTGAGAATTAAGACCCCAAAGTCCTTATAATTAAGAATCCATATTCCTCTTATTTGAGACTCTGAATTCCTCAGAATTCAAACTCTGAATTCCTCAGAATTCAAACTCAGAATTCCTCATAATTCAGCCATAGAATTCCCCATAATTCTGACTGTAAATTCTATATATTTCAAAAAGTAAATTCAATAGAAATTAGACTCTAAATATAAATTTTTTCATAATACAATTGTTTAAATTTTTAGATTCTCACTATTTTTTTCTAGATTCTGATTATTCATATTTGTTAATGATATGTCACATTCCTAAAATTTTGTTTCAATTTAATCAGATAAAAGTTTCTTAAATATGATATTATTTTCCTAACAACTTATTGTTTAAAAAAACATGATATTATTTCCCTTACATATTATTTTATAATAGACATGATATTGGTTTCCTTATATATTATTGTTTCCTAGGAATTATAATGTTTCTGAATCTTTTCATAGATAAAATAATGTCATACAATTTATTCTTAACATATCATTGGCTATGTGATAGATGTACATGCCCCTCTTAAATTCATGGAATAATTTGAACATTGGAGGAGGGAGCCGAGTGTTGATGTCTTTTTCTATAAATAGGAGCTCATTTGAACGCAATCATTGTCAATCAAGAATTTGCATGTTATGGTGATGTGAAGTGATTTCTATAGAGATAATCTATCGTTCTTTTTGTTAACTATTATAATCTTATTAATTCTTAAAAAACTTGTTAAAACATTCTTAGAGCAACTCGGATTGTTTTCGAGTACAATAGAGGGCATCTGAGGATTGGAAGATAGAATTTCGAACTACCTTAAAGATGAAGTTCTTGTGGGGATAGTAAGACAGACTCCTTTATTCTTATCGAGTAATTACCCTTGGGTGGGTAATATAAAATTTATTGAATGAATAAATCAAGGGACCTTTATCCGTGGTTTTTGGATATCGTTATATTTGGGATAAATTATTTCCTACTAGTTTACTTGTTGATGTTACAAGTTTCATTTCTGTTATATTTTTTTAAATAATTAAAGTATAATTTTCCTATAAGTTCTTATACATGTTTAAATCTGATATAAATAAGATTTTATATGCTTTAAGGTAGAATCATTCTTTATGTAAAACCTACTTGTGTTTCCTTATGTTTATCTTGTTTATGTTTAGGTATTTTATAACTGGACATGGCCCCTTGCAATCATCCCTTTTTTAGAACCAAATCTGGTTTTTGAAATTACATTGTTTAACATTGATAATAATATATTTACTTAAGGTTAAAAGTAAAAATTTTAAACTAAAAAATCACTTCTCTTTTAATTGGGCATTTGTATCTACATTTTGATGCTACAAATGTTTCTCATGCACATGTTTGAACTACCACCTCCATGAATGACCTGTTATATTTTTCTACATCATCATTAATGGATGATCCTAGAAATGGTTTTAGTTAATATATAAGTTATTTATGTCATGATTTATGTTTTTTAAATAAAAATTAGGAATTATATATCAATATTATAAATAAATTCCCAATTTAACATTAACTATCTAAAATATCAATGATAAGTGGGAAATATTTATTATTCATAATAGGTAACATTATCATGTCAATTAATTATTTTTCAGAATCCTTCAAATTTTAATTTATCAAATTAATTAATAATAAATAAGATAATTCTATTTCATTTATAATGATATTATATATAATCTACCTCATAAAAATCCATTAAACATGATATGTTCATGTTTGATAGGATTAGCCTCCTACGTGAACTATACACTAAATTTATGTCATGGATAACTATGAAAACATATTTACTAGTATAATATGATGTATATATGTAAATTATATATTATTCTTGTTTTTTAATGTTATATCAACATTAAAATCACTAATTACTAAATAACCCTTCATTCATTAAGAATAACCAAAATATCCTCATTATCATTTTAAACGTCATGGATCATAACCCAAGGTACCATGAAATGAGATTATAGATTAATAAAATATCTTATAAAATATATTTTGGTACCATAGACTATCTCAGAATTATGGAATTTAGGAATATAAAATCTTTCAATATTATTTAATGGAAACTAGTTAAAAGTGGTAAATATTACATGTACCAAATGTAAAAAATAGGTAAAAACTAAATAATTTTCATATTTAGTGAATAGTTGTAAATGAATTTTATAAATGTTTATAGATTTGAATAAGTCTATTTGGATTGTATATAATGAACATAATTTAATTATTATGTATGTCTTCAGTATCTTCATAGTGATTTGAGACCATGGTTGGGGTTTTCATCCCAAATTTCTCCCTTTGAGATATGTTTCATATTATGCACCTAATTTTATATATGGATTGTAAATACTTCCTATTTGACACATCATTTAATAAATTATTATATAATTATGGAATGAAAATTTACTTTACAATCTACTCTATGACGCCCTCAGAGTCACAACTATTCCTTTCATTTAACATGAATTTTCATTTAGGTTGTTCTAGAGCATTTCGGGAATCAGGGGATAAAAAATTGATTTTTACAAGAAATTGGAAAGTTGGTTTTTTAGGAAAAAAATCATAATTACCATGTGGTAAATATTCATTACAAAATTTTGAGGCTCTAGAATAGTGTTTTAAAATTTTTATCACGGTAAGTCAACCCATACTAATAACTAATAAATCATACATGGTTCTTGGTTGTTTTCATGAGGTATCACATGTCTTGAGCATGGTATTACAAAATTATGTGGTCAATCCCTAGGTATATGTAAGCTTTGATTTTCAACATGGTAGAGCCCACAAATAGATTCCACTTAGTTTTTTAAACACTGTTCCCTAATAGTATACTAGGGTTAAAACCTTACAAATTCTGAAAATTACCTTTTTTTCCTTGACTAATTTTATTCATAATCACATCCAAATATTTATTTTGAGTGGACTAATCCTTACCATATTTTATATTGAATTCTCCCGTTTCATTCCTAATATTTTTCCTTCATTCATGATGGATTTATTCAATGTATATATAATTTTTTATCTAGATTTATCTCAACATATTTAATCCTTCCTCAGTCTCTTAATACAATATTTAAATAGAAACTGATTGGGATGTGTTTTCTAGATATTGTGGTTCAATATATAGATGATTATTTTCCATATGGATAAATGATTATGAGTATAAAAAATACTCATTTCAAATATCCATTCTTAAAGGCAATTAGTCTTCCTCTAATAAAAATGTTGGTGTCTCTACAGAAAGACTTTTACTCATTAATTACTTGAAGTTATTTTAAATTATTTTTCTTTGTTTTATTAAATTGATTCATATGATATCAAAGTGTGTTTGTCTCAATAGATGTGTGTTTTTAAATGGGGGTTTCCTTAAAAACTGATCTGTGAATGTAATGTGATTGATGATAATCCAAAAAGGTGTTATTGATTCTAAAACAGATGATCAAGAATGGGAGTTGTCATGTTTCATTGTGATTATTTTTTATAAATTGGGATAAAGGTTTCTAAATGGTTCTTGGAAGACATAGCACATTGGGGACCTGGGGTTTTTCGGGAAATTTACATTTTACCATAGTGTTTGACACCAAAGAAAATTAATATGTTCATATAAACATATTTTTTGTTGGATTCAAAAATTGTTTTGATTCACATTATTCATAGTTTACTATTCATTTATTTATATGATTATGTATTCCAACAGGATAGAGCCTAATATTTTTCATTGTAAATTATTATTTGGTTTTGTACATGATGGTACATTTCATTCCATGTTTTACACATGTATATATATGTTGTATTCATGGATGGTTTATATTTTACTTTCATACCATCTTTCATGTAATTTTCATATTAAAGGTGTACGTTAATATTAATGGATTTTATGAAAACAAAAATATATCTAAATAAATGATTTAATTTCTGAATTTTCATTATAAATATGACTTTTTTTAAAGATAGATATAACATTTTCCTGTTATTATAATTTATAAAGTTTCATTAGTGAAATAAAATGAGGTTATTTTCTCACACCCTACATTTTTCCATTGGGAATTTATATATATGGTTTTATAGGAGTTGGTAAAGTGAAGGGTGTCTTATAGTTCGCCAGATTCTCTTGGATTTCATCTCATTTAGAATTATATAGATTGGTGGTTACGGATGGTCACATTGAGGCTCAATTGTTTCTTATCTTTTTTTGACATTCACGATTAACCCTTTTGGAATTGATTTTTTTGTCTCATTTATATGTTTTTTACATAACTATACATGGTGGTTTTATGCGCTTTTAGTAATTTATGTGACTTTTTTTATTTTTGGAAATGATCTTTAACATGTGGAAATCCTTCTCGAGTGATGTGATGTCATGCCTCAACCCACTAGGGCCCTCCCTGCTAGAAATATTCCTAGAAAGACAACCCCATCCCACCTCGAATCGGTCATCGTATTGACACCAAAACTGAGAAAGATTATCAAACAAATAGGGGACATTATCCTAAGGTAAATATACAATTTAAAAGAAATCAATTCACAATAAATGTTGAAAATAATTTTGAATAATTCAAATTCATGCATACATCTGTATCCCACAATTATAGTATGAAAAATTATGGAAATAAATAAACAGACCAAATATAATCCCATCCAAAAGTGAAAGAGATTCTAACCTACTATGATTGTGGAACAACCATAAAATGAAAAATAATATATGATCCACAGTCATCTAAGACCAATATAATTATTTTCCTTCTCTCAATCAACCCATGACCCTGAGAAAAGGCTTGGTTTCATCATAAGATGAGAAATGTGTAGGATAATATAATACATGGGAGAGTATAATAATACCTAGTAGGATACACTGAAATCAATAAACATGAGGCATCAAGAGTATTCATCTCATCCATACATATATATGTTATTTATGGTATAAGACATATATATAATAAAAAACAACCCGTAAATACTAATAACAGAATCCGTGTATTGGAGAGGTCACATCCATAATTTTAGAAATATGATCTTCCATATGGTTTCAATGTAATGATCTTTTAAGAGAATCAAATCTCTGAACCATGCTATCACATATTTCACCCATCAAAGTTGTTATGCTCACTAGGTCTCCCCAGATAAAAACTTACTTAAAATCTAAACATCTCTTCATCTAGGTGGTAGATCACACCGATATCAATGGGGGGGGGGGGCACCGAAAACCTTACTTGATTAGACATATATATTTGTAATTGATTTCCAGTGCGTTGTTGTCACATCGATATAATGAACCCAACCCCATGAATAATATATTATATGGGTTCACACCCTAGGACTCATAGAAAGATAATAAGTACACTATTTGAAATGTAGTGTGGAGAGGGTATTGAAATCCTATGTAGAGGATGTAATGCAATACTACACCATAGTTGGGATAGACAACTAGATCAAACTCAACCGATCCTAGACTACATTGAGGAAACAATGTTATCTAAAATTCCTTAGTAGAAGTAAATGAAATATATAAAGGTTACATGATGTGTACCTCTAATACCTAACATGTATGTGCATGTACCAATGTTCCTTTATATATTCCCATGTATACATAGACATTACCATGAAATGTGGCCCTGCCTTTGTACATGGACTTGTCTTAGTACTGGTATGTTCCCATGTACACTACTTGTGCTTATCTTCCTGGCCATGTTTGGGCTCATGTATCATCTTTGATACATTTCAATACACCAAAATTGGGTAAATCTTTGTGAAATTTGTGTAATATGATGTGTGATATTGTTTTCTTTTCAAAATTCCTAGGACTGAATAAGATAAACAACACAGAGTGTGTTGAACAAAGTTCATACCATGCAGTTAGGAATTTAATAGAAATATTATGTTGTTCTATGAATCTCTCCATGCTTCAGACACCATAGTTCCCATATTTAACACTCCAAAAAATTGATTATATGGGAAAATATAGTCATTTTATCATCCCTCACTATAATTTTTCCATCAATTCAAATCAGAAACACACAATTATCACCCCACATCATTTTCACAAAAAAAACCATGAACCAGGAACTCCAATTTTATTATATCCCCACTAGAGTCATCATCCACAAAATCAATGCTTCAAATATATATTTTAAACGTATGGTATCAATCTATTTCACTAATAAGAACTTTCATAGTGATCACCTACTAGATAACATCAAAATCATTAAACAAAGAAACACCATTGATTATCTTCTGATTAATGGGGGATATTTTCTTAAATCACAAGTTAGGAATAATAATAAACCATTTTTATGATTTTATTCAATTTATAACCACTAAAATAATAATAAATTGTATCATAAACAAAAAAAAAAAAGTTACCCAATTCCAAGGTAAATAATCTAACAAATACAACATGATAGATATATGAATCAATTTTTTAGTTGATTTGATTCACGTTCAACATGGGATAATCAAACCTGGAAATAATCCACAAAAATAAATTCCATATCTATGTTTATATTAAATCAATATAAAATAATTAATATATGATTTCATCATTACTAGGATCCTTGAACCCCATTTTAAATGGTGATCTATGGGGTATTTTATTTGTCAATCCATGATCCAAAAATGATCCTCCATGGTTTGTTCTCAATTATAAGGGTTATGTGGCTAATCACGTGAATTATCCATAAGCGTATATTTATAGTTGTTAAATTAGTTTTTTATTTTTAATTAATAAATATAAAAAATATATTAACTTACAGAGTTGCTAAAAATGTATTGGGGATTAATCGAAACTATTGATGTTGACTAATATTATATTGTTCCTATGGTAAAAATCAGGTTCTAGATCCAACACTGATCTAATATATAATTTATATGTTAATATTCAATTCTCTTTCCAATATTTCAATAAAATTATTTTCTATTGTTATTAATATGTTTAATATTTTTATAATATCAATACTGGTATCATTGGGAATTGGAATCACACACTATCTTAGCACCTAGATCTAGAAATATTATAAAATATATTCAAAATCATTACATGGAATAAATAGGGAAGTTATATTCTATAAATATTTGGAATTTTAATCCTGATATTATAAAAGGGCTACTCAAAATGGTGTGGGTACTGAGATCGCATGAAGTTCTCCCACTCCCAGGTGCTCTTCTTATTATTCCCATACTACCACTAGAAATGATCCAATGGAATCACTCAAATAAAAAAATATCTTCTCTTACTAATCATCAATCCATTTCTGGTACTCTGCAATGGTATCTCCATACTCAATTTGCAACTCAACCCAATTGATAATGTGCAATGGGTCATATACATAACTCCTAAATTATGACATGTGGAATCCATCATATACCCAGTAAACTAATGTGGGTAGTGACAAGCATTACAACACCTTGCAGACCCTATAAAATATATAGAATGAAAAAATGCATCTAAGAGATATACTTCCTCCCCTAAAAAATATATATAATAAAAAAAAGTTGGGTCCACAAAAAACACATTGTATTCCTACATGAAATCCCAAGGCCGCTATCATTTATTATCATAAGACTTATTACATCTAGGTATAGTTGTCGTCATCTCCTATATGTTTTCACTATCTCAATTTTATCTTGCACCAACTCTGGTCCCATAACCATAGACATGCCTATATCAGTCCAATATAGTGGTGACATTCTTGGTCAACCATATAATGCCTCAAATGGTTCCATACCGATTATCTAATCATACCTATTATTATAGGAAAATATTGAAATTGTAATTTATCATCCCAAATATGACCAAATTACAACATAAAATTAAGAGGATTGTCCTATAGAACCTAAATGGTCAACTATGTCTAGCTATTAGTCTACAGTGAGATTTCATTCACAAACACAACTATATCCCAATGGAATCCTATAATAAACAACATATTAATGATTTGAAGTGAGAATAATGGTTTTAAATTTTCATCAAGGGAAATCTATGGAGACATATTGTTTCATGATATAAATTCATTGAAATTTCTCTACTAAACACTATACTTGTATAGATAAGAAGTTGGATGACTTGGTGCGTCATTATATTGTCTCACTTTTGGATTAGATTCCTCTATAGGATTGTGGTATCCACATCATGAATTCCATTGATAAACCATCCGACCTTCACTCTGGAACCTCATGGGGTTGACCTAAGCTTTCAAGAACATGATTCTCTTCCTTTACATGACGACAAGTGGGAAAAGGAGAGACAGACATTGTTATATATTTGTTCATCCCTAATCACCATAACTAACATCAATGGTCCAAGTCCATATTTTCAACACTTTTATGTACCACTATTGGGAGTTTATGAAACTACCACATCACATACTCATTGAAATTTAATGGTAACATCATAAATCTTATAAAATGTGTGAATTTATCCCCACCTTCAGAAAGTGTATTAGGATCATGTATAATGGATATTTGAGTTCCCATGGTTCCACATTCAGCTTATCCATGTGTATAATACCAAACACATTGTAATAGTTGTATGGTAACAACCATTAATTATAGATAGGTCTCACCATCCTCATACACTACAAATATCTATAATGAGGATAACTATCCCAAATCCTTGGTCATCAACCATGATCATGATCTCTTTCTGAGTGAATCTTCAATTGCATTCCCCTTCATGGAGTATATAATATCTCACAGTAATAATCAAAAATCTATATCCAACACATATATATAATGTTATGATCCTATTGAGAGAAGATATTCATGAGGATCTTATGGTCTTAATAGATGATAAATCACTCACCTATAAGGTACTGTTGCCACATTATCAGGGAGAATACTAGCACTTCTAATTCGTGATCGTGGTTCCTATATTTCTAATCTTCAATTATCAACTACCAAGAACCAAATGAAATCACTACCTACCTCCACATCAAAACAAAACCATATATCATCCCTGAGGAAATGAATAACACTACATAATCAGCACCCCCCATCAATAGTCTCATGATGGTGGTGCTCATAAACCTCAACTAAACCTCTCTAATGACCTACTAGATCCTTTATGTCGACATAAATGCATTCCCATTTGAGTTAAAGAAATCCTGGGAGAGTATTTACTAGAGAAATAAATTTAAAAAAATAATATTGTATCCAGAAAACCCATGAAAGCTTCAAACCTCAGCCAAGCTTTTAGTTTTCTCTCAACCTAGCACAACCTCACACATCGTTGGGTGCACTACTACACCTACTAATAAGATAACATATACCATAATGTGGACCTCATAAATACATTACTAAATTTTTGAGTGCATTCCCTAATTTAGTTTCTCTAATATTATGACTAGGACCATCTGCATGTGTCTCTAGTGATCCTCCTCATATTCCATGTGCACTAGGATATCGCTGCAGAAGACCATAACAAATTAGTCAATGAAATTCTGTAAGATTAGGTTCATGAGTCCCATAAACACTAATGGTATATTAATTAGGTTAAAATGAATCATCGATTACTCATAATGACCTTATTGAAATTTTAATTTCATCATTGCTATATCATTATAACATACTTGATTGTTGTGATAGCTTGATCCGAGGTCAATATCAAAGAACAATCACCCCCTCTAAACTGATTTTCATAGGATATTTAAAACAAAGTATTGGAAATGTATTCTTGATTGTAAACTAGATTAGGTATCGATAATTTACACATAACATATATATCTCATTCTCCTACATGGTGATAAAATACAAGGCTTCACATAGGTAAAAACTGGGTATGTTGAAGAACATCCTTTCTAAATCCTCCAACAGCACCCTCGGCTCACAATGCTATATAAAATCCATCAGATATACATATATAGATACCAAGGGTTACACATATGTGTAATTAAATTTATAAATCTATCTCTCAGTATGGTGGTATGCCTAGAATTTTTTAATGAAGGTAATCCTCAAACACTACCACCAATTCATTATGATAAATGTTTATAGCATCTACTTATCAAAATATAATACCTGAAAACAATTGAGTAACCATATATATGATCCTACATTTGATCCCATAATTATATTCCACGGTTTCCTTATCACCCATTAAGTAAAACCTTTTCCCATCACCCAAAAAACTCAATACCCTAGGCCATAAATAGTCAATATGGGCAGTAACTATGGGCAGCCTATCCAAAAATAAGATAATGTTATTTCTTGAAGAATATAAGGCACCCGATTATTGATTGTAGAGGGTTGAGTTTTTTTAAATCATTTATGATTTTTTACTACCTCTAAATGGTTTCCAGCGGATTTTTTTTACTAAATCAGAAACACCCAACATATTAAATATATGTGATGACTCATGGAAATATATTCCAATGGTAGGTGCACATTGGGTAAAATGGTCAACAACACTTAAGAACACACACTGGTAGAGATGATGGGATGTGAAACTCGTCAGCACCTTTTAGGGGGAACTATTTCCAATTTTTTTGGAACTCTTAGAGATTTAATATAATTTCATGAATCCTTTGTTCATTCCCATGAATGTATACATGGATCACTCTAAGATAACAATCATTTATGAACATGCATGGGTGTGGAATCATATGTATGTATACATGGTTCAATATTTATAGGGATATCAATATGTGTATGAGGTTATCAATAAATGGTACACTATTATTAAAATATTATAGATTATATGGTCACTCATTAGGACAATGCTTGTTGTATGCGACATGGTGAGGTGTTTTGGAGGTTACTATCATCCATGGAGTCTGATGTTGTTTTGATGCATGGATTGAAATCATAGATTGGGTGTCTTATATTTCCTCATGAATGTAACCAGAACCTAGAGAGTTTGGATCCAATTAAAATTCAAGATCACCTTTTATGTGTATGTGATGAGGGACTAACCATGTAGTATTAAGTCAGGAAATAATTAAATTCAGGTCAAAGGTTCATTGTCAAATATTTTTTGGAATTACACTGAGGTTGTGTGATGGATATGGATGAGATTTGGTCTCCCTTTAATGGATTGGACCCTAAAATGAATATGGATTATAGAAAATTAGGGTGAATTTGGTGTTGGGGTTGGACCTCATGGAAAATTCCTATGTATCTCAGCTAGTTTGGAATCAAATCCCACATAGACAATATGGGTTTGTTGATAAACTAGATAAAAAGACCATATTAATATAGTTCTGGGAATAAATCTATGGATTAGTTTCATTTTCACATGATTGGGGATTATACTGAAGTGGAGGCCCATTGGATGTTGTTTTTAGTTGATATTATTCTGCATTATACCATAAAGGATTCTCATGTGAAGGTTTGGGATCATGTTGATGCCATGATCACCACTACCCTATAATCCCAAATTAGTAATTTTCAGTCTAAGCAACGTGAGGAATAAGAAGATAGGAATGTCAACATAACCACTCAATCCACTAATGGATGGGGTCTGGAATGCAAAGGGATACATAGAGGGGTTTGAGTGTTCTTGTACCCACTTTTATTTTTGTTTTTGGGGAGACGAATAATAGAATAAGTGTCACCTCTCATTGGAATAGATAGAGGATTAATCCAAGAGGGACGAACTGTTAGTCCCAGGTGAAGATAGGAAAGATCAACATTAGTCCTCATTGAAGGGAATGAATAGTGGTTCCCTTTAATCATTAGAATGAAGAGGTTCATTTGAGGAAAAAGGTCGTAAGCCATATTACAATGGGAATGTTGACTTGACGACATTATTTTGGTCCACCTTGTCAAAAAGGCTACCAGCATGACCCCTCTTACTAGTTATATATAAAATCGATAGGACGCACTGATATTATTGGTAACCATCTATTATATGCCAGGTTTCTTTGGCCTAACCCTTATTTCATTTTTTTGGTTTTCGGAGGGGCCAATGTGAGGACTAATGATATGACATAAGGGGGTAATGGGAGGTAGATAGATGATAATATGGGGATTCCCCATCACACGTAGAATGTACTTATATGGGATAGGGTTCCTTCCACATAGTATGTTTCTAAGAATGTGAGGACCATATGCAATGTACTATTCTACTCATACGTTGGTTCTTCTTGTGTGGCATGTTGTTACACTGTGATAGGTTTCTATCAAATTTATTTACTAAGCGGGAATCTGTTCCTCCTGTGTAGTATTTTACTAGATGAGGTAGGGTTCCGCCTTCATATTTTTTTTCTATGAGACGTTTAGGTCAACAAAGTGGATATCAATAGTTTCTGTTTTTAATATTGTATTAAATGGGGATTAATTATCTTTTATGGTCAGATGATTTATGTTTCCACCTTAATGCTATGCAGTGGTGTTTACATGTATGGAATTGATGGGTCCCTCCCAATTCATTGTCAGAAATTCATTTTTGTGTCTCCATTTCTTCTTCTTATTTTTCTCATTCATTACTCATCTTAATTCCCCTAGGGAGTATTTTGTATAATAACTTGGGGAATAGAGACCAGTATGGCTAGTCACCCATGGTGGGTTGAAGGAATTTGTTATCAAGATCCAAATAGGGATTCCATTACCAAAAAATTAATTCTTTATAGGGGATGTCGATCATAGGGGGGAATCACCATCTAACCATGAAACTGATTTGGTTTTATTCTAATGCACTAAGAGTATCATATCATATATTGGGTTATTTCATTCATGACGGACAGTTGTTTCGGAGAATGGAAATAACCGTTCTTCCCTACAATCAACCTGGTTTTTCTCACATGCACCAAGATTACTATCTCTCCCCATGAAATTTTTTTTCTTTTGAGGCACTACATGAAGTGGAAAAACCCAATGTAGAGAATCATTCCATGAATATATTTTTATTATGAATATGAAAACATTCTTTCATGGCTTCATCCCCATTAAATATATTCTTAAAACTCTTATTTTGGTTTTATCTCTACCTATTATCTAATTTAATGAAATTTTATTTTCTTTTTATATGTAATTTTTAGGACCCAAAAAATTACACAATAAAAATGGGTCCCAAGTATTATTTATAGGAGGTTGTTATGATTTTGTGACATAATTTAGTTTTGAACCATTTTTTGGTATGAATTTGGACACATAATAGGGTAACACACATATAAATATGGGGTTTATCTCATTTTATCATTACCAATTTCCCACTACAAACATAATCCAATAGTGAACCCTAGATATGACACTACTTAGATGTTGAGTTTCTCAATTCCTAACATTATTTTTGTAAATATGGAGTGTAATCTATGAGTTGTAATTTTTTAATATTATTCATTAGGGAACTAGAATCCTACAGGTGTACACCTCGTGGGCGATTGCTTCATAGGCCAACAACACACACTGCTTAATGGTTTTCTGACCAAAGATTCATGGGTCAAAACTTCACCATCTATGTGAAGACATTTTTTTCAAACTTTGATATTCACTCTTTTCAATCAATATCACATCATATGGGTAAAATAATCATAAGGACAAAATGGTTCTCTTCTACATTGATAACCATGATTAGGAGATAAACTACCGGGATGATAATATTGATAACAATCATTGATATCATATCATCCCTTATTAGAGTATTCCCATGAATAACCTTTAACCAGAGCTTTAAACATATCCAATGTCCAACCAAATAAAACTTTACAATTTCAGACTTCATGTTTATATTCCCCTTCTACCAATTGATCATAATCTTCCATCTTCATGGTTTGAGACATCTCATGATCACAACAAAGTGATCATCATTTCTTTATGGAAAATCATTTCTATTTCATGTAAAGATAAGTTCATTATTCCGAATGGTTCTATTTAGACTCAATGCTATAAAAATAATAATGTACTATCTTATAAATCCCCCTTTCAAGATTATCAGTCAATTTTGACCTCAGATGTGGAAATCCAAATCGATGTTGGAGATCAAAGCCAGATTTCATTTTGGAGGGAGATTCACTGTAGAATGGTATTGGGAATTATAGGTGCACTAAAATTGTATTGAATTTTATACATGATTATATGTGGTCAGATTATACTAGGTAGTATGGGTTTCTCATTTTTTAGTTTACTCAACATCCAAAAAAATTTCAAATTGATTATTCTCTGTTGTTCAACCACCAATACTTTCGACCTCTCGCATATTGAATTTGGGGTCTGTTTTTTGGGATATATACCATTTATGGGTCATCCACATTCTCAATAATATGTATCTTGGGTTCATGCTTATGGCCAATAAAAGCGAAAACACTTAAAAATATCTCTATTAATGAGGGACATACTGACCATTAATGTTTATTTTTAGGGTCTTCCACTCCATACTAGATCGCATATATCATTTTAACAATTGAATAAATCTATTTTTAATGTTTATTGATCCATGGATAGAAATTCAAAGTAACATGACTCATTCAACTCAAAAGTATCAAGGAATAAGTGGTTATTAATGGAATACTATTGAAGCCGGTTGACATACCATGTGGTTCTAAAATATACAGAAAAAAATATCACCATATTTTGATATTGAAGGAATTTTTTTAATGATCTGGAGTGGATGGATCTTCCCGTCCCGTGATGCCTATACGAGTGTCAGATTTGTTTACCATGATGATTGAAGCTAAACTGCAGAGGGACCACCGATCAAATTAGTTATTCCCACCATTAATCATATTTAAGAAATTTTGGGCCATATGAATGAATTTAGGTCTCCACATAATATATTTTGGCCATTAAAATTCTTACAATCTAGGTTGTGCGTCACCGTCGATGCAAAAAATATCATCATACCACAATGATCCTTCATTCCACTGATTTCCCTGCACAACTCAAAAATTAAATCACTCTCCCAAAACCTATGTACCTCAAAGGCTATATCAATATCTTATGTGATCCATAACACATTACATTCATTTGTTACCCTACACCTCCTAAAATGGTTGTTGATAAGTTTAAAGGTACATTTTAGGAACACCCATACATCATATCTCAAAGGGCTGGAAATATGGCTACACAAGTAGGTAGAGTAACCATCTAAAAACACTATACTCATTACTGATTCACATGAGAATTTAGATGTATAAAACATGATTCCTCTTTTCCGCATCCCCAAATGAAGTTGTATCACCGAGTTATACTCAAAAAAATTTTCCATAGGATGGTGTGGGATGATTTTGGAATGAAAAATTACCTCCCTTATGTTGAAACACCGATCAATATATCATTAGATAATGAAAAATTAATGATGGAATACTATCCCGATGGGATATTTGGGAAAGAAATATTAATAGTTTATAAATCGCTAGCCTCTTATATTTTTTTTCTTACCCACCTTCCTTATTGGTATTAAAGAGAATACACCTTACATTTCAAGGCTCTAAGTGACTTAATGGAGCCTCAAATTCCAGCCCCCCCCCCTTACTAAATGTAGTGAAGATTCAATGGTTTTAAATGTATCTTTTGAAAGCCCTACTAACAATGATCCTTATGAAATGACATTGGGAACTACCCAAATTGATGTTGGGACTATTGTCCTAGTTACTGATACAACGAAGAGGAATATATTTATGGTTTTCCCACATTGGAATCATTTTTTAACACAATCTAGTCTATTATAATTGCAATTATGCATTACAAACTGATGGAATATATTTTAAATCATTAGATCCTAGATGTTTCTATTAAATAGTAGGATATATGATAAGATTCCCTACACAAAATTTGTACATTCCTTGATGAGGACCCAATGTGGAAATGGCTCACATGGAATAAAAATATTTCAATAATTCCCTTGGTTTAGTCTCAGGTGGGTTTAAATAGCATCTCCTTTTTGACCATATTATTCTAAACCTCATAGATCAAGAAGATAGATATGCTTTTGAATAGTACCTTACATAGTTTAATTCTTCCAATCGTCATGTGGGGGAATTAAAGGATACTACCATTGATCTATGTTACCTGGTGGTTGAAGAATCATGGTCAAATGGTCATGTTCCCACACATACTATAGAACCATAATATTGTGAAGTTTGTGTAGGTAAATTAAAGGAACAACTATTATAAAAAATGTACATTTTGAATATTCCATGAAGAATGATCAATATATCATGTACTTCAATAAATAAATCTTCATAATAGCTGAAACTTAATCTGGGAAAAAACCAACTTGAAATGGACCCTTGATGGATTGTGTTAGCTATTGTCAATCATCTCACTTATTCGATTTGAGTTTCACGGTATCCATTTTCAATATTATATTCCTTTTACCTCATTTTTTATTATCATTAGAGAGTGAATCCATGATATGGATGTTCCTCCATTATCATTCAATAAATAAATTAAATCCCCCAATCTTATATTTTATCATATCTTGTAATTATAATCGATCACAATTTTCATTTTGTTATGAATGATAATACCTAAATGACATGAATGGTTTCATAACTAGATATAAATCAAAATCACAATCTAGGATAATAATATTATTATGATCATGTAACTCGTAATTGTTTTCTGGATCCAAGAGTCTCAGTGAGTACTGTTTCGACTATTTCTAGGGTTACATTGAAACCCCGATAATATATTATCGCTTTCATCACCAACAATTTTTTTTTCCTAATTCCACTTTGGAGTGGGATTAGGTGGAATATCATGAAATTTTTAAGCATTTAACTTCTGGGCTTTCAAGCTCACATGTTTTTTCTCCCATTTTTATATTTCTCAATTTTTTCATAAACCATGGAAACCTAGGTTTGGTGATCTAGAACATGAATTTTATCAAGGGATCCCTTTGTGGATTTTTAAATTAAAGAGTACTATGTCTCTATTTCTGGGATTTTTAATGTCATTCTTGTTGAACTTTTTTGACTAATTTTTTAGGTTGAACAACTTTGAATGTCAGTCATGGGGTGATGACCCCAATAGGGCTTACTAGACACGAATGTGCCAATATTCATCAGATATTAATGTGTTATTTCTGGACCATGGTTTTATGATTTATGAATCTCATACATGATATGGATAATTTATATAAGGGGTAACCATATGAATAGTTTCAAGAAAAATGTCTTTGGGGTATAAGAAGATAAGAAAATCCTCTCTTGGGGATAAATTTTACCTTAGATGACATGTCTGTTGTGTGGGAAATTTATACAAATACAAAAAAAGAATATTACGCATAGTCAACCAATGGATACCTCAAGATAGTGAACTTCCATTTCCGGGGACCAGGTAATTTGTGAAAATTCATATTTCTGAATATTCTAAAGGGTGGGTTTTCAAGGAAATGTTTCCTAAAAATGATTAGGTTATAATTATCGGCACTTTTCGTGACAATGAATCTACTCTTACATGAATTTAGATTGTGTAAAGAGGGCTTGATCATAATGAATTTTAATGCCTCACATCCATGACATCTGCCACTGGGATTATTGTGTCACTTAGGCAAAATTTTATGGATGCAATTTAGGGTCACATATCTTTTACATAGGAATAAATGATTCTATACTTTCACATTAATCTGCTTATGAATATTCAATTATCTTTCATAATTAAGATGAATGGTTATATGATGTAATATTGGGTTTCATATTTATATGGGATGTTTAATATAAATACCATTATTGGGGAATAAAAATATACAAAAAGTATTTCATTGGGATGATTTTTTATTCAGATGACCTGATTTTTTTTGTGGTCGGCTTGTGAAGAGCCAACTAGGGAATATTTTCCATCATTAAAATAAACTGATCCTCCAATTATTATGGTTTGGGATGTTTATGGGAACTCCAAATCCCTCGGACATGGAGTTTTGATTGTGAATGGATTGTTCCATAATATGAAAGGATAATTTCATGTTGAAATATCCATTGAATGGGTATAAAAATTTCTCTTATATAGGTATGAACCATGTTCCGGAATGAATGTTTTGTAACAAAAATTCAATAGACATAATTTCAATACATCTCTCTATATTTTTTTTAAAAAAAATGAATCTATTCATATATACTTCTTGGAAGGTTTCCCCAAATGTCAATCGAACTCTTGTTTGAGGGACGTTTATTTTCATTTGAATACTAGCTCACAAGATTGGTGAGACACCCTTTGGACCCTCCCATACAGATCATCCTCATGATGATGAACGTGGTGGGAATTTTTTTATTGTGGAAGAACCTGGATATATGGTCTTTGTGTCACTGTGTATCCCATCAATGTGAGATTCAAGATATAATTATTTGTTTTAAGGATCCCTTTGAAGGCCTTCCCTGTGTAATGAGAAACCAACCATGCAGTTTAAATTCATATAGAAAGGATGTCCAGGAGAAAGGATCCTAGTCAAGGATGGTGTAATAATTATTCCAAGGTAGCCCAAGGGATATGGAAGAGATGTGTTCTCCGATGTTGATATGAACCTACTAATACTATAGACCGAAGAACATTAGGTTGAATTTGGGTGTTGGGTATTGAAAATCAGAGAGTATACCTGTGTATCCTAGTAAAATGGGAATCAAATTCCATGTTGTTCTGTATGGGTTGAGGAATTCACAGAAAAAGAATCCAATTTGAATAGATGATTGGGCTTAAAACTATGCAGAAGTTCCATTTTCATATGGTAGGGGATTACACCAAATAAGAGACCCATTGGTATGATTTTTATAGGATATGATTGTGGATTATACACTATTTGAGGCCCACGAGATGGTTTTTGATCATGGAAATATCATGATCGCTAATAAATTATAATCCCACATGTGTAATTCTCCATGTGAGAAACAAGATGAAGCAGTAGATCAGAGGATCACATGATCCACTCGGTCTATTGATAGATGAGGTATAAATACCATTTGGATTGATAGAGGACATTTGTAATTCACATTTTCTTTTTTATTTTATTATTTAGGTAGGTAAAGATGTGAAAGTGTATCTCCTCTCTCAAAAAAATACTTGGGTATTGCATTAGGAGGGATTCCCTACTAGTCCCCATGGAAGAGAGGAATATCCACCATCATCCCTCATTAAATGGAATGTCCCATCATTCCCCTCAATCCTTAGAACATGTAGGTTCATGTGAGAACCCAGATCAAAACCCTCATTTCCTTAGGAATATAATATAGAAGACATTTCGAGGGTCCTCCTTGTTGTGGAGGCTACCTACAAGACTCTTCTTATGATGGGTTTGTAGACTCTAGGGGACATGCTAATGTTCTCTATGTTATTATTATACATCTTCTATGACTATTGAAGAGTACTAAGCCTGATTCCATTAGAAAAGTTCATAGAGGGACTAATGTGGAGCTTGATGATATTATGGAAGGTAGTGATCAGTAGTGGAGAGTAGAATTCCATATGATGCACCATTCCACATAGAGATTTCTTATGGGGTATGGGGTTCCCTCAATATAGAATGTCATTACATGGGTGAGGGTAATTCCAACATAGTATTGTGATATGAGGACCTTAGTTCTTCCCATGTAGTGTGGTTCTACATTGGGATAGGTTCTTCCCACATAGAATTTGTCTATGTGGTGTCATGTTTCTCCTGTGTATAATTTTTCTATACAGGGAAGGGTTCATCCCACTTATCATTTATATATGCAGGTGCTAGTATGAAAATGGCCCGTTTATTTATTCCATGCAGAATGGTTTTAGCAAAGAGGTTTATGTTTCCTGGGGACCAAATGATTTTGGATTCCTCGTTAATGTTATTTGGTGGGTTTTACCTTTTTGGAATCTTTATCACTACCCAAATTCATCTATGATCCTCTATTTTTTGTCTCGCATTTTTGTTATCCTCCTTCCCCATTTGTCCTCTTCTCGATGGTTCTTTTACTAATAAATTTATGGACCAGATACATGCATGGTATTTCACTCACATATGGACACTAAGATTCATATTTGGGATCGTACAGAGGATTCCCTATACTTTATAAAATTTATTTTGTAGGCTAATTTATTTTCAGGGGTTGAAATAACTGTCCAACTCTACAAATGATTTTGTTTTTTTTGTGGTTAATAGAGGTATTGTCTCATCCTGTGAATGAGTTCCTTCATGGGGGATGGTTGTTCATGGGTGAAATTCACCATATTTTACTTAAATGACATTTTATCTTTTCTGGGTGAATATAGTATCATAATATCCCGTGAAATTTTTTTTTCACATGGTGCCTCACAATGTAGTAGAATTCCTTGTAGAGTAGCAGTATGTGTGTCATTTCTACTATTTGGATGTAAAAAATCATTTTTCCCTCTATTCCCTTTGACATTTTTTATCATATTATTATTATGGGTTTATTTCTACCCTTTTATAATGTTCATATAATTATTTTATTTGTGGATCTTGAATATTTAGTATACAAAAGATGGCATAAGGCCTCATTGCTATTGTAAACATATCACAATACAATCTCTCTCCCCAATGAGTCAGTTCATAATGTCAACTAGGGAAAGATATCACCGATTAACAACTGGTAGGAGTCTCCAAGAATAATGTTGTAGCCAAGGGTTCAACCAAAATCTCTATATCTCAAACAATTAAAGTTGAAAGAAACATGTTTCTCTCACAACTATTTATCAGTAAAACAGTTGTTGTATAGAATATGAAGATAATATACCTAATCTTCCCTAAAGCCTCAAGGTTTGTGGAATACAATACCTACATCTATCCTCTCTCATGAACACAAGATCAATGAGCCTAGAATTTACCAAATTGGGTGTTGGTGGTAGTAGGTAACACTAGAATCCACCTCATATAGCTCTCTCTTCACTTAAATCATGTCATCAATATTTTTTACCTCCCTTTCCTTATGTTGTATATTCCACGGATGTCCACTAAATGTATCCCCATCAGTTGTATAGTGGGTTGGATAATCTTGATAATGATGACCATAACCATATCATGGTAAGAAAAAACTCTATCTCAGCTGAATAGAACCGTCATGAGGGTCTTTAACTGTAAAACCTCTATCTGGGGAATTCCACATGATGCATCTCTCCTACCCAGATCACAATGAAAGTCATTAGCTACCAATGTCCATAGAATAAATATTTTTTTTCACACTAACAATACCCAATGTCAGTGTCTACTCTTTTAGAAATCTCCCCAAATCTAAAGCCCTCTAAATAACTCCAACATCAGTGGGAACGCAACGGGATATCATCAAATCCATGATATATAAATATATGCAATGATTAAATGTCCATGTTTGATAAAATGGATATCAAACCAAATCCATAGAGTATCATGAATGTTCAGTGAACCTCAACAAATACTCTTCAATTGTCATACTTCCCTATTTTAATTTATATTGTTCTTATATTTGAACAAATATCCTCATGTATGAGTAAGAATCCACCCAAAATAGATGCTCAAAATCTAACTAGGAGATAGCTCCACTCATTGTGTGATTGAGTAACCATACTCTAAAATCATACATTGATTCCATGAATATTCCTCACCACTTGGAACACTATATGATTTATATGTGTCATCATGAGGCAGGAAAAAAATAGTGAATAAGTATAGAAAATCGACATCGTCCTTGAAATCTAGATAACCCAAAACCTAGGAGGTCTCTACATCAAGAACACATTGTGTGAACCATCCAATTCACATCATCATATGGTTCTTTTGACATAATTTTCTATTCAACTGATGATGGATGAACTAAAAAACCTGATCAAGGTACAACATCCTCTACAACATCTTGTAATTAACCCCTACCACGTGATGGATCTTCCTTATTATCCTATTATCGAATCATGGCTAGATGTCTTTATAAAATCATGTTAAATTAAAAAACTCCCACCATAATAAAATAGTATATTTTTGGAGAACTGTTTTGAAGGAAATGGAAACCCCAAAAAATTCCTATATAAGGGTTGGACAAATTTATTCTCTATAATCACCACCTACATGTACCAAGGAAACATGAATCATAAAAATATCATAGTGAGTGTTTATATAAGTCGAAACCCCAATATTGGCCATCATTCCCAATAATATGAACTCAAAACACTTTTCATTGTTTCCATAAATCCTGAGGCACACCTCAATAGTAGGGAAACTTCAATCTCAAGTCATGTGGTAGAACCACTCTTTCATTCTACTATTTCATGACCCAACCAACTAGGACATCATGTTTGGTGATAAACTATGTGTGACAACCCCTATCCCCTATCTAGTAGACCATGGGATGGAATCTAGTGTCTAGTATATTATACCACATATGAGAGGCGTTAACCTGGGACACCCTTAGGAACTCTCACAACTCCTTGCCCATAAATTTACAAATGTATAGTATGATTGATATCTATTCATGAATAAATATATATCCCAAAATAATAGTATGGAAAATGTAATGAATTAAATAATGGGTCCATATACAATCCAAACAGAAATTGAAAAAGTGTCCAACATTCATAGACGATGGGGAATAATATCAAATGTCACCCCTAGTGTGATCCTCTATTTTTATATCCCAGAAAGTTTCTCATCCTGCTCTCTTTACTCTGGGAACTCCATCAAAAGGACAACTTTCTATATATTTCAATACATGTGTATGGAGAATGTGTACAGGGGTCAGTATAATAATACACATCAGTAAACCCTAAAATCATAAAAAATAAGTCATCAAGAGTAGTCATATCATCAATACTGTCACGACCCGACCCAACGGGGCTCGATCCGTAACCCCCCAAGCCCACCTCCAATAGGTCGGGGGCTAGTTACTAGCACTGAGTAGGCTATCACACACATTGGAGGCATTATCCAAAGGTACCTGTACACACACACACCCACATACACTTCCATGAAAGAGTGCATATGTATATATATAAACTAAAAAGTAAAACCATTCATTCATCTATCCCAAACCATAGTGAAAGAGAAGTACAAAATTAAAAAACAGGCCCCACCAATGGAAAACTAAAAAGGTTTCTAATCTACTCAGAAGGAGGGGAAACACTTCCAAAAACACCCACTGGTAAGCTCCTCGACACAACTCCATTAAACACCCTGGCTAGTCTCTCTCACTAAGCTCTGTCTGCTCCGGGTACTCCTAGAACTCCGTCGAAAATAATGTTGTCTGCACAATACACAAACATGTCCGGGAAAATATTGTTCAATGGTGAGTATATAAAATACTCAGTAGGAACCAAAAAAAACCCAAAAATAAAAGGGAGCAACTGAAAGACAGCAGTCAAGTCATCCCAGCCAAAGGTAACCCAAACGAAGGAGAAACTCCATCTCGAGACCATCATCGGCTAACAAGACTAGTCATCTCAGCTCAGGTGTATTCCCTTACATACACCAGGAACATCCACTCAGTTATATGCCTATACATATACCATGAACAACCAGATATACTCATTTCACACACCAAACCTCATAACCTGTGACAAGTACGTAACTAAGAGAACACACTCCATGAGATCTGTCATCCCAGATGGCACTCATCCGAGAGGTATATTGTCATCAGATAGAATCACTGAGATCCTCACACTGGAAAAGTAGAAAAAAAAAACCAAACTCCAATGATTGGGTATCACTACAAGGGTCCTCTTGGGGATACAAGAAACCACTCTAGTAAGTCGTTGATCTCACAGATATGGGATCACTCTCAAGAACTGATGGGGGATACCACAACCCAATATGGTGCTCCAGAGATCACATCACTCAGATATGGGATCGTTTCCCATGTGAAGATGGTCACAATGATACCGGAAACCCCATATGGTATAACTCGTGATGTAGGGGATCAATCTGATGATGCACTAACCCTAACGAAATCACATGTTGAGTAGGGGCTCATTTAACAGACAATTCCACAACCCTACAGAACATATCACTGCGTAGGGGGTCATATTCCTGAAGATGCCTCAAAACCAATGGGGTTAGCCTGCTATATAGGGGATTTCCTCCCATAAAAAGCGGTCACAGCAGTACCAAGAACACGATCTAGGGAAGCGGAGCTAGAGGATCATTCTTTGAACCCACTGGAGGGATTCCACAACACTATTCGAAAACCATCCTATCGAGGGGATCACAAACCTATACTGAGGTAGTAAGGCCACACCAACACACATAAGAATGAACCAAGGGGGTACACCCAAACACTGCTGGTCCAAACATCACTACCAGAGATTCCAACATCAGCTCCACATTGTGCACCTCTTATTCCTATATCAGGGCCACCATCACGTTATATATTGAAAAACAAGCATGGTAGAATACTCATATACCTCGAACATACTTATGAAGAAGAAGTCGTAAAAAATGCATCATATGCCTAGAAGCTGGCTTGTTAGTCCCATGCCTCGTGCCAAAATTTAGGTGGGCATATTGCACCATTTCAATCCTCTCAGAAAAACACATAGAAATGAGTGCTCAAACACTTCAAACGAATACCGGGTGAAAGGTAACATTTCACCGTAAAATGTGAAACTGGACCCTACAGGGCCCGAACCTCGTATATAGCTAGACCACACAAAGGAGGATCTCATAATTTTTTCACGAGGACTAGGTTCATACTACCACTAATTTTGCGTCAATCGGACGCCGGGTTCGCGAGGTACATTCATTGAAAACATTAATAATAATTTGATATTATTAAATTAAAGAGTTTCGGGTCACCCACCTTCAAGAACATATAAAAAAACACCGAAACTGACATAAAATGTTCCATCTCTCTGAGATGAACCCATTTCCATAGACGGTGCATTGAACGGATGTGCCGTTTAAACGATACGCCCCTTTGAACATAGGGGCCCAACAGGGCAGGTCCATCTCGGTCGGGCCAGTCCAGACCGCCAGCCCGTGATCCAGCCGTAGGTCCGGCCTAGCTCACCGCGACCTGCTGGCCACAAACCGTTCAAAAACCATGGTCCCAAGGGTCTAATTATTTCAATCAGACTGGCCACGCGGCTGGTCTCTGTCCGCACGACGCACCAAAAGGACATGCGGGATGCGGGGCCTTGTCTGTAGCTCCCCTGAGGTGCTGACCTCGGGGCTCCCCCCTGACTGCGACCGACCGAGGCTGTCTCTCCAATCAGAGCGCACCTCTGTGACACCGGTCGCCCGCACCGCGACCACCTGGGCTCCCGACTGCACTTCTGGAAGGTCCGCCACACCACCGCACATCCACCCCTACCAGCTATGTCATGTCGAAGCCCCGACCTTCTCTTTGCCTGAGCGTGGAACTCTCGGCCGACCCATATGACTTCTGAACCACCTCATACTATGTTCTTCTGCCGGTTTCCCCACACTGGTCCTACAAGCTCCGCCTCAGCCTATCGCACCGCGGCGAACGCCCCCGGCCGACGCCGCCGTCCAGCTGACTACCGCTTGCCGCCACTGCGACCCCCAACCGGCTCCACCGTTGTGCCACCTCGATCTCCGGCCACCGCCTTTGGAGGATCCAGGACTTTTGTCAGATACCAAAACCACTATAGAGACCTGATTTCAATTCATTAGGTTGGTTTTGGAATCCTCGGGATGATAACTTCACAGGGCCTACCCCTAATCGATGATCCATCAAGGTTTCGATGCGTCTGAATGTTTTCACGAAGAATGACCAAGAACAAAAAATTAAAACGGCCTCAGATGTTGGCCTTGTTTGTTCGACCATCGTCCTAATTATAAAATTATCAAATTTAAACCATGAATTTGAGGAATACTCAATAAATTGATGAAGGGAAAAAATCAACATAATCCCTACCTCGACCCGGCCATTCGTCGTTGGGGACATACCTAATGCGATCCCACATCGATCCGCTGAAATTTTCCCCTCAATCTGGTGAAAAATGGTGAAGAATGATGAATAATGCCAAAGAACATTCGAGAGGTCAAGAGAGAGAGAGAGAGAGAGAGAGAAGGGAAAATGGGGTTTCCCCTTACATCCAACACTTAAGCATAATTTATAAAAAAAAACTCACTAAAACGCCACCAAGGGTCGAGGATTTCAAAACCTCCGGGCCCACCTTTTTATATCACACCTAGGAAAAACACCACATTTCAAACTCAACCGTAGTATCAGATTTCCCTTCTTAGACATTGTTTGAATGTTATTCTAAAACAATTCTAATGATAAGAATCACTGTCATTATTTCAAAATGATGATTTTCCCCTCTGTGACTTCTCTCACAGCTGGCCTATGCCCGTGACTTTTAGACCCCGCCTAAGGTAAACGACACTATCCGGATGAAACCGTGCCCTCATATTCCTGATCCAAGTTACAGTTTCGGAGAAAAAACAACCCCTCCATGTGAATAGTATAAAAATACTTAATATTTTTATAAAATTAATTTCGGGCACACCGGGCAACAGAATCAGACACCCTCTTCCATCCAAGCTCTGCTAATATTTGTGGGTATATTCCAAATTTTGACAGGGCCAAAACCTGTGTCACTACATCCTCCCAACCATAGAGATTTTCGTTGTTGAAAATACATGAGTACATGAAAGGAAACTGAACTCTTAACAAGGTCTCCAATTCCAGTGAGTTCCCCAACAGACACCTCGGCCCGAACACATCAATTAGAGGGACTCGTCCACCACACCTCAACACTATCCACTTTGGGTGGCACTGACATGCACACATGGTTTTAATCACATCACAAAAACTCATCTTGGTGGGGGAAGGATCACATTCCCTCAAGAATTTTAAGCACACTGAACCACACCCAGACATGGTCTTACCAACACCTTGAACAAAACATGAGATAAAATCGGAAAGGAAAGTGTACTGTCATATTATGTCTATTAAAATTGCTGTCAAAAGTAGAATGAACAAAAGGCTTACCTCTATCCATCAGCGGAGCCTCTGGTTCAACAAACTCTAAGGCCTGTAGTTGTCGTAGTCCTTGCCCTCCAGCTCTCTGTGCTCGACGTAGACCACCTAGTGGTGGGGGTGTTGGCATCTGAAACCACCTACGACCCCTACTACTACACTAGCTTCATCGCCATGTACTCCACCCAACTGACATCTGAACTCAAGATGTTTCAGCTACCAAAGTTCACATTCGACCGGCTCCCTCTCAGCAGCAAGACGGGTAAGACAATCTCTATAAATATGTCTTCATCCGTCGTAAGCGCAACACCACCTCTCATGCGGTTGACTAAAACTAGTGTGTTAGCCCTGTGAGACCTAAGCCTTATATCCTCTATCCTGGGGTCTCATCCTAAAACATCAGCCATGTCTAGACCCTTACACCTACCGCCAGTTTCCAGTAGCCGACGTCTTAGAAGCCACGCTCCCAACACTGTTTGGATGAATCTTCTTACCAAGAAAACTCTCCACCACCAAGGCTCGCTCTAGTACTCTAATATAGGTGTGTAGGCACAAGGAATCCAAACCTTCCCGGATGTCCCTATATATCCCTTGCTCTAAGGTTTGAATCCTAAATAACGGGTCTCGAACAGTATCTAGGGAGTAGCATGATAGGTCTGTAAACCTCGCTGAGTACTCCGACAAAGTTATTCCCTCCCGTTGAAGATGGAGAAGCTTCTGAATAAGTACTGACCTCAATGTCACCATCTAGAATGATTCTCGAAATAATTTCTCAATATCTTCCCTTGTGAAAATTTCCTCAACGTGATACTGCATCACAAAACACCACCATTTCCCGACCGAACAATGTAGAAGGCTCTCCGCTAGAACTAAAATCTGATCTGGAGGTGTCCTCACCAGGCAGAAAACTCGTGTGACTGCCTTGAGCCAGTCATCTGGTGCCTGATGGTCTGGATCACCCCGGAACCTCAGAGGTCACGGCCTATGGAACTCGTGTAGTGCACTTAGCATGCGCACAACCTCGTCTTGCACTACCGGTACAACCAGAAACTCGATAGTTGGTGGCTCAACTGTCAGACCAACTTCAGTTCCAGCCTCAAAACCTACGCCCTAGTCCACAGCCTCTACACAGGGTGGATCGTCACCACTATCTCACTCTATAACTCTTTTTTGTTGTCATCATGGAGTCATATTGAAATAAAATATCGACGCACCATGGTCCAAGAGTATATCTGGGGTGCTGAACATGGAAAACCCAAAACCAAGTCCTATATGATTCATGTACCATTATATCCCTATGACTAGTGTCCTAATGTCTTGAGTCGAAAGGCAGGTTATTAGTGTCAAGTTGAATGGATGTTTCGGCTGCCGTACAAACACTGGAGTCCCTAGCCTGAAAGCTAAACAAAAAATATCATAATAGTTCCGATATGCAAGCCAAACCAAGCTCACAGCTAGACTAGCTACGCTCTAATATCCAAAAGATGGAACATCCTTTGATACTACTCTGTCACGTAGAAACCCAATTGGGCTTGATCCATAACTCCCCAAGCCCACCTCCAATAGGCCAAGGGCTAGCGACTAGCCCCTAGTAGGTTATCACCCACTTGGGAGGAATTAGCCTAAGGTACCCGTACACACGCACCCACATACACTTCCATGAAACATTGAAAATATTTATATATAAAGTACTCAAAAGGAAAATAATGAATACATCTATCCCAAACTAGAGTGTAATAGAATTACAAAAGGTAAAAACAGGGCCCACCAAAGGAAAACTAGAAAAGCGTCTAACCTACACAGAAGGAGGGAAAACACTACAAAAAACACCCACTGGTAAGCTCCTCGGCACATCTCTGGTAAACACCCCAATCAGTCTCACTCACTAAGCTCTATGTGCCCTAGGTCCTCCTGGAACACCATCAAAAGTCCAGTGGTCTGCACAAGATGCCAACATGTGAGAACAATGTTCGTGCATGGGTAAGTATATAAAATACTTAGTAGGAACCCCAAAAAACGCCCAAATTAAAAGGGATAAACTAAAAGAAAAAAGTAAGCTCATCCTAGCCAGAGAGAACCCAAACAAGAGAGAAACTCCATCTAGAGACCATCCTTGGATAACACGACTTGACACCTCAGCTCAGGTGTATACCCATACATACACCATGAACATCCACTCAAGTCTATGCCCATACATATACCATGAACAACCAGATATACTAATTTCAGGCACCAAACATCGTAACCATTGACAGGTACGTTACTAAGAGATCACACTCCATGAGATATGTCATACCATATGGCACTCGTCCGAGATTTTTATGTTCGTCAGATAGCATCACTGTGATCCTCACATTGGAATAGTAGAAAAAGAAATACCAAACTCCTTGGATAAGGGATCACTCCTAGGGTCCTCTAGGGGATACATGAACCCACTCTAGTAAATCTCAGATATCACAGATAGGGGATCACTCCTAAGAACAGTTGTGGGATACCACAACCCGATCTGGTGCTCCACAGATCACATCACTCGGATAGAGTATTGTCTCCCGTGTGAAGATGGTCACAATGATGCCGGAAACCCTATCTGGTATAACTCGTTGTAACAACCAAAATTATGGGTATCATATAAAGATGATACTATACAGTTAATATTGTTAATGTCCTTTTAACCAAACAAAAATTTGAAAGGTCAAACATAAGAATCATTATTTAATTAAAAACATTATAGTGTTTATAATACATTGAAATAATAAGAGTAAACATACTACCCAAAAATACTTATTGATACCCCTATTAGAACTACTGAAATATCCCCATTCATCAGAACGAGTCTCAGTAAGTAAAAGATAACCTTCGAGTCATCTAAAAAAACATCACCACTATGATCATAAAAACCATGCTAACCATCAACGGAATGGGAAGCACCATATTCTTCCTTTTTAGTTTAAGGACACTGTATGGTTTGGTTTTATAGGAAACATTTTTGACCATTGCTCTAGTGACTGTTAGAATCCAACGGTTATAATTATAGTTGTTGGAACTTGTTAGGATAATAGAACTTATTTAAATATTAATTAGTTTCCAAATAATTTAGTTATGATTAAGGATACAATTAAAAAATCTTTTATAAAATCTAAAAGGATATTATTTTAAACTTCGTTTCACCCTTAAGTTATTTTGAAAAGAATTAAGGAATTCGAAACGTTGCGATTTTTTCAAATACAATGTAATGATTTTAAGATCTTAAATGATGTTATTAATTATGTTTAAATTTCTTCAAATTAAATTATGTTTTGATTAAAAATATTATAATAGCACAAAAGTTATCAATTAGGGTTATTAAAATCTTTTTATAAATTTTTCCTATTATGAAAAGAGTTAAGTGTTTGTAATTTTAGAAATACTTTTAACTAAGACATAGTTTAGTCTTTATTCATTAATGTTTTAAAATTTAAATTCTATATAGTGGTTTGTTTCCTATATTAAAATTTTTAGTGTAGCTTTTAAAAACATTTGGCCCTCTTGGGCCAACCCTTTTGGCTAGGGGTGAGGGAGGAAGCTCACACAATGTGGCTAAGCATAACCCTCGACCCCAAGCCCAGGGTCAACCCGAGCTCAGGCAGGGGTACCCCAAAGGGCACTTGAGAGTGAGCAGGAGCACGTAGGCACACCAGTGCGGGCGTGAGGCTGCAGCGGGGTCTCGGTAGGCCAAAGCCTGTGGGTAGGATCATCTGTATAGGGCCCGTGGGTTCTGTGTGTTTTCTGAGAACTCGATAGGAGGCCCGAGATAATAAGGGAGGAAAAAAAACCGTGCTCTGTTTCGAGGTGGTAACCAATTTTTCGGGTGAAACAGGATATGGACCGTTAGATCGCGTTGCGTATGATATAAGACGCACATTTCGTTTAAAAAAACATAGATGTGTCTCAGCCCTAGGATCGATGATGGGATCGATCTGGGCCATCTATTTTTCCCCATCTTTTCCCTAGCCACGTCGTCTTCATCCTCCGTGCATGGGTTGCACCAGTAACATATACCTATGGCGTGTATCATTTTCTTCCCTCTTGACCATAGAGGACCCCCCATTTCCCCTATTCTCTTCAATCACGACACCCCCATTAAATGCAACACAAGTGGGTATGTTTTCCAGGGAGGGTGTGTGAGATTTTGTGTATAAATAATTGAGACCTCTCTGTTCTTATTCCCCATTCAAGTATACAGTGAACCCCAGCCGATCTCCCTCAAGTCCTCTATCTTTGAGTTTTAAAGGTAAGGGTTTTAGTGTTTCCTTGTCTTGCTTCTTTGAGAATATATACACTAATATATTTGTAAAAATATATTTTTATAACCTTACGTTCATGTCCAATCTTTCTTCAATGTTAAACCTAGGCCTTTCGGTTTTTGGGTGTTCAAATGGTACAATGGACGTAAGGATCATTTTTTCATCTATGCGGGGTGTTGAGTTTATACATATCTATACATATATATATTTATTCTTATAAAACCTTGTGTTTTAAACGAAATCATGAGTTATTTGAGACACTTATTACAATTGAAACTAATCCTTTAAATTTTGTATTTTCGGTGTATTTATAAGTTGTTTATTGTTTATCAAGCCTTAAAACGTGATATATATTTACATGTGTACATATATACTTTTGGTTATTTGTATATACATCGGTTATATATAGGATGGGGAATGGCCTTTCTACTTTTGTTATAAGTATGAAGTTTGTGTGTAATTTCTCATGCACTGCACATATTTACATACTCACATTTTGAAAAATGAATACAAATATATTTGGAAAATGTTATATGTATGTTCGGGTTTTTTATAAAATTATTTTTAGTAGTTTTTCATAAAGAAATTTTTATGACTAAGGTCATGACCTGTCCTATTTAAAACGTTGTTGACCTAATATCCATAGAGGATTAATACACATGTATGTTCCAATCTTTCAGTTTCAGTTTCGGTACATACATATATTTTATATGTTGTATGAACCTTGATTTCAGGGTCCTTACACTTTAAGTCTCAAGTTTAAGTTTAGATTTTAAACATTAGAAATTTTGTGTTAAACCAATCATATATCCATAGTTAAGAGTGTCTTATGTTTTTCCTTTGTTTTAAATGACGTTTCTTATGGTGAAGGTTTATGATTTCTATTATGGAAAAAATTCTGTAGTATGAAAAGGCTTACCAGTATAGAATGTTTTTGAATGTTCAAGTTCAATACAGAACTTGAAATTTTTGGTTCATTTTATGAAAATATTTTAGTTTTTCAAAGAACAAACATTCATGTGATAAATTCTAGTTTTCCTTTATTTTAGTACCTTAGATGTCAATTTATGTTCCATAATATTCTTTCCTTCATTCCTATTAATAATGGTTTTATAATTGTTAGCGTGGGTTTTAATCATCTAGATGCATGCATCCCTTATAAGATATGTAAATACAACTATTATGACCAACTATGAATGAATTATTCATGGTGTTGTGGGTCATCATGAATATACAACCCTGTTAAAGTAATGTATTGATCTATTTGGATCACATGAAAGTAAATAAATTTTAAAGGTGTACCCTGATAGTGCTCTAATGCATTGGGTAAAGAATTAATCTCTAGAGCTGACAAGATTTACGAAACCTTGGTGAATAACCTAGGTAATTTTTATGACACCATGGGGATGGACCTTGGTGATATGTTCACGAATTTCTGAATGAAATGTTGAATCCAAATATTAAATTCTTGTTATGAGTTCTTTTCAAGATGATATGCCTATTCTTTCATGGACCTTGCCTTATGTTTTTATAAAGTTCTCATTTCACACGTACAAGTTTGGAGCATGATTTGTGTTTATCACTCAGAAAAATAGTAACCAACATATGAAATTTAAGTTGTTCCCTTTACGTGCGACACTAATAAATGATTACTTGTAATTGTTTAAATTGAACTTAAATGTTCATATGTCATACATGTCTAGGACACCCTTTATTTATTACCCCTTTGTAAATGTCCTTATTGACTTATGGATTTCTAGAAATCATAATTGAAACTTTATGTTATGTTTCATGTGTTACAGTTTTCATAATATGAATATTCTAGGGAAAGTTTTTAAATGCTTTCAAAAGTTACATTAATTTATTTTAAAACCCCTTACAAGGAATACTTTTTCTCTCCCTACATTTGATTTAAATTTTTTAGGTAACTGCTTCTAACATATGTCATACTTGTCTAGGACACCCTTTATTTATTACCCCTTTGTAAATGTCCTTATTGACTTATGGATTTCTAGAAATCTTAATTGAAACTTTATTTTATGTTTTATGTGTTACAGTTTTCATAATATGAATATTCTAGGGAAAGTTTTTAAATGCTTTCAAAAGTTACATTAATTTATTTTAAAACCCCTTACAAGGAATACTTTTTCTCTCCCTACATTTGATTTAAATTTTTTAGGTAACTGATTCTATCACAAAAGTTATAATATATGGTTATTAAAAACTTTTTATAACTTTTTCCTATAAGGAAAAGAGTTTAGTGTTTGTAATTTTAGAAATACTTCTAACTAAGACATATATTATTTTTTATTCATTAATTCTTGTAAATATAAATTCTAAATAGTGGTCTGTTTCATCTTCTTTAAATATTTTTTAGTGTAGCTTTTACAGAAAATTTGGCCCACTAGGGCCATCCCTTTTGGCTAGGGCCGAGGGAGGAAGCTCACACGAAATGGCTGAGCCTAACCCTCAACCACAAGCCCAGGGCCAGCCCGAGCTCAGGCAGGGGTTCCCCGAAGGGCACTCGGGATCGAGCAGGAGCACGTAGGTGCACGCGTGCGGGCGTGAGTCCGCGGCGGGGTCTGGGTAGGCCGAACCCTATGGGAGGGAGCCGGTTTATAGGGCCCCCATCGTGGGTGTTGTTTGTTTTCTAAGCACTCTATGGGAGGCATGTGGTTATAAGGGATGAAAAAATAGCACTCCATTTTTATGTGAGAACCATTTTTCGGGAGAAACACGATATGGACCATTAGATCATGTCAGACACGATCTAAGACACCCATTTCCTTTTAAAAAAAGTAAGGACGTGTCTCAGACCTTAGATCAATGATGGGATTGATCTGGTCCATCCTTTTTCTCTAGATTTTCCCCTACCTGCGTCGTCTTCATCCTTCGTGCATGGCTTGCACCAGTAACCTATACCTATGGCATGCCTTGTTTTCTTCCCTCCAGACAGTCGAGGACCCCCCCATGTCCCCTCTTCTTTTGAAGCACGACACCCCCATTAAATGAAATGAAAGTGGGTACGTTTTTCATGGAGGGTGTGTGAGATTTTGGGTATAAATAACTGAGGCCTCTTAGTTCTTCTTCCCCATTCATGTCTCCAGCAAACCCCGACCAATCTCCCTCAAGTCCTCTTTCTACGAGTTTTAAATTTAAGGGTTTTATTTTTTCTTTGTCATGCTTCTTTGAGAATATACACACTTATATATTAGTTAAAATATATATTTATAACCTAACAGTTATTTCCAATGTTTCTTCAATGTTGAACCTGGGGATCCAGGTTTATTGATGTTCAAATGGTACAATGGACATAAGGAGCATTTTTTCTTTGATGTGTGGTGTTGAGTTTATATATATATATATACACATATACACATATATATATATATATATATGTATTCTCATAAAACCTTGTGTTTTAAATAACTTCACGGGTTAGTTGAGACCCTTCTTATAACCGAACCAAACCCTTAAATTTTTTTTATTTTCAGTGTATTTATAAGTTGTTTAATGTGTTTTAATCCTTAATACATGCTATATATTTATATGTGTACATATATACATTTGTTTATATGTATATACATCGGTTATATGTAGGAAGGGGAATGACCTTTCTACTTCGGTTATATGTATGAAGATTGTGTGTAATTGTTCATGCACTGCACATATTCACATAATCACATTTTCAAAAATGAATATAAATATATTTCAAAAATGATATATATATGTTCTAGTTTTTTATTAAATTATTTTTAGTAGGTTTTCATGAACAAATTTTTATGACTAAGGGAATGACCTACCCTATTTAAAACTTGTTTGAATTAATATACATAGGGGATTAATACACATTAATTTGGAAATCGTTCAGTTTGAGTTCTGGTACATACATATATAATATATATTGTATGATCCTTGAATTTAGGGTCCTTACACTTTAAGTCTCATGTTTATGTTGATATTTTAAACATTATAAATTTTGTGTTAAAAAAACTTATATCAACTTTTAAGAGTATCTTATGTTTTTCCTTTGTCTTAAATGATGATGCTTATGGTGAAGGTTCATGATTTCTATTATGGACATCGTAATGTATCATTTAAAGGCTTACTATTATTGAATGTTTTAGCATGTGAAAGTTCAAAACACTCCTTGAAATTTTTGGTTCATTTTATGATAAGATTGAATATTTTTAATGAAAAAACTAGAATGTGAAAAATTCTAGTTTTCCATTCTTTTAGTACCTTATATTTCAACGTATGTGCCATAATATTCTTTCCTTCTTTCCAATTAATAGCGGTTCTATAACTGTTAGCTTGATTTATAATTATCTAGATGCATGTCTCACTTATAAGATATGTAAATTCAACTACTATGACCTACTATGAATGAATTATTCAAGTTGGTATGGGATATCTTGAATATTCAACCCTGCAAAAGTAAAGTATTGATCTATGTAGCTCACATGAAAGTAAAGATATTTTAATTTTCTGCCCTGATAGTTCTGCAATGCATTGGGTAAAGATTTAATCTCTAGATATGAAAAGTTTTATGATACCATTGTGAATAACCTGGGTAATGTTTATGACACCTTGGGGATGGAAATTGGTGATATGTTCACAAAAGTCTAAATGAAATGTTGAAGCAACATATTCAAGTCATGTTACATGTATTTTTCCGGATGATATGCCTATTCTTTCATGACCCATGCCTTTATGTTTTTATAATGTTCTTATTTCACATGTACAAGTTTGGAGCATGATTTGTGTTTATCACTCAGTAAAATAGTAACCAACATAGGAAATTTATGTTGTTCCCTTTACGCGTAACACTGATAAATCATAACTTTTAACTATTTAAATTGTACTTAAATGTTCATATGTCATACTTGTTTAGGATACCCGTTATTTATTACCCCTTTGTAAATGCCCAAATTGACCTAGGGATTCCTTGAAATCTTAATTGATAACCATTATGTTATGTTTCATGTGTTATAGTTCTCTTTAAAATAATGTTGTAGGGAATTTTTTTAAATGCTTTTGAAAGTTACATTGGTTTATTTTAAAACCCCTTTCTGGGCATACCTTTTCTCACCCTACGTTTGATTTAAATTTTTCAGGTAACTTCTTTTAGCAGATGAATATTTTTAGAATTAGCCGGTTTCCCAGAACCCGAACCGAACTCGATCCTCTGTATACGACATGATGTTTAGTTTTTCTATTCATTTTTTTTAATCGACACATCATGTTCATTAGGCACTGACTCCTGGTCTTCTCGGTACGGGTCCTCACACTCGCGATGTAGGGGATCGAACCGATGATGCACTAATCCTACCGAAAGCACACACTGAGTAGGGGATCGTTTAACTAACTATTCTCCAACCCTACTGAATGGACCACTGCATAGGGGATCATATTCCTGATGATTCCTCAAACCCTACGGGGTTAACCTGCAAGATAGGGGATAACTCCACATGGATAAGTGGTCACATCAATACCAAGAACCCGATCAAAGTAAGAAAAGCTAGAGGATCTCACTCTGAACCCACCGAAGGGATGCCTAAACTCTATTAGAAAACCATAATATCTAGGGGATCACAAACATATACTAAGGTAGTAATACCACATGAACCATCATAGGAATGAACCAAAGGAGTAGACCCAACCACTACTTGTCCAAACATTACTAACCTGAGCGACCTGTGTCAGCTCCACATTGCGCACCACATATGACTATATTAGGACCACAATCTCGATATACAAAGAAAAACATGCATGGTGGACTACTCATATGCCCTGAATGGACTTATGAAGCATCAGTCATTAAAACGCAGCTTATGCCTGGAAGCCGCCTCATGGGTCCAATGCCTCGGGCCCAAATTTAGGCGGGTAAATTGCACCATTGCAATCCTCTCTGAAAAACACACAGAAATGACTTCTCAAACACATCAAATGGATTTTGGGTGAAAAAGTGACATTTCACCGTAAAACGTGCAAACTGAGCCCTGCGGGGCCCACACATTGTCATTAGCTCCAACACTCAATGGAGAATCTCAAAAATTATGCACGAGGACTAGGGTCATGCTGTTGGTGATAGTGCTTCAATAAAAATTCCAGTTCCCAAGGTACATCTGTTACAAACATTAATAATATTTTTATATTATTAAATTAAAGCATTTTGGGTCACCCACCATCGAGCGCGAATCTTGAAAACCCCGAAACGAACATCAAAAATTCCATCTCGCTGAGATGAACCCATGGACGTAGATGACACGTAGAACACACACACCGTTTAAAATATAAAAACCTTTATTCATAGGGGGCCCAACTTGGCCGGTCCATCCCAGTAGGCCCGACCTAGACCGCCGGCCCACGACCCTGCCATGGGTCCGACCAAGCTCGCCATGGCCCATTCCAACACCACCAGACCTGAGGGTCTGTTTCATCCAATCAGACTGGTTTTGTGTCCAGTCTCTATCTACAAGCCGCACCAACAGGACCCGTGGGTTGCGGGTCCTTGTCTGCAGCTCCCCCCGAGGTGCTAAGATCGCCCCCCTGACCGACACTGGCTGAGGCTGTCGATCTCGCTAGAGTGCACCTCCATGACACCGGCCGCCCGGGCCGCGGCTACCTGGGCCCCCCTGCAATTCTGGATGGCCTGCCGCACATCCGCCCCTACCTGCCGCATCGTGTCGAATCCCCGGCCTGCTCTTCGCCTGAGGGTCGCACTCTCGGCCACCACATCTAACTCCTGAACCCCCCTCATCCTCTGCTCATCCTCCGGTTTCCACACAATGGTCATATGAGCTCCGCCTGGACCTACCACACTGCGACGAACTCCCCCAACCAACACCAATGTCCAACCGAGTGCTGCATGCCACCGCTGCAACCCTCGACCAGCTCCACCGATGTGCCACCTCGATCTCTGGCCACTGCCATTACCAGATCCAGGAATTCTGTCGGCCACCACAACCACTCCGGTGACCTGATTTCAAATCCGTAGGTGGATTTGGAATCCTTGGGTAGGGCCTTCACAATGCCTACCCCTGATCGACGATCAATCAAGGTTTTGGCGCTTCTCAAATTTTGGACAAAGAACGCCCAAGAAAAAAAAATTAAAATGGGATCAGACGTTAGCCGTGTTCATTCAACCATCGTCCTAATTCTAAAATTATAAAATTTAAACAAAATATTTGATGAAAACTAACGAAATTGATGAAGAAGTGAAAAATCAATAGAAATCCTACCTCGACCCGGTCATTCGTCTTTGGAAACACACCCGTTGTGACCCCACTTCGATACGTCGGAGTTCTCTCCACAATCCGGAGATGAACTACAAAGAACACTAAAGAAAACTAAAGAACATTTGAGAGATAGAGATAGAGATAAGGGAAAATGGGGTTTCCCCTTACTTCTAACACTTATGCGAAATATATAAAAAACACACTGAAACGCCACTGACAGTCACAGATTCTGAAACCTCCGTGCCTGCATATTTTATATCACAGCTAGGAAAAAACACCCCACTTTAAACTCAACGAAAGTATTGGATTTTCCTTCCAAGACATAATTTGAAATTTATTGTAAAAGAATTCCATTGATAAAATTCATTAAGTGATTATTTAGAAATTAATATTTTTCCCCTGGGTGACTTCTCTCACAACAAGTCCATGCCCGTAAATTTTGCACCCCACATATGGTAACCGACACTCTTCGGACGTAATCGTGCCCTAGGATTCCTGATCTGAGCTACCGTTTAGGAGAAAATACAACCCTGCCACGTGCATAGTATAAAAATACATAATATTTTTATAAAATTATTTCCAGGAACACTGGGCAACATAATCGCACGCCGTCTTCACACCTAGATCTGGAAATATTCGTAGGTATATCCCAAATTCTTACAGGGGCAAAACCCGAGTCACTAAATCCTCCCCACCTTAGAACATTTCATCCTCGAAAATCTAAAACTACAAATAATGCAACATAAATCTCAACTAGTTCTCCCACTCCAGTGAGTTCGCCAACACACACCTCGAACCGAACACATCATTTAGAGGTACTCGTCCACCACATCTCAACACTATCCGCTTTGGGTGGCACTGAAATTCCCGCGCTATTTTAATCGCATCACAAAAAAATTCGTCTTAGTGGGGGAAGGATCCCTCTTCCACATGCTTTTGAAGCACACCAATCATCATCCACACAGGTTCTTACCAAAGAATCAAACAAAACTCGATCATGAAATGGATAGGAAAGTGTACCACCAAATAGTGTCTATTAAAACTACTGCAGAATGTAGAAAAAACAAAAGTTTTACCTCTATCCATCAGAAGAGCCTCTGGGTCAACAACCTCTAATCCCTATAGTTTTTCTAGCCCTCGTCCTCCAGCTCCCTGAGCTCGATGTGGACCACCTGGCGGTGGTGGTGGTGGCATCTGATACTGCATACCACCCCCTTCTACTGCACCTGCTTCGTCGCCACGTCCGTCGCCCTGCGAACCTCCGAACTCAAAACGATGTCACTACCAAGGAGGCCAGTCGACTAGCTCCCTATCAATAGCACGATGGGTCGGAAAATCTCTAGCAATATTCCCCCATCCATCGCAAGCATAACACCGCCTCTCTCGCAGCTGACCGAAAATGGCATGCGACCCCTGTGAGCCCTAAGACTCAGATCCTCCATCCTGGGGTCGCCTCCTGAAATTTCAGCCACATCCAGACCCTTGTGCATGTCGTTGGGTACCAAATTCCGACGTCTCAACTTCCATGCGACCAACATTGTTGGGCATAATCTTCTTAGCTTGAAAGCTCTCCGCCACCAAGGCTCACTTCAGTACTCTAACATAGGTGGGTAGGCACAGGTAAACGACACCTACCCGGATGTCCCTACATATCCATGGATTGAAGGCCTGATCCCTATTGAATGGGTCTCGAACCATACCCAAGGAGTAGCACGACATGTCTGTAGACCTCGCTGAGTACTCCGACACAGTAATGCCCTCCGGTCAAAGTGGCAGAAGCTCTTGAATCCACACAAACCTTAGCGTCACCTGATAGATCTCTTCACAGAAGATTATCTCAAACTATGACCAGATGATCATTTACTCAACATGAGACTGCAACCCCAAACTCCACCATCGCCCTGCCGAACCATGCAGATGGCTCGCTACATGGACCACCATCTGATCTGGAGGTTTCCTCACCAGGAAGAAAACTCAGGTAACTGCTTCGATCCAGTCATCATCTGCATGAGGGTATGGATCACCCCAGAACCTCAGAGGTCGCTGCCTCTAGAACTCGTTCAGTGCACCCATCCTGCACGCAACCTCTTCCTACACTACAAGCACAACCAACTGCTTGATAGGTGGTGGATGAACTGGTGGACCACCTAAAGGTCCATCCACATAACCTGCGCCCTGTTCCACAACCTCTACATGGGTTGGATCATCACCACAATCCCGCTGCGGAACTCTCATTGGTTGTCTTCATGGAGGCATCCTAAAATACAATCAAGACACACCATTTTCAAAGAGTATATATGGGGAGCTGACTCAAGAAGGACATGGAAAACCCAAAACTCGGTCCTATATGATTCTTGTACCATTATATCCCTACAACTAGTGTCCTAAAATCTTGATTCAAAAGGAAGGTTATCAGACTCTTGGTGAATGGATATGTCGGCTTCCGTACCAACACTGGAGGCCATGTTCTGAAACCCGAACTTGAAACATCATAACACTGCCACTATGCAACCCAAACCAAGATCAGAGCTAGACCAGCTATGCTCTGAGATCCAGATGGTGGAACCTATTATGATACAAATCTTTCACCACCTGACCCAATGGGTCTCAATCCATAACTCCCCAGGCCCGCCTCTAATAGGCCAGGGGCTTGCGACTAGCGCCGAGTAGGCTATCACACACATGTGAGGCATTAGCCTAAGGTATCTATAAACATGCACCCACATACACTTCCATGAAACATTGAAGATATGTATATATAAAATATCTGAAAAGGAAAATCATGCATACATCTATCTTAAACCAGAGTGCAACAGAATTACAAAAGGAAAAAACATGGCCCACCAAAGAAAAACTAAAAAAGAGCCCAACCTACTCAAAAGGAGGGAAACACTGCGAAAAACACCCACCAGTATGATCCTCAACACAACTCTGGTAAACACCCCAGTCAGTCTCACTCACTCAGCTATTCTTGCTCTGGGTCCTCTTAGAACTCTGTCAAAATGCATGTGGTCTGCACAAGACACAAACATGTGCATGAAAACCCCATGTAGGGAAGAGTATATCAAATACTCAGTAGGAACCCCAAAATCCCCAAAATTAAAAGGTTGAAACTAAAAGACAACAATCAGCTCATCCCATCCAGAGGAAACCCAAAAGAGAGAGAAAATCCATCTCAAGATCATCCTTGGCTAACACGACTAGTCAGTTCCCCTCAAGTGTATGCCCTAAAATACACCATGAACACTCACTCTGGTATATTCCCATACATATACCATGAAAAAATAGATATACTAATTTCATGCGACAAACCACATAACCTGTGATAGGTACGTTACTAGGAGAACACACTCCACGAGCTCTATCATCCCAGATGGCACTCGCCCGAGAGCTATATGCTCGTCAGATAGAATCACAGAGATACTCATGCTGGAATAGTGGGAAAAGAAATACCAAACTCCTCGAATAGGGGATCCCTACTAGAGTCTTCTAGGGGATACAAGAACCCACTCAGGTAACTCGTAGACCTCACAGATGGGGGATCACTCCCAGGAATAGCTGGGGCATACCACAACCCGATCTGTTGCTCCACCGATCACATAACTCAGATAGAGGATCGTCCCCCCATGCGAATATGGTCACGACGATGATGGAACCCCATTCTGGTATAACTCACGATGTAGGGGATCGAACCGACGATGCACTAACCATACCAAAACCACACAATGAGTAGGAGGTCATTTAACTGACGATTCCATAACCCTTATGAATGGACCACTGCATAGGGTATCATATTCATGAGGATGCCTCAAACCATTGGGGTTAACCTACAAGATAAGGGATCGCTACTCATGGATATGTGGTCACAAAGATACCAATAACCCGATCTAGGGAAGCGAAACTAGAGGATATCTATCCAAACCCACTAGAAGGGATGACAAAAATCCATCAAAAAACCATCCAATCAAGGGGATAACAAACCTATACTGAGTTAGTAATGCCACACGATACCTCATAGGAATGAACCAAGAGAGTACACCCAACCACTACTGGTCCAAATGTCTTTTACAAAAGAGACCTGCATCAGCTCCACATTGTGGACCTCCTAAGCCAATACTGTGGCCACCATCATGATCTACATATAAAAACACACATGGTGGACTACTCATATGCCCCAAATAGACATATGAAGCAAAAGTCTTAAAAACGCAGCGTACACCTGGAAGCCACTACATGGGTCCCATGCCTCAGGACCAATTTCAGGTGATCAGATTGCACCATTGAAATCCTATAAACAAAACACACAGAAATGAGAGCTCAAACACTTCAAACGGATGTCGGGTGGAAAGAGGACATTACACCGCAAAAGGTGAAAACTGGGCCCTACGGGGACCACACTTTGTCTCGAGCTCGAACACTCAATGGAGCATCTCAAAAAGTTTGTACGAGGACTAGGTTCAGGCTGCCATTGATGGCGCGTCAATCGCACTTCTGGTTCGCGGATACATATGTTGCAAACTTTAATAAAAATTTAATATTATTAAATTAAAGCATATCGGGTCAACCACCATCGAGCACAAAACTCAAAAGCCCTGAAACCAACTTCAAAATGTATGTCTCACTAGATGAACCCTCGGCCACAAATGGAACTTCGAATGCACATGAAACTTAAATGATACACCCATTTGAACATAGGGGGGCCAACTAGGCCAGACCATCCTGGTCGAGACTGCCGGCCTGCGGCCAAGCCGCGGGTCTAGACCAGCTCCCCGCTTCCCATTCCAATAGCAACGGACCCGAGGGTCTGGTTCTTCCAATCAGACCGTCTGTGTGGCCGGTCTCTGTATGGACGCCAAACCATCATGAACCGCGGGATACAGGTCCTTGTCCATAGCTCCCCCCGAGGCGCTGACCTCTGGGCTCCCCCCTAACCGAAATCAGTCGATGCCATCACCCAGGCCTGAACGCACAGCTGTGACACTGGCCCCTGGCACCACGACCACCTAGGCTCCTTGCTGTAGTTCCGGATGGCCCACCGCACCACCGTACATCTGCCCCTGCCTTTTGTGTCATGTTGAATCCTTGGCCTGCTCTTTGCTTCAGCAGCGCTCTCTCTACCACCCCATCTGACTCCCGAACTCCCCTCGTACTCTGCTCATCCACTGGTGTCCGCACACCAGTCCTACGAGATCCGCCTCGGCCTACTACATCCCGGGGAATTCCACCAGTCTATGCCACTGCCCAGCAGAGTGCTGCCTGCTACCACTGCAACCCCTGGCCGTCTCCACCGCTTAGCCACCTCGATCTCCAGCCACGGCCCTTGCTGGTGTAGGGACTTCCATCATCTACCCCAACCATTCCGCGTGACCCGATTTTAAATCCATAGGTGGATTTCGAATCCTCGGGATGAGGCCTTCACAACACTTTCCCTTGATCGACGATCCATCAATGTTTCAGTGTGTCAAACATTTTGGACGAAGAATGCCCAAGAACGACATATTAAAATAGACTAAGATGTTGGTAGTGTTCATTTGACCATCTTATTAATTCTAAAATTATATAATTTAAACAAAAGATTTGAAGAAAACTCGGTAAATTGACACAGGAATGAATAATCAATAGAAATCCAACCTCGACCTGGTCGTTCATCATTGGCGACGCACCCGCAGCGATCCCACTTCGATCCACCAGAGTTCTCAAATCAATCTGGGTGAAGAATGGAGAATAACACTGTTGAAAGCTGAAGAATGTTCGAGTGAGGGAGAGAGAGAAGGGAATATGTTTTCCCCTTAATTCCAACACTTAATAGAGATTTATAAAAACACACACTAAAATGCCACCGACGGTCACAGGTTCTGAAACTTCTGTCGCCGTATATTTTATATCACACCTAAGAAAAATCCTCATTTCAAACTCAATAGAAGTCTTAGATTTATCTTCTGAGACTTCAATCGAATGTTATTCAAGAAGAACGCCCATGATAAAAATAACTAAGTCATTATTTCAAAATGACGATTTTCCCCTGTGTGACTTCTGTCACAGCATGCCAGTGCCCGTAACATTTAAACCCCGCCTAAGGTAAATGGCATGCTATAGACGCAACCATTCCCTCATATTCCTGATCTGAGCTACCATTTAGGAGAAAACACAACCCCTCCATGTCCATTGTATAAAAATACTTAATATTTTTTATAAAATTAATTCTAGGAACACCGGGAAACAGAATCACATTCCACCTTTACTCCTAGCTCTCAAAATATTTGTAGGTATATTCCAAAGTCTGACAGGACCAAAAAAAGTCACTAGAAATAAACTGTTATGCAATTCATGAAATGATACATAATTAAAATAAAAAATGACCAAGATATACTAAAAATAGAATCCATATATCAGAGATTTAATAACCACACATTCAAGAACATTATTCCTCTCAAAAATTAAATGTAATTGTCATCTAGGAGATTCCACTCCACACACCAGGTTTCCACTCATGGAACTCAATTTGAAGGTCTATTTCATCATTTCTCTAAAAATAATTACCCACTAAATTTTGAAAATACCATCTAGGAAGGGGATCACACCTAGGACCACTATGGGACATCGAGAACCTAACTCAAACAACGTGGTAGATATTGAATGAATTATCTATAAATCGTTGTCATATAAAATCCACAAACCCTTCAGGGAGAAGAATATAGGATTGAGGATACAACTGAGGCCTCATAGATTGATACTACGAACTCTCTATAAAATATAATTCCTAGAGAGGATTTCACTCTTATACAGAGGAGGAAACTTTGCAATGGATAATCATAGAGATATACCAAGGGATAATACTTAAACGAACATGTCCAATGATGAATTAAATAAAAGCTCTAAACATCATCATAGGATGTATATTATTATATAATGAGTAAAAAATGTGTGCCTCTAATCACAGACCTTCCCATATTTATTCTAATATTCCTTTTCTTGTTCTTATGCCCATGTGGTCAGGCCCATGTACTATTTTTTCATGTTTAATTTTTTGTCTCTCATTATAGGGTCATTCTTGTGTACTCTAACCATTCACATGTTCCTCATAATGGTTATTCTCATTCATTATTAAAGACACATGTCTATCTTTATGCACTAAGGAACACAATTAATTATACTTTTCCCTCCATATAAACCCATACTCCACAGAAGATTCACTACACAGTGTATGTTATTCATTGGATACACCATGTTGTTAGGAATTTTATTGAAATACAGGGCTATTATATGCATCCTTTCATTCACCCCCCATCATTGGTCCATCTGCAATCACATAAGGAATGAATGTATTTTTTAAGACAACATATATCCATCATTTCACATTGGAATCTGACCATCAAATTTGATTGAAAAAAACACCTTTGTCACACTGCATCATTTCCATACACCAAACCACAAACAAGGAACACCAATATAATCTCATATCCACTACAGTTATCATGCATCACCACCATTTTTATCTCATATTTAAACTATCAATATTGATTCATTTTCCTTCTATGACTTTTCATAATGATCACATACATGGTATCAATCAAATCATAATAATAAGAAACACTGACTACAAAATTCTAAATAATATGGGAAAGATAACAAATCAATATTGTGGAATGAATCTTTTCTATTGTTTCGGTTTCCAAATATTCATTTCCAATAAAATGTTGAATAATTTAAATATAATAAAATAGAAAATAGGTTTCCCAATTACATGGTAAATAAACTCACACCCACTATAATATTGACCTTTGAATAAATTTTTTAGTTGTATCTATTCATTTTTCATATGGAAAAATAAAATGGTTATGTAATCCATGAATAAAAAATTCTCTACATCAGGTTAGGATGGATCTTTAATGAATAATGAATCTTAATTATCATTTTTTGAAATATCCTCGAACTTTATTTTCAATGTACATCCCAATGGAATTCAGATCATTAAATCACCATCTCGATATTTGTTCACTCCCATCCATGTTCTACTCTCAATTCTAAAGGTCATGCAGATGAACCTATGAATTGTCTTTAAGTAATTATTTATTGTCATTTTTTAGGATTTTAATTTAATCAATTAAGAAATAATTTAAACTTAATTAATTACTTAACCAATGATGGTGCTCAATATGAATACCTAACGCAATCCATGATTATTTTGTTCCTAGGGTAATAACCAAGTTCCAGACGAATTAGTGGTCTCAAATTTATAATCTCAGTACCTTTTTTGTTGTTATTCCCCATTTTTAATAAATCAATCGGCATGAAATATTAATTTTATTTAATGATATAAAATATCATTACCAGGTTCTATGGGCCTTGGAATCTTGAAAAAATTTATAATATGCATATGAAAATATTTTTGGATAAATTCTAAATCATTATATGAAAATATAGTGACACTATGTGTGATTATTCTTCCTAGTGTGATTCATTAAAAAATAAAATTGATGGAATTTACATTCAACAAGTGTAATGAAAGTATTTGAGTTTGATTCAGAGTCTTTGGTTGATAAAAGTTAAGACCATCATAATTATGTTTGTACATATTGGATGGTGTATAGCCAACTCACTTTCATCATTGAACTCATGTTACCATTGGGGTTTTTTTTCTATGATTGAAACATGGTGTTTGGGGTCATTTAAATAAATATAATCTAGGGTTTATTTACATGATCGTGTTAATTTTTAATTCATTTCGTTTAATTCATTAGTATCTTGGATTTCTATAAATTCTTGTCATCTAAATGCATTTATTTAGATTCTTGAAGGTGGCTTTTTATTATGAAACTAATCTTAATATACATAGGTTTTATATTTCATATTTATTAGAAAATTCCTTCTATAACAGATATTATGAATATAGGATGTGATTTAATGATAATAGTTTGGTATGTTAGTCCTATACTAGATCATTATATTGTGAAATAATCTATATACATTATTCAGACTCTATGCTAGGATGTGGTTGAGAACCATGGATGAATGGATGATCATGCATTGAAATTTACAAAGAAAAATTCACATATATTTCATTGTGATAAGTAACCTAATAATCTGAAGAGATTGTCGAATAAAATAAATTGATAATATATATTCTAAAAACTATAATGGAAAATATATTAGGTTTCACAACATACATGCTTTAAGGACATAGAATGAAATTGGTGGTCTTTATCATGGAAGTGAAGTTAAATGAAGACCATTCATAGAATTCGTTCAACAATATAATCAACATGCAGTCCCATCATGAGACATTGTGAGTGATAAAGACAAAATAATTTCTAAACAAAATGTGATGAAATAATTTAGTTTTGGATTATTCCACTCATTTTTCTATGTTGATTCGATGAGCATATTATTTTGAAAAAAAAGGTTATCTTATTGATCAAATAATATAGGTGAGCATGACAAAATGAATTTTATTAATTATTATTCTCCTTTCACTTTTATACTTTTTAGAGGTAGTAGATAAATAGAATAGGTATAGGGTAGATATATTTGGGAAGGGGGTTTAGGAGGATTTTTGGTTGTAGTAGTAGTTATCCATGTTATGACATCTATTGAGAAAATGAATTGAAAATGTTCTCAATTTTATTCAGGACCAATTTCAATGGATTCAACTAGACAACATTAGGTTGTTAAGTATCACTGTGGAAGGCCTAGTCACATATAGCCTAATTGAATGCATTCTTTCGTATCATGTAAAAATTTTGGACTACCAACTCATATCAGATATTTTTTAGATGGTTTTCCAAGGGTACTATGTTTGGATAAACTCCCACCAAGGGCCCACAGGTTCACTCTAATGATTCCATGGATGGTGGTTATTATATTTATTCCAATGGGGGTATTCATTAAACTAAAATTTCTTGTGGATAATATGATAGTATACATATTTACAAAGTACAGTATGCATATGGTAAATGCGATGTAGGGTTTTATACTATTAGAGGTAAAAAAATTATTTCTTCCTCTAGAGTACTATATTTATTTAATATTTCTATTACTCCAAATTTTATATCATATATTTTAATTCATGTTATGAGTTTTATTTTTTTAGATCATGTTGTTCATTTAATATCATTAAACACCTATTGGAATGGGAACTGAGCATGGTTTTGAATTTTTCTTTTGTCTGGTGATGTTAGCTTACCATGAGGTGTTTTGGGATTTATTAGTCCCTGATCATGATATATTCAAAATTATTAATTGAATGGGATATATTTTAAGTGTTATTTCCCATTTAAACTATTATCATAATTTTCATTAAAATCTCTCTCCTGATGGAGTCTCTAATATGTTTTAGGAAGAGTGATTTGATTAACAAATATAAAAGGAGTTTGACAATAATGAAATATTTTTTTTATTTTTTTAATAATAAATAAAAAATACAAGATTTACATTACCATGTAAGATTTGAATTGTATGAAAACAATATAAATTCCACTATTAAATGTTGGAGTTCTATATAAAATGATTTTTCGGACCTAATTTTATCATAGAATATTTATTACTATCAATATGAATATCAATATATTTTTTTCATCATTATCCTTACAAGTGATACTATCACACCATTTATTGGAGAAGATATCCTATGAAAGTGTTATATTATTTAATATTATCAATGGAGACATAAATATTTTAGTTCATTATTATAATTACCATGTGGCCTCAATCAAACTCATTGATCAATCATGGATATGGATCAATAGTGATATACATATGGGTTTTTATTTGTTTTATGATTTATAGTATAGAATTATCCATTGACTGGAATAGATAAAATCCATCCACTAAATTATGGGCATATATTTTTTTAGATTGGTGAACTAAATGTATGAAAATGTCATAGTGATTTAAGCCACATCATGGTTTAATCATAGTTTTACTTTGGTTCAGTGTGAGGAAATATGCCTTCATGGTAATGAAAGGTGTTTATTATAATATAAGATAACACTTTTTTAGCTTTCATATTCTATTAAAGTTATCATAATCAATTAAAAACATAATTTTGTGATAATTATTAAGAGTTTTAAAACATAATATTAATGTTAAAATGATAAACATTCAACATAATTATTAGATCCAAATAATAAAAAATTAAATATTCCATAATTTTATGAAATTCTCATTAAATATATGAAAAAAATCAAGTTCATTGATTTCTAAATATGTTGGTTCAACCCTCATAAGTGGTGTTTTATTCTACTGTATATAAATACACTGTATACCTTCATGAAACTATGATCATTCATATCATTTGATTATCCCATCCGTAGAACATGAGGTTATAGAAAACTATTGTTTTTATGAAGTCATAACAGAAAATCATATGATTTCGAAAATTAATGGATATATATAGGGAAGCATGTATTTTGTTTCCCTTCATGTGATAATGATCAAAAAACTATTTTACAGTTGTATAGGCTGAATCAAAATGGGGAATGATACACCATTATTTTTCGTTATTTTATATTCATTATAAAAGTATAGATGGATTTATTGAATTGTTCTTACATTCCAATATATATATTTTTTATCCCATTAAAATTCATTAGGGGTATCAAACCTAATCAATCAATATTTGGATTTAAATTTAAACAAATGATGAAATTGAAAGAAAATATTTTCCATATTTCATGTCATAGTTAAAGAAAAAGCAGACATTATTATTAATAAAAATTCTAAACAATGATAAGTTTTTATAATGAAGATTATTTTAGTTCTTGATACTGAATGTTCATGAATAATTTCATGAATGAATACACTTTGAGAATAACTTAATAGCCAATAAAATATTCATTTATATGATATGTTTAATATAGTAATAATAGTTTTCAATGAAATTTTATATTATGTACACCCATCAGTGAAACATTACACTTACATATAAATTTAATATTTTTCTATTTATTGAAACATAATACACTTCTATTGTATTGTTATTTTTGGGGTAATGTATAATTCATCCTATATATGTGGTCAAAGGTGTATTTAATATTACATGAACAACTAATCATATATTTAAACAATCAAGATATTTCGGTTAATCCAACATAGAAATTATTTATACTAGTTTAATCTTATGTTGATCCTTGAACACTATTTTAATCGTACATGATTCCTATCACAACCTTTGACATTTAAAGTACTGGGTTTCTTAATCATACACCAATAATGTGACCCTAAATGATTTTCCAACACATCAAGCAAAATTATTTTTGAATACCCATGTAAATAAATTTCATAATGGCTATGATTATTTCTGGGTGAAATATATTTTAAAAAATAAAAAATTGAATCTTATTTTAAAAAAAATTATAAAAAAACCTTGACTTGTGTGGTAAAAAAATATGATGGGTATTTTATCCAAGGTATAAAATTATCAAATTATATTATCATGGATTAAAATTGATATACATGTAAAAAAATATAAAATTTTTTTATAAATTAAATAATGTGTAATGTAAATGTTTTTAAATTTAATTTATAATCTTCTATAAATGTAAATTAAAATTATTTATATTATGGACATTTATAATAACTATTTAATCCATTATAAATGAATATTTGGATGTTTATTTTATCAATGGATTAAATATGAATAACTATGAGACATTTAATATATATAAATTCATTACAGAAATTATAAAAATTTTATTGTTTGATATTAACAATTGCACAAAAAATATCATATAATTTAACTATGAAGGAGTTCATATTAAAATTATATAAATTCGGATATTATATTTCCATGTCATATAAATGTAAATTGCTTATGATTATTCATATATAAATTATAACTTTAAAAAAAATTATAAATAGTTTTCAATAATTGGGTTATCTCAGGATTAAATATATGAAACATACATTAATTAGTTTATTCTTAAAATTATTAAATGAAATCATTGATATATAATTAATTTTGGTGTATATTTTAGATGAATATTTTATCTTCTTTAAACCTATAATATAGGAATTTTAATATTGATTTAACTTTTTTCTTACAGTACATTGACATTATAAGGTCATGAGAATGAATTTAGATGTTGATTATAATTTATACATATTATGTGTTATAATTATGATAAGATTGATATTTCACTTAATTAAATAATCCCTAGGTAGAGGGACCTTGAGTCAAATTACACACAATAAAAAAGGATTATCAAATATTTAGGAATGTGGTGGTATTAAACTTGTCGCACTGAGCTTTATCTTTTGGGGATATCTAATTTTGTATATTATAATCCTTTAAACGAATTATTTTTATATACCATATACAAATGTTTCATTTTTATATGTATCAATATAGTTTAATTTTAATTTGTGATAGTAATTTTAATGGCCCACATATTTTTATTAGAAATTATCCATTTTAAATTAATCTGTATAATATTAAAAAATATAGTCTAAAAAACATGCTTGAGATAATATGTAATGACACAAAATTTATATCATATTAAAATAAATCATGTTTCAAAGTGTATATTTTATTATCAATGAACTTATAAAGACTATTACATATCATGGGAACATTACACATCAATATATAATATTTAATCAATTTCAAATAATTTTACTGGGTGATAAACACAAAAGAAATAGATCTAACAAAAAAACAAAACTCCATAGGCCACAACTCTCCCATCAAGATCACTCATACTATAATGTCTATAACACAAAATATAATTGTTAATAATTTAATAAATATTATCTAGGTAAGTATAATTTTTTTAATAAGCATATTATATGATGATTTACGTGAATGGTGGTGTATATATATGGTGTTAAATGGTATTGCTAACATTAGGATTGAGATGTTACATGGCTATTACCATACCGTTTCAATGAAACTATAATATTATTGTTGGTATGTTAATAATAACCAATATAATATTGAAATAAAAAATTAAATGTAATTGTAAATATAATTCCTTCACCCCAGTTACCCAGAGTTGGTGAATTATTACATAACATTGGCATGATCACAAAAGATCAAGTCTTAGAAGACTGATTAGTTTAGTAGCCTTGGAAGTACTAGATACATTCATAATGTTTACATTACATCATAAAATAGAAAACTACAACAAAATTGTTTCAATAGAAAACACTGAGATCTCATAGACTATCCCTGCATGTTAGTTATAATATAATTCTTCGAATCCAGGAAAAAATAATACATAGAAAGGGGTGAGCTCATATGCTCAGTAATAATAACAATATAGAGGAATCATTAATAAATAAGAATAAACATTTAATTCAATGTATAAAACTAAAACAAAAGACTTTTTATATAAACATTATTTTAATATGAAAAATATAAATCAAAATAATTCCATTTACATACTCACATTGATATTCTACTAGTCGAATAATCACATGCATTATCAATAGCCACTTTCATAATGATGGAATTCATAATTATTGACTTCATAACCTCATAGTTAAGGCCTTGTGCTAAGACTAAATATAATATTTTGTCAAGGCCTTGTTCCAAGACACTATTTTGTCTAATGAGACCGACCGATGCATCAAGGTTCTATAGCAGGATCCACCAATCACATTCAAAGTCCAATGAAATTTTTATATGAAAAGGTTTCAACATAATACCAACATTCCTATTAAAACTAGCATACGAAATGTCAAAACGTTATCAATAAAACATGAGTGGTGTAAAAATAACACAACCACAGTCAAAATTTTCATATAACCTTCAATAGAATATGGATGTTTTGTATCATAATAAATCAACATCGAATAAGCTTAAAATCCTTCAATGGGTGTTGGAATAGATGAATTCAAAACCATTTTTAGAGAAATATCCCTTTCTATTTTGAAATCATTTAAGAGTCAAATAATTAATATGCAAACATTTATTTTGAAAATATTCTCATAAGCTTTAATGGAATGCTTCGACGATGTTATAATAGCGTAATATAGTCTCACCCACCGAATAAGTTAAAAAAACATTCTTACCTTAATTTTTTTGAAAAGGTCATAATGTTCCTTGTTTGGAATACGACAAATAGATTCCATTCAAAACATCTTATAAAAAGTCAAACAATGGTATAAATTAATTTAACCCATTGTATAGTAAATTGTAAAAATGTTGTGGAATATATTTTTAAGAAACTTTGATGTGGATGGTAATGAGGTCCCAGTAGATATTTACGTATAAACAACCTCTGATAATAAAGCGATTGTGAAATTAACCCTTACCTTGTAATTTTACTTGAATGAGGGTAGCCTAACCTCTTGTATAATGGTGAATTAATTGTTATTGAATTATAAAAGAATCATATAAATTAATATGATTTCATATATGATAATTTAGCATTGCTTTGTTAATATTATCTTATTGTTATCGTCGTTTCTGGTGTTAACTGATTTGTTTTCCTTTATATTCTTTGTTACGTAAGTAATGTTTGTTATGGATTGGATGTATATTATTCATATTCAAAATTATATTTAGTCTTAAAACATTGTTTTCAATCGTCTAATGAAAATTAGTCTTGAATGGATACAATGGGGAATGAATCTCATCGCGTTGGTGGAGACGGTAATTTGTACGTAAGCACGAGCGAAAATATCATTCTTTTGATATTAAAATAATATATATTTGGATGGTATATCATATATAAGAATTCATTATCTGGTTATATTTATTATTTACTCAATTACACATAATTATTATACCCATAAAAATAATTATGTATTGAATAACAATTACACTAGGACGTGGAGACGATAAGCCGTACGTACGCATGTATGGTGACATGTCATTAAAAGAATGGATAGAATAATGAATATGGTTGTACTATATTTATAATAACATCACAATATAAAATATATACTCGAGTTATTATTTTAGAGTGTAAAAAACAAAGAAAGAGGAATTGGAAGAAAAAAGGAACTTAAAAGAGGTGATGAAATATTTACCTCTTCTTCGGGTTCATCCTTTTGATTTGATAAAAATGGCTCTTTATGTTGGATTTCAGATAAAAAAAGGCCTTTGGGATTAAGGGAGGATAGTTGAGAGGGTATTTGGTCAGGGGTTGGCCGATAGAAATGGATTTGAAGTTGTTAATTATAGACAAGGGGGAGTTCCATTTTATAAGAGGGTTGAGGGGCACCTTAGGAAAAGCTAGAAATAATATTTTATAATAAAATCCTTTTCTGTTTATAATGAAACCCAAATGAATTATTTAAAAAATAAGGTGGGGATGGGTTGAAAAAAAATCAACCAATAGGTTTTAGACAGGTTTGTGTCACTATATTAACCTAATCTTTAAGATTTAACTCCTAGTTAAATAGTTGGACATTTACCATGTCTCTTTGTATTTTTATATTATATATTTAATAAAGTTATTATAAACATCCAAGAGAACCTAAAGTGGTTCATTAATGGAATATATAATAATATTTAAGTCCTTCGGCCGATCCTCAGATCTTGAGGAATAAAATATAAATTAATAATATAATATTTGTTTTAAAAACTCTTTTATGTCAATTTTGCCACTATTTGGTATTTTTTTCTAAATTCATAAAAACATTATTACATCGAAAAAAATTCATCTAACCAAACCTAAAATTTCATATTAACCTATAAAAATACTTTAATTAATAAAAAGTCTCAAATTACATTTATTTGGATATTTATAATAACAACTATTTTAATATTTCATTAATTAGGTAATTAATGCATCATCATTGTGTTATAAATAAATTAAATTATTTAATGTTTAAAAATTATAAATAAAAAAAACATTACATTGTAAATCATATTATCTTTCTAATTAATATTTATATTCGAATTTATCTTATGTGTGACCCTATATTAAAAATGTTTTAGCTATTAAACATTGAATTTAACACTTTTAAATCTTCTTTGAATTAAATAATAATAAATGTCATAATCTAATCCAGGTGGACCTAAAGGATCAATTTTTTTCCTAAGGTTTTTTTGGTATAATTTCACTTATACAATAGAATTAGGACATGTGTTAGGGTAATAATAATTTCATTTTTACCCTTAATTACCCTATATACTTTTAATCGTGGTAAATAAAAGTGAAAAGTTACTATTCACCAAAAAATATTTTTATCTTATTGAACCACATTTAACTTACTGATATCAACCATGTCTCTCGAATTTTTGAAATTCAACTCACAAAATTGTTAAAATTAAGTTTTATGTAAATTTGCAAATGATCCTAGGAGGTGGGTAAAAGACAGTAAAAAGATCAATAAACTTTTTATATATCTGAAATTATTATAAACTGACTCAAATGAATTACATTGAACATATATAGGTATTATTTATCTATTTTGACCTAAAATAAATTTAAATAACATAAATAAAAATTTGGTTTTTAAACTATAACCTAGTGTTTTTCACTATTCATCAAAAATTGAATGTTTTCAGAAAATACCAAAAACTCACCCTATGCTAATTTCAATATTCCAAATCTAAAACTGATGTCCATTTTTATAGATAAATTTATAAAATTTCAAAAAGTGGGTATTACTAATCGTAACAGGTAGTTTGATTGGTTGTGGTGTGTTCGAACTCCGAGTTCTGTACAACACACGGTATAGTATTATTCAAAGAGAAGCGTACCATGGATGCTTGGGGTGTTACATTCTCCCCATATTGAAATTATTTCTTCCAAGAAATTTATGAAATATTACTACATAAAAAGACTCAGTTGTTTCTTCATCATATGTTCCATGGGATCCCATGTTGCAGCTTCCATCTTATGGTTTCTCTATATAACTTTTACCAGATGAGTCGTCTGGTTTCTCAGCACCTGTTCTCTTGTATCAAGAATCATGACAGGCTTTTCTCAATAAGGAATATTGTATTCTAGTTATAATTCTTCATAGGTGATAGATGCGTTGGGTCAGACATGTATTTTCTCAACAATGATACGTGGAACACATCATGAACTTTGGAGAGACTTGGTGACATTGCCAAATGGTAAGCTACAACCCCAATTCATTCTAGAAGTTAGAATGTTCCGATGTGCCTGGAAATTAATTTTCCCTTATTACCGAAACGTATAACACCCTTCGATGGAGAAAAAATCAAGAAATCATGATCTCCTACCTGAAATTCGAAATTCTTCCTCCGGTTATCGGCATAGATCTTCTTCCTACTTTGAGCTTCTTTGATGTCGTTTTGGATTACCTTCACATTTGCCATAATTTCCTCCACCAGTTCTGGGCCTACAATTTTTCATTCACAAAAATCATCCGAACTGGTTGGTGTGCGACATCTCTTTCTATATAATGCTTCATATGGTTCCATTTGAATATTTGAATAGAAGCTGTTGTTATAGGAAAATTCTACCAGAGTTTCATATTGATCCCGTATACCCTGAAAGTCAAGTGACCAAGATCTCAACATGTCATATAAGGTTTGAATAGTTCATTCTGATTGTCCATCAGTTTGAGGGTGTTATGCAGTGCTCAAACGAAGTTCAGTATCCAGGGCTATCAGAATACTTTTCCAGAATATTGATGTAATACGGGGATCACAATCAGAAACAATCGATAGGGGTACTCCATGATTTCTTAAAACTTCATTAATATATAGTTTTGATAAACGTTCAAGTGATAAATCTTCTCTTATAGCAAGAAAATGTGCTCACTTGGTAAGAAAATCAATAATGACCCATATTGCATCATTTCTTCTAGGAGTCTTTTGTTGTCCCATGACGAAGTCCATCATAATATTATCTGATTTCCTCTCAGGTATGGGAAGTGGTTGTGTGACTCCTCTAGGGTGTTGCCTTCCAGCTTTCTCTAGTTAAAAAACCATACATCTTGACACAAAATCATAAATCTCCTTCTTCATGTAGTCCCACCAAAAATTTTCATTCAAATCTTTATACATTTTGGTGCTCCTAGGGTGTATCGAGAAATTGGAGCTATGAGCATCATCCAACAACTCTGTTTTTAGATCAGGTATATCTGGAACACAATCTATCTTCTCAAATTTCAAAATTCCATCTTCATAAATGAAGTCACTCAATCTCCCATTATTCATAGCTTTAATCATCTTTTGGAACTCTTCATCATCGGTCTGATAACACTTTATACTTTCTTATAAAGATGGGTTGGAAACCATTTGGAAAAGTATTGCTATTTCAACTTCCGTGGTTATCCCCATGTACAAAATTACTATATCCTTGTATATAGGATCCTTTTAAACTCTCAACTTGTTTATAGGTCCTTGCTCCTTTCTGCTTAAAGCATCTGCTACCTTATTTTCATTCTATGGGTGGTAGTGTATGGTGAAATAATAATCCTTGTGTAGTTCAAGACATATCCTTTTCCTCGTGTTGAGTTTATTCTATGAGAAAATATACCTCAAACTTCTGTGATCGGTATATATCTCACATTTTTCACCATAGAGATAGTGCCTCCAAATATTCAAAGAAAAGATTACAACTACGTAATCAATATCATGAGTAGGATGGGTTTTCTTATGAATGATTAGCTGTTGTGATGCATAGGCAATAACCCTATCATTTTGCATAAGGACATAACCAAGTCCTTTCTTCGATGCATCACTATAAATAACAAACCCAACATTCCAAAATGGTATAGTAAATACAGGAGCATGGACTAATCTTCTCTTCCAATCATCAAAAAATTATTCACACTCTTTTTTACAAACAAATTTAACCCCATTTCGTGTGAGCTTAGTTAATGGGTTAGCCAACGGGGAAACATTCTGGACGAAACGTCGATAATAACCTAATAAACCAATAAAACTATGTACCTCAGTTATACATGTCATGACCCATCCTCGGGGCCCGTGCCGTGACTACCCCAAGCCCGCCTTCCATAGGCCAGGGGATGGCGACTAGCACCAAGGCGTAAATCCCGGTAAAAAGGGAAGGAATTGCCTTTGTAAAGTAAACAATCGCACAGAGTACAAGCGGAAGAAGTAAACACTAAGAAAAAACTGAGTACAACAGTAAGTGTGGAAAGTAAAAAGGGGCCAGAAATACAAGCCCAACTGTAAAGTACAACTAGAAAGGGAAAACAGCAACTGAAAAGTAAAGATGCTACGCCGAGATGTCCACTGGAAATCCCACCTGAAGGGTGGGTACAGATAGCTCCTCTGCTCCTCGGGTCCCGCCGTCCGCTCCAAGTATGTCCCGCCCAGTGGTCCATCTTCGGGTACCGCCTCGTCGTCACGTCCACCTCTGGGTACCATCTCGTCATGAGGTCCTCCTCTGGGTAACATCTCGTCGTATAGTCCACCTCTAGGTACCTTCCAGTCCTCGAACACTCGGCCACTGTCAGCACTGCACGTCATCTGCAACCAACACAACGAGGTGCGGGCATAGCCCATGCAGGGGTGAGTATAACGATACTCAGTAGGGACCCCGAGACCCTCAAGGTCTCACTAAACCAACAAGGATAACCACAATGAAGATCTCAATAGATAACCTCTACTTAGGTATATGCCCATACATATACCTAAGTTATCAAGTAACCCATCTCAATCATGAGAAAACACAAGGATTGTGAAATCAACGGATAACCACTACCCGGGTATATGCTCATACATATACCTAAGTTAGCAAGTGACCCATCTCAATCATGAGGTAAACACAAGGTCAAAAGTCTCAGCTCAAACCAGGATTTTCATTATCGAAACTGTAACTGCTGAAGAGCTCCGTCTCTAGAGTGTACAGTGGTCCTGTCACGACTCTGAGGTACTGCTCACTAACCGAAGATTGTTGAAGTACTCCTCCTGTCGAGTATCGCGGGTCATCCACCCAGACACAGTAGTTCTTCCCGCCGAGGTATGTCACCCAAACACAGTAGTGCACACCCCCTAGTAGCCTGCTGAGGTACTCTCTAGATGAGTACCGCGGGTCTGCACTGTCACACAGGTAGTGCTCCGTCCGCCATGGGTCTGCACCTCAGAAAGTAGTGCTCTGTCCACTGGGCTAGTCGACTCACTCCAAGTCGAGTCGGTCAAGAAGTCGTCAGGTCTCAGCCAGTTACACGGTCTCTGTACTCTGCACGCTCGTCACTGAGAGGGTCCTCTCCACGAGCTACAGGTCGATACTCCAAGTATCTCAAAGTCCCACGAAGAAGTATCTCAAAGGACCGCCTCGTCATAGGTGTCTCAACACAACATACGACGCGTCAATCGGACGCCCGGTCTGTGAGTTATTAGCCTTTTCGTCCCAGGGCCCCGGTTGGTTTCGTGAGCGAACCAAACTCGGTTGTATCTCAACTGTACCCCGAACTCTCATAGGGTATACTCATAGGGACCGTTTCTCAACGAGATCACCAACGCCGCTGACGGTTCGTCAAACGGGCCTTCTGTCAGAAAGATATCAGCTTTTCCGTTCCAGGGGCCCGGTTGGATTTCAGTGCGATCCAACCCGGCCACTATCCATCTGCATCCAAAACTCGGGCGGAGGATGCCAAAAGTTCCGTATCGTCATTAGGAACTCAACGCAACAGACGGCGCGTCAATCGGACGCCCGTTCTGAGAGTTATTGGCTTTTTTGTTCCAGGGGCCCTGTTGGTTTTTAAGGCAAAACCAACCCGACCGTACTCCACCTGCGTCCAAACCTCGGGAGAAGTATTCCAAAAGATCCGTCTCACTTAGAGGAATTCAACGAAAATCGGACGCCCGTTCTGTTAGTTATTGGCCTTTCCATCTCACACCCAACCTGGGAAACTTCCCAGGAGGTCACCCATCCTGATCACTACTCTAGGCCAAGCACACTTAACTATGAAGTTTTAACCACGTAGGCTCCCGAAAAGGAATGTGCACCTTGAGTATAGTATACTGAAACGACCGTCTCGATCCAAGGGTCGCGTTGCCGCTGACGGCGAGTCGTTTGGAGGCTCGTAGCCCAAGATACGTGCATTTGACCAAAAGTGGTCCGAAACTGGGGGTCTGGGCCCGGCCCGACCCCCCCCCCCCCCCCCCCCTTGGGTCGTCCGAACCGGGTCGACCCGCCCCGGGTGGCAACCCAGGCCCGACGACCCGGCCCGACTCGGAAAACCCGGCCCAGCGCGGCGGGGCGGTCCGGCGCGGCGGCGCGGCCAGGGCGCCGTTCGTGTGCCGCGCACAGGGGGAAAATCCCCCGCCTTTCCTCAGCTGGCGGCGTGGCAACCTGCCGCGCCTAAAGAAAAACGGCCCCCCTCACGTGGGGGCCTGCCTTCGAGAAAACGGGGGGCCGCCTGCCCCCCCTTTGTTAAACCGGCCCCCTCATAATGGGGGGGCCATTAAGGCTGGCCGAGGGAAATTATTTCCCCCGGTTTTCTCCCTTCCGGTCGGCCCGACCTGGCCGGCCGGTTCTTCCTCAACGGGACCGGCAAGGCCGGTCCCCCTTCTGGCTTCCAACACCGGCGGCCCGGCTGGCCGCCGGTCTTCTCGTTCCGCCGCGGCCCGGAACCGGCCGCGGCCTTCGTTGTCCGGCACGGTGCGACATCACCGTTTATCCAATCCATTCTCCCACAAAAGGGGAATACTACCTATATGGAACTACATATGCCTTATAGGTACATGGTTTTTCATACAATGACCAACCTATGGGGATTGGATATATAATTTTCTACAGAAGCAATCGATTGTTGTACATCCAGGGATGTGTGATTTGAGAAATATTGTCACAGCCTCCATGCAATGAAAAGTTGACGTGCATGGTTAGTACTAACTATTACCATACTATGTGACTCTATTTAGCTTTCCTAAAAATGACAATTCAAACATGATAACTCCCAAAATTAAACAGAACACCTGAGTAACCACTCAAGAAATAAATTATGTTTATGAAATAATTTATAAGTGTTCTAATGGAATTATATCCCATTCCAATGTGAAAATCATAATTTATCCTGTCTGCCAAAAGGAAAGTTGAAACCCATGGGAAATTATAGCCGACCTAATATATAAAAAATAAAATCTGTTGACCTTATTAACTCTCATCCCCAAGAATACGCAGGGGAAAATGAAAAAAAGTGAACCAACATACTCAGTTCGTGATATTTTAATCAGACAATGGTGCTTCCTTTTGAAATTCCTAACACACCACAAAGTATCAAAATATGTATATGATACCTAAGACAAAAAAGTTTATTCATTACTCATTACAAACATTGAAACACTAATATGTTTCATATATTTTCCCATAGACTCAAGACACGATCACATCATCGTCTATTTGATTATCTGTCCAATGGTGATCCCCTCCATAGGTTCTATATTTTAATGGACAATTCTGAGTCATAGTACTTCCACAATCAATATTTCCAAATGAATCATTCCCATTGTGACCGAGTCACACTTCCTATATTTTTATTAATTGAAATGATAATTCAAATCCAATTAACCCATCTTATCCGGTCACATCATCTTTTCCTTGATAATCCTTAGATAACCCTTTATGATTCACATGTCTTGTCCTGACTAAGTTCCCAATACAATTCCTCACCAACCCAAACAAACTATTAGATAAGACACAAGTTGAACCAACTCTACTCATATATTATAAAGGTTATAAATTCCTATAACTAACATATCACTAGATCCATATTCTGAATCCTTATCCTAAGGACTATCGATATTGATCGATGAACACTCACCAAATCCTGTATAAGATGTATGATTAAGTCTTATGGATAAATTACATCCAAAAAAACATCATCATGCTATAAAACAAGTATCCACACATTCCTAATACATTATTAATGGATCACCATATGCTACTTCTGGAGGAATTCCAACACTCGAACATCACCCAAAACATACTCAAATATTTATATGACATTTATCCCAATATCCAGTAATACATAATTATATTTATCAACCCAAATACATGTTAAAAAAACCTTAATTCATCTGGTCTCAACATTCCCAAACCATTCAAAAATGTAGATTTTTCTCCAATTACCAACATTCCACTCCCTACCTTATGACCATACATGTCATCAGACATTTGTACTGAATAGATAATTACCTAATCACATTCCCCATCCAAAATAGACATATGAATAACATGTATAAGAATACTATCCTTCTTGAGTGGCAATGTAAATAGTATTCATCGTCTACTCCCACTTCATCAGAATGGATCTGATGCTGTTGGTTGAAAATAAGAAAAATTTAAGGTCACCACCAATAAAGGGACAATGGTGTAGTATGCAATTTATGTTTTAATTTAACTCACTCCTCCACAAAAAGTACCAATGAGTAATTCCATCAACTCAATAAATTTAATTTTTTATATTTCTCATTATATATCTAATTCTCTCTCTACATACCCAAGATGATGTCATAATATTGTGTGTGCTCTAATATAAATAAGAGTGAACTATGATTTCATATATTTTTATGCATAGCTCCCTAATATCCATGATAATGTCTGAAATATATATATTTTCCTTTACCAACACCGAACACCACATCTCCCAACTAGTTTTTTCATAATTCAGATATGGAATAACCATCTCATGCCACCCGGTCCATTTTCTAAACTAGACTGTCTCACAGGGTTCTTCAATCAACTCACCATAATGATGTAGGTCCCCATTCTTACTAGTGTAGTTTCACTGAAAATATCATTCATTTTATAACATGACCATTCACTGATTTTCAATTTGAAATAGAAATTCACATAACTTCTATGAACTAACATATCATTCATCGTGGGGGTACTATCATGTGGCACTCGATTCAAGAATTGTCTCAATATCTCATTGGTCATGGATGAAAATGATCAAGAAAACCATGTTGTAAAGAACATTTTTGTTTGATTTTATATGATCTCCCTAGAACTCCTCTACAAAATTAAGCACCATCATTTTCCATGTTTTCTCTTATGACCACCCTCCAGTAGAAGTCTTTTTCAAAAACTAAATCATCTAAAAAAATATTGATCAACTTTTCCAAGAATCCAAATAGTTCATCCCATTGATTTTAGTTTATATAAATTAATTATGGTTTTATTTAAAAATAAATAAATTTAATCATCATGCCTATATCCAAATACCCAATTACCTTCCATTAATTATTCTTTAAATTACTGTATATTAATATAATCACTTTGAAGGGAAAGTTAAATCGCGATCCAAAACTATTAGAATATTTCCCTCTATCAAATCCAACAACATAGTGACTAGTTCAGTTAGACAATACCTATGGCTACTCACATGAGATGCATAACCCACTCACTAGAATTAGTTTCACATCATCTAACACACGTATCAAAATTATCTAATACAAGTAAAAATTAACATGATGTAAATTCATCTACCAATAATGGTAAAAACATCAACGTAAAGGCTTAAAGAGGTAACACACAATGGGTATTCATATATAGTAATACCCCAATATTTAACTAATTGGAGAACTAACAATCTCCTTGGGTGTTACATCTTACCATGAAATATTCCTACCAAACTAAAACGATTAAAAAGATAAAAGTTACCGTGTTTAGTAATATGTCCCAATGTATGCCATTTTTCTATCAACAATGGTACTAGCTCATTGTTTAATCCTTATTTAAATCATAAATTATTGTATGTAAATTAGGATAGTACCTAAATGATCACTAAGATATACCACCTATCCATTATATTCATTTAAATATAAGAAGAAGATAATTGAGCCCTATAGTAATGTTCATGCTCCATTTCACAAAATCTCTCTTGGAAAACTAATGCTAAACCTTACACAAGGGATAAAGATATAAAACCAATATAAGGATTGAATATATGTAATTTAAATAATTTTCATTTGGTACATCATTTAAATAAACTCATGTACAAGTGATATCATGTAATAGTTATAAAGGAAAACTATTCTAAGCACGTCATTTACCTACCACCATGTTACATAATAGTCATATTATATTATAATTTCCTTTTAGTAATTTATTCACTATTAATTTAGTTAAAAAAATATTAATAAAATTATATAAAAATAATTGTATTTTATAATATGTGGAAACAATATTTTCTTTTGTAATTGTAATTTTAATTAATGGAATCATCTTAATAAAAATTCAAAAAAGTAGATAAAATTTCTTTTATCATTTTAATGGAAATTATATTTGTAATATTCTACCATATTTTTATAGGAAACCTGTATAAATCGATACAAACACTTCAAATAACTTTTTGACATAGAATGAATATACCCTCATGGGGTTAATAACAAAAGCTTGAATGTTAAAGGCATCCTACTAAGGGATCTTCCAGCTAATCTGGTTTTAGATAGGTGAAACCCATAAGAGGTCAATTATAAAAAAATAAAAACAACTATAATGGGTTAACCTCATATAAATCATAAGCTAACCAACCTACATGGTTCTAGTTGTTCATTTTGGGATTGATGTTTTATGAAACATACCATAACATAACTACATGGGTCCATTTCTGTGTTTATGGATTTAACATATAAGAAACATATCCCAAATGACCTAAACAGATAAAATTATGCATTTAGGGATTTATTAATATGGGCCATTATGACCATGGTATATAGGTGCAAGCCATTTTAAACCTTCAAATTACACCTAAACTTGAACACCAATTTTCTATAGTAATTTCAATTTATCATTAATATATAGTATTCATGGTTTATTTATATGTATAACCATTGAATGATTATAGATATACTTTCCATTATATGTTTCAAATGGATTTCATGTAATGGTAACAATTTATTCACATGAGGTGCTAGAATATAACATGTTCATATAAGTATATATAATGGATTATTATATGTATTACCCTTCCATATTAATAAATTACAATTAACTATAAATTTTTATTGGATCCCATTTAGTCACAACCACAAATGTTTCATCTCATGTGACCAATGGTCCATGGCTCAAACATTTCATAATTAGTCAACCAATCTCCCTCCTTCATGATGTAAGGGAAAACACTATTTATGTCAATGAATACAAATTAATAAAAATTCATATATCATAAAAATAATATGATACTCTATCAAATTATTGAGGAATTTATTAATAAAAATTGGAAATCATACAAATAAATAAAACTGGGTAAATTTATCATGTATCAGGCATTCAAGTTAGGCAACCTATATGGCAAGGAATATAAATGGTATGTGAATCTATATTGTCCTATAATGATGAATTAACATACCACATCTCTTTTCATACTAGGAAACTATGTAAATGTCATAAATACATAATTTAATAACCATCAGATGTACAATAATCACCCATGTTAAAATAATAAAAAACTATAATAATATTACCCTAAATAATCTCATCCCTTGAAACATGATATTCCCTCATGTGCAGGTTGGTCGGGCTCATTAGTCATCTATTTATAATGTTCCAACACCTTCATAACGTCATGTCTAAAATACCAATATATGATAATGATTTAAAACAGGTTGTACACAAATTTTTAGTGCCATCTACTAGGATCCACTAAAATGGTTCCCCGAGCTGATCGATCACAAGGCCGCATGCATGCCTCATAGTACGCTAGAGGGTCCCTACTAGAAGCTTGGCTCTAATGGTGGTACGGTGGGAAGACTATACCCTATGGATAAATAATTATTAAATGTATGTAATAATCAATAGAGTGGTGGAATATAATAACTGATAATAAATAAATAATGAATAAACTAGCCAATGCCAATTAAAAAACCATTCATGTACATGTGGATATACAATATAAAAATAGAAGGCACACATTAGAAATAAAATATGCATAATGAAAAGACTAAATCTCTAAAGGTTGTCTCCACGAGAATCTTGAGCTCTATCTATGCCTTATTCTTCTATGGTCTCATATCCAACCGTACATCACATTGAATAATATATATCCCTGATCCTATAACTATGAGGTTCCCCTAGGGACCAAATTGTGCCCCGAATTGTATTTCAGATGAACACAGTGGGCCACCACCGATGGTGTCTATTTCAATATATTCTATGAATATAGAATAATTTATTTTGAAGGTATATCAAAATAAAATTAGTGTAGTAATCAAAAATGAAATAATGTTAGGTTAAGGATCCTCAAGGACATCTGGTTGTCCAAACCTACTTTAGCCAAGGCCGGATTTGACTCTGAAAAAGTTTCACCATGCATATAATTTTATGATTTTATATATATAATAGTGTACATGTATATATGTATCTATATACATATATATATATATTACTATACAGAACCAGAGGTATAACACAATCATACATGCACAATCATATGAGTCACATATTTTAATTAAGGGTTCCCATGCCAATATATCTCATGGAATAATGTGGGATTCCATGAATGAGTGTCATGAATAGTATGGGATGACATATATGAGTATCACATTCAATAAGGGATTTCTTGTCTGAGTATCATGAATTATAATTTTAAGGATCATTCCCAACATCCTAATCATGTAATCATGGAACATCATGTCTATTAACCAATGTGTTGTGACGTTCCATGTCCAAAATCCTCATCAAAATGTGTTTGAAATTAAATTTCTACAACCTAAAACATTTTATCTCTATAATAATACAATATAAAAAAATCCCACATTCCCTATAGTCTCATAGCCTAGTTATTTTATACTAGGGAAAACCATTATTGCATCTGTTGTAATAAACATTCATTAATAAATTACATTTATTATTTAAAAATAATGTCATGGTAATTAAATAAATTCATTTAAATATTATAAATCAAGGATTAGGAATTTATAAATAAATATCTAAGAATTTTCACGTCTTCATACTCATACATGCCATGGTAAAATATGTGTGGCCCTAGGGTTGATTCTTTAAAAAAATTAAGTACATAAAAGGACAAGGACCAATGGTTTGAATCAAAATTATCTAAAAATTAATTTTAAAAACATGTATTATGGGCGAGTCAATACCTTTAATACGTGGTTTATAGATAATGGTAAACCTTTCTATTAATAGTTTAATAATCTCAAATTGTATATTACTGTTAGGGGGAAAGGTTCAAGAAACATTTAAAAAAATATCCTATGATAATTGATTCATCCCCACCACATACAATTAATGTAACCATATTTTACTATTTAATTATAAAATAATCCACTTAACACACCTCAATGTTTAAAAACCCATGTAATTATTAAATAATTTATTTTCATTCTGTATTTAAAAATTGAAATTCACTATAAATGTATAACCAAATAAGTCTTAATTATAGAAATTCAGAAATCTATAATAGTAGTATTATGATGTAAACTATTATAATATAAATAAAATTTATGAATATTATGAGGGAAAATATGATATATTTATATCATTGAATTAATAAAAAATGTTTTAAAATGATTAAATAAGGGTTGGTATTTTTTGGGAAACATGATTGTTTATTTAAAATTTTATAAAAAATCTAATGAATAAAAAAAATATCTTAATTAAATAGATTGATAAATTAATATTTTCCACATATGTTTAGATGAAAATTTTATAATAAGTTAATTAAATTTTCAGATATTCATAAAATAATTTATAATATAGGAGCCGGTGCTGTTTATAGGGGAGTTGAGTGGTGTTTTCTCATTATTTTGTTTGTTATTTTGTTATTTTTGATCAAGACTATGAATAGTTTCAGTATTATCACAAAATATATTAAAATTAGGAAAAGGGGTTACATATTTTTGTGATTAACTCATAAATTAATTAAGAAATATTTTATTTAACATATACTATATATATATATTGTAAATGCCCATATTTTATTATTCAAATAACTAAAGTATTTTAGAAAAAACCCAAAAATTTACCCTGTTATTTTTTTAACATGTATAATTCAAAAATTACATCCAATGTTTGAAAAATAAGATATAATATTAATATCTATATGTTTTTAATAAAATATTATTTTAATTAAAAATGAAAATATACATATATAGATATTTATTTTCATAAACTGTAGGTCATTCTCAAATTCTTGATTTCAAAAAATGCAATGGGTGAATTTTTGGGGTTTTCTAAAATACATTTATTTTTGATAATAGTAAAATATAGAAATGTACAATATATTTATAGTATATGTTAAATACACTAATTATTGAGTCTTTTTTGATGTATCCACAAAAATATCTAACTCCTATTCCTAATTATAATATATTTAGTGATAAAACTCAAACTATTCAGAGTCTTGATAAAAAATAATTAAAAAGTTAATAATATAATGGGAAAACACCCCTCTCCTCCGTAATAAACACCACCCTTCACCACCACTGCTCCTCACATCTCTAAATCCTTGATGATTTTCCATGTTCTACCCAATATGCCTAAAAATCCTCTTCCCCACATACATGATCCTTTTTCACCAATAAAAAAATTAAACCGACATTCTAATGTAGGTTCTCAAGGATGATTATTCATGTGGTAAATTCCTCTTTCATTTTCATTCATTTTTTACAATTTTTTTATTTTTATTTTACCTCCTAACCTAACTAATACATTTGAAATGGTAAATAATTTATCTCACATATACTATAATTTTATTTTTTTTAATTTAATATCCATAACCAAACCTCTCATATTCTCCTCTTATTCATTTAAATGAATGTACCATCTTCGATTAGTCCATTCACCTCCATTGAGGATGTTGAATTGTCTTGTTCCCCTAACACCTTCATGGATAGACATAAATAAAATATTAAAGATAAATATATTGTAAAATTTATATTATATATTTTGAAATTTCTGTAACTAATTTATAGATATAACATTAAATTAAATGAAACTAGTTTTTGATGGATATAAAACACTCAAAAAAACCTAACATTTATTATTAATACTCTATTTAATGTATCATATCGTAACTAAAAACCAAATGATATATTTGGAATTTTTTATAATTACTGAAGCATATTAATAACATTTGTTTCCAATTGCATAGTTTGTCATCCATTTTACATGAAAATCCACAATTAACTAACCATGGAAACATATTCAATTTTTAGGATTTTTTTATGGTTCATGGTGTTTCTATAAGGTTGAGAGTGGGTCTATGATGTTCGTCAAATATTTTTGTTGTTTTTATATTAGAATTTGATAGTAATTTTCATTCAAACATTAACTATGATGGTTACATCATAATGCTGTCACAATGGATACATTGTAAGGTAGTCGTGACGGTTAAAAATTATAAGGTAGTTGATATTGTTTCAATATAATTTATTTAATGTATAAAAATGATTACCCATGTGGCCTAAATGGTTTACTTTTGTTTTCAATGTTTTATAGAAACCTCATGTTTTAACAATGTATTTATATATTACTTTTATTGGGGAGAATTTTATCTTAATGTGTTTTTAAGTATTCATGGAATAATGGTTTTCATTTTTTATTTTTATTTCCCTTAGTAATATTTTTCAACTCATACTATATTTCAAAAAAATAACATGGTTTAAGGATTTGTAAGGGATATGAATAATCCATGTTTAATTTTTTCAATAATTTTCATGGATTCATTTTGAAAAATATGTATTATGGAATAAATGGAAACTATTTAATTGTATCTACATTTAATATTGTCAGTTTTTATTTATGAACATTAACCTAAATATTTAATTCAATAAACTTGAAATATCTACGATAATGTAATAATGGTATTAAATTTGAATTAACTACATTATATAATAAATATGGTCGAGTCCTTATAGTTGTTTTCAAAGGAAAATTTAGATAGATTTAAGGGTTATGATACTATTAGTAGATAACCATAAATTATTTTTACCTTATATTTATGTTGTAATAATATAGAATTTGAACATTAACATGTTCCTTAGCCTATGTTATGTTTATTCAGAATGGGTTTCCACATAAAAAAATAGGAATGTTGAATTAGGAAGGAACCAAGAGGATTATATATTTATGAATTCACAACATGGAAATGTGGGAATTGGAACTATGCATTTTTTGACAGTAATGGCTCAGTTGAAATATGATATAAATTTTAGCATCATCCATGTAATAGAACAACTAGAGATACCAGAATGGAACATGATTATAGTGAAACCTTTTATTAGGAATCAACTTCCCGCGTTCAGGGGATTTTATGACCCACTGAGAGATGAAGGGTTGGATAAATCCCTTGATAAGATATTACATGTCATAGGTTGTCCAAATAATCAATATGTTTGTCTATTTAATTACCATATTTATGGTTAATATGACTGTTGGTTGTCAAAATTAATGAATTTCATATACCGAGTAAGATTACTATATTTGAATGAGAAAAATTGAAGATTCATTTCCTTGAAAAATATATTCATGTGGTAGTTTGAATTAGGATTTTAATTAAATTTTTTTATTTTAATTTGATAGAGGGAGATTTAGTGTCTATGTATGATGAAAACTGCACTTGATCGGTGAGGTACACTCCATATATTGTTAAGGATCCTGATAGTAAAATCAATCAATCTTACTATTGATTAAAGCCAGAATATTGATGGGCATTAGGTTCCCATGAATTCAATATTTATGAGAAGATTATTTGGCGTGTAGATTTGGTTGAAATGAAGTTTTCTAATGGTAATATTTAGTTTGAAAATTAGTATATGAAGAGTTCTATATGTTAGTAAATTCTTATCAATGAAACAAATAAATATGATGGTAAGAATATTCAGTTCATAGTTAGTGGGATGTATGGTCAAATTCACCCAAGGGTATGTGTAAAAAAATACAGGAATTGTTTTTGATGTGGTGTGTTTATACACTTAGACCAATACTGTAATGTAAAACAAAGAAGTGTAGGAATGTTTAATTGTAGTAAAAAGAATGTAAAGTGTTTTGAATTTGGTGAGATGGTTAATTTTCCACAAACATTCTTAAATGATGAACTGAATTAAGGGAAGTATCTAGGATATATGAAACAAGTTATAGTTAAATCCTTTTCCAATAATTCAAAAATTGTGGGGAAATCTAATAAAATGGTATTAAGTGAGTTTTTTACATTGATTTTTGAAATGAATTTTTCAAACAGTTTTTTAAAATTTATTTATTTTTTAAAAAATATAAGGTAAATTAATATTTTTACCTAATGAAATGAAACCAATATTAATGATAGAAACTCAAGGGTGAATATTAATTCAAAAAGTAATTATAAGAATCATTTTATTGTGGTTTGTGGAAAGTTGTTAAAACCAAACCATGTTATTTTTTCCCTAGATGATTTTGATGTTTTTATGGGTTTGGATTTCATATCTATTTACCATGATATGATTAATTATTGAACTAAAAATGTTGTTTTTAGATATTGTTTTTATTTTTTTTACAATAATGAACCCCTACATATGTTAACATATCAGGAATCTGGGAAACTGTAAAAAGAAGGAAATAAACGTTATCTTGGAAAAATTATTGAAGTCAATGAAAATGTTTAGATTAATAATGTATCAGTTATAAAAAAATATGGATATTTTCCCTAATGTGTTTTGTGATTTTATACCAGTTCATGAGCTTGAATTTCCTACAGACATTGTTTCTGATGAAAAAAAATCTGAAAACACCCATATTGAATGGATCGATTAGAACTTCTAGAATGGAAAATGCAGTTTAATGTGTTTCATGATAATGTTTTCATTCATCTTATCACATTACCATGGGCTTATAATGTTTTTTTTCAAAAAAAAGACGATTCTATGATAAATATCATTGATTGTTGATATTTGAATAACATTAATTTTAAGATCATGTACCTACTTCCACATATTGATAATTAGTTTGATCAGATCCATGGAGCTAAATATTTTTTTAGGATTGGCATTAGATCTGAGTACCATTAAATGATGTTGAAAGAAGATGAAATTATAAATGAATAATTTTTAACTAGATATGGTCATTATGAGTTTATTTATGGCCATTTGGTTTGAAAAATTATCCTTGTCTATTTTTTTGTCTCATAAATATAATCTTATGTTAATATTTGGGATAGTTTCTTGTTTCATTTATGGATGATATTTTGTTTCTTCCAAGAGTTATGGATATCATGAAAAACATATAAGTATTTTTCTACAAATACTTAAAAAAATATGTTATTCAATAAGGTTTTTAAATTTTGATTTATGATTACAATGAATTTATTTTCAAGGGAAATTTGTAAATAAGGATGGTATAATAGTTGATCTTGAAAAAAAAATTATTTATTAAAGGCCATGAACTAAAAAATTTATTGGTATTTTTAGTTTACATTTATAATCCAGCTAATAATAATAGGTTTAAAAAAATTCATGGTTATCTAGCCATCAATCTAATATAACGGAAAAAGTGGGCAATTTTTGTAAATAAAAGAATGTGATAATAGTTTCCTTTAACATAATAGAATATTGGTGAATTCATCTCTTTTGGATCTTCCTTCCTAGAAATAGAAAGTTCGTAATCTAAATTGATACTTCATTGAGGAGACCTAGTTTCAATCTAATGTAGAATGAGTAGGTAATTGATTATTCATAAAGGTAATTTAGACCTCATGTGATAAATTATCACACACATGGTTTAGAATTAGAAACTATGGTTTTCATGATAAAATTTTGGAGTTATCAGTTATATGTAGTGAAATGTGAAATATATACTGACCATAAATGTTGATAGTACAAATTCATACGAATTGAATTGATCCTGATGTAGAGAAGATGAATTAAACAGATAAATGATTATGATTTCACGATCAATGAGCATCCTTGAAAATCCGACAATGTGGTGGATTCTTTGAGTCAAAAAAATAATTCTAAATTGACCATGATATTTTTGGAACATGAACCCTAAGATTATTATTTGATGAATATTGAAATGGAATTTATTGGTTTATAAAATTACAAGGGTTTTTATAATGTTTCACTGAAATCATTTCTATCATAATAAATTAATAAACAATAGATGGAAGAACATCATTTACAAGAAATTATATAATTTTTGAATAAGGGTTTGTTTTCATAATTTATCATTATTTTTTTTTTGATTTGTGGAGAGATTATGTGAGCCATGTGATTCACATTTGGAGATTGATTTATTTTGTGAATCTCGCAGTACACTATTTTCAATTCCTCCTAGGAGAAATAAGATGTATAGGGACATTCAAGATTATTACTGGTGGGATGGAATGAAATGATATTTTGTTAATTTTATATATAATATTTGACTTGATAACATGTTAAAATAGAGAGAAAACTACCAAAAGGGGTGCTTCAGCATTTTCCTATTCTAGACTGGAAAAGGGAAAATATATCCATGTATTTCATGGTAACAATACTAAAGACATCTGAATGTAACAATGTAATTTGTGTTATTTTTGATCAATCAAATTAATATTCACATTTTCTTTCTATTTATGATATTATGTCATTGGATTATCTTTCTTTATTGTTCCTCAAAGATATAATCGTGTATCATGGAGTTCCTCTCTCTTTTGTATCTGATCTGGATACCAGGTTCAATTCTACCTTTTTGAATGGCCTTTTGATTTCATTGGTCATAGATATAAATTTTCCCACATCACTTCTCCCCCAATCTAAAGGATATAATGACAAAAAAATTCAGACCTTGGATGAAATTCGAGAAGCTTATTCAATAGATTACAAGAGATGTTTCAATGAGCATATTAATTTATTTATTTTTTATAATAATAAAAATTTTCATTCCCATATTATGGTGGTATCTTTTGAATAATTATATGAAATGTTTTTTTGAAATATATAATTTGGGATTAAATTTGGGGAAAGGATGTTGTTGGGACTAGATTTAGTAGAGGTGTTGGAAGATGAAGTAAAGGTGATCCAAAAAATTTTGAGGATAACTCATTGGAGGGTAAAAATCTATACGGATAGCAGGAGGCGAGATTTATATTTTATGGTAAGTAGTTATTTATTTATAAAAGTTTTCACATGGGTAAATTTGATGAATTTTTTTTAGGAAGGGTAGCATGGTCCATGGTTCATTGAAACCTATGAAATCCATAAAAAAATGATTGATCACTTCCCTAACCAGTGGGTTTTCCTGAGTATATTCAAGGAACATCTAATTTTATCAACATAAAATTTAAATAATGTGTGTTTTAGATTAATTTTAACACCCCAAACATTGACGGTATGCTTCTCTTTGAATAATGCAATAGCTTGCATTGTACGCAACTTTGAGATTCTAACACACCACGACCAATCAAAGTAGCTGTTATGAATAGTAATACCCACTTTTTGAAATTTTATAAATTTTATCTCTCAAAATGGAATTCATTTTTGGATTCGGATTATCGAAATTATCCTAGGGTAAAATTTTGGTACTTTTCGGATAACTTTTATATTTTGATGAATACTGAAAATTAAAATATTTTAATTAAAAACAACTTTTTTAATAAAAATAATTAATAGTGATAATTTATGAATTTGAGTGGTTTAAAAGTATATTTAGATTATATTTTTATGATTTAATACAATGATTGTCATTGGACATAATTTCCCATTTAAACCGGGCATAAACAAGTGTCAATCTTTTGATAGTTATTAGCTCTTAAAAACACGTTTTTTGTTTTAACAATGAGAATTAATTTTAAATTAATTTCTTCCACTTATGTGTTTTGAATTTAGAAAAATGGATTCCATATTTAGAATCAGGTGTTCCAAATTTTTTAAATTGGTAACTTTTTTCATAGACATTTTTAATAATTACTTCAGTAAATAATTTATTTACCACGGTTAAACGGTAAATCCTGTAAATAAGGGTAACAAAATAATATTATAATAATACTAAATTACACTAAAACATTTCCTAACACTATTGGTTGATACATTTCCGCCCATGGGAATCTTTGGGTAGATTTTGGGTCCCCATGGATCCACTTGTAAATGATAATGACACTTTATATTAATTAAGTTAAAGTAAATAAAAAAATGTCATATGCATATATCTTTTAGAAAAACAACTTTTACACAGGTTTATATATGGTATATTTTCGAAAATAAATATTTATTATAAATATAAAAATATTTCATACATAATGGTATTTTATTTATAATTTTTAGACATTGAATAGTTAAATTTATTTATGACACAATAATGATGCATTATTTTCCTTATTAATAAATGAATTAAACAATTGGTATTGTAAATGTTAAAATAAATATAATTTGAAAGTTTTGATGACATCCAAGAATACTATTGGTTAATATTACATGTTAGGATTGATTAAATTAATTTTGTTCGAATTAATAAAGTTTTTATGACTTTAACAAAAATAATTTATTGAAGAGTGTCAAAATTGACATAAATGAGTTTTTAAAACAAATTTTATATTACTAATTGATATTATATTTCTAAAAATCTAAGTTTTTTCCAAATAACTTATATCATGATATGTGTTTCATTAATGTACCACTAGGGGTTATCTTGTATTTATATAGTATTTTTATTAACTATATAATATAAAAATACAATTTGACATGGTAAATGTCAAACTAATTAACTAAGATTTAAAACTAAAAAATAGGGTTAATATAATGACCCAAACCTGTCTAAAATCTATTGGTTGAATGGATTTCAACCCCAAACCACCTTAGACTTTGAATAATCCACTTTAGAGCCATTAAAAACCAAATATGAATTTATTATAAAATAATACTTTAAGTTTTTCCTAAAGAGCCCCTCCTCCCCCTTATAAAAGGACACCACTTCTACCCAATTCCTCACACCTCTCAAGACTTTTGGCTCGTCCAAAATATACCCAATTAAGATCCCTACATCCCTCTACTCCTCCTAGAAGCCTTACCTTATTCAGAAGACACTTCAAGAGTCCTTTTTTGGTTCAGACCAAAGGGAGTTACCAAAATTAAAGGTAACGATTTCTCTTTGCTACATTTCTTTTATTTTACTTCTACAACCCATAAATCTTCTTATTCTTTTCTTTTTTACAAAAAACTAGTATCCTAAATATACTAGTATATTTTTATGAAAGTTATTAGAACTACACTTACAAACACCTCCATCTAATGGGTGAAAAACATAATGTTTCTTGTGGATGGAAACCAAAAGCCTCAGGAAATGATGATTGTTCAATTATCTATACCGCCTCTCATGGTGGACATTATGATGAAACTATAATTAAATATGATATTAATGATATTTATAAGCTTCTTTAATCTAATTTTAAAGCATACCATTATTATTTTCATGTTTTATATATATACGATAATTTTAATTTGAGGAAGTGCGGACTACTGCCCCCTTAAAGTGATATGACTCATACATACCTTACATGGAACATATAAAGGATGGTGTTAATGAACATAAGTAACAAATATAAGATATTATATTTTACTATAATAATAATATACTTATTTATCATTTGGTTTTGATTCATTTTAAAATGAAAAATGAAATGGAACTAGCGTTCGTGCGTACGTACGAACTACCGTCTCCACGAACGCGATGAGATTCATTCCCATCGTATCCATTCAAGTATAATTATCATGTGATGATTAAAAATAATGTTTAAGGACTTGATATCATTCTGGATATGAATAATATACAACATATCTATAACAAACAGGGCTTATGTAACAAAACATATAAAAGAAAATGAGTATGTTAACACCTGAAACCATGATAATACTAAGATATTATTAACAAAGAAATGTTAAAAGATCATATATGATATCATATTAATGTATATTATACTTTATTAATTTAATAAAAATTAGTTCACCATTATACATGAGGTTATCATACCCTCAACTAATGAAATGTACAGGGTATGTGATTTTCATCTCACTCCTTATTCCCGTGATATTCATGCCATATTGCCACTATTTCCTTTTGTGTGGTGTATGTACTGACCATAATTGTATTATTTGTGTAATAAACATTAATTTATGTGTATTTACATATTAATTTTATGATACCTCTTTCATGGGGTGTATGTTTCTTAAGTTACCAAATTGGCAAGGGTTAATTCCTCAATCTCATTATTATCTGAGATTGTTTATGTGTAAGTATTTTCTTGGAAATTTTTATCATCCATGTCCATTTTTTATAAAAATGATTTCCAAATGAATATTTTAAGGATTTTTGAAAGGTGATCTTTATCAAGTTCAGAATTTTAAATTTTTTAAAGATTTATCTTTCTAAATCTTTTTAATTAATGTCCATATTTTCAAAATGACTTTATGGTTTTACTTATGTGGACATGAAATGTTTTGAAATGATAATTATTTTCAAAAGTTTCAAAGTGGTATTTGACTATTTGATTCCAAAATCACTTTTAAAATAATTACTTTATAAATATGTGACTTTTCAATGATTTAAAAAAAGAGATATTTCCCTCAAATAGTTTTGATTTCATCTATGTCAATATCCTTTGATGGATTTTAACATTATTTGAAGTTGATTTATTATGATACAAAACTTCCATATCATATTGAAGTTTTTTTGATATTTTTGACTATGGATTTGTTATTTTTATACCATTCATTTTTTATGGAGAAAGTATTAACATTTCGTATACTAGTTTTAATACGAATATTTATGTTATGTTTAAACCTGTTCATATGAGGAATGCATTGGACATAATGTGTGACGAGTGGAGCCCGCTATAGCTCCTCAATGCATCGGTAGGTCTAATGAGACAAACTAGTGTCTTGGCACGAGGCCTTGACAAAATCTTGTTTGTAGTATTGGCATGATGTCTTGCCTACGTGGTTATGATAGTCTGGCATTATGCATTCCATCATTATGATAGTGGTTATTGATATTGCATGTGATTATTCGACCAGTAGAATATCCATGTGAATAAGTAAATGGAATTATTTCATTTTATTTTTTCCATATTATGCTGAAGTTCAAGTTTAAAAGGATTTTGTTTTAGTTATACATTGACTTAAAAGTTTATGTTTATTTATGAAAGTTTCCACTGTATTTTTATCCTTACTGAGCATCGGAGCTCACCCCTTTCTATGTTTTATTTTTCCTAGGATGTGAAGAAGTGTATTGTGAATGACCTGCATGGATAGTATAAGTGGATATGAGTGTGGAGGCAAGATTTTGTTGTAGTTTTTCACTTTATTATGTAATGTAAGACTTATGAATGTATCTAGTGTTTCCAAGGCAACTAAACTAATCTGTCTTTCTAGACTTGATCTTTTGTGATCATGCCAATGTTATGTAATAATGCACCGACTCTGGGTAACTGGGGTCGAGGTGTTACAGTTGGTATTAGAGTAAGTTTAGTACAAACCTTGGAAGCTAGATTTAGATAATCTCTGATTAGAGCACATAGACCTAAGATGAACTTTGAGGAATAGTAAAGAACAACTTCCTAGAATTTTGGTACTGTAGAGATTTTGTGAGTTTTCTGAGAAATACATCCCTGTCTGGATACGAGCTGGTAGAGGTGGCTCTGGCACAGATGTACCTAGTAGTAAAACCCAAAAACACATCTTTGAGCTAGACTCGAATGAGAACTGGTGCACTACAACGAGCCTTGCTGCACTCTTGGTTACGACACCCCCGGGGGATATGCTTTGGATAATTCTCATTTTCTTTACAATCCATTATGAAGGGTTTATTAGTATATACTTCCTCAAAGAAAACATTTTTTATAATTATGGATTATATACATAAACTATTGAACTTATGTTAAGTGTTTTAGAAGTTTGGAATTATGTATTTTGATTCATAAACTAACCTAGCGTATGCCATTGTATATAAATGGCGCCTAGTAGAAAAAATGTGAACTGCAGCAATACGTATGATCTAAGGAGTAAGAAGGATCATATATTTCATGGTATTAAGACGTCATTTATAAGGGAAATATTCTCCCATGTATTCTCAATATATTAAGAAATAGTGTCATTTGTTAATAAGATAAGTAAATAATTCTCTAAGTTTTATGGCTTTGAAGGGATGAAATGGAAGAAAAGGATGGAAAAGAGAAAGATGGATAATGGGAATAGGGAAAAGAATAATTTATTCATATACGATAACAATGGGAACAAACACCCTAGAACATGCCTGAAAGGAATGAGATTTTGTTATAAGTGTGGAGATAAATTACACCATGTACATGACTGCAAGGGTAATAAAAAGGTTTCAAATGTACACTACTTCATCTGCAAGGAGTGGGGACACTATGCGAACCGAGGTCCAAATCATCAGATTATTCCCCAAATGATGCTATTGGATAATATTCATGTTATGATACTGCCACAGATAAAGAGGAATGACTAGTGTTCTTTTATTGTTATTAAAGAATTATGTCATTTGAGTGTTGAATCAACGATGTACTGGTTATAATAATTATGGGGTATATAAGGATTGTACTGCAGTAATATTTCATTAAGGACTTCAGATTGTGTGTAACCAAGAAAAGTGACTCAATAACAGGTTAAATTTTTGGAAAATATAATGTTGAGAGAAAAATAAACCTTAATATGGTTCTGATACCAAGGTAGTGATTTTGGAATAATACATGATTGATTTGGATAAATTATATTGGATATTCTTGATTACCTTGAAATTGATTAATGATTTGTATATTCCATCATTGTTGGAGTTTACAACATTTTTGGATATAAGGAGTATATCCAGTATTCTATATGTAATAAGGGATCGCGAATGTAATCAATAATGTTTTATGGTAATTTAGGATTTTACCATGTTTTAAAATAATACATGATGAAGGTGTTCACATGTTTTTAAATTGAAAAAAGTAACTTCATTGTGTTTAACTTCCTTATAAATTGTGGACTGTGAGTTTTAATAGTAGTATTTTGGATAAGTCTAAAGGTTGTAATGGATTAAGTTTGAAAGGTTATTTTTGGATTTTTATAAAAGGACAACACGCAGACCATGTGACAACCCGTCGCGTCGGACAAAGCTGCGGGAATCGAACCCACAACCATAGTGCGATTGTGATTTATCACCTACCACTGGACTACATGATGTCCCTAGATTTTATAATGTTGTTTCTTTTTTTAAAGGGTCTGATATGTGAATTATAAATTCTTTATATTTGGGACCCTATACAATTAGGATAAATAGAGTATTTTTTAGTTGTATTATGTTTTATAGTGAAAGATGATTTTGTGGTAGAAATTTATTAATGGATAAAACTATAATTATAATGTAATTATATCTCCATATGATCTTATCCAATCTCATAAATAAATTCCTCAACATTAAGTAAAGGAACTTTGATCAAAAATATTATCCTAGATGGTACCTTAAATCATCAAAATTTTATGGCTTTGTGATTGTTGGACATTTTGTAGCCATGTTCTCTACCACTCTCCATCAGATATTGATGGTTAAATTTATCTACCATATCCATGTTTTCTTACATGGAACCCTATAATGTGTTATTTTCGGTAACCTTCATACATACCACTCTTTATTTTAAATAGAGGTCTCATTAGTCCATTTTTTGATGTGGGATTTTAACTATGATATTTTGAAATGTCAACCCAAAGTTTCCAATACCGAGCATAAATTGTGAGGATGCAATTTTTTGAAGGAGGTTATAATGTAACACCTCATGCTTTCACAGTATGCTTCTCTTTGAATAATTCAATAGCTTGCATTGTACGCAACTTCGAGATTCTAACACACTACGACCAATCAAAGTAGCCCTTATGAATAGTAATACCCAATTTTTGAAATTTTATAAATTTTATCTCTCAAAATTGAATTCATTTTTTGTTTCGGAATATCGAAATTAGCCTAGGGTAAAATTTTGGTTCTTTTCGGATAAATTTTATATTTTGATGAATAGTGAAAATTACTAAATTTTAATTGAAAACAACTTTTTTAATCAAAATAATTAATAGTGATAAATTATGAATTTGAGTGGTTTTGGAATTATATTTTGAATATATTTTTACCATTTAATACAATTTTGGTCATTGGACAGAATTTCACATTTAAACCGGGCCTAAACAAGTGTCAATCTTTTGATAGTTATTATCTCTTAAAATACACTTTTTGTTTTAACAACAGGGAATTAATTTTAAAATAATTTCTGCAACTTCTGTGTTTTGAATTTAGAAAAATGGATTCCATATTTAGAATCAGGAGTTCCAAATTGTTTAAATAGGTTACATTTATTTTTATACATTTTGAATAATTACTTCTGTAAATATTTTATTTAACATGGTTAAATGGTAAATCCGGTAAATAAGGGTAAAAAAATAATATTATAATAGTAATAAATTACTCTAAAACGTGTCCTAACCCTATTGGTTGATACATGTCCGACATGGGGAATATTTGAGTCGATTTTGGGACCCCATGGATCCACTTGTATGTGAAAATGAATCTTTATATTAATTAAGTTAAAGTAAATACAAAAGTGACATAAGCATATATCTTTTAATAAAACAATTTTTACATAGGGTTATGTATGTTATATTTTTGACTATAAATATTCATTATAAAGTTAAAAATATTTCCTAAATAATGGTATTTTATTTATTATTTTTAGACATTGAATAATTAAATTTATATATGACACAATAATGATGCAGTATTTTCCTTATTAATGAAGGAATCAAACAATTGGAATTGTAAATTTTAAAATAAATATAATTTGAAAGTTTTGAGGACGTCCACGAATATTATTGGTTAATATTAAATGTTAGGATTGATGAAATGAATTTTTTTCGAATCAATAAAGTTTTTATGACTTTAAAAAATATCAATTATTGAATAGTGTCAAAATTGACATAAATGAGTTTTTAATGAAAATCTTATTTTATTAATTGATATTCTATTTCTAAAAATTAAAGGTTCTGCCAAAAGAATTATATCATGAAAGGTGTATCATTAATGGACCACTTAAGGGTCTCTTTGATTTATATAGTATGTTTATTAACTATATAATATAAAAAATACAAAGTGACATGGTAAATGTCATACTAATTAACTAAGAGTTAAAACTAAGAGATAAGGTTAATGTAATGACTCAAACCTGTCTAAAATCTATTAATTCAAAGGATTTCGACCCATATACACCATATACATTTAATAATACACATTTTAGCTATTATAAACCGAATATGAATTTATTATAAAATAATAATTTAAGTTTTTCCTAAAGAGCCCCTCCCCCCTTATAAAAGGATACCACTTCTAACCAATTCTTCACACCTCTCAAGACTTTTGGATCATCCAACCTCTACCAAATTAATCTCCCTACATCCCTATCCTCCTCCTAGAAGCCTTAACTTGGTCATAAGGAACTTTCAGATTCCTTTTTGGTTCAATCCACAGGGAGTTACCCAAATTAAAGGTAACGATTTCTCTTAGCTTCTTTTCTATTATTTTACTTCTCCAACCCCTAAACTCTTCTTATTATTTTATTTTGTAAAAAACCAGTATCCTAAATATAATATGATATTGTTATGAGATGTATTCGAACTACACTTACACACACCACCATTTAATGGGTGAAAAACATAATGTTTCTGTGGATGGCAACCAAACGCCTCACGAAACGATGATTATTCAATTATCATCTACCACCTCTCACGGCTGCCATTATGATGAAAATATAATTAAATATGATATTATTGATATTTATAAGCTTATTTAATTCCATTTTATAACATACCATTATTCATTTCATGTTGTATATATATACGATAACTTCATTTGAGGAAGTACGGACTACCACCCCCTCAAAGTGATATGACTCATTCATACCATACATGGAACGTATAAAGGATTGTGTTAATGAAATTAAGTAAAACATAAAAGATATTATATTATACTGGAATAATAATATACTTATTTATCATTTGTTTTTTATTCCTTTTAAAATGAAAAATGAAATGGAAGTAGTGTTCGTGCGTACGGACGAACTACCGCCTTCACGAACGTGATGAGATTTATTCCCCATCATATCCATTCAAGTATAATTCTCATGTGATGATTAAAAATAATGTTTAAGGACTTTATATAATTATAGATATGAATAAGATACAAAATATCCATAAAAAACATGGCTTATGTAACAAAACATATAAAAGAAAACGAGTAAGTTAACACTCGAAACGACGATAATACTAAGATATTATTAACAAAGAAATGTTAAAAGATCATATATGATATCATATTATTGTAAATGATTCTTTTATAATTTAATAACAGTTAGTTCGCCATTATAAAAGAGGTTAACCAACCCTCAACCAAGTAAAAGTACAAGGTAAGGGGTTTTCATCTCACTCCTTATTCCCGTGAGATTCAAGCCATATTGCCACTATTGCCTTTTGTGTGGTGTATATACTACCCATAATTGTATTCTTTGAGTAATAAAAATTAATATATGTGTATTTACATATTCATTTTATGATACCTCTTTCATGGGGTGTATGTTTCGTAAGTTACCAAATTGGAAAGGGTTAATTCCTCAATCTCATTATTATCAGAGATAGTTTATATGTAAGTATTTACTGGGGAATTTTTATCATCCATGTCCATTTTTTATAAAAATGATTTCAAAATGAATATTTTAATTATTTTTGAAAATTTCTATTTATCATGTTCATAATTTTAAATTTTTTAAAGACTTATCTTTGTAAATCTTTTTAATTAATTTCCAGATTTTCAAAATGATTTTATGGATTTATTTATGTGGAAATGAATGTTTTGAAATGATAATTCTTTTTAAAATCTTTACAGTTGTATGGGACACTTTTATTCCCAAATCTCTTTTAATTTAATTCCATCATAAATGTGTGACTTTTCAATGATTTAAAAAAAGAGGTATTTCTCCCAAACAGTTTTGATTTCATCTATGTCAATATCCATTGATGGATATTAAGCTTATTTGATGTTGATTTATTATGATAAAAAGCTTACATATCATATTGAAGTTTTTGTGATTTGTTGGATTGTGGATGTGTTATTTTTATACCATTCATGGTTTATGGAGAAAGTATTAACATTTCATATGCTAGTTTTAATACGAACGTTTATATTATGATTAAACCTGTTCATATGAGGAATGTATTGGACATAATAAGTGACGGGTGGAGCCCGCTAGATCTCATCGATGCATCGGTAGGTATCATGAGACAAAGTAGTGTCTTGTCACAAGGCCTTGACAAAATATTATTTGTAGTCTTGGAACAAGTCCTTGGATACATGGTTATGATAGTCTGACATTATGCATTGCATCATTATGAAAGTGGTTATTGATATTGAATGTTATTATTTGACTAGTAGAATATCAATGTGAATAAGTAAATGTAATTATTTCAATTTATTTTTGTCATATTATGATTAAATTCAAGTTTAAAAGGATTTTGTTTTAGTTATACATTTCTTTAAATGTTTATGTTTATTTATGAAAGTTTCCGCTGTATTGTTATCCTTACTGAGCATCTAAGCTCACCCCTTTCAATGTTTTATATTTCCCAGGATGTGAAGAAGTTTATTTTGAATGACCTGCAGGGATAGTATAAGGGGATATGAGTGTGGGGACAAGATGTTGTTGTAGTTTTTCACTTTATTATGTAATTTAAGACTTATTAATGTATCTACTGTTTCCAAGGCTACTAAACTAATCGGTCTTTCGAGACTTGATCTTTTGTGATCATGCCAATGTTATGTAATAATGCACAGAATCTGGGTAATTGGGCTCAGGGCATTAAATTAATCTCATGTTTTTACCCTAGATATAGTTCATTTATTAGTGAACCATTCTTTTTAAGAGAATCTTATTCAGATTCTTGACCATTGAGAGTATATATTTCTGAATTACGTAATTCATCATGTTATATTTTTGTGGAGAAACAACATATTTGAATAAAAACCTTGGGAATCTAAAAATTATATAAGGAAAAGGTTCCCTAACTATTTTAATAGGTAAATAAAAATTTGTGGGACAAACTTCCCAAAAGGGGTGAGATTTTAAGAACTAAAAAACATATAGAGTAATGTGGTTTCATTATTGAAATAAATATTTAAATTCATTATGAATGTATAATGATATAAGTGGAATTTATAGAAACTGAGGAATATATAGTAATATAATATTAACCTCACCTATGAGAGTATAATTAATTTTTTTATCTTATAATTTAAAATATGATATATTTTACCATGGAAGAAGTAAATAAATGTTTTCAAAATGATAAATTTTGTGTCAGTATTTCTGTGAAACATAAATGCTTATTTAAAATTTTTTAATTAATATAATTATATTAAATAAACTTATCTGCATAAAATATATTCATGAATTATCATTTTTATTTCTTATTATTAAAATATAATTTTATTACACCTTAATTAAATTTTATGGTGTCATAAAATCAACTATGTTATTAAAATCTGTATTTTTAGAATAAAAGATGATTTTAATTAAAAATTAAATTTCACATATTTATAAAATTATTTCAATTAAATGAATTTAATTTTTTAATTCTTTATATGAAAAATGGTTTTTTTGACTTTTTGAGATTTATCTAAAATACATGATTTTTTGGTGAAAAGTAAAATAAGATAATTTATAGTATGAAAACATTATATAATAAATACACAATTCAATGATTCATTGCTGATGTAATCACTGTAATCTCAACCTACATATAATTATTTTAATATATTTAGAGATAATTCTAAAAGATGCATAGTCATGAGAAAAAATAAAAATCTAATGAATAAAATAATAGGAAAACACCCCTCTCCTCCCCAATAAATACCATCGTCACCACATATGCTCCTAAAACCTAAAAATACTTTAAGGATGTATAAAATATAATCAATACACTCTTATGCCAGTTCCCCACATTTAGGAGCCTTGGTTCTCAACAAAATACCAAATCCAACATTCATAAAGAGGTTCTCAAGGAGGATAATTCGAGGGTTAAAATCCTCCCTCATTTCCATTATTTTATTTTCAATTTATTTTCTTTTTTATTCTCTCCATAGCACAACATATGAATGTGACGTGATGACTCCAATATCATATATATACATTTATTTTATTTTATTAAATTAACACCTATCCTCAAACATAACCTATTCTCCACATATTCATGAAAACGAAAGCATCATCTCTGATGTGTTGATTCGACACCTTCCTAGACGTCAAATATTCAATTTCCAAAAATGCTTTAAAGTCTTCCCATGAAACCATTATTATATAAAAAAAATATTTTAATATGTATATTATAATTTTTAAATTTTATGAATTTAGTTTATAGATATATCATTAAATAAATTGAAACATGATTTTGTTGGCTAGAAAAACCATCCAAAAAAACCAAACATTTATAATTAATGTTTTCTCAAATGAATAATCATCATATATGAAAAAAATGATATATGGTATAATTTAAAATTATGGAAACATATTAATATAATTTCATTCCACTTCATGTTTTTTCCTTTCATTTTAAAATATAATCCACAATGACCCAACCATGGAAACCATGAAATATACGCACCCAAAACAATGAAAATAAAAAAATATTAATAATAAATGGGTGAATATGATTTATGAAAATATCAAATAAGGTATTATAATTATTAATATAGATCCTTAATAACTTTATAACACTCTTTACTCCATTATAAATGAGGGTTGAACACATTTTAATGAATCCAATCCTAAGGTAAGAGGATTTTCTTTAAAAACCTCTTTTAAATTTCTATTTTTAAAACATTCAAATTGAATATTTTTTATGATTAATGTATTAAATTTTTATGATTAAGTTATAATAAATCTACATTATTTATTATTATAGGTTAGTTTTTGATGTCCCACTAATTATTTGGGTATGTTTTCTTGGAATTTGACCGTTATGGTTATTTCAAGTGTAAATGTGATGATAATATCATAAGGTAGCCATGAGGGTTACATTATAATGTAGTAATGAGGGATATATCCCGTTGAATGTTTTGATAATAAAAATTATCCTCCAATTTAAATAAATGGGTTTTTTATGTTTTATATGTTTTATATAAATCTCGTGTTTTCATAATGTAATTATATGATACATTTAAGGGTGAGATGTTTCTATGTCACGTGTTTATAAGTATTTTATGGAAAAATTGTTTTCTATACTTATTTTTATGTCCATTACTAAGATGTTTTTTCTCATAAATGTTTCTAAAAAATTAAAATTGATTATGATTGTTATGGGAAACAAATCCATGCTGAATTTTGTGAAAATATTTCTGGGTAACTTTGATAAAATTTTGTATGATAGAAGTAGTGTATTTTTTGGTAGTATACACTTTGTATTATTATGGGTTGTCATGTCTGAATTATAACCTAATTATATAAAATTATAAACAAAACAGATCCTTCTAAATGTTATTACTGAATTATAGTTGAACTAACTTGGTTCTGTAATATATAAGTCTGTGTCCCTATACAAATGGTTCTTTTAATTCCAAATCTAATGATAAGAGGACATGAAAATACAAGTGAAAAACTCATAGGATGCTCCAACATGTTATAGAAGATCTCTCATAATGAAATTAAGATCATTGGAACTAATTAAATAAGGGTGTTAATATCCTCATAAAATATTTCAAATTTACAAGGTATCACATAGAAGGTCTGACTTGTAGCGTAGTGGTGTATTTTATAAATTACAAAACCGTAATGGGAATGAAACTAGACCACCAACCTTATATAAATTATTCTTCACTCATATATTCATGGGATTTCATTTGAGATGAATTTTTAGAAATCGAATAATCATAAAAATTCCATGAAAATAAGGCATTCCAAAACACATAGATTTAGAAATCCATACAAGGAGATAATCAAATGATGGAATAATAAGTAATAAAAGAGTAAAAAATATGCTTCCAACACACCCGATGAACTTCTATTTAGACCATGAACAAGGGATATCCATATAAGCCTATGGAGAAAGCCAAGGGGGACCTCGAGAATGTGGTGGATGCAGAAATTGGTGAATAATTTGTGGAGAATATTTTAACTAAATTGCAGAAGAAAGGTAATCTCATCTATTTAAATGTGTTGCGTAGTTTGATCAAACAGTTTGGCCAAATCATGTGCCAACTATACAAGTTTACCACCTTAGGGGAACTAACTGTGTGGTCCCGGAATAAAGTTCTCCTAACCATGTGTAACCCATGTGGATCGGTTATGAAATTTTTTGATGATTCAATTCAAGGTTTCATAGCCTGTGGTACACTATTTGGATAATAATATGACAGTACCCTGTCCCCAAACAATTGACATACATGGTTAGAAAAAACCAAGTGCTCACTGTGGGCCTCTATTCAGATTTAAAAAAATAGGAAATTCGAATAGCAATGATCCTAATACTAAATAAAACCCTTGGTAAACATATCACGACATAGAATCCAACTAAAAAATTTATTTTTTATAGTTAAAATGAAAATATTTTCTGGTTTGATGTTCAAATTGTAATTTTTTCCTTTATACTAAAGGAAATGTTATAATTCCTCTTAAAATTATAACCAGTCTAAAACGTTAAGAACCCACATATTCTTTTTGGGTATTTTTTTTCTTTTTTTGGTATTTTTGAGAAAAAGATGAGTTTGTGGAATCTTTTTGACGTACACGCAAAGTACTCAATTACAGTGGGTAGTCGGGTGCTTATCGTGTAGTGGCCATGCACACCGCTATGTGTGGTGACTTGGGGACTGCCTAATGATGGGCCCGGTTAAGGCAAGTACATGGTGTGAAAATTATTTTATTCATTAAACGCACTGGGGTCACGTCTAATTTATAGAAATACCTCCTTATAATTCTCGTTCGTCCGAGAGAGAGGGTGCGACCTTGATTTTTCTCTGAGATTCCGATCAAGCATCAGTTCTCTGAAATGATGGTTATTGATTGCACTGGGATCGACTCGGTTAGATCTTCCTTCTACTAGATCTTAGTTTCATAATTCCACTTCATTCTCATGTTTTCTTCAGTTTGAGAATTTTTAACATTTTTGTAGATATATGATGTTATTAGGAGATTCAAGGCTTGAAGATCACATATATCAATACTACAACACCTAGGTAGGTGGTTTGTGCCTTTTCTTTGAATGTCTTTGACTTATATGGGAAAATTTTCTGAATACCATAGAACTGGGAGTTGCGTGTTAATTGTTTTAGCCTTGTTGATTACATACTATGATTGTCTGCTTGAGTAGAGGTAAATTGAATGATAATAGGGTCAATTTCTATGATCTGAAATTGTTTTCCCATGCATGTTTGTTTATGACCGTTTGGTCTTGATTAGCCAGTTAGGTTGCCTTGTTTATTTCCCAGACCTAGTATTGTAGGATGGAGTGATTTTTGTTTATCTTCCATTTTGTTATGTTGTAGATAGTTAGCCAAGTAGTTCTCGAGGTTTACTTTGGATTATACATGTTGCTATGTCAGTTTGTCTTACATAGGGACTTGATAACCTGTTGTAGTGGGCCATAGTTAAAATAGACATAAGGGATTCTCCAGAGTGTTCTTATTACTGTTATAATGTGAGACTATAGGGGGAATTGAAGTAAATTTTTCCTCAGAGTGTCTTTAGTTCCTCGAAACTGGCCGCAGGGGGAATGTGACTTATGTACTTCCCCAAAGCACCATTAGTTACCGATATGATACTATAGTAGTAATTGAAAGTGAGTGCTTCCTCAGAGAGTCTATGCTTATGCTGAACCAAAGTGTTTAGACTGAGTGAATTTCCCAGTGAGTTGCTTGTAAATGTTTGGTTAAACCTGAGGGGTTAGGCTATGTGTAATCACCGAGGGTTACCATTGGTGTTTAGGTTATTGATTTTTTTTCTAGGTATAAACATAGGGGATTAGGATGTGATTACATCCCAGTGGGTTTTGATTTTGTTATTATCTATTTACTTTTACGTGGTATCGAATTCTTTGAACCTGTGTAATTGTTTACTGTTGAGTAATTCCATGCTTACTACTTCGTTTGATTATTGACTACCATATATATTCAATGACTATTAGACAGGGATATCGTGATGGTATCCCACTGGTATTTCATCTCACAACCTATGTGGGTCATGCTTTTGGTACCAAATAGATTATATTGTTGTAGATATAGATAAGGGAAAGCACCCTTCTACTTCAGGTACTCAACTACTTTGGAGCTGGATAGCATGGGGCCCAACATAGGCTTGCGATGCTGTAGAGTTTATTATTGTTGTTCTTAGTACTTGGGTTCTGTACTGTATTTCAGAATTGTGACTTGTTTGGATTATTTATTAGACATATCTACCATTCATCATATATATATGTGTGCTCCGATAGTTTCTTTAATCAGAATTCCACTGATTACTGTTGTTTAGTATGTTTATTTCTTTCTCTATTGTATATCTGTTTACTTCTGATGTGTTACTCTTCAAATGAGGGCATAGTTTCCCCGCTATCACACCCAAGGCCCTCGTTGCAAGTCGGAATCCTCTAGCATTTGGGAAATGTGCTTGAGGCCATGTTACCAACCTTGTACTAGGCATCTCTGGGCGACTTCTGGAACCGGGATGTTACAAAGTGGTATCATAGGAATTTATTTTGCTTGACTTATTATTTGGATCCTATAGACATTGATAGGAATGAATAGGTACTTGGTAATAAGTTTTTCCCAGTAGTAGCTAACCTGTGAATAGGGAAAAGAAAATCTACCTCGTTATTGCAAGTTTTATGTTTTTTCAATTATTATAGTGGATTCATTTTCACATTGAGGGATTTAAATGTTTTTTTTTATTATTGTTGATGTTATTGAGGTTCTATTTCTATTGAATCCCTTTTAAATGAGGGTATTCCATCTCATGCATCATATCATAACATACTAGGAATCTAATGTCATGCATTGTTGCCATGCCATTTAGGGTGCATTCGCAATTTCATGTTGTTTTTATAGATGTTGTTCTTGATATGAATTCTTTTGTATTATATATCTTGATAAAAATACATGTTGTTTTATAGGGTATTGGTTGTGTAACGTTTTGTTTGAATAAAATCCAAATTTTGGTTCTTGAGGTGTTATGGGCCATGGTGGATGGGAATTTGGTGGATCATTAATCTATTATGCTTGTTTATAACATGTATAAGATGCCACGCTATGATTGGCAATGAGTATGGGCCCTCACAGATCAGAATTTGGAACGTTAATGTTTGTTTCAGTATTTTCTAGGTTTTGGAGAAGTTTCTTAGGCTTATTGTCCGAAAAAAACAGAATACACGTCATGTAATATTGAATACAGTCCATGTGTTCTTCTGTTCTGGAAGAAACTGTTTTTCAAAAGTACAAGTTGTGTACTGTATTTACATGCCATGTAGTATTTAACCATGTCACAGCCTATGTGGCAGAGACACATGGTTGGGAAATCCTTGGGGAAACACGCCGTGTACCGGTTGTACACACCGTGTTTTGTAGACCATGTGTCCACCCGTGTGACTATTGATATTGAAGGATGAAAATTATGTTATACACGCAATGTATTTTTGAAAACACTATGTTGTGTAGACCAGGTATCTGACCGTGTAACTAACAACACAAGTCGGTGGAAATCATTTGGTACCGGCTGTGTCCTTCCGAATGTTGTCGTGAAGTGTGAGCCTTGTAACCAGCAATATAAATAACAACATGGGTTGGTGAAGTTCGTCTAGCACTCGTCGTGTCTAGAACTAACACACTGTGTAGTCCTTTTATAGGATAACATTGTTTCTTAGATGTGTAAGTGAAATCGGGTAGGGGAAGGGGATTCAAGTAGCCGCTGTGTGTTTGGAAAACACGCCGTGTATGGGGTGTTACATGACCAGTTTTGGTAGAAGTACACGCCATGTGAAAGGATAAAGGGAACACACCGTGTAGTAAAGCATACACATCGTTTATATATGTTTTTTAAAACAAGAATTCATTCATTCTCATTTTCCCTTCTTACCCTTCCGTCTTTTATTCCTTGATAATCTTGATCAAAGTTGTGTGTTTGTCCTTGCCGAGTCATGCAACCGAGATGTCCTCTAGTTGTCCGCCAGTTATAGGGTAGTGATTAGACATCAGACATGGCTAATCAGGGACAACCTGCAATTCCTCCAACTGTTCCAGTCTTGGCACCATCCATCATTCCAGACATAGGTGTGGATGCCCAATTCTGATAAGTCTTTATAAGAATCATGCAGAGCTTCTGCAGTGTACCGCATCCTCCCCTGTCTATGGTAGAGCTAACACAGGATTTCTAGCTGCAGCAGCATCCCACTTTCACCGGGGAAGGGGGACCTCAAGCTGCAGAGTCATGGTGAAAAACCAAGATTTCAATCTTCGAGCATCTAGAGGCACCTCCAGAGAGGATAGTCAAGATCGCGATGTATATGCTTCAGGACTCCTCCAAGAGATAGTAAGATGTGATCTCACAAGCGGGACGCTAGTAGGTCATGGATTGGGATGACTTCTGGTTTTATTTTTTGGACTACATCTATCCAAAGACCCTGAGGGCCGATCGGGCTCAAGAGTTCAAGAGACTGGAGCATGGTACTCTCTCAGTCATTGAGTACACTTCTCATTTCACTGAGCTGCAATGATTCATGCCAATTCTAGGAGGTGATGAGTTATTTTTTGAAAGAATGTTTGATGATGGTCTGAGTCAGACATCTGATCGTAGGTAAACATCTTCATGTTGACTTCCATCACTTATATCGTCAACCAGATGCTGATCATGGTGCACAATTTGAGGGATTATGGAGTTCTAAGCCCGGTCGGTTTGACATACACAATTAGTATCCCTCCTACTGATAGTAGGAAGCACAACATGGGGTCTTCACACGGTGATACAAGGAGGAAAGACACTTCTTCTGGTAGCCATGTGGTGTGCTCCCAGTGCGGGATGAGTAGGCCTATGAGGCCACATTAACCAAGGGACGTAGTGGAGTGCTAATATTGTGTCACGATGGGTTATCTGCAGCGTTTCTATCAGATCTTCTCACCAGCAACTGGTGACATGCGGTATTTTATGACTCCTCGTTCATGAGCAGCACAACCAGTGTCTCATCAGTCTGGGAACTAATGTTTTTCTGGCCGTTTAGGCTGAGGTGGATGTCGCGGTCATGGTAGTCATTCCCTGGGCATTCAGTGACAACAAGGCGGATCAGCTCAGGGTGGTAAGGTCGGGTCACATGGTCATGGTGCAGGTCAGACATTTGTTGTGGAACAGACCTAGCAGAAGCAGGATCCCATACCCTCTATAGTTCGAGGTTCGATCCTAGTTGCATCAGTTTTAGCTTCTGCTCTTTTCGATACAGGGGATTCCCATAACTTTATATCAATTTCTATTATAGAGAGCCTTGGGCTCTATGTCTTTACTTCTGCTAATGTCTTGATGTTTGAAAAACCGTTGGGGAAAAGAATGACTAGTGTAAATCAGTGCAAAGAGTTCCCTCTTGGGTTTGGTTGGTGTCACTTCCTATTGGACCTTTATGTCCTAGAGATGATAGGATATGATGTCATTCATTTAATAGACTGGTTAGTTCCCTTCCGGGCAGTTTTCAATTTCTATCGTCATAGGGTGAGTTTCAAATCACCAATGGGTAGATCTTTTCATCATAAGGGCGAATGGGATGTCCAGGCATGAAGAGAAGGACCTAAGAATCATGGGTTGGGAGGAGTTATATTCCAGATTGATAGTCTATATTTGGATGACCAGGGGACTTCACAAATGGGATTTCCCCCAGAGATGGAGCATTTTAGCGACATGTTTCTAGAATACTTTTCAGTTTTTCCTCTACTGCATGAGGTAGAATTTTCTATTGAGCTTCATCCAGGAGTGGCATCGATGTCCATTACTCCTTATAGGATGGCTACCCTAGAGTGTAAGGATATCAAGAAGCAGTTTGAGGAGTTGTAGGAAAATGGTTTCATCTAACCCAGTTCTTCTTCTTGGGGTTCACCTATCCAGTTTCCAAAGAATGGTGACGGTACACTCCTACTTTGTTTGTATTATCGGAAGGTGAACCAGTTGATAGTCAAGAACCAATATCATTATCCAATGATTGATGATCCCTTTGATCAGATTCGAGAAGCCTGTGCGTTCTCGATTATTGAATTGAGGTCTGGTTATCATCACTTGTGTGTTAGACCATATTATATACCACCTAAAACCTTACAAAGCAGGTATGGTCTATACGAGTATGTGGTTATGTAGTTAGGTCTCACGAATGCACCTTCCATCTTCATGGCATTGATGAACCGAGTGTTCCATCCATACATGGATTATTTCGTGGTGGTTTTTGTGGATGATCTCTTGGTGTACTATAACACTCGACATAACCATGATACCCCTATTGAGATCGTTTTGAGTACACTGAAAGAGGATCAGTTAAATTCTAAGCACTCAAAATGCCACTTTTGTATGGACCAAATTCACTTATTGGGTCATGTTATCTCAGAGACAGGAGTATCGGTAGACCCATAGAAAGTTAGAGAAATAGTTTCTTGGGAACATCCAAATAATGTTTTTGTGGTTCAATATTTTCTAGGGCTGGATGGATTCTATAGATTCTTCATGCATGACATTTCATTCATAGAAGCGCCTCTGACGGCTTGACTAAGAAGGGTGCGAAGTTCTTGTGGACCATTTCATGTGAGTCAGACTTTCAGGAGAAGAAGGAGAGTTGATCTTCAACACTGATACTAGTGTTTCTAGAGCCAGGTAAGAGATATATTATGTATTATGATGCTTCATGAATTGAAAACTGAGTATTTCTTATGCAGGATGAAAAAGTCATTGCGTACGGCTCTAGAATGTTGAGGCCACATGAGAGGAATTACCCAACACATGATCTTGAGTTGGCTGTAGTTGTTCAAGCATTACGATGTTAGAGAGATAATCTAATGGGAGAGTATTTTGTGGTTTTCAATGGCCCAAAAAGTATAAATTATATCTTCACTCATCGTGTCCTGAATTTTAGACATAGAAGGTGGGTTGAGTAACTTCAGTCTTTTGACTTTGAACTTTTCTATACGCCTGGGAAAGGAAATGCAGTGGTAGATGCGCTGAGCAGGAGGACTCATATACAAGAAGTTCAGGAGGATAGTAGTGAGTGGAAGCTTATGGCTCTGTTCTCTGAGATGCATTTGGAGGTGCACGACAAATAGGGGTAGTCATATATTTATTCTGTAGTTGTTACATATACACTCTAGATCGAGTGCGAATGAGGAACCTATCATATTTTGAATGCCCATCCCTATGGGAAAGTGTGTCAGGAGAGGACCCTATTCCTGGATGGACCATAGGTGAGGATGAGATCATGTGTTTTCATGGGCGCATATGGGTGTCAGCAAAAATACGTGATGAGCTGATGCGGGACATTCATTCCCCTATTTGGGCAGTTCATCCGGGTGTCACTAAGATGTATTGTGATCTACTCCGTCATTATTGGTGGTCAGGTATGAAGAGAGATGTTTCTAGTTTCTTTATGAGGTGTCCGACCTGTCAGTAGGTGAAGGCGGAGCATCAGCGACCTACCAGGCTTTTGTATTAGTTACCCATTTCGGAGAGGAAATGGAACGATGTCACGATTGACTTCATGATGGTTTTGTAAAGGTTAACTCAATGGAATGATGTAGTTTGGGTTGTCGTTGACAGACACACGAAGGTTTCTCACTTCATGCTGGTCAAGGAGATTTTTTCTATCGAGGTGCTGGGAAGGTTGTACCTCCGTGAGATCATACATCTACACGGATTTTCACACTCCACTGTTTAAGACAGGGAAACGTGTTTTACATCATGGATCTGACATGGATTACAGAAGGCCTTGGGTACAAGGGTACTTATGATTACAACTACCCACCCTCAAACAAATTTCCAGTCCTAGCGTACGATTCAGGTGCATGAGGACCTACTTCGTGCATGCATCCTTAATTTTGGAGGTTCTTGGGAGAAGCACATACCTTTTGATGACTTTTCAAACAATAATATTTTTTAGGAAACTATTTAGATAGAACCTTATGGGGGTTTGTATGGTAGGCCATGCTGATCACTTTTATGTTGGCTGGAGACAGGGGAGGCTGCTATACTGGGACATCATCTTGTCCCGGAGACCACATTGCAGATAGAGTTGATTTAGGGGAGGATGGCTACTTCACAGTCTCGACAGAAGTCTTATTCTTATCAATGGAGATGACCTCTAGAGTTAGAGGTCAGGGATCATGTTTTTATGTGTCTCAAACCATGTTTGGGGAACCAGAGGATTAGGAGATAGGGTAATCATTCACTGAGGTATTTCGGGTCATTTGAGGTTTTGGAGAGAGTTGGGCATGTTGCCTTTCTGTTTTAGTTACATCAGAGGTACATGGCTATGCACGACTTTTTCCACGTTTCACATCTCTGAAATTATTTCTCATACCCTTCTCGTGCTTTTGAACCCAAGGAGTTCGAGTTTGAGGTGGAATCCTTGTTCGAGGAGCTTCTTATACAGATTGTTGATCGAAGTGTGAAGGTTCTCTATGGTCAGTCTGTTCCTCTAGTACAAGTGTTATGGCAGTACGAGCAGGTATAGGATAAGACCCGAGAGAGGGTGTCTGATGTACATTCGTAGTGGCCAGAGCTGTTTGAGGATTATTCTTCTACCCTACCTTTCTAGGGAAATTCAGGGACAGATTTCTTTAAGGGGGAATGTGACGTAAGTGCTTCCCCAAAGCGCCTTCAGTTACTATTATGAGACTATATGAGTAATTGATGGTGGGTGCTTCCTCAGAGAGTCTATGATTAAGATGATCCCAAGGGGTTAGAATAAGTGTACAACCCAGATGGTTGATTGTACATGTTTGGTTGAACCCGAGGGGTTAGGTTGTGAGTGCTTCCCAGAGGGTTTCTGTTGGAGTTTATATGCCTTCTTGTGATGATAGGTTGGATAAGAGGAGAGTAGGCTATGAGTACATCCTAGAGGGTTACTGTTTGTGATTATCTTTTTATTTTCTATATGGAATTGAATTCTTTGAAACTTTGGAATGTTTTACAGTTGATTAATTCCTTTCTTACTTCTATTTTTGTGTATTGTCTTCCATATATATTCACTAACTATTAGGCATAGATCTTTTGGTTGTTTCCTATAGGTATTTTGTCTCTAACACTATTTCAGTCATTCTTTTGGGAAGAAACATATTATATTGTTTCTGGTATAGATATGGGAGAGCACCTTTCGACTTCAGGTAGTTGACTACATTGGAGCTGGAGAGCATGGGACAAAGCAAGCGATTGCAATGTTGTGGAGTTGTTTGCTATTTTTTTCTACATGGGTTTTGTACTATATTTATGCATTAGGACTTATTTGGATTCTTTCCTAGACATATGTATCAGGAAGCATATATATATATATATATGTGCTCCTGTTGTTTCTTTCATTAGTATTCTGTTGTTTACTGTTGTTTAGTATGTATACTAATTCCTCTATTATATATCTTTTTACTTCTACTATGTTACTCTACCAATGAGGGCATAGTTTCTCCACAATCACCTCCAAGGACTCACTTCAAGTCGGTAGCCTCTAGCATTCAGGGAAATGCACTTGAGGCCATATGACCAACCAGGTAAGAGGCGTCTCTAGGGGGATTTCGGAACTAGCACATCACAAAAAACACATGTCCGTACATCAATTATATCATGAATAATCCAATCTTATTTAACTACTACAATTACATCATGAAAACCACTATTTTCAATAACATTTTCTTCGTATTTTAGGAAATTTTAAAAAAAATGATCCAATTTTTCTTTTTCATGCATCAATCATTTCCAATAAAAAATGATTTATAATAAAGTTTAGAAAAAAAATATATTCATTGTTTATGTATATTCAGATGAAATTAATAATACCAGGTAAATATTTAACGAATTCGATCATACTATTTTAATACATCCTTTGATAATAATTGGATAAATTCAATAACCATAAAAATCCATTTTTAGTATCAAATTAAAGTATTTTACATGAATAAAGAATAAAAAAACCATGTGTATTAAAAATAGCCATCAAATTTTATTTAAAAAACTATTTAAAAAGAGATTTTATTAAGAGATAAATTAGACAAAAAACATCTTTTGATATTTTTATCCATTAATAATGTATCCAAGTAATGTATAACCCAACACCACTTCTCCATTACTTGAAACCAAACATCAGGATTCAATTCATTTCCTCTATTGACCTTTTATATATTTATTACCATTTAGAAAACATATAGTATATATTATATGTATATATACATATCAATGTAAATTGAATGTATTTCTATAAATAATAAAGTTTTAAGGAAACCATTATTCTCCTCCATCCATCAATATATTAATTTATATTGATTTTGATTTGATTAAATAAATTATATTGTGTATATAAGGTTAAAATTACATTAATGTGAATGGAATCCATTTACAAGAAAACAGACAAAAAACAGCTGTTACAACCATGTGTAGGTCCAGGAAAAAACATACCCTTCAAGAGAAAACAGGTCAAAACAGCACCAAGAGTGACCGGGAAACAGCCAGCGCGCCGCTCATGCCAGACCTCAAATCATGAACTCAAACCAGACCTCGTAGAGTAGGACAATCCCCATGCATGTCCAAGCATTTCAATGAAGATTAGGATAAAACCCATGCTAGAAAAAACCAGCAACATGCCTCTATCCCTGAAAAACAATGGCCTACACAAGTCAACAAAATTGGAGATTTCTCAGGATCCATTTTAAGAAAAGGATTAAGATCCTTAGGAGTCTGATCAAACCATGAAAAGGAAACTCCGTTGATTCCCTTATTTGGAAGACCATCAGAATCCAAATTTACTTCCTTATAAATGTGAGTGATGATATAATTTAGGGAGAATAGAGTATCCAAGAATTTGCACTTACAATTAGTTACCTTCCAAACCAAATGAGGGTGACCCATCCCGAGGGAAGAGGCAACCATGAAAAATTCGCTCTCAAACCATAAATTATTCTAACCAAGATATTTGGCTTACTCCACTGCAACAATGACTCTGGGATAATTTAGTGGAAAACTCATTATACAACACATTATATGGATATAGTCAACTATTTTCCTTTATATCATAACGTTTATTTGTTCCATTCTTGTAAAACCCAAAGCAAATTCGATGAGTATTATAACAATAGGCAATAATGTGTTACTCATACTAATCATTAATATACCATAATGATAATCCAACATCCCTTGTAACATTATTTCATTACATTAGATAATTTGGGGTAATAGTGTAGATCTCAACACTACCTAGGTGAATAAATGGTGTCATGAACCAAGATGGAGCTCCATCTGACACGACACACGACTCAGTCTATGGAATGGTCTAAAGGTAATTACATATCCCAATTGGCTGAAAACTAGTTTCAGGCATTAAATATAGTCCAAGTGGTAATGATTTAACATAAAAACAATTATTAAATAATCAATCTAAAAAAAAGGATGCTAAAAAAACAAACAAATAATCATAAATAAGAAAACAAATAATCCAGATATAACTATAAAAGAACAGGGAAAATAAAAAATATAATGATATAAACAAAAAATACTACTAAAATGAAAACATCACAATATCTATGTCACCTCAATGTCGCCACCATCCACAAGACAAGACCGCTCCATGATCCATCTCAAAACATAAAACCTGGATTAGGAGATGATCCTACAAAAATTATTATGTCCATCAACACTGAATGGTATAAGTATAGTGTGTGCCTGACAGCACAGTAGGGGACCACAAAAGAATCCATACATCTAATTTCCCCAAAATAATCCTTTTTTTAATGATGAAAAAAATTGTTTTTAATCTATAAAAAAATAAAACTACATATTTCCATTTTCCAAAAAACCCATGCCAGATTCCCATTTCCAAAACACGCTCACCATTTTAGACAATAAATATCAATAATAAATTCAAACAATGTGATACAAGAAAATATAAATGTAAATAGTTAAACAGTAAATAAATCCATGTGAAACAAAAATTAATCATAAAAATAAATATACTAACTATGTTAATTTCCTAAACAAGCCCATTGTGATCCTTAAATGTACTCTCGTCAGACTCATCTACTAGAATATAGAGAATCACCACAGCCTAAAAATATTCGCATTCTTAAACTGACCAATCTTTTGGGACATTCCACCAAGCCCTATCAACTCAAGGGGAACCTACCCATCTAATCATGTTTAGTAAGAAACCATCACACAACCCTCAAAAAGACACTATTTAACCCCATTGAAATAGTTTGATGTGTCAGTAGGAGGCCCTGGCATGCGTGAGTCACCTTACATATCGGCACTATAGCTTCCAACCCCATACAGTAACACCACCTATACAATATCCCATATTTGGAAACGCCTCTATAGGTGTCCCCATCATATAATAATCATTTCACAAGTTTTTTTTGGTTCATCACATCACATTATATTTCAAACCATAACACAAAACCACTTATATTTCTAACCTAAAATTCAAATTTGAATAGTCACATTCTTTCCCAAAATTACAAATAGCCATATGGTCCTTACATTTGGTCCTTTTCAAATAAACATTCAAAATATTTCTCAACCATTTAAAAATCAATATAAATATGAACATTCAAATGTGAAATGATTAACAAGCCTCTGTAAAAAATCCAACATCATTTTCAACCTTTTTTAATGACCACGATGAAAAAACACAATGTACTTAAATATGCCAAAAGGCCTCCACATCATTTACATTCCAACCATATTTTATAAAAAACCAAACATTCCATATTATAAAACATAAAATTTGTAAAAGTATTTGATCGATTTGGAGATAATGGGAGTTTAGTTAAACACCGGTAGTTTAAAGGAGATGCACAAGAGCGTTGAAAACCACATTTTATGATAAACTTGACCATCATTATTTTTATTCCCATACTTGTGTTCAATTTGGGAATACATGGATGTGGAAATATCTAGTGTAATACAACAATTAGTTCTTCCCAAAAACATTTATAATGAACCATCACATGTTTTCTTGTTAAAAAAAACCAAATTGTAAAAATTACCATGTTCAACGTATCAATCCCAAATTAAAATCAAATTTATTTAATAAAACTTTTCTATGGGAAACCACTACACAAATCCTCTAATTTTACCTTTAAATATAACTTTACATTTTTTTCAAACACATTTAGTGCATAGATACTCTACTATATTTGATGAATCCTATAAAAACCCATTCTGAAAAATTTCTACAAACAAGAGAACACAAAAATAAACTAACTCAGTGCATCAAAAAGATGAAAGTATTATTTATAAATTAATTGGAAGCATAGATGCATCAATGGATTGTGTGGGGATGGAAAATAATGGAAACGTCTACCATAATAGTGTGGGAATATGTTGAAACCTCATGGTAAGGGAGAACTACGCCCAAGGGATGATCATCACGCCCTAGATAAAAAAATAAACCAATAATGTCATTAAACCTATCATATAGTGTTTTCCCAAATAGGTAACCACCAAAGTGAAACCATGAAATCAGCGAAGAAATGGAGAAAGGGGATAAAGATGGGCCAAAACCATATGAAACTCACCTTGGTACTTAAAGGATGGATACATAGAGGAGGATAAACCAAGTAGAAGGAGGTATTGGGACATCTTAGAGTAACAAATTTACCATGTCATGGGTAATGATTTAGGTTTAAAAAGAGGTTAGAGAGAAATAAGGTTTTTAATATTTAATATTTTTGTGCAGCTCAAATGGTTTGGCCACAATGCTTACCAAACCATTTTCCATCTATGCAGTAGCTACTGTATAAGAAGGAATCCACCACATGACCAACCCACATGGTTTTCCATACCATTCAAAAACATTGTGGTACCATCATTTTCAAATCACACACCAACCATACATTTACAAGGGTTAGGGTGCATGGATTATTTTCAACCCGGTGTTGCCTGTGAAAATCCAAAATTCACCCAAGACTAAAAAAATCAAAATTTACTATGGTAACTAAATCTTAACATAATCCTAAAGATATAATATCAATATAATAACAAAATAAGAGTATTTTCGAGGTCATGTTGTGACAATTGAGATCATAAAAAGTTCTTCGTTGAATGGAATCTCATACTTAATTATTGAAGGGTATTATTATATCACCATATTATCATATGTTATTCCCTTATATTTTAGAATTATTTTAGTAATTTAGTTTCAAATCATAATCCCTCCACAAATCCAATAGATTAAAACCATATTGAAATGTATCTATTTATACAACCCCAATTGTTTCTTTCTCAAATAAAATTAGATGTCATGTATATTCATACATATCTGAATGCATCATATGCATGATATACATGAACAATTCTTCTAATGGTTTCAAGTTATTTGTGATTGAACATATCCACGTGTGTTTGGCTAGTTCAAGAAATATCCTACCCGTTCAATTTTCCATACACTGTATATTCCTCCATGTATGTAGGTTTTCCAACCCCAAGTCCGCATTCCTATAGAACATTACACAATAGAGAATTCAAAATAATTAAAACATATAAAATGTAAAAAACTCCCCCAACTAATAAATTCAAGATAATATCTCCTGAATAAAAACCAATATCAATGTAGATGAATAAAAAAATTAATTAACAATATATAACATCTAATTTAATCATTTTTCACAAAATATTTTAATCATAAAAAATTCATACAAATATTCAAAATATATGGAATTTATTACTATGAAAAAAATTAGGAATGATCATTACAATGTAAATAATTCAGATATTTAAAATTTAGATAAACATTTATGAATAATTAAAAAATAAAACCAAATATGGAAATTCAATAATCATAGATTTTTATTATGGATATCCCAAAATTGTAAACATAATGATTTTTTATTAATTATAATATGTTTATTTCATATATACCATTTTATTAAATTTTATTTTAAATATATGATATTTAATGAATTATAGTAAATTTTAAATACATTTTTCTATAATGTAAACATTTCATATAATCGCAATATCATATACATAATATGTATTTAATCCATTAACTTATCATACAATGATAACCTCTGGGATCTATTTTAAATAATATCAAAATAAATCACCCTTAATATGAACAATTCAAATTAATTAATTTTTTAAAAATCGGTATATGAATATAAACATTTATATTTTGACCCTATATCATAATTTATAAAAAAAATTAAATCAATTGATATGATTTGAAAAAAAACACTTTTATTTCAATTTTGGATGTCTTGTTATATAATTTTTTAATTGTTTATAAAATATAGTCTGTTAATATTAGAAATATAAAATTCTCAACAACATTTATTTAATTAATAATAATATATTTTTAACTCTTTAATTAGTTTATTTAAACTTTATAAGATTTACATTCCAAAAAATCAATTTAATATGTTTTATAAACAGTCAATAAGTCATTTAATCCATAAAAATTTTACAAAATATTTTTTAATTATTTCTACTATCCCTTAACCATAATATACTACATCAACCCTTATGTAATGAGGAAATATAAGGTTATACAGTCCCAAAACAAACGCATCCCCTAATTCATATGGTTATAGATTTATTACCACTATTTGATACCCTCATGTATAGGTAACCTAGTGAATACCTTTACTCATCCCTTAAAACCACAATACTACCTTTACACAACTTAGATGAAACCTATTACGTAATGGTCTAACATATAACCCTAAAATAGAACACCATTATGTAGTTATAGTAAATACTGGGATACAATTACATGAAAAATCATGTATTGGTATTATCATGGTTAGATTTACTTAATCATAATATATGCTCCTACGTTAAGGTGTACTGAAGTTACCCTCACAAAATCAATAATATATGTATGTAACCACTATGTGGAATCAATTAATCAACCTCAGAAAATCATTCATCAATATTATATGAACCCATTTATGCAATGGTATGTGACATGATACAATTACATGATCACTCCCATGAAGGTAATTCGTTGGTTACCATTTCAAAATTGATTTTCATAAGGTTCATTTCGTGGTTTCCTTTCATATCCCAACTGTTTAATTATGATCGATTTATAAAACCGAGTTTTTAAAAATATGAAATGCTACTCAATTTTTGGTATGTTCTTTATTTCATGAGTTATTTCATAAATTAGAATCATGGGATCCCTATTTTACTATATATGAGTTTCAAATGATATTAAAACCAATTATTAAAATCTTTTGAAGTGATTTAATCCCTTTTATGATTATCAATAATGTTAAATGAATATAAAATGTGATATAAAATTAAAGAACAAATTTAGATGTGTAAACATTATACTCAAGAGTAACTGATTTATCATCTCAACCCTTGTACACCTTCAAGTGTTCTTGATAACTTTCACCACTATAGTATCCAAGAGACATACTCTCTCATTGGGTATCCATTGGTCCAATAATCATAAAAAATTAGGATGGGATCCAATATATCTCTACATCATAATGATACCCTTATCCTAGAAAAGTATTATTCAGAGATCATATAGGGATGTGGAGTATTTTATTATCATCGTTCATTCATCGAACCATAAAACAATTTTATGTATAACTTGTTTGAAAGCGTCATAAATGGTCCTTTCACTTTTATATTTACTCATATGTTATAAATTCATGACTAAATGTTTGTATGACCATTTCATGTATTATATAAATGAATGGGATTTCTCCCAATTGTGTTTTCAGAAGAAAAATTTCATGAAAGTATAGATACATATAATAATTACCTGAAAAATAATTATTTATCAATCAGCCACAAAAATAAGAATCAAGAAATAAAATACCCACTGAACAATTAAGTCATAATTATTAGGAAATATGATAATGATTATAAATATCATATTAATATATGGATTTAGATCATATATGTTCTTTATTCCTATGATAAATTCCTTTTTAGTGAATATTTTGATCTAATAATTAATGAATTGTTGATTTAATATATTCAGAAAATATATTTTTTGAAAATAAATTTTCTGAGATGGATAAATTCACGTTAATAATGTATCTACAAACTAGAGATTATGATCTGTATCTTTCACTCATGAAGAATACATAACCCAACTAATAAATTGAATCTATGAAATATGGTAAATTAAATATGATTTTTTTCAATAAATATTTCTCCCCCACACTATATAAAAATATATAGGTAATTAATTGGATTCATGGAAAATGAGGATGAATATATTGGGTCGTATGAAGAATGTATCACATGGATTCCATGATACACATATATCTTTTTCATGGATTTTGAATATATGGATGGCCATTTCATCTGTGAACTAATTATAAATATAACAAAATCCATATAAATTTGAGTCTTACAACACTATAAGGGGATTTTTTATTGATCCATTAATAATGATACATAGATTTTTGATTCTCATTGGTCAAAAAAATTGGATGAATGAAGCGGAGAATGGTCTTTAAAATTGGTTGATCATTGGATAATTCTCATGGTAGAAAGATAATAAAATATCCCACATTCTGTATGTGTGGGATGAATCATCCTTGAAACTATATCAGGGGGATACATAAGTTTTTCAACTATAGAAGTGAAGGAAATCAAGCTAATTGATTTCCAAAGGTTATTATGAATCCCATAGTTACAATGCAGGAAAGGAAAGTATTAATCAATCCTCATCCCATGGTATTTTTTTGGAATTATAAGTAGAATAGAAACTATAAAAACACATTTCAGAAGAAAATGGTTTACAATTATAAATAGAAAAAACAACCTCCAAGAACAACTGAACAAGTATGAGAATATTCCATAACTAATGATGATTTGGATCCTGATAATGATGTTTTGAAATGTGTGGTACAATTCCATTCAAGAATAGTGGAAATATTATTTGATTATAGTTCATTGTGTTATTCTATATCCTGTAATTTTAGTATAACTATTCAATAAACATCTCAAAGACATGTTTTAGAGTTTATAGTGGTAAAATAATATTGTAAAATTGTTTTATTTCATGTATATGTATCATCCCTATTCAATAATTATGTACTAAATCTCTAAGAAAACATTTTCATACTCAACATTTGTGGAACTAAATTATATATAATTCATAGTTTATTTATCCTAATTTTAATAAAACATGAAGCATACCATGACAAACATGAATAAACTATTATAATCAACTTATTATTTAAATAAAGAGTATCAATTATAGTCCCATGAGATAATGTACTAACGGTACAATGTCATTGATACTATGTATATAAACATATTATTTTATTACACGTACAAACATTTCCACATATGTGTGATCCTCTATACCCTTAACAAGATATATAATATATTATAATCATCATAATAACCATGATAATGAAAACCTAAGAATGGGTTGTGTTCAAATTCCTAATAATGGAAAAACATATCATAGAGTAATATATCATATACATGGAGGATAACATGGGGACAAAAAATATAATAATACATGGTTAGAAGAAAAATGATGAAAATCTAAAATCATGTTATCGCAACATAAAATAATAAATTATTTATAAAAGAAGTATAAAAGATAAAACAGAAAACTTGTGAATAAGAGATAAATGTGATGAATACTTAAAAGGAATAATAATGAAAACATGATATTTTTTGGAATATGAATTCTTCTTTAAGCATGGTATAACATGATTAATAACATAGAAATTTTAATTAACATGATAAAAAACATGAATGTATGAAAAACATACAATCATAGGAAGTCTTGTATCCAAAACCATGTTATTACCATGTTTTTCTAAACAACCACTATATGATCATGCCTAAACAAGTGAGAAAACCCATCAATCTCAATCGTGTGTGTAAAAACTCATTATGTTATTTCCTATATATCTCCGAAAATATATGCATAAAATAATGAAATATAGAATTAAATAGGACCTCATCCATATTTATCCATATATATATGTGATAATTTAAAAATTACCATTATATCATAAATGGTCAATTTAAAAATAAGGGGGTTTAAAAAAATATAATATAACTTAAAACATACGAATCTTTGGATAAAAAAAATATCACTAACTAAAAAAATACATGACCAGAGTACATATAGAGTGTGTTCAAATAATCAATTTTTATAAGATAAAACTTGTAAGAACAATTTATGAGAAAATATAATTGATTTCACAAAAACTTTTTAAACATCGTTATAAATGATGAAGTGTATATTAAATTCAAAAAAAAATTATGGGAAATAGAATAAATTTTTTAAAATTATTATATATAGTTCAAAATAATAATTGGTTTGAAAAAGGTTAAGGGAAAATAATTTAAAATATTTTACTTTAAAAATAATCTATAATAATGTAAGAATGAAAACACATAACATCTATCTATATAAAATGTATATTATATTATAAAAAAAAATTATTTCAAAATAATATAACACCCTTCTAAAAATTTTTATATAGCCATGTTGAAGACCAAAATAACTTTTTTTATAATGAAATCCATGATTTTAAAAAATGTGTAATAAATGGATAATTTAATATTATTCACAATATATGTTTCCTCAAGGTAATGGAGTGCATTATTTGCATGTAAAAATATTTTCATGGATGAAAAATTCATTAATAGTAATGTGAATTATTTTTTGAAAAAATAAATTTCATGAATAATTTAAATTGACTTATTATAATAAATTAGTATAAAACAATATTTCATAGATTATAAGGTGGAAAACCTAAAAAATCAGCATGGGATATAATATATCAATCGTGAATGGAAATGAACATATATGAGTGATTACAAATGATGCTGGATAATTAAGCCACCAGAACTCATTAAAACCATTAAAATTTTGAATCAAACACCCATGATTGGTATAAAATGATATATAACATTATATATTAGGAACTATAAGAGGGACATGACACAAAATAGTGATAGTGATATACTCTCACCATTTAAAATGGAAGCATGGTGTATAACATAAACCTACCTTTGGGGATCCAAATGTGAGACAAAGAAACGCTTTCGGTCATAGTTTCATAATAATGAAATAGACAAGAGAATGATATCATGAAATGGAATTTCAATTAGAATTTAATGAATGATATTTATCATACAATAAATCAATATATAAGTATTTAAGTAACATCAAAAAAGAAAATATGTGACAAACATTAAATCATGTATCAACACAAGTGTAAATTCTAAAATAAACCTCTAAATCATATGAAACATTACAATGAAAAACATTAAATAACGATAATAAGAAAATAAAAATTGAATATAATTAAATAAAATAAAATCATGATATAATAATTTCAATGGGGTATCAATTACATCGTAAAAAAATATCAACATGATGTATAATATTAAGATGTCTCAATGGGAGGAAATTGAGGTAGAAACCCTTGATGTGTTTCATAGATCAGTTGATTACACTCTAAAATCATATAAAACGAATATATATAACATTGTATAGTATTTAATAACATTATTCATAAATATTACACTCTTATCATACTTATTATAACATTATTCATAGTGCATTGATGAGTTATATCATACTATGACCGTGAGGTGTTAATAACATTTATTTAGTTTGCGCATATTTGATAATGTTCGTATAATCAAACAAATTTTCATAGCATGTATATTATTTATTTTCCATTTTATATTATATAATTAATAACTAATATTATTTAAAATATAATTTTTCCATTCAAAATCTATTTTGGTTATGTTATTCGAAAACTGAATTGATGATAATATATTTCATTGATTTTAGTAAACTATAATTTTATAGGAATAAAAATTTGAATATTTAATATAATATATACAACACAATATCAAAATCATAGTTTAATTTATATTTTATAAAATATAATTTTACATTATCCCATAATCATTCATAATTGTATTCGAAATCATTTTTTCACATAGGTTCTAAAACCAACCCAAATTTGAACACGCTTTAACTCAATTGGTATGTGTCATTAAGGAGGTGTTTCTTTTGACACAATATCTTTGTAACATAATCGTGAATATATTATTTTGATACCATATATGGTATATTATATTTTAGTATGTTTATATAATGAAATAAAATGTACATGAAAAATAAAATATGTGAATCATAGAGGCAGAAATCCACTCGTACACACAACTAAAATTATCATTTCTCAATGCATGATAAGAATTAATGGTGGAAAAAATTAATTTTTTGGAATCCTAATTATATGATAAATATAATATATAATATTAATTTAAAACTTCACTAAAAGTCATGAAATGTTGTATGGAAAACATTTTATTAACAAAAACTAGTGAATGAGATATCACTTATGTTGGAGAATTGATTTTTTGATGGATGTTTCCTTGAAATTGAAGTTCATGATAAAAAAATTAGAGACCAAGGGTTATTTTTTTTGGGAATTGTTATATATATAGATATAGGGTATATTTAAATGATTAATTTTATGTTTATGTGTATATTTTGAATCATGGAGGTGGTATCCATTTGTATGGTAGGGGAAAGGTAGTTTTGGAAATGACTGCTAAATTTCAATTATATCATATCATTATTCAAATATAAAAGGGTAAAAAAATTATTAAAACTAAATTAGATAATATATTTGGTTCAGGGACCCAAGAAATATTCTTTTAGAGATAATGTTCAGTCTTTTATGTCTTTTCTCAATAATTTAATGACTTTCCCTTTGGGTTTTTACCTTAGTAAATGTTTCTTACTTTTGTTATAAAATTATTAATAAACATATAATAAAACAATTAAAAAAATTAGTTTTTCTTTATGTTAATAAATAATCCATTTCTTCCAACTATATTTATAAATATAATAAAATTAAATTTTCAATAAATATTGATAATATATAAAAAATATATTTTATTGGAAAAATCATATTTAGACCATTATGATTTCTTATTAATATTGTGTATTGATTATTAATTAATTGATTTTTAATTTATCTATTTATGTGTTTATAAATCATTTTAGAATCATTAATTAAAGTATTTAAAATTAATTTTTTTGATTAATATACCATTATGTAAATAAAACAAATAATTTTAAAAAAAATTCACATTTATCATGGTAACTATGAAAAATCTAATCGATCTAAATTTTATACATAAAAATGAAATTAGATATTTCAAATAACTATAAAAATATAATATAAAATATAAAATTACTTTTTTAAAATTAGTTTTCTATTTTTAGGGAATTTAATATAAATGATATAGCATGTAATGCTTAAAACAACATTTTTTAGAAAACTATATTTTTTGAAATTTTATTTATAAATAGGATGTAATATTCAATGATATTTGATAAAATTTATTTATAATTATTATTAACCTATAAAGGTTAAATAATTAAAAACCAAAAAAAATCAAAAACTCATTTCCATATGTCATAATTTATTTAACGTTATATATTTCATTAAAATGTTTTTATAACATTTATAAATTTTGATAATGGGTTACTAAATTTTATATAGTATTTTAAAAAAAATTACTAACATTTATAATATGTCATTATTATGTAAAAATATTACATAAAAATTCAATGTATTTAAAAAATAAAATAATTTTATATAATCGATGAAATCAATAAAATCATTATTTTTACTATTCACCTAATAGTATATTTTTTCTAAAAAATATAAAAAATCAATACTATATTAATATGAACTTGATAAATCCAAAAAAATAATTTTTCCTAATTCGAAAAAAAATTAGGATTTTTTATAACATAAATTATTTTGAAAAAATAATTTTTATTGAAAAATAGATTTTGAATATTATATTAAATCATTTATTCTAGTGTTTACAGATCTTATTATTATTAATGAAAATTAAAAAAAATGTTTCACGAAAATAATTATGTTTGTAACACCAAGGAATGATTAAGGGTTAAATGACAAAATGATATGACTCCTGACAATAAGGTTCACCTTCCGTATCAGGATCCTATCTGGTTAGAAATTCATAGTTCAACATACTTCACCTGGATTAGTGATCAAGATGGGTGACCTTATGGGATGTTTCTTATGGTGTGTGTGACTGAGGACAATGCACACTGTAAAGGACATGTGTTGTCCTCTGGGGACTGTTATTAGTCATATTACCCATTCTGGCACATGGGTGGGCCCTAGGGTGGAACCACGTGTCTGTGGGGAAACTGGTGGTACCTACCAGGCTAGGACCTACTAGTCATCTAAAATGTTGGTCTTTTATGCTATCACCAGGGACCATGTGTTACAGTTGGTATCATTAGGGGAAACCATCCTTACGTGTGCGGCACTACATGAGTTAAGATATTGGGCCCACAACGAGGACGTTGTGCTCTAAATAGAGGGGGAATTTAACACCCCAGAATGATTAAGGGTCAAATGAATATATTATATGACTCCTGTCAATAAAGTAAACCTTCATTTTCAGGATCCAATCTGATTAGAACTTCATAGTTAAACGTGATTGGTCTGGAGTATTTATTATGATAGGCGACCTTTCGGGAAGTTTCTCTAGGTGTGTGTGAGTTCGAAAAAAGCACACTAGAAAGGACACGTGTTGTCCTTTGGGGACTATGATTTTTCATATGGCTTTTTCCGGCACATGTCCGGGCCCCAAGGTGGGGACCACTTGTCTCTAGGGAAAGTGGCGGTACTTAGCAGGCTATGACCCAATGTCCATGTTAATGGTGGGGTGTTTGTGTTATCATAGGGGCCCAAGTGTTACAAACGTTTTTTGAATAATAAAATTTTGAAAAATAAATTTTGAACAAAAAATGAGTGTATAAAAATGGTATTTTCAAAGAGTATATAATTTCTTGACATATCTATATAAATATTTTGTTACATTTTGAGATTATATTAAATTATATTTATATAACCCCTTATGATCACTACATAAGACCTAATGGTCGTGTGTGCTCTAATCACACTTTTGTGATGTAGACCAGCTAGAATAGGGCTTCTGATAATATCTATATGCATTATCAAATCCATTATATAGGTTTTCTTATACTATATTTTCCTGATTCCATCTTGGGTTTGGTCAAGGGAAAACACAAGTGAAGATACATCCCTTTAGATTTCGGATATATAGGCTTCATGAGGATTATTTTTTCTTCTTATTTCTATCTCATCTTATTTCCCTTATTGGTTTTTTGATATGGTTAATTGAATTTATACTAGAAAATTTATGTTTTTATATTATTACTTATTATTCAAAATATAACATGGTTATAATTATTTTTTCTTTACATTGGTCTTTTATGTGGAACATAGTTTTAATGAAATTGTTTACGAGTAATATATATAAAAATAGAATGTTATTAATCTCCCCATCATTAAATAAATTTCATCTTATAAATAATAATAATTATTTTATAAAAAATAATAGAAAATGATATTTTGAAGGTTACTTGATATTAACTTTTCTAATGAGGTATCAATCAAATCTATTTATTTATAATTTTCATAAAACAAATAAATGGTTTCTCTCAAACCATTTGTTCTAAAAACCTCAATTAGGTTTCATTTAAAAACTATGTAATATGCCTTTGATTACATATATGATACCTATAGTAATAGATTATAAAAATTTATTAAATGAAATATATATTATTTCCAATTTATATTAAAATTAAACCAGACAAAATTATCTCTCGTATAATTTTATCCATGAAATATTCTTGTTGACATAAAGTTGACATTAATAAAGATTTCATAGAATATTTTACACCTATTTATAAGGATTAATGAGATCCATATTCAGTCCACTATTATCCCTTTCTGGAGTAGGGGTCTCAAATAAATCTGTATTCCCCCTCTTTATCTTATCTCTCACCTACGTTTCTAGCTTTAATAGATAAGTGCACACAACTTCTCCCATATACTGCCCCAGTCCTTTCTCAATCTTCTCCAAAAAATCACTCTAATAAATATATTAGCGTGAAGTAATCCTCAAATTATCCATTATTAGTGGAATTTAATGTGATAAACATGGCCATCCAAGACCCCAACAATTTTCCAAAGAAATACTACATGGGCTCACAAGTTCTATGGACTTAAACATTATTCTCAAAACTAATCCATGACTCAACATCACTTGTTGTACACCCCATATTTCACCTATCCAAAAAGTATTATATCACTATTATTGATGGTAGTGGGTAGTATTACATATCCACAATTATCATGGTTCATTCAATTGTATATGAAACATATATTGTTAAATATAGTGGTGGTGTATTGGAAGATAATGAAAAATATGGTCTATTATTTTCGTTTACATTTTTTAAGGTTAATTTCTCCTTATGGTGTCTTTTGTTTGTTTGGTTCTATCCCATGAATTTTAATAGTAAAGTGTATTTTTATGTTTGTATAACCATTATTTTTTATTTTTGAATCTATGTTGAAATAAAGAATCCATTATATCATGTCAAATAAAAGAACCATATAATGATTTATATTATAATAAAAATAGATTTTGAAAAGTAACATTCATACAACTAGATATTTTATTTTAGAAATAATCATTAGTGTGAAACAATTAGATAATCATCTTGGGAATATATATTTTTAAAAAAAATATCACATTTAGAATATTTTAAAGTGGTGGATTTAGTTATCAGAATCCAGATCATTATAATTCCATGAACAATTTCCTCCTTTTCCTTAGATATTACTGGTTATTCAAAACATTTATTTTTATACTCCTTATATTTACAAAACTAGTTTTGGTAATGTCCATAATTACCACAGTTAATGTGTCATTCTGTTACTCGTTCCTTTGGATTAATGTTATTTATTTCCACCGTGCTAGCTTAACAGTTCATTTTTAAACCATTCTTTAGTTCATTGTGAACTACTTTTCAACATGTAATTAATCATCCAATACATTTGATCCAATTCTCTTAGATCTTCTTTCGAATTTTTTATCATATAAAATATTGTACATCGCTTCATTTATCTTCATCAGTTTATTTTTCATGATACTATATCTTTCTCTTCTTTTCTGAGTTTCTTACCTAAATTATGTATATATTTTTAATTATAGTCCATGATTCCATGTTTGAAATAATTAAATTGTTTCTCATTCCATCTCCCACTCTATGAGAATTATCATTATGGTTGTCATCAGATTTTTTCTTTCAACCTTGGTTCCTACTAGTTATAGTAATTATTGAGTCCAAATATGTTGACATGATTGAATGAAATTAAATATATATGGGTATTATCATAATCATAAAAATAATTAAATCATAAAATATCTCGCTCTTTTATATTTCCATGTTTTCGTATAGTTTTTTTTCAGTATATATTAATTATAGTTGGATATAGGTCACTTTATGTTGAGATATATTATCATCCTCAAACAAATACTTCAATTTAAATTGGAAATATGTACTTAATTATAGATAATAACAATAATAACATCAATCAAATCATATTCCCCAAGAGTGTACAATTAGGTGTCAAATAATTTCACTCACCATACACCAGAATCATGGTCAATATATACACAAAAAATACATTTCATGGTTATTACCCATAGATTCATCTATTACCAAACTATATTTACATGTAGAATCCAAACATGTGTGTATTTCTAGGAAACCCAACCACTCAATAATTTTACAATATTTCAGGATATCATTCTATTCATAGAATCATCCTTTTCTCATTCACTCAGTTTATCTGAAAAAAATCACCAAAATATTTCTAAATTAACCTCCAAAATTACTAAATCCTACTATAATACTAAATGACGAATCTCAAGAAAAATATTACATAAATAGTATAATAATACTATGAATTATATCAATCTTCTCATAATGTGTTTTATAACCCAAATATAGAAAAAATTAATATCTTCAATATTAACTATATAAACATATGATTTTTTTATACTTCATAAAATTTAACCATAATCATGATCCTATAGAATCATTCTTATATATATCACATGTATTAATCATCTTCAAAAACAATATATTGGAATCAAAATAATGGAATCATATAAATATATTTGTTTGGGGAATACATATAATTGACATATTAATCATAACCATAGATGAGATCAGGAGGGAGTCATAAATATCATAATACATGATCATAAGAACACAGATTAAAATCCTAAAACCTGTAAGATAAGCATAATATCCTCAGTGTATCATTAAATATGAATAAAATATAAAAAATATAATTTTTTAAATTTACCTAAATGTGTGGAATTCTTAAAATGCATGATCATGAAATCAATGATTTTCATGAAAAAATATGCATCTTGAAACATTTAATAACTTGATAAAAAAAGTGGTAATGTTTCATAATATTACAAACAACTTGACTGTGAGGAATAACCATTATTATTTGAATCACTATTACAAAAACCCAAATTTACCATGATTATGTGAAAAAAAACATTATGTATATGCCTCAAAATTTGAACAAACTCATCATGCCAACACCTATATTAGAAAAATTATTATTCCCATGCCTCAATATTTCATGAAATAGAAAATAATATTAATCAATATGAGGTAGTTAAAAAAACATACCCATAATTATCAATACATATCTCTATCAGATAAATTAAATTGTCATTACACATTAGATAACCTATGGGAAAAAGAATGGATTAGCTTAAAATATTCAAACAATAATAACTTAACAAATCATTTCATATAAAAATATACTTTCTAAAAAAGATTATTTACATAATAATGCACCTATGAAGACCAAAACATCACTTCATAGATGAAAAAATATTTATGAAAAATTGAATAGAAATTTTCTATGTTTTCACAAAACCATTATATTCATTGTTATAATAGATAATGTTTAAATTACCAAAAAAGAAAAAAAAATTTAAGGTAAAGTGAATAACTTTTGAAAAAATATTATAAACACTTCCAAATAAAATATCATTTAAAATACATAACAGTTTCAAGAAGGTGACGTTGTTATTATTTAATAATATTACTAATAAAATAATATATAATAATGAGAATTCAAAATTAGATAATTTTTTCAAATGAAATTGTGGAATATACGATACAATAATTTATTTATAAAATATATTAAAAATTTGAATTTTTTTAAATGTTATTGTGGAAAATAGTAATTTCCTTGACCCTGTTCACACATATGGAAATTGTCATTGTTGGCCACATATCTGCAAGTATGAATACTCATATGACATAGGCTTGTTACTAATATTTAGGGTCTATTATAGTATGGTGTGAATATTATAACATCAAGATCTGAGTAAAACATAATAGTATATGATACATGTAAGTAACAATAAAAATATAATAATTGAATTGTGGAAGAATAATTTAACTAGATATAATAAATTTGGTGATGTAGAATCAATAACATATACAAAATGATTACCATATCATGTCATTATTTAAAAAGGTGAATGAGACGGGATATTGAGGAAAACATGTATATACGAATATCTAAAAAAATAAAAAAAAATACAAAAATGATCACCACTAGATTCATTATCATAAGACCTATCCTGTAATACTATAATCCATCGTAATATAGAAAATCATGCATCCAATAATGGATTCTTACCTTTTTCTCTACCTACATCCATAATATTTGTTCAGATACAAACCATTGGCCTATGAAAAACGTGATATATACATAGAATCCCACATCCAATAGAGTTTAGAATAATCTATTGGTGTTTATAATATCACCATGTGAAATTATAAAATTATGACTTATGAATGTAACTATAAATGAGTTAGCTCAGATTTCTAATGGATAGTAGGATGACACTACAGACTTCTACATAAGACAAGATATCACTGAACATGTGAGTATATATACATATGTTTGTGTGTGTATATATATTTATTGATATGTCTATATATATAGCTTTTATAATTTGTTCAATATATATCCATATATATAGATAGTAATAATTTCTTCTACGTGAGGAATAAATAAGACGTCCATAGATTGTCATAAAAATCGCATAGAGTGATAAGGGACACCCTACAAAGGTATTACAAGTATATGAGATTACGTTCCTATGTATCATATGTAAAAGGGATTAAATGTTTTATTATCACATGTTTATGAGATTCAGTGTATGATTATCAATTGTATACGAGATTCAGTGACCGAATGTCCCATGTTTATGGGAAACCGTGATCAATCATCAAATGTATACAGGTTTCCCAACCAGTGTATCAAAAAAACATGGGACCACATGCCCATTTTTAACATGCCTATGATAATACTTTATTGGGTATCACAAATATATGCGATGCCATGCCCGTTTTTCAAAAGTGTGTGGGTCATCATCTTTGAGTATCTTAAATATGTGGGACACCATGTCTGACTATCACTACTGTATGAGACATCATTCATGAGTGTCAAAATTATATCTAAATCCATACATGACTGAAAATTTTAATTATAACTTACCATTCATACTTAAATATAACATAATAAATGGTTTTAAAACTGAATTATAATTCAATTTTAATACAATAAAATAAACCATTCTTATGAAAGTCATGGGAATAGTAATACCAATCACAATCCATTTTATTACAACAATAAATTCATTTCTAATGGGATACAACATCCATTAGAAGGTGGTTCAGCCACATTGATATTCAATAATTTGATTAAATTTCGGATAATATTCCTAATGTGGTTTCTTTTTCAATATTGTATCATCTATGAAAATAATTAGTAGTATATAAGTATATTCCAACATAAATAATAATTTTATAAAGAAAATTATAGTTATATGGAATCACTTAGAATATATGGAATGGTCGATGACGGTGGATGATCTAAAATAGCTCAATTGTAAGGGAAAAATAAAATCCACCTACAATAGATTGGTAAAAAACACATAATCTGTTTTAAACTATTAATTCATGATAAAACAAGTGAAATCGACAAAATAGAAAAATTCCCAAAAAATGGTTTTTGATAACTCAAATAGAGTTAGCGTTACCTATATAGAGATAAACGAATAATGGAAGAAATGGGATTGAAAACATACAAATACAGATCCAATGTGACCAACATAAAGATATTTTGACCTCGTACTAAGTGGGAGGCTCAATACATATTGAAGGTAGAAAAAATATCTCCAGCATTGGGGGAGGGATGAAGTTCATGGAATATAAAAAAGAAGAATGTTAGAGTAAGGATTATATATATATAAAAAAAGGTGTAAAAGTTCATTAAATAAATTTCGTGAGGTATTTGTGGTCTAAATGTGAGTCATATGTCATAAATCTCCATTTTTAGGGACCTTTCCCATAGGTATTATAGTGTAAATACACATTTTACGAAATTATATATGTATTTATAGAATAATATTCCCCATAAAAGATATTCTATAGAACACATATTGTATATGGATGGTTAATGCCTTAAATACATTGTTTATGGAGTAATCATTATACATACCAAAACATATAGAAGCAGTGTACACATTATATATTTTGAAAAAAAAATCTAGGGTCCCAAAAAAGAAGTGAAAAATTTAAGAATCTCACCTCACAAAATATTGGATCGCACATCATCCCCACATTAAAATAACACATCCTCGAGATTCCCTTCATAGGATAAATGAGCATCATATGAGGAAAAATATGGCCACTAAGAACATATTTCATCCTCTAACTCCAAATTACCATCTCATAGACAGCCATGCTGGCAATGACACTACACCAGAGGAACTGACCTTACTCATAGATCCTTCATGATCTAGTGAATTATATGTGTATGATACTCCTCAAAAGAAAATACAGCTACCAGTTCAACAAACTCAGGATCAAAATAATGAGATGAGTATGAATAATAACATCAAATATGAGAATAATAGAATATGTCATGAATGGAATGCTTCCCTTTAGGGAAGAGCTGATATAAATACAACAAGTCACTCTAAAGGATATAAAATGGGATGACGTAATTAGGTTATAAATTTCCCTATCTCATAATCCATTCATGACCCAACTAAGGAAAAACTCTCAAGATGACCTGATATCCCACCTAATGATCCAAATCATAGTGGTGACCATTGGCATAATACTTATGTATAGGCTGAGATGTATCCATATTATTTTTGAGAAGATGTTCCTTCTCATAAGTCTCCTGAATGACTCTAGGACCCAACAATGCATCCACTCCTACCTATATCCCACATATGGGTGAATGGGATGTCCTAGATTATATAGATTCACTAGTATCCATATGTATATATTCCTAAAATATGTTATTATAATCCCATATAGAAATATGTTGTTATATCTCCATTAAAAATCCAAAATCAAGGATTAATATTTAGATCCTTTCCACCAATATATAAACCATACCCTCAAATTCATCATTTTTTATTGGTAGAAAGGATACCATTAAGAGTATCTATATACGAAGAGCCTTTTCCTACCACAGCTAGAATAACAATGTAAACCATCTATACATGTCTGATAAAATAGAATAGGGTGCTCCATGAAGTATTTTGATCTCTTAAATATAAAACTTATCATCATTATCCACATAAATGTTTTCTTTAATAGATATAAAGTGGATAACCATGGTATTTTAGTGAATGATAAATCATAAATTTTCACCACATTGACGGGACCTAGGTGGACCCATCACAATTTCCACAGTGATATAATCCTATATCCACTCAATAATAGGGAAATGACTACATATTCCCTTCCCCTTGTTAGTTTTTTTCCTTCTCCAACTTACACATAGAACACTAGATAATAAAACTACAAATCATCCTTTTCATCATGAGAAACAAATACCGGTGTCGTATATTATTAAACATATTGGTTACTCCATGAATTACGACCTAAATGGTGGTATGAGACTCTCACATAAACTCATCATGTATTTATGTAGGAACACACATGTGTCCATTATTTGTCAAGATCTAATAATTATCAAAAATCCAACCAGCATATTTTACATCACATAGAACACTCTTCTATAGGCCCAATACCTCTAGATAATAAATTTTTAACATCATTACTCATTATTGAAGAGATTTTTTCACCGATAAGGCTTCTAAAATAAGATTAATTTGATACACTTGAACCACCATATGTATCTCATAAAAGTGATCCATCAAATTTCACTCACTACAAGCATCCTAATATACATGTGTCTATGTATTCCGACTTTGAACATCTTATGTGAAATTCACCTTCCTGGGTATATACCAGATATCAAAAGCTATGTAATGTAATTATTCAACACATGTTCACTATCTGAGATTCAATTTACACTATGTAATGATGTATTTGTGTATTTTATTTTTCTTTAGACACAAAAAAAAACTCTAACAATAGATATTACCTCCAACAATGAATTTCATGAACGACAGTAGATATCTCAAGATCATGCATCTGGTAATTACTCCCATGAGGCCTAAAATTCTGTTACCCAGAAACCATGACCTCATATCCCTATATAAGAATGGATTCCATCCCAATATATTACACATCAGAAGAAATTGTATATGTTATTACTATATCTTGAAGAATCAGGATTGTTGTTTCATTCAATATTCCATTCAACACATTAAAGGCTCATTCACATTCTTTAGACCATGTCAACATGAACCCTTTCCTAGTAATCTTATAAGAGGTGATTATTATCATGAGAATTCTTGAATGAAATAAAAATAATATCTACCAATTCAAGAGAAAATGCACTCTTCATATAATTTAATGTGTTTCTCCCATGAAAATACAAACCCCACATTATTTGGGTCAATAGATAATCATACCTCTAAGATGATATGAACTAGTAATTTAACCTTTAAAATCCAAAAGTCTCATTAATTGATCATAGAATATATCTAGTTCTCCCTCAATGTATTCTGTATGATCACAAGATGTTTTTTGTTTTCATTTGATTTATTAGAAGTCACCATGATTTTAGCCACAAAGGCTTCCAAATATGAATCTAGATATGGGATAAAACCGCAATTACTTATATAAAAAAAACTAGAGCTGTGTTCTTGAGACTAAAATTCATGAAAAACTAGTCTATTGAATAATATCTACTACAAAATCATGTACAAGGTATGTCTGATGGTCTCGTGAACACATGGTCACTACATGTCCACAAATAAATCATGGAAAAAACAAGATCCCTTCATAATTGGTTGATGATGTCCTTTATATGTTGTAATGGATACCAATTCTACACCATACATAGATTTAATATTCTATAATAATCAAAAATCCCAAGGGGACCACCAACCTACCTGGGAAAATGGATAATTGAACAACATGGTGATGTATTGGTCCATATAATACCATTATATTCCATGATCTCTAACTTCATATTCAGTTCTTATAGAATTGTTGGTTACATCCAATATGGAGGATTAAATACTAGTGCTACTCCATGTTCTATATTTGTTCTGAACTCTACCACTCTTTTATAAGGTAATGTTTTTATAAAATCTGGGATGAAATCGTTTAATTGATGGATTATAGGAGAAAAATATATATGTCACATTCCTTGATTGCTTATAAAAATACTTAAAATCTATGAAATCAATCTACCAAGCACATGATGGTTGAGTCTTTCTCGACTAACCAAGATATCCCATTCAAAATTGTGTATATACTTCATGTTCATGGATGAAGTGAAAAGCACCATATTTTATTAGAAGTCGACGTGGGAATGTAATGATATTAGTAATTGCATCCTAAGTATGATGCCAAAACCCATCATCTCAAGCCAAAAGGGATAATATAAAAAAATCTAACCACCTATATCTAGGGTAGATTCCCTAAATTAGTGTAAAATATTATATATAACCCCCAATGGTGTGTAGAATGTTATTAGGCCACATATCTAATCTATATCTAGGCTCAATATTTCCATAATTTCCAAATATATTAAATAATGTGATGTGAATGTGTCTAATAAATCAAAAACTAAATAATAGGAAACTAAAATAGTTCCTAAAATTGTATAATTCCCAGGACTCTACTCACTGGGATTAGGTTGCACTTATTATATAGTGCCAGACCTATGTCCCTGATATACAACCTGAAAACCCTAGGTAGGACTAGTATACTAGTGAGTTTATCAAAATTATGTCTACCTCATCCCCAACCACTTTCCCAAGGAAAATGGATGGTATTTCCCTAGCTACCTTTTTTATAGGTGTTATTGTTCCCAATCCTAAAAGTGGGGCCTATATGGACACTCTCCCAATATGAATATATGGGAACGTACTATAAAACTTTGATGATTCCCAAACCTTCTTCATCTTGGTAAACCTACCATATCCCTTTATAGATATTGTTATATGGTTTTAATCATAACTAACTGACATATACAAACAAAAGACTGAAATATGTAGTGTGTTTGGAGGACTATGTACATAACTATAATACTTGAATGCAAAATAAAATATCATCATGTAATCTCCACAATGTTATCATAAATTCATTTTTTTCTCCAACATATTCATAGGATATCATTAAGAATAGATAGTCAGAAATTATGATGTAATAATCCTTGTAAGGGAATAAACACATTAATAAAGAATATCATGGGGGTATGAAGGAAAAAAATGTTAGAATAAAAGTTATGTAACATGAATATCTTATGGAATAACAACACATAGAAAATTTAATCATATTTTTCCAAAAACATAGGATTATTTCAGCAATAACTATCATGACATAAACAGGATTAGATGCTAATTACTATGACTATATCACACGATTGATAAATTCACATAATAGATAATGCTTAATCCCAAATCCCATACATGATGTATCATTAGAATAACAATTACCCAATGAATTATAAATCTATTTATGCGAACCCATCATAACACATTCAATCATTTTTTACCACATAAATAATCAGACATAAATAATACATATAAGAAATACCCATTGAAATACAATGTGTATCATAAACCTATCATAAGGCATATAGAAATGGTGTACCATAGTGGCGTACATGAAATAATTGATTTAATATATATATTATATTATTAAGGAGAAATTGGCATATATCCTTATTAAAATATGTCTAAATGAAGTGAAATCATGTACTTTGAGTGTTTATGAAAATTTAGAAATGAGCCACTTCGAAGCTGTTTAATGGAAAATATTAATGAATCTAAAATGAGGAAAAATGTATAATTGTTGGAATAAAACATGAATTAAATTAGATATTTTTCCAAAATAAAAATAATTTTTAATAAATAAAAATGGTTGAATAAAATAGATTATGGAGGGTACTAGAAAAAAGAGTAATAAATTCAGAAGATCCCTTTAACTGAGCTTGCTTATAGGAAGGAATTGATGAAGGACCCTTTTTAAACATGTATCTCCCCATAAATTAATGATGAATTGATCTTGAAAATAATTTTGGAAAATATACATTCAATATTAATGAATTATATAATAATAATTTTGACTTACATTTGTGTAACTAGAGCTAAATCATAACCCAAAGGTAATTGTGGGTTTGGTGATATTTGTTACCTTATGTCTAAACTATTCTCCACTTGGTTTTAATGTCCTCTGTAATAAAAATAGATTCAATAATAATATTATTTAGAACCTCTATAAAATATATATTATTTATTGAATTTTTTATATTCTTTTATGACAATTTATATTGTTTATAAATTTTAATTGCGTTTTTCTGGGTGATTTAGTTTCATTATTTTATTATCGGTTCCCTTGAGTTTAATTATTGGAGTTCATATTAAATGGATCAAAAAATCCAGAAGTAGAATTATATGATATTCATAAACATAAATATTTTTAAATTATTCATATATCATTTTTAACTTTTTTGTTAGACGGTGATTCATTAGGTAGAATAATTATGATAGAATTTTAGTTTGTTTTGGTGGTTTTTTGTTCATCGTGAACCAGTATTGTTTTATTATTTATAATTATGAATATATAATAGTTATCAAAAAGAAAAAACATAATATAAACTTTGAAATATTTTCTAATAATTATAATGGTTCTATGACCATCCCTGATAGTTCAAATGGAAAGTAAAAAAATTTCATCCTCAACAATGGTAAATAAAAAAATCTAGGATGATGTTTTAATTTTTAGAATAAAATGAGAATATGATAGAATTGATTGTGAATATTAAATTAACATATAAAAATCCTGGTATATATATTATAATAGAGTATTTATTTTTTATAGGTTATGTGAGAGGAGGATAATAAATAAAAACAACATAAAAGATAATGAAAGATGGTTTTACCTCGTGAATGACGTCTCCTTGGGAACCTCCATATAACATTGAATTGGCCTTTTGGTCAGACTAGAATGAACATGCTGTGGATAAGCGGTTTTGGAGAGGAATTGGGAAAAATATTATTATGCTCCAAATGATTGATGGGGTGAAGAGAATAAGTGGTGAGGTGTGCTATTTAGAGTTGGAAGAGAGAGAGGGAGAGGTGTTTTTAGTATTTTATTCATTTTTTTTATTTTGACCCAATACCATCAATAGTTTGGATTATTGTGACTATGTAAAGTAAATAGTCAATAGTATTGTAAAAAAATGGATGTTGTTATCATCCATGACCCAAAAATTTATTTATTATATTAAAATGTAAAATAAAAAAATTTCATATTTAATTATTCACTGAAAAATCAAATATTTTTGAAAAATACAAAAAAAATACCAAAAATATTTTTAAATGGTTTTATATTCTCAAAGGGGCTAAATTTTATGAACAAAATTCTAAATATGATAAATTTATTTTTTAATTAAAATCATCATTTCTTCAAATAATTTTTTTTAATATTATTAATAATTTTATGGCTACATTAAAAATTATTTAAGGTCACTTATAATTATCTTATAACCATAAGAAAGAATATATTAATATATTAATATATTTATGAAATTAAAATTTCTTTTAAATATATATATTAATTATAAAATTGAAAATAAATAAATATATTCCACAAAAATACCAACACATAATTTGTCATTTTTAAAATATTTATTTTATTATTCCAAGATATATATATATATATATATATCATATTTTGATTTATATGATTTCTAAAAACTTTTATACATTTATTTGTTATGTTACTATTCTGTTAGTTATAATAAAATTCTTAGTGTTCATATTACTATTCCATTGGTCATGTTAATTTTACCTGATTATAGGATCATTAATTTATATGAATAATGAATATTTATATCTTAATATATGGGAGTAATATTTTTATTCGGTTATCAATGTTATGTATGAGTTTAATAATATATAACTTAATTATAATAATGTAAATTCAATTGATAAAATTTCGTGTCGTTAAATTCTTCCCCCTTTATGAAATTTCACCATAAAATCATCATCTTACATACTATGGTAAAGAAATAGTTGAGGGTATTTCTCATTCATCTCTTCCTCTGGTTCACATGATGCCTCTTCATGCTGATGAATCCACCACGACTCATTGAAATGATGAATTTCCTTTTTCTACAGGAATCTACCTCTGTAGTCCAAGATCATTACTATATGCTATTCATATGATAGTTCGTTCACCAGTTGTACCACCTCCAGATTGAGTACCTAGAGGTTTCATGTATATAGTTCCGTATAATACATACATCGAATGCATCATGAAGTTGAAACAATTTTGGTTGAAGTTAAAGATAATAAGTCACAACTCTTATGATATCATAGATTTGAGAGGGGCTGATATACATTGACATAAGCCTCAAATTCTTCCCAAACCACATGACTCTCTTCGTTGGTGATATTATAAGGATGAATTTTTCTATAACAACCATCTCCAGGTCCATCCGATATTTTTCTACATAGCTATTTTTTGACTCTGAGCTGATTTGATATCGTTTTGGATGCCATGATCGTTTTGTGTCATCTCTTTCACAAGATAATGTCCAAGTAGTATTCATTATCCAACTTCAACCCAAAATGATGGAGTTATATATCTATTTTCATATAGAACTTCATGTGTATTCATTTGAAATGTATAGTGGATGATGATGATTTATGTGGTATATATTGATCCCTTCCTCAATTGAATTCCATTGATCATGTTCTTAGAAATTCCTCGAGTGTCTGAATAGTCCATTAAGATTCGCTGTGGGTGACTAGCCATGATGAAATTTAACTCATTACTCAGTGAATAATGATGGACTATAAAAAATATATATTTCAACCATGGATCATGATCACAGATTTTTGAATGTGGAACCCCATGCATGTCAGTAATTCCTTCACAAATATAATGGAATGTTTTTCTTGTGAGATATCATCTTGATGAATGACAATGTGACAAGTACTATTGATTCAATACTTCTTAACCCAAGTCTCATTATTTCCTTTAGATTCTTTTGGTATACTAATGTCATAATCCAAAGTTACATTCTCCCATTTCTATGCAGGTATTGGAAATGGACACATCATCCTTTTAGAAATTCATCCCGCTACTTTATCTTGCAAACATACATAACACCTTGACATATTCTTTTCAAGAAATATATTCACAATTTCCAAAAAGATGTTATCTCAAATATCATAGTACATATTAATACATCTAGTATGGATGGATATTAATCACAAAGGAGCTAAAATATAATGATAATTACAATGGAATAAGTTCATAACAGGAATTCCATAAATTTATTTTTATTAATGGGGGAAATCAAATTATAGTATACCATTAGACACATCAAAAGAGAGGGATCCAACACATCATATTCATAAAGTTATCTTATATTATTTTTTCCATAGATATGAGGAGGGTTGATATTTGTGGACTATATTGTCACCATAATAGAGTTAATTTGGAAATAAAAATTCAATGAGGAAAATTGAAATCTAGAGACAAACTATTTTTAGGAAAGGTAATTGAAGATTATCAATGGGGGGAATGTTGTTACCACCAGAACATTTAAAAATGAAATTCCATTTTTGATTCAATAAATATTGTCTTACGTATTCTAGGTATAGAAAAAAATACTACTTTATTATTTTTATATCAAATATAAATAGAGAATTTTCGTATTTATAAGGCCATTTATCCACATAATAATTTATAATATCTCCCTTGTATAGTGACCAATAATATTAGTATATAATAAGTATTATGATAAAGTCTAATTTTCATAGTAGGGAACGATGGTCTTGACTAGAAGGATTGTACCTTATGAATTTGTTTAATTAATGGTTCTAAGGGAGATTGAATCATTGGTATTTTAACTTCATCAATACCTAGATTAAATATAATAAAAGAATCATTAATGAAAATATTTATGAAAAAAGTTATACCACATGGACATCACTACCCAAAAAATGTTTCTTCAACCTCCCATAGAATTTCCCATCATTATACATCATCCCCTTAGGGTGTATACAGGTCGAATAAAGGGTTTTTATCTAAAAAAAGTATAATGATTTTTAATTTTTCATTTTAATGAAAATGATCTGTTTATTTATCCATTTTTATTATTAAAAATTTATTAGAGTTGAGTAAAAATACATTCTGATATGAAGAAACTTTATTTTATTTTTGTAAAACATACAATTTAAATTAAATATATATTTTTGATATATTAAATAATTAGAAAATATTTATTATTTTAATAAATTATTATTACTAAATAATATTTTTTTTAAAATGATAATATAATTTAATAATGATTAATATATTCCTTACAGGGTGGTGAAATATTTGTTATTGTAAAAAAAATTATTTACTAAATTAGTATTTTTAATTTTATGGGAAATTTCATATATTCAGGGAAAAATTATTATTGCGTAAATATTATTTTTGAAATAATCACATCAAAATTATCCAATGGTGATTTTGTCAAAAAAAAATTGATAGTCAATTTTTTGGGTAAAAAAATATAGTATAAATATACAGTATGTACTCTGACATCATAATTGTTAATAATTATTTTAATAAATAGTATAATGGGAATAAAAGGCCAAAAAAATTATTTCCCTTTTAAAATAATTTTTTTTTGAACATATTTAATTCATGTTATGAACCCTTGTAGTATCCTCCATAACCAATATTATATATTAAGGTTTAAAAATAAATTCTTCATAATGATGACTCACTTCAACATCCCCAAGTATATTATTTTACATAATTAAATTATTTTCTCAATAAAATATATATTTTTTGTAAAAATGACTGGAAAACCCATGTTATGATTTTTTTTATTTTTTTATATTATCTAATAGAATTTAAAAACTATGTTTAAAATTTAATAAATAATTTCCAATGAATTTTCCAAAAATACCCATCCATCATCCCAAAAATCTTCAATAGAAACCCATTTTTCATTGTTTTACTCTCCATATAATTATATAAATCAATCCCAATGTGTTACCTATATCTTAAGAATGTCCTCCCAAGATTTTCAAAGTTCCTTCTGAAGGTATGGGGATTTCTCCTCTTCTTTTTACAAGTACGTTCCTTTTACTAAGACATTTGGATTTACTATTTTCCAGCATGTAATACATTTTACACATCCATATAACTCCCTTATGATTACCATGTATTTGGATGACCCATTTTATGATCATTTACCCCTTCTATAAAACCATATGTTCACATGTTATAATGTCAAAATTATCCTGTGATTTTCCATGAAAAGATTTGTTGTAGGGAATAACCATCCTCATTTCCACTCAATGTTATTAACCTATTTATACATGTATGAATTTATTAAGTAAATGGATTCACATAACATGTAATCCATAATTGGGGGGTTAAAACCAAATATATTGATTTTAATTTTGTATAATCTATGTTCTGCACAAATTTAAACACATAATATTGATATGTCAGGTAGGCCCAAAATTATATTTCCCTCCATTAAATTTGGTAATGTTATTATCTAATGATATTACTTGTATAGTTCATGGAATGTTATTCTAATCATACTATGTTATTATTTTGTTTTGTTTTGAATTTTATTATTCTTATGATGGCTTGTTTTCAGTTGTTTCCACATTCTTAAGATTACTTGATGTTATCATCTAATATTATGGATTGATGATCATGTAAATGATTAAAACCCTTTTTATGTATCCTTGATATGACTCTTTACAAAAATTTATTACATTTATCATGATATTCATTCATTCTTCCATTACAAGGGTTTATAAGTCACCCTTTCCATATGTTTGTCCCAACATATACCATTGAAATATTAAAAGATAAATGGAATTTAAGGTAACATTATGGAGTTTATAAATAATAACTTTTTACTGAGGATTCATGTTAATATGTTATTTACCTGATTTCATAAAGAAAAAATGCCTCAAAATTTTATGGGATAGTATTATGATTATATTTATGTAATAAATTATGGACTATGTTGTAATATTGATATGAATTGTCATAGTTGATATTAGAGATATTAATGACAATATTATGGGATTAGGATCAGAATTTTTTTTAAGAATTTTTATTACAATAATTATTAAAAAATTGCAAAATTATTGTAATGTGTATAGTCTGTGGTTTCCAAACAACAAAATCCTTTTTGGATACTACCATTTATATGGCTAAAACACAGTTCTTCCTATGGGTAATAACTCCAAAAAGGAAACATTCTTCCATGAATATGATTTTACATAGTGCACCAAAGAGGGGTCATGCTACACATATAGATTTACACTCCCGGGGGATATTCTTTTGTAAATTCATAAGATCTTTGTGAAAAAATATCAAGGGATAGAAATTGCATAAAATATAATTTTATGAATCATTTCATAGATAAAACTGATTGAATCTGAGAAATTCATAGCTTCATTAATACATGACACATATATGTTATATATTTGATGCCCATATTTTCCAAATTATATGTCTATGAGTTAAAGAATTATCATCCCAATTTATATTTTGGATTAATTAAATCATTAGAATGGAAATAAAATAATGAAAGGTCATATTATCTTGTAATTATAAACTTCAAATATCAAATGTGACTATGGTTGTATTCATTCTTCCATGTCAAATAAGATTAATAGAACTATTCTAGAAAAACCAAAAAACGTGGAAGTGGATCTATCTATGAAAAAAAATGTAAACTTCTGAACCCCCATTAAATAACTTCTCCCTTGTCTATATTTAAGAAATGAAATTACCATAAAACCATCTAACACTCTCTTTAGTGTATGTTGTTAAAATTAGGGTTATATATTAACTTTCCATTTAAAGAGACAATATAAATTATAGAGAAAAATATGTCACCATCTGTTTTAAAAATATCCCCCTTATTCGATAAAAGTGCAAAGAGGAAGAAGAATTCCTTTTGGTGTCATCCTCAAATGAATGGATATTATTTCCTTATATGAATGACTGAGTAGATAAAATGATTGATACAATATAAAAGATCATCTTCGATGACATTAACATTGTACAAATTATGCTAATGTATTTGTCAAATAATTGTTTGGTATTAATCCAAGACATGAGGACGATTTAATCATTGATAATATATTATGATATTTTCCAAAATCCAGGAATCCGTATACTTTTTCTACTATTGAACTCAATGAGATAAAGAACAAACTGTAGTAAAATTTGGATAGAGGGTTTTTATTCCCATTTTCTTCACTATGGGGTGCATCAATCGACATTATTAATAAGGAGTTTGGGTAAATGTACCACTATATTTATTGTCATAAACTCAACAAGATCATGATAAAGAAAAAATATCCTATACAAAAATGTTTTGATGTCTTCGATCTGCTACCTAGATCTCAATACATTCTTGAGGTGGATCATTGGTTAATATATTTTCATGTAAATGTATATAAGGAGTATATCCCTGAAAATTATTTTAAGACATGGTGTTGGAACTATGAGTTATTAGTAGTACCATTCAAACTCACTAATGCTCCAACTGTCTTCATATAACCAATGAATTTATACATTAGGGTTTCCTCTAAATATTGTATCTAGTAATAATAAATGATATTCTTATAAACTACAAGTGAAAGGATGGACAAGAAGAGTTTTTGACTTCAGAATTAAATGAAAGAAAAAGTAAAATTTTATGTGAAGTACTATCAATGTGAGTTAGTAATGGTCAGGTAAATTTATTGGTGAAAGTTACCACATGTAAATGAATTTTTTGTTGATCCTTCAAAATAAATGAAATTTTGCGATATCCTAGATTACTATATGTGATAAATCATTATAGTTTACATTGACTATATTTGTTTACTCTTTCATTTTTGAAAACCTTATTTGGATATTCAAGAAAAATAACCCTACTAACTCTGTAGGGAATGAAGACTTTCTGGACTATTGAATGTGAGGAAATCAAAATAGGGTTAAATAAAAGGCTAATCACAGAACATGTTCTGGAATTACCCCTGCTAAGGAAGTATTTTTTTCAATATAAATTTATCCAAATAGGGATTCTGTTTTTTACACTTGAAATATTATAATTTATTAGCATATTCCACCCTCAAATGAATGATCAATGTGCATAATGACCCAACGTATGATGTGGAATCGAATGTACTGATATTTATATTAAAAATTTGGAAACATTATATATAGGGGAGATGTGTCACATATATTTTGTTTATAAAATCCTCAAGAATATATTCACAAAAAAGGAGATCATTATTTTCTAATGAATGTTGTTATACATCGTTAATAAATGTTATTGTTCAATCCATTTCCATCATGGAAAGCAGAACAATGTGGGAAATCATAAAAGTGGAATAAATCCTATAACTATATCCATGATAATGATTAATAGGGATCCATTATTCATTAACATGAAATATATATTCATTAGAAAAATAAAAGCACTATCATACTACCTTTACTAAATTACATCTCAACCATTATTTATTTTTAGGGTCAAGGATTAGCTAAATTATGACGTGGAGGTATATAAAAGAGGTAATTAATATTCTTGAGTTCAAATATTCTAATGTATGAGTATTAAGTCTTGGAACCTTGATATGTGTATCATCCAAAATAATGCTGAAGAGTGAAAAAAATTTGATGTTCATACATCATCCTTCTCTATACATCAAAATATATCTAAGATATATATAGATCTAAAGAAATTCTTCTGGTTGGATAACACAAATATGAAAATTGAAATTTTGATTCTCAATGCTTGGTATGCCACCAAGTCACAGATAAATGATTGATGTTTAATGGTATGATGAATAAATTTCCCATAAAATTATTGAAATGGAAATACATAACTATATATTTCATCATAGGAATTCCATGATATTTTAACACAATGAATCTATCTATGTTATAGTCCGTCACCTTATAATGTAAATTAATTTCCTTAATATTAAGTAATATTTCTATCATGAAATGCTAAATAATATATTACTTATGAAACTAATAATACACATTAGAGAACCACTCTACATTATATCTGGTTGAGATTTGAGGTTTACATTGAGGTACTATAGAAACCTTCAGCAAGCACTGTATACGAGGATTTGTTTTATCAAAACATACACACTTATATGCATAGTTCAACTAACAAAATCATTTAATAACTAGAGGATATGTTGAGATAGATTCATTGGAATTCCATTGATTTGGGATGAAAACCTACCCCTAATTTATATTTCATATAACTACATAATTCAGTCTATCATTCAAATGGAACCGTATGAGAATCTACATGGGAGGAAGTGTCAAAATATAACATGAATGGATGATGATGGAGTGTGGGTGTTAATTGGACATGATCTAATTTAGGGGATTAAAGACAAGGTTCAAACAATTTATAATCTTATAAATCAAATCAAAATTGACAAGAATTCAGTGTGAAAAGACATTGATGAGTCCTAGAGTTTGAGGTAAGAGTTAATGTGGTCCTTCATATATTTATATGGACAAAATTCTTAATATTTGTGAAGTAGGGAAAGATTATCCTTCTATACATCATTCTCTATGAGATCCTTAACTTCATTGGAATGGTGGACTATGAAATATAACTCCCACCGATCCTATATCAATAATATGATGTGTTCCATGTATCCATATTGTGTAAGTAAACACCATACACTTACAGTTTAATGAATCTATAGGTGGTACCATTAGATAATGATCATTTATAAGATGAGTATTCAGTGAATATCTTAATTCATATAGTCATCATTCTACAAAACAAGAGAACTGACCTTGTTAAAGTACTTTGGTGGAACCAAAAGATTCAAGAACCAACATGGGAATAAAAATAGGATATGAAATAGAAGAAACCACATATGTTTTAATTTCTGAAATGAAATTCCAAGTTTTACATTTATAAATGGGGGAATGTAATGAACCGAAAATTTACAAATGAAATTTCATTATGGAATTAATAAATTACATGTAACATTCTTTTCCCAATATTTAAAATACTATTTTTCATTATTATCAATAATAATATAGATGTTCTACTATTAATGATATTATTTCAATATAATAAGGGTTGTTATGAAAATATATAATAATAGAAAGGAGAGATGGCCTCGACCAATAAGATCATACCATATGAGGACAAATTATTAAAGCATCTGGGGGATATGGCCTCACATATATCTTTATTTTCCCAATACCATGATAATATATGACTACTAAAACATGAAAAAAACAATTTATGATATATGTTCATTCTTATGGTGTTCAAGAGAAAAATTATTTTCATTGAAACACTAAAATAAAGCACCAACATTGTACATCATACCCTAAAAAATGCATTACTATAATAATGGATTTTGTATCTTGACTATAGTAGTATAAATTTTCAAGTTTTATTTTTTATTAAAATAATGACCATTTTTATCCTTTTCCATTATTAAAATTTTATATTAGTTTACAACAATTATATTTTTAATCGAAGAAACAAAAATTGTATTTTTTGGTAAATATAAGGGTTTCTTTTAAACCATTTAACTGAAAAATTCATGAATTTTATTAAAAAATTTATTTTCATATATTATTATTATTAAGTAATTTCTATACACAAATGAATATTTAAATTAATGAAATCCAATATAATCTTTATAAAGATCCTAAAATCATTATTGTCTTGAAAACCAATATTTCTCAATGAATGAGATTTTTTTTAAAGTGTAAATTATTATATTTGGATAATTAATTTTGCAATGTAAATAATATTATCTAAATCCAAATCATGAAATTATCCAATAGCCAATTTCTTCAAATATTACGAGAGAATATCCTTTTAGGGTAAAAATTAAAAATTCTATTAATATAGAGTATGTATTACGACAACGTAATATTAAAAAAGTGATGAAATAAATTGTAAAAAATGAATCCATCAATGAAAATATATTTCTGCATTTAAAACATGTATTTTTATTTATTTTATAAATTTTACAATCCCGTAGTGAATCATTCAATACCAATATTATATATTAATGTTTTAAAATAAATTCATTAAAAATGTCTCACTTATACATCACTGAAGGTATTATTGTAAGTATTTTGATTGTTTTCCTTATAATATTTTTAAAACCAAACCTCTTTTGAAAAAAAATTTGAAAATGTCATGTTATGGTTTATGGTATTGATTATTTTATCAAATTAGGACCAAAACCATAATTTTGAAATTAATGTCCAATTCCCATCATTTTTCTAAAAATACCTACCCATCCTCCCAATCTGAATCACTAAAAACGCATTGGTAATGAATTTAATCTTCCTATACATTTTTAAATCCCTCACAATATTATACCAAGATCTTAATAATCTTCTAATATTTTAGATGTTCTATCTCAAGGTATGAGACTTTTATCCTCTTATTTTTAAATGAATTATTTTCTCAGTAAAAATATCTTTTTATTCATAATTTTCCATGTTATAATGTGATTTCACACATAGATATATTATCATTATTATATAATGTAATGAGATACCACCTTTCACAATAATTTACCATTTCGTAAAAACCATATGTATACATATTTTCCTACTGAAATTATCAAGTGATTTTCCATTCCAAAACATGGTGTAGTGGATACATATCCCCATTTTCACTATTATGTATTGACCTATTTTTTCATATCCATCATTGATTGTTGAAATCCAAGTATATAACATACACTCTAAAAGGATGGGACTAAATGTGATGAATGGTGTTCTTTTGATGTATGATCTATGTGTCACACTAATGCATGTACACGATATGGATATGACAGGTGATCCAAGAATTATATATTCCTCCAATATATTGGGAAATTTTTTACCTCCTTAGACATCATGTATATTTCATGGGATGTTATTATATGTAGACTATGTTATGATTTCATGGATTTAATCCTTTAAATAATCATATGATTTCATGTTTATTTTAATTTAAACATTCATAATTTTCCTTGATGTTATCATCCTATATAATGCTTTGATGTTTATATATATGATTCCCAAAAATTTTATGTCCACATGATATGCCATAAGACTAACTTGTATTACTTTCATAGGATAAGATTTTATTATTCCCTTATAAGTATTTTTATCCATCCCCTTTCTTATGTATATCCCCAGGATATCCCAGGGAGTATTAGAAGATTGATGTTATATATTGTTGTGTTTTGGAGTTTTTAAATATTTTGGTTGAACCCATGTTATATGGTAATGTGTTATGTAAGTGATCTCCAAAAGACAATAACCATAATGATCTTCTAGGATTTTGTTATTAGTATCCTTATGTAATAGAAAATTAATTAATGTGTATCAATTATATGGGTTATCTTACACATGCATCCTAGGGATACATTTCCATTAAGTAGGCACACTAATGGAGAACACTGGGAATGATAGAGTGAAAAACTCATGGAAGTTACCAGAAAGGTTATATAATATCTTAGGGAGTATTGGGTTGTTTCTTTATGAGTTATAGATTATGTTTATATGTTATATACCATGTGATAGTACCATTAATGATCATGGGAACTTGAACGAGATGGGATACATGATGTTTTCCACATAGCCATTGGTAGAGTAAACACTATGGGAATTTGTGGAAATTATTAAAATATAGATGACCTTTGAAACAAAAGTATGTTGTTTAAGGTGGTGAGGCATGTACAAAGGTTGTGATTTGATAATAGTAATCAGGGATAGGGAAACCCGACAGGAATTGGAAAGACGAAATTTTAATACAAACAACCCCCCCCAGATAAATACACATAGTTTATGTTCATTATGAATAGATCATTTTATTTTCCAAGAGCATGAACCATTGAGATTTCCATTCATGGTCATTCAATCGGGAATAGAGCATGAGATTGTATGCAAAATAATGAGTGAAATGTTTCACTTAAAGTACTTTATAAGTCCAAGGATAATTATGAACCATCCAAGGGGAGGATGAACACATTTTAAATCATTGATTAATGAATCATGTGGATATTGTTTATGAATGAATATCCTAGTCCATTTCCTTATAAAAATACATTATTTTGGTTCTTGGAATGTACCTATGGAAGTCGATTGAGGCACTAAACACCTATATGAGTTATGGGTGATAAGATACTTTTGGCTCAACCTGAAATAGGTTATATGCATGTCATTATGTATCTTGGGGATATAAAATAAACAAACATGTGGTAATTATGGATAATATACTATTGAAAATATGTAACTTATGTAAATAAGAGTTTCATTAAAGGGATTGGTTATTTTTTGATGAAAAGAGGAATAAAATATGATCATTACTAATAAAAATTTCATAACATATAATAGAAGTTGGAATGCATGAAAAGTGTATGGTTAGGCCCACAATTGAGGATAATGTGTCTCTATAAATCTCATAGAATTGAATCAAACTGCATGTAGTCATTTTTTGTTGATGCGATGGGAGAAAAAAATCAATGTAAAAGATGGGTGCCCTCTTGGATGAGGACACCAACATAGTTATATAGTTTATGAATCTTACAAAATTAAACTATCTCTGTAGATTTTTTTATTTAGATAATAAAAATTTCATGTTGTTAAAAACATGATGAATGCACCATATACTACAAAGTTCAAATTCAGGAATCAAAGACCTTTTCTAAGGACAATAGATACACGTGTAATGGATTCGAGTGTTATGAAGTTTATTTAAATTCTTCAAAGATAGTATTATATGAATTTTATTAGAGGTTAGGGCCTTATTCAGTGTAGTTTTATGTGATGTGATTTTTTATAATGTTTACGATATTACAAATAGAACTAGTACCTGATGTGAATTCATATAAAGTAATTATTGATGATCCTCATGTTAGTGTGAGTAATAATGCACTCCCCTTCCATGGTGATATATTTTTATGTTCTATATGAGTAAACATTCTAAATAATAAGTGGCTCGTCCCATTTGGGATCCAGCACTAGAAGTTTTATTTTTGGTATTATTTTGAATAACAATAAAATGAAAAATTAACATAGTGGAATGAGTGAATGTGAACATTATTTTTGAACCCCTAGGATAGTTTATTTTAATATTCCACTTGATTGTGAGTTTCTTTGACATTGTTTTTATCAATAAATCGCATCTCATTTAGTCTCACATGAAACCTTTTAACTCTAATAAACATGACATAAATGGATATCTTGATCGATGTCAGTTATCCCTTTGGAGGAAACACATATTATATTATATAAACCAAAGAGTAAGGATTAACCTGGTTGGAATTCTGAGTTTTCATCTGATATTCCAAAAATTAATTTGAGTTAATGTTATGATATTTTTTTCTAACCCATTTTATTCTATAATATAATATAGTGGACTTTGTTGAATTGAAAAAAATTTAAATTCTCTCATTCATGATAGTCCAATGTATAGTTGAACTAAATATTATATTTGGAAAGGACATTCATCAACAATGAAGATCAGGAGAATGATTTGTTGTCTGTGGGAATAGTGGGAGGGCTTCAAAACTAATGAATGATTATAGATATCATGAATTTTACATCATAACATGTTTTAACCTCCTTGAATGGAACATATGAAACACCTTTTTAAATGAAATGGTTGGTTTCATTAATAAACTAAAAATACTGAGATTTCAGTAGAGGGTGCAGAGAGAATATTTAAATTAATAATATATATGAATACCTTGATTACACGATGTTTTAGAGATTCTATAGATTATAATACACTATTTTTTCCCAATCCTGGTATGTGTGAAAATTCATGGTGAATTTCATGTTGTCATGAACCATAGTCGTCAAAATGTAACCTGATATTCAGATCCGATGGGAGATATTTAAACCAGACAAATTAATACCACATATCCTAACATGAATCGCCTATAAAACAAGATTAATTTCATTTCCTTTAACAAATGTGTGAATAATTCCATAAATTATTTAACATGTAGATGATTTTAACTGAGTTGGATAAATCATGGTGGATGAAATTTGATGCACCTTGATGGATTTATATCAACACAACTCAACATGATAGTTCCATTCCATATATAAGGTACTCAATATGTAGATTTATCCAATGAAATGAATATTTTACCATAAATACTATCATGATTCCCTCCAAAGAAGATTTAATGTTGTTTTTATTCATTTCTCATCCCTAGACATCATGAAAAGTAGGGGAAATCACTTTTTGATGTGTTATTTAGTGATAATTTCATCTTATTATTTAATGTACTGGTGCATGGAACATTTTTCTATTTAATCCATCTAATAATTCTTTGACTACTGACCATGAGACAAATTTCACATAGAGGTAAATCTAGATATTAAATCTTGGGATGATTGTGAATAGTGATGTGATCTAATATTCTAATAGTGTAGTAACCATTGATTTTCATTATGACCTACTTAGATCCATTATTCATTTGAATCCTATGGACATAAATCATAATTTCCAAAAAAAGACCATTGAAAATAGCATGATACCCGGCATCATTTTTAGACCATCCCTTTGAAAAATAGAATAAATATGGAATGGGGTCCAATAAAGGATTGATAAGGGAAACACCAAGGCCATCCTTATTGACATTAGGTAATTTTATCTTTCCACTAGTTGGCATATAGGAGATTCAATTAATGTACATGTACATGTATGGTGTGTCTTTCTCTATGGATGTATTGGCCTCTTATGGTAGGTTGATATACAATGGGAGATCGTATGGGTTTTTTTGGGAAAAGAAAATCTACCAGTGCTTTTCAATTTATTAAATTTTATTGGATGAAACTAAAATTAGTATAATGCAATATTACTACCCAATGTGTCAATATTATATTCAATATGGGATGGATAATTGTCACATACATGAATTATTTTGAAGTTAAATTTAATTTATTTTCCAATCATGATTTGTTTTGGAGGGTTTCCAAAGGTTTTATGGAGGAATAGATGAGTTTTTATGGATTGGGCCAACCGTGAGCCCAATTCCAGATTTAAAAATAAATTTTGTTTCTTTTATAAATTTTTAATGTTATAATATTTTTTACATATTCTAATTCTTAAATGGTCTCCTCTGACCTATTAACACCAAAATTTAAATTTGGTGTCGTTATAAATCCATAATCATGGAGGATTTGGGATTTTATTTAAGAATTGGGCCAACCCGAAATCCCATTTTTCAGTTTAAAATGTTTCTTTAATTATTTAATATCTTATTAAATATAATGGATTTTTTAGTGATTCCACCTCCCTCTAGACCCTAAGAAACCCAGACGCGCTCCCATTTCCATTCCCCCCTCTTTGGAGCTCTTTGAAATCGCGACTTATGGATGAACTTCATAGGGTGTCTCAAATCGGCCAGAATTGAAGAGGCAACTTCATCACTTATTAAATCTCTCAATTATTACTATTTTCCCTTCATTCTAGTTCCCAAATTACCTCCTAAATCTTTTTCGAACAACCCCTGAATTTTGACTATTTTCAATTTAAAAAACTATTGTTTTTGGAGTGATTAATTTAGGATACCTCAAGTATGTGAGTCCATTTCTTGCCTCATTCAAATTACTTAGGGTTTCTTCCCTAATTCTTGAATTATAAAAATTACAGATGTTAGGGTTCATGTCTAGGTTCTAAATTAATATATTTTGGGTGAAATATTAAGGTTTTAGGTTTTTTTAACTTCCTTGAGGTGTTGCGGTCGTGCATTTGATGTTTCGCCCCAATATTTGAGGGTTTTGACACATTCGGTAGGTGATTCCATGGGTAACCATTTAATGATGAGTTATTTTGCTTGATTAAATAATTTTTCATGTTCCTTATATGCTGTTAATTATGAGAAAACCATTTTTGGTAGCAATAGTAATGCATTTGGTATTAAAGTAACATTTTTGTTTGAAGAGTGTATTTTTCAAATGTATTTCTTGTGTTATCTCTTGTGGTAATTTTGTAAAATGTGGAAGTGATTTATTAGTTGTTGAATGGGGCTGCCAATTTTGGTTGGGTAATGATATAGTGTCATATGGTCTTAAAAGTAGGGTCTTTGAATGGGTTTTATGTGTGTAACCTTGTTATTCTCCTTGAAAGTGTTTTATAGATTTGTGTGTTCTCATGGGTATCTTTTTCAATATTGTTCAAGGTGATTATATAACATTTAAAAGTGGATTATTACATGATTATTGGGATTTTAATTCTGTTTTGGTAGGATATTGGTGTGATTTTTGATTAAAAATAGGTATTTGAAATGGGTTTTGTGTGGAAGACATATTTACACCACTTGGGTTCTTTTTATGAAAATTGTAAACGTTTTAGTTGGTTAAACAAAGTGGTAAAAGGGTTCATATGTACTGATTGGTATGTGTGTTCACATATTATGGGCTTTTGAAAGGAGAAGTGATGTTTTAAGATGTCAAATATTTTTAGAATGTTTTTTAAATTTCTGAAATGTTTTATTAAATTGGGATGTTGGAGCGAAACTTGTTTGTGGGCTATTTCGTGTATGTTTAATGATAAAATGATTTTGAATGTAAAAAGGATGTTATGTAACAAGTGAGTGGGCTGTTATGAGAGTTGTAATATATTGTAATGGTTTTATAAATTTTTTTAATGAATTTGTGGATGTGTTAAAGAAATGTGAAAAGTGTTGTGCGCTATTTTGGTGTGAGTCAGATTTCAAAATCAATTTGAATGAAAAGTGGAATTGTGTGACTTGTGTTGTATACATGTGGGATGTTTGGTGAATTTATGATATGGAAATGATATTTTCTTTTGAATATTATATTCATTGACTTGTTGAACTTGTTTGAGCATAAAGGGAAAACCTGGGTATCTACGTGGGTGGACATGTACTAGTATGCTAGTGAATCTGTGGGGTTTGGCCTCAGTTCTACTTAGCAAATATTGACACTTAAAAATCTAACTAAATTATGATGATGATGATTGGGGACCACTAGGTTATGGGTATGTACCCTAATAGTGGCTCGTGCACGAGAATATATATTTTTTATGGTTACTCTCACTGAGATATGAGGTACCTGGGACCCACAACTAGCTAGTGCCTAGGGGTTATTTCCCATTGCTTGTTCTCACTAGATATTTTGTGCTTATTGTCGGCAAACGGTATGAGTGGCTGGAAAATTTAGTAGCCTTGGAACTTATTTTAAAAGTGTTTATTCTTTAAATTATCCCACTTGAAAACTGATTTTTTAAGTTGCATCTTTTATAAATTGTAACTAGAAAGTACATGTTTTTGAAAACATTCATGCTTTTCATCATTGAATGTTTATCTCATGGAATCTCTTAGTGGTGGTATCCTACTGGGAATTGGATCACACCCTACTTACACCTTTGGGTGTAAGTAGAGTTGGTTATTTTTGTTGTCATAGGTTGGGTACAATTTGGTTCGGATTTCTAGTAGGTCCTTAGTGGTGAAGTATTGTGGAGATGGCTTGAGGGCGGTGCCCCATGTTATGACGGTCCTTGGGCTGTTTCATTTTGGGTTCATACCTTCAGTATAGTCTTTTTGAGTTGTTTTAAGCTATGTAATTCAGTTCTGAAATTTTGAAAAAGATTGTTTGGTTTGAAAAATCCAAATTCGTTTTACTGGATTCTTTTGTTATTTTATGTTTATAAACTCAGGTAAATCATTCCCAATTCTCATTTTATGATACCCGGGCACTTGTGCCAGCCCGTGGGGATCAAGAACGTCCTTCGGGCCATGTCACAGGCCATGTATGGAACTGGTTTCGGTGGTGACCAGATTTGGTTTGTGACAAAATGGTATCAAAGGGTGGTTCGATCTCTTTAGGTCATGTTATTTGGGGAACAATCAGGATAATTTGGAGTTAGGATTTTTGGGACTTTGAATTTCAGTTATGAGTAGTGTGGCTGATCACCATACCTCATGATGGGATTCACGTCTCCAGGGGAAGTCAGGGCCTTTTAGAGTCCTTTGGTTTTCTTGTTTTAATGATGATTAGGGGGAATGAAAAGAGAGTTGGGTTAATGGTCTCAGAATGCTCGAAGGGCCTGGAAAGCCATGTGGAGGTGGGGATATTCCCAAGAACACTCTCCGTGATAGTGAAGTGATTAGAATATGGTCGCCAACCTTATGTCCAAGTCACGCACTGAAACTAGTCTCCACTCGCATTGTCGTGTGTTCTTTAGTTTTGAAATCTTGGAACTTTGGTTTTAAAGTGACTTGGTTTTAAGATGTGTAATGATTTTGTGAAATGATTTTCAAATAAATATGTAATGGTTTGATTTATGAAATATTGGAACTGAATATTCAGAATTATTTTGAAATGGAAAATGGTGTGCTTACACCTCTTTTGAAAGTAGAAACTATACTGAAGTTGGTTTTCAAAAAGTGTTTCCAATAGAGTTTTCTAAACAAACATAGGGTGTTTTGTTGAGATGAGATGTTATGTAATTAATGTTAAAAACATGAAATTCAGTTATTGTATAAATGGTTGGGTCTTTATAAAAATTTTAGTAATATTTGAATTGGGATTTGGATCTCTTGGGTAGCAGTTTTGAGAAAAAGGATGTGTTGGTTGACCGTTTTGGTTTTGAAAAGTGGAAAGAATCTTTGTTTTAATCTTTGGTATTTTCATGAGTGACCACATGCATGGGGTTATATGGGATGATGGATGGTTTATGGAATTAATAGATGATTTATAGGACGGATATGAGGAGGGTGCCCGGTCTGGCACAAAAACATGCATGTGTGAGGCCCATGGGGTACCATTGGTGGATACGCTTACTGCTAAACCATTTGTTTTCAAAGAATTTGTTTTAATGAAAAACATGATGTCTTGATGAATATTTTTTTATGATTTGTATTATGGGTTTTTGAAAATGTTGATGTTGTGGGATGTTTTGAGTCCAAGAACCCCTTCTGTTTGAACTGTGTTTTGGGTTTGTGTTTGGTCGGTAAGCTGTGTTGTAGGGACAGTTAGTGGTCTCTTTTGAAAAATGTTTTGGGATGACTTTATGTTGGTTCCCTTCATGTGTTTAGAGCTGGTTTATGGATTTTTTTGATCAATGGACCATATTGGTTGGGTCCTTGGGTTCTCCCATTAGATAAGGTACACCCCCATTAAAGGTTAATGCATAACTGAAGTGCAACCCAGATTGTTTCTCCATTGGAAAATCCTCCAGTTGATCAATATAAGGAATATTTTTCTTGAGATTTTTAGATTGCTTATACACCCTTTCCTTTATTGGTTTTTTGTATCCTCTTGTAGTGGGAGATTGATCATGGATGGTTGAAAGTGACCTTAGCCTCTTAAGTTTCCTAATTTTTTGATGGTGGAAGTGTTCTAGGGTTGTTAGCATGGATGAGTATTTAGATAGTGTCTAAGAGGAACTATCGGTCCTTCATAGTCTCTTAGAAGAAGGTGTTCATGTTAAACTACCAGTGTGGGAAATCTGTTCATGAGAGGATATTGTGGCCACTTTCTAGAATTGTGTGTTGTTTAGGGATGTTGTGCAAGTTCCCTCTCTATGTATTGTTTGTATCAGTCGCAATGGTCATGTTCGGTGATGCCTTTTGATGTCATGTGCTCGATTGACCGTAAAGGTGAAAGTTTGGAAATCATTTGAGAGTCTCTATTAGGTTGGGAGAATGTCTCCGTTGGAAAAACATGAAAATATTCCATTTTAGAGGAAGGTGTAACACCCCGAGATTTTATGAAAAATAATTTTTTTAATTTAATTAATTTCTTGTGTTGTATGGTACACCAAAAGGAGCTTTCACAACACGCATCCCTGACTTGCCTTTCATTAGACACAATCACGACCTTCCTCGATAGCGTGTGTAGTATGCAATACCGAGTTTTACTAAACGAGATATTATTATTATATTATTATGAACTAGCCTTTATGAATAGTAATACCCACTTTTTGAAATTTTATAAATTTTATCTTTCAAAATGGACTTCATTTTTGGATTCAGAATATCAAAATTAGCTTAGGGTAAAATTTTGGTACTTTTCGGATAACTTTCTTATTTCGATGAATAGTGAAACTTACAAAATTTTAAATAAAAACAACATTTTTTAATCGAAATAATTAATGGTGATAAATTATTAATTTGAGTGGTTTTAAACTATATTTAGAATATATTTTTACCATTTAATACAATGTTGGTCATTGGATGTAATTTCACATTTAAACCAAACATAAACAAGTGTCAATATTTTGATAGTTATTATCTCATAAAAACATGCTATTTGTTTTGACGACGGGACCTAATTTTTAAATTAATTAATGCAACTGATATGTTTTGAATTTGGTAAAATAGAGATCATTTTTGAATTCATAATTTCAAATATATCTTAGGCCTAATTTTTGGTATTTTTCTGGAAACATTCATTTTTTGATAAATAGTGAAACCACTAAGTGGTAGTTAAAAAACTGAATTTTTCATAAAAATTAATTTTACCACTTCTGTGAGTGGAATTTCAAAAATCTGAGAGACACGGTTAATATCAACGACTAAAATTTGGTTCAATGAGATGAAAATAATTTTTTGTGAATAGTAACTTTTTACATTTTTTACCACGGTTAAAAGTAAATAGGGTAATTAAGGGTAAAAGTGTTATTATTATTACCCTAACACATGTCCTATTTCTATTGGATAAGTGTAATTTGACAGAAAACAACATTAGGAATAAAATATGACCATTTAGGCCCACTTGGATTAGATTAGGACCTTTATTATTAATTTATTTAAAGAATGGTTAAAATAGTTAAAATCAATGTTTGATAAGTAAATCATTTTTAATATAGGGTTATACATAAGATAAATTCGGCTATAAATATTCAATATAAATCTAAAAAGATTTCCTACATAACGGTATTTTATTTGTAATTTTTAGACTTTAAATAATTTAATTTATTAATGACACAATGATGATGCAGTAATTATCTTATTAATGAAATAGTGACATAATTGATGTTATAAATACCAAAATAAATGTAATTTGAGACTTTTTATGAATTAAAATAATTTTATATGTTAATATGACATGTTAGTGTTGATTTAATTAACTTTTTTGAACTAATCATTCTGTTATGATTTTCACAAAAATCAATTACCAAATATGTCAAAATTGACATAAAATAGTTTTTAAAACAAATAATATATTATTAATTTTTATTATATTACTAAAAATCTAAGGTTAGGCCAAGATACATATATAATAATAGGTGTATCATTAATGGACCACTTGGGGGTCTCTTGGATGTATATGGTAAGTTTATTAACAATATAATATAAAAATACAAAGTGACATGGTAAATGTCAATCTAATTAACTAAGAGTTAAAACTAAAGGTTAAGGTTAATATAATGACCTAAAATTGTATAAATTCTATTTTATGAGAGGCTTTATACCCATACCCACCTTAGATTATAAATAAATCAATTTGGAGATATTAAAAACCTCATATGACTTTATAATAAAATAATTTTTTTAGTTTTTCCAAAGGTGCCCCTCTCCTCCCTTATAAGAGGGCACCTCCTCCCTCTCTTCCTCACACCACATTGAGCCTTCATGCTTGGCCAACCCCTTCCAAATTCTCTTCTCCACTTCCCTAGAAACATCCTAGAGGTTCTGGTCTTCTTCAAAGACCAATTTATTTCCCTAAGAGGAGGTCTCAAAGAGGCGCTTCAAAGAAGAGGTAATGTCTGTTACCGATTCTTTCAACTTTATTTCTTCTTCCACTTATTCTTATTTAGTTGTTTCATTATGAAGTAATAACATCAGTATAACTCATATACTGATATTTTATTATAAGTATGAAACAACCCCTATTTATCTATCTATCCATCCTACGGAAAACGAAATCACCATGCGTGCGTACGTACGGAATACCGTCTCCACGCCGTGGTGAAATCTATTTTTTCACCATCACCTTACATGGATGGGTATAATGGTGTAACGAATAACTATATATAGTTATTATAACATCATACTAATTCTGATATATTATACCATCCACTCCAATTCTATTCAATAATTATGGGAACGATATCTTTGCTCGTACGTACGTACGGACTACCGTCTCCATGACGCGATGAGATTCATTCTCCATGTTAACCATACATGAATGATCATAAAGTTTATATAATGAATAATAATGAAATATATAAAATAATAATGCTACTGAATTTATATATATATATATATATATATTTATGTCATCTATTTAGTTTCATTCAATTCAATAAGGAAACAAAAACAACGTTCATGTGTACGTACGGCCTACCGTCTCCATGAACTGTGTATTTCATTCCTTTTATCGATCTATAATATATATATATATATGATGAATATATATTATATATAAGTAATGTTTCACATTCTGGAATTACGTAAATCAGGATATAAGTATTAATATCAAGAACGACAAGTCGAAACACATATGATAGATGAAATGATTTTACCCAAAAAGCTGCTTTAACATGGAATTTACAAAAGAATGGGTAATATATATCATAAGTGAAACATATATGATATCATAACAATGAATATGATTCTGTAATAAGTCAATGAAATTATTTAAATCATTATACAGGAGGTTCGGATACGTATGAAGCATATCGGACCTAAGGTAAGTGATAACTTTTCCAATCTCGTTCTTATCCGAGATTGTTTATTCGTAAGTATTTACTGGGTTTATTGTTCTCATCAATGTACAGGTTTCCTAAAAATGGTTTCATGTATGTTTAATGTCGTTTTTACCCATTTTTGGATTTTACTACATGGTATGCATAAAATCTTTCTTTTACAAGGTACTTTTTGACTTTTCCGGCAAAAGTACGAGAAGAATGTTTTTTTAACTTATACGGCACGAACAGATTTTTACGGTTTTATGAAGCCTTATTATCATGAAGATTACTCCAAAAGATTTAATGACTATTTTCAACAAAATCCTTTTCTTTTAAAATTTCATTACATTTTGTGAAAAGAAAATTATTTTGAAGAAGAAGGGATATTTTCCTCAAGAATTCATTTCAACTGTTTTATCAAAACCATTTTTCATCTAAGATGACATTATTTCATATGTGTACATTTAAAGTATAATATCTCTATGATTTACATGGTTTCACATTTCTTGTTATGAAATTATATCCATTTCTTTTATATGGATTATGTGATGATGGGATGATGTTTATGAAACCCATTTTATTTATTGGGTTATTATGAATGATGTATGTTTATTTTGTGGCACAAGTAAGAATGATTTCATTATGAGATGGGTGGGACCTATATCTCCCTCTAATGCATTGGATAAAGATTTATATCTCATGAGATAGACATGGATGGAATGGCATGTTAAACCGGTTCAGTAATATAGGACTGGAACGAGGAGTGAACTCGATTCAGAAAGGGACTTTGTCCACTAAGATGGTCTTGGCAGCAATGCCTTGGCTACTATGGAAATTATATCATGTGCTTAATCGTTTCCACAATTACATGTTTTATTCCCATTCTATTTTATCATGATTGATGTTCCCTTATGAAATATTCCTTACGTACTTCCAAGATTCATGTCTTTGCTTAATATTTTGATGTTTAGATTTTATGTTCAAGTTTTTGCATCCAAATGTTTATGGATTGTTTTATGTTCTCTATGATTACCCTTACTGGGAATTTGAGCTCACACCTTTTATGTTTTCTTTTCCCCAGGATATAAAGAAGGGGTTTAGGTAAGAAAAAAAAGGCGGAAGATCTTTATTGGGAGTTGTTTAAGATCTTTCACCATGATTAGAAGATTTTATTCCGAGTTTCCAAAGACACTAAACTATTATGATCCTTGTGTGTCTGTTTTTGTAATGTATTAAGTATTCCGAAAAAATAATATATTGTCCATGTACATCAAGCTTTGGGTCTCTACAGTTTAGTGTCTTTGGAAACTCGGAATAAAATCTTCTAATCGTGGTGAAAGATCTTCAACAACTCCCAATAAAGATCTTCTGCCTTTTTTTTCTTACCTAAACCCCTTATTTATGTTCTCTATGATTACCCTTACTGGGAATTTGAGCTCACCCCTTTTATGTTTTCTTTTCCCCAAGATATAAAGAAGGGGTTTAGGTAAGAAAAAAAAGGCGGAAGATCTTTATTGGGAGTTGTTGAAGATCTTTCACCACGATTAGAATATTTTATTCCGAGTTTCCAAAGACACTAAACTATTATGATCCTTGTGTGTCTGTTTTTGTAATGTATTAAGTATTCCGAAAAATTAATATATTGTCCATGTACGTCAAGATTTGGGTCTCTACAGTTGGTATCAGAGGAAAAGGAGGTAGGATTTTATCTGATCCTTGGGAACTCTCACATGTGAGAATTGGACGAAGCATGGTTCTCCACCCAAGGGCTTCATGAGGAAATGGCTGCCACTGGGGATGGTGGTGTGTCCCACCCAGGGGGTGTAGCTGCCCATGGAGTGCCCTGATAGGTATCAATTATAGTCAACTGGAAGTAATTCCAGACCGTTATAGTTGGTATCAGAGGAAAGGTTTAGTCAACCTTTGGAAACTAGGATGCGAGAACTTTAGTGAGATCCCTAAAGATATTTCTAAGGTATGTATAGGGATGTCTCTAAGGTTAAGTATAAGTATAGGTTATAGTCCTAGAATTATGGTAACGATCTTAGAATTAAACCTAAGATGTTAGATATTGAAGGTACTCCCCCTTTATTATGTTGTTTTCCCTAGCATGATTTTTTCCTCTCACGTTATTCTTTTTGGGTTTTAGACGATGGCTGGAATCTGAAGGAACCATGTTGATCAATGAAATGGACAATGCAATGATTTTCCTCCTGAACAAACAAATGTAATGGGAGATGGAGTGAAAAATCTTATTGCTATACTTACACAAGCTATGAATCATTCTGGACTTCCAAATGAGCAGAGAAGGGAACAATATTCTATTGAGTCCTTAATGAGGGAACGTCCACCTTCTTTCAGTGGGTCTTCTAATACACTTGTTGCTGAACAATGGATCAGTACCACTAAAAAGATATTTTCATATCTTCAATGTTTTGAACATGATAAAGTCGTCTTATTAGTATATCATTTGGAAGGTGAAGCTGATCAATGGTGGAATCTTATCAAGAATACAAGTCCAAGAGATGAAATTGAGTCCATGGAATGGGACGAGTTCAAGAACTTATTTTTCAATAAGTACTTCCCTCGTATTCTTCAAACAAAGATGGTGAAGGAGTTTCTTGAACTAAAGCAAAAGGATGACGAATCTGTTGGTGTATATGAAGCGAATTTGACATGGCCTGAAAGGTATACATCTGGCTTTATCATCCAACCTGAAAGTAAAGATGATTGATTCTTCAGTGGATTAAAACCAAGTCTTCAAAGGGCATTAGCTATAACAGACTTTAGTAGCTATGAATAAATTGTACGTTGTTCTATCAAGGTAGAAATGGATGTTATTGTTACTTATCCATCTCATAGTTTTGACAAGAAACAAAAGATGGAGTTTAAGGAGAAATCCACAACAATGGTGAAAAGAAGATGAATGTTTCCTTATGCTCAAAGTGTGGAAAGAAGCATGGTGGAGATTGTCTTAAAGGGACTAGAGAATGTTTTAAGTGTGGAAAATAAGGTCATAGAGTAGCTGAGTGTCGAAGTAATGGAAAAAGGGTTTCTAATGATGTGAATAAAGAAAAGACTACAGAGAATGCACCACCAGCACTTCAATGATTCAAGTGCAAGGAAATTGGGCATTATGCTAATAAATTCCCTAATCCAAGGGTTAGTGATGATCGAAATGAGCAACCACTTAAGGAAATGGACAAAGGGAAGTCACATGGGATCACTATTTGCGGTGTTGAATATGAAAACGATGTGGTGGAATGATTAAGTGTTTATGTAATGGGATTAAAAAATAATGTTGTATACAGTATCGGGGAATATTGGAATTTTTATGTATTGGTCTATTATGGTTTTCAATAATTTTATGGTATCGGTAACCATGGAAAGTGATTGAGATATTTTTGAAAAAAAAAGATGATATGTGCATAATGAAGGGAGAAGGAGAAAATGAAATGTTTGACAGTATTCATGAGCTCATGACTAATATAAGGAAATAGTTATATCATGGTTTGAGTATATAGAATTTTGAAGTTTTGGTATGTGGAAAGAGTTAACTTTTGACAGCACTCATGTTTTCACTAAGATTCAATGGGTATTCATTTTTCAAGAGAATACATGATTAAGGCCTTTGAATGTTTGGAATGTGACCAACAAGACATATCTCATGATATATGGGGATCAATGATGGTATTAACATGCTTGTTATATGAAATCTCTGCTAATCGTATTCACTATAATATGAGAGAGGACTGCAGTATTATGGATAAGACTAAAGATTGAATGGATTATGTTGGACATAAGTTAGTATTGTTTAAGGATAGAATTTTTTTCGATATTATTGATGGGATGTTATAGTAATGTAGTTTTATAAAAAGGACAACCTACAAGATGGGAGACAGCCCATCGCGTCGGACAAGGCTGTGGGAATCGAACCCACAACCGAAGTGCGACTGGCCTTTATCGCCTACCACTAGCCAACAGGAAGTCCCTGTTTAGTATAAACTAATTTATTATATTAATCAGTATGATATATGAAGTATAAGTCCATTTTAGGAACCATATATTATTAATCTCACTATAGATGGACTTATGTATTTTTTGATAACTTTTCTAACCTTTTGTTTGAGACAGATTGAATGACCCATCATTCTGCTAACACATCATGAATGACAAATTCAACTTCATTTCTTTAAGAGATTAAGTGGAAATTGTCCAAATAACGACCAACGGTGAGACTGTACCAAAATCACGAAAGTATTTCTTCTAATTCCAATTTCATCATCTTTAGGGAAATGATCTTGAAAACCAAAAATGTCGTCCTAGTGCTCTTATATCTGATGAATCAGATTGTACCTTAGATCATCAAAATTTTATGGCTTTGTGATTGTTGGATTTTTCATAGCCATGTTCTCTACCACTCTCCATTAGAACTTGATGGTTAGATTTATCTTCCATATCCATATTTTCTCCTATTTTCTCCTACATGGAAACCCAGTGATGAGTTATTTTGGGTAACCGTTACGTTTCATACTTTAGTTTTTAAAGCCAAGTTTTGGTATTCCTTTTTACGATGTGGGTTTCTATTAAAGAAACTTTTGAGTAGTAAACCATTTATAACCCCGATGAATTTCGAGGGAGAAATTCATTTTAAGGGGGTAGAATGTAACACCCCGAGATTTTATGAAAAATATTCTTTTTAATTTCATTAATGTCTTATGTTGTACGGTACACCAAAATGAGCTTGCACAACATGCATCCATGACTTTCCTTGCATTACACGCAATCGCGACCTTCCTCGATAGCATGTGTAGTACGCAATACCGAGTTTCACTAAACAAGATATTATTATAATATTAATATGAACTAACCGTTATGAATAGTAATACCCACTTTTTGAAATTTTATAAATTTTATCTTTCAAAATGGACTTCATTTTTGGATTTAGAATATCGAAATTAGCTTAGGGTGAAATTTTGGTACTTTTTGGATAACTTTCATATTCTGATGAATAGTGAAAATTACTAAATTCTAATTAAAAACAACTATTTTAATCGAAATAATTAATGGTGATAAATTATTAATTTGAGTGGTTTTAAAGTATATTTAGAATATATTTTTACCATTTAATACAATTTTGGTTATTGGATGTAATTTCACATTTAAACCAAACATAAACAAGTGTCAATCTTTTGGTAGTTATTATCTCTTAAAAACACGCTATTTATTTTGACGACGGGAATTAATTTTTAAATTAATTAATGCAACTGATATGTTTTGAATTTGGTAAAATAGACATCATTTTTCAATTAATAATATCAAATATAGCTTAGGACTAATTTTTGGTATTTTTCTGGAAACATTCATTTTTTTATCAATAGTGAAACCACTAAGTGGTAGTTAAAAAACTGAATTTTTCATAAAACTTAATTTTACCGCTTCTGTGAGTGGAATTTCAAAATGCTGAGAGACACGGTTAATATCAAGGACAAAATTTGGTTCAATGAGATGAAAATAATTTTTGGTGAATATTAACTTTTTACATTTTTTACCACGGTTAAAAGTAAATAGGGTAATTAAGGGTAAAAGTGTTATTATTATTACCCTAACACATGTCCTAATTCTATTGGATAAGTTTAATCCGACCAAAAACAAACTTAGGAATAAAATATGACCATTTAGGCAACATGGATCATATTAGGACATTTATTATTAATTTATTTAATGAAGGGTTAAAATAGTTAAAATCAATGTTTAATAAGTAAATAATTTTTAATATAGGGTTATAAATAAGATAAATTCGACTATAAATATTAAATATAAATCTCAAAAGCTTTCCTACATAATGGTATTTTATTTTTAATTTTTAGACTTTATATAATTTAATTTATTTATGACACAATGATGATGCAGTAATTATCTTATTAATGAAATATTGACATAATTGATGTTATAAATACACAAATAAATGTAATTTGAGACTTTTTATGAATTAAAATAATTTTATATGTTAATATGACATGTTATTGTTGATTTAATTAACTTTTTCGAACTAATAATTCTGTTATGATTTTCACAAAAATCAATTACCAAATAGTGTCAAAATTGACATAAAATAGTTTTTAAAACAAATATTATATTATTAATTTTTATTATATTTCTAAAAATTTAAGGTTCGGCCAAGATACTTATATCATGATAGGAGTATCATTAATGGACCACTTGGGGGTCGCTTGGATGTATATGGTAAGTTTAGTAACTATATAATATAAAAATACAAAGTGACATGGTAAATGTCAATCTAATTAACTAAGAGTTAAAACTAAAAGTTAACGTTAATATAATGACCTAAACTTGTATAAATTATATTGTATGAGAAGATTTAGACCCATACCACCTTATCTTAGATATAAATCAATTTTTAGCTATTAAAAACCAAATATCACTTTATAATAAAATAATGTTTTTAGTTTTTCCAAAGGTGCCCCTCTCATCCCTTATAAAAGGGCACCTCCTCCCTCTCTTCGTCACACCACTTGGAGCCTTAATGCTCGGCCAACCCCTGCCTAATTCTCTTCTCCAATTTCCTAGAAACATCCGAGAGGTCTTTTTCTTCTTCAAAGACCAATTTTAGTTCCCTAAGAGAAGGTCTTAAAGAGGAGCTTCAAAGAAGAGGTAATGTCCGTTACCGATTCTTTCAACTTTATTTCTTCTTCCACTTATTCTTATTTAGTTGTTTCATTAAGAAGTAATAACATCATTATAACTCATACAATTATATGTTATTATAAGTATGAAACAACCCCTATTTCTCCATCTATCCATCCTACGGAAAACGAAATCACCACACGTGCGTACGTACGGAATACCGTCTCCACACCGTGGTGAAATCAATTTTTCCACCAACACCTTACATGGATGGGTATAATGGTGTAACAAATAACTATATATGGTTATTATAACAACATACTGATTCTGATATATTATACCATCCACTCCAATTATATTCAATAATTATGGGAACGATATCATCGCTCGTGCGTACGTACGGACTACATCTCCACGACGCGATGAGATTCATTCTCCATGTCAACCATACATGAATGATCATAAAGTTTATATAATGAATAATAATTAAATATATGAAATAATAATGCTACTGAATTTATGTATATATATATGTATTTCATCTATTTATTTTCATTCAATTCAATATGGAAACGAGAACTGCGTTCATGCGTACGTACGGCCTACCGTCTCCCTGAACGATGTATTTCATTCCTTTTATCGATCTATAATATATATATATATATGTATATGTTGAATATATATTATATATAAATCATGTATTACATTATGGAATCATTTAAATCAGTATATAAGTATTAATATCATGAACGACAAGTCGAAACACATACGATAAATGAAATGATTTTACCCATAACTCTGATTTAACATGGAATTTACAAAAGAATGGGTAATATAAAGTCCTAAGTGAAATATATATGATATCATAACAATGAATATGATTCTGTAATAATTCAATGAAATTATTTAAATCATTATACAGGAGGTTCGGATACGTACGAAGCATATCAGACCTAAGGTAAGGGATAACTTTTCCAATCTCGTTCTTATCCGAGATTGTTTATTCGTAAGTATTTACTGGGGTTATTGTTCTCATCCATGACCAGGTTTCCTAAAAATGGTTTCATGTATTTTTAATTTCCTTTTTACCCATTTTTGACTTTTACTACATGGTATTTATAGAATCTTTCTTTTACGAGGTACTTTTTGACTTTTCCAGCAAAAGTACGAGAAGAATGTTTTTTTAACATATTCGGCACAAACAGATTATTACGGTTTTATAAAGCCTTATTATCATGAAGATTCCTCCAAAATATTTCATGACTATTTTCAAAAAAATCCTTTTCTTTTAAAATTTCATGACATTTTGTGAAAAGAAAATGATTTTGAAGAAGAAAGGATATTTTCCTCAAGAATTCATTTCAACTATTTTATGAAAACCATTTTTCATCTAAGATGACATTATTTTATATGTGTACATTTAAAGTATAATGTCTCTATGATTTAAATGGTTTCAATTTTATTGTTATGAAATGATATCCATTTCTTTTATATGGATTATGTGATGATTGGATGATATTTATGAAACCCATTTTATTTATTGTGTTATTATGAATGATGTATGTTTATTTTGTGGCACAAGTAAGAATTATTTCATTATGAGATGGGTGGGACCTATATCTACTTCCAATGCATTGGGTAAAGATTTATATCTCATGAGATAGACATGTCTAGAACGGCATGTTAAACCAGTTCAGTAATACAGGACTGGAACGAGGAGTGAACTCGATTCAGAAAGGGACTTTGTCCACTAAGATGGTCTTGGCTGCAATGCCTTGGCTACTATGGAAATCATATCATGTTCTTAATGGTTGCCACAATTAAATGTTTTATTCCCATGCTATTTTATCATGATTGATGTTCCCTTATGAAATATGCCTTACGTACTTCCAAGGTTCATGTATTTTCTCAAGATTTTGATGTTTATATTTTATGTTCAAGTTTTTGCATCCAAATGTTTATGGATTGTTTTATGTTCTCTATGTTTACCCTTACTGGGCATTTGAGCTCACCCCTTTTATGTTTTCTTTTCCCCAGGAGATAAAGAAAGTTTTTAGGTAAGAAAAAAAGGGGGAAGATCTTTATTGGGAGATGTTGAAGATCTTTCACCACGATTAGAAGATTTTATTCCGTGTTTCCAAAGACACTAAACTATTACGATCCTTATGTGTCTATTTTTGTTATGTATTAAGTATTCCGAAAAAGTATTGTATTGTCCATGTACGTCAAGCTTTGGGTCTCTACAGAAGGTGAGTATAAGTTTTCATTACTTCTATTGTTTCTCACCCAAACAAACAAGGTGTGATGTGTGTACATCTTATAAGCCCTTGTTTCAGTGAAATATCGAGTTAGGGTAATGTGAGTTTGGAATGTGTTATGTCTTGGAAAAACTTATCGGGGATTGAGGTGTAGTTGTTGTTTGAAACGAAAGAAGAATTCTCATTCAGGGGGTTTTCAAAGCCTAACTGCGGGGCCAAAGATGCTTTAATCATTTGAGCTCCAGCCATAGGTCTCGAAGAGAGGTTGGCTCGAAGTCAGGGGAAATCACAGGGTAATTTAAACCCTTGTGCAAAGTCTTATCCTCAGTATGAAAGATAAGAAGAGTTTAAACATATGGTGTCATCATATTTCTTCTATTATTAATGTTTGGTGGAAATATGTGGAGGGACTTGTACCCATGTCATCGCCCAATGTTATTCCCTCCCCCTTTGGTTTCCATTGAGTCTTTAGAGAAAGGTATGAGGTTTGGATAGACAGGATGACCACATGGTTTGCACTTGGTTAGTAGTGACCATGCCCCAAAAAACCATGTAGATAGAAGAATCCCCCCGGTTAGTTCATGGTTTCCCAAACCATGCAGACTAACCATGTGGTCGTCCCAAAACATTATATTTTGGGGACTTTCTGTACCAGCCCATGCTGGTCGATTAAGATGGTTGGTTCTTATGGTGGGGAGCCTATTTTTGTTCCCCCGTACCAATAACATAGACTTATCCATGGTCATCGATTTGTGGTAGGTAGTCTTGTTCGGATCTATCAAGCTACCTAAATCTTTCTTGGGTAACTATTGAGATTGGAGAGTGCCCAATGGTTTAGTTATAGAAAGGTAAGTGTAACCTTGTTCGATGTCGTTGTTCGTTTGGGTGAATTGCTTGAGTCTTGTTCGGATAGTATTTGAGGAGTTTTCCTTTGGGATAAAGCCTGAATGTGATTGAATGTTTCTGGAAAGTGGTGTATGTTTTTTTTGTGAAGTATTCCTTCCTTAATTGATCACTGGAGGTGTTTTGGCCTTTGGGGGCGAAACCTGGCAAGCGAGTACATCTTGGTTTATCAGTTGGGTTTGGTTTTCGTATCTGGCCTTTCTGTAGCTTTCCAGGGACGGAAAGTTTTCATGGTGGGGAGAATTTTCACATACATGAATTATTTTGAAGTTAAATTTAATTTATTTTCCATTCATTCTTTGTTTTGAAGGGTTTATAATGGTTTTATGGAGGAATAGATGGGTTTTTATGAATTGGGCCAACCATGAGCCCAATTCCAGATTTAAAAATAAATTTTGATTCCTTTATAACATTTTCATTTTATAATAATTCTTACCCATTCCAATTCCTAAATGGTCTCCTATGACCTATTAACACCAAAATTTAAATGTGGTGCCTTTATAAATCCATAATCATGGAGGATTTGGTTTTTAGTTAAGAATATGGCCAACCCGAATGCCCATTTTTCAGTTTTAAAATGTTTCATTAATTGTTTAATATATTATTAAATATAATTTATTTTTTGGTGATTCCACCTTCCTCTAGATCCTAAGAAACCTAGGCGCGCTCTCATTTCCTTTCCCCCTCCTTGGAACACTTTTAAATCGAGACATAGGGATGAACTTCATAGGGTGTCTTAAATCGTCCAGAATTGAAGAGGTAACATCATCCTTTATTTACTCTCTCAATTCTTACTCTGTTCCCTCCATTCCAGTTCTGAAATTACCTCCTAAATCTTGTTTGAACAACCCCTGAATTTTGACTATTTTCAATTTCAGAAACTATTGTTTTTGGATTGATTAATTCAGGATACTTCAAGTAAGTGAGTCCATTTCTTTCCTCTTTCAAATTGCTTACGGTTTCTTCCCTAATTATTCAATTATAAAAATTCTAGAAATTAGGGTTCGTTCCTAGGTTCTAAATTACTTTATTTTGGGTGAAATATTGAGGTTTTAGGTTACTTCTAACTTCCTTGAGGTGTGGCGGTCGTGCATTTGATGTTTCACCCCAATATTTGAGGGTTTCGACACATTCGGTAGGTGATTCCGTGGGTAACCATTTAATGATAAGTTAGTTTGCTTGATTAAATAATTTTTCATGTTCATTATATTCTGTTCATTATGCAGAAACAATTTTTGGTGGCAATACTAAATCATTTGGTATTAAAGTTACATTTTTGTTTGAAGTGTGTACTTTTCAAATGTATTTCATGTGTTATCTCTTGTGGTAGTTTTGTTAAATGTGGAAGTGATTTATTAGTTGTTGAACGGGGCTACCAATTTTGGTTGGTTAATGATATAGTTTCATGTGGTCCTAAAAAGGTGGGCCTTTGAATGGGTTTTATGTGTGTAACGTTGTTATACTCCTTGAAAGTGTTTTATGGATTTGTGTGTTCTCATGGGTATCTTTTGCGATATTGTTCAAGGTGATTATATAACATTTGAATGTGGATTATTACATGTTGATTGGGATTCCAATTCTGTTTTGGTAGGAGATTGGTGTGATTTTGGCTTAAAAATAGGTTTTTGAAATGGGTTTTGTGTGCAAGACATATTTACACCACATGGGGTTTTTTATGAAAATTGTAAATGTTTTAGTTGGTTAAACAATGTGGGAAAATGGTTCATATTTATTTTTTGGTATGTGTGTTCACGTATTATGGGGTTTTTAAAGGTGAAGTGATGTTTCAAAATGTCAATTATTTTTAGAATGTTTTGTAATTTTCTGAAATGTTTTATTAAATTGTGATGTTGGAGCGAAACTTGTTTGTGGGATGTTTCGTGTAAGTTTAATGATAAAATGATTTTGAAGGTAAACATGTTGTTATGTAACAAATGAGTGTGCTGTTACGATAGTTGTAATATATTGGAATGGTTTTATAAAATTGTTTAATGAATTTTTGGTAGTGTTAAAGAAATGTGAAAAGGGTTGTGGGCTATTTTGGTGTAAGTCGGATTTCAAAATCAATTTGAATGAAAAGTGGACTTTTGTGACTTGTGTTTTATACATGTGGGATGTTTGGTGAATTTATGATATGGAAATGATATTTTCTTGTGAATATTATATTCATTGACTTGTTGAACATGTTTGAGCAGAAAGAGAAAACCCGGGTATCTAGGTGGGTGGACGTGTACTAGTATACTAGTGAATTCGTGGGGTTGGGCCTCAGTTTCACGTAGCAAGATTGACACATAAAACTATAACTAAATTATAATGATGATGATTGGGGACCACTAGGTTATGGTTATGTACCATACTAGTGGCTCGTGCATGAGAACAGATATTTGTGATGGTTACTCTCACCGAGATACGAGGAACCTGGGATCCACAACTAGCTAGTGCCTAGGGGTTATTTATAATTGCTTGTGCTCCCTAGATATTTTGTGCTTATCGTTGGAATAATTTATGAGTGGCTGTAAAATTCATTTGCCTTGGTATTTATTTTAAAAGTGTTTATTATTTAAATTATCCCACTTGAAAACTGATTTTTTGTAAGTCGCATCTTTTAGAAATTGTAACTAGAAATTACATGTTTTTGAAAACTTGCATTATTTTCATCTTTGAATGTTTATCACATAGAATCTCTTAGTGTTAGTATCCTACTGGGAATTGGATCACACCCTACTTACACATTTTTAGTGTAAGTATACTTGGTTATTTTTTTTGTCGCAGGTTGGGTACAATTTTTTTTTTTGATCCAGTGGTTCGGGTTTCTAGCAGGTCCTTGGTGGTGAAGTCTTGTGGAGATGGATTGAGGGCGCTGCCCCATGACATGAGGGTTCTTGGGATATTTCATTTTGGTTTTGTGTCTTTGTTATAGTCTTTTTGAGTTGTTTTAAGCTATGTAATTCAGTTCTGAATTTTTGAAAAAGATTGTTTGGTTTGAAAATTCCAGATTCGTTTTATTGGATTCTTTTGTTGTTTTATGTTTATAAACTCGGGTAAATCATTCCCAATTCTCATTTTATGATACCCGGGCACTTGTTCCAGCCCTTGGGGATCGGTAATTCCCTTCAGTCCTTGTCACGGTACATGTTTGGCACTGGTTTCGATAGTGACCAGATCTGGTTTGTGACAATAAGGATGTGCATCAGTAGTTGGATGCATGATATTAGATGGATCTCATGATGAAAAAAATATTAATGTTTATTCTAGAGTTTTCATTCTAATGAAATGAAGTTACACTTGATGGGAGAATACATTGTCTTATTATAAATCATCATTAAACTATTGTATAAAATAATTTCCCTTTTTCCCTCACAATTCTTCAGGGGAAGTAGTGCACTGAGGGATTTCTCCTTGTCAATCTCATAGATGAGAAAGGTTTCACATGGTAATGTGTCATGAAAGATATATATGGTATAAATATCTATTGATTTAATTAAATTAAACATTTAATTCGTGATCCCACTTCAGGGTGCTTCCTTTATTCAGTATATTTGATAATGAAATTCAATTCCCTACTATGTTGGTGAAAAAACACGGAATACAACCCTTTTTATTGAATTAATTATTGATATCATAGATTTCATAGATGTGGAATTTAGATGATTTCATTAATTTTATATATGATAATATTTGTGCCTATATATTAGAAAAAAATCAATGGATTTTTCCAAGGTTTACACCAAATGCAAATATAATGTGATTGATATTCATATTGTGAGAATATATGATTTCAAACATTCCATTAATTTCAATGATATGGTCTTTATGATTGTGAGATTTGAGCACTGGATCTTCAACATTAAACTTCACCATTTCTTCATAGAGGGGATTATTGATGAGATCCATTGATCCCTTATTGTTCTCTCCATAATTCTTCTAGAAAAAGGTAGTGACCCGATAACAATATAATCCTTATGGTATTCTTTATGAAATAACCTATTTATCCATATAATTTATATAGATTTTATTATATCAAGTGGAATTTTCTATGAATAAGATGGTGTTTTAGTTTATGGTTTCATCTATCAGAAACTCCATGACTATGGATCAGAGGTTATAAATTTGGAATTTTTATTATAGATATCAGAAGTAGATACAAAATTTGTGATATCTATTCTTCTTCCTGATTGGGACAATGTTGGCCTACCACATGGGGTACTGAGCATAGCTGGTGATGTTTTCTTTGATAATACTACTAGCGTAAACATTGACTAATGAACCATAGGATATGTCCATTATCTTGGGAAAATATTTTGGTTTATGTTGGCCAAGTGGAATGAAGATAGGGTATTTGGTTACATGGGGATCAATCCCAATTACCTCATTAAAATTCCATATAAATTAGATATTTATTCATAAAGAACATAACTTACTACTCATGTTCATCAAGTGGCATGATGAAATTAATAAATATCACAATTGGGTATTTTTATGTACTATGATTCACTTATATTTTTTCATTAATGGAATTAATAATTTCTTCCTCAAATGTTGTAGAGTATTTATCCAATTCCACCTCATTATATGTATAGGGACTTGGAGGAGGATATTTTTCCAATGGAACAATCATTTGAGATATGTCCTCACCTTATTATGTGGGCATGGAATCTTCAAAATTGTATTATTATCTCCCTATCCTATTAAAAATTTAGATTTCATCCTCTTTGGATACATATAGATTATGTTGATAGATCTCATGTATCATATCTAATGTGGACTTATCCAACACTATCTACTTCTGATATTAAGACATTATGGCTTCTTAATCCTATAGAGTGTTAATCCCAGTCACTAAAATATATAGTGGATCTGTTAGTTAGTAGGAATACAATAGTCTTCGTGGAATTAAATGGGAGAGAAATTTATCAACCTTATACCTACATGTACCTCATTTTATAAAAAGTTACTTGAGTTTACTCATTTTGAATAGTCATGGAGAAATAATATATGAAGTGGGGGTTTGTCGATTTTTAGTGGTGGATGAGTAGTAGAAATGTAATTTTCATGTCACACTGATGAATTCCTATGGTGGATTCAAAATCATTGAGATTATTGAAATGATTGTCTCCATTGAACGAAGGATAATTTCCATCCATTTTGTACCAAAAATTATCACGATATTATGATCACATGAGTCAAAGGGAATATAAACTATATTGATAACCCCTACTCAAACACTAAGTGAATATTTGTGTAATTGTTGATAAGAAGAACGAAATAATTCATTTATGTTGATCCAATACCTTCCTAATAAGGTGTTGGGAAAAGTGTGTTATGATACAATGTAGAATATTTTGGATACAAAACCACCAAAATGGTATTTTTGTAGAATCCTATCTATAATTTTTTTCACTGTTTTTATATCTTGAATTTAATATGTTTTATGGGGTTATATTTGTCTTTTAATACTCCATCTTGAAGAGTATCTTGTTTATTATGATATTGATCCCAGAACCCATGTACACCAAACAAAAAATCATATTAGATGGGGTGTATATGGACATATATGACTTGTCACACATATAACCTTATAGTGTAATGGATTTCCTAATAGTCCACTACTTACATTCTTATATTTGTTATATTTTAGAGGAATTTACTTCAATCATGATTGTATGGAGGATCATCCGGACCATGATTAGGAACTTGTGTTGCCCCAATGATTAGTAGACCATTTCCAGAATTGAAATCCATATCTGGATACACATAATGTGATTGATCACATCATACATACATTATAGGTGCATATTTTTTCCCGCAATGGTTCGTCCCATGACATAAATCATGGGGTGGGGCACCTGAATGGAACAATTAAACCTCTAAAGAAAAATATTATAAATGGGGATGTTCCCAATGGTAAACTAATGAAATGGGGTGCAGATACACACTAGAGGATTATACTAAGGAGTTATGAACTTAATTATCCCATAGAAATAATTACCTCAATGTCTATATAGAATAAATTTTGTTTTATCAAATATCATCTCTGGTATTGAGATTTCCTATGTAATTTTTTCCATTGTGATGAGAGAATCAGAAAGGAGCTAGAGGAGATGAGCAGAGTTCTACACCTCTGGGATCTGTAAAATGGTCTACCAAACTGATCAGGTTGATAGTGGAATATTTATTCTCATCAATGGTGGATTTCTACATTAATATAAGTCTTTCGTAACATCCAACTAATTAATTGGGAATGAAGTTAATGACAGTGACACTAAATATTTCATTGGAAGTGGATCCTAATATTCTTTCCCATGAGGAAACCAGGTTATTCAACATATAAATCTATATGAAGATGATTTTATTTATTGATAGGATGAATGGTATGTGAAGGCTTCTACATGGTTCAACCATTTATGAATACAACCATGGGGAAAGTTATCATAATTTAATATAGGTAACAATCAGTCTTATTTACACACCATATCGAGAATTTATATATGTCTACAATGTCCATTCCATCACAAGGGATGGAGTAACATTATGAGACATGTCTGAGACGATGTCCCATTTCCAAAATGACATGTTCTACTGTTGTAGCCTTAAAAAAAATGTTTTTCCAAATCTTTTTCATTAACTTTTAATGATATAATTGTTTATTTTTGTACATTATATTAAATATTACCATTTTTTTATATTTATAAATAATGTTATCAATTATTCATTTTTTTATAATTAATTGTGTATTTAATGCTTTAAATTAGTTAATTTCTATTTTACAATATTTTATAGTATAATTACTTTTTATTTAGTTTGTTATCTTTGTCAACATATTTAATGATTTAACATTTATTTTTCAATTAATTAGTGTTCTTTAGTGGGTAAATTATTTACTCTTAATCTAACATTTCCTTATATAAAAATTAAATAATATAACACAATAAATTGATGTATTTTAATAATTAGTTATTTAATAGTTTATGTTTTGAAGCGAACTAAATTTAATCAAACAAAATAATTTAAAGTCATAATCCAATTCATTTATTCAAAAAGATGATAATTAATTTTTTATTTTAATTAATTTAGTTTTTTTATAGCTCAAATAATTTAACTTTTTCAACTAAATTTTTAAATTTTATATTAACTATTTATTATTTAATTGGTTTTCCATTTAGTTATAGTTTTTAACAATCTATGCATTATAAAATAATGTAAATAATATTATAATTTATGTTTTTAAATGTTTTTATAAGTTTATTTAATTTTAAATTATTTCAATTAATAGTTAGTTTTAAAAAAGTATTTTGTTAAATTTTTATTTCTGTATCAATTTATTTTTTCCTGTTTATTATGCAGTTTTACAGTGTCACTGTAACTTTAGCCACCGCTTTAATCACGGTGCCACCGTGAATCCTTATTCACGGTCTCACCGGTTCTTTCATTCACGGTGCCTCCGTGAATTCTAGTTCACTATCTCACAACCCATGCGGCCATAAAACTTTCTTAAGATCTCAAGATTTCATGGTGCCACCCCACTGCGTCTCACACCGTTTCCCATTCTCCTCGTGGTCTCACCGTGTCTCTACCGCAGAAACATCCCTTTACACTGTATCTCTCTTATTTCAGGGTTTCACCCAAACTGGTGCCTCCATCAATTCTATTTAATTGTCATACCATTTCTCTATCTCATATCATCGTGAATTCATCTTACCCTCTCACCTTCAATAGCCACCATATCATCCTTCACTGTAACCCCTGGTGCCACATCAATTTCAGGCATTGCATCCCTGATAACTCCAGAAAACTGCACTTCGTCAAGGATTCATCTTCCACAACAATATTCCTTGAATCATTTCCACTTATAATATATTATCTTCTTCCAACATCTTCTCCCCTTTCCCATAGATTTTTCAGCCCACATCCATGCATATCTAAAGCATATTGTTGGGGACCGCCTCTCCACTAGAGTCGAACGAATGTGGAAAAATATTGCACACCACCATACATTTTTGAAAAACAGTCCACATCTAGAAAGACACATTTATCCGAACAAATCCCAACCCCTAAAATCCACATTTTCCAAAATTGAAATAGAGATCTTGAAACAAGATATACCACATCGTTTTGATTCCATCATGGCCTTTGAAGAAGGATTTGTTGTAGATGTTGAAACCTGATGCTCATACTTCAATGAGGGTTGAGTACTGCCACCATTGTTGGTTTTAAGGAGCTTTATGGGGAGGGTTCACTAAGATAGATTGAAGCACACCATGTCGCCACATTGGATGGTTGAGCAGATCTGATGTAGGAGGGTATCCATCGAGCAGGGCTGCACCAGAACCGTGGTGAGCCGCTATGGCCTCACTTCGAAGAACTCTGATGCATAGCATTGAAGACCCTCCTTCCACTATTGTGTTGATTAATTTGGGGAAAGAATAAGAATGATTAAAAATAATAATAATCAATTGAAAATAAACTGAATTAAAAACCTAAATTAAAAATAACTAAATTAAAATGTAAAAAAATATTAATTATAAATAAATAATCGATATAAAACAGAATTTAAAATTTAATTAGCATAAATAAAAAAATTAATTAAACTAAACTAAATAATAATAATTTCATAATTAAATTTAAATTAATGTAGCATAATAAATAATAATTTGTTAATATTATTAAATACTTAATAATTCATTAGGAACTAAAATAATCTAATCTAATTAAATAAAAATATTAAATGATATAATTTTCATAAATAACGAAAAATTTTATAACTAACATAAATAACTCAAAATCAATAACATAATGAATAATAACATTACTAAATATTTTATGACATTTAATAAACTGAAGTCTTAAATTATGAATAATTATTTATTCATTGTTTTGTGAGTTTTTCTTGTGCAGGATCATTCGAGGGATAGGAATAGATCCAGATTCACTTATCAAACTCACTTAGTGTTAGTTACGTGTGAAAAACTAGCATGACGTGGTAGTCGTGAAAAACACACGTGTGTGCTGAAAAAGTGAAGGAATTATGAAGTCGGTGGAAATGAGTGGTGAGATGTAGAAAATGATAGATGATATAATAATAGAGTTTGATAGAATTTTGGGGGGGACTCTCATTCAAAGATTCTTCATTCCACGATCACATCAGATGAGAGAATAGGTTCTCATTCACTCAAAGGAACATACCAATTTTGAGAGCGGACTCACTAGAGAATCGCATGAGCAGAGTAGGATAAGAAGGAGTAAGAGAGCAGAGTAGCACTAGGGGAGTTCTTCTCCCCTATGTCCTTAGATTTTGTACTCTATTTTTCATTGTTTTCTATGTTAAAATCAATATGATCATAAGATGATATGTTCTCAACTTGGGAATTGGATACTAGTGAATATTATTTTTTAATTCTTCATATTATTTTAAATATATAAGAGTAATAAAAAAACAGCGAGATTTATTTATGATTTTATGTTTAATTTTTCACACCTCAATTTCTGTATTTTAATTTCATAAATTTAAGATCAACTAGTGAATTAGATTTTGAATAAGTTTTTTGAAGCTCTTATTTTCAACAACATTTGAAATTTACAGTGAGTTTATTTCCATTTTTTGTTCCTTTTCAACTTCCAAATACTTTGTTTATGTTTGGGTGTGGCGAACTACAATACTAAATTCTCGGCCTATTGAGTTTCCGAGAATGAGATAATTTCGAATTGTCTTGAAGTGTGACTCTATTTATGTTTTGAAGGAGTCAACCATTTCATCCATTAGATTTAATCTCCCATGAATTTCTTGTGACAAGTTCCCCTTTCTAATTGATACTAGCAATATTGGTTCGAAGTTTCTTCTATAGTTTATAGTTACTTTAGTGTACGTAATAGTTCCTAAGTCAAATTAGTTTTATCATATTGTTTGTACCACTTTATTAAAAATAATATATAAAATGTAAAAATATTTTTACCTCATTGTTGACAACAATGAGGTTTTTTTTATTTTAAAACCATAGAATTCACTCAACTTCCATCTCTATTGATCGACCATGCACCACAGTGCTAGTGTAGGTTAATAATTGTGATTTTTATGGTCATGACTACCTCCAACGTCATATAAAATTTGGCATCATTGATGGGGAAGGAATGTGTTGAATAATCTATGTGTTTTAAAAAAACATATAAAAATGGTATAAAATTAATCTGCTAAAAAAATGGTGAACATTTGCTACTTGTGTTTCCGATTTAAATTATGCTTGACTTCGAGTGAGTTGATTAATCTGATCATTTTAAGAATGGATGAATTTGGACCACATTGTGAGTGTTGTGGATATTATGATCACACAACCAGGAAGTGTGTCTATAACCAACCATAATAGATTCATTACATTGAAGATAATGGACAATATTAGTCTAGTCCTAACACCCTAGCTAAAATTGACAAAATTAATTCTAAACTGGACACTAATGTTGAAAAAATTAAAACATGGTTAACTAAAACCCATGAAATTAAACTTAGAGATTCTCAAGACCAAGATAAAATAATGAAAAGATTGGAAAACATTATCATGGAATTTCAAGAAAGTGATAAATAAAAAGAATAATTTAAAGAAAAAGAAAAAAAAGTAAATGTATATAAAAGATTTGAAAATAAAATTGAAGGGGAAAGTGATAGTGAAACTGGACAAGAAACAATTTTTTTTGAAAAATATGATTCTATTAAAATAAATATGGAAATAACCAACTCACTATGTCAAGACAATAACATTGAAAATCCTAAAAAACATTTAATATTTTTGATTTGGACAATTATAAAGATGAATTAAAACAGATTACAAAAGATTGCCCATTTTTTTTACATCATTCCTTCTTTGGGAAAAAATCACTATTTTAGGAGTTTTGAGAATAAAGTCACTCAGCTAAGGATATACTAGAAAAAGAAAATTTTAATGTTAAAAACACTTCACCAAACTTTTTTGTTGTTATAAACAATGAGTCTGAACATGATATTGGGTATAATCTGGATAAGAACATTAAACTTGATAACATGGAATCTGAAATCTTTGAACATGAACTAAACACTTCCCTTTTTTGTTTGGAAACTCTAAAACCATCTATTTCTTAAAGGATGTAGGATGATTTAGAGGATGAGGGAATTATTTTTTAAGAAAGATTAAATGATGGGATTTCATCTCACTATTCTTAGATTGATTCATTGATTGAAAATGAGTGTGTTGAAATTGAAAAAAGTTATGTTATACATGGGTTAAATGCTTAAATTTGAACAATCTGGAAATTGAATTTATTGAAGCTGAAATAAAAATTTCTCCACCTGATTTGAAAATTTTGGAACACACTATAGACCATGTTTTTGGAATTGTGACTTTGGAATTCGAAAATGAAAAATGGTTGTGCATAAAAATGAATTATGAAGAATTGATTAGTTAGAAGCAGTAGATGTTGAGTGTTTATTCACTGATGGGGAAATTTTGGAATAGATTTAGAACATTGTTAAACATGAATTTGATGGTGGTCAAATAAATTCTCTTCCTTGTCTATCACTGCGATCCTCAACTATGAAGGGTTTTGAGCCTTTTTGGGATACTTTTAGTTGTAAAGAGGGGGCTCACACTTGTGTTCCATTGTACATGAATCTGTCCAGCACTCTATTGAATCTCATTTGGAACTTTACAATCAGAATTTACCAATTTTCACCGATTAATGTGAATGTGTTAGTGTTGATGTTGATGAATATAGTATGGAGGACACTATTATATACTTTGAAGTACCCATTACATTGTTGTATCTCCCTAAAAATGTTAATTTTGTCAAATCTGAAACAATTCATGATTTTGGAAGCAGCATGTCCATAATTTCTAAAGGGTTCTATTTAAGGATTTTTTCAGCTTATGAGAATTTGGATTTGGTTTACCTATGCTTAGGTTCCCATAGATTTCATTCTTACATTAAAAACAAATGGTCCAAATATATGTGGTGGTTCTAATTAAGGAATCCTCATCCACCTAGTGACTATGTTTAGTTTCTTGGTGATTTTGGATGGGGACAATAAAACTAGAATTTCATGGGAGGCAACCAATAGTTTTTATTTTGTTTTGAATAAAAAAATTGTACTTAAATAAAGTCTAAATGATGACATTAAATTCAGTGCTTCATGGTAGTCAACCCATGTTTTTTCTTTTATGGTTACTTTTGTTTTTTTATCTTGTTTTACGTTGTATAATGTCTTGTTGTGCTGCCTTCTATATGCACTATCTATGTTGTTTATTTGTTTGTGGTTTACAGGCACTGTGTTTTTAGGATGCTTCTGCTGTCATCTAAGGAGTGGAATTCCCTTGCTGAAGGAGTAATGATAAAACTAGTCAGGGGACAATTTTACTATTAAATTTTGTTTCATTTCTCTACTCCATAATTTTTAGAAATAAAACATCATGCTTTTTTGCATGAATATTCTTCTCTATTTGTTGCTCTTTTTTTCTAAAATAATTCTTACTGAAAAATTCTGCATGTATTAAAAAATCATTCATGAACTGTATAAAATTGTGCAGCAAGTCTTGATGCTAAAATTAAAAAATTCTATATATGTTCAAATTTCTTCATGTATTTCACTACTGGAAACTTAATTTCACTATTATTAAAATATTTTCACTTATTGAAACTAAGTGCAGGGGAGTACATATAGGTTGGAAAATTTTGTTTTGAATCTTCTTTGGGTTGGGATGTTTAGAATGAACTTTTTTATTCTGTATTTAACATCCATCTAGATAGAAGTTCTGAACATGCTTACACCCTATCCACTGTTCACCCACATGTTTCATGCCTTATTTGAAATTTAATGTAAAATCTTTGCCACAAGATTAATTGTTACTGCATCTACTTTCTAATTAAACTTCTGATAAGTTATTGATTGTTGGAAACAATATATTTGAACTTTATTTTGACCTTTATACATGTCATCTATCTACTAAAATTAAAATCTATTGTGAACCATAATTGATAAATTGTTCTTCTCCATATTTGGATGTCATCATTGGGAAAAAAGTTGGGTTTATGTGTCGGTGAAGAGGTTAATTCTTGACTATGCTAAACTGTGATTAATTGAAAGCCCATAAATTCCCACTGCAGCTTCAATAATTTTGTAAAAAAAAATTGTAAAAGTTATCAAAATTCATTCTTAATTTTAGGCTTTGCTCGGTTATTAAATGAGTCTTGCCTTAGGACATGTACCTTGCTGGTAGTTTAGATTAGTTTTGAATCTGAAATTAATGTGGTTTGATGATTTCTGAGTGGTCTTTCATAGTGATTTAATGAAAATCTGGTTTAGATTTTTTTTTGAGAGTAACATGGTCACCCTATTAGTGGAGTTATGATCATAACCCTTGGAACTAAAATATTGATCTTGATTCTAGGATCTCATTTATTTTTATTTATTAATGTAATTACATTAATTATACAATGTAAATGATTGTTCATAACTTTTTTGAAATTGGAGTAGTGTGGGCATCTGGGATCCCACATTTAGTGTCTGAGTCCTTAGATGCAGGGTGCGTTTCTGTTTAATATAACCCCTATGTACACATTGAATAAGTGCATTCCACAGTTCTTAGCAAATGATACATGACATGGGAAAAATAAAATAAAGTCTCTAGGGTCAAAAATGAGTTCATTATTGTGAGGGGAATGATTAACGCCTAATGAAGAAGGGTTCAATTGGTTTATATGGGAGTCAATTAGGTTGTATCATTAGGGTGATTCTAAAAAATATTTATTTTTGGAAACTAAGTGATGAGTCCAAGAGAATTGTTCTTATTGTTATGTTTTTAATATCACTGATAATTTATCTCTTGTCACCATCAGACTTTGGACTTAAGCATAAATTTATGTTAGTCACTAAGGAGTATCAAATATGAGGCATGCCATCTTAATTGATCAATGATTCATTGTTATCTTGATTACCCTCTAAATATTTGTTCAGGGAAAGATTAAATTTGAAAACTTCATTTTCTATAGCCTTATGATAGTCTTGATGTCCTCTTTTGAATGTGCTGGACATGTTACATTTTGATCATTTTAATTAAAACATTCTTGTACTTCTCAATGATAATAAACACCTAAGATTGTTTGAGGGAAACCAATTCCTATGTGATCAGGAATTTGATGGGGCCTTAAAAACACATATTTTTCCACATCTGTTTTATTAAATTTTAATGATTTAATTGGTTATTTTTGTACTATATATTAAATATTAACACTTATGTATTTCTATAAATAAATTTATCAATAAATAATTTTTTACAATTAATCATTTATTTTATGCTTTAAATTAGTCAATTTATGTTTTACTTTATTTCATAGTATAATTAATTTATATTTAGTTTGTAATCTTGGTCTGCATATTTAATGATTTAACATTTATTATTCAATTAAACAGTTTGGTTTCATACATATATATTATTTACTCTTAATATAACATTGCATGTATTAAAAAATAAATAATATAACCTAATTAATAAATTACTTTTAATAATTCCTTAATTATTAATTTATGTTTTGAAACGAACTAAATTTAATCAATCTTTATAATTTTAAGTCTTAATACAATTCAATTATTCAAGAAGATGATAATTAATTGTCTACGTTAATTAATTTAGTTTTTTATAGATTTAATAATGTAACTTTTTTATTGAAATTTTGAAATTTTATATTAACTCTTAATAATTTTATTGATCTTCAATTTCGTTTTTGTTTTGAAACTTTTTATGCTTTATTAAATAATGTTAACATGATTATAATTTATGTTTTTAAATGTTTTTATAAGTTTATTTAGTTTTCAATTCTTTTAATTAATAATTAATTTTAAATTATAATTTTGTTCATTTTTTGTTTATGTTTCAATTTATTTTTCACTCTTTATTATTCTGGTTTACGATGTCACTGTAACTTTAGCAACCAGATCATTCATTCACGGTGCCTCGAGGAATTCGATTTCACTGCCTCACAACCCCTACCACAGTAATCCTTTCATAGGATATCATCCATTCACAGTGCCACCCCACTACGTCTCACACAGTTTCCCATTCTCCTCGCGGTCTCATAGTGTCTCTGCCCCAGTAAGTTCCCTTTACACCGCATCTCTATTCTTTCATGATTTCACACAAACTAGTGCCACCGTCAATTCTGTTTAACTGTCTTACCATTTCTCTATCTCCTTTCACTGTGAATTCATGTTACTGTCTCACTTTATACATCTACTGTATCATCCTTCACCATATCCCACGGCGCCACATCAATTTCACCAATCGCATCTCTGAAAACACTATCCCATCACACTTCGGCACGGTTCCATATTCCACAACAACTGTTGTTGCTCCATTTCCACTTATAGCATATGATCTTCTTCCCAGGTCTTCATCCCTTTCTCACAGATTTTTTCATCCCACATCGCTGCATATCTGAAGCATATTATTATGAACTGCTTCGCCACTGGAGCCGAACGAACCAGGATTGCTGTTGCACACAACCATATTTCTTTGAAAAACCATCCACATCTAGAAAGACAAATTTATCAGAACAAAATCACATTCCTTAAAATCCTCTTTTTCCAAAACTGAAAAACAGGTCTGAAATTATGTTATTCCATCGTTTTATGATTCCTTTGTGGCCATTGATTAAGGATTTGTTGTAGATGTTGAATCCCGAATCCCCTATTACAAAGATGGATGAGTACCGCCGCCAATGTTTGATTTTAGGAGCTTTGTGAGGAGAGCTTGCTAAGATAGAGTAAAGCACGCCCACCGCCACATCGGAAGGCTGATCATATCTGATGTAGGAGGGTATCTATCGATCACGTCTGCACCAGAACCATGGCGAGTCACAGTAGCCTCCCTTCGAATAACTCTGATGCACAACCCCGAAGACCTTCTTTCCCCTATTGTGCGCCCAAATTTGGGGAATGAAGAAGATTTTTTAAAATAATAATAACAAAAAATTTAATGATAAACTAAATTAAAAACCTAAATTAAAAATAACCTAATGTATAAAAATATTAATTTTAAATAAATAATCAATATAAAATAATATTTATAATTTTGTAAGCATTAATAAAACATTAATTATACTCAACTAATTAATAAGAATTTCTTAATTAAATTTAAATTAATTTAGCATACTAAATAATTATTTGTAAATGAAATTAAATACTTAATAATTTATTATTTACTAAAATAAGGTAATATAATTAGATGGAAATAGTAAATGATTTAATTTTCCTAAATAATGATAAATTTTATAACTAAAATTAATAACTCTAAATCAATAACATAATGAATAACAACATTATTAAATCTCATAATTCTTTTAATAAAATAATGTCTTAAATTATAATAATTATTTATTCATTGTTTTGTGTGTTATTTTCTTAAGGTTCATTCAAGAGATGACAATAGGTCCAGATTCAATTAACTAACTCACTCGGATTTATATATGTGAGAAAAACTAGTGCGACTTGTCAGCCGTGATAAAATGCACGTGTGCGTTGCACAAGTGAGGGAATTCAGATGCCAGTGGAAATGTGTCGTCATATGAATTATGTGTCGAAGGATATAAAAAAGAGTTATAATAGAATTTGGGGGCCTAGATCTCATTCAGGGATTCATCATTCCATGATCACATCAGATGAGAGCGCATATGCTCATTCACTCAAATGATCACACCAATTTTGAGAGTGGACTCCTGGGAGAATCACATGAGCAGAGCTGGAGAAAAATTAGTCAGAGAGAAGAGTAGCTCTAGGGGAGTTCATCTACCCTATGACCTATTATTTTGTACTATATTTTTGGATGTTTTCAATATTAAAATCAATATTATCATAAGCTGATATGTTCTCAACTAGGTAATTTGATACTACTAGATATTATTTTTGAATTCTTCACATTCTTTTCAATATTTGAAACTCATAAACAATCGGTGTGATAGATTTACGATTAGATGTTTAATTATTCACACCTCAATTTCTGTATTTTAATTTCATTAATTTATTATCTACTGGCATAGTAGAATTTGAATAAATTTTTCAAAGACTTTATTGTCAACATCAATAGAAATTTACGGTGAGTTTATTTCAAGTTGATGTTCTTTTTCAACATCCAAGCAGTTTAATTAAGATTTGTTTTGGAGAACACCAATACTAAATTCACTGACTATTGAGTTTCCTCGTGAGGGAGACTCTTCAAATTTTATTGAAGTGTGACTCAATTTATGATGTGAAGGAGTCAACCATTTCAAATAGTAGATTAAATCTCCCAAGTATCTCATGTGATCAGTGCTCCTTGGTCTTTGATTCTAGGAAGATTGGGTCTGATTTTTCTTCTATTGTTTATAGTTACATTAGTGTACATTTTATTTCCTTAGTAATTGTTTTTTTCATCCTGTTTGAACCACTTTATTAAATAGAATTTATAAACAGTCAAAAATAGGTCTACCTCATTTCTAACAAAAAATTATATTTTTTTTGGGTTTAAAACCATTGAATTCACTCACATGCCTTCTCCCTTGATTGACCATGCTCCACTGTGTTAGTGTCGGATAATAAATGTAATTTTGAGGGCCGTGAAGACCTCTAGCCTCATCATCTACCATGAATTTGTTCCAGTCTTAAAATTTAATTCACTCTTGAATGGTTTGTCTTAGAAACCCATTGTAGGATAAATAGTTTGGATTGTTCTTAAACTTTTACTCTTTTAAATTAATGACCTCTAGATCATAAAAAACATATTTATCCATGTTAGAAATTAAGAATATCGACACTTATTCTTCTTTGAAGAAGTAGACCTTATAATTTTGGCCTAAAAAGGGTCTATCTAGTAAACCCTATTTAGATTCCTAGAAAAAAATTATCAATGCAAATTTTAATTAAAAATGGGTCCATTTCGATGCATCTTCCTAAATTTGGATTAGCTAAGGGGCCAAATACTATATAAAAAACCTTTTCTACTCTTCCATACATTCATGTAGACATTGGAGGTTTGGTACATCCCATTTATTATTATGTTTCATGGCCTCATCAAGGAGTTAATCTAACTCATTTAATTATAATATTCAATATAGGTACTTCAATAAAATGAGGGATAGGTCTAGATGATCCCATATGTTCTCAACAGACATTAAAAATAGTAAATCATGGTGAAGTTTATCACATAGAGAACATTATATTTATTTAATTGATATATGAGGTAATAGAAATATTAATAATCCCATTTTCACTTGGAGATTTCATAAAACCTAGCCTACACAAGGTGGAGATAAAAAGTTTAAAGGATTTATAGTAAATATACTGACATATAGCGATGGTTATTGGTGCCATGTTACAATAAAAAATAATTGTTGTCATTCTAGATTCTATATGAAGTATATAAGCCTAGATACCTCCAGTGGTTATGTGTTAACCATTATTGGGAAATGCTGATAGATAATGAGGGAAATGTGAAGCTTATGGTCACCCACTCTTTTGAAGGAAGAAGAACATGGGTTGTGAAAATTTTGTGATAGGGGAATTTAGTCTAAAAAAACTGGGGAGGCTTCCCTTAAGATGGTATTGAAGATCATTGGATCTTTACAACATTTGGGTAATAAATGGAAATATAATCAATTAGTCACAGGGGATTCATCATTTTTCAACCCCCTAAGTGGCCATATGAAAAAAATTAAAAACTCATAATCCAATTTTGGTAATTCATGTTGATGTAGTAGACATAGATGACCATGGAATACTATACTATATCTCAGTTGGGTATAACCTTATACATTTGTGTTAATTGATTGACCATGTAATATCAACTATCTAGGATCCATATAAAGAGTGATAGGGCCAAAATGAACATCATAACATTTAGGAATGTATCCATATATGAGCATGGTAGGTATTTTTCAACTAACCTCATGCTCCTGGAAAGTGATTTGATTTAGGAATCTATATTTGTATTCCTAATCGATTAAATAATAATATGAGATTCCTCTACACCTAAACCTTTTTCCAGATTTAATTATGTGATTTTTTGTTTTATCTCAATAGTACATCCAAGGAAGATGGTAACACATTATAGGTGGGTGTGGAATGCTATGTGATGGATAACCTACCACTATCTGTACTCTAGATTAAAATATTCTTCACTTATTTCATCATTGGTTCCATGATCCTAATTTCAAGAGGGGCCGATGGTGATGATATTCACCATGATAGTAGTAGGTGGTGGAGATTTAATTATATTATTAGAATAATAAGTCTTCAAAATACGATCTTGTCATATGATGGGACTAGAAAATATAGTGTAATTCTACCAATATAATTTTAATTTCCAATGGTTAATTTCATTTTTAGTGGTTTATCATAGTATTCTGATATTTTCGATACACACTTTCTATTAGTATAGATGGTTCTCTCAAGAGTCAGGATACCAAACAACATAAAACACTATAAGAAAAACCTTTTATAACTACTGATTAAAGGCATAGAGGTTCTCAAATATACTATGATTGTTCAACAGATGGCCTATAAGTTGTTTTAATGTCTCTCATAGGTTCTACTAATAGTAAGTCACATGAAATTCACGGAGTAACTCTATGATTGGTAAATAAATGCCCACATGTGTCCTTAACTTGAAAAAAATTTGGTTAGTGGTTATGAACTCAAACAATATCTCATCCTCCTAAATAGATATATCATAGTTTAATCAATCTATGAAGTGGTGAGTTGATGGGAATTCATAGGATGGAGAGATGAATGCCTTTTTATTTTTGGATCCCTGAGTGGGATTATTTTATTTAAACTCACTCATCCTCTATATAGGGAAATATTATATTGAGGTGAGTTGAACTTCAATTGAATTCCCATATTTGATAGGGAATATATGTCATCTTGTCAAAGGATCATGTTGAGTATTTGTGGTTTGACTGGTGGTTTATCCTCATTTGACAATGTTAGGTTGAATCCTAAAATCTACCTTACTTCCATTGAAAATTTTGAGATAAGAAAAATGTTGTTTGTCCTAAGGTGGTTTTATTGTCTGCCCATGGAAAAAAGCCAAAAAATAATCTCTATACATGTATTTTTTAAGGGAATTTGGGAGCATGTTCACTTCGACTATATGGATGGATATCCTTAATATATGGGTACATAACCTAATCCGTAGTGAAGGTGGATAAAGAATCATTTCACCTAAATCTTTTCTGGTTTTAGCTACTAAAATATTAGGAGTGACCTGAATTTTATACTCTTTATTATTCATCTAATGCAGCTATAAATGTTTCTAAACTGTGATAATCATAAATACATTAGGATCTCTTCCACTATCATTATTATTAGTATCATAGAGAGGACCTTCAAGATAACTAGTAGTCCCTATGGTCGGGGGAGGAACATCAAGGTTGTAGACTGCTTCATTATAGGGTAGATATATCAAATGGTTTTTTGTTACACAAGAACAATGTAGAGTTAACCCAATGTGGATTTTTGATGGTTGTGGCCTCAATCATAGTCTGGTGAGGATGTTTCCGTGTGTATCTCTGGCGAAGTATAGGATATAGTGGTAGTTGTAATATTATTCTATATTAGATTATAAATAGAGGCTTTTCCTTGGTGTGATTATCATAAAAATGATTTGGTGTAGGATGAAAATGACCGATATTTACATGTTAATCTACTAGTTGTGTTCCTTTATGCTGATAACATTTTGGTAGATCATTTCCCTCCTTGGGGACTCCTGAAAATCAGTTAGGGCTGCATGAGCTTTTATGTCTCCTACATCCTCAGCATAGGGGGCGGTGTTGGAGATACACAATTGGTAAAGGATCCTTAATATTTGCTGGTGGTAATAGTATATATTTCACACCTACTTGGACTTTATTTTTGGGGTGTCGGTGTGGAAGCATGTTTTTGGGATCTTCCAAATCAATCCACCATGTGGGGATGATTCCTAAAATTTATATTATTGAACATGGATATTGATCACAACAAAATTAATGGTCTTTCATGGGTAAATGGAATGCATAACACAATATCCATAGGGTATTTAATTTTTACCACTAGGGAAAAGGTGTGTTCGATATCAACATGATTTTATATGTTATAGACTACAAAACCTCAATAATTTATCAAACCACCATTCCTATTCATACAGGGGTAGAACCTTGCATGGAATGTATGCTAGAAGGAATTCTACAAGCTTATTTGAAGAAAATCATGAGTACATATCCAATTATAATGATTCCTAATATACATTGGGTATGTGTTTCCTATTAATTGTGATGTCGGATGTTACTCATCCTCTCATTATTGAAGAGAGTGGATTCATATTAGGTTTACTAGATTATTTTAATACCTTTCTATCAGGATCTATACATCAGAAAACATCATGGATGGTCATGATTCTTGTCCAATATTCCAAATTACCAATAAATGGAATCATATCACCTATATGTAGATATAGGCTGCCCCGTGATTAGAGACAAATAATGGGATATCAACACTTCCACACTATAATGTTATTTTCCTAGTCTGGTACTCCCTAATAGATATATGACATGATCATGAATCACTTCTCTTGTTCTATATCTATATGGACATTGGTAAAATTATTAACATAAAACCTACATAGGGTTAAAATATTCCTTTGGATAAAATAAACCATTCAAACATTTTTGGAACCATTACTGTCTAACTTATCTATCTTTATTATGTTTTCCAGGGTGAAATCATATTCACATCACATAAAAGAATAATATTGGCCTGTAGTTAAATTCACTATTGGAAGTCTTTCATAACATCCTCATGTAAGGATACAGGTGAATTTTAAGATCATCAACTATGAAAATATATTATTTTCCATTATGCAATCCCCTTACCATCATAAAAGGAGGATTATTGTGATCATCATATACAAAACCATAATCTTTTCATTTATGGTGCACACCCCAGATTTGGGACACTCATTACTACCTATATCAGAGCACCATCTACCCTCAGGTGTACCACCCATTATGGTAGAGGTAGCCAAATATATGTGATGTCGTAATCTAAAAAATTAGAAGTCTATTCCATAAAATTACTGTAATACACATATATTAAAAGAATCAAACAACCATTGAAAGTAAACAACCACCATAATATTAAAAAAATACAAAATGTCCTTCTATATCAAATGTTGTTATCATAAAAAATATATTCATTGATCACATTGAAGGAAATTATGAAATAGTACGAAAAATAAAAATACAATGTATGCACACTTGAATGAATTTTATTCTTGGGCCTCACACACCCAATCTACAAAACCCATCATGTTTCCCTAGCATGACACTCTGCATGTTCTATACTCAAAAATAAAAAAAAAGTTATATATGTGCACTGAAGATCCCATACTGGGTGTGAGAATGGAATCTAAATAGGATAACACAATGTTACCCAAGTATATTCTATCATATATTTATATGAAAAGTTTAAATTTAAAATGTCACATATGATCCTTAGAAGACAAATCCTAAACATTCCACTACAAATCCCAACACAATAAGTAATTAGGTGATAACTAGGACACCATGGTACCTAATCATACATCCATCATTTTAATGATACAATACACCACTTAATATCATCATTATAAAAAATTGGTTCTTATATCATACCAAAATAATCATGGTAAGGTGATGAATAATGCCTCAATACACTACATGAAAACACTAGGTAAGGTCATATATCCATAAACCTTGAACCTTCCCTACTCAATTGAGGTATTTCCATAATACTTATTATGTCACCCCATTTCCTAGCCCTTTGGTTCGTTGTCGACCCAAGACTACTCATGGTAAGGTCATGTTCATGTGAACTAACCCAAGATATCAATGGGAGAATCCACAACATAATAACTGATGGAATAGTGGATGGTCATCCCACATACCCAATCCAAGTATGGAATTCTCCTTGATATCATACACTTATCAAGGAACTATCACCACACTAGTCCATACATATATTCTTAAGGGAGGTCAAAAACACATTGCCACATTCCAAAAAACTCCAGGGAGGCCATCAAGAACAACATACCATCCCATTGGACTCTGGGGAGGCCATAAAGAATATGAAAACACACAGATCCCCCAGCCAATAACAAAACTCTCTAGTAGATCCTATTGAGCTAGTCACTCAAGAATTATGCCCTCATTCAAGAACAAATCACCTCAACTGACTGAACAACCATTGGTACCTCCAATCCTGTAAACTTAACTTCTAATCGATTTAATATCCTACATGATATCCCATAGTGAAAATATAGAATGTACTATCTTCTAAACCTATACCTATATTTCTGGTCCACATCTCTATAAATAACTATAAATACTTCTATTACCACTTCTTATGATTATCCCAATCCATACCACTCAATGAACCCTTGTCAGACACATACCAAATCCTCAAGAAAAATCCATGACCCCCACTGGGTATCTAATCACATATCCAAATGGATATCACTCAACCATCAACTACGAGGAAACACCTCTCTTCCAAAATCATCACACACTAAAGGACACAACGTTCTAAAAAAACACTCATTAATTTTTTATTCTACCCAATAGAGGGTGTTCTAAAACAAATTCCTTCAATTATTCATTATTAAAATACCTAATAACTCTCTCACCTAATTACCATCCTTGCTTGAATCCACATAGGCTACATATTCTATTTTCCATATTTGGAGACCAACTAAAGGTCTCCTCTCAGCACAAACACCACTCTTTCCACTAAGAGAAATAGTCAAAGGGAATTTATAACTCACCAATGTTATAAGAATAATTTATCATGACAATAGAAGGAATAACATTTTCTTATATCATGTTCCAAGGAATCCAATGTCTCTAGTTCTTCAATTTGAACTAATGAAATGAATTTAAAAAACTCATAAAAAATAGAAATATGATCCTGAATTAAAGGGTCAACATAAATTTGACAATGTTTGAACACCTAATCCAATATCTCTATCACCTCTTCCATGATTAATTCATGCCCATATTTCCACTAAATATCTTAACTCACAGATTAATAATTTATTATGAAATATTATGATTAATTTTTATTTGATAAAATAGGAAAAAGGAATGAAAAACTCACCAGGAACCAATGTCCCTTCATAACATCAACCAAAAGTACATAGAGGTTCTACAACAAACCTTTAAGATAATCCCCAGAGAAATCAATATCAAATGTCACCAAATTACTAAAAAAATAATTTAATTTATTTAAAAAATAAATGAAAATTCACCTTGGTGATATAACTCACCAAAACAATATGAGGTAGCATGATGAAATCATCTTGAGATTCCCATTATCAAGGAATTAAGATAACCACATCAATTTGTTTTTGTAACAATATGATTCTATATAATTTAAACTTATACCCTAAATAAAATCTTGTGGAATTAGGGGGTCATAAAAGGGAAGTTATGTGGATGATAAAACTAAATAACTTACACTAGAATACCACCAAACCAAACCAAGAACTCACCCGTATTACATGGTGTCAAAGGAGAGCCAAGGGTTGGGGGAACATCAAAGAAAGAACTCTCCTACCTCTAACAAACATACAATCAGAAGCACCAAATAGTGGAAAATTTTCAAAATAATCATGAAATAAATGAAACATATTCCACCAGTACTCTGTTGGGATTCATAAACATGATGATGGGATGATTGAGTGATCTAGGATAGTGGATAACCCACTGAATAGTTAGTCATATCTTGTTATCAAATTGGTTACATCTCTATTAAAATTAAATACCTTGGAATCTTTGATCCTTCATAAGATACCCTCTTGAACACCCAACCCTAAAACACTTAAAAAAGAACCTCTTATGAACATATATGTTCTCAAAACCCCAGTATGATTATTTTTTCTAAAAAAAAACCATCCATCCATTGAAAATCAAAAATTATTCTCTAAATAACCACCCTTAAATGAATGAATTGTTAAAAAATCTAATGAATTATGATTCTCATCCTTTGAGAATGCATGGTAATCCTTGAACCAAATATCCAAGACTACCTATGTCGTTGATTCATTGATAATTAACCACATTCTATCGTTGAATTCTGACCAGGATTTTTCAATATAACTCATAACCCTCACAAACTATTCATTATAATAAGATCCACCCAATGTATACCAATGCCAAAAATGAGATGATGTTTTCTACAAAAATCTCTTTGGACAAACCTAAACATCCTCAACTGACTCAACCTGATTCGTATGGTATTCCGCAAATTATATTCTTTCTGTAACGGATTATGCAAAATCATAGTGCCACCCATCATAGGAAGAACCTACCAAAAATGTGTTTTATTAGACCAATTTCACTCCAACAATGTCCCAAACATAGATCCAAATATCAAATACATTTCACTACATCGAAACTCAATAGAAAATTCCAGTATGAACTATTATTCCCATGTTCTAAAAACACTAAATCATACCTGATAAATTACATCCAAAACACCATCACATATTATAATTACTTATAAATCATTAGAATCATACCAATATCTAGGTACCAACTTTTAATTCCAAGCCTGAATCCAAATATAATTCCTTGGTTTTATCAGAAACCACTTCTTCCACTCATCATTCTCTCGTTCTGAGGAAAAATACTCCATTGATTCTTCTCAACCATAAATCTCACTATAACCACACTAATTTATACTTAAATTCATTTATTCCACCCTATAATGATTATGCATTTACAATTTGGAATTATAAAAGGATCTATATCAAGTAGGATCATCTAACACATTGGTATTTAATTGCTACCTTGATCATCCTCTATCCACCCTTATAATATACCAACACTTCTAACATGAGGTTCATTCATAGATGGTCGATATGATGCTTCAAACCATATGAATATATTTACCCTCACCCATTAAATAAAATATGGATATTTATAGACCATGCCTCATCTATTATAATATGTGACGATTTGACAGCATCATACAATTCATACCTATGTTTTAGTCCAGAATACCAACCACCACCCATTCCTAGATCACCATAAATTAATTTCCCCAATATCTAATATTTCACTCCAAAATATATGGCATTCCTTATAACTACCCATGGTAACTAATCTTAGTGGGTCTTGTCAATAAGACATTTTGACATCCAAAGGCAAGGAAAAATACCTTATAGATAATTAAATGGTACAGTGGTCCATATCATATTTCACCTCTTTTCATTGAGGGATAACTTTTATGCATCGAAATCTTGGACACCACATCCAAAAGTGTCTTTCCAATCAATCTATATACAACACAGTAAGAGTAACCCTAAACTGAAACCAATATATCCCTACCACTGCTACACTATTGAACTTATCAGGTTCATTCACAACCTAAACAATCCTCAATATAACCACACACTACATGTTCATTAATTCGCAAAAAAACCAATCACTTTTAATTTCTAGAGTTCCCCATACCATTTAAATCAATACCATCACCCTAAAAGAAAATGCCAAAACACACTCTCTTCATCATGGAAGAGTGACCCACACTGATCCACCTCATATTAAATCTCTTAATTTCTACCTCAATCACGTTAGAACATAATTGATGAATCTTCAGTAAAACATAATCACACAACCAGTTCACAATCCTATCGGTCATATCCTATCTAAACTAGTCTCACCATACTAACAATCTATCCATTCCCCAATACATGTTGGGATCACCCAATTGACCATGTAATCTCACCAATGCAAAAGATAGTAACTAGAACAACCCCCAAATGCATGTGATCTCAAGACCCATGACTGTCTACACAAGCCCCCACTACCCCACATAATAAAAAGAAAATCATGAATCCACTGTAATAGTTATATGACTAACCACATCCTCAAACCACAACGATGACACCATAAACTAACAAATAAAATTGCATCCCAACACCCTAGTTACTTAACTAATGTTGTTCCTCAACCCTATCAAGATGTCAATATCCATTGGTAAACTCATTCATATGATCATATTTTCCTTTTATATCATTTACATGTGATAAACTCATTAGGGTTTTATCAAAAATATATCTAATTCCTATATTTACCCACCTAGTGTCTCCATGAAACCCTAGAAAAAGGGATTACATTTCTTTCACTTAATGATAACTTAAATTAATATCCACATAAACATACATCAGAGAAAATATATCATGGTTCAACTAATTATAAATTCATTCCATGTTATAAGTTAAAAAACTATATATGTTATTAATAAAACATTATTAAAGTCAATCAATAGTCAAAAAATTCAATCACATACATAATGGAGCATTTCATTTGAGTGAAAACTATCTTACCAGGAAAAATGTGCACAACCTCTTTCCAATGGTCAATGTGATAAATCCATAATTCACATCATTGGTATACCCATATTATATAAAAATCCCATCCATAATAGTATAAAACTAGAACAATAAACTAGTACCCATAGTAATCTAGACATCCTAATATAATGGTGTTCACGACTCACCAGTCCACGGAACATAAAAACATATGATATATTAATTTAATTCATTTATAGCATCACACAAAATTTTAAAAAAGGCTCTAATGCAAAATTTTAACATCCTGGAACCCAGACAGACATCGGTTCCTAGACTGAAACGACACATGGCCTAATGTGATCCTCCCTCTATGTTAGAGATTTCTATTTACTGGAGGGGGAAACTATAAATAATTGGAGACTATTCCCTTGAATCAAATTCATAAAAATATTATAAAATATCTAACATTGATATAACATTAACATCCATTATATTATAAATAAAATATATAAAAATATTCTATACCATGTGGGGATGCATAAAAAATTAATTCTTTATTCACCTAATTGTCTAATCATAAATACAAAACTAGAAAATAAAATGCATTCAGATTTTCCCTAATATTATCCCTAAGACTCAACCCCCTACCTCCAAAACTCATTAATCCTCACAAGCATGCTCCTTTATATTTTTGATTCTCAAACACAAAGTAAACATAAGATCTATAAATTCACCATGCTTCCCATACTGGGTGTGAGAAATAAATCTCATTAGGTAATCACAAAGTTCCCCTTATATATTTTATCATATATATGTTTTAATGATGAAAAATAATCATATCACACAGGAACCCTAGACATCATGTGATAACCAAGAAACCTTTACTCCCTGGGTAATAGGTCACTGGGTGCTAACTAAACCATAATGTAACCAGATCATACATCCATTGGGACCATACCAAAATCCACCACATTGTGTTATCATTCCATTACACTGATTACCAACCCTGGACTAAATAATATAGGTAGTTATTCATATAGTACATTCATCCACCATCTATATACACTGGTCAGAGTCATACATCCATGATTCATGACCCATCCTTTCTCACTGAAAGAAATTCCATCATTCTCATTATGTTACCCGACAACCAACCCCCATGGTGATACATGAACCACTAACAATCAATAAATTTCATATTCATGTACATTTTCCCAAGACAAACGTGGTTGGGTCATCAAACCGGAAGATTATGTAATAGTTCATAGTAATTTCAGCGACCCAAGCGATGTAACAACAATCATTGACCCAATACCCTCATTAGGGAATACTCATAATACTGACCCCTTCCTATAGACTCATTAGAGGAAAAAACTAAATAAAAACATCGATTTAGTCTATTTAGTGTACAATGAACACACTGAAACAACCCTAAATACTCTAGGGAGTATATAATTTACATGAGAAAAAAATGGTCCTGTAGCTCTCTAGTTAATCGTAGGGAACTAGTCACACGATACCGACAACGTCAATATATCATTACTCAACTCACTTGAACAGTCATTCAATATATCATATTGTCCCATCACAGACTATACTCATCAATAGAAACCAATACATGACACACATTAGTAACACCATATCCCACATGTTTATCCCAACCTAGAGATAACAGTCAAGTCCACATCTCTGTCATGATCCCCCAATTCTCATGGTATATCATCTTAAGGTACAACTATAAGGACCTGCCCTTAATCCTTACTTAATATTTAATTAAATTGAATAATTCACATTGAGGATCTTTTTCAGTTTAGAGTTTTTGAGAATTAGGACATAACTATTACATATCAAAGATTACAAAGTAGACACATCTACTCAGTTTCCAGTTTTTTCACAAAATAAAAACTCTTGAACAAAATAGTCATGTCTAGTTCCTTGTTATAGACAGCCTGACATTACCTTGATCACATCCTTGACCCTATTCAACATTATGTCTTGTGAAAAACATTTCAAAAACTTGGGATGAGCGTAAAGAGCTCAATAAGGGTTATAATAATACGGAATGAAAACATTAGTCCATGTATACATAAGAATCAACGAAAGCATACTTTACCCATAAAACATAAGCACATTAACATTTTTTCATGAAATCATAAGATTTACGAATAACTCATAGAAATCATAAGACATAAAGGTAACATGAGGAATTAATAAAATTCTTACATAGGGAGTAACCCTCATGGTTACGTTTGGAATACCTATCACATCATATTCCCTAAATCTCTTTAGAGAAACCATAGCGTTTAACCCCTTCACATTACCCAATGCATTGGAGAGCTATATCGGGCTCACCCACCCTTAGTTTATCATGGAACCACCCGTCTTCATAAAAAATTCCCAAGAACCATAATATAATCGTATCCCATAAAAAATTATTAAAGGAAACATAACATTACCACATTGAAAAAACAATATAACATTTTAAGATATTGAAATAATGAATCCATTCTAAAAACCATTTTCAAAACCATTTAAAACATTTAATAAAGTTATTTTTGAATCAAAGTGTCCCATACCACTTTGAAACTTTTAACATTTTAAACAATTAATATCCATATAAATAAATCCTTAAAACCATTTTGAAAACATGGATATTAATGAAAAATATTTATAAGATTAAATCATTAATACATTTAAAACGATATTTTAGTTAAAGGGTTTTTAACAAAATGAGAGACACTTGAATAGAATAATTGAGGAATAAAATTTAATCAGAACTTTATAATATCATGAGAATAAAGGGATTCATGATATAATATTCCAAAGGATAGTATATACACCATATTAGAGTGAATTGGTGCATAACAAAAATGAAGACTCAATAGAAATACAAAATGAGATGAAATCCCTTATAAAGAAGGTATCCTTAAATTAAGGATAAATCAATCTCATAATTATGTGTGAAAAATATAAATACACCCAATATAATCTCATTCACACATATTCAAAATATGACATATTCAATAACTACATGTTAAACCCAAAGAAATCGAAATTGGGTTAAGAAGTTCTCTTGGTAAAATTCGACACCCTAACAGCGTCACTTTAAAATTCATAAAATTCGTTGATGAGAGAGAAAATGGTATCTCATCACTTGGTCCTAAAATTTACATAAATAAGTATATATAATAAAATATCCCAACATAAAAATATGTAAATGAAAAGTCATAACAAAATAAGTCTTAAAAAAAGGAATGTGAAAGGTTCCCTTACCGATTTGGGAAACTTTCGAAACGTACACCACGTGAAAGAAGGGTCATATAATGAAGATGTAAATACCCATAAATGACAGTATATTATACAAATAGTAAAATAATGGGAAGTAAATACACCAAAAAAAAGGAAATAGTGGCAAATGTATCATGAATCTCATGGAAATAAAAAGTGAGATGAAAATCCCCTTATGAAAATTCGGAAGCCTAACGGTGCCACAAAAAACTTCTAAAAAGGGATTGATGAGATAAAATTGGGTCTCTCATCATATTAACATAAAAAGTACAGAATGAGGAATATAAAAGAACATACCCAAACATAATAAATATGAGCTTAAAATAAATGACATAAAGGAGAGTACTTAAAAAGAAAGAGAGAGGTAGGATCCCTTAACTCAAGTCCGACTTGTCTTGTTTGTTTATTTATATTCCTGAATAATAAAATTTTGTCAATATATAATTTTTTAAGGACCTAATTTAAAGTCTATTATTCAATTCATATCACATATTATAATGTTATATTAGTTATTTAATTATGTAAGTTCATATCAGATGTTTTTATCGATGTTTGGTACATGAGTCAAAAATGAACTTGTTTGAAAAGAATTGTCCATGTAGTTATAAGTACATCATCTCCAGAATAGTATTAATGATTTAAATATCATATATATCCAATAAATATTCATTTTATACTATTCCATAAAAATTTGTGATAAAAAGAAATGAAATTCCCCGTTCATGGAGACGATAGGCCGTACGTACGCATGAACGCTACTTTAATTTCTTTATCATATTAATGGAATTAAAAATAATTGAGAGAGATATATATTATAATTCCAGTATAATATATATTTTATATAAGTCACATAAGTTTATTATTTTAATTCTTTATACATTCCATGTATTTCATGAACGAGTCACATCACTTGAGGGGGCAGTAGTCCACACTTCCTCATATGAAATTATCGCATATGAAAAACATGCAAAGAATAAAGGTATGTCTTAAATATAAAATACAGAAGAATATAGAATACATAAATACCATATATATCATATATAAAATAATGTGACATCATAATGGACACCTTTGAATGTGTTAAAATAATATCAAACAATTATCATTTCGTGAGGCAGTAATTCACCGTCCATAGAAACAGTATGTTCTTTAACCATTAAATGGATGTGTGTGTAAGTGTAGCTCGAATAATTTTTACAACAACATACTAGTATATTTAAGATACTGGTGTTGTCAAAAAAGAAAGGAATAAAAAGAGTTTAGGGGGTTGGAGAAGAAAAATAAAAAAAGAATATAAGAGAAGACATTACCTTTAAATCAGGTAACTCCCTTTGGTTTGAACCAAAAGGTTTTCTTGAAACACTTTCTGCCTATGTTGAGGCTTTAATGATTAAGATAGGGATGTGGAGAGATGAAATGGGCAGGTGTTGGCCGAGCCAAAGGCTTTAGAGGTGGGGGTAAGGAGGTAGAGGGGGGGGGGCTTTTATAAGAGGGAGGAGGGGCAGTCATGGAAAGTCAAGAAATGTTACTTAATTTTAAAATTTGTTTTGGATTTTAAAGGTCCCACATGGATGTATTTCTAGGATAAGGTTATAGGGGTTTGAAATATACTAATACAATAGGTTTTTTGCATGTGTAAGTCAAATATTTTACACTATCTTTTCATTTTATTTAAATCATTCATTAATGGGGTAATCACTACATCATCATGGTGTCATAAATAAATTAATTTATTTAATGTCTAAAATTTTTCAAAATATTATATGATGTAGGAAATAGTTTTATCTTTCCAATTAATATTTATAGTCTAAGTGGTCTTTTACATAGATAAATCTAAATTTTTTTACTTGGGTGATACATACTTTTGTTATATTTTCATTTCTTTAAAAAATAAAATGATAAAGTGTCACTATCACACAAAAGTGATTCCATGGTGTCCCAATGCTTGGAACAAAGAATCCCATGGTCGGAAATGACAAAAAAAGTAGCATTAGAACACATGTTGGGGTCATTTGTTATTATTATGATATTTTATTATTATCCTTAACTACCCGATTACTACTTAATCACGATAATTAAAGATAATTACCAATGTTACTATTCATAATTTCCAAAAACAAAATAGTCTTAATTACATAATTTGAACCTTCTGATTCCAAATATGGAATCCATTTCAAAAAATTCCAAACACAGAAATTGAAATAATTAATTTAAACATTAATTCCCGTTGTCAAAACAAACATCGAGTTTTTTTGAAGCAATATCTATAAAACGTTTGGCACTTGTTTATGTCCATTTTCAAAGTGAAATTAATTATAATGACCACTATTGAATTAAATGGAAAAAATATATTCTAATTAAACTTTAAAACCAATTAGAACGATAATCTACCAATATATTTAAATTAGATGAAAAAGCAGTTTTGATTTAAAATGCAGTATTTTTCACTATTCATTAAAAAAATGAACATTGTCATAAAATTACCAAAAAATTAACCAATGTAAATTTCAATGTCCCGATCATAAATAATATGTTTATTTTGACAAATATATCTTATGAAATTGTCAAAAGTTAGATTGAGAAAAGGTTCTCCATCAAAAGGTGATAAAACAATCTTTTAAATATATTAGAGTATTTATTCTTAAAATTGGATTCATTTGGATTTTAAGACTCTAACATTTATTGGATATATGTAAAAATATTTAACGAACATATGTAATAATTTTGTAGTTACTTCTGTTCATTCCCTCCATTACAACGGAAAGTCGTTAACTGTTATAATATTATTATATTATTAGTGTGCAACGTATGATTTCAAAGAAACTCGTTGTTGCGTATTGGGTACGCCATCGAGCATAGCATTCTCTTTAAAGTAATATTAACATTTTATTCACAGATATTGATAAAAATTAGAATGTAATATTATTTATTTACATGGGATGTTACATCCTACCCCCCTTTTGGGAATTGCGTCCTCGCAATTTCAAAATTGGGCTTGGAAACTTTATTGAAAGTCCCACATCGGAACAAGAGTCAGTAAAACTATCACTTGAAAAGAAAGGGAGAGAAGTACAAAGGTCACCCAAGTTAACCCATACTAGGATTCCATGTAGGAAAATATGGATATGGAAGAGAAAAAAAAGGGTCATGTTCTGATGGAGAGTGATAGTAAACATGTATAGGAGAAATTTAACCACAAGAAAATCACAAACTTGTGATGGGTTAAACGATATTTGATTCCCCAGTAGGAAACGTTAACAGAAAACATTTTTGATTTAAGTTACTTTTCATTGAGGAATTTATTTTTGAGCTTAACTAAATCACAATGAAACATACTTACTTGTCATGTAGACTTTCAACTTTTACTAGATTCCTTACTCAAACTCATATTTTCTCCAAAAGATGAGTATTTTGGAAAAATTGTTCGCATTATGAGTACTATAAAAAACTTCTTGAGAATCACCTAATCCAAAAAAGAGAACTATATATTTCCCATGTATTTAGACCTTAACCAAAACCAAACCAAAAAGTTTAGTACAAGATAAGATAATTCCCAAAAAGGATAATTTTTTTTACAAAAACAAAAACTACTCCTAATCTCCAAAATTTGTCAAACAAAACCCAAAGTTCAAAAAAGACCATTCAATAAACATCTATCCATAAAATCTATCAAAGTAAACCAAACTAAGATTAAAACCCAAATCTCTGAAGGATTTAATCACATAGTCTCCTAAGATAAATCTCAACATTTTTTTCCAAAATAACACCAGTTACTCTTAAAGTCTTATACTGAAAAGTAATTAACCTAATCACATATCTTCCATGATAGGCTAATAATTTCCATCGATAACCCAAAATCAACTTACACATGATTCATAAAATCATCTAACTAAAACGAATCAGTCAAACTAACCAGGGACTTCATGTAGTCCAGTGGTAGGTGATAAATACTAGTTGCACTTTGGTTGTGGGTTCGATTCCCACAGCTTCGTCCGACGCGAAGGGTTATCACATGGTCTATGTGTTGTCCTTTTTCCTAAACTATATAATTCTTAAAACATTCCCCAAAAAGAGAAAAAATCTTAAAAAATAACCATAACATATTTTAACCACAAAGGTTATCTAATAACTTTCATTTTGCAACACAAAATGTATTAACCAGTAAGTGCCTCAAATTCAAGGATCATATAAACCCAAATGGTTATTTATAACTATATCCACAAAATAAAGGATAATTATTCCTTGAATAAAATTTTCATATATCAAACATCAGGGTTACATATACTATAAAAATTCATCTAATGTAACCCCATCATCAAAAGAGACTTAATACATTTAAGAATTTCACCATCCTAAAATCTACCATAACTGTTGAATCCATTATATGTTGACTTCTCAATCATTAAAAATTATTCACGATCCATTAACCATTAATTTTCAACTTATTCTAAAATACTTCTTTCTGAAAAACAAAATCATGAATCATATCCTAAGATTCTAATAATAGGAAAACATATGTTAAGAAATAATCCATACCTTTCATTGGTCATTGTCAGTTTCTTTATCCTCAATCGAAATGTCATTAGGTATTGGTAAACAAATATTTGTACGATCTTGGTGACCACATTCCCAAAACTTCTTCATAGGACAAGTGTTTGCATAATGACCATGCACACCACATTTGAAACATTCAATTGATCCTTCAGAAAGAACTTCTTTCCCTTTCCTAGAGTTACCTAGATGCTTCCTTTTTCCATGGTAGTTTCTTGCTTTATGACCTTCATTTACACATCTATAACATCTTTTTTTCTCTTTGAAACATTTTTCTATGTGTTTCTTTCTACATCTTTGACACATAGGTTTTTGAACATACTCACCTTTATGATTATTACCTGAACTTATATAGGGATTTGTTTCTCGCATATACATATGACTTATAAAAATCACTAAGGTTCAGGTGGTCAATCATGACTCCAGATAGTTGGTTGAGGATAACCACAAGTGTTCTCATGGTAGCTCCCATATCATTCAGTTTTAATTTCATAAAACCGTCACAATTTTCTTCAAATCCACTGTTACTTTGGTGCCTGCTAGATCCAACCATTTACTAAAAGCAAAAAGTTCAGTGTGAGTATATGAGTAAAATCATCATATAATAACGAGGAAGATAAACACCATGATATACTTATCCATGTTATCTCAAACTCAATCAAACATTCAAAAAAAAATAATGACTCCATCTAATATACTAACCATTGTGGTTATACACAACTTGTCACTTTTTCTTAAACAACACTCTAACCTCTATATTTATCTAAACCGACCTCTTATACCAACTATAAGGACCCGAACTTAAACCTTACTTAATCTTGAATTAAATTGAATAATTCACATTGAGGATCTTTTCAGGTTTATAGTTTTAGAGAATTAGGACATAACTATTACATCTCAAAGATTAAAAAGTAGACACATCTACTTAGTTTCCATTTTTTTCTCAAAATAAAAACTTTTGAACAAAAGAGTCATGCCTTGTTCCTTGTTATAGACAACCTGACATTTCCATGATCCCATCCTTGACCCTATTCAACTTTATGTCCGGTGAAAAACATTTCAAAAACTTGGGATGAGCATAAAAATCTCAGTAAGGGTTATAACAATACGAAAAGAAAACATCAGTCCATGTATACATAAGAATCAATGAAATCATACTTTACCCATAAAACATAAGCACTTTAACATACCTCATGAAATCATAAGATTTATGAATAACTCATAGAAATCACAAGACATAAAGGTAACATGAGGCATTTATAAAATTATTAAGTAGGTAGTAACCCTCATGGTTACGTTTGGAATACCCATCACAGTATATTCCCTAAATCTCTACTGAGAAACCTTAGCGTTTAGCCCCTTCACGTTACCCAATGCATTGGAGAGCTATATCGGGCTCACCCTCCCTTAGTTTATCACGGAACCACCTGTCTTCATAAAAAATGCCCAAGAACCATAACATAATCGTATCACATAAAACATGCATAAAGGAAACACAACATTACCGCATTTCAAAAACAATATAACATTCTAAGATATCGAAATAATGAATCCATTCTAAAAACCATTTTCAAAACCATTGAAAACATTTTATAAATAGATTTTTGAATCAAAGTGTCCCATACCACTTTGAAGCTTTTAATATTTTAAACTATTAATATCCATATAAATAAATCATTAAAACCATTTTGAAACATGGATATTAATGATAAATATTTAAAAGAATAAATCATTCAAACATATAAAATGATATTTTAGGTAAAGGGTTTTTAACAAAATGAGAGACACTTGAATACAATAATTGAGGAATAAAATTTAATCATAACATTATAATATCATGAGAATAAAGGGATTCATGATATAATATTCCAAAGGAAAATATATACACCATATAAGAGTGAATTGGTGCATAACAACAATGAAGTCTCAATAGAAATGTAAAATGAGATGAAATCCCTTATAAAGAAGGTATCCTTAAATTAAGGATAAATAAATCTCATAATTATGTGTGACAAATATAAATACACCCAATATAATTGGATATTAATTTTAGAACAATCAAACGTCATTCACACATATTCAAAGGATGACATATTCAATAACTACATGTTGAACCCAAAGAAATCGAAATTTGGTTAAGAAGATCCCTTGGTAAAATTCGACAGCCTAACGACGTCACTTTAAAATTCATAAAATTAGTTCATGAGAGAGAAAATGGTATCTCATAACTTGGACATAAAATTTACATCAATAAGGATATATAAGAACATATCCCAACATAAAAATATGTAAATTAAAAGACATAACAAAATATGTCTTAAAAAAGGAATGAGAAAAGTTCCCTTACCGATTTGGGAAACTTTCAAAATGTACACCCCATGAAAGAAGGGTCATACAATGAAGATGTAAATAACCATAAATGAGATTATATTAAACAAATAGTAAAATAATGGGCAGTAGATACACGACAAAAATGGAAATAGTTGCAAATGTAGCATGAATCTCATGGGAATAAAAAGTGAGGTGAAAATCCCCTTATGAAAATTTGGCAGCCTAACGACGCCACATAAAACTTCTAAAAAGGGATTGATGAGATAAAATAGGGTCTCTAATCATATTAACATAAAAATTAAAGAATTAGGAATATAAAATAACATCCCCAAACATAATAAAGATGAGCTTAAAAGAAATGACATAATGGAGAGTACTTAAAAAGAAAGAGAGAGGTAGGATCCTTTACCTCAAGTCCGACTTGTCTTGTTCGTTTCTTTATATTACTGAATAATAAACTTTTGTAAATCTGTAATGTATTAAGGACCTACTTTAAAGTTTATTATTCAATTAATAACACTTATTATAATGTTATAATAATTAGTTAATTATGTGAGTTCACATCAGATGTTTTTGTCGATTTTTGGTACATGAGTCAAAAATGAACTTGTTTGAAAAGAATTGTCCATGTAGTTATAAGTACATCATCTCCAGAATAGTAATAATGATTTAAATATCATATATATCCTATAAATATTAATTTTATACTATTCCATAACATTTTTAGATAAAAAGAAATGAAATTCACCATTCATGGAGACGGTAGGTCATACGTACGCATGAATGCTACTTTCATTTCGTTGTCATATTAATGGAATTAAAAATAATTGAGATATATACATATATATTATAATTCCAGTATAATATATATTTTATATAGGTCACATAACTTCATTAATTTCATTCTTCATACATTCCATGTATTTCATGAACGGGTCACATCACTTGAGGGGGTGGTAGTCCACACTTCTTCATATTAAATTATCGCATTTTCACAACATGAAAAGAATAAAGGTATGTTTTAAATATAAAATACAGAAGCATATAGAAAACATAAATACCATATATATCATATAAAAAATAAAGTGACATCACAATGGCCACCTTTAAAGGTTTTAAAATAATATAGAACACTCATCGTTTCGTGAGGTATTAATTCGCCATCCACAGAAACAATATGTTCTTTTACAATTAGACAGTTGTGTGTGTAAGTTTAGCTCGAATAATTCTTATAAAAACATCCTAGTATATTGAATATACTGGTGTTGTTACAAAATAAAGGAATAAAAATAGTTTATGGGGTTGGATAACCAAAATAAAACAAAATAATATAAGAGAAGACATTACCTTTAAATCGGGTAACTCCCTTTGGTTTGAACCAATAGGTTTTCTTGAAAAGCTTTCTGCCTAAGGTGAGGCTTAAATGATGAAGAGAGGGATGTGTAGAGATGAAATGGGAAGGGGGTGGCCAATCCAAAGGCTTGAGAGGTGTGGATAAGGAGGTAGAGGTGGTGGCCTTTTATAAGAGGGAGGAGGGGTACTCATGGGAAGTCAAGAAATGTTACATTATTTTAAAATGATTTTCAGATTTTAAAGGCCCCACATTGATATATTTCTAGGATAAGGTGATAAGGGTTCGAAATATACTCATACAATAGGTTTTTTCCAAGTGTAAGTCTTATATTTTACGTTATCTTTTCTTTTTATTTAAATCGTTCATTAATGAGGTAATCACTGCATCATCATGGTGTCATAAATAAATTATTTTATTTAATGAATAAAAATTATAAACAAATTACTATGATGTAGAAAATATTTTTATATTTCCAATGAATATTTATAATCTAATAGATCATTTACACAGACAAAACTAATTTTTTTACTTGGGTGATACATACTTTTGTTATATTTTCCCTTCATTAAAAAATAAAATGATAAAGTGTCACTATCACACAAAAGTGATTCAATGGGGTCCCAAAGACTGGCACAAGGCATCACATGGTCGGGAAAGACAAAAAAAGTAGCATTAGGACACATTTTGGGGTCATTTGTTATTATTATGATATTATTTTATTATCCTTAACTACCCGATTACTACTTAATCACGATAATTAAAGATAATTACCATCGTTACAATTCATAATGTCCAAAAAAAGAGATTCTTAATTACATAATTTGGACATTCTGATTCAAAATATGGAATAAATTTCACCAAATTACAAACACAAAAATTACAATAATTCATTTGAAAAATAATTCCCGTTCTCAAAACAAATAGCAGGTATTTTTGAAGTAATATCTATAAAAATTCTAGCACTTGTTTATGTCAATTTTCAAAGTGAAATTAATTATAATGACCAATATTGAATAAAATTTTAAAAATATATTCTAATTACACTTTAAAACCAATTAAAAAGATTATCTAACAATATATTTAAATTAGATGAAAAAGAAGTTTTGATGTAAAATGCAGTATTTTTCACTATTCATTAACAAAAATGAACATAGTCAGAAAAATACCAAAAATTTAACCATAGTAAATTTCAATGTCCCAATCATAAAGAATAAGTTTATTTTAAAAAATAGAGCTTATAAAATTGTCAAAAGTTAGATTTAAAAAAATTTCTCCATCACAAGGCGGTAAAAAAATCTTTTAAAAATATTAGAGTATTTATTCTTAAAATTGGATTCATTTGGATTTTAAGCCTTTAACATTTATTGGATAAATGTAAAAATATTTAACAAACATATGTAATCATTTTGAAGTTATTTCTTTTCATTCTCGCCATTACAATGGTTTGGTGTTAACTATTATAATATTATTATATTCTTAGTGTGCAACGTATGTTTTCAAAGAAACTCGTTGTTGCATATTGGGCACGCCATTGAGCATAGAATTCCCTTTAAAGTAACATTAACATTTTATTCCCAAATATTGATAAAAATTAGAATGTAATATTATTTATTTACCTGGGATGTTACAATATCCCATTCTATACCTCCCAAATCTTCCTTGACAACCACACACCATGTCCCTAGGAAAATCCCTCACACACCATTAGGTCTCATTTCACATTACATGAGATCTATTAACTAGAAACATAGTTTAAAAACCATTCATCACAGTAAATCCTATCTGATTAATTTTTCTTTCCCATAACACTATATAAGAACCCATACCAACCTATTTAAGGTGGTCATTTCATAAAAATTACATTCATTTATCTAGTTCCTTAACATACAACCCAAACCTATCTCACATACTATCTTTCCTTATGAAAATCCACCTAGGTTACAAACACACTCATCCTTATCCGGAGACAAACCAAGGTATCATATAAGCTCAATGTTAACTCTATCCCCTTAGAGACACAATATATGGGTATTTACAATTCACTAATGTGATGGGTAATACTAATATCGAGCATATGAGGTCGAACGTCATCCAATATCATCTTACGATGGAATCCTCAGTCCCGTTATATTCTACCTGAACTCATTCATTGTATAATAGAAACACAACTAACACCAAATACATAAACATTCCTTTATAAAAGGTACCTCCAACCTTTATCTAGGATTTACAACATAACCATATCTTCACATCATCATCACCAATATCATCTAACCCTCATCCAATCCCATTTCTCCACCTGAGATACTTCTATTATCCACATAAATAATTAATAAATTATAGACAATTAAAATTTATTTTTTAATTTTTTAAATATAGGAATCAGGATATAAAAACACACTGAGAACTATCAACACATAAAAACTGAATCAAACTACATTATGAAGGTCTAAATCACAACCCAAGTACCATCCTCATCAAATACATATAAAACACCACTCGATTAATCATCAAAATAAATTTGTTTTAGATTAAAATATTATAAAATTAACAAAAATGAAACACCTCAGAAAAATGGCATACGATGGTATGATAATTTCATCCCAAGACACCATCTAGAAAGGCTACATGAAAGACCCATACAATAAACAAAATTCCACCATTATAAATTATAAAGTTCAATGAATCCACAAAATATCATTGGAATTATAATGATGATGAAGGAAAAAGTGTGTAGACTAAAAAGGAATATCATATCTCAAATCACCACCAAACTATAATAATAACACACCCCTTTCAAGGGTGTTTCAAAGGATAACTAGAGGATAATTTTCCACGAATTAACTCTCATAATCTCGAACCCCCTTAAAATCATGAAGCAAACCATTGTCAAAAAGGAAATGTTACCCCCATAATAAAATGCACCTAGATCCCACTGGAAAGCTAATGGGATTCATCGACTTGATGGGGGATCCAGCAGAAGGGGTGATCCCTGTATGTGATATCCTCTACTTGAAATCCCATTTGCTAGTTAGTGGTTACTCCTTGTATATTCCTTGGAATATTTTCTATATTCATGAACAATGGTCACCGCAATACTTCCTATGGTTCCTTAAAGAACCCATGATTCACTATCTGAGCCTTTAACCATATCCAAAAATAACATCTTATAGAGATTCAAATTCTAAAAACTCTAATCCATTTCATGTTTGTCAAAATTAATCATCTGCATGAAATATATTACAATTCATTATAAATGTAATGACCCAAAAACCAGGGGGTCATTTCATATAGAATCCCAGAATAATTATATGGGGATTCTTGTTCTTATCACATAAGGAATCCTATGCATGTCACATAATTCATTGCAATCTCATCAAATGGAAAAGATTTCAATTATCATTAATGGAATCCAAGGTAAATCACCTGAGGTTCCCTAGGTTCATAACCAAAGGCTCCCCATTCTCATTTCATGTGGTATTTACTTATCTTAAATTAATAAATATTATCCTCATTACCTATGGTTCCATAATCCTATCACATAATGATCCCCATGATCATAAAATGTGAAAGGATGGGTTTATAATACATCGTTGTGGGGATATACCATTATAATCAAATATGACATTTTTGTTTATCTAATTGGGAAATGGACCACTAATTCTCATTACATAGGAGGAATTGATCCTATTATTACTGAAATATAAGGGTAGGAATAGTTTGATATACCGTGGGGACGAATCTTCTTAAGCTCATCACATAATGGAATGAACAAATTAAGGCCAGGAATGAGAAGGATATCATACAATCATCACCTAAATGTAGGCATGATTTAAATTCAAGTTGGGCCACTCTAATATTCATAGTATTTTTCCAATAAGGTATAGTTTTTTTCATCTCTAATAATGTGGATGGGATTGTAATGTTGTTTATGTGTTGGGATTGAACCTCAGTGGGACATGCAATGTATCTTATTATATTAGAAATAATAACCCACATAGTTCTAATCGCACATTTAAGGTCATGTGGTAGGCCTGTTCTAATATGTATAACATCATGTAAAAAATATTATTTTTTTATGAATTGTATGAAAATAAGGGGAAGAATGGTTCTTTTTAATTTTTGTTACATTAACTAAGATTAGTAAAAACAATCATGGATTTTTTACAATAAATTCTTAATAATAGGTGACTTGTAATGAATGGCAATAATATTTGTTTTGAATTTGGAAATTTAACGAATGAAATATGATGAGTATGATGTGGGTCCCATGTTCCCTCACCTTTCATGAATTTAAGATATTTAAAATGATGGAATTTTTAGATTGTTCATGGTATCGGTTTAAATAAATTTTTCTCCTTCATGAAACTTGTATTTTCAGGATTCTTTGGTCATTGGAAAAAGTGTTCACATCTTTATATTTATTTTTATAAGAACATATCTAAAACTAGTTAAATATTTAATTTATTTATTTCAGTTAATTATAATATAATATCACAAATAATGATCCATTGAGTATTATTTTCATTTCATGATGTGAGAATGTGTAGGTTTTGTAAGATGAGAATTCTGCATCCTGACATCCATAATTCCAATTGAATAACCTTGAAATGGTGAGATAAATAGTATTTAAAAACCAGTTTCTCACATAATATTGATGAATCATTTATGTTCTACACAATATAAAAAGTATTGAAACTACAAGCAATTATGTACTTACATGGAACCTCTAGTGAAAAAATCACACTACTCAAGTTATGTGAAATATAATAATTTTCTCCAAATGCTTCCCTTGGGGATATTTCCTCCATGATTTTTTATGGATTTCTTTTTAAATGAATCCAATACCTTATGATGAAGTAATTCAATTGGTGAGGAATGTTTAATATATATAAAAATTATTTTATCATGATGGTTCAATACTTATTATTACTTCTATATAGAATAAAAATTTTATGTAACATGAAAATAATGATGTTAATGGAGATACTGATATACTAATGAATTTATATCATGATAAATCTACATATGAAATATTTGTTGTTTATAAATAAATTTTAAAATATATGATGATAGGTGGTACTTCAATCATAGGTGATATACTCAATGTTATCAGATATTTTAATAGAATGATGAAATTTGGGTCACCTATTGATCATGTCCTAGATACTGATTGCATTCAATAATGTTCAAAAAATGGTTTTGGAAATTAATTTTGAATAATAATATGAATGAGCTAATGTATATATTCCCTTAGAAACCCAATATATTGATGGTTGTTCAGCAAGACATTTGAGGTACATAATTCGACATTGTACTAGAATCCTGATGTTTTAAAAGTTGAAACAATAAAAATAAAGGATATGTTTCAAATTTGAAAAGTGAATATTATTATAGTTTGTGAAATTCATTGAAACTAAATTGTGATATGAAAGAAATTTTGAATTTTGAATTATTGAAAGAATATACATTGGATAAGGGATTTTAAAGAGTTCCCTTGTGGTTTCAAACAACTATTGGATAGTATAATATAGGTTGGATGTTATAGATATCAATTTTAATATTTTAATAATGGTATATGATACCTACTATATATTTTATACAAGACATATAAATATATAAAAGTTCAAAATTGTTTAATAGATGTTGGTAGAAGCTTGATGTTTTCTTCTAGGTAATGGATAAATGATTATTCACATATATAAGTTCAATATTGTTAAATATATGAGTTTATCATGTCAATAAAAAATGAAGTATCAAATTTTAATGTATACATAACATATTATGTATAACTGATGACAATAAATGATTATTATCTAGGATAATTATATTTTGTAGTAAAATTCTCATCATGGAAGGAGTTGTATTCTTCTATCGATATACATAATGTGCTCATATGGGAAAAAATGGGTTTTGGTCACTCGATAACCTACTCTGTAAATACCACATGGAGTGTCTAAAAGTATATATTTGGTATTCTATAGATGTGTATTTTATATTTGGGTTTCCCCACACCTCTGGTTACATACATACGTAGCCTGATCATCTTCATACATTGACACATTCTTATTGAAATCCATATGACTTCTCTAATCAGAAGGAGGTTGGGTGTGTTATTTATCTTACCTTTGATTAGATATTAAGAAGGATGGTATTTGTCAAATCATATAATTAGTATGAAATCCAAGGCCATAATTTAGATTGAATTAGGAAGATTATGGCCACAACTAAAAATATATATGATTTTATTAACTATTATATTATTTGAATGTGTTGTGGTCATCTATTAGGGTGAATGACATGTGATGTATTCATCAAAACATGGTCAACCAACCCTAATATAATTGAGAACATATTAGTATATATATATGATTGTAATTCACCATGTACTATGGATTCATGATTTATTTAAAAGGATCAAATTGAAATGATTAGTTGCATTAGATTCAATATGTGGAAATGGAAGTAGTGATACATCTATATGATAGAGATCAAGTCAAACCAAATTTTAGCTTATGTAGTGCTTATTATATTCCAATGGTTACTAAATTTTTATGTTAATAGATTTAATAATAAATAAATAAAAAAATTCTACACTCGAAATGCCTACGAAATAAGACTTTATAGTCATGTAAATTGGGACCTTGTTTATGAAACATTGACATCTACCCCAAATTAATTTTCATTGGTATTTTTGAGAAGCTGAAGATAAATATTAACATGTAAGTTCATATTATATGATAAATTTTGAATTTATTATACCTTTTATAAAAAGTATTTCAAATATATTGAAAAAAATTCATACAGTTTCACATGTTATTTTGTATATTGTGAAAAAAGTGAATGCTCACTGAGATTATGAGGAATTTAGTACAAGTTGTAAATTATTGTAAATTTTCACTTAAATTATGAAGATGATGTGGTGCTTTAGGAAATTCCATTGGTCTGACCATATGTTCAATATGGAATTTTTTTAGATATTATGTCCTTGTACAAGTAAAAAAGGGATTATAATACAATATGATAATTTTTGGTCTAACCACTATCCTATGAAAAAACTATATTTCCTGGTTATAACATTGATTTTAGGATTATTATTCATAGTTTGATATGATAACTTTACTATTTATATTTAAATATTATTTATGATGATTTAAGACAAAATAAAATGTTCAAGAATTTTTTGAAACCCTCGTTCATTATTGTCTATCTTTTTTGAGTGCCTTGATGCAAATATAAGCTGGTTCAATCATCATTAGTATTTTATGTATCCATTTTATAAAAATAACACATAGAAGTACTAAAAAATTATATCATTATTATATATTAACTCTCTTATAAATTTGAACTCCAGTTTATATCAAATATTATCATGATATAGGTCCTACCCCATAATTTTTTGATTGAAATGTGTTTTTTATACATTCCAAAGAAGGATTATTTCATCTTTTTCTCTATGAAAATAACCAAAAACTAGTTCAATGCATAGATTGGAATAGTATACATAGTAAAAATTATGTTATTTTTATTTTTGTAATTCATTCTATACATATAAAATGAATTAATCCTTTATGGTGTTTTGGAGTTATTATTATCTTTCATTTTAAATGTTAAAAATTACCCTAAAACAATTCAATATATATGTTACTGAAACCTACCACACAATGTATGTGAGATTAAGTGAAAAATTGGTAAGATGATGTTTGAAAAAGGAAATATATATTTTATTTTTTCTAGAAGCATTGATTGATATATTTAAAAACAACATGGATCATGTTATGTTTTAATTAAAATATAGTTATAATGAAAGAAATATATAATTTTTCTTATTAAAAATAAATTATCATAAATTTATGAAGTAAATAGTGTGTAATAAATAAAAAATAGTTACAGATTAAAGAAATTGGATTTTACCATAGTAACCATAAATAAAAAATTAGGACCCCATCATTGTGTATGGTGGTATGTTTGAGAAATTATATTTTTAAACCATTTTCTTAAAAGAATATATGACATGGTCATACCACATGATTTTATTCTCACATAATAGAAAAAATGTTATTAAAAAATTATTAATAGATTGCACTCAATGGACATGATATTTATTAGAGATAAATATTACCATATCAATTTTTATATTGATAAATATAATAATTTTTGAAATATATAATATATCCTCAAAAAAATAATTAGTCATTCATTTAATTAAAACCATATATATGATTCATGAATGTGATTTTTTATATATTTAAAATTTGTAATAATTATGAAAAATTCATTAAACTGATTAAAAAATTAGCAGAACAGAAGTATATGATTCATATGGTGGGTAACACAAAAAAGTAAATTTACCTCTACCATGTTTTTTGATTAATATTTTATTTTATTTATAATAATAAAATTTAAATAATGATTGTAAAAATATTGGTTTTAGTAATATATTGGAATTAGGGACTCCATTATGAATAGATCTATTGACACTGGGATTCTAGGTTACACTTCCTACTAGCCAGAAATCCTAGATTCTGATCTATAAAGGTAAGGTTTGGAAACCTTTCACACCATAAAATCCGATAAATTTAGTTTTTTAACATGATTTTAAAACTTTTAATGAATGGATTCAATGTACCTAATATATTATATATATTTAGATACATTTAAAATTGGTAGAAATTATTTATGATAATGTAACTCAAATCATTAGTTTTATAACGTGTTATAAATAAATATGTTTATAGTAAAATTATTTATATAAATTTATAGCTGTTGGGACCTAAAAAATGTGGAATTAATTTTTCCCTTATTACCATTATATGATACTTTCTTGGATTAAATTATCTGAGAGAGAGATAATGTATTATCACACATGATAAAGATGAAAGAAATGGGATATGATAATATCATATAACAATAAACACAACGGAGGATATATTATTTAATAAAATCCAAAATATTTTGATGTATTATAAACAACCATCTATTGGGGGTATGTCATAGATTCCATACATTTTTAGAAGAAATATATCTCCTATTTACATATACTTCAATATATCCAGAAAAAATCACTTTTAGAATTGGAAAATACACACTATAAGTACAAATAACTAGTTAAATAGTTCATTTAATTGGCCTCAATTGGATATAACATAAATACCAAATAGACAAAAAGTAAAAAATATAGGGTAACATATAATCCATGTTTTTTATAGTTATCTCATAAATTCCACATTCACACCCTATTGATGATTAAATGCATACCCTTACAAGGAGCTCTACAACACTCCTTGCTTCTTGAACTCGATCATAGTCTACACTTACTCCCCACATAGTTGATCATCCCCAAAATGTATTAAACATTTTCCTTCATGGATTAAAATTCATGGGTGTACTATATCATGTTACCTATTTATGTCATGTGTTCACATAGATGAAGCTTCATGTGTACCTTATTGATGCATCATATACTCCCTGATTATGTTCTCGGTTCACCGTAGTGAAACCCATGGTAATATTTTTGTTACGAGTGGTTAAAAAAAATATATAAACCAATGACGTGGTTTGCATTTAAATAACTCATATCCTTCCATTTGGATAGGGGAGTACCAAGGTATTTCATCCAGGTCTATCCTCCCATATAATATAAAGTATTAGAAAACCAAGATACATAGTTTTAATGTGATAAAACAACATGAAATCTTTAATTTGATTTAAAAAAAATGTGAAATATATGGATATAAAGCATGGTTAATCTATATTGGGTCATATAATGGTTATATCAAAGATTTGACATGACTAGTTCGTCCCACCATGCCATCCATTTTACTAGGAATCAAAGTCACAAATAGACACACCTTCATCACCCATATAGGGTCAATATTTACCAAATAATAATAATAGGTTCCAAACTTAAGTTATCCCAATTATCCATTAATCCCATGGTAACTAACACCCATACCTAAAATAGGTGGAAACAACATGGTACTCTAGTGAATCAACTAAAATAAATTCCTAGTTTTTAGCTAAATTGAAATATTATGGTGCATTGGTCACTTTATCATGTATATATTATTGGACATAATATAAGGGAAAAATATATATATATATATCCCTTCATCTCGTACTAGAAACCATCCCTCAAATAGGTTAATCCATCTTGGTGCCTTTCCTCATGTAATTCGGAACCACAAAAAATAGAACAAAACTACTCTATACAATAGGTGATTTTTCCTACACCTTATATCATGATTGGTGATCAATTATTGTCTTAAGATGTCAGTATGATCCTTATTTATCCCTAAAAAACCCCCCATGAAATATAATGAGTTGTAGGATAATGTTTTGATCTATTTTAAACAATATTTATCTCATAATACCTTCAACCACAACCTCGATCCAAATAATACCTTCATTTTGATCATCCTCTTACTTTTAAAAAAATCCATGAGTCGAAATTCTCATATTTGTTTCCTAAATATACATTCAATTAATATTATCATATTAAATTACTCATATTCATTACATTAAGGTTATCCTCTTGTATTTGATAAATTCATTGAGCCTATTTTCCGCACTTGGATTCCTCAAATCCATTGAGTTGTGATACTTCACTCAGTTCTTAAAACTATTTCATGTGCAATCCTCCATGATCTCCCCAAAAAGTTATTTTCTTGACTCATATGTATGGTTAAACTAGAATGGGACTCTTTGAAATAAGTCACATAAAAATCATATATGGGTACCTTTCAACTATAAATTAATTATTTATAACATAATACAACATAGAATATGTCCCCATCACACGACCTAAAACTAAAATATATAATTTTGGTAGATGATTGGACTTAAAGAGAAGTAATATAGTTCTTGTCAAATTCCCTTAAATTGTATTATGGGGCCCATTAAATATAACCAAACTACATGAGTTTTGATTACCATTATTGGGATACATATAAAAAACATTTTTCAGAATAATCACACCATCACAACACCCCTACCTATGTTCACTAGTTCAAATTCCTCTTTAGGCGTAGATTAATTACAGGGCTACTCCTTATGTGTATTTAAAATTTTATGTAACCAAATACCAAGATCAAATGAGAGAATATATATTCCTCATGTCTGATATTCCCTTCTATACATGTTTTTAGTATGTCAATTTCTCTAAATGGGTAACTAGTATTTCAAAAGGGAAGAATTTTTTGAAAATGTCTTTAATCTATACTATATTCTATGATTATATAATAAAATATATCATGTGATAAATCATCCTCCCATCCCCGTGACCACTAAAAAGGTATGTTAGTGCCACTTGACACTACCCACCTTTAGTAAAAGTAAGTGTCTTATGAACCCAATATTTCTAAAAGGGTACTACAAACACAAATCAATAACAATAATAGGATAAAAAATAAATCATTATAAGAATGAATAGATATAATTATTTTATAATAAGTTATTTGAAATTATTTTTCTCAGAGATCCCATTTATATTCTATATTTAGGACTCCTTCAAAAATAATGAACATTATGAGACATTGGTCACTCAGTTTGGTAAAACCTAAAAATTTAGAATGAAATGATTCTTTTTTTAAGGAATGAAGGATTAAAATAACCCAAATGTTTAACAAACAATATAATATTCATAGATTTTTCTTATATATAGTTGGATATCACTAAAAGATATATACGAATAATAATCAGGTTATGGGGAATTAATATATCTAATTTGTATAAGGAGTTGTATAAATAAGTGTCTAGGATTTGTATATGATTTGATTGACTTAATTTTTACCTAAATCAATATATAATTATGGAACTGATAAAAGCTATATATTTTATAGTCAAATATGGATACTGAACTACTAATAAATATACTTTATATGTTTATTATTTTTGTGACAGTGCATAAAATTTAATTCCTCTTCATAGTGATACAAAACATGATTACCACATAATTGTTTATTGTATTTTATAACATAAACACTAACAATCATTCAGATATTTGTTGTTGGTCGGACATATAGTTTAATAAATTGATTTAAAAATTTTAGAGCTACACCCATGATAAATAATTTTGAAAATAAGTTTGTGAATATTATAGAAATAATCATCAATAATTATAAATCACAGATACTTCTTACCATGTGTGCACCAAACATTTGAATATATGTTAAAATTAGTAAAATATAATATAATTGATGAAAGGATATGAGAATGGGGAATTAATTGTTTTTTCAAAATTCATGACATATGATTTTTAGCATCCAAATTGACTAATTATGTTGTTATAAATCTATCAATATGTTCCTACCATAAATCAAAATATGATATCTATATATTTTTAGGATAATAATGGATTAATATAGTTGAAAAGGTTTAATATTCATAATATATATGTGAATATGAAATATTTTGGGGTTCATAATATTTTGAAACTATTATACACTATGGATGGAGATAATGCAATTAATAATATTCAAAATAATAAGGTGATGGTAGTTAATTCAAACACAACATATCTTCCAAATTGTCCCATTGAGCATATAAACAATATCTGAGTTCAATGATTCCATATATATGGGTTATTGAAATCTTTCATACAAGGATAGAAATTTTTTATTGATATTACATATATGAATATTAATTTTAGTTTAATTTTCTAAATTTATATAATGGCATAATTTCTAAATATTATAACTCGTTTTGGTCACTTTAAAAAAATTCAGATAATTCATTCATGGTCTATTGATCAACCCCTATTAGGACATATATCTTAACTTGAATAATAATAGCGATTCATGTCTATTAGAACTAATCATGATAGGTTTACTAACCTATCATGAGATTAATATTGGTTTTTTTAAATTAATTCATGAAATTCTAAACCAACTACGATAAAATTTTGATGTTTTTTTTTAAAAAGATGAACATTCCATAAAAAATTAATTAAAAAACCATAACAACGATGGTAAATAAATGTTGTCGTTAATTAACCTGATCGTGTCTAAAAATATAAATATATAATATTAAATATCCTGGTTAACATTAATATTTAAATTTAATGCCCTCAAAAAATTATTTTGAGTGAGTATTTAGGATACATGCACTATCATTATGTGAAAAATTATAATTAAAAACAAATGGATATTTTTCACAAAATAAAATGTATATATAATAGTACTGTCATCATTATAGTGAACTGGTTATTTTAATTTTACACTCTAGAGAATAATTTTTATGATCCTCTAGATTTTAAATGACATAAATAATGGATATAAATCTCCAATATAAATATGAAATATATTATTCACGTTAATGGATACAACGTAAAATGAATAATATTTGATTTATCATAGCATTAAATTTAAAATTTGTTTTTTTAATGATAATTTTTAATTATTTTTTATATTAGTTTTTTTATATATTTTTTTCTGAAAAATGTTATATTTTTACTTAATTTTTATGCTCTCTAACTCTATAAAGAGTAGTTTCTATAATATTTCCTCATATTTTTGTCTTTTAGTTATTTTCCCATGTGTTTTTGGAAGTGGTTTGAGTTGATAAATATGGATCGATGAATTATATGTAATGTTCTCAAATATTTTATTTAAAATAGCTATTAAAATGTAGTTCTCATGGTTGCGTTTTCAAATACATCATAATGACTATAAACACATAGCCTCTAAGATTAAAAATATATTTCTAAAAATATAGTCGCATCTCTTGGTGCGAGAGATGGACATGAAATTAAAAAGTATCCACATGTTTTTTAAGTCTTTTTCGATTTACGTGGCAGATCCCTAATGATGGAATCTCATGATCGTAAGGTCATTGGATGGAAATGATGTGATCATGTTTTGGATATAATCATAATATTTATGTATTTAGTGATGATGGTATTATTCAAAGCAATATCATCTTATAGGATGTTCATAGTTCATCCTTATTATAATTTTCTACTATTTACTATGATGGTAACTCTCTTATCTTCGATTTTTAGGTGATGCTACAAATCATACTTTGAGTATATTATAAAACATAATCCTTTCTAAAATAGAAAGACACATGAACTCAATTGATAACATTTAGAAGTGTATTTATCATGCACACATTTTTATTTTATATTACATAAAAATCTATAGACACTATATTTATAATGATGTGTCACTCTATTATGCATTGTATAAGTGTAAAAAGGTAGTGGGAATCAATACTTCTCAAAGAGATCATACAAAAACTCTCTAAATATTTTATAGCAAAAGATATCTTTTAAAATATTGTAATTTTATATTCCTCAGATATTACATAGGGAGTAGAAATATCATACCTCTGTAATCATGTAATTTTTATATTCATTAATAAATATATAGTTTTAGAGATTTTATAGATTTGACATATACAACTTTTTATAAATCCATTTTGATATTTAATTCTTGAATTTTTATGATGTTGTAAATTATTAATTTCATTAAATTTTAATACAACCATTAATTTTTTTGATGATTTGAAAAGAATATTATTTTTAATTAAATATTAATTTTCAATGATTTTTGTTTCCAAAATAATAATCATAATATGAATTTTTTTTAATGTGTTCGTAGATTTTATATTTATAAATTTTTTCAATATTTTCATTATCAATCAATGTAATATAACAATGATCTAATTTGTTCTCTATGAATCTTTTTGAAATTTCCATAAATATTTGTCTCCTGAGTTTTTGGATATCTTTGTTTAACAATAAATTTTTTATAAAATGTTATAACTTTTTTTAACAAAATATTTCTAAAACGATACAACTCAATTCACCCCCCACAGTTGAGAAATTTGGGGATCACATTTTATTTCATAGAATATCCGATTACACTATTTGGTTTTATTTATTATTTTTTTGTAATCCTTGATCATGTCAAAAATGATACAATAATTTACTATAATATATGTAACCAATTATATAATAGTTTTAGGTTAAAAAAATTACATATTTATGTTTCTCTATCTCCTTCAACTGAAAATAAAAAATTAAATCTTTCTAGAACACTTAATCATTAATATATTTTGTTTCATTTAATATGTGTATGAGAATAATAATGATTATTGGAGTTATTAGAGTGATTCTATGAGAAATGGTTCTGATAACAACTATACAAAAATTAAATCAATTATTTTTACTTTGGGTATAAATGAATTTAACCAATTATCTTCTTCAGAAACTGTGAATCAAATGTGGACCACCTTGGTTATTTCCAATAAAGAAATAGAAAAATTTATGGATATGAGATTACATACATGAATAACCTTGTATGACACTTTTCAATTATACACAAATGAATCAATATATTAAATTTAATTAATGTTCAATATGATCGTCAATACCATTCTATATCATTGATTGAAAATGAAAAAAAATCATTAAGTTTCGAGACTATTTAAAAGCTTATGTGATAGATGGAGATGTACCACTATTTATATTAGATAATCATGTGACATAGAAAATAATATAGAAAATATATTTTTTTAAATATAATGATATATTAAGAAGAATTCATTTCTAAATACAATAATTAATATGATCCTAAAACTCATTTCTATTATGATTTTACCCAAAGTGATTAATCATGGTATGGAGATCAGTATTTTTTAATGTGAACATGATGATATTGATTCTTAAATGAATTAAATTTCTAAGAGGTTGAATATATTTTATGAGAAAAAAATTTCATTTAGGAGGACATAAAATATTGAATGAATATATTCTAGAATTGTAGATTGGATGAATGAAAATACATTTATGGATTTTGTTTATAATATTTTAATAAAAAACTACAAATTAATTAATATTTGAAAAATATGGAAGTTTAGAATAAATAATATAATAGTGACTATCTAAATAAGTCTTTTGAAGATACCACATAAACGATTTCTGAAGAGAGCTCCAATGATTCAATTGGAAATGTTTGGTTTGAAAAATAAGAGAAGTCCAAATAATTTGTCAACTTATCACACTTTTTGATACCTCAGAATTTAACATATATTGATTGAAATAATAAAAAATATCAAAATTTTACATCAATTTGAGAATTAGAATTGTGTTTGGTTATGCAGGAAGAAAACTTGACCAATATTAGGGACATGTACAAATATATTTAAAGAAAACTGTAAGAACCCGTACCTTCCTTTAATGTACGATTTTCCTTTTATGGTCGGTTTTGGAGAAAAGAGGAAATTGTGGAAATTTTCTAAGTACACGCCGTGTACATTATTAGTACACACCGTGTACTTACTTTTCGTAGGAGACCATGTGATGGTCGTGTCGTAGCCACACATACGACCGTGTGGGAGTGACTTGGAGGATGATAAAGCGGAGTATGGAAAAGGGTAGCACATGTCGTGTACTCCAAAAGTAGACTCCTTGTATTTTTTTTCATTAAATACACATGGGTCATGTCTAATCATCAGAATGCTCTTTTTTTAGGTCCCGTTCGACTGAGTGATCTGTACGGCCATAGATCTTCGACGAACTCCCAATCTTTCATCCGTCCTCCGAATCGAACACCGTTTGTTGCATTGGAATTGCATCAGTGATTTCTCTATTCTTCTTGATCCTCATTTAGTGATTTCTCCCCCTTCATGAGTTATTGTGGGTAGAAATTTTTATAAAATTTCATAGATCTTTGAAATTCTAAGGAGATTCAAGCTTCGAGGATGACATATAGCAATATCCTAAACCCGAGGTAGGTGGTTTGTGCCTTTCCGTTCAAAGTCTTTGAGTATTGTGTGCAAATTCCACCCATACCCTTGAACGAGGTATTTCTTGTTTACCGTTATACCCCTATTTATTTCCTGCCATGCGTGTATACTTGTTTTGATGTAACATGGATATGAATTGGGTTGATTTCAATTATTTGTATTTATTTCCCTTGCATGTTTCGTTTATGACTATTTGGTCCTATTTATCCAGTTTGGATAACTTTATGTTTTCTATGCCTGTTGCTGTAGGATGGAGAGTTTGTATTCTGACATGCTTGTTATGCTGTAGACTATTTATCCAAGTAGTTATGTTGGTTTACTTGGCCATATTACAATGTTATGCATGTTGACATACATAAGGTCGTGAGAACCTGGTGTAGTAGACTATATGGTGATTTGATTGGGTAAGCTTCCTCAGAGTGTCTTTGAGTACTTTTGGCTATAATTGGGAATGACCGAGTGAGCATCCTCAGAGATCCTAGAACCACTTGGGTCTATAAGGGGAATTTTTCAATAAAGCATCCTCAGAGAGACCTTGATTATTTTAGAATATAAGGGGATAGAACGAGTGAGCATCCTCAGAGAGTCTTTGATTTTATTCCTGAACTGTTATGAATATAATAAGAATTGATGGTGAGTGCTTCTTAGGAGAGTCTATGTAATTCCCCGACCACAGTTACCCAGAGTGGGTGCATTATTATGTATCATTAGCATGATCACAAAAGATCATGTTCTGAAAGTTCATTTAGTTTACTAGACTTGTAAGTACTAGATACATTCATTAGGATTACATTACATCATAAAATGGAAAAATAAAACAACATTGTTTCCTTAGACAACACTGAGATCCCATTGACACTCCCTGCAGGTTAGTTATAATATACTTCCTCACATCCTGGAAAAAATAAAACATAGAAATGGGTGAGCTCAGATTCTCAATAAGGATAACAATATAGATTAATCTTTCAAAAATAAGTTTAAACATTTAAGGAAATGTATAGAACTAAAAAAATCCATTTAAACTTGAACATCGACATAATATGAAAAAGATAAATTCAAAATAATGCCATTTTCTTACTCACATGGATATTCTACTAGTATAATAATCACATGCAATATAAATAGCCACTTTCATAAAGATATAATGCATAATATCGGACTTTAATTTCTGTGTCAAGGCCTTGTTCCCGGACCTAGGGGCTAACTGTAATCAGACCCACACCTATAGAGCCTCGATAACCAGACTCCATCCCGGAGAGCCTATATAACTGTACTCCATCCAAGAGAGACTCTATAACTGGAATCCAACCCAGAGATCCTCTATAATAGGACTCTGACCTAGAAGGTTTGCTGTAAATAGAACCCAACACGGAGGGATTAAATTTACCGGTCCCTAACCCAGATCATACTAGTCCAATACATTCATCATAAGAATAGGTTGAAATATAACATAAACACTTTTATTAAAACTATCATATGAAATGTCAATAAATAATACATAAACCATTAATGGTATGAAATGAAACATCCATAGTCAAACATATCACAAAACCTTAAATATAATATGGATGTTTTGTATCATAATAAATCAACTCCAAATAATCTTACAATCCATCAATGGATGTTGACATAGATGAAATCCAAACAATTTTTTAGAAACATATCTATTTCTATTTTGAAATCATTTAAGAGTCATATAATTATAAAGGAAAAATTTATTTTGAAAATATTATTATAATCATGTAAGGTAAGCTTCGACGATGTTATAATGGTTGGAAATAGTCGCACCCGCTGTATAAGATAAATAAACATTCTTACATTAATTTTTTCAAAAAGGTCATAAAGTACCTTGTTTGGAAAACAACAGAAGGATCCCACTAAAAATATTTTATAAAATGTCAAGAAAGGGTATAAATTACATTAACCCATAGTCTAGTAAATAGTATCAATGTTTTGGAATACATTTTTAAGAAACAAAGATGTCGATGATAAAGAGGTCCCAATAGATAATTACATATAAACAACTTCAAATAATGAAGAGATTTTGGAATTAACCCTTACCTTTTACTTTTACTTGGTTGAGGGTAGGTTAATGTCCTCTATAATGGTGAAATTATTGTTATTATATTGTACAATAATCATATACATTAATATGATATCATATATTATCTTTTAACATTACTTTGTTAATAATATCATATTATTAACGTCGTTTCGGGTGTTCACGGATTCGTTTTCCTTTATATTATTTGTTATGTGAGTCATATTAGTTATGGATGGGATGTATCATATTCATATCCAGAATTATATAAAGTATTTGAAAATTATTTTTAATCATAAAATGAAAATTAGTCTTGAATGGATACGATGGGGAATGAATCTCATCCCGTTCGTGAAGACTGTAATCCGTACATGTGCTAGAGCGACAATATCATTGTTTTGATATTAAAATAATATATAACTGGATGGTATATCATATATAAATAATCATTATCATGATATATTTATTATTTAAATTAATTCCACATCATTATTATACCCATCAAAATAATAATGTATTGAATAACAAGTACACCACGACGTGGAGACGGTAAGCAGTACGTCCGCACGTATGGTGACATGTCATTCAAAGGATGAATAGAGTAATGAATTTGGATGTACCATATTTATAATAACGTAATAGTATATATAATATACTGGAGTTATTATTTTTTAATGAAAAAAATAAAGGGGAAGTGGAATAAGAACGGAACTTGAAAGAGGTGATGAAATATTTGCTTCTTCTTCGGGTACTTCCTTTTGATTTGATCAAAAGGGATCCATAGATTGGATTTCTGAATAAAAGAAGTACAATAGGATGAATGGAGGACTGTTTAGAGGGTATTTGGGGAGGTTTTGGCCAAGAAAAATAGATTTGAAGGTGTGAATTAAAGAGAAGGGGGGTTCCCTTTTATAAGAGGGTGAGTGGCACCCTAGGAAAAAATTAAAATATTATATTATAATAAATTCATATTCATTTTATAATGGCTCAAATGTGACACATTTCTAGTATAGGGTGGTTATGGGTCGAAATCCTCTCAACCAATTGGTTTTAGACATGTTTAGGTTTCCTTTTTAACCTTATCATTTAGATTTAACTCCATGTTAAATAATTTAACTTTTACCATGTCTTCTTTTATTCTTACACTATATAGTTAATAAACATACAATAAAATGCCAATCGAACCGCATTTGGTTCACTAATGTCATATATATTATAATATAATTATTTTGGCCGATCCTTATATTTTTATGACAATTTTATCAATTAATAATATAATATTTCTTTTAAAAACTATTTTATGTCAATTCTGTAACTATTTGGTATTTGTTTTTAATTAAAATCATACAGCATTATTACTTAGAATAAAATTAATATAACCAACCCTAACATGTCATAGTAACCTAGAATTTTTTTTGAATTCATAAAAAGTCTCATATTACATTTATTTGGATATTTAAAATATCAATTGTTTTAATATTCTATTAATTAGGTGATTACTACATCATCATTGTGTCATAAATAAATTAAATTATTTAATGTCTAAAAAATATAAATAAAGTACCATTATGTAGAAAATTGTTTTATATTTCTAATGAATATGTATGGTAGAATATATCTTATGTATTACCTTATATTAAAAATCCATTACTTATTAACCTTTGATTTTAACTATTTTAACTCTTCTATAAATAAAATAATAATAAATGTCATAATCTAATCCATGTGGACCTAAAGGATCATATTGAATTTCTAAGGTTGTTTTTGGTCGAATTACACTTATCCAATAGAATTAGGACATCTTTTAGGGTAATAATAATATCATTTTACCCTTAATTATCCTATTTAATTTTAACCGTGCTAAATAAAAGTAAAAAAGTTACTATTCACCAAAAATTATTTTCATCTTATTGAACAAAATTATACATACTTATATCAACCACGTCTCCCAGATTTTTGAAATTGAAATCACAGAAGTGGTAAAATTATGTTTTTTGTAAATTTGCAAATTCTCCCATTAGGTGGGTAAAAGACAGTGAAATGTTCTATAAAATTTTTATATATCTAAAATTGTTAAAAATTAACACCAATAAATTACATTGAAATTATATAAGTATTATGTATCTATTTTGAACTAAAATAAATTTAAATAAAATAAATATTTATTTAAAAAAAATTCGGCTTTTAAACTATAAATTAGTGTTTTTCACTATTCATCAAAAATTGAATGTTTTCAGAAAAATACCAAAAATTTAACCCTGGTATAATTTCAATATTCCCAATCAAAAAATGAAGTCCATTTTGAAATATAAAATTTATAAAATTTCAAAATGTGGGTATTACTATTCATAAATGCTAGTTTGATTTTTTGTTGTGTGATAGAACTCGGAGTTGCGTACAACACACCCTATTGTATTATTCAAAGAGAAAAGTACAACATAAGCTTGGGGTGTTACTGTCTATGAATGACTTGGGCTATATGGGGAATTAACCGAGTGATCTTCTTCAGAGAGTCTGTGACCGTGCGACTATAAGAGGAATTGACCGTGGAGCTTCCTTAGAGAGTTCTTGACTACCATAGACTATAGGGTAATTGACTGTGAGTGTATCCTCAGAGAGTCATCACGTATTAAACCAGAGAGTATTGGTTGTGTGCACTTCCTAGAGGGTTACTGTGCTTGATTGATTGTTTGAAATGTGGAACTGTTTAAAACAAAGCACCTTCATGTTCACTATTTCTATACTTTTACCTCGCATATATTCACTGACTGTTAGGTCCAAATATTTGGATGGTAGCCTATTGGGATTTAGTCTCACACCCTGTTTGGGCCATGGTTTTGGGCCCAAACATAATATATTATTATAGGTATATATAAGTGATACCACCCTCCAACATTAGGAACATGACTTTTTGTAGAGCTGGAGAGCATGGGATGAAGCTTTGGATTGCGATGCTGAGTAGTTTATCTTCTTTCTTTTGCAATTTGGTTTAGCTTTGTTTTATTCCATAATTGGGACCTATTCTGCTGTTTTCCTATACATATGTATCATGAATAAATAAATATATATATATATATATATATGTTCTCCAATTTTTTATAATTCCAATCTTCTGCTATTTGCTGCTGTTGGATATTTACTTCTTCCTCTATTGCTTGTATTTGTTTACTTCTGCTGGGTACTCTCCAAATGAGAGAATAGCATCCCCACTATCACACCCAAGGCCCTCGCTGCTTTTCGGTAGCGTCAACATTCGAGGAAATGTTCTTGAGGCAATGTAATAAACCGGGTACGGGGTGCCTCAAGGTAGATTCTGGAAATAGGATGTTACAATTTGGTATTAGAGGTATTCTTTTCTCTTGATTTAATGATTGGAGCCTTTAGCCAGGGATAGAAAGGAATAGGTACTAGGTAATAAGATATTTCTAGGAGTAGAAAACCTGTGTACAGGGGAATGAAAATCTACCTCGTTTATTGCAATTTTCTGGTTTTGTGAGTTTACAGTTAATCTGATTTTCACCTTTGAGTGACTCACATGTTTTGTACTGTTACCGTTGATGTTATCAAGGCTGTATTTCTTTTTCAACCTGATGAGATGAGGGTATGCAATCTCATTCATCATATAGGCACTTACTAGAAATCACATGCCATGAATTTTTTCAATTCCATATAGGATGCATTAGTGATTCCATGTTGTTGTGATAGATGATGTGTAATATATTCCTACTACTGTGATAGTTTCCTTGATATAAATACCTGCTGTTTGATAGGGTTTTGTTTTTGTAGAGGTTTTCTTGAATGAACGCCAAACTTTGGTTCCTATGGTTTTGTGGGCCCTCATGAATGGAAATTTTTGGATTATTTCCTTTTTTTAATGTTATATAATGTAAAATATACCAAACAGTGATTCACGGGGAGTATGGCCCCTCACAGATTGGAATTTGGCACTATCAGTGTTCGTTTCAATGTTTCCTGGCATCCGGAGTAGTTTCTGAGGCATACTGTCTGGAAAAACCCAGAATAGACGCTGTGTAGTGTTAAGTACATGCCATGTGATCTTCTATTCGGGAAGAAACTATTTTTCTTATTTACATGCCATGTACTTGGTGTACACGCCATGTAGTATCTGATTGTTTTTGTAGGCCGTGTGGCCAGAGACACGGGATGGGGAATGTCCATTGGGAACACGCCGTGTACCAGATGAACACGCCATGTAGTGTCGACCCTATGTCTGCCCATGTAACCAACAACACAGACGGATAAGACCTTAATCTATACATGTTGTGTCCGCGTTGACCATTCCCTATGGTCTGACCTAGGTACCCAGCCATGTCTCAAACAACACAGGTTGGTGTTAACCTTTCACGTACACGCCGTGTCTACATTGAACATCCGTGTAGTCTGACCCAGGTACCCAAAAATGTCACGAACCACACAGGTCAGTGTTATACCTTCACGAACATGCCATGTCCATTTAGAAAACGCCATGTATTGTCATCTGTATGTCAGTCTGTGTCACTAATAACATAGGCCAGGTGAAGCTTGATTAGTACACGATAGGTCTATCTTGCACCCACTGTGTAGTCTTGTCTTAGGAGAGCCGTGTGGCTTCACAATGTAGAAGGAATCAAATAGGGTAAGAGGATTCATCTACAAAACGTGTGTTAATACAACACGTAGTGTGTTTGGGGTGTTAGACGACCAGTTTAGGAAGGAGTACATGACCATGTAAATGACTTCAGGGAACACACTGTGTAAGAAATGTACACGCTGTGTAGTCTTGTTTTCAAAAAATTGAGTTCTTTCTTCCTCATGTTCCCTTCTTTCATTCCTTCTTTTCAGTCCTGGTTAATCATGATCTATGGTGTCTTCCTGACCTTGTAGTGTCATGCCATAGAGATGTCCTCTGGTTCTGTGCCCGTTTCCAGACAGTGATCAGACAACGGACATGGCTGATCATGGACTACCTGTAGATCCTCTTGTTGTTCCATCCCTGGAACCAGCCATTGTACCTATCATAGTTGCTGATGCACAGTTCAAGGAGGGATTTATAACGATGATGTAGTACTTTTAGGTAGATTCACCTAATTCCCCATTGATAGCTGATTTAACGTGGGTCTTCTAGCCACAAAATCCTCCTACTTTCTCAAGGGATGGAGGACCCCAGGCTGCAGAGTAATAGCTATAAGCCACAATGACGATTTTCGAGCATCTGGATATACCTCCAGAGAAGAGGGTGAATCTTGCAACCTATATGCTTCGAGAATACTCCAGGTGGTTGTGGGATGTGATCTCACTGGCGGGGCACCATAAAAATATGGCTTGGTATGAGTTTCATCTCATCTTCTACAATTACTTCTATCTGGAGACCTTGAGGGCCGATCGATCCCGAGAATTCATGAGTCTGGAGCAGGGTACTCTTACAGTTATGGAGTAATCTTCTTGCTTCACAGAACTTCAGGATTTCATGCCTATTTCAGGAGGTGATGAGTTGTTTCTTGAACGGATGTTTGAAGATGTACTGAAGAACAACATCCGATTGCAGGTGAACATCTTCAGTTTTACTTCAATATCATCTATCGTCAACCAGACGCTTATCAAAAAGCGTAGTCTGAGGGATTTCAAAGGTGTGAGATAGGGAGGTTCGCCATCCCGATTTAGTGCTCCGCCAGCTGCTAGCAGGAAGCACCACAAGGAGGCTGCACGAGGTGATCAGAGTAGGCAGAATGTATCTTCTGGTATCCAGGTGGTGTGCAACCAGGGTGGGAGAAGCGGGAATACGAGGCCACATAGACCAAGAGACCTAATTGATAGAAGATATTGCGGTAAGATGGGCCATGTTCAGCTCTTTTATCAGTTCTTCTCACCAGTAGAAGGTGATAGAGGTACTTCTATGACTCCTCATTCAGGAGCAGCGCCACGAGTTTCCCACCAGTCTGAGAACTAGGGTACTTCTAGCCATTCATGCCGAGGAGGAGGTCGTGGCCGTGGTAGTCAGCCACCGGTTCTTCAACGACATCAGGTTAGATCATCTCGGACATGTCACGTAGGGTCATAGGGCCACAGTACAGGCAAGACTTTTATAGTGGAGAAGACCTAGCAAGAGTAGTATTTTGGACCTTCTACAGTTCGAGCTATGATCATAGTAGCCTCATTTTTAGCTTATGCTCTTTTTGATACAGGGGATTCCCATTTCTTTATCTATGTTGCTATTGTGGAGAACCATGGGCACTGCATATTTTCTTCTGCCAGTGATTTGATGGTATACAAACCGTTGGGGACTAAAACGGATAGTGTACGTCAGTCCAAGGAGTGCCCACTAGAGGATGGGGGATGTCACATCCTATGGGACCTCTATGTCTTCGACACGACATGATATAATGTCATTTTCGGAATGTACTAGCTAGTACCATTCTAGGAAGTCATCGATTGTTATCGTTGTAGGGTGAGTTTCGTATCACTAGAGTGTGGATCCTTTCTTCATAGGGGAGAATAGGATGTCCAGGTGAGAAGAGTAGGTCTGGAGCATCATGTTTTGGGGGGAGATACAACTCAGATTGCTAGTCTATATCTGGATGACCAGGGGACTTCGCAGTTAGACATTCCTCCAGTGGTGCATAATTTCAGATATGTCTTTCCTGGGGACTTTTCTAGTTTTCCTCTAGAGCGTGAGGTAGAATTTTCTATTGAGATTGTACCAAGAGCTGCACCGATGTCCATTCCTCCATATAGGATGGCTACACCAGAGTTTCAGGAGCTCAAGAAACAGTTGGAGGAGTTGGAATAAAAAGTTTTCATCTGACCCAGTAATTCTCCTTCGGGTTCGCCTATCCTATTTTTACAAAAGGCAGACGACACCCTTAGGCTTTATGTTGATTATCCGAAGCTGAACCAGTTGACGGTCAAGAAACAATATAACTTTCCTAGGATTGATTATTTATTTGATCAACATCGTGGAGCCCGAGTGTTCTCGAAGATTGACCTGATCTCCGGTCATCATTATTTGGATCTTAGACCGTCTGATATACCTCTTACACCCTTCTGGATCAGGTATGGTCTATATGAGTATATGGTTATGCCATTCGATCTCACAAACACGCATGCAGTTTTTATGGCACTGATGAACTGAGTGTTCCATCCATACATGGATTCTTTCGTGGATTTTTTTGTGGACAATATCTTGGTGTACTCTCACACTCGAAAAAACCATGAAAAACATCTTTATCTAATTTTGAGTACAGTCAGGGAGAATTATTTATATGCTAAGCTCTCAAAATTCCACTTTTGGATAAACCAGATTCACTTTTGGGGTCATGTTATCTTAGAGACATGAGTGTCAGTAGACCCAAAGAAAGTGAGAGTTATTGTTTCTTGGGAGAAGCCAAAGAACCACTTTGTGGTGTAGAGTTTTCTAGGGCTGTGTGGATACTACAGAAGTTTCATACATGACTTCTCACGCTTAGGAGCACCGCTGACGAGTCTGACTAAGAAGGGTGAAAAGTTCTTATGGTTAGATTTTTGTGAGTTATCCTTTCAGGAGGTGAAAGGGAGGTATACATAAACACCGATACTAGTCATTCCAGAGACAGGATAGAGAAATATTGTTATTTTAATGCTTCAGGTATCGGGCTAGGAGATGTGCTTATGTAGGGAGATAGTGTCAATGCATACAGGTCTTGACAGTTGAGGCCACAAGAGGGGAATTACCCGACGTGTGATCTGGAGTTAGCATCTGTTGTTCATGCCTTACGCTGTTGAATACATTATCTTTTGGAAGATCACTTTGTGGTTTTCACTGACCAAAAGTGTATCATGTACATATTCACTCAACGTGATCTGAATTTGAGATAGTACAGGTGGGTTGAGTACCTACAATCCTTTGACTTTGATCTTGTGTACACGCCTGGGAAAGGCAATGCAATGGTTGATTCGCTGAGCAGGAGGACTCAAGAAACATGCAGTTTTGGAGGTCAGTAGTGAGTGGTATCCTATGGATCTGTTCTCTAAGACGCAGTTGGAGGTGCACGAAAGACAGGGGTATACTTTTCTATCTTCTATAGTCATTACCTATACTCTTTTTTAATTGAGTTCGAATGAGGCAACTATAAGATTATGAAGGTATAGTCCTATGGGGTAGTGTCTCAAGAGAGGACCCTATTCCAGGATGGACTGTAGGAGAGGATGAGATCTTGGACTTCCAGGGGAGCGTCTGGGTACCAGCATACATACGCGTGGAGCTGATGCGGGACATTCATTCCTCATTTTGGTCAATTGATCCTAGCATCACCCTGATGTATCATGATCTACACCATCAGTATTGGTGGCCAGGTATGAAGAGAGACGTTTTTGGTTTTGTCATGAGGTGTTCCACTTGTCAGTAGATGATGGCGGAACATCAGCGACCAGCAAGGCTTGTACAACAGTTAACCATTCCCGAGATGAAGTTGAATGACGTCGCTATGGACATAGTGACCAGTTTTCTGAGGTTGCCTCGAGGGAATCACGCAGTTTGGGTTGCCATTGATAGACTCATGAACGTCACTCATTTCTTACTGATCAAGGAGAACTTCAGTGTTGATGATCTTGGATGGATTTACATCTGTGAGATTGTACGTCTTCATGGAGTTCCACACTCAATTATTTCAAACATGGATGCCCATTTTACTTCTCTAGTCTGGCATGGGCTTCAGAAGGCTTTGGGTACACAGGTACATTTGACTATATCTTACCACCCCCATATAGATGGCCAGTTAGAGCGTATGATTCAGGTGCTTGAGGACATGCTCCGAGCGTGCATCCTAGATTTTTAGGTTCTTGGGAGAAGCACATACCTATTGTGGTGTTTTCCTGAAATAATAGTTTTCGAGCAACTATTCAGATGTAACCATATTAGGCATTGTATGGTAGGCAATGCCGATCACCCCTATGTTGGCTAGAGGTAGGAGAGTTAGCTTTGCTTGGACCTCGTCTTGTTTAGGAGACCACAAAGGTGATAGAGTTGATTCAGAAGAGTTTGGAAACTGCACAGTCTCGACAGAAGTCTTATGCTGATTAGAGGAGACGACCTAGAGAGTTTGTGGTATGAGATCATGTTTTCATGTGTGTCACACAGAGGTTGGGACACAAGAGGATTAGGACACCGGGTAAGCTTTTGCTGAGGTACGTCTGGCCGTTTGAGGTGTTGGAGAGAGTTGTGCCAGTTACTTATCATTTGAAGTTACCTCATAGGTACCAAGCTGTACATGATGTCTTCCATGTTTCTTAACTTAGACATTACTTTTCAGACCTGTCTCATGTCTTTCAACCCAATGAGGTTGAGCTTGAAGTGGATGCATCCTTTGAGTATCATACTATCTAGATCATCGATCATAGTATGAAGGTTCTCTGGGGCCGGTCAGTCCCTCTGGTACGGATGCTTTGGAAGTGTAGGCGAGTACATGACGAGACATGGGAGAGTGAGGTAGTCATGCGATCACAGTGGCTGGAGCTGTTCGAGGTATCTTCTTCTATGCCATTCTAGGGAAATTTGGGGATGAATTTTTAATGCGGGGATGTTTGTAAGAACTAAAAAATTCCTTTCAGGTATGTTTTTCCTTTTCTGGTCGTTTTTGGAGAAAAGTGGAAATTCTAGAAATTTTCTAATTACACACCGAATACTTTATGAGTACACGCCATGTACTTCGTTGCTGTAGGCAATCATGTGTTGGCCGTGTAGTAGCCACACACACGTCCATGTGGGTGTGACTTGGAGGCTGCTTAAAGAGGAATATAGAAAAGGTGAGTACACACCATGTACTCCAAAAGTACATGCTGTGTATTTTGTTTTTTTCATTAAACCCATCGGGGTCGCGTCTAATTTCCAGAATGCTCTTCTTTTTTGTCCTGTTTGATTGAGAGCTCCGTACAACCACGAATCATCGACGAACCCCTGAGCCTTCGTACTTCCATCAAATCGAACACTGCTATTTGCGTTGGAATCGCATCAGTGAGTTCTCTCTTTTTATTGATCCTTATTTCCCAATTTCTCCTCTTTCATGAGTTATCGTGGGTTGACCATTTTATATATTTTCGTAGATATTTGATGTTCTAAGGAGATTCAAGCTTTGAGGTTCACATATAATGATCTCCTAACCCCGAGGTAGGTGGTTTGTGCCTTTCCGTTTGTTGTCTTTCAGTATTATGTGCCAATTCAATACCCTTGAACTGGGTATTGCTTGTTTAACGTTATTCCCCTGTTGATTTTCTGACATGATTTAATTCTTGTGTAGATGTAATTTGTATATGAATAGGGTTGATTTATATGATTTGGATTTATTTCCCTTTCATGTTTTGTTTACGACCATTTGGTCCTGTTTAGCCAGTTTGCCTACCTTGTGAGTTTTCCATGCCTGTTGCTGTTGGATGGAGAGTTTGTATTCTGACATGTTAGTTATGATATAGATTGTCTAGACGATTAGTTCTATAGGTTTACATGGCCATATTACAATTCTATGCTCATTGGCCTACATAGGGCCCTGAGAACCTGGTGTAGTAGACTATAAGGGGAATTGACCGGTTGGGCTTCCTCAGAGAGTCTATGACCAATTTTGGCTATAATGGGGATTGACCGATTGAGCATCCTCAGAGAGCGTAAGAACACTTGGGGTTGTAAGGGGAAATGATTGATTGAGCTTACTCAGAGAGTCCTGGATTGTTTTAGACTCTATGGGGATTGACCATGTGAGCTTCCTTAGAGAGTCTTTGTTTTTATTCCTGAACTGTTTATACAATAAGGGGAATAGACAGTGAGTGCTTCCTCAGAGAGTGTATGAATGTCCTGGACTATAAGGGCAATTTACCAAGTGAGCATCATCTGAGAGTCCTTAGACGTGGGGATATAAGAGGAATTGATAGCGCGAGCTTCCTCAAAGAGTTCCTGGATACCTTAGACTATAGGGGAATTCACTGTGAGTGCTTCCTCATAGAGTCTTAATGTACTGAACCAGAGAGGATATGCAACATGCACTTCTTAGAGGGTTACTGTGTTTGATTTATTCTTTGACTTGTGAAACTGTTTATGGCTGATCATCTTCCTTTTTTCTGTTTCTATACTTTTACATGCCTTATATTCACTGACTGTTAGGCATTGATATTTGGGTGGTTGCCTTCTGGGATTTAATATCACACTCTGTTTTGGGTATGCTTTTTGGACCAAACAGATTATATTGTTGTAGGTATAGATATGGAAATCACCCTTCTACTTCAGGTACTTGACATGCTTGCAGCTGGAGAGCATGGGACCAAGCTATGCCTTGCGATGCAAGGGAGTTTATCTGCTTTATTTTTCACATTGGTTTAGAACTATTGTATTATAGCATTGTAACATGTTTGGTTATTTTCCTAGACATATGTATCCTGCATCATTATATATATATGAATCCTCCAATTGTTTATTATTACAGTCATCTGTTGTTTATAGTTGTTGGATATTTACTGCTTTCGCTATTACATGTATTTGTTTACTTCTGTTGTGTACTCTGCCAATGAGGGCATAGTTTCCCCACTATCACACCCATGGCCCTCACTGCTAGTCGGCAGCCTCTTGCGTTCGGGGAAATGTGTTTGATGCCATGTGACCATCCGGGTATGGGGTGCCTCTAGGTGGCTTCCGGAACCAGAGTGTTACAAACACTTTAACTGATACTAAAATAAATGGAATTTCCTTATATTAAATTTATAAATAATGTATATTTAACAAAATTTATTGAAAATATAAAATCTAGACACAAATAATAGAGAAAACATTTATAAAAAAATTAATTTTATAGAGTTTTGATAGATAATAGTATCACAAAGACCACATTGAACCATATATATTATAGAATATAAATGTGGGTAGTAGGGTAACTTTTGTATGAATCAACTGGTTGCTAGTTATAAATATTCTCCAAGAAGGATATTAATTTCTTGTTATGTGGGTGAAGCTGTAAGACATGTAAAATTAATTTTTTTTATAAAATAAGTCCAATTATTAGGTAATTAAAAATTATTTTCATCATAGATATTTTTATGTGTAAATGTTAATCCTATAAGATACATTGTGTTACAAAAATACAGAATTACTAAATTTTTTATAACCAAATATTTTTTGGTACAAAATGATTGTTAACATCTTTTTTCATATACCCTATTTTTGTAAAGATTTGTAATATGAATCTTCTGTAAATGGATGATGGATTTTCAAGACACAAAATATGTGACTTTTTTATCTTTATAATCCTATAGAAGGTATTATAGGGCCATGATACACTATATAAAATGAAAATCAAAATAAAAAAATATGTTGTGGGAAATTTAAAATAATAAAATGTATACTTATTGTATAATTATTAATTTTTTTATCCTGACATATAATTATCTCATTATTATACAATTACCTGTTGATAGAGATTTTTTTTCAAATTTCTATTTGATACAAGGAAAATTTATACTTCTTAGGATGTTATTTATTTTATTGTGAATAAAAATGGAAATGTTTACAAAATAAACATAATTTCACAAATATTAAATAATATTATCTTTCAAATTATATTTCATAGTAAATATTGTCTTTAAAATAGGTTACATATAAAATGTATATAACATTCAGATAGAAAAAATACATTGATATTACTATTAAATTATATTAAAAAGATAAAGATTCTTTTAAATAAGGTCAAAAATCCTTGTAAAATAATTTAATAGCAAAACATTTCTTGCATTAAAAATAAATAACTATCTATACCTCATCAAAATTAATTGGTTTATAGGGTTATATTTAGAATTACTCAAATCTACAGATTTAGTTGTAAGAATTAGTTTCAAGTCATTATTGATGACTACTCAAAACAAATATATGTATACATTTTCACTAAAAAAATTGAGTCTCACTCATTTTAAAAAAGAAATTAAATATATTTAAAATCCACAGTATAGTTGTTTTAATTAATAAAAGATTTTCTTTTTGTAATGATTTTTGTTATTCAAAGATTATAACATTTTTCTCATAGTATACATTACAATATAATTATAAACCACTGTTAAATGAATTATTCATCTAAGGAAATTAAAAATTAATAAGTCATATATATCTTTCAACAAGATAACCGAAAATGTAGATGAATTTAGTCACTTAATTTTTTGAACAAAAACTCAAATGATAAAAAAACCCAAACATATGTTCTTTAAAAAGATATATTATATTTTAATATTGATAAAGATACTATATAAAATGACTGACATTTTTATTTCATTAATAAATTATAATTATTTTTCCAACAGTACTTCCCAAACAATGATTATGGATTCACACATACTAGTACATATTTACACTGAACCTGAAAACAATACTTTAATTTTTTTAAAGTCATCTTGAGATGGGGAATAAATAAAGAACATGTTTGAAGAATCATTTTGATCATCAAGCGTTCTTTTCAAATCTTTAATTGAATTACATTGTTGAGGGAATCATGATAAAAAATATGTAATAAACATGAATAATGAGCTTAATCGGTGTTAAATAAATAATATTTTATAAAAAATTATAAATTGCACTATAAAATATCACAATTGGTAGTAAATGAGTTTTTATGATCAAATTAGATAATATAAGGAATGTGGTTAGTATGAAAGATTTACTAGTTTCTCATAGGAAAAATTAATATAAAGATATTGATTATAATGAAACATCTATATTGGTATCAATGAATGGGGATATTAGAATAATATTATCATATAAAATCCATTATATTTCAAGAAATATATAATGAATTCCCGTTTAACCGTTATATGTGGATTTATTCTTATGGATGTTTTTTGATCAAATAAGTAGTTTTCAAAATTCTTTATTTTCCAAACTCTATTTTTAATCATTATGAATCCCACCATGTTCTGATGAAATAACTAAGGACATGGTATGAATGGCACTTAAAGTAAATTTTTCTAATATATATATATCAAAAAGGTGAATTGTGACTTACTAACATCATTAATAATGTTATGAAAAATATTTCATTAAATCATATATATATTAAAGATATTATTTTTATTAGCATAAAAAATGACATGTGAAAAAAATTCTTTAATCTTTTTCATGATGTTTTTGAAATAATCATAATAAAGAAATAAAAATTCTTCCTTCACATTTACGTCTATAATAATATATAGTGTACTAAAATTAATTATAAAAAAATAAAAATTTGATTTTTATATCCTTATGTTATGGATAATGTTAAATTAAGTGATGATCCAATGAGTACTAATTATAATATAGAAATCGATTAAAATACCAAAAAAGAAGAAAAATATATATATAGATGGATTCATGGGAGTCTCATGTAGTTTACATCATGTTGCACCAATATTATGTTATATATTTTTAAATGTGATAGATTTGAATAAAATAAATTAAAATCAAACATATGATTTATTAAAATGATATATAAATACCGTAAGAGTATATCAAGATTTAATTTATTTTATTAAAAGGGGTTCTTATAATAATTAGTTAGTTATATAGAAACCAATTTTGGTGTCTATAAGTTAGATAGAATGTACAAGTCTAGAAAATGCCATTATTTTAAATATAATCTTGTTTTAGGGAATAATAGAGAATGAAATTGTTTAGGCTTTATATGTTACTAATGTTGTGTATATTGATGTCATTAGTTATTGTGTATAGGTACTCTACATTAAATTTAAATTATTTAAATATTTATTTAAACACCAAATTTCCCCTAAAAAATGCTACAATTAATGGGGTATTGATATATCAGTGTGTGTTATATCCCATCCCAGGACCAATAATATTTATATAATACAACACTTTTTGAGAGGAAATTATCATAATGTGGATATTTCTCTTTCATTTATAATAAATATTTTTAAAATAGCTAATAATATTTCTATGACATATAAGGTTGAGAAAATTAAATATATCATATATGAGATAAAAATAGTTGAGTACTACTAACTTATCTTTCAATGATTTATGTTATTTATTTATATTCTTTGAATATATTTTCCTTGATATTTTTTATTAGATATTAATTTATATAAGTGATTTATATATATTTATAGAGTTGTGAAATTCATTGTTAATTTTTTATAATGGTATACTTATTTTAACCAATTGTAAAAATATAATAAATAAAACATTACTATGGATCATTTTTTAAAAGATGTACCAAGAATTATTCTTATGGTCTATAGAAATTACTATAACATAGTTTTTCATGGTTAGTTAAACCTACAATAACATTTTATTTACCATCCCACCATTCAATATTCATAGTTTTTTTTATTTATTATTTTTTTATTTTTTTATCTTTTATGGTTATTCTATTATGCAATAATTTAAAATGAATCAATTAATTACAAAACTCGGAGGTTTGATTTTCAAGATACATTAAAACTATTTGAAAAAATATATAAAGGCCTTTAATATAAAGAAGTTAATTTTACTATTACCTATCTCATTCTGTCTCACTCAAAACAATATGATGATATTTAATGTATAATTTTTTAAAAAATTTATCATTATTCCAAGGATTAAAAAAACTAGAATAATATTAACCAAATTGTTAAGAGGTTTATCAATAAAAAAGTGGAAATAAATAATCATATGATGGTGTGAAGAATCATCAAACAGGGGGTAGTATTTTTGATTATGATGATATTTTATTCTTATAAGGTTGGAATATTCAAAACCCTTGGCTTGAGAAATTCTTATAGATCAAGGATTGGTGAAAATAAATAATTTATTGTTTTCACACAATGATTTTAAAATAATGTTCTTTGATTAATAATTTTTACACATTAGTTAAAATTGTTATGATAAAATCTAGAATAAAATTGGAAATATTTATAGTGGCATCTGACTAATAGGGAAAATCAGTTGAATACCCTATAAAGAATACTATGAAAAAATGTAATAATATATATTAAGTTGGTATTGTCCATTTGAGGATACAAAAGAATTTTAAGTGATATTAATACATAAGGATTCATGAAAAAAAATCATTAAATGGAATTTGGAACACAAAATTCATATAAATATTTTATTCGACTATTTTATCATAGGAAAATAAAAATCACTAATTTTAGATATTTGAATTCCTTCTATGTTTTTTATATTAGTACTAGAAAAAGGATACATTTGTTAGATTTATGATTTTTTGTGTCGCAACTTAGGTAATTATAGAAATAATCATTTCATTATTTAGTAGTATTCATGGTATTCATAGATACATTCATTATAATTATTATAAAATCAAAAAGGGAATTGTTTTATCAAAATATTTTATTTTATGGTTTTATTTTAATTTTTATTTATAATATTATAGATTTTGAATTTGAAAATTTTAATTTATGTTTAAAATTAATCATGGAAAAATTATCTTATTTTAATTTTTTGAGAATTTTTCCAGAAACTAAATTTTCAATGAACAGTGAAAATATTGACTTTTATTGAAAAGTGTACTTTATTTTAAAATTTTTATAATGTAAAATTATATTTTTTATTATATTTAAAATTTTATTTTTTCTTTATTATTTAAAATTATTCAATTAATGTTTTAAATGAATTTATGCTTGATTTTATTATAAGGAATTTTATATTTAAAGAATACATTTTTTTTGGGAAAATCAGTTTTTATCATGTTATTTATGGTTTAATTTGTAATTATATTATAAAAAAAATGTGTTTTGAATTTTTAAAAATTTAATACATATTTGGATGTAGTGGGTCTAAAATTATTAAATATTCCCCTTTTATTTGGGTTAATCTAAATAGTAATCTTAGTAATATTTTTACCATAATAATGGTTAAATCATGTAATTAATGTTAATAAAAAAATTGTAAGGACTGAAAAATGACCTTATAACCTAATTTAATACTATTTTATGGATAATTCTCATCAATAATAATCCATGATATTGTTACATGGAATTTTTGTTCCATTATATACATGAACATAACCATCTGAATATTTTATTTAATAAAATGTAAAAAACGGAACACTCTTATTTTGGATAACTATAATATATTTAACATTTTGATAACTAGAGGATATGTTTGGTAAGAAATATTATTTTTTAATATTAACTATTTACTTTCATCATGATAATTTATTTTTTATTTTTAGTAATGAATTAATTACCATAAATGATTACACAACACTAATGCAATAATTATTGAATTGATCGTAAAAGTTAAATAAAAGGAATTAAAATTTTTAAAAGTAATAAAATTTTATATAATTAATGTGATCCATTAATTAATCGGGAAAATATATCATGTTAGGGATATTTGAAATTATTATATTCTATATAATTTTTTTAATATGTTTTAAAATATAAATGTTAATTAATTGTTCTTAAAATGACATTATTGATATTTAGTAAAAATAATAATTTATTAAATAATAAATAATTCAAAAAAATCATATATTAGGATTCACTAATATCATATGGTTAATTACATTTACCTTTTTCAATTTATGTTTTTTTTTCATTTTATTTTATCATTTTTAACCCTAATAGTGTTGAAATGTTTATTATTGCGGTAGTTGTCAAAAGGTTTAACTAATGGTTAAAACCAAAACAAAAGGTTAAGAAAATCCTGAAAATGTAAATAATGTTTAGGGTAAGAGAATATTTGGATTTATAATAATTATAAATTAAAAATAATTCTGTAATGAATCATTTATAAATGAATTTTTTTTTACATTAATATAATATTTTGTCAAATACCATAAGTGTCCCTCGTCTCTCTTATAATATGGTGTCCCTTAATCCCATTTCATGACATTTAGAATCCTATTTTTATTAGACATGGTCTACCAAATTCTATTAAACTCATCCCTATCAACATCTTATTGGACATAATTTTAGCTCAATACCAACCTATGTGGTCTTATTATGTTAAGAAAAAGTGGATTTACAAAGATATATTGTTCTAAATCGAGGGTTTATATTATATTTGTTCTTCCAAATGTTTCAAATTTTTATACATTCACATAAAATAACTCCAATAAATTAAATATAAATAGGACTTTCATGTTAATGTAACAAACTATATCCATTTCATCTTTCATAAAATGGGAAACTAAACTATCATTTGTGTATATAGTGGACTGCCACCTCACGAACAGAGGTAAGTCATCTTCGATCATAATATTTCATAGTTGGTTATAATAATGGAATTAATGTATATGTATGATATTGATGAAATAATTATCAAGAAGAAAATATAATACATCATTTACCTTCTTATTTTACATTCACTGAAAATTTAATGTTTCATTCAGGCATATGTGTAGACTACCCCCTCCATGATGTTTTGTGGATCATTTTTCATTACCACAAAAATAGAAATATATATATCTTTGTGTGTGTGTTTATCTGTGTCTATAAAACTAATAAAATAATATTATGTCTATGATATAATGATAAATAAATAATGATAAAATAATACTTTCCTTCTTTCCATAACAATCATTGAATAATGGAAACTTTACACATGCATACGCATGAACTACTATCTTCCGAAATATATTGTAGTTCATTTTTCCAAAAAATATTAATAATTGGTTATAGATGTAAAAATTGAAGACAATTAATATAATAATTTAATCATTTTTATTTTGGATATATTTGAAAAATAATTTCATTGAGAATTGTCTACTTACCTAATCCATTTTGGACATATGAAATGAATAAAATAAAAAAAAGAAATTTGATTAATTAAATATATAATAGTAATAGATAAAAAATTTGTAATAATAAACATGAAAATGGCTCTTAATAAATTAAATTAGTAACCTAATATTATTTTTTAGGATCATAAACTGTTTATCACACTAATGACAAGGAAATTTTGTTTTTAAAAACATTATTTTAATGTTTCCATTAAATTATATATTTATATATATATATTAAATTATTTTATGGATTTCTTTATTCGGATAATATTGGTTTTCTTGGAAAATTTATTTTTCTATGGTTTTTATTTCAAATTATCTCATTGGAAGTATTTTATATAATATACTAACATAGTTTCCATAATGGTAGAATGAAAATTTTTATATTAACTTATATGAAGATGATGAATTTTTCTACAAGATTAAACATTATTTGATGTTGTATTCTATTATATTCATCAATGTTTTATTAAATTAAAAACAATAGGGACCCAAAATATTCATATATAAATATCTTATATTTATAGATAAATATTAGTTGCATGACATAACAATAAATGATAGAATCATATATATCCAGTGTCTTTGGAAACATGGAAATATAAAACATGTTCTTTAATCATCTATATTTTCCACCACTATATTAAATATAATGAGAACCCTTATTAAACATCACATTTATAGTGCTTTTCTTTATAACCTGGTGAAAATAATCATAAAAAAATCATGATATCAGATGTAATTAAAGATAAATAATGTATATACCATTCATTACATAAGAATAACATAAGCATAAGTTTTTAAGAATATGATTTGAATTTTTTAAATGAATGGCCTGAATATGATGGATCATAATCTCAATTCATGGAATAAATCATGGATGTTCATAAGGAATGAACAATAATGTAATTACAAACATCATTCATGAAATCATAACATTTTCATAATACATAAGTTTTTGACATTCACATACGAATATAAAATAATTTCATTAGTATTCATGTCTAATTTCGAGAAAATAATAGTGGAATTATTTAACTCCCCAAACCACTATATAGTTCATGGATCAGTCAATAAACTATCAAACTGGATAAAGACCATTAATAAACACTGTCCACTCACAATTCGAGTCCTATTTTTCTCATGAAATGTCTATATTTATCAAATTCATGGGAGGGAGATATAGGTCCCACACATTACATAATTAATATCATACATATGTGTTCCATAAGATCATAATGCTTTCTGATATCAAAACCCATGAAAAGAGACTTGTTTCCTAAGCATTTCACCAGACCATAACTCAGGGAAAAAAGGGGTTTATAATATTTCAATATCTCATCACACCATAAACTCTAGAAAAGAAATTGCTTCCATATAAATTATTTCATAATTTTCAGAAAACTTCTAGAGATAGATTAATAATGGTATCCTTTAATCATATCCCCAGTAAAGCATAATATAAATTAGGGGTTATTTTCTTTGATGAATAGAAATCCCATTAAAGTATTATTGAAACATTATAAAAGAAAAAAACATTTCCATTTGGAAATAATTTATTTAAAAAAACTAAAAAAATATAATGGATTAAATTTTGTTTAAAAGGAACCATGTAAAACATTAAAATAATCTAAATTGAAAAAATTGTTCAATACATTGGGAAAATATGCTCATGTCGTATAAGGTAAAAATATATTACTTCCCTAATTTTTTTTAGTAAAGTCACAAAGATTATTGTTTGGAAAACATAAATAATATTCATTTAAAAAATTATATTAACTCTATGATGGGTAAAAATGGATTTAAAAATCAAATCATAATATTAATGAAAATTTAAAAAACAATATTATAAAATATGGATATGGAAGAATAATGTTTTTTGATGGAAGATATCAATGCATTCATGTTTCCCTAAAAACATATTTTCGGTCAATTAAAATGGGAAAAAATATTTTGAATAAATAACCCTATATGAATGAAATTTTTGAGTCTTGGGAGATATATATAATATTATTGTATCATTATTAACATGATAATATATAATCCCTATATACATGGATATTGTGAGATTAAACTCTTACCATTTTGGTAACAATTGAATTGTAATCCTGATGAAAGAAATGAAATTATATTGATATAAAAACACCTTAAAAACAATATTACGAATCATAAAATAAATTCATGATCAATATAGACACCACAAAAAAGAAACAAGCCGTGAATGTGGCATGTTTACTATATGAATAAAAGTGAGGAGAAAAACCATTACCTTCGGTATGAATTCCATTTGATGTGTTTTAAACACCAATATAATAAAAATATATGTACAATAAATTAATTACATAAAAAAATATTTTTTATCATAAAATTTATTATTTACATATAAAATTTTATTTTACCTTTTTTCACACCATGATATTAAAATCATTGTTTCGATTGATATCAATATTGTATTGCATGAAGATTTTGGTTTAGAAATTTTTGTCCGACTATATTGATAATGGTTCCATATAATCTAGAATATTAATCATGATATATATAATACATATTAATTTTCTAAATGTTATGATTAATTCAATAATTTAGATATAGAAAAATGAGTTATACCATTCATTGAGATAATAGGTCGAATTTATGTGTGAAATTTATATTAATTTATCCAAAATATTGAACAAAATAAAAGAGAAAATTAATTCAAATTTATATGCGGAATATTACATAATATATAGCATATATATTCCTAAAATTAATAATCATTAACATACATGAGAAATATAAATTAACAAAACTCACATCTCATTATAGATTTGGTAGTCCACACTACACTCAGACAACATTATTGTCTCCCAAAGTATTTAATTGTAAGTAAGTGTATGTGATATTATACTTACATAAGAATAATTATTTCATTAATATAATATATAAACATTTAACTAATCCTAGTACCCATACATAAATTATTGTGATGAAAAATGAATTATATCACTATTTGGAGACAGTAAGACGTAGGTATACACAACTGATACTTTCACTTCTTGTTTGATGGGAAATAGGATGCATAATTATTCTTTCATAATTATAATAACAATGATATTTCAAATTATTTACATTTATTAGTAAATATTTTTTTCGATAAAAATCAATGATTTAGCGAGGTAAAGAAGATTAGAATAGAAAGTGACCGGTTAAAGTGATTATATCTTCTTTGGAACGAATCATTTTGAAAACCACTAAAGGCGTCTAGGGTTAGAATTATGAAAATAAGAGAACCTATATAATTTTTATATAAGTGTAGAAAATAATTTGGCAGATTTTGGTCAAGATAGAAGTCTCAATGAGCTGTAAATAAGTGAGGGAAGTGGTTTCCTTTTATAATTTAGGTGGGGATCATTTGGGATTTATCAAACAATTAAATTATAATAATGACATTACCATTGAAAATACCTGGAAATGGATATTTATTAGAATATAAGTTATGATATTGTTATAATCCCATCATCAAATATACTCTAGAAAATTTTTGGTTTCATTTTAATATTTATGTTTTTTATTAAACATTTGTTATAATGTTTTAATTTTAACTATGGTAACAACTCTTTGAATATGATAGGGTCATAATTATTTCATATATGTTTCAAATTGGACCATAAATGGACTATTTATGAAATTTTGTACCATTTAATATCCACAATGTCTTATTTAATTATTTTTTTGATTTTTAAATACTTTAATAAAATATTATTTTGAAAAAATATCATTAATTTCAATTTTGACACTATTAATTTATTTTGACTTAAAATATATAAAAAAGGTAATAATTAGCATGTAATATTTTAACACTAAAATTATATGTTATACTAATTTTCAAATTCAAATAACATAATAAATTAATAAAAAATCATAACTTTTAATATATTTAAAATTATTTTTTTTATTTGACAATTAATTGAATAGATATTATTTGGTGTTTTTTCATAAATTATGTTAAATATATAATTACTGTAAATTATAAATAAATTACTATCAGGAATAGAATTTTATTATGCAGATAAATAACTATTATTATTCAATCATAACTTGTTTTTGTCCCTTTGTGGCCACATATATGATATTAAAAACAGAGTGTCATTTTGTAACATTCATTGATATAAATAATATTGAAATCATTTTCATACAAAAGAGTCCATAACTAAATTTTTCCCTAAAGATATAAGGTTATACTTTAATTAATCCAATAATAGTTATGATGAATAATTTTTTTCTTATAACTTATTTTTAATCATGAATAACCCAGTTTTTCCTTTACCATGGTGAAATTTTTTCCACAGTTAACAATCTTATTTAATAAATATAAACATGTCTTAACAATATAAATTTAACGAATTGATTCCCATTATGTAAATAATTATATCAAATTTAATAACTGTATATTTAAAAATTCATTTAAATATAATTTTCCAAATTGAATTCTAAATTAATTTTTATAATCAGTTCATTTTTAAGTATAAAACTATATTTATTATTATTTCATTTGAAGTGAAAATATTATTTGAATGTTAAAAAAAATTCATTGAGCATTTATTATAAAAATTCAATAAAAATTATTATCCATTAATTATTATTTTAGTTCATTAAAATAAAAATCTATTATGTGTATAAAAACAATTTTTCTGAAAAAATATTTTTTACATATAATAGTCTTTTATAAAAATTAAATTTTAGGATTGATTCTAGTGAAATTAATTGCATTATTTATAATATAATAAAACTATTTATATTTATAGAACATTTTAAAATAAAATTTTACATTGCATATTATTGAAAAAACTATAATTTTCAATACAAATAAATATTTTTCACTATTCACTTGGAAATAAATCATTTCATACTATTTTCATAAATGTATCCAAATAAAATTTTTATATTCTCATATGAAAAATAATCATGTTAATTTGATAAAATAACTTATCTACTACTTCCATAAATTAATAATAATAATATCAAAAAATAACTAAAAATTATTTTCGATTAAAATCTATTTTTAAATAATAAAACGAATATACTAAAAAGTGTGTGATTATTCTCTAATAATTAAACAGTACATATGTAATTAGTATGAAATATATATATCATAATATATTTAATCTTATTTATACCTTCCAATATAACATCATGGTAATAACAGTCATATTTAAAGACTAAATTCTTAGGGTTTTTTTATGCTTAGTATTTCATGTAATGAAATCTATTTGGGAAATTAAATTTATTTTTATATTTATGTATTTGTTAAAATTTTATAGTGTTATAAAAACCTCATTCCATTTATTCATGGAATTTTAGTTTTGAAATTTTGGATTTAAATATATGGGATATAACAATTTTTGAAAATGATTTATATTAGATTCATGGAATGTTTTTATGATGAAATATTTTATGTATTCTATTATGGTCATTGGAAATTTATTATGAGGACATGTGGTTCCATTACAAACAAAAGGTTTGTGAGCCTGTTATATCTCTCTGATGCATTTGGTAAATTAAAAATGATAATTGATTTGGTATCACTTAAGAGATAAGGGGAATATACTATGATGGATTTTCTATGTATAACTCTGAATGTTATTTCTAGAAAATATGATGTTTTCTCTATGTCTTATCATAATAGATATTCCATGTGTTTGTAAAAATTATATGAAAATGATACATCGTGTCACCTACATGATTTATTTATTCTTACATTGGGTTTTGATTGAAAGATTATGATTTCACAATGTAACGGAAAATATATGTTACTTTTTATGTTTTTAAAGTATAAATTTATTATAAAAAAATATTATGAGTATTTTTTTCAATTTTGATTTCTTCAGAATTTTTGTTTGAAATTATTTTGGTACATAAGGATATTTAATGGGTATAAAAATTTTATTTTTTAGATATATGAAAATTTTGAAATGGAGAATTGATATAAGTATTCATGGACTAATTTTTCCCCAAATTCTTTTTATGTCCCTTTTATATTCCTTTTGATCTCATAAAACATTCTATAATGTTTTCCATAGAGATTTAAGATGGTTATTGGAAATGAAGAAATCAACTTCAATATAATGACTATTTTCCATGGAAATAAATCTTGTTTTGCTTCATAAGTTGTAGATTGTAAAAAATGTATATGCGGTAGAAGTGTCCTCTTTTTAATATATTGGATTATTATGTAAGTTTTGTAACCTAACATTCTAAAAATCATAAAATAAATGATCATTAGTAATGAAATAAAATTAAATCTATTCTAAAAAATCTATTTTAAGAATAGTTTATGGTTAGTTCCAACTAGTTGGTATCAAAGAAATAGATAGATTACATTAGAGATTTGGATAATGTTAATATTATACCTGTAAAAGTTATTACATTTTGGATAAGTGGAAATTATATTGTATTTTATCATTACCATGTTGCTTCATATAATCTATGTCTGTTCATAATAGTTTTCCATAATGGGAACATGGATGATAATGTAGTATGGCATCGAGTGGTGATATCTATACAAATCGACAACATGGAATTTTCGATATTTGAAAATATTAATGTGTTTTTGGGATGGATCAATTGATGTTGACTTTAAATTGTGGTGGTATCCTAGATAAATTTATTCTACATCTATCATAAAAGTACATGTTGATGGTGAATCATTTTATAAGGAAACCCTATCCATCATTCAGTGGATCCTCAGACCAAATGGATGATAAAAAATATAATAAGTCGCCTAATATTTTATTTTATGTCATGGTATGTTCGTATCCTTAAAATATATTTCTTTATATTGAAATTTGAATGGTAAATTTGATCAATGGTGGGAAATGGTTAATAATTCAGATGAATGTGATGATATTTATATCATGGAATGGGATGATTTTAATAATATATTCCATGTTAAATATTTTCCTAAAATTGGTCTATTTATGATGTAATATAATTCATGGAGTTTATATAATTTCAAGAATATTCATTTGTTACAAATGGAGGAAAATTCACATCATTGGAAGGGTATACAAAAAATTTATCTGGGATTTTTATCATAATATTAATTGGTTTACACTGGATTTAAGCCTATATATTAATGGATATTGGATTTCATTGAGTTAAAAAGTTATAAGAGAATTCTTTGATGTTCTAAGAAGGTGTAAAATTAGTTTCCTAATCATCATGTGTATTTTCACAAATAGTATAAAAATTTGTCTAGGTGGCAGAAAAAGGGATGAATAGATCAAATAAATATGATTATACAAAAAACAGGATTATAATGTGTGTTATTTATGGTACAAAATATATTAAGAATACATTATAATGTAATATATGTTATTCTAATGTGATAATATGTGGCATATGGAATATAATTACAATTAAAATGTTCACAGTATTGATAATACTACTTCTGATAAAAGGAAAGTAAAACGAATTAATTATAATAAGATGGGTCATTATGAAGATGAGTATCTAAGAAAGAATACTAATGAAGGGAATAAAAAAATTGATTAGAATGGATTGGTGAAACCCCTTAAAACAACTTTAGTAGATGTTGGGCCATTGAAAAATGTTTTATAAGGTTTATTTATTTTTTATACAAATTATTCTAATGTATTGTATGATTTGGCATCTTATATTTATTAATTTTTTTAAAATTTTCTACAAAAATTTCAATACATGGAATGAATCTAGAACAAATGGATGAAACATTTAATGAATTATTAAAGAAAATAAATTATTTGAATTTTCTTAACATTGTATTTGGAAAAAATTTACAAATAATCCTTTTTTTCTATCCTCTAATTGTGTTTGATGTTACTATCAGAATTTATTGAATTTTCTATTACCATACTAAGATATATTTTAGATATAAAGAATTCATTCTCCAGGATGAATATTAGTTATAATACATTAATGAACACATAAATTTGGTATTTTATCAAAATGATATAAAAATTTTAAAATTTGGAAATGAATGGTAACATGCACATATTATTAAGAATAAAGGGAATTTATAGATTAATGATATTTCAGCATTGTAAGAATACATGGATATTATTCCTGATGAATATTCTTGTTTTACACTAGTTCAAGATGTTTAATTTACTATTTACATATTTCATTATTATATGAAAATATGAATATCCCTTATCAAATGTTTTTCATTGGGATTTCGAGATGTGGATTCGGTTTCTCACAATGGTTGGATTCAGGTGTCTTTAAGGCCTGGCTCGATAACTCACATTGGATTTACCATTTGATTAGTATTCACTAGAAACTCAAAATGGTTCCCCTATATCGAATGGGGTATAGAACTACTATCCAATGTCCATTAGTCATCCGTATTTTTAGTCATAATAACTCTTGTTGAATCACATCGGTCAAGTGGATGTGATTTTGGGATCATTGAACTCTTTAGGGGGAATTGATGGATACTCAAGGACTCCGATAAAGATTTATGATATGTTCAAAAATATTTTCATAATCCCAATATGAGACTGGTTACCATAAAAAAATGATTTTGGGGAAATTATCATTCATATGAAAAATAATAGGGTATTTTAGTGAATCCATCTGTGTGAATCTATGGTTTTCCATTATTCCCTTATAATGGATAATTCCTTATGTGCAATTTTTTTTAACTAAGATATTTTTAATTTTCATCAATACAATTAGGTGGTTAATATTTAGATTTGGGATTAATACATTATGAGGCATCCAATGAATCCATGTTATTTCTGGAATCAAAACCCTAATAGTTTATTGGACCCATGCAGTTTAACGTCATTCAAGAAGGATATATAGTGGTCCATTGGGACATTGTGATTTCAATATCATGTCTAATAAGGATTTCCAAGGAATCATGGTTATGGAGAGAATCATAGTTTACATAGTTCATTTTTCAAGGAATGTATACTATGGTTTCCTTTTAATTTTAGATACCTATGATGTAGATGACATCATTATTTCATTTCTTTATTCCAACATGAGATATTATTTGTTTGAGATAGAAGTGATTGAAAGTGATGAATTTAATTTCTAATTATGTGGAAAATATGTGTTTGGACTGCCCGGATAGGGTTTATTATGAATCTCAAGATTCAAGAATATATCCTACGTATCATGGATATTGTAGGAATCATAGTCATCATAGTTCAATTTATTTCCCATTCCACTAATCAATCAGGTAGTGTAATTGTCCCATGATAATGATTTGGTACGAATGGCTGTAAATGGATTTTTTATAAGGATTAAATAAAAATGGATGTTTATTTGAGATCTGGGGTTATGAAGGTGTTCTACGTATCCTAATGATTTCTAGAATCATTGTCCTTATAGTTCAATCTCACCCTTATAACTGTACCTATGGTAGATTCTATTGTGTTAAGGCTAATATTTCATGTCACTCATTGGGTTTTTAAAAACATATGTTTCCTTGGTTGAAAGAGAATCATGATTCAAATGATATGATTATTGACACACACAAAGACCATGTGAACTATGCTCTGTGTGGGATGTAATGGATGGAAATGATCTCTATCATTGCATGGAGAGTGAGAGACATACATTTTGGCATAGCCCTTTAAAGATTTTATGTGGGGATAGAACCTTGAATTGGTGTATTACATATCCTAAATATGTCAAGAATTTGAGTATTCATATTTACTTTCGAAAGGGATTACACACAGAGAATTCCATAGATATTGGACCAAACCATGTTATGTCCCATTTAAATTATTCCCATGCATGACATGTGTTGATTATCTACTTATCCTGAAATGTATGAGATTATCACCCTAGAATATCAGAAGAGACTAAATTATTGAGTTGGGACTTCTAAAGGACTTCACATAACTCATGTGGCATGTAATAAGGTTGTTGTGTGATCAAAGACAACTTTTTTGAAGGACAACACAAAATCTTACTGGTATATCCTAGAACTCATCACATGACTATGATGGAAAGTAAATATAGTGTAACAAGATCTAATTTACTATCCCTATTGTAATCCATACGATTTATATTGAAACATATCCATGATGTTGTATGATTTAATACAACATGTCTCATAGGTTGTTTCATGGATTCAATAACATCCCTAGAGAGAATTGCGAGATCAATATAAAATGTCTAGAGGATGTTGTGATTCTCGGATGTCATTCCAATAGGATATCATGAGATCATAGTTGACATGCCTAGTTGCATCTGTGATACATAGCTAACATGAGATGGCGTTGTTATATTATGCAGTAAATATATCTAAAAGACATTATTGGGATTGGGAAAAAGGCCCCAAGGGAATCATGAGACTAAAGTGGCATGCACAGGGGGAACAATGTTACTTGCTTTGATATTTTAAGAACACTTCCCCTGACCAAGGGTGTTATACTGATAGAGAGTTACATGATCCCAGTGACATGTAATGGAATTTTCACAAGTCTTGGACGCCTCAACTAAAGTGCCTGAGGGCTAGTGAATTTGATTCTATTTAAGCCATTCATTCTTACTCTTTCTTCTGGAAGGTGTCTCTTGAATTCCATATATTTACTCAGTATCCAATTTTTTTGGAGTCTCACATGATTTGTAATATGTAAAGTATATTCTTTACAAACATTCTAGAAATCCTCAGCATGATCTATGAATGATCTCGAGAGGTATTTATTTATGATTTATGATTTCAATTGATATTAAATGATATATTACCTAATGGGTGACTTGATGCACATGAGATTTAATACTATGAAAAATCTCCTCTGGTTCTTGTGAGATATTCATGGATATCATTCTGCTTATCACGATAGACAATAATGCATTTTTCATGATGGGTTAAGAAAATTATAGGCCTCAACACCATAGTATATCTCTGGTTTTCATGGTCTATCTATAGTGTATTTAAGAAGGAGTCAGATAAAGGGTCTAGCACCAAAAAACTTCCTCTTCATAAGCCTTTTTGTGGAAAACACTGAGGTACTCACCTAATTTTATATCACCATAAGTCCCACTCATCAATTCTGCCATTAATGGGTGATTTCGAATTAATGGGGACATCATTGATCATGCAGTTATACTGAAATACTATATTTTGTCATATTAAAATTTTTAATGGCCTTCGTGAGATAAATGTACTTATTGAAAGGCCTTCATGATATTCTTGACGCGTTACATGGGACATTTCGTAAGGAAATGGTTGAATATCTTGGGGTCTCTTTGAGATTATAGTGGGATCTCCAAGAGTCTCGTGAGACCATTCTAGGGACTTCCTTAGCTCATCCCAAGCATTTTACGACAATAAGCAGCTTCTACCACCCCCATATTTAATTCCAACTATATTATTTTACATTTTTTTGGGAGTCATGAAATATTACATGAGTAATTTCAAAGACAATTTGTATATTTATTAATTATGTGTTGTCTTTCCAAAATAGGTCATATTGGGAAGAGAGATCATTGCATGAAAAAATCAATCCCTTTTCCCTTATAGAGCCTCATGGGATGTTCATGATTTCTAGGGTATTCTTGGGTTTCTTTGTGAGGAGTTGATAAAAAATACAAGGGATTTCAAGTGTTGAGGAGAACATGTCACTGGGGTCTCATGGTGTCTTGTGGATCCTCAGGGGTTCATCGCATGAATTTTTTATTCTATGACCAGCTTCACCTCATTTCATTTTATATCAATTGTTTTATTTTTCAAAGGCCCAGGGTTCATGGAAAATTTCTTGAATGATGTCAAGGAAACTCATCATTCCCTTTGGGGATGATTCCCATGATCCTTGTGAAAGTTGGAGGCCACCACCATTATGATATCTTCCTCCATATTTTCCATGTAGGTTTATGTTGGTTTTTAAAGCGCTTTATACTAAGAAACCACATGGCATGTTTGAGATTATCATGGTACCGATGCATGACCACTGGTTCTCCGAATAATCATAAAACAAGATAGAGGGATTGTTAAAATTGTTTATATGGGATCCACATCAGGTTATGAGATGTTTGTAGAGTCTTCACATTATCTTGTAACAGTCACGTGTTCATGAGTCCCCTTAGAGATCACACGACCCATAGGTCTCACCCATATTATTCATCCTATCCTTTTTTGGGGGAAATCATACTCATATTTTGGACATCATTCCTTTTATAATTTTTCAATTCTAATTTGGTGGGAATAATCAAATTCCCCCCTTAGGAATGATTCCCATGGGGACAAGGCCTTTTTTAAGGACTGTAAACACTCACCAAAGTCATTAGTGGTGTTTTGAATATGTTTCCTGGGATATTTTAGACTATTGGGAGACACTGGGTATTTCATAGAAATCCCAATATATAGGCGGACAATGGTGCATCCATATCATCAGCAACCCCTTCTTTTAGAATTCTCCCTTTTTGCCTCTATTATGTGCCTCCGTCTCAGGACCATTAGGAAAGAACCAATTGAGGACCCCATCTTAACATCAATCCTACAATAACTATTTTACATAGTCACCCATTTGATCCACATTCGAAATATATTTTTATAACTATTTGATGTTTTAACATGTAGTAATGTTATTTTTTTGATCGATCATATGATCAATTTACCATCCTTACATTCGCATGACCATTTCCATGTCACACAATCAAATTCCACTAAATGTTTCATGCAATTAAACGATACAATAAATGTGTTATTTAACTTGAAATTCCTTCATAGGTCAGGTAATTTTCTAACCCTTTAGGGTGATTCAATAATTCCTTGATAATTCACATGATGAGAATAGTGCAACTATGATCTTATGACATTGTTTCTCAATGGATTTTATATTCACTTTGAATGAAATATGACATTAACTTATTTTCAAATAGGATATGATTTTCATTGAACTTCTCAAATTATGCACAGTTTATGTTTCCTGATTTATGGGAATCACAATTATGATCCACAATATCATTTATATAATGATAACGAGAGTCTCAATAGGATCCCCTCATCTAAGATTTGGGGTTGTCCTTTATCTCAATGGATTCCTCAATATGGTTTTGGTCTGCTCGATGATTCTCACATCCCTCCTCCAGAATCTAATCAGTTGTCTCACTAGGTGTCAGCTTCTCTCCACTATTTCCAAATGAACATTCATGAGGATAGTCAAATGATCATAGCTATGCCTTAGGAATTATCTAATATATTAGTATACTCTCCCTTATGTCCATATGGTTGTGAATTTTCTCATCAACCCACTAATCAAAGTTATTCAACTATATTTTCTGCCTCCATGAACAATTTTGAAACATGATGGGGTTCTAAGTTATGTCTATGTATTGGTGGAAATATATCTAATGAATGGTAATGGGTGTTTTTGGATAGGTAAATCTTCATAGGGTTTGATGATCAACTATATATAGTTTATCATCAATAAGTTGTGTGGATTTTCCAGTTCATAATTTATCGCTAGCCTAATCATCTTCATGATATGATTACCAATTGGTACCCTATAAGCATCGAATTCCATCTAGAAAACTTTTAAGTGAGCATAAAATTATGTTATCTTCTAATTTGGTGGTATCTAGACACTTTTAAAGTTGTATGATGAGTTCCTCCTAAATGTCGATGTCTAGGATGATCCATTTTATATCATAGTTTTGATGATGGATCTACTTATTATAGTAAAGAATAAATTAAAGAAGGAAATGTAAACTCGTTCGCTCATTTATACTAAGATTGAATTGTTATCTTTATTTAATATAGAGGAGATATGGAAGCTATTATATTTAATCAACAAATCACTTCTATATAAGTGGAAAACAACACATGATCATATTGACATATCATAGAAGATAAGTATTACACATCAAGATCTATATAGACCATAGTCTGACATGCTATATAGCTATGTTTTTTAATGGTTGGATTTTTACAGTTGGGGATGTGTGCTCTGGGATTCGAGTTATTAAATTAGAGATGGAAATGAAACATTCCAAAGGATGGAATCTCAATTTGGTAGTACCAATTATTTCATGCCTTTACCAGCTCTTGGTCAATATTCTATACGGTAATTCCCCTTATAGTATCATAGGTCCTCTCTAATTTCTGGTTGGCTAGATATGGGTGCACATTCAAAATTATGAATAGTAAAACACCACCTGGAATGAAATTGTTTCATTCCACCCCATAATGTTGAATATAATTGGGGTTGGTGATATATATATATAAAAGCTATAATAAGGTCCTAGATTCACTGATTCACTCTGACAGCACAAATTGTATTCTTTTTCATGCACCATCCAGACCAACTCTTGATAACTTCGGTGGTCCTCTTAATGAAAGGTCATATATATTCTCTCTTTGTGATGGGGTTCCTATAGAAATTGTAGGCTAGCTAGTTATTTGAGAACCTAATGAAACACTTAGGATTTATTTTCAATTATTCTATATTCAAAGGGTCTCATGTCTTCCTTCAGATGGATATTTAGGGGGTTACATCTTGGAGTCATTCTCCAATTTTTTAAAGATGTTGTACTGTGGAGATACTATGGCTGATATCATACATCTTTTTTCTGACACATTCATATTCGTTACCCAGGATTAGTCCAAGGCTTGTGTAATAGCTTACACAAGTGGTGTACTAAACCATTTGGTTCGTCATGTATATATACCCTTTTCCTCCTCATCCCCATTGTTTTTCATGAGGATGGATTTGATCGATGAATGGGGTGAGCCGTCCAAAAAAATAATCCTTCAAGTGATGGATATTTTATTGTTGAAAAATATTTTTTTGATCAATTTAATCCTCTAAAACAATCAATAGATGACACGCCTAGTTAGATAAGGGTAAATGGGGCATCTTCTCCTATTTTTTCATTGGTTAGACTAGTTAGTCATGCCTTTTTTGTGCCAACATCATCCGTGGTGGAGGTTCTAGTGTGACATTGGTTGATCTTGAAAATGATTCATTCTTTATTCACTGATATCCCATTGGAATTATTCTACAAGAAACATAAATTCCTTCACCAATTTTATTATAAATTGGGGGTATGTGGTTTTGACGAAAAACATTTGAATAATATTATAAAGAAAATCATTTGACTTGGAATGTTATTCCTACAAGAGAATGATATTTGATCAGTCTTGTATATGAGAATCCTCTTGGTAGGTAAATTTTGAATATGTTAGAGGAATTAGAGGAGGGTCATTAGTTAATATCTAAACAGCAGGCATAGATGGGTGCCTATATTGTGCATGTAAATGATATGTGAGAATACTATTTACCATTAATGGTTTGATCATTCAACATCATCATAAACATTTGAAACTTCTCAGAATTGGGTTGAAGAATTGAATACTTTGGTCATGACCCTCTATTTTTGTTTAGAAAAGGAAGAGACGAGTGAGTGGAACTCCAATGTTCAATTGATGCTTCTCACCAGACACTTTGTGATCTTATCGACGCAGATGACCAAATTTTATCTTGATTCAACTTCTATAATGTATAGATTTTTTATGAGGCTTTAGAGAGACACCACAATGTATAGATCCCACTATCTTTTTCACACTATGAATGGATGAATTTAATGCTCTTTATAAAATACTATTGAGGTTAATTTCATTCATTATGTTCATGAAATATCATTGATTTTATATTAATATATTCTCTAAAACTACATATAATTTACATTAAGTCAAGAAAACATAAATTTCTAGGTCAGAATATTATAATCAAAACAGATTCCTTTTGAGATGTACTCCAAAATTACAACCCACATGAGAATCTCTACTAATGATCTTCTCCAGTTATCTTGAGACCTCCTTATTTTCAAAAGGATTTTCGAGGATGGATCCATTTCCCAATGGTAGAGTTCTATATCCAATGACTAATTTGATTGGATTTTCTAGAGTATCTCGATCATTATAAGGCCATATTTTGGGGAATATAGGCTTTTTCAATCTCAAAAGCTACCATGCTTTATATTATCTCCTTTTAGTTTGGAGCTTTGGTGTGATACATATTAGGTCATTGAGATTATCCTATTAGTGAACTATAGTTTAGGGTATTTGATATTTCACCATTTAGTCTTGTACTTGATGATCATTGAGCATCTACCAATGTGTGATTTAGTTTAGGTTCATTGATCTTGGAACATTGGGGTGCTGTTGTTTTGGGCACTGGACCATGGACCTTTGGTACGCTGTTGTTTAAGGTCATTGAGCTTCAACCCTGATGTGATGATTTTTAGGGTCTTATATATCATAAATTTTTTTAATTTAGTCTAGGTTCATTGATTTTATATCTTTATGTGATGTATTTTAGGGTCCTTGATCTTGGACATTTGTGTTCTGTGGGTTAGGGTCATTGATCTTGGGCCTTTTGCGTGATGTAGTTTATGGTATTTGATCATTGACCATATAATGATGAGCATGGAATATGGTGTAGACCTGATAGGAATGACCTAAAACATAATAAGTTTCTAGGGTCTATCATGGTATTTCAATGGATCATAAGGATCTGGGTTCCTTTCTTGCATGGAAGAGATTTCTTTAGTTGGTGGGTTGAATCCCTTATGCTTGGATATTATAGAAAGGAAAAGTTGATATCAACACTTTTCCAAGGATCATGGAATATTTATCAATGTAATATCAGTTGAGGGATAAATAATATAAACCCTAGGCCCACCAAGATAGTTGGTATGTAGGTGATCTAAATAATAACCCATAAAATTGAGTCTGTTGATATAGGATGGTGTATACATACTAGGTATGTCCCTTAATGCATTAAGATGTTCGGTTCTTCCTTGGTGTCATCGTGTATCTCAAGGATTGAATATTATTTCATGTAGCATGTATATTCATTTATTTGGTCGGTCAAATGCCTTATGTTTTATTATAATTTCATCGAAAATCTCATTTCCACTTATTTATGAGTGTTATTAATGATGTATGATCACTCAAATGTTAATATGATGATGTTGGATACGGAAAGAAGAATATCCAAGAAGGTTTTGAAAACTTAGGGATGTTTATATCTAAATGTGAAACTCGATCTCTATTCCATGTGGTTTTGAATCCCGAGTTCGGGGTCATCAAAGGTTCTATAATGGACTATCACATTTTGGTCATGGGAAATGTTACAAAACACGGTTACATTACGTTATGGATGTCAAACCCACTTGAATTTTTTTTGTTATGGGGATTGTAAACCATGGTCCAATGTGATCTGATCGGGGGAATGATATAGATAAATCATACTAGGAGTATTCCTTACAATGTAATGTGTTGAGTTATCTAGATATGATGATAGGGCTCATGGAGATTGGAATTTACTTTATGCAGAGTGATGAATTTGGTTGACAGCTATGGGAACATATGAATGAGCCCTAGGCATGTAGGTATAGTGATAAAAAGGATCCATTATAGCCAGAGATCATTTTCATATTCCATATATGGATTACAGTGCTCCATGTCATTCAAATCATGATGTGTGATTTCTAAAAAATGCAATATACAAGAAGGGTTCATGCCATCTAAAAGTTGTGTCACCACCTAGAGAACATATTCTCATAGAAAATAGATGTCGCAAATCCATTCTCTTAATGTTTAATTTATTATAGGCCCCATTGATAATAGATTGGATTTTATTAGTGATAAGAAATGTACCCTATGATATTTATTCGAAATTCATTTTAAACCTAAACTCTGGAGATGAATATTTTATCTAGTTAAGACATTAATTTTTTTCAATTATCCATTTGTGTGTTTCAACATTAAAATTATTGTGTCTCTTTCTCTATCAATTTGAGGATATGATATTTGAATTATCACAAGATAATGTTTACGTTCGTACATATGTGAGTAATGTGTAGGCAGTTTAAGTTCCCGACTCACATGGACATAATATTGGAGATGTGACATAAGAGCTTAATTTGGATACCCAGGGTCAAGATCACACTAATATCCTTCATAATGGGAGATGTAAAAGGTTTAAATAATGAATTTAGGATCTCATATCCTGATAAATGATTTGGGGAAAAAATTCTAGGTACGTACCATAACACATTGGGATTATAAGTTCCACCTAGGTGTAACCTAGGCTCACAAGATTTTGAAATCACATTATATTGGACCATGATGTCAATTGTTGGTCTATCAAAAACCCTTCTACGTCAATATCATTGACCAACCAAGAGATGTATTTATATTTCCAAGTATCATAAATGGTCTATGGAATCTTGAGGTTCTCAATAAATTAAGTGTGGTACAAGGATTGAAGTAATTTTATTATATTGTTTAACCATCCCTTACTCTTGTTCAAAATGATAAATCTCTTGTAGTCCTCTAATAATAAATGAAAAATGGGTTATGGTATTCATAGTTTATCATCATGTAGTAGGGTTGTTTTTTGTAGTCTAACATCATAGGGTAACAACAATTTCCAGGCATTTTTTCATCATGATGTGATGCAATATGTTTTGTACTGTTTTATTTTCATGTAATGAAGAATATTCCCTTGATGTTTAACATCATGTGGTTAGGATGTACTTCCATCCAGTTTATTTTTATATGGTAAGGATGAAAGAAAAGTCAATGAAGGATGTAAATGTTGTGGCTAGCCCCATGAATGGATGTTCTAGAGTCACTACAAATCTCATGAAAAGTACAACCAAACCACGGGTAGATATGACGATTTGTGTAGTTTAATGTTTTTAGGTGATAATTCAAGTCACCAGCCTTGAAATAGTTGAATCGCAATAGGATCTCTAAATGGGATTATGGGTGCCACTAAATATCCCATGGTGATGGGAATCATGCCACGCCTTGATCATAATAATGTCCCATGTGTAGGTATGAAACCTATATGCAGAGGGGACATATTTATATTGATTTAATGTGACAATAATTGGTGTTGAAATTATGGATGTCACTCTATAACCTATGAGGATAGAAATCAAGTCACACATAGTTCTTGAGTGTGAAATACTCTGTGAATGTCTTACCCATATGTATATTTGGTCATTATTTATATTAATTGTTGTAGTTGGGCATAATATTGATGACCCAGGTGTCTCTACGTATCCTATAACAATAGAGATCAAGACACATGTAGTTCATAAGGAACTAATCATTCTAACATCATGGAGCAAGTTAGAAGACAGACTGATGTGTAAAAGATGTTTTGTTGTCACTGGTCTCGTGGATGTATGTTTAGGCCTTGTTGTGTATTACACGAAAATGATAATCAGGGTCCATGTAGTTCTTAATAAACCATGTAGTCTAACTTCATGCATTAAGGATGTGGGATCCCCACCATGTTAACAGAAAGAGTGGTTGGAGGTGTGGTAGAAAACCAATACCAACTGTAATGGTACTCTTAGGGGAGGGTCACAAGAGTGTTACGTTTCCTATCATGTAGAGAATAATAAATGTGCAGTTTAATTTCATGCAATGAGAAAACATGGTATTCCATTTACAGTTTTACATTTGGGATCGAGATGGGCCTATCAACATCTGTTATGAATTTTTTGTGGAAGTCCATAATAATACTCAAAATTCAACAAGAGATATGCTCAGTGTGAGAAACCAGGAACAATAAGGGAATCTCTTAAAATGAAGAGTTATTTATGAGATGGATAGGGGAATTTTTTGTCATGTGGTGGCTATACCATTTCATAGAATTGAGGCATCCCAACATATCCCATTTGAAAATGTGAATAAATCAATACATAGTTCTAGTAAACTGGTTCAGTATAACGTCATGTGGTAATCACATTGGTGTATCAACATGAATGATGACATATATTATGGATCTGTGTAGTTATTCATCATGTAGTAAGGATGTATACCACATGATGTGAAGGAAAAGGCATGTTATGGATTAATACATTTTTGTTTCATACGATATGAAAATTTTCAATACTATTTAAAGACATGTTGTAATAATATTTTACTTGATGTTTAATTTCATTCAATAAGGAAATTCAATCACCCACATGAACTAAATGTAATCCTATGACTAGGTCCAAGAATAGTGGTTTCAACATTAGTAAATATCGCATGAGAGTAGGATTCAATCGATATATAGGTCTTAGAAATCTGTGTAGTTTGACGTCATGCGACTAGGATGAATTCTAATAAGTTTATTGTCATGTGGTAAAGATGAATATGTTTATGTTAAGATCATGATCATATAACGAATGACGGGAATTACTCTTATGTGGATTCCCATTTCATGAAATCAATGTAATGTATTTCTTGAGGAATCATACATTGGTGGGTGGTGTGACATTATCCCCATCCATAGTGGCCAATGAGTTGGCTCCATTATGAAAAACCTTATGTATTACATAAGGCCCTTCCCACTTGGGTTCCAATTTCATTGGATTATTTCTTGGTATCATTGGAGATTGATACCCAATAATAATTTCTATTCGAGTAATGAATGTAGGATATACATTTATTAAATTCATGCACAATTTAATATTGATGGACCTCTAGGTTGGGTAGTGTATGCAATCTGTTCCCATATAGCTGCTACAATTCATCCAAAAACATATGTGATTGTTCATAATCATAGGGGTTTCCATAAATGGATATTTATAGTGATAGTAGTTGGACCTATATTGTTAAAAATTACTTGGTTCCTTACACCAACGATAATGGTGTTTCATGTGTGGTATTTTTTGTGGTGGTATTTTAGGCTCACTAAAAATGTACATTTTTTCCCCAGCCAGTAGTTATTATCCTTGTTCACCATCTTCTTAAGTATATTCTATATTGTTTTATTAAAGGCCAATATCTATCCATTTTCTTCTACATGATATTAAACTTAGTGATTGGCATTGATATTAGGCTCATGGTGTAGTCTCTTAATTTTTTATAATAGATCATGGTGTCATTGATTTTTAGTTTTGTTTGAGGGACCCAGAACGTAGTGAAGATATGGGACTTCATGATGTTTATGAAACTCTAGGTATATAATTCCTTGAGGCGTATCACCTTAATCCATATAGAAGAAAATTTAGTATTATGTATTTACATTAACCGTTCAGTTGTAGATGGGGTATATGACCCCCAACATCCATACCACAAACAAAAACATTCTAGGAATATTTATCTATATGCAGTAATTTAGTGTAAAATGGATGATGTTTTAATGGATTTTGAATTCATGAAATTTCATAGAGAATTTCACACAGTCATGTATAATAGTTTTCATGTAATATACCATAATCCTGATTTGGTTGGATGGACTATCTCTAGATTGATGGGTGCCACAAGAGCCTACATGGACTTCTTCCCTGGAAGTGATAATCTCTCCAAATGCTATGAATTTATACCGGATCCAATTAAAGACTCATTTGTATTGGTTTTCTCTCATTTGGAAAAACATTAATTTTTTAAAATTTCTACTCGATGCTGAATACTTTCCCTTCCATTATGATCTATTATGTCAATACGTTTTAGAGATAGCCAAGTATTGGCTCCATCTATCTGGGGGTGGTTTTTGGACTATCGTTATCTAGGAAATGCTAACCTAATTGATTTCATCCATATCACATATGACGATTGATGAGACAATTCTCTAGTGATTCATATAGATAATTTCATCCTCATGATTTGGGTCGTCCAGGATGGTGGATGCATTTTAAATACACCTTCACGAGGATTTTTTGACCATGGACAATGATGCAATGTTGGATCAAAAGGGAATTCTTCCAAAAATCCCCTAAGGTAGATAGTTACATGCTCCAGTTCCTTTTTAAATGGAATATTCGCTATTTATCGTCATTATCAATAATTTTGAGTCCCCTTTGATATTAATGTATGATATGTGATGCCATAGGGATAATTATAAACAAGCGATGACAATATGGTATTATAACACTTTATTTGTGTAGCCTTGGTATTGTGAGAATGCATAGGGAAAGACTTCTTTGGATGGTGAGAAAAATAAATTCCATAGACTAACCCTATTGAGATTCATTTTTTCCATTCTTATGTTCAAAGGGCTCTGAGAGACCCAATTAAAGTACATATCCCATTTCGACATTGTGACGTGGGCATAAAATACCTCCAAATCTGAATGCTTGGGGTCCTCTAGATTATTTTCTAGGGAAGGATGTGCTTCAAGGAAACTAGCCATGTTTTTCCCTTTCCCTGACATCTATGTGATTAATTGAATTTCAAAATTCTATAGAATGACCACTCAACAAGACAAGTTCCCATTCAACAAGGGAATTACTTTTATGTAAATGAGTGGATCAATATGAGATACGTAGTGGAATTTGTGGAGCTATAAGTAATGCTTCATCATTTTCACATTAAAGACGAGTGAAAGGAAGTTCTTCTCGACATCAAAATATTCTTTCTTAGTACACAAAATTATCCTTTTGTGGTAGTAGATACTATTAGATCTTCCTGTATAATTTTTTATGTTATGAGGGAACCCATCATGTGATCCATGGTAGTCACATATAAGATGAGTGGCCTATCTTCCAGCAGAGGCCTCAAACATTTGGGACCAGTAGGTACTTTTTCAGGCATTCGAAGGCTTTTTGATAGTCATCCTACAAATGATAAAATAATTACATATGCATTATCCAAGTGAAGGGGAGAGATTTGTAATCCATTTTGGATATGAATTTCCAAATTTAAGAAATGTGATTTTGGATTCATTTCATTTCTTTGATATTTTAGTGGATGATATTCCCAAAACAGCACTAGTTATATCTAGATAATCCTCAATGTCATGGTTGCATTACTCAAATCCATGGAACCATCCTGATGATACCATGAAAGTATATTTCAGAAGATTCATATTTAAATTGTGTTTCCATATCCTATCAATAATTTTTTGGTGATCCTATAGGTGATCACAAAGCTATTGGGATTTAACAGCCAAGTCATCAACATAGCACTCGTCTATCCATTCCTAGAGTGACTTAATGATATAATTCATCGCACGCCCATATATATAATTCATTTTCATTTGTCCAAAATTCATGAAATGTTATCAGAAGATCCCTTGCTGCACTTTGAAGGTAGTGGAATCTCCATATTTGGGATTCCTCTAGATATGGTTGTACCCCACGTACCAATCCATGAAGGAATGTGGTTGAAAGCCTGTATTCGCATCGATTAGGTCTTTTGTGATCTGTAATGGGAAATTATATTTGCTAAATTCTGATTAACATCTCTAAATTCTATGAAAACAAAAATATTACCATTCATTTTCTTAATTGGGATGATGTTAGAAATTCAACATGGATATTTCACATTTTATACAATGTTGGATCTGATCTGCATGTCAACATAAAACATTATATTGGTGGCATGAGGTGGTGTATCCTCTTGTATGCCTATTTGAAGCCTCAATAATCATATATTAGTATGATATGGTGTATAGAAACATTTGAATTCAGTTTGGGCATTTCTGTACAGTTCCAGGTGATCAAATATTTTTTATTCTTTTGAAATGTGATGTACATATTTTTCTCTTGAAGGGGCATAGATGAACTGATCAGAGTAGGTTGTGGATCTTCCCTTATTACCATATTTATCATTCATTTCTCATATATGGTAGTGGATACAAATTCCTAAAATTGACAAGGGTGTTCCTAAGATCATCTTTATCTTCCTCTAATTCTTATTCTATAGAGGAATTCTTAGAAGAATTTGGATATCCAGGGGATTCTACATCACTAGAAGTGTGAAGGAGGAATTTAGGAGAGGCAATATCATCCCTTTCTATCCAAGTCATCATAGTCTGATTCTAGATATGATTTCATCTTAAACTATTGCTAAGATGAGGAGGGTCTTAGACCTCTAGGATTATATCCTCTGCCTCAACTACATTTATAGGGAGTACATATTAGTTGTCGAGCATGTTTTATGGATTTGTAGGGGTGTTCCCTATTCCATTTAGATTTGAAACCTATATACCATCATATTCCATTCGTTTCATTACTCCATTATTATATAAATCTTATCCTGTATATGTGTCTCTTCATGTAACAAAGGGGTGAATTCAACCATGTAGTGTGATGAAATTTCCATTAATTGGTTTTTTCTTTCATTGATGTAATGTTGATGGTACCACCAAGTGTCTATGGATCTAGGGAATCCTGAAAAACTCTTTATATGTGATTTCTATTTGAATAATGATGAACATAACATATTATGTGATTTCACCAAACCTATATTTGTGTTTGATCTTCCCGAGAGGTCCTTGATAAATTTTATCATAACATTAAATGGTCATATTTGTGGTAGATAAATCCCTGTTTACATATCGCAAATAGCGGAGAGTTCAAACTAGTATGAGACTGATCCTAGAACCATTATCAGTCAGATCCCTTTGGGCGTTGACTTTATTGAGACTTCTCTAGACATATAGGGGTGTTATATGACCTTGGATTACTTCATCTTGATATTCATCGATGACTGATATGGCATCGTGATATTATGAGGACATGGCCTCCATTTGATAGACCGCAAAAACAAAAAATTATTTCAAATAATCATGTTGGCTCTTAAGATCTTTAATAAGTGCCTCCCAAGTTTCTTTTTAATGAAGGATTACATCGAGGATTTAAACATTGAAAAGAACAAAAAAAATATTTCATAACGTCATACATGTGTGGAAATGGTCAACACTTCAAGATATTGGTATAATCATGGGAATGTTGTTCGAAATCTATGGTAGCAGAGGTGGGTGGGCATGGTGCTTGTACAGAAGATGTGGGGCCATCTACTGCATGTGGTTCTAGTTGTTATAACATTTCTCTTTTCTTGGGTTACTTCGGTTTAACCCCCATGATGCTATCATCCATGTTAATTGGAAGCGAGCGACTACAAGAGGGATATGGGGAACCTTATCCCTCATTCTGTACAATCTCAACACATGGATAAAAACAGAGCTCCCCTCACACAGGTTTGGTGGTCGCACAAGTGGTGTGTGGTCGTTCATATAGAGGATGCGCGCCAGGTGATAGTTGGCACCCAAGGTGGTCCGGGCGAGGAAGGAAGAGAGTTCTCTAGGTTTTGAGTTGAAGAATGATGTGTTGCGCAAGTGGTTTTCTGACACTTGCGCACCATGTTTTGAAGAAGCTCAAAAGTTGTTGGTTGCACACTAAAATTGGTTTTTGTGTAAAAGGGTGTGTGTCGTGCTAGTTTGGAGTTGAATATGCATGTGTCACACAAGTGGTTGAGGTGGAAATGTGGGACAGTTTTGACCTGCGCACTGACTTAGAGAAGGTCGCCAAGTATGGTTGATTTCCGGCAGTGATTCAGGGCTGCGTTGAACCTGGAAGATTGTCTGATACCTTCGGTGAAAAGTGAAATTAATCTACGGGTGAATGTTGGACTTCAATAGAGTATCGACATACAAAAGAGGATGTATTCATCAGTGATAATGAAGAGACCTACAGGTCTATAAACTATGAGTGGATCTTTTCTGGATTAGTGAGCAACGAGGAAGAAGGTGATCTTGTCCACTAGAAGTGAGCCAGAGAGAGAAAAACAGGGAGTGACCAATGGGAAAGTAGTGAGCTGACCCTAAAAATTTTAAAGGCAGTGAGCCTGGGCATAGAAGTGATCTAGCCTGAACATTGTAAACATCATTTACGCTTTTAGTGAATTTGTACATCGGCACATCGCTGGTGGATTCTCCTTGGACGTAGCCTAGTGAGGGAGAACCAAGTAAAAATCGATGTGTCCTATGCATGCTTTAGTTTCTGTTTATATATTTCTACAAGAAATAGAGAGAAGATATACTTTCTTAATAGCGAGGGAAGATCAATAGGGGAAGTTGTTTTAATATTTCTTACCCTGATTCACCCCACCTCTCTGGGTATCTAACCATGTGGACCTAAAAAATTACATTTTTCCAGAATTTACTGTTCCTAGATGTAAGTCTTTATAGTCAAGGATGTATTGGATTCTTTAACCCAACTTTCTATGATAAGATTAGAATTTTGGTAGATTGGTGAGGTTAACCTCATGAGGCTTTCTAGGCTATGGATGCTTGAGAAGGTAATTATACATGAAAACCAAGAAATAACTAGGGACTTTTTCATATCAGAAGCAGTACACATAGTTAATTTGATCCTGAAATACCATGAAACCTTGATTTCATTTTGATTCTAGATGAAGGAGACTTGGTGGATGTCGATGCTGAAGGGGAGGTTATGGGAGGTTCAAGGGCGCTATAGGTTCTTGGATGGGATGTATTTCTTGCTTCAGGGTGAAAGTTCATGATTCTTCCCTTCCTCGCCTTTTCCCCTATGTTATATTTATAAGGCATGATTTGTGTAGGGTTTGATGAATAGACAGATGAAGACTTTCTCTATTTTATAGAAATCAAAAAATCAACCTATATAATTCATGGTGATTAGAGGTATCTAGAAATAATCCCATATATTTACATCAAAGAGTTCAGGATGTATTTCTTATGAGAGAGAGATGACGAAGGAATAGTTTAAACCATTCATTATCACTATGACTTCAGACACCCAATAATTATCACATTCATGGTTGTCATTCAGGTATAAAATAATCATTTTCCAAACTATGGAGATGAATTGATTGAGGAACGGGCATTAAAGGTCTTCACATCCTGCAAAAGATCTGGCTGGAAGACTTTTCTTCCAAACTAAGGTTGGCCCCATTAGAGAATGTATGAAACACCTCACCGTTTTTTCGACTATTCATCTCTAGGGAATATCATCATTTTTCATTTATATATGAAGTGTGAAAGATGTTTTTTAAGGTCGCATGAACCATCAATGATAGAGAAGGTAGTATTGTCAATGTTGCGTAGAGGTGGAGTATCATTCACTAATATAAGATATGTCTTCCTCTTATGTTTCAGAGGTTTCTGTCTCCCTTCTATGGATTCCATTTGATTTGTGATGTATACAATAAATTTCTGAAACCCTAGGGGCACTAATGGAAGAGTTGTTTCCCATCTATAAAGAGCGGGAATGAGTATATGAGGAGTCCCCAAATTCATATATCTCTAATTATTGATTCATTAAAAGAATGAGTGATTACCCTAGTCAAGGATTGGTTTTAAAAACATCGTATGGATGTCACAATCAGTTCTGAATTCCTATTTTATATAAAATGGTTTTCTGGATCTAAATCCAATATGTTGTTCAAATTTTTCTCTTGGTAGTGGATCAGATAAATGATGGATACTATTGAACTATAACTGATGATGTTACCATGTGGGAATATTTCCCTTAAGTATCTCCTCATTGTGTTATAGAAGGTTTTTATTTCACTCTCATATTAAGAAAAACATTCCTATGGGGAAATAACATCATTTCTTTTGGGGGTGATCAGGATGTATTCATAACATTCCCCTTAGAAATGTTCTGTCGTGGGGGTGGCAACGCGATATTCAAAGGTTCGATATATTTGGAGCCTTCTTTGTTTCAATGTGTGTGCAACATTTTTTAGTGGGTCCAAATTACTCCCCTCTCTGTGTAGATTCTTTGGGTCATGGCCCAATATATTTGAAGTTTTATCAATTCCTTACTTATAGATAGCGATGACTTGAATTGAGTCATATCAGTAAATAGTGGCTGTGTCATTAAAATCAACACAACATGTAGATTCTTCACAACATTCATTAAGGTTGTTATTGGAACCCTAAGACTTGATGGACCATTTTTTATTGTGAACCACGTGGGTTATGACAACCATTATCATATGATCCTCATTTCTTGGTCATTGAGTAATGACATGGACGGAGATTCTGGTATTGATTTTCGAATGGGTCAGGACCAGTAGAGGTTTTACCCGCAGTTTTATTGATAGGTGGGACACCAACCATTTTTCTCCTAACCTATAAAATACTTATTCGTTATTTTGTGATGATGATGATGATGAAAATGGACCAATAACTATGGGGTGGGTTTATTGAAGGTCTTAATTGGAAGTGATTGTCCTTATAGTTTAGGAAAGAATTATTCTAGTTGAGGATATGATGACTCTCAAGATGGAAATGATGATATAAATGCCCATATCCCTATGGGGAGGGGATGATATGGAATCACAAATGATTCTCCTAAGACTGTCTTAGGGAACAATGAACCTAGAGATATTTATTGAGATATAAATTTCCCAATACCAGTAGGCTTGGGTTCTCTCACAACTTCTGATGATATTCCTTGAATCCTCTGGGAAATAATGATCCATGTGGTGCAGTTAGTGGTAGATATTACGTTGGCCCATTGGGTAAGTAATCTCCTGCATAGATGTTACAAAATCTTTTATTGGGCCCATTTTATGCGGTATAGTTATTCCCACGTAGGTGATGGTTGTGATGCAAGCCCAGGATGTGACTATTCATTATGTGATGTTGTCTAGATATTAGAAAATTCAGTCTTTGGGTCGAAAATTCATCAAAAATTATTCGAGGGTAATATTTTAATGTCATTTTGGCTATCCCCTCAGTCTTTTCATGATTTCTAGGCTTCAACGAACCATTGAAATTCAATTGTAGTGACCAAATACCCTGATCATTACACTGAATCTGAGCGGTTCTATTATTCATCGTGTATGGAAAAGTGTAACACTCTATACTATACCTATCCTTGAACATGGATACATGATTTGGAATATGAGTTTAGATAATTATGTTTCATGATGTAATAGGGGAAATCGTGTTTTATATTTTAGTTACCATTTTCTTATTTTCGATGGGTACAATGGATATTGTAGCCCGATCTTGTTAAAAATATAGTATTTTGAATATTTGAAGGTGACAATCGTATCCTCGATAAGGGAGAAATAGAGCCTTCAGTCCATGATGATTATCCCACCTATTGTTCAGAAGATAAGGCATTCACTCCTTTTATATCTCATTCGTGATCTCAAAGTCAGGTGTAGGAGGGAAATGAACATGATTGGGGGGGGGGGGGTTAATTCCTGATAACTCTTTATATATGTTAATGTCGACCTCCTCTTAATTATAATTACATGGCCCCATCCGATAATACCATAGATGATGGATCTGATGGTATAATGTTGACAGGAGTAGAGTGCTGCCAGAAGTTGATGGGGAACCATATAAAGTCGACCACAATGTTTTGAACAACTCTCTATACAATGGTTTTGATGTTTCTAACACCTCTGTATATGGTGGTGTCCGGGAAAGGGGAGGTTTTCCTTGTCCACTGAATATTTCTCCATTGGGAGGTTGACTATAATGGATTCCAGGAGTAGTGTCTTGGTGATTCATATCCACAATACCTTCACGAGGACTATCATGGTAATCAACATCATCTAATTTCAATTCAATATGAGAGTAGTAAATCCTTCGAGTTGTTGAAAATGTGTCTCAAAATATATCAAGTATATTATAATTGAGTATATTAGAAATATGGGCCATATTCTACATTATGGATAGAATATGATTACCTTCCTTTTTCGATTGTGCATGGATACGAGCCGAATGTATGATGGTTTCAAAAACATGTATAAAATCATCTAATGGTTTGGTAATATGTTCCTGCTACTGAGAATTTATTATAATATTCTTCTAATATGTCTCCTTTTGGAATGGAATATAGGAATTTCCTATGGCATGTATCAATCTTAATGGGTAGGACATAGTAAATATGAGACTCTGTTCCAGATATTGATCCTTTGGGATATGTCTATGGTCTTTCTTGTTTGGAGTATGAGCTTGCCCTGAGGTGTGTTCCACTCTCACCTTGTGACCCTCTATTGGAACTAGAATGTTAGCATGTTCTAAATATTCATTCATTAATAGAATATGTTGATGCACCTATTGAATTGGAGAAGGAATATGAGACTCCTCTTGTGTTTCCTTTGAATTATTTTGGCTCAGTCATTCATCTTAATAAATAGGAATATGCATCTTGATTTTGTGATCAAATTGAATATGAAAATTATATTCCCTGATAGGAATATGAGCATGCAGTAGAGATTGTGCCATTCCTACATGGTCTGACCCAACCAGAATTAGGATATATAAATATTCATGGGCCATTGGAGTTTCTATTTGGTCTTCTTTGAAAAGAATATGAGACATTTTTTAGTCATGTTCCCCACTCAAATGGTGAGACATGACGATAAATTAAATATGATAATATATTAGGCCTTTAGAAAGTGCGGATGGGGTATTTTTATAGGCATGTACCCATGTATCGATGCATGTTATTCCTTCACCTGGTGAGGCCTAGTTTGAACGAGGGTATGAGTTTGGTCTGACGCCTCATCCTTTATTGGAATTTGTGAATAATCTTCATAGATGGGATCCAGAGTGTGCACATTATCTAGTATAACAACTTGTTTATGATGATAAGAGTGTTGAGTTTCCCTAGTTATTGTGATTGAAGTATCTACATGTCCCATTTTCTCTAATAGTGAAGAATTATGGCAGTATAGTTCTTAATCTTTTGCTAAAATATATTGGAATTTTTGAAAAGTGTGTGAAAATACATAAACTGGTGCATTTTTCTTCTCAATAATACACTGGAATATATCTTCTTTTGAAGTGGGAAAGAATTACCAATTTTTTCCCATTATTCCATCATAATATTATGATGGTATTCAGGCATATGGGTAGGGATATTATCCTCCACCTTTCCAGTTGTAAGAATATTCCCATATACTTATTCTGAGTCAGCAACGATTTGAGAATCCTTACTAGTTCCTACTATGATATACCTGTAAGCATCATCAGTAGGAGTAGGGATATAAGCCCTATATTGTAAATCATGTTCCTTCCTCCCAATATTAGCATTCCATTCTTCCCATTCTTGGGTGTTATAAGAGGTGAAATTTTAGGTGGTACCCTCAGTAGGTGACTTTTGGGTACTAGTGGGATGGTGTTGGTAATGGTGGTTGATAGGTTCTCTCATTGGTGGAACCCGAGTCAAAAGGGTGATGTAATTGGCTTCCGAATCCACCTTTATCATACACTTAAGGTCACAGTTGTCACACTCCAGGGATACAGTGATAAAGAGGATTTTTTTAGTGAGAAGGGATATTGGCTTATCAGCAACCTTCTTTAGGAAATGTGGAATCGCTAGCGTCTTTACATCGATAATCTCATGGGTATTTTCCATGGTCATGACTTTACTCTGTCAGTGGTAATCGCAGACCATAATTTTTTTCAACTTTCATAAGAGTTTTAAAATAAATAAAATCATATTTCATCCCTTGTGGGTTGCAGCCACAAATGATTTACCGAAGTGAACACTTGATGATGAGTAAATTTTCCTATTTTGGATTTTATCGATGAGATATGTATATACTATCTCACAATAAAATGAGGAACATGGTTTAAAATTAGTGAAATATCATAATCATGATCTTTTCATTCAATTATTCATGGTTAACACAATTCTCCTTTATTTATGATCCATCAATTCTACTTATACGGACTTGAAAATGTGAGGATGAAGTTATTGGGTCCCCAGTTGTAGAGGATCATCTGTTTGATCATGCTGAACTTTTTAATTTTTTTTCATAGTTTATGAATAAACAATGTGTCCTGATGAATGATTGTTCTGTCATATCAATGATTTAGGTACTATTTTACATCCATGTTTGTGTATGATGTGCTGAAAAAATGGATTGATGAATTATAACACCATAATTTGTTATTATAGAGATTAATGTTGGGTTCATGATTTTTGTTTTTATATAGTGGGAAAAAATGGTCCACCAGATAACAATTGATCATTTTTTAGAGTTATTTCTCTTCAGGTTCACTATTTTAGTTTCATTGCGATTTTGAGACACGGAATGGGTTGCACCTGAAATATAGATTGCAGGGGGTTTCTGGCCTGGCACAACAGCTGGCATCAGGTTTCTATTTTTTATTCATCTCTATAAATAGACAAAGGTTCTTCTATCTATAAATGGGTTCATAAATTATTTCCAAATATTATTTATCATCTGTGTTTTTATGCCCAAGAAATCATGTCGAATCACATTATTCATGTGGATGGGTGGTTGGTGTCACAGAACCTTTTGGGGGGAATTATAGAATGATCCTAGATCCTATTATATATTTACGATACAATCTTGATTCACTTACAAATCCCGATACGAGATTGGTTACCTTAACAAAATGACAATGGGGTATTTCTCATTCATATGAAAATAACTAGTATTTCAGAAGTAAATATATCAGTATATATCCATGGATCTAAATCATTCTCTTATTATGGGAAGTTGTTTATGTGTTGAAGTTAATTAACCATGAGATTCATAATTTGATACCATGCAAATATGTAGTTAATATTTCAAGGAGGTAATTTATCCATTATTAGGTGTCTTATGTATCTTGGTTATTAGAGGAATAAAAAAACACATATTTTGATAGCCCCATGTGGTTTACCATCATCATTGAAGACTTATAGTGGTTCTTGGGACACTGTGTGTTCATGATCGAGTCATGGATGGATGTCCTATGTCTCTCAATTTTGATGAGAATCATGGTTTTCATAGATAAGTTTTTTTGGGATTACCCACTGAGGTTTCCTTTTTCATCTTATTGAATTATGATTCAGATGAAGTGATTTATACAGTTCCATATGCCTTTTTTATATATGCTGGGTTTGAGAAACAAGGAATGGAAAATAATCATTTTTATTTCTCACAATGTTGTAATTATGTGGCAGGTCTACAACCAGAGAGCCTATTATGGAGCTCGAGCCGCAGGGATTTATCCTACATATCATGTTTTTGGTATGAATCAGATTTATCATAGTCTAATTTATTTCTTAGTCCGCTGATGGATGAGGTAGAGTAATTATTCCATAGAAATTAGTGGTTCCCAATAGTGAAAAGAAAACATTTTCATATAGATTACTCCAAAATGGATATGTAATTGAGCTTCAGACCTAAACAAATATCTTTTGTATCTTGGTTGTTGTAGAAATTAGAGTGATCATAGATGAATCAATCCCTTGGGATTTTTCCAAAGGTAGATTCCCTTATGTTGAGGCTAATGAGTATGACTACTCAATGGAGAATTAGATTCGTATGTTCCAACATTGGTGGAAACACTTGATGTGAATAATATGATTTTTTCTCAATTTTGTAATCTCAGGTGATCTATGATATATGTGAGAAATAATGAATTGAATGTATCAATATAATTTCCTTGATATTGGGGGAATTATTTATAGGGATAGACCTTTGGGGATTTGATGTGGAGCTCAAACCTTTTTCGGGTGGCCAACACATCCTAAATCTGTTATGTATTAGATTTTTCTTAGTTCCTTTGGTTGGGTTTGACACTCTAATATTTCCCTAGATATTAATTCATAACATCATATTTTGGTGGTCAAGGATTACACTATGAGGATTTCCTTGTGGATTTTTTTTCTAAAATGTGTTTATTATTTGATTGTCATAATATGTAGGATAATATCTTCCTAGCACATCTAAAGATAAATAAATGATCTAGTTGATATTTATAAAAGAATTCATGTAACCCAGTCATGTATCTGATGGTTTTTAATTGTTCAAAATAGACTTTTCTTGGGGAAATAACAAGTTTCTAGTGGTATATCATCAAATTCATCATATGAACTGGCTAGATGGTATACAGGGTGTCGCATGATCCATATGACTTTCCCTACTTTCAATCAGAAGAATTTTATTGACACATATGGATGGTTTCATGAGAATAAATATGCCATGTCATATATGGATTCACATGTGATGGATAACATCCCTAGATGGCATCACATGTCATAGCCAACATGTTTGGTGGGAGCCATGGGTCTCGGCTAACCTACCTAGAGGGTATGTCGAGTGCATAGTTTACATTCATTGATGAGTCTGTGAGATATAGCTGACATGATCTGGTTCCATTATATGGGTCATGAGAAATATTATAAGGACGTCTCAAGGATTTGATGATATACCTATAGGGAATCGTGAGACTATTTTGGAATTCCTAGGGGATCCGTTTGACTTTTTTGAAAAGTTTGGAAGACTTATCATGACCAAGCTGGAACATTGAGGTTATGTCGTGAGATATGGGTGAATTTTCCTAGTGTTGTCGCATTTATTGAACAACACACGTGCAGTGCATGAGGGTCAAAATACCTTTTTTGTTTATGTCTTTCACCTTTAGACATTGTTTTAGCCCTAGCATTAGGAATTCGATAGATTTATTCTGTATTACATTAATTTTGGTCTTGTGGGATCCACTAGATACGTAGTATGTTCTTCAAAAATCATTAATGAAGTCATATATGTGATCTATGAATGATCATTTGATGTTATCTAAGTATGAAAAATGACTTCTATAGTTGTTCAATAGTATATTACATAATGGAAGACTTTATGTTCATGAGATAAGATGTTCTGAGAAATCTTATCTATTGCTTGTTTGATGTTCCCATAGTATATCTTCTTGGTTGTAATATGTAGTGGTGAATTTTTTATTATTGGTAGGGGAATTTATAGGCCCCACCACCCTGGTTGTTCTAAGGATTGTGCTGTGTATATGTGGTGGATCTAGGATGGAGTTAGTGACAGAGTCTGGCACCATGCATCTTAATGAGACTTTTCAGTGGACCACACCATGGTTGTCTCCTTATTTTCAGAGAACATAAGTCCCTCTCGGCAATGCCTCAATTATTGTGTTTTTTTCCAGATATTGTGGTATTGTTTGTTCATGCGGTTATTAGGATGGAATTCCATATTGTTCATATTGACATGTATAAGGGCCATCCCAAGATCAAAGATCATGATGACATGTCTTAATGAGATGCTCAATGCCTTTTCTGGGACATATCACGAGGTAAGGGTGGATTGGCCGGTGGTCTCTGTGCGATTAGGGTGGCTTTTCCACATATCACACATGACTACATTGTGGACAACCATAGTGTGTAGTAACCATTTTACAAACATGATAGGATTCTACTTCCTCCCCCTTTTATTCCCTTGGTATTATTTTTCCATTTATTGGGTGTCATGAGATATTCCATGAGTAAAGTGAAGTACAATTATTCTATTTATTTTTATGTGTACATTGAACAACATAGGTCCTATAGGAATGTGAGATAATTTCGTGGGAATAGCCACCATTTTTTTACATTTGGATGAAAAATAGGAAGTGCATAGATTCGAAGACATACTAAGGGAAATTTTTGTGGTGATCATGGTAAGAAAAAGAGAATTCAGGATATGAGGTAGACATGTCACTGGGGTCTCGCAGTCTCTTGTGGATCACATATGGTGAATTTCATGATTTTTATAACTGTGAGTGTCTCTAGGATCCTAACATTTTAATTCCTTTTCTAATTATACAATGTATCAAGGGATATGTGAATTTTCTCAACTGATTTCCTGGAAAATCATCCTTAAATTTAGTGATGAGACTCATAATATTTGTGATTTGTGGTGGTTTAAGACCATTATATATATTATTATTATTTTCAATGTATTTTTAGGTTGGATTTTTAGTTTATTTTTTCTAAGAAACCATGTCTCTTAGGTATTTTATCCAGCTATAGCTGCATAGCCACTAGTGGTCAAGAGAATCATCATAGGAGTGGGAGGGTTTGCTAACAGTATTTTAGTGGGATCCCCTACCGGTTATGTTCTTCTTGTGGAGTCTTCATGTGACCTTATAATGGTCATGTGTTCACAAGTTCCCTGTGGGATCACACAACACATAGGTCTCAACTATATTCGTATTTATTATCTTTTGTGGGGAAAATAATACCCAAATTCAGGTATTCCTTCCTTTATGAATATTTTGGTGATCAATTATATATCATTAATAGAATGAATCATGTAGATCTTTTGGAAATGAAAAATAAATTATAGGAGTTTCTTGATAACAGTTCCATTCACCTGGAACAACACTATGTGGTATTAATTTATTATCTGTTGAAAATTATGATTGATACATGAGTCTTTACCATGATTATTGATATTTGAAAAACATTAAATTTATGAATATAGATATATTTACTCATATTAAAGATTTTTGTCATCAACTATATGGTGCTCGGTATTTTTGGAAGGTTGAGTTAAGGCATGGAAACAATCATCTTAAGGTGAAGGTTATTGAAATTTCATAAAAACTATTTCATACTATATATGGGCTTTATTAGATTTTTATAATTCCCTATGAGATTAAAATACCCAAGATATATTTATGGATATTATGGATAGATCCTTCCATTATTGACATAATTTTGGGTTTTTCTTATAATATCATGATTTATTCAAATATTTTTTTGGATCATGTAAAACTTATATGCATTGCTATGAAAAATGTAAAATTAAAAAATTTATATTAAAACAATTTAGAAAATGTGAGTTTTGGTTACCTGTGATTTCATTACAATGATACATCATAAATAAATATGGTAGAATAGTTCATCCGGCAAAAACTAAATTTTTTGATGAATGGATAAGACCTATAATTAACAATTAGACTCTTATATTCTTTAAATTCTATCACTATTGCTTTAAATTTGATGAAAACATGGCACAATTTTCTACCCCGTCTGACGATGATAAAACAAAAGGAATGTAAATTAGTCTAGACAATATAATTTGATGATTATTTTCTGTAAATAATATAAGATGAATGAATACTCTAGTTTTGGACATCCCCTCATGAAATGGATAATTTTTCTAAACAATTTATAATTAATTTACTAGAAATGGTTATTTCCAAATTTAGAAAGTTCAGGTAATTTCTTATGCTTCACAATAACTAAAACATAATAAGTAAAATTACCAAACAAATGGTATGGAATTTTCTTACATTATTTTTTATTTAAATATTTATTAAAATGATTTATATGGATCCATGTGTGAAATAATGGGAAGTTATAAATGTTTGAGGAATATATGAACTTGGTAGGAGTTGATCAACATATAGTGAAGATAGATGCGGTTTTTAAAAGACAGTATCTTCAAAATTAATTACCATCATGGAAAATAAAACAAAATTGATGATGATTTGAGTTTGAAAATTAATGCTTCAATAGCCAAATAAATTATTTAAAATGTCCTTTTGGTGTATAATTATATGAAATTTGTCCTATAAGTTGTGTATATATGAACATCCTCTTTTCCTTTTAGTTTCTATTATAATAATATATATTATAAATAGATAGGAATGATCATAAGGAATATCTTGACCTACTTGAAAATGTACAATGGATTAATAAGGTTATGTTTTCTTGATTTTAACATTGCTAATGATTTTGGTCTAATATTTATAAAGTTATTATGTGTCCAATTAGAAGATATAATTTTTGATTGAATCTCATTGTTCCCCATTTTCCATTCATCCAATCATTATGAGGATGTACTGAGACAATTGTGTGTATTAAAGGTGGGATGAAAGGAAAATAGATATTTCTGAATCTATCATGAATTTTTTTAATGAAAATAGGTTAAAGAAGAATGAAAATTACCCAAGGGGGTGATTAATCCTTTTATAGTTCCATAATGGAAATGAGAAAATGTAAATGTGTAATCTATGGAGGGATTAGAAAAAAACCACTTGATATAATAATGTGATTTGGGTTATTATCTCTCAATTAGGAAAATTTGTTTATTTTCATCTCAAATCAAAATACATTTTCCATAGATTTTATTTCTCAACTATATCATAAGGAGATAACATGTTTACATGGATTTCCTCTCTCTATTATATTTTTCTGTGATCCAAGGTTTAGTTAATTTATTGGAAATGAAATAAAAATTCATTGGTTCCTAAATGAAATTATAGTGTATATTTTCATCCTAAATATTAAGAAAAATATGAGTGAAAAATTCCAAAAATGGATGATATAATTAAGTATTATTCAATAAATGACCAAAGAAGTTGGGATCAATTTATTTCTTTTGTTTGGTTTTCATATAATCATAGTTTTATTTCATACTAATAGATCAAACCGTTTGATGAATTATATGGAAATAGATGTCAGACTAAAAAATGTGGAGATGTATTAGATGAATGGATGTTGATGGGAAAAAAATTTGTACAGAAAATGGATCATAATGTGATTGTAATTCAACAACATATGAGTATATATATATCATATAATTAAATAGAGTTATGTAGATAATTGGACTAAAGATCTCTATTTTGAAAAAGACATGCATGTTTTTCTAAATTTATATCTTTGAAAAAATGTGATACATTTTTGAAAAAAATTGATGAAAATTAATCACATAGAAGGACCATATGAAATCATAGATGTAGTTGGAAAAATATTTTACTTAGTGGAATTTCCTTAATGATAATCCTAGGAATACAATAATTTTCATTTTCTTATATTATGAATGTATGGAATAGATTAATCTCATGTTTTAAGATGTGTTTTAGATCCTTTGGAAGAGATAATTTATTGTAAGTAAAATTATATTCTTTTTATTGACCACAGAGTGAAATTATTTAAAAACAAGTTATATCAAAAAGTTATATTTTTCTATAAAAACCAAAAGTTTGAAAAGGAAACATAAAAGTATAAAATTTATATGAGGGAATGGTATCCCCAATTTCATAAAAAGTGAATATAACTGTGAGGATGATATTTTAAAATGGGGTGAGTAATGTAACAAACTATTTATTGATAGAACAAATCATTTGAGTATTAATTAGTGTCAATGAGAATGATGTTTATATTAATTATAATTTTATTAATCATGAAGGATATTATCTTACTGAACTCATTTTGTATATGGTTTTGTTTAAATGATTAATTTATAATTTAAAAAATATATAATTTTTAATAATATATTTCAGGTTTGAAATCATAATTACAAAATTATCTTAGGATAAATTTTTTACTATTTTTTGAAATGTTTTATTTTTAATGAATTGTGAAAAAATATTGTTTTTTACTAAAAAATGTATTTTCTTTTATATTTATTATGAATTAAAATTCTATTTCTGATTATTTTTATAATATTATTTGTTTTAATTTAAAAATTATTCGATTATGTTTTTTTTAAATTAATTTTTAAATTTAATTTATTATAAAAATATTTTATAATTAACAATGACATTATCCTGAAATCCCGTTTTTGTGCATTTTTCTGGTATAATTTTAAATTAACTTCTTCCATTTTTTTGTTTTGAATTTTAAAAAATTGAATCAATATTTTCAAAAAGTGGGTTCAAATTATGTATATATGACTATATTATTATTTTTTCAATATGAATAGTATCCTTAATATTTTTTGATACCATGATAACTGAAAATTGGGTGATTAAAGATAAAAATAAAATGACAAGGACTATAAAATAACCCTAAAATTACTTAATTATAATCAATGATTTAATATTTTACATAATCATCCTATATTTGGTTTTAGTTAATAATTGGTACATTTTTATGTGATTATAAACTTTATTATATTTGATTTAATTATGATATAAAAATTCCACACTCGTGTATTTAATAACTATAATATCATAAATATCAAGTAAACCAGATTCAATGTTTGGTTATAAATATTATTTTAAAATATAAATTAATTATATTCATCATGGAAATTTATTTTTAATTTTTAGTGAAAAAATAATTACCTAATATTCTTTAATAACACTAGCCCAGAAAATATTTAGTTAATTGAAAAATATAATAAATGATAATAATTATATTAAAAGTTATATAAATTGATGTAATTAATTTAATACTTGAATTTTTTTGATAACTATAACATGTTAGGGTTTTTATTATGGATTAAATTTTAATTCCTTAGTGGTATTTATGTAATATAAAATTAATGTATTTAAATAGATATAAAATTGACTTTACTGATAATTTATTAATATAATAATTTATTAAATGATATAAAATTTCTAAAAGGCATAGATTTGGAAATATGAATGGTACATGATTAATTAATTTTACCATGTAACAATTAGGTGTCCTTTTTAATTTTTTTGTAAAATTATTGACCATTAAATTTTAGATAAAATCAATATTTTGGCAATTGGTAAAAGGGTTAATGAAGGATTAAAATCAAAGGATAAGTGTATAATTTTTTAGAAACTATATAATTTTTGTTGGATGAAATTTTAGTGATAAATGCTAATAATATATTATAATGAAATAATTATTGATCCATTTTTAATAGAAAATTAATTTATATTATTTTACTATTTTGATAATTTACAACAATACCCCTCCCCTATCTTATAAAATGGAATCTCTTCTTCCCTTTGCTTCACACTACAAAACCCATTTAATTTGGACATTATATACCCATATACCTTCTTAATAACCCTCTCCATGTTCTATATTAGTTATTTAGGTTATAATATACTTTTAAAAGGTATTAAGGTGTAATGCTATGGAGGTTCACTGATGAAGAGGTATCATTCCTAACCAAGAATTTCTGTTTTATTTATTATTACTCATCATTCATATATTAATTATCCATAAATATATAACAATAAATTTATCTTCCATATAAAAATTATTTTATCTCAATTAAACAATATATATGAATTTCCTATTTTTTTCAAATGGGAAACGAAACTGGAATTCATATGTAAATCAGACCACTGCCTCACAAACTGATATAATTTGTTTTCCATCACCATCTCTCACGGATAGTTATAATGATTTAATTAACACACACACACACAAAAACACATATATATATTTATAATATTCATGGAATATTATTAATTCTTAACATATAATATATATTTCAATTAAATACCTTTCCAACTACAAAAAAATAAAAATATCATTTTTTAGTAAGTGAAGACTACCACCTCCATGAAGCAATGTGATTTTTTTCATCACCACATCACAATGATGATATATATATAAGTATACTTAAATAAATATTATGACAATTATTACATTATTGCACTAAATGAAAAGTCAAATTATTCTTTCCTTCATTCCATAATGATCATTGAAAAATGGAAACATTTATCATGCTTACGTACAACCTACCATATACATGATTATAAAATAGTTATTTTTTCATAACCATATTTTTTTATTTATTTTAAAAGATTAATTTATTTAGGAAATAAGAATTACTTTATTATCATTATTCTATAGTTTATTTAATAATTACTTCTTTGAAAATTGTCAAATTACCGAATCCATTTTGGACTTATGAAACAAATATCATCCAAAAAACATACAAGAATTTAAATATTTAAATTATTAAAAATGGAGTTTTAAGACAAAATATAAATTTAATAATATAAAAAAAATGATATTGATAGATTAAATAATTAAATTAAATTTATAATTCTAGATGGTAAATAATTTTTATGACAAGTTAGACTCAAGGTAAGTGACTTTTTTTAAAAATCATCATTTACTGTATCCATTAAAATTTTATGTATCATAAATACCCATTTTTTTAAAGTTATTTTACGCATATTATAATATTGATAAGTTATTTATAAATGAAACATTATGTTTCTTTTTTAAATTCATTCTAATTTTTTCAAAATAAATCTTGTATAGGATTTTTTAGTTTAATGACACATACATTACCTACATTTATATTAATTCAAATTGAAGTAAATCCAATAAAAATTATAAGAAATATTTAGAAGGACTATATAGTTATAGTGTCTTTAGAAACTGGGAAACAAAAACTACTAGTACATAAAACATCTATATTTTTTTCCACTTATTTCATCTTAACTACATTCCTTTATGAAATATCTTACATAAAACCCTTCTTCATGACCTGGGGAAAAGAAACATATGAAAGGGTGAGATCAAGTTATCAATAAGGGTATACATGGTAAATATCAATCATATCATAATCACAAGACACAAAAACATAACACTATAAAATATTATACTGTATACGAAATATCGTGATATTAGGGCATGTGATAAATGTTCAAAATATGTAACGGACATAATCCCAGAATACATAACAAAAGACATGATTTTTTTTGTCATACACAGAAGTAAATAAAATCATTTCTATACTAGCCATCACTTGTAGCAAAGACTATCAATGTTGATAAAGTCCATTACTGAACTGAGTTTACTAACCATTAAAGCCCGTATAAATATACATGATTTACATGTAGTTTCAGTCATGTATATATAATAATATATAAATATTAACCCAGAGCATTGGAGGGATACATATTTACCACCCATTTCACAATTAAATAATTCATACATGTTCCACAAAAAAATAATTTATTCATCATAGCATATCCCATAAAATAAAATGGGTTTCTTAAACATAATTTCATTATAAAATAATCAATATAAGATAATGGTATTTTCATAAAAATAATTCCTTCATAAGCACAATCAAATAAAATTAATAATGGGATAGAAATATAAGCCTTTTTCATCTTAGATTGAAAATAATTTTCATAAAAACATGAGCATAATTCCTAATGAAAATGACCTTTCATATTCAAAAACATTTTATATTCTAAAAATTTCAATAAATCATAAAAAAATAATATATTGGAAAAGAAACGTTAAATATTATTGAGGGACCTTTATAGAAATAAGTAATTTCGAACACATAAAAATCTTTTCATGTCGTATATTTTAAAAAAAATTCATCTCGTACTCTTGCAGGAAAAGTCTAAAAGAACCCCGCATGGAAAATGAATGAAATATTCCATTCAATCTATTTAATAAAAATTCACCAATAAGTATAATTTACATAAATTAATTATATAACAGATGATATAATATTATATATTTACGAAACATGGATTTGGATGATATGTACACCCCGGTGAATACTTACGTACTAACAATCTTAATAAATAATGAAATTGTGACATTATCCCTTACCTTAGGTCTACTATCCTTCAAATTTATCTAAACCTCATGTATAATTGTTAAATTATTTTACTTAATTATATCATAACCATATTAATATTTATGATATCACATATTATCCTATAATATCATTTTGTTAATATTGTTTAAATATTTTGATTACATCAGGTGTTAACTACATCATTTTACCATGTAAGCCATGTTTATTATTCGTACTATATATTTTATTCATTTATAAAATGAAATTATGTTCATAATTATTATGTTTACAAATCATATAAATTTTATAATTATTCATGATTTGACAATGCGGAGAATGAATCTCACCGCGTCATTGAGATGGTAGGTCGTACATATGCACGAGCAATGATACCATTCCATTTATGGTTAAATGGAATTGAATTGGATGATATATTTATTATAAAAAATAATTATCATCTTATATTCATTATATAAATCCCTTATACACATCATTATACCCATTAAAACAATGTATTAATGAATAATAGATTACACCACAGTGTGGAGACCACAATTCAAACGTATGCACGAATGATGATATTATTGTTCATAGGATAGATAAAAAGAAAAATAAATTTATCCCATAACATTAGTAACATATCATAATATATAATATAATATATTTATTATCTTATTTTTGAAACAACATTATAATTGGATGTATAATAATAATAATATTTTAAAAGAGGTGATAAAACAATTACCACTTTTAGGAGAACTACATTTTCATATGCACAAAATACCTACATAAGGTGTCTTTATTCAAATGTGTAGACACTAGGATGAATTTAGATTAGCTGGTAGAGGATATGGGTTGGTGTTGGATGAGGAAAATAGATTCAACTGTGTGATTAAAATATAAGGATAGATTCAATTTTATAAAATATGAAAGGGGAACCTTTGGAAATACGAAAACTATTAAATTAAAATAAATTAATTTCTAGATTTAATTTAGAAAAAATAGTATTATTTAGTTTATAATATGAGGATTGTTCAAAACCCTTTAAAATAGTAAAATTTATACATGTTTTTATTTTAATTTAATCCTTATCATTTTAATTTATCCTTATTTAATATATTTAAATTTAACTATGCTTATATATTCTAAATATTTAATGGTCATAAATATTTACATATATGATGTTAATTGAAAATAAATGAAAATTTATGAAATTATAGACATTATAATTATCAATTGATAATTTTTATATAATATTCTGATTTCTTAATAATTTAATAAATTGTTGTTTTTATAAAATATCAATATTGTGAATTTTGAAACTATTAATTTCATTGATTTTAATCAAAATCATCATAGAAGATCACATGGAAGAAAAATTTAATATAAAAAAATAATTTCATAATTACCTTTAAAAATAATTTATAACTATAATTATTTCTTATTATATTTCATTTAATATTTTTAAAATCATTTATTTGATATTTCTATTAATAAAATAATTTTTTCATCACAATTGTTTCATTATTAATGGTCATTATTAAATTTATAAAAAATATATATATATTTCTATGATTTAGGTTATTATATATTCTATAAATAAACTATCTATAGTTGATATTATCTCTTAGTTATCTATAAATTAAAATTAATATTCTTTAATTACAAGATAGTGCAACATTTTGTCACATTCATTGATTTTAATAATGTTAATGTCATATTCTTGGGAAAGTGGCCATTAAGTAATTTCATTTATAAAAATACATGATTAGGTTTAGATTTAATTATCCAATATGATATTTAAAGGTGTTAAGATAATTTTATAATATTTTTTTACCTTTAATTAATGGATTTCACCTTCAAACATGGTAATAAAAATAACTAACAATGTTTCTATTTATAATTCCAAAAAATAAAAGTAGACTATTAGTATAATTTTGACCTACTAATTATAAATATAGAGTGAATTCATTAAAATGTAAAACATAGAAGTTACAATAATTATTTTAAAATCTATCTCATTTTCAGAGTGAGAGAACATGTATTTAAAAGTTAAAACATTGAAAAATATTGAAATAATTTTACATATGAATGTAATGTAAAATTAATGATAATAATATAAATTATATTTTAAGATAAAATATATTCTCTTTATACTTACAAACCATTAAATATTATAATTATTCCTTGTAAATTATTTTGATGAAAAAAGTTGTTTTCTCATAAAATTAAGTCTATTTTTACTATTCCTCAAAAAAAGAATGTTATTAGAAAACTAACAGAAACTCATCCAAAGTAAAATTTCTATCCCTCCTCAAAATAACATTATTATGTTATCATATAAAAAATTTTATCACGTCAAAATTCTAATTTGAAATGGTTTGTTTATTCAATGGCGTAAAATTACCCTTTTAAAAAATTGGTTCATATATACCAAATAGGGTTTATTCATACCCTATGACAAAAATATCCATCATATGAATATAAAAAATATTTTATTAGGTATATAACAAATATATATATATATATATAACATTAATTAAATTTCCAAAATTATTTCATTCAATAATAAAAATATCTAATTGATTCATATTTTTCATATATAATTCATAAAAAATTAATTCACAATGCATTTTCATAAGATAGTTATACATATTTCTGCTAACCTAACGGCTAGGCTATAAATCTAATTTTAAAATAATGTCATCCCATAGTTCATTTAAACTCATGATTGTGTGAAATGCAAGATACCAAAGAATAAAAATTATTTTAAGAAAATATTTCACAAAACATCGAGGTGGTACATTTTATCCCCCATAAACTGCATTACTCCATCAAAATTGACCAGAAAGGAACAAAATGTAGAGGATACCTATCCTTCATCATATCCTCAATATATCATGTAGATTATTATAATTATTAGTTCCACCATAAAACATTATCCAAGAGAGTGGTCTTGTTTCGTAGAACTTTTTCACTACAGTCGATAATAAATATCAGTTGTTCTTCATAAGAAAGATCTTACTCCATTGGTTTGACTTAATAATTTAGTAAATATGAAAGAACTGATATGTAAATTCATATGAGAGATACATTGAATACATCATGAATTTGATTGAGATTCGTTTGAAGCACCATTTAGTAATCTACCTTCCCAACACGATCTAGAATTCCAAAAGAACAGTTATACCAAGGGCTCAAATTTCCCTTCATTACAAATCACATTACTCTATTCCAAAGAGATATTCATAAATTAAACATATCACCCACATAAAACTCTAGGTATTTTCTTTGGTTTTTAGCATAACCTTTTTTTCAAATCTGATATTGTTTTACGTGTTATTGAATAATCTGACACTTTATCCCATTTAATCAACAAGATTAGGTCATATAATTTTTTTTCTCCAAGATCATCCTAGAAAGTTCGAGTTCTGCACCTTTTTCCATAGAGGTCTTCATAATGAGAAATATGAATACTGTTCAGAAGACAATTATTGTATAAAAATTCGACCAAAGGTATATGATGATCCAAACCACCATTGAAATCCAAAGGGAAAACTATCAACATGACTTCCATATATTAAATTGTCCTCTCAGACTGGCTTTCAAACTGAGGATGACAAGATGTACCCAAAAATTACTCTTTATCTAGATAATAGTGAAGAATTCAATAGAACATCGAGGTAAACTTTGGATCCTGATGAAATATAATCAAAATTGGCACTCCATGCAATCTTACCACTTCTTTTACATATAACATAAAAAGTGGATCATGAGAGAAATCCGCTCTAAGATAAATTAATGGTGTAAACTTCATATAATGACTAACTATAACCCATATTGCATTATTTCCATTCTATTTATTGGGAAGTCCGATGATAATGTCTTTACTGATGTTTTCCCATATACATTTTGGTATGCGTAATGGTGGTAAAATCCCTTCAGAAATCAATCTATCAGCCTTAACTTACTGACAAACCAAGAATCAAGAGACATATTCAATGAAATCTATTTTCATTCCATCCCACTAGAAATAATCTTTCAGTTTCGTGTACATATGTGTACTTCTATGGTGAATATTGAATGAAGAACTATGAGAATCATCCAATAGCTTCTTATTTAATTCGGGTATGGGTGGAATACAAACACTATTCTTAGTCCTTATTATTTCATCACAATCATGGTTGAATACAGGAACATTTCTCACCTTTTTCTTTAGCTCTACATCTTTCATATATTACTCCATAATCTTCACTTGTATTTGATGGTGAAAAATAATTTAAAAAATATACAAATTTCCCACTTCCTTTAAAATTTCAAGAACTATCCTTCAAAAATCCATTAGCATTAATTTTTTTGATCCTCATCCCGGATAGGCTAGTATGGTATTGTAGTCTCAATGAATATGACACCCTGTTATCTTTACCGGGGTCATTATGTATTGATCAATCGTAATCTTTAATCAACTCCAACCATATTATTTGGCACATATTCATCTCGTATTGTGTGAAAATATACTTCAAACATCTATGATCAGTTTTAATATCACACCTTTCACCATAAAGATATTGTCATTATAAAATTAATGAAAATAATAATACAACTAACTCCAAATCCTGATTTGGGTAATATGGTTCATGGATTTTCAACTATCGTGGGGAATATACATTCACTATATAATTTTACATGAGAAAAAATCATAGACCATTTTCGGATGCATCACTATAGATCACAAACCATTCTCCAAAACAAGGCAGTGTTAGCATAGGTTTATTGGATAACTTTCTTTTTATCTCATTGATATTAAATTCACATTATTTTATCAATATGAACAGAACTACTTTTTATTCAACTTGGTGACTGGAGTAGGTATTTTATAAAACCATTCAAAAAATATCGATAATATCCTGATATTCCATGAAATAATCAAATCTTAGTAACTGTTTTTGGTCTCATATAGCTTTCAACAACATCAATATTTGAAGGATCTACAGATATCCCATCTCATCAGATTATATTACCCAAAAATTAATCCTTCTATATCCATAATTCACACAAGTTAAATTTTTTATAATGATTTTTTTCTCAGGGTCTTCTGTGAAATTATCACTGGGTCTTCCTATTCATCATTTCTCTTCAAATAGGAAATAATAATGTCTATAAAGGCTACCAAAAACTGATCATGATAGTCTCTAAAGTCTCGAATAATTAGATCCATGAAGATAGTGGGGGAATTATTATGACCAAGAGGAATCACTATAAATTAATAGTGTCTATACATTGTACGGAATTCCATATTTAGTATATCCTCCTCCATGACCCTAAATTGATGAATCATTTATGAAGATCAATCTTGGAAAAGTATTGATGTCCATGTAGTTGGTCAAATAAGTCATAAATGCTGGGAAGAAGTTATTTTTTCTTCACAATGACCTTGTTATGTTCTTGATAATCAATACATAGTCTATTTTATCTATCATTATTTTTAACAAACAGTAAATGTAATCCAAAATTTGATGCACTATGGAATTTGAATCCTTTATCTTGATTCCCTTGGATTTTCTTCTTCAATTCCTATAACTCAATTTGATACATTCTATATAGTGTCTTTGAAATAGGCATAACACCTAATAAAAGATCTATTGAAAACTCTACATCATAATTTGGTGGATGACCTATAGATTCCTCCAGAAAGATATCACCAAACTCCCGTTAAATCGGTGTATTCTTAATAATGAGTTTATTTCCAACCATTTGAGATAAATAACCTATGTTTATAGGAATCAAAACCCATAATATAGAAGAAATATCTATTGGATGGTTATATTCATCCCTTAATTGATAGATAATGATAGATTGATCTGGAGTGTGAAATGTGCCATCTCATCAATGGAAATTTAAATAAGATCCATATATAGAATGTAAATCCATGGAAAGAATCACATCAAATTACATAATAAGAATGATCACATGACTTTCATGAATCAGTTTCCCACAAACATCAATTGGAGTTGAATTATAAACATTTCATGCGACGCTTATGACATTATGAGTCATCACAGCTAAATCAACATCAAATTTTGAGGTAATACAGTGATAAAAATAGAAAACTCTTCAGAAATAAAAGAGTGGTTTGATCCAGAATCAAATAAAAAATTTTCTACTTTATAGTGGATGGTAAGTGTACCATTCACCACTTCATTATAATACTCCATATCGTTGATAGTGATTGCATGTGACTTTCCTTTTTCATTGGAATTTTGAGTTATTTTACGTCAATCATAATCAATAATGCTTGGATAGGGAATTGATTTGCATAGTGCCCCATTTCCTATCTCTTATAGCATTGAAGCTTGTGTGGTGAATTTTGTGTAACATTTTCCTTGTTCATGTCACTAGAAATATTTTTCCCTTCACATCAACATTATACTTCTCGATGACCTTATTTTACACACATAATTACATTTACTAGTACATTTAAGACAATTTAATCTATATTTCTTTCCACAAATTGAGAGTAATTGAAATATCAACTTCTTCTCAATGTAGTCTTTATATATTCCTTTGAATTCCATTTTTCTCTTCATAAAAATTCCATAGGACTGTTGGATTTCTCCAATATTCATCTAATCCTTGAGAGTAGATCGAATGATTTCCTTATATATATTAAAGTCCCTTATGCACAATGGTCTTAAAGGATGTGATTTTGTGCTACTAAATAATCAATCAATTTTACTCTTAGATATGATAATAATTCCAGATGGATAACTTATAGATCTTGTAAAATTTGAATCGTTTGAACCAACTGATACGTCATCATTTTTTTAAAGTACTTGGAAATACTTCTCAATTATTGTTCAAAGAATACGAGTAATGTACTTAATGAAAAATTATGTTCATGAACTCATCCCATTCCCTTGACTCAGTTTCATCTCTTTAACTCATTCTTGATAATATTCAACCATTGATTAGCTTCACCTTCAAAATGATAGACTGATAAAGTGAAATTTCCATGTTTAGAACATTGTATAACTGACAATATCTTTTCAGTGGTACCGATCCATTTTTCATTGATTAATGTATCAAAAGACCCTAATGAATGAAGGTGGAAGCTACATAATTAAAGAATCAATATATTGTTGCTCCCTCTTTTTCTAGTTTGGAATTATTCCAAGATTAATTATTTGAGTGGGTTGTTTGAGCATAGTGACAAGATTTTTAATCCCATTTCCCATAACATTTGGTTTCTTAGGTGGATAATCATTTCATTACCAATCACATTCAGCATTAATGTGGTACCTTCGGGTTCCAGTGATTTACTAAAACCAAGAAGCATTATGTTAGCAGCACTAATCATAATGTGAAAACCAAATAATAAATCATATACTTTCTATTTACAACACCATAGGTTTTATCATAGGTTATTAATCATCAATTCAAAAACTCTAGGATTATATCATTTATTTTGACATATCTGTAGGGTTCTTAATAAGGATTTATCATTCTAGTTTGCAAAGGTTAACTATTCCATTCCTATGATACAAACTATAATGATCCATACTTTACCTATATTTATATTACTTAAAAATTGATGTGCATTAATAAAAACATATAATAAATCCTTGACAGAACCAAATAACTAAAATTTGTTTAGAAAGTGGGAAGCATAAACAACAGGTTCATAAAACATTAATATTGTCTTCCTCATATTTTTTAATAACTACACTCCGTTCTAACATAGCTTACCTAAACCCTTTCTTCATGGCCATGGGAAAAGGAAAATATGAAAAGGTGAGATAAAATTTTCATAAAGGCTGTATAAATGAAATAGCTGACATATTAGTATCATAAGTCCTAAGAAATTAACAATTAAAAATTCTATCATGTATATGAAATATCGTAATATTATGCCATGGGATAAAATTTCATTAGAATTAATGGAAATAATCCCAAATATTGTAACAAAATACATGATATTTTGTGGCATACCCAGAAGCATAGAAATGAATTTCCATATTATCCAAGTCTTATAGCCAGGACCATCATACTAGAAAATTTCCATAACTAAATTTGGATTATCTAACAATCCTGCCATGTATTGCTAAATCAGATTTACATTACATTTTCGTCATGTCTGTCTCATGAGATATAAATCTATACTAGATTAATTGAATGTAGATATAGGTCCCACCTATGACATAATTAAATCATTCTTACATGTGACTCAAAAACATAAATTATTCATTATTGCATAACCCATGAAATAAAATGGGGTTCTTAAACATCATTCCATCATAACATAATATATATAAGATAATGGGATTTCATAAAATAATTAAATCATAAAAACAAAAAAAAACAGTGTAATTATAGGGATATAAGCATAAACCTATGTCATCTTAGAAGAAATATAATATTGATAAAACACTTGAGCTTAATTCATCAAAAATATCCTTTCTTTTTCAAAAATGTTTTATATTATAAAAATGTAATGAAATTTTAAAATAAATTAATTTAGTCGAAAAAAATGAAATATTGTAGAGGAAGATTCATGGAAATAAGGCATTATGAACATATAAAAATACTTTCATGATGTTTAAGAAAAAAAATATCTTCTCACACACTTTCTGGAAAAGTAAAATGTCACTCATAAGGAAAATGAATGAAATATTCCTTCCATACTGTTTAGTAAAAATTAAAAAATGGATTCGATTAAATTTTAAAAAATAGTATAATAATAGAGATAATATAATGTATTCGACATTACATTATTATAAACCTTGTCATTTTGATGGTGAAATTGTATGGAATTAGATGGTATATTAAATAAGGATATGGTATTCCATATGTAGGCAAGAGGGGCGATATCATTACTATTCAAATAATGTACTGCCGAATAACCGATTACCCTATTACGTGGAGACAGTAATCCATACGTACAAATGAATTCTAATATTTTTTTCGTAGAATGGATAAAATATGGTATGAGGTTGTCCCATAATATGAGTAACATATCATAATATATAATATAATTTATTGAATTATTTATTATGGAATCATCATTAGGAAATTCTGAATAAGAAGAAAATAATTTGAAATGAGGTCATAAAGCAAGTAAAACTTTTTTCAATATCAAATTAGGATTTGCACAAATGGCCTCTTTATGATGGATTTATGCCCAAAGTGTGGCCTCATGGATGAATTCCGTTAATTTGGGAGAGTAAATTGTAATGTGTTTGATGGTAAAGAGTTATTTACATGTGTGATTAAAAGATAAGTAGAGGTTCCATTTTATAAGAGAGGGGAGGGGCACGTTTGGAAATACAAAAACAACTAAAATATTATAAATTAATTTTTAGATTCAAATGTCACCAATGATTATTATTAAAAATACTATATGATTATGGGTATAAATCCTCTCCAACAATAAAATTTATATATGTTTTGATTTTATTATAAACCTTGTCATTTTGATTTATCCTTATTTAGTCTAGTTAATTTTAATTGTTGTAATATATTATAAATAAATAATGGTCATAAATATTTACATATGATGTTAATTTAAAATAAATGAATATGTTCTAAAATTTTATACCTTATAAATATAAATTTGTAATTTTTATATATTTTTATCATTTTAAATTAATTTAATAATATTAAATCTTTACAAAATATCAACAACTTCAATTCTGACACTATGCATTTCATTGATTTTAAATAAAATCCGCACTGAATATAACATTGAAAAAATGAATATATTCCCAACATTTCATAACCACCATTATGATCCATGGATAACACTATTAAATTCAAATTATAGTTCTTTTAATATTTTTAAAATCATTTATTAGATATTTTAAATAATACAATAAATTTTCTATTACTATTGTGTCATCCATAATGGTAATTATTTTATTTTTAAAAATTGAAAATAAATTTCTATGATGTAGTTAATTTGTTTATATTTATATAGACATATATAGTCTATATTATCTCATGGTTATCTATATATTAAAATTAAAATACATTTATAAAAACAATGTGGGACATTTTTTCACATGAATTGATATAATTAAAATTAATGCCTTATGCATTGGTAAGTGCCAATTAAGTGACTCAATTAAAAAATAAATGATAAGGGTATAATTTTTACATCAAATAGTATTTTTATATATTTAACAGTAATTTTATAAGACTATTTTATCAATTAATTACCTAATTTTCCTTTAACCATGGTTATAAAAATAATTGACAATGTTATTTAACATTATTCCCAAAATTTAATGCACCCTATTTGCATAATTTTTACCTACATATTAAAATTATATATTCCATTTTAAAAAAATTACCAACACATTAGTTATAGTAATTAATTTAATATCTATCTCATTTTGAGAATAAGATAACATGATTTTAAAATTTTAAACATTGCAAAAGATTGAAATATTACTATATATGAATTGAATGTAAAATTAATTCTAATTAAATACATTATATTGAATGATAAAATTTTACTTTACCTATACTTTTAAATCATTCATTATTATAATTTATCCATATAATCTATTTCAATGAAAAATGTTTTTTACATATAATAAATTTATTGTTTTTTTACTATCCATCAACACATAAAAGATATCAGAAAATATCATAAATTAATCAAAGGTAAATTTTTATATTACAATTCAAATGAAAATGATTATGTTGTCAAATAGAAAACATTAATGTTTCATAATATTAATAACAAAGGGGTTCTCCATTCAATGTCGTAATATTACCCATTAAAAATATGTTTTTAAAAATCAATTAGGGTTTATTCATACCCTATGACTATAATATACATGCGATGAATTTAAAAATATTATTCTATATATATCATATATATATATATATCATTAATTTCATTACAAAAAGTAGTTCACTAAATTATAAAAACATTTAATTGATTTATATATTTCATAAAAAATTTGTAGTCAATGAATTCGCAAAGAAATTTCCTAATTTAGTTATAATTTTTCCCAATAACCTAATGGCTAGGAGATAAAAGTAATTATATAAAAATGGAATACCATGGATGATTTTAACTAAAATTTTCATGGTACACAAGCTACTGAACAATTAAAATAATTTATAGAAAATATTTCATAAAATCCTCTTGGTGTTATATTTAAAATACTTTATAAAATTACAACATGTATGGTCTATTTTAACACATAAGATGACACTGAATTTTTCCATCCATTATATGCTTCCATTTTTTTCATCAAGGAAGTACCCTCTTAACCTTTATTTTAGGAATTTTATTTTTGAAAATTTTTTAGAGAAGAAAAGGTTGATATCAATATCAAATAAAGTTTACATATGGGTGTAAATAATGTTTTTTTGATGAATTATTTTATGTATTCAATTATGGTTCTTGGGTTTTTATTTCGAGGATGTGTGGTTATGTTAAACACCATTGTAGAGTGATCACATTATATATATCCAATGTGTTGTGAAACGGGAAAGATTAATTCAATTTGGATTCTCTTACGGTATTATGGTAATATCCAGTGATTATTATTCTAAGAATAAATGTGATAGTTATGTCATTTGTAACTGAAATGATTACTCCAAGTATAAACATTTTTTATTCCATTTTTATGTAATAATTATATAAAAATGAATCCATAATTCACCTACATGATTTTTATATTTTATCTATGGGGTTTTATGGAAAACATATGGTTACAAAATGTAATGGAAATTATATTCCACATTGTATTGTTAAAAAGGATAAGATTTTGAGAAAAAGTTCATATGAGTTTTATTTTTTCCCTTATGATTTATTATGAAATTTATTATGATTTTTTTTGGGAAGAGATGGTGTGTTATTTATTAAGAAATTTTTTATTTTGAGACCAATTTTTATATTGAAAAATTATGATTGTTGTAATTATTCATTTTATGACAACTATTATATCAAATTTATGCCCCTAGTCATCTTTTTGATATCATATTGCATTATAAAAAGGGTTTTCTAAGGGATTAAGGAATTTTAAAAGAAATGGGGATGTCATGATGAAATTCATGAACATTATTTCCTGAAAATAAATCATGTTTTACATTAAATGTTTTATATTCTGAAAACATGGATACATAGTATAAGTGTATTCTTTTTAAGATATGGGATTATTATGTTTTCATTATGTTCTAAATATATAATATATAAACCTAAAGTATATTTGGAAATTAAATAATATTAAGTACATTTTCAATACACTTGATTTTGTAATTGTTAATGGTGGCTCTTTATATATAACATGGAATAGGTATGGAAAATCACTTTTCTATTCAGTTATTTACCTTTTGAAAGATTATTTTATAATATTTTGGTATGTAAAGGGATGGTTATCTATAGTGAATATGTAATAAAAATATTTTTGTTATCATAAAATCATTTCTAAATTTGTTTGATTAATTTCAATCAATAGAAACTATGTTGGGTAAATGACCCATGGAATTTGTATAACCAATTTTCACCTTTTATTGGTCCTAATCAAACTAAAATCATGGATTACCATAACCATAAGCTGCATAAAATAATATAGTGACTTGGTGAAATTATAAAAAAGTATTATTTAGGTTATTCATTATGTATAAGGTAAAAAAGAGGATAAATACTATATAGTTATAAACCTTTTGAATAATAAGTGGAGTATATTTTATCAAATGTATTTATATTCATTATAGGTTATTATGGTAAAATTAATGATCTTCCATCCTCCCTTATTTATTTTGGGAGTGGAAAAATCTAAGGAGGATTCGTTGAGTATTTTTTTGTACAGTGGTGGAATGTATTTAGGACTATAATTACATGAAGAATCATATCAATTTTATGATAAATTTTAGTATATTATTTTACATTTATTTATAAAAAATAGATATTAAAAACGACAATCATATTATTAATACAAAGTAAAGGGTTAATTGATATTTTTGATGTATTTTTAACTTCAAATGATACTAATGATGATGATCCTCCTAAAATCGTTGACTTTAGGGGATAATTACATCTTATCATTCTCATATAGAGGTAAAATATTAAAAAAATGATGAATAAGTGTGGAATGATTTTACCATATTTAATATGGATACATATTTTGGTTTACCCACTCATATAATTGATAATAACAATTCAACTATTTATAATGCAAATTTTATGACTATTTATGAAGTTTATAATTCTAATGTTATTATTGAAATTAATGTCCATTATTATATTTTAGATGATTTTTAATTAATCTCTTCACCTTCTTTAGTAGAATGTATAAACAGAACAAGTAGTGAAATATGAATACATTTGTTTGATTAATTGAGGGAATGTTGACAATATTAAGAAACAAGACATCATAAAAAAATAATGTATTAAACCCTTTGTAAATTTCATATTTGATGAATTTATTGAACAAATTTGGACCCATTGTCGTAGGGAATATTTCTTTATACCTCTACTATGAATTCATTCTGTGGATTAACACTCCCTATGATTAGAAATATTCATGATTCTCAGTTTCCAATGGAAGAAAAATAGGAGTATATTTCTATTGTTACTCATATAGACCAAGCTCAATTAAGAATATCGTTAATCTAATATATCAATGAGAATGTAAAAAAATTAACATAGAAATTTACTATTGTACTTGATCTATGAGGTCTTGTAGCTAAAAATTATATTTTTTTAACTATAAACACTTCATTTCTAAGGAATAATTAAATTTTGACTATCATGATAGATGAAATACATCATTATATAATGTTTATGAAATCTAAATCAATCATAGTTCTAGATTTTGTGTTTTTTACACATAAATTGGTGAAATCTCTCATGATTCTCATTCCCCCACATCTCCTTCTTCTTCTGATGTTGAATCTATGAGTTGAATGATCCTTGAGTAAATACAATAATTTTTTTAATCAAATCACCCCTCCTAATAAGATATACCTTTCATAAATTTAACCATACATAGATAAAAAATTATTCAGCAGAAAATGTTACCAATCGAGTAAAAGAAGTAATATCATCCTTTTCCTATTAATTTATTAAATATGGGATACAGGAAGACAATGATATCATTTAGAAAGTGACATAATTTTCTATAAATATAATAATACATTATAATAAATTAATGTTATATATTCAGATAGACATGATATTATATTTAATACTCACTCAGAACAGATTGATCACTTATGGAATTTGGTAACTAAATGTGTTGGTGTTTCTATTCCATTATAAATATAAGTATTTAGTTCTATTATTTTTGTCTAAACCATAATATTTCTAAGGAATAAACTCAATTAAAATGATGATTTAATAAAATAGATTAAACTTCTGTAAATTTAGTAAATATTTTCATTAACATGAAATAGTTTTAAATAATTATTATTCCTAGATAAAAAATATAACTATATAGTTTTTGAATTTTCTATAATTATAAGGAATATTAAACATGTTTGGACATGTAACATGTTTCCTATAACTTTGGCACAAGCCCCTATATTGACATTTTCATCCATGATAGACCCTAGATCAACACATGATGTCACTCAGTCCACTCAACTAGATCTGATACGTACATGAACAACATATGATAATCGTATAATTAAGTATAATATTTTTATGATGGATGATGAATAATTTAATTTTACTAGGTGACATTTCATAGTGGATATTAAATACAAGAGGATTCCCTTATTGTATGTTTTAATATATTTTTTTCCAGTTTTACTAGAATCATGGTACCAATTTTCATGAATTTTGATATATGATATTCATTTTTTAATTATAATATAACATAACATTAAAAATTAAAAAATAAAGTAAATTATTTTAGAATTCACTTCTCTAAATACAAAAAAATTTCTCTTTATAGTGTTAAAAAATTATGAAATAATTCATACATATCAACCAAAAATAATGCAATGTGCATTGAACTATAAATATAAAAAATATATAATTATATAAAATATTTTAATAAAAACATGATATTTTTTCTGGAAAAGTCTACACAACATTCATCTTGGGTTATAATTTTCTATTACCCTTCCTTAAACCCGTTAAAAAACTAGAAAACATTGGATGAGAACAAAAAACTAATTAAGGGATATAAAAAGTAGGATAGAAATTATTATTAAATGAACACATATAATCAAATGGAAGAATTCACCCAAAGACATATTTCTCACCTAATAGGTAACATGTAGTAACTTTTTTAAAAGATGAGATTTACATAAAACATAGAAAACATAAATAATTCCATTAGAGGTATCTCTAGGCATTAATTACTGGTGATTTAGGCCATCATGTCTTCTATATTATTTTTAACCATAATATAATCCTTTCAAAATAAACCCCATTAATACCTTATGATTTATTCCTCATGTCTACCTTATGGGGTAACCATCTCAGTCACTCATAGAGTAACCATATGGTCGACCTCCAACATAAACATACCCAATGCATTAGTGGGAGATATAGGTAATAAAATTCATCATAATCATATTCCAAGAATAATAATATTATCATAAAATAATAATACTTTCAAAAAAACATTCCAATGAATTTTCTAAAAATAGAAATTTAGAAGATTTTTTTTAATGAAAAGTCCCTTACAAATTTCATATAATTGTATTGATAATCGATAAAAAGAATGGAATGTGCATATAGATTTTATATCCACATAATAAAAAATAATTTAAAAAAAATTAGTTTGAAAAATAATCTTAGTACATAATAATCAATATTGTATAAGGTCAACAAAATTAATTTATATTGGGTTAAGAATTCCCTTTCCACAGGTTAGTATTACATAAAATGTGTTAAAAACTCATATATATTGGTTTAAATAGTTTAATTAATACATTAAAGAACCATATTAATATTTATATTATATTAAATTAAATAATTATAAAATAATTACCACAATGTATTAATAATAGTTTTTTTCCATTGATTCGTGTGCATTTATTTCATGGATTCCATGGTCGGTTCATTATGGATTCTCCTTTCCAAAGGGATAAAAACTCCATAATGGAAATTAAATGTTATAATGGACATAAGTATAATTAAATATACTTATATATCATATTCTTTATGGAATGAGTATGTATAATTAGATAAATCATTAGTGATGAATGATAGTTTATTTTGGTGAAATATGATCATTAACAACAACATTGTTTTATTATATAATATTATGTATAAACACTTGTTACAAAACATAATTGAAGATATAATATGTATAATAAATTATGATTTAATAGTATTATTTTTTTATGACCATCTTCTAATGTGGTAATGGGAATTGAAAACACATTAACAATGATGTTGGTAAATCAACACATCACGGACGATGTTTTTATTTTTTGAATAAAAACGGAGAGGAGAATAATTATGATGATGAGTATTTCCATAAAAATGATAAAATTAAATTACATATAAAATAATATAGTATTATTGACTCTTTGATGAGGTTATGTGATGATATTATATGAAAAGAAGAATAATTTAATGGAATATTAAACTAAATGAAAGATGTTTTCTACATATGGAATTCTCTTCTGTGTGAACCTCCTTAAAGAAAATGTTTTTTGCCTCTATGTAATAATAGTAGGCCTTTTATGGGGGGAAGAGGCACGGTAAGGTACTTGGGTATTAATTAATAATGATTATAGAAATTTTTGATCGAGATCAATAGGTGGTGTTTGTGGTATTTATAGTGGAGGAGATGTGTGTTTTCTCATTATTATATTCATTAGCTTATCAATTTGGCCCAATAAAGATAAGAGTGTGAGAATTAACATCAAATATATTTAAATAGTGAAATTATGTCCATGATTATGGTTCTTAAATCATTTATTATTCTTTTGATAATGTATTTGTCTTATAATTTTCATATAGTGTAAATTATAGTAATATACTATTAACCAAAAAATCTTGTATTTCTAAAAAATCAGAATAATTCACCTTAATAATTTTTCCATGTATATAATTTAAAATATAAATCCATTTTTCTAAAATAAATATTTAAATATGATAAATTTAATTTTAAATTAAAATAATAATTTGTCCAAAAAATAACATTTCTAAAGCTATAATTCTTTTTTTGTCACCTTAAAAAATTATTTACAGTCTCATAAAATTAAATTCAAATAATAAAACAAAAAATAAATCATTTGTGAATATATATGATGAAAATATATTTTATATTAATTAATTATATTAATTATATAATATTAATTAAAAATTAAGGAATCACTAAACTTCCAACCCTTAATTAACAATTTTAAAAAAAAAATTACTAGTTCAATGATATAAATATATAATATTTTCTCTTATAAGATGAATATATTTTATTTAGGTTTTGGTAGCTTGGATCACTATTATATTTTTTGACTACTATTCCTAAGGGTCGTGTTACTATTCTTATGGTCTTGTAACTATTCCATAGGAATAAATTCCTTAATTTCTATAAATACCACTCATATCATTACACATTAATAGTGAATTTGACTATTTATTTCTAGAATGAAAAGTAATTACTTTATAATTACCTAGTTTTTTAAATCCTCCCCACGTTTAGAAAATTTCAACCTCGCTATTTTTTATTTACTTAATGAACATGTGATGGTACCTTTCTCTCATTGCATTTTCAAATTCCCATGTTTCTTTTTTAACAATTGGGTTTCTCCAGAAAAACCTAAACTAGTAATTTTCCTTATTCCTCAATAAATTGTAATGAACCAAGCATTCATTCAAAGAAATCCATCTTGATCTAATAAAATATCTCTTTACGAAAAATGATTATATAAAATGTTAACTTATTTGGTTTTATCTTTTTGGATTTTAAAATACCGTAAAGAATTGTGATCGTTGCTAATATAGCCATTGAATAGTAATCACATTATTAGTATAAATATAAGTCTTTAATAAATCCAATTTACTCAGATAATGGAAGCGATGGGCTTATCCAGTAGATGTTCCCAACACGAAGCCCAATTTTAGGATCTCGTAAAGGAGGTAGAGTCAATGGGCTTAGCTCTTAACCAAGACCATGCCAAACTTGAATATGTTAAGCTTGAGCGGGACCGCCTATGAGAGATGTCGAAGTTGCTTGAGATTACCACCCGAGTAATGTTATCCGAGCCACCCTAAGATTCAGACACCATCGCACACCTTACTCTTCGATCTTATGCAGGTGTTATAAGAGGTTATGTAACAAGACCTTAGCACTATGGTTATGTAATTTATTTTTGAATATAAAAATGAATATACTTTTATTTTATTATTGTTACCTGGTAAATAGTTTCTAAAGCACAAATGGTGTTTTTAGTTAATATTCAACTAAGAAATCTATTATGAAGAATTAATGTATTTTTTATTAACTAATATTTTAATAAAATATTATTATTAATATAAATTTAATTTTTATTAAATATAAATCATAGTATAATATTATGAATGCAATTGTAATTTTTATTATGGTACTAAAGCCATTCTGGTCAAAACACGCGATTTTTCGATAAATGTAAATTTTTAATTTCAAAGTAAAAAATTACCATATTAGGAAAATTATTTAGGTAAATTAAATATTATTTCTGTAATTTGGACATCGAAAATATCCAACGGTGAATTTTTCATAATTTTCTAAGACTGTCGAATATTTGGGTAAAACATTAAATATCGTTTAAATATATAATGTGTTTTCTGACATCTTAATGACCCAATAGTGATGTAATAAAATAATATAAGCTTTATTTTTGGTCAATATATGTTTCACCAATCAATAAATGTGTTTTTGGGTTTGTTTAAATTACTTTACAAAGCATTAATGGGCCCTTAAAGACTTATAAAAACATCTTGTCTTTTTAAATTGTTTTCCTTGGGAGTGTGACAGAACTCCACCTAAGAAACCCCATTATTTTATAAAGTTATGACTTAATAATTATAAAATATTGTTTTAAATTTCCATTTTCGATAAACCATGGGCAGAAACCACGGGTTGGTTTGTGGATTAGATTAGATTAATGTGAGGTGTCCCAAACCTAAATAATAAAGAATTCCCTCATCTTTTCTTATATAAACCCACCCAATCACCCACTTCCTCCCCACTCAAATACTTATAAGTTCATCCAAAAAATTCTATACTCTCTCTAGAATCATCCCTAGTTGCTCCAATCTCCCACAGAGCCTCTCTATCCTCTCTCTAGCCTTTGGAAGTATACTTCCAAGTAAGGGGTTTTTCTTCCTTTCTCATTTTTTTCCAACATTCATTAACATGATATGCCCATTTAATTTCAATTTAAAATGTTGGGGTATGGTTTCAAACCTACCCCATACCTTCCTCTTTATGTTTTAATTATGGGAGACCCCTTTCTCTCTCATTAAAATCCTCTAATGTACACCCGTTACAATGCCGAAATTTTGAAATTAATTTTCTCTCTCCTCATTTACATTCAAGAAATTATTTGTATCATTTTTCTAAATTCCATTAAATTTGATGGGACATGTTTCTATTTGACCACCTTACTGCCCATGTCATGTGAATATGACAAGACACCCCTTTTATCTCATCAACCATTTGTATGAGTTCTTTTGTCACGCCGCTATTCTGCTGAAATTGCACCTCGTCTTTCCAAGTCATAGTCATTGTGTAGTGAATACCATGCCCATTTCCCTATCAAGGGTATTTATCTTTATGAATATTTACTTAATGTGTAAATATTTTCATGTATGTCTTCATGATTCATTTATCTTTGTATAAATGATTAGGTTTGATTGATTCAATGTTTTATGATCCGTGTGCCCCACTTATGCCTGAAATGAAATGTTAAAAAAGGGTGCGCCATTATATCACTCCAATGCATTTGGTAAAGTATAGTATCATGATACATTTTGTGAAATGGTTGTGTAATCGTTCTAATAAATGTGAAATGAGGGTTTACTCATGCTTCATGTGCAATGAGGGTTTACTCATGCTCTATGTGCAATGAGCTTGGCTCACGCTAATTCCATGTTCAGTGTTGTTGACACATTTCCATGTTATTATAATTATGCTTTATCATGACTTTAATTTCATGGTTCTCTTGTTCTCTATTGATATGAATATTGTCTAACATGTATTGTATTCCTCATTTTGTTCAATGTTTATTCCCTTACTGGGATTTCTAGCTCACCCTTTTCTTATGCATGTCCTCAGGTTATCCCATGGAATGCTAAGTACAAGGGAATGTAGTTTTCATGTAGAGGATGTTTTCAATAAATATGTTGTATATCATTTTTACGTAGTTATATAATGATCCTAATCCCCAAATACACTATACCTCTCAATATTCTATGTTGTATCAAATGAAGTTCATGTAATAAATTAGGTTTAATTGTGTAATAAAAGATCAGGGTAGTCATTTTTGGTATCAAAGGATATGTTTAGTTATTTTTGGGATTAGGATTACAAAACCCTAGTAATGACTTAGAGTCAAGACTATGTACAATAACAACATACCTATGTTGTGGTTAGTATTGAGTAAGTGATTTATCGAGCTAATACATCCCTGTCCGGATACGAGAAGGTAGAGGCGACTCTAGAAAAAATGTATCCTAGGGGTAAAACCCAAAAACACCACTTTGTGCAAGACTCAAACAAGAACTGGTGAAAGACAATGGGCCTTGTTTCACTATTGGTTATGATACTCCCTAGGTATATGCTTTGGTAGATTCATGAGCTTAGTACAAACGATTATTAAGGGAAAAAACCCCATAAGAATATATGTTATGAAATAGATTGAGGATAACCTATATTTAAAAATAAGAAATCCGAAGTTATGATCTACTTATTCTTTATAATTTTATACTTTTTTGCTCAAAGATTCCTTTTGAGGATCAATGGGTTTGTATTTAAGACCTCTAATTATAATTTCTTTCTATTAGTAAATGGTGTGAAATTTAAGAACACGTTGAAAAAACCAATGTAATAGGAAATGTGATGATTTCCCAAATGATATGCCAGAGGTGACAAGAGTGGGTGCTCAAAAAATAATGAAAATACTCACTCAGAAGTCTCGAGTAATGAATAAAAACATGAATTAGGTGGAACACCCTCCTCCTCTATGGAAAGGCCATGTTGCCAAATAATATTTCATGCAGAAAAGTCCCCCCATGTTTAGTAGATCTTCTGATCTCCTCATCATGGAATAACGGATTATCTCTATTGAAATGATATTCTCTATCCTCCAGTGCTCGAAAGAGAAAAAATTTGTACTGGCGGTCTATCATTTTGATGGGGAAGCAGATCAGTGGTGGACAGTGATAAAGAATACAATGTCCAAAGAAGAAATTAATTCCATGAATTGGGAGAAAATCAAGAGGATGTTTTTGAACAAATATTTTCCTCGAACCGTCCATATCAATATTGAAAGAGAGTTCCTCAGACTCAAGCAGGAGAAAGATGAGTCCATCGGGTCATATGATGAAAACATTACATGTGTTGCAAGGTACACCTCTGGTTTTGACATGATCACCAAAAGCAAGGTGGATCCTTTTTTTAGTGGACTAAAGCCGAGTCTATGAAAAGTGTTGGTGATTCAAGACTTCGACAGTTATGAAGATATTGTTTGTTGTACCCTCAAGGTTGAAATGGAGATTGGAGACCCTCAGTGGTCTCATGGGACCAGTGAAAAGAAGTGGAAAATGGAGAACAACCTGGGTGGTCAATCCAACAAATCACATGATCGAAAGAAGCCCGACTGTTCCCCATGTAAAATTTTTGGGAAGAAACATCCTAGAAAGTATCTCAAGGGATACATGAATTGATTTAAATGCAGTTGGTTTGGTCATGTATCCATGAACTACCGAAGGGATATGATAAATCCTCCTAATGTTGTTGAAGAAAGGAAGGTGTGGATCAACACTCATCCAGAAGTGCAATGTTACAACTGCATGGATCTCAGGCATTATGCAAACCATTACCCTATGTCGAGGGTTGTCAGAGGCAATCAATAACAAACTATGAGGAAACATGGAAGGTCCTATGCTATTACTACCGCTAATGTGGAGCTAGACAATGATGTGGTGATAGGTATATTTGTTATTCATTCCAGAAATTTTAACGTACTATTTGATTCTGGTTCTACGCATTCTTCCATATCTTCCATTTTTTGTATAACAATTCAAACACCACCTCAAAATTTGGAAGAAATGTTATTTGTGAGAATAGTGAATGGGGAAATCATTATGTCCATGGCTTATAACACCCCTAGCTTATCGTTTGTGGACTAAACATCCTAGAAAATATCATCATACTTACTTTTGTGGATTTTGACGCTATCTTAGGCATGGATTGGTTGTCTTTATACAAATCCACTATCAACTAATCAGAAAGGGAGATCACTCTTCACATCCAGAAGCATCCTCCAATTCGTTACAAGTGAAAGTAGGGAGATGAATCTCCTTTCGAATAATCGTCTCTGTTGTGGATATTGCATCCTTACGAGCAAGCATGTCTAGATCAAATGATTTAGAAAAAGGAGAGAATCATGCTTGAAGACATGCCCATCGTGTGAGATTACACTGATTTATTCCCTGAAGAGTTTCATGGTATTCCTCTAGACCAAGAGGTTGATTTCTCAATTGAACTTATCCATAGATCTCTACCAATCTTGATGAAAACTTACAGAATAGCCACCACTGAGTTGGAAGAGTTGAAGAAGCTGTTGCAGGAGAATATGGAGAAGGGTTTTATACATCCGAGTGATTCACCGTGGGGTGCACTGGTCCTCTTATTCAAGAAGAATGATGGATCAATGCACCTCTACATTGATTATCGTGATCTCAAAAAAATCACAATAAAGAACAAGTATCCCCAACCATGGATAAATGAATTTTTTGATCAGCTTCTTAGGGAAAGTTATTTATTTAAGGTACACCTTAGGTTGGGATATCACTAATTAAAGGTGAGGAAAAAAGATATTCCCCAAGATGCCTTTCGAACAAGGTATGGACACTATGAGTTCATAGTGTTGCCCTTCAGACTCACTAATGGTCTGGAAATTTTCATGGATTTAATGAATAGAGTCTTTAGAGATTACCTTAACAAATTTGTGGTACTCTTTATTGATGATATTCTAATATACTCCAAAAGCAAGGAGGAACCTGAAGAGGTTTCGAAAATGTGTTAAAGACATTGCGATGGGAGAAGTTTTATGAAAAGTACAGTAAATGTGAGTTATGGATAGAGGAAGTATCATTCTTGGGGCTTGTTATCACCAGCAAAGAGATATATGTGGACCCTACCATGATTAAGGCAATTTGAAGAGTGGCCCAGTGCAACTTCTGTAATAGTGATTCACATCTTTTTTGGTCTATCTGGGTATTATCGACTATTTGAGAAGAACATTTCACGATTGTCAAACCCAATGACCATGTTGACATAGAATGTAGTAAAAATTTTCTGGACAAAAGAATGTGATGATTATTTCAAGAAGTTGAAAAAAGGCTTGTCACGACACCAATACTCACACTCCCAATAAGTAGAAAACTTTTTGTGGTGTATAGTGATGCTTCTACGAAGGGATTGGCCTATGTGTTGATGAAAAATGATAATGTGATAGCCTATGACTCAAGGAAGCTGAAAATCCATGATCAAAACTATCCTACTCCGGATCTGGAGTTGGCGGCTGTGATCTTTTCCATGAAAATCTGGCATCATTATCTCTATGGGGAGAAATTTCAGATATATACTGACCACAAGAGTCTAAAATATATATTCACCTAGAAAGAGCTTAATATGCGCTTGAGAAGATGGATATAACTCATCAATGATTATGACTGCTCAATTCACTACCATACAAGTAAGACAAAAGTGGTGGCAGATGCTCTATGTTGAAAGGATCCTGTATTTTTTTCAAGGATTTGAATTGAAAAGGATCCAATATTCTTAGATTTGAAAAGGATGGACAAGAGAATCATTAAGGGAGGAACATCTGAAATCCTTTGTCAAATGATTTCTCAACCATCCCTCTTAGAGATAATAAAATATTCTCAAAGAAAAGATGTGGGAATTCAAAAAAGGGTGGAAGCTGTTAGAAATTAGAAATCCTCTGATTTCAAAGTTTTATGCGGAAGGAGTTTTACGATTTGGGATTCGAATATTTGTATCATCCAATCCAGAGATAAAGAATGAGAAATTGAAGGATGCACATAGCTCGACCTTCCCTATCCACCCAGGGAGCACAAAGGCGCATCAAGATCTCAGAGAAAAATTTTGGTGGGACAATATGAAATGGGAGATTACTGAATATACATCAGAGTGTATAGTATGTCAATAGGTGAAGGATGAGAGACAAACGTCTAAGGGGATGATGTAACAACTACACATACCAATATGGATGTGGGAGAACATTACCCTAGACTCTGTCACTAGACATCCAAGTACATCCATAGGAAATTATGCTATATGGGTCATTGTGGATCGTCATACAAAGATAGCTCACTTTATCGCGATTTAAGAGGACTTCTCATTGAATCAAGTTGCGCAGATTTACGTCAAGGAACTTGTAAGAATGCATAGAGTACCACTATCTATTGTATCTGACCATGATACTAGATTCACCTCAATGTTTTGGAAGAGTCTTCAACATGATCTGTATACTGAGCGGAACATCAGTATAGCTTATCATCCTCAAACTGATGGCTAATCCGATATGACTATCCAAACACCTGAGGACATGTTGAGAGCGTGATCAATAGAATTAAAACATGGGTGGGATCAACAGCTTCCTCTGGTTGAGTTCTCTTATAATAACAGTTTCTACTCGAGCATCCAAATGGAACCTTATGAATCCCTGTATGGGAAGAGGTTCAGAACACCGACATGGTGGGATGAAATCGGTGAGCGTAAGCAGCTAGGACCTGAAATAATCGAAGAAATGGTGGAGAATGTGAAAACCATTCAACAACATATCATGGCAGCCCAGAGTCAACAGAAGAGTTATGAAGATAACCGTTGAGAATACCTTGAGTTTAAAGTTGGATACATGGTATTTCTATGCATTTCTCTATGGAAGAAGGTCATGAGGTTTGGAATGAACGGGAAGTTAAGACGTAGGTACATCGTCCCCTTTGAGATTCATGATCGTGTCAGGGCTGCGACCTATAGAATAGAAATTCCACCTAATGTGGCCAAAGTACATGATGCCTTTCTTGTATCACTCTTAAAAAAGTACATACCAGACCCTTCACATGTACTCTCTTCCAAGGTGGTATTGTAGGAGGATGATAAATCCTATGAGGAGAAACCAATGAAAATCGTTGATCATAGAGACAAAGTTCTAGGCAACAATACTACTCATCTAATCAAGGTACTTTGGCGAATCCATAAGTACAAAGAGGCAACATGGGAACTGGAGGAAGCAATGAAGGAAAAGTACCCACATTTGTTTGTGTCCTAGAATGTAAAATGAAATTTCGAGGGAAAAATTTCATAAGGGGGGATGATTTTAATGACCCAAACATTCATTAATGAAAATACCTCTTGATCTAATTAAATGTATCTCCATGAAAAATGTTTATATAAAATGTAAACTTATTTGGTTTAATGTTTTTGGATTTTAAAATACTGTTACGAGTTCTAAACATTTCTAATATAGTCGTTGAGCACTGATCACATGATTAGTATAAATATAGGACATTAACAAATCCAATTTACTCAGAAAAAATAAGTGATGGCCTCATATAGTAGATGTTCCCCATACGAAGCTCATTTTTCAGAGCGTGGAAAGGAGTTTGAATCATTGGGCTTCGCTCTTGACCAAGGCAACGCCAAGCTTGAATATGTTATGCTCGAGCAGGACTGCCTATGAGATAAGTGGAAGTTGATAATGATTACCACCCGAGAAATGTTATCCGAGCCACCCCAAGAGTCTGTCACCATCACATACATTAATCTTCGGTCTTATGTAGGTGTCATATGGTGTTTTGTAACAAGACTATATAACTACGGTTATGTACATATCTTTTTTATATAATAATGAATATACATTAATTTTACATTTTGTTACCTTGTAAATAGTTCTTAAAGCAGAAATGGGATTTTTAGTTAATAATTAACTAGTAAATCTATTTTGATGAATTTATGAATTTTTGTATTGAATAATATTATAACAATATTTTATTATTATTAATATAAAATTTATTTTTATTAAATATAAATGATAGTATATTTTTATCAATGAAATTGTAATTAATATTAAGGATCGAAAGCCATTCGTGTCAAAACCCATGAATTTTTGATAAATGAAGATTTTTATTTTAAAAGAGACAATTAACATATTTAAAAAATTATTTAGATAAAATATATATTATTTCTGGAATCTTGATGTAAAAATTTTCCAACGGTGAATTTTTCATAATTTTATGAGACAATCAATTTTTTGGGTTCAAAATTAAATATCGTTTAAAAATATAATGTGTTTTATGACATCATAATGACCCAATAGTTATGTAAAAATATACTATAATATTTACTTTCGGCCAATAAATATTTCAGCAATAAAATAATGTGATTTTTTATTTGTTTGACTTATTTTACAAAACATTAATAGACCTTTCAATACTTATTAAACATCTTGTCTTTTTAAATTGTTTTCCTTGGGTGTGTCACTCACCTCCACATAAGCAACCCCATTATTTTAAGAAGTTCATACATTGGAATTATAAAATATTTTTTTTCCAATTCCCTTTTTCAAAATCCCTGGGAAAAAACAGTGGGATGGTTTGTGGTTTGGATGAGTTTAATATGAGGTGTCTGAAAACAAAATAATAAAGAATTCCCTCACCTTTCCTATATAAAACCACCAAATATCCCACTTCCTCCTCACTAAAAGCCTTTTTATTTCATACAACCTCTTCCATAAACTCTCTAAAATCCTCCCAAGGTGCTTTAAGTTCTAAATAATCCTATATCTAGCCTCTTCCAAGCCTTAGGAAGCACACTTCCATGTAATGGTTTTTTCTTCCTTTCTCATTTTTGTCCAATATTCTTTATGATGTTATACCCTTTCAATTTAATTTTTAAATGTTTGGTTATGGTTTCACACCTCCCCCATAATTCCCTATTTATGTTTTAATGATGGGATACCCATTTCTCTCTCATTAAAAGCCTCCCTTGTACACCTGTTACTCTGCTGAAATTATGAAAAGAGTTTTCTCTCTCCTCATTTAAACTCAAGCAATTCTTTTGTATCATGAATTTAAATTCAATTAAATTTGTTGGAACATGTATCTATATGACCCACATACAGTCCATGTCAAGTATATATTATTATACACCCCTTTTCCTCTCATATACCATTTTTTGAGTTCTTATGTCATACAGCTATGCTGCCGAAATTGCACTACGTCTTTCCTAGCCAAAGTCATTGTGTATTGAATACCATGCCCATTTCACAATCAAGGGTATTCACCTATATGAACAATTAATTCTTTTTATAGAGTTTAATGTATTTATTCAACTTTCATCAACCATGGAATAAATTATTATATTGAATGATTTAATGTTTTTTTATCCTTGTGTCCCACTTATTCATGAAATGGAATGTTTAAAAATTGTGCACCCTTATAGCACTCTAATGCATTGGGTAATGTAAAGTATCATGATACGTAATGTGAAATGGGTGTTGACTCATTCTTATTCAAGTGCAACGAGGGTTTACCAATGCTTCACGTACAATGAGTATTTACTCATGCTCTATGTGCAATGGGCCTTGACTCATGCTAATTCCATGTTAAGAGTTGTTGCCACATTTCCATGTTATGATTATCATGATTTATCATGACTTTATGTTTATGATTATATATTTCTCTATTGATATGCCTATTTTCTGACATATATTGTATTCCACATTTTATTCCATGTTTATTCCCTTACTAGGCTTTGCAGCTCACCCTTTTATTATGCATGTCCTCATGTTATCCCATGCAGTGCTAAGTAGGAGGAAATGTAGTGGTCAGGTAAAGGATGTTTTCAATAAATATGTTCTATATCAGGATTTAACATGTTATTTAATGATCCTAAGAACCAAATACACTATACCTATAGATATTATATATTGTATCATGTGAAGTTCATGTAACAAATTATATTTAATTGTTTAATAAAAGATCAGGGTTTTCATATAAAAGCTCTCTATGATCAACAATATAAATTGGATTTTCATCATATGAATGGTTATATTACAATTAAATTACATATTTCCTAAAAAAACGATATGTATATTCCATATAAATTCTAATTATTGGAACTTGAAAAACATTATATACATGATATAAAATCATAGGTGGAATTATAATAAAAAATAAGACCGCATACATAAAAAAAGACGCCTTTCCTCATCTTACCGGCATAAAATTTCATCCTACTATGAGTTTTCCTCATGTGATTCCAGATAATCATTGCATTATTGGTATCCTCATATTCTAATTCTACTCCAATCACCTTCTTTTCCTGAAAGGCATCACAAAAATCTAGTGTTTTAACACTTCTTTTCATATAATTCCTCAAAAGGATCAATCTGTATACTGGAATGAAAACTTCTATTATTAGAACACTCATTTAAAAAATGACGTGGATCTAAAAATACCTATTAGTACATTGAATAATGTCAAACAATACCCTATATTGTCTGATTTTTTCACTTGTTATAGCCATCAAATTGAATATGACAAGCATTGATTATTTTCAATTCAATGCCCATTAACTTCTAAAGGACTTTGAAAAAGATAGAAGTGATCCTAGAATCACGGTCAAATACAATGGATAGAGGAACTCCATGAAGCCTGAGAACCTCCATGAGTTATAGTTGTGAAATATGATATAGAGAAGTTAAATTCCCTAAAATGAAGGGAATTTTTATATTTATTCAGTCAATCAACAATAATTAAAATCGCATTGTCACATCAAGATGTTATTTTCATCACACCATGAAGTCCATAGATATAATTTCCCATTTCTAGTCCGGAATTATCAATAGTTTCAGCATCCTATTTGGGAGTTATTTCACTTATTTAACCTATTGACATATCAAAAATATCATGGAAATATATACAATATCTCTTTTTATTCAATCCCTCTCTTAATACCTACAATGGACCCTACACATCATTGTGCTTCTCGGATGAAATGAAAATAGAGAATTATGAAATTCCATTAGAAATTATTTCTTGAACTGTGAATCACAAGGCTCACATAATCTCTTACAGAATCTCAAAAAAAAAAAACATTATCACTGTTAAATTCATGAAACATACCCCTTTTCAGTAATTTTATCTTATTCGGTAATGCGCCATCTCCCATCCATGGTTGCTTAATTATGTAAGAAAGAGATGACTTCACTGAAACATGAAACAAAATATGGGAATTTACTTCACCAAAAATATCCAAGCCAAAACATATCAATTAATTAATCAATTGGTCTTATTCAAAATCTACCATTATTAATAATTCATGATTTTTTCACCTCTATGAACCAACAATATTGTTTGAATTTCCATAATAGAAATTGATCATGTAATAATAATCCTTTATTTGTTCAATTCATCTTATCATACTAATCATTAATTCTTTCTGAGTGGATATATAATTCAAAATTGTATGGTCAGTTTAAATTTCACATCTGGAACTATTTAAATGAATCCGGAATATTTCAAAGTGAAAACCATAGCTATTAATTCCCAATCATGTGTCAGATAATTTAACTCATGAGGATTCAGTTTTCCTGAGGAATAGTCAATTATTAGATCATTCTACATCATAATATAACCAGGTCACTTCAATGAAGCATCAAAATAGATGAAAAATTCACCATTTCTAGAGGGTAGGTCCAAAACTAGATCATTTACCAATCTCTTCTTCCGTTCCTAAAAAACATAACAGTTTTCTATCTACATAAATTTATCCTCATTTCATGTAAACATTGTTTGAGAGATAGATAACCAAGATTTTTTTTAACAACCCATATGTAATAAACTTATAATCCATGAAATATATGATAATTTGTATCATTTTTATGTCTTTTCAATACATCAACCACTTATGTTTTGGCAGGATCAAATGCTATTCCATCCTTATTTACATTGTTTGCAAGAAAAGAAATATATAGAAACAAAAATTACATTATCTAAAATTTCCTTTTCACATTATTTCTTTGATTGTTTGGAATAAAATACATAAATTGTTTCATAATCTTCATAACATTTTTAAAACACCACAATATCATCTATAAAATCAATGTAGAATATTCCATATATCCATGGAATATTCCTTCATATGATCCATGGAATATTCCTTCATATGATCCATGAATATAGTAGAAGAATTTATCAAACCAATAGGAATGAAAAAAAACTCATAATTCCCATATCTATTATGAAAATCAATTATTTGGATGTAATCCTCCTTCACATTCTGCTGATCGAACCAAAATCTCAATTTAATAATGGAAAACACTGAGCTCACTGAAGCTGATCAAACAATTAATAAATATGGGGAAAAGGATACTTATTCTTCAAATAAATATTATTTAAACATCTATAATTAATGAAAAGTCTCGTGGACACGTATTTATTTTTATCAAACAAAATAGGGGCACCCCATGGGGAATATCTAGGGTGAATGATGACTTTTTCTAGAAACTCATGAAACTGATTTTTCAATTCATGAAGTTCCACTCGAGGAATTAGATGGGGGGTTCTTAAATTGGATTTGAATCATGAACTAAGTCAATAGTAATGTCAAATTCCAAATCCGGTATAATAGTGGGTACCTAGTCAGTAAAGATGTGAATGTATTCATATACCACTCGTACATCATTAATCTAAATGGTTCCCATGTTTCAAAAAATATGACCAAGATAACATTCATTTCAATATTTTAACAGTTTCTCAACAACCAAATACCTTATCAATTTTATGTTTTTATTATTGAAAAATAAATAAATCTTTTTTGGAAAAAACAACTTCATTAGCTGTACTGTTAATCTTATCAAGATAAACAGAAAGGAAATCCATTCCCAGAAAAACAACACACTCTACTTAGGGAGAATCCAAAAGTTCTATAGATAATTTCCTTCTATAGAAAACAACAAAAATATTATTATCATGCATTTTTTTCTATAATATTTCTCCCTCATGTTTGAACCATATGACCCAGTTTCATTTATTTAGGTGAAATTTCTATTTTACCCAAAAATCTCTCAGAAATAAAGAAATGTGTGTGCCATATATCAAAAAAGACATTAGAAAAATTTTATTAAAAAAACAATGTTACTAATAAACCTTTATTGGATGGCCCGTAAACTGTAGACATAGTCACAAATGATACCAACCACACCGTTTTTCTTATAATATGGTTTCATTCCATCAATCAGATCTTTTGTTGGTAAGGTATTTTTATAAAGAACTATCTAACCACATTTAAAACAGTTTATAGTTTACTTATAATAGCTAATATTAAGATTATTTTCATAACAATTTTGGGTCACATGTCCAAACATACCACATTGAAAAAAATTCCCAGTTTTTATAAGGCATTCCCTAGGGTGATTTTTACCACACATTTCACAAATTGAAAACAAAAAATTCTTATTATAAGATTTCATTAATTAATTCTTACCCATCTTTTTCCATATTAACATATTATTATTCTGGCTTTCAAATTTCATATGATTAATAAAAAACTACATTTCAACCCTCTCAGCACATCAGACAAGTTTCTCATAACTATAAAATTCACATGATGCCGATGCCCTTTGACATCATACCTTGAATCATAAGTCAAATTGATTCATTTATCTATTAATATCTCGAATAATTTTTTGATCATAGCTTTCAAATAGGGAGTTTTTATCTTCAAACATGGATATTGAGTCCTAATCCTTTTGTTTGAATTCAAGTAATTTATTTTCCATGCAATTTTCAATCACATAAAGAAAAAAATTTCAAGGAAAATATTCTCAAATTCATCCCACTCAAAAGAATCAATATAATTTCTATCCCTGATATTCTTGACCATTGACCACCACCGGTTAGTTTAACCCTCAAAATAATAAATGAAAAATCATAACATTATATTTTTATGAACACTCTATAACATCGAATATCATTTCACGGTCTTTAATCCATCTTTCAGCCACCACTGGGTCAAAATATCCACTGAAAATAAGAGGGTGGTGCCTCATAAAAGGTTCCAATATCATCATGTTTCTTTGAGGATGATTTATTGGTCCAATTTCAAGGATTTTCACCATTTATAGCCAACATCAACTGATTAATTACTATAGAAAACTATCTGGTTCTAGCTGGCACTGTTAAAGGATGCAGATTGAGAAAGATAACATCATCTCACTATATTCCTACTCCAGCTTCCCTATTAATTTTGAGGAATGATTTGTAAAAATACTTATCTTAAATGAAGAAAAATATTAATATTAAAATTCTATAAAATATCAACATAAAAATCACTTATAAATAATTAATGGTATATGTTGGACATCATCTTTACAACTGAAGTTAACTGAAGAATTATCTGATAACAACTATAAGGACTCATCTTTAAACATTACAAAAGTAATTAAATTTTATTTAGAATCCACTTCTTAATATTCTCAATGATCATATATTTTTAATTTATTAGAAATTTGCGAAATAATTCATACATATCAACCAATAATCAAAAATTGTTTTTAAAACTAATACAATACCCATTTTTTCATTATACAAATATTTTTAATAAAAAACATGAAATCCTTTAATGAAAATTCTCCAAAACATTAATCATAGCTTCTACATTTCTATTACCCATCCTTAAACCCTATGAAAACCCATTTAAAACATTGGAAGTGAAAAAAACCAATTATAAGATATAATAAAAAGGATATATAAATTTAGTATATTAATACTTATAAATATATGAAAATATTCTCACAATGACATACTTCTCACCCAATACGAATCATATAGTTACATTGTAAAAAAAATTAGATTTTCATAAAACAATGAAAACATAGATAATATGATAAAGGTAAAATGCAGAATTAATTAATTATGATTTGATACCCTTATGGATACAATATGATTTTCAATACTCATAGTTACCTTACAATGTAACCCACATAGCTATCTTATAATCTAACCCTCACGGAAACCTAATGGTGTAACCATTGCAACCAGAATTGGAGTAACCCTATGATTGACCTATAACATAAACATACCCTATTTATTGGAGGCAGATATAGTTCCAAAGCTTCATCATAAACATTTCTCATGAACAATAATATAATAATTAAACAATAATACCTTCATAAAATAATTCCGTAGAATTTTGAAAAAAAATATAAATTTAATGGAGGATTTTTAAAGAAAATTCCCATACCAATTTCTTATAATTGAAAAGATAATTGATAAAAATAATGACATATTTTTATACACTACAAATTTACATAATTATAATTATATAATCATAATTCATTTCACAAATACCCTCAGTACCACATAATCAATAATGTATAAGGTTAACCCAAAAAATGGAAATTGGGTTAATAAGTCCCCTATATCTGGTCTGTCTTACATGAGACATGTAAAAAACTAATGTATAATCGGACTTATTGAGTTATTAATAAATTAATGAAATTTTTTATTATTTATTATTATTTATATTATATTATTATAATTTTGTTACACTTATTTATTTATAATATTTGGTTATTTTCTTTTTTTTTCGGGTGGATTTTTTTCATGGTTTCAATGGTTTGTTCACTATGGATTCTCATGTAAAAATATGGAGAAACACAAAAATAGAAATTACATTTTATTAATTAACATACAGAATATTAAATTTTATTATATATAATTTTGGTTATATGGTGTGAGTGTGAATTATTAGATAAATTATTAGCAATGAACATTAGTTTATTTTTGGTGAATTTAGATCATTACAAACCAGTTGGTTTTATTATTTAATATTATATATAAACACTTGTTACAAAAAATAATAAAACATTTAATATATATAATAAAATATGATTTAACTAAATTAATGTTCTTTTACCTTCCTTGAAGGTTGTAATGGATATTGAAAACACATTATAAAAAATATTCGTTAATCGACACATCACTGAAGATGTTTTTATTTGTAGAATAAAAGGGATATGAGAATTGGTATGATGATGAGTATTTAAATAATTTTTTTAATATTATACATTAAATAAAATGGTGGAGTTTTCATGACTATTGGATAAGGAGTGTTGAAGAGTGTATAAGAAAATAAAAATAATTTAAAAGAAAATGAATGTGTATTTTACCTCGTGAATTCCCTTCAATGATCACCTCCTTAAGACCCATTGTGTTGGCTTTTTTTGGTGATACCAGAAGGTATTGGACATGGATATGAGGCTTAGAAATGTACTTGTTCTGAAACTAAGCATGATAAAATTACATTATGTGTGAGGATAATAAGTCGTGATCAGTGGTATTTATAGTTGAAGGGAGAGGTGTTTTCTCATTATTATATTAATTAGATTATTAATATGGCACAAGACTATTAATAGTTTAGGAATTATCATAAAATATATTAAATTAATTAAGATAATTATAATAATATGTTCCTTACATCATTCATGGATCAAGGAATAGTGCATTTAGCATCTAATATATAAATATGGTAGCTTATAGTATTTTACTATTCAAGAACAATTCATGTATTTGAGAAAACATTTAAACAAACCACCCTCACCATTTTTTGAGGTGTAGAATTAGAAATTGAAATCCATTTTTCAAAATTAATTTTATAAATAGGTGAAAATTAATGTTTAAATAAAACACTTCTTATTTATAAATACTAGTTTGAAAACTATAACTGACTTTACGACACAATGAAAAATTATATAAAGTCTCATTAAATTATCTCATAATTAAATGAAAAAATAATAATTTATGAATCTATTTTATAAAATTATACTTTCTTTTAAAACATTATATCAATTAAAATTTTTTATTAAATATTTAGGATCTATAAAAAGAGAAACATATAATTTATCATTTTCCGAACAATTATTTACTTGTTCAATTATATAAACATGTCCTATTTTCTCTTATAAGATGGAATAATTTTATCTATAATTTATTAGTTAAGGATACTATTATATTTGAAAAAATATTAGTCCTAATGGTCGTGTTACTATTCTTAAGGTCATTAACTATTCCCCCAATATAAATTCCTTAATTTTTATAAATACTAATTAATTAATTATAAATTTTTAATGAATCTAAAAATTTTATTCCTGAATGAAAGTAATATATTTTATAAGTACATGGGTTGTTAAAATTAAAACATCATTTTTTACATAAATTACATTATGTAGCTTCCTTGCAATTAAGACAACATAATAAGAGTATAACTATTTTTTATCTTAATCTTTAATGTATGTTTTCTTCCTTAAATTGTTTTACTTGCCATTTTTTTTCATTAATAACCATTGATCATATTTTTTATGTTTTGAAGGAGATAATGGTTTAAGGTTACGACATGGTCAATAATTTTTTTATTTCATAATGAAATATATTTACTAAAATATTCAATTTTGTCTTTTCCAAAAATTACTCATTAATAATCTCTTATTATTTTGTATTGTCATATAATGGGACATTTTTGGGACAAGTTTAGATATCGAGGTTTTTGATAGTATACAAATAATTATGAGATAGAATATTCAGGAGGCAGGTAAGCCTGCTCCTCAAAAAGCTGTTATTAAAAAAATTAAATAGTACCAAATAGTTCAAATAAGTGGTGAATTACAAAGCTGAGTGGCATCTCACCCCAAAAATCCATTTGTGCCAGAATAGAGAAATATCTTGTCAAAAATAAAAGATCAACTGCAACTAACATCCATAATGGATCTTTTAGAAAGATCATCAGCAACCTCGTTTCCCTCTCTATAAACATGGGAGACATCAAGAGAGATTGATTTCGTAAGATGAAGATAGGTAATCCATGGAGACAGCATCCTCCATGGTACATTCCTTGACGAATCTTTGAGAATTGGCACAACAATAGATGAATCCGACTCAAGCCATTGTCTACTCTAACTATATTGTGCTTCATACCTTATCGCCTTTATCATAACCTAGAGATCTGCTTCAATTACAATCCCATTTCCAATGAAGTGGAAGAAGAATCCCTTCATGAAGCCCAGAAATGTACATAAGACGCCACCACAGCCAGCAAGTCCTGGTACACCAGATGTCGTCCCATCAATAGTTACCGTAATTCAATCATAGATCAGTGGGATCCATCAGATGTATTTCACTACATGTGGTTTCCTTGACCTGCCTCTAACACCATGTGTCCTCATGATAATCAATTCAGAAAATGATTGTTCATTGATCCGGTTTGAATTTTAGAACTATGTCTGATGGTACGATGAATAGCCAGTATGCCATCATGAAAAGAGAGTTAAAAGTTTTTAAAAACAGATTATTTCGTGCCTTCCTTGTGTACGATAATATAGTTATACCAGCTATAAGCAATAAAGAGTGCACCTGGTCACTGTAGTCTGCCTAGTAGACTAATGTGAGAAGCTCCCCAATAGTCACGAAGCTGAGGCAACACCAAAATATGACCTTCACATAGCTCCACAGCCTGATGATAAAAATGAAACAAAAAAACAAAATATATGAAGGACTCCTCAGCACCCAAGTTGAAGTAGAAAACCAGGGCCATATGCAGTCCAGTCTATTGAAGAAGAAACTGGACAGGTAGTCACTGCTTTGATATTTTCCAAACAAGCATGGAATCATTATGGGAAATAAACGACTTTCAAAATCCAGCCACCGATGAAGGAATCCCAGATGATGCATCACATTGAATATTATAGCATTGGTGGCGGGAAAACATCACATCATGATCAGGCATCTAGACCAATATGTCACAGTCCGAATAATCATATTTGGATATATCTATGATAAGATGACTAGGATGATTATTCTAAGAATTTATATTACCTTACAATTCTGAGAATGAATGATTACTCAAAGGAAGAGGGATACAAATGTTATTCTTAATGGGATAGGACAACCAATGGGTCATCCAACAATTCAAATGAGAATCCATACAATCCAAAAATTTGGAGTGTTCCATGATCATTTTGTAATCCTTCTTGATTGATGTCAAAATCGAGGATTATATGTACATAACATACTGACTATACAGCCTGTCAACAAATCAGGTAACAAGAATCTCCTCTGGGAAATCAGGCATTAAAATAATCCTCCATGCAATTTATTGGATCAAGGCATCATTAAAAATCTTGATGTCTTTAATTCCCATTCAACCCCAACCCACCAGTTTGATACACTCTTTCCATGCATCCATGGCAAGAATCCTTTCATAAATCAGAGTAGTACAGTTAAAGTCATGTATCCTTCCACTCAATACGTTGACAAGGGATCTAAGCCATCTATACAATGAGAAAGAGTACTCAAACCGTGATGTAATAACAAAATTTAGCTGACAAATTAGAATATTTGTGAGGGAAGAAATATTTATTATTGATGTATGAATAATTCACATTGTAAGAGAACGACTATGTTTTTTATAAACAATGGAACAAACTATTATAGAAAAACTAATATACCATGATTACAATTTTTGTTTCTTTGTGAGTTTATCAATCCAAGATAGTTATAATAACAAATGTTTATTGTCAAATATAATTATATAAAAACATTTTTTGAAATTTTTAGTTAACCATAATATAATGATCAATTGACCATAACAGATCTAAAAAAAAGAATGACTCAAAGATATATTGACTTTGAAGTTAATTTGAGGTAAATGGGAACCATAATCAACCTAAACGCGTCTAATTACTTAAGAACTAATTTATAAATATTGAAATTCTTCCATATAGATTAAATTTATTAATTTCTGAAATTTTAGAAATTTAAATCATATATATAGATAATATTTGGGATTTTATTTTTTATCCGTGAAAAATATTCCTTGAAAATCCATACATAAATCAAAAAAGAAAATATTACATGTATATATGAGTAATTACCAAATTAAAAATAATTATTTAATATAATATTAAAAATTTAAGAGTAAAATATGAAATCCTTTATTTGATTAAATAATTAAAAAATAAATCCCAAACACTATGCTAAATAAGTTATCTTTTTGTCATGTTTATGGACAATAGCTAGGAAAAACGAGAATTTGTTCATCAAATATCCCGAAGACCTTCATTTTTAATCTATTTTTTATAATCCACCTTTGTTGGCGTGAGGTGGAACACTTACATGGTTTGTAGGCATATGTATTAAAAGTCCCATAGGCCTTAGATAAATTCATTCCCATAGGATTCAAACATTACATACAACACTGACTAACTACATGAGACTGCTCCTTCCCCAGCTTCTTCATCTTGATATTAGCTCCCCACTAGTGCATGGATATTCGGCTAGGAATTACCATGCATGCACAAGATTGTCTTGAAGGCAGGTTCCATACCCTCTCAATCTTGAAATTGTTTAGCTTATGCTATGGGGAATGCTCTTTGCTCATCCTACTTCTAGATCATGTTGTTTATAGGCTGCCTGGTTTGAATCTGCACTTATGGTGGGCCAAAGCATTTATGTGGCTCGAAGGCCTTACTGATCCAAAGGCCTTGGTAACCCGAAGGCCATAAAGGACTCAGTGATCCAATCGGTGGCCAGAAGGCCCAATCCGGGGAATAGTCTCGGCTGCTACAATACCAACAGTACATCCTACAATTCCCACTATAGTACATGATACAACATTGCTATAAGACTGCAATAATACCCTAGAAATTATGGATCCACCTGGATTTGATCCCGAGTCATCTGGATGCACATAAGGAGTCCTCACCAACTGGGCTAAGGTTCATGTGCTTCGACTCTACCAAATAATCATGAATATAGATCCACATAAAATATATTTTGTATCATTTATTAATATGGGTTCTTATTCTACTTTTATAGGAATAATATTGTTATTTATACTTATGTATTCCTCTCCCTTACATTATAATGAACAATATAGATACTTTTTATTTATCTTTCCATATTTCTTACTTCATTTACCATTGGTTTGGGAGTTTGTTTCTTTTAATGGACCCTTGTAGATTATGTTTAGGTTGTAGACTCACATACTAGGGGTAAACAATTCTTCAAATAGGATTCTCTTACATGGGTTTCCTTCCATGATGAGTGGATTAGGGTTTTACTTTATCTGATCCAATTATTTAAAAGTTATTATAATTTTTTTATAACCTCATTGCTTTATTTATTCAAAATATATATTTTTTGATATTGATAATACATTTTCATCCTAAAATAATTTTAAGATTATATTATAAATACCTAGATCTTGAAATAAATTGAATTTACATTTCATTTTTCAAATTCTTAAAACATTGTAAAAACAAACGCCCAATGATCGTACTAGTCTAGTTCCCTTAAAAACCAATAAATAGAAACAATGATGCACAAATGAGCTACATAATCTCCCACTAGGTTATTTTTGAGCTACACCATTCTTATACAAATCAAACATAATACATATTTTAATATACTGGGTGATATGAAACATAAAAAGGGGTGAGTTTGGACGCTGAGTAAGGATAAATAATAGATACATGTAAGCCTAAACATGATCATAGTATATAAAAACATGATAATAAATATATAAGATCATTCCCTACATATCAATGATCATAAACAAGTATTCTAGCATAATGATTGGCAGTTCATAATATGTATATCATAATGAAAAAAAAACATAAGCCATTAAAGAATAACATAAGAATAAAACATGGAATTGTGGAAAATATATAATCATATAATAATTTCCATTCTATTTAAGGAATCACCTCCATGCCCAACTTATTAGACAATGTCTTTTATTGAATTGAGTTAAAACCCCATTCCAACCTTGTAATACATAACCAAGTACATTTACCATTCCATATATATAATACTGAACCGAGTTCATTTACCATTCCACCCTAGTAATACTGAACTGACTTTATTTCCCATTACATCAATGTTTATCGATGGATAAACAAAATTGACACCCAATGAATTGAAGGTAGATATAGGTCATATCCATCTCATTATGAAATCATAAATACAAGTTCAATAATATTTTAAAAATCATATCATAACCCATGAAATGAAATGGTGATCATTAATATGTATTCATATAACAAACTATAGAAAAAGATACAATATTCATAAGGATTTCATCAATAATAAAACCCATGAAATAGAAACAAATTTCATAAACATGTAACTTATGAATGGGAAAGGATATCATAAAGACTATAACATCAAGAATAAACCATTCGTAGAGTAAATATTAATGGAACCAGTGTATCATTACCAAGAAATTCATGATTAACATCAACTGATGTAATTATAGATAAAAAATAATTTTTAAATATCATTTAGAAATTTTTCATGAAAAAAATATCAGTCATTCTTTGGAAAGTTATTTTTAATCCATAAAAACATTTTGAAAATCATTTGTAATGGAAATACTTTAATAAATTATAAATAATACGTTAAATTATTATGCAAAAAAAATTTATCTAAAAATTATAAAATAATCTTCAATCCATTTTAATACACATTTTATTTGAAAATAGTTTCAAAACATTAATATAAGGCTAGAAAACGTTTTGAAAATCATTTTATTGAATATACATTCCAAACTTGTAAAAAAGCATGAAAAACATTTCCCCCCAAAATAAATTTCCAGGAAAATTACTATTACTAAAATGTCATTAATTTTTTTTTAAACATGTAATGTAATACTTATAGAAATGATAGCGGGTAAATACATACAAGTTATACAAGGAAAATTGAATATTTTTTTGCACAATAAAAATGTTAAAAAAAATTCTTGTTCAAAAAGAAATATGAATTTTTTTAAAACATTGGTAAGAAAAAAAGTTAAAAATTTATTTTAATGATCATACAATATTAGTATAATGGTCATGGAATCACTTTTTAGAATGCATGGTTTTTTAGTAACAACCTATTCCGACCACATGTAGGGTAAGGTCAGGCATTCCTAAAACTACCTTTCTAACTATCTTATAAACCATAGAGTGAAATAATGATTCCAATACAGGAATATATCTTGAATACCCAAATGAGATTAAAATTCGGGAATTTTTATGAATTATGGATCATAATATTTCATCAAATAATGCATAAACATAAACAATCTTGATAAGGGATGATATTGTTTCAATAAACTATTACCACATGGAATCATTGAACCAAACACCCCATATAAGGAAATGAATTTAAATGAAGCTCTAAAATATCATGAAAATAATTATTTTCATTATATAAAATTTCAAATTCCATATATACACCACATACAAAAACATTGGTGCATAACATGGTATGTGCCGCAAAGATGGAAAATTGAGACAAAAATTACATTACCGATTTTTTGACATTTGAAACATAAACCGTATGACCGGAAGATCATCAACTATTTAAGTAAATACCAATATATTTCAGCAGAAGTGATATATAATACATTATTGGCCATTATATATTCCACACAAAAAATGTAAGTAGTGGATAACACATGTATCTCATGAAAATAATTATTGAGATGAAATCCCCTTAACTTATGTATTGAATCTCTTCGTATACATACAAAAATTGTGTTTAAAAAATATAAATTTATTATAAATATATAAATAAATATATAATATTATATATAATACCTATATGGTTTTATTATGACTTTATATTACCTGCTTATTTTCAATTTTATGTTAATATTTCACTTCTGGTAATATCAATTTTGTTCTTCTCATGTTTTAATTTGTAATATCTTTAGTACTTATATTTATATCCTGATTTCTATAATATAAAAAAAGATTTAAATATAATTTATATTCATTATATGTCTATTTTAATAATTCTTGAAATAAAGAAGTGTAAAAGGCAATAAACTGTTCAAGGAGACGATAAGTCGTATATACGCATGATTGATATTTTTTGTTTAATTATTATGTTGAATGAATAAAATTATAAGACATATATGTATATGTATATATATATATTTGTGTGTGTGGGTATATAATTCCTTATAATATTATCTTTATTATTTCATATATACATATATATCATATATATTTATAAAACCCATCTTAATACATTACATGTAGTGTACAAATGAATCACACCACATTGAGGGGCGACAGTCCACACATCTTCAAATAAAATTAGTTTGTAAACACAAAATGTAAATTATAATGATATTTTTTGTAAAATAATTAAATAATATTAAATATATAATAAATATAATATATAACATATATACACATATTTTCTATCATAATTTCCACCTTGAGAGGTGCTAATGGAAAAATGAACTATCATCGTTTAGTGAGGCAATAGTCCTCAATACATGTACAAATTATGATTATTATCCCTTAGATGGATGGGTTTTTTAGTGTAGGTACAATTAATAGAATAAAAAATCATTTTACATTAAGTATACTTGTGTTTTTTAAAATAATACAATAACAATATTTTATGGAGTGGGAAAATAATATAAAAGATAGGAGTTCAAGGGAGAGTGTTATCTCTTAATCATGTAAATCCTTTTGGTTTGTGCGAAAAGGTTTCATTGGATTGATTTATTCTCAAGGGGTTGATTAGTGGTCTAAGGGAAGAAATTTGGGTATATATTTGGGCATACTTTGGTAGAAAAAATGTTATTTGAGAGGTTTGAAGAAGTTGGAGGAGAGGAGGCCTTTTATAATTGATGATGGCTGGCACTAGTAATATTTGATATGAAAGTAACCCCACCCATGTTTTTTTGTTTAAAGTGGAACAATAATGGTAAAAAATTGTGAAAATGGAGGATATGGTAGATATATGGCCATAAAATTTCTTTAGGACTAGTTTAAAGGTCGTTTTGGGTCTTAATATCTGGTTTAGTCCTTAGTTAATCTTTATTTATCCATAATCGTGGTAATTAATTTTAATTACATCACTAATATTTTGGGTCAAAAACAAGTAGGAGCTTATCAGAAAATATAAATAACTGTAACTACAAATATAGAATTCATTTTTCAAAAGTCCAATCACATACTTAGTATAAAATAATTTAAATATATTCGCATAGTTGGGTCGACAATGCGAGTTTGGTAATGTAAAAGAATTCTAATGTTTGTTGTGTTTTAAAAGTAAATTTCAAAATAACATTGATTAAATTGGACTAAATTGGATTTATTGATAAAAATATTGTATAATTAAAATTTTAATCCAATTCAAAATATAATTTATCCTTATAAATAAATAATATGAAAATTAATTTCGAATTAAAATACAATTTTTTAAACAGTTCGTTAAAAAATAAAACCATTCAGAAAAGTAACAAAAATTTATTATAAAAAAATTCTTTTGTTATTCATTTAAATTTTATGTTTATTTGACATATTAATTATATATAAGTTCCAAAAATTGAATTTAAAACTCATTCCCCATTAAAAAGTGGTAAAACTACCATTAAAAAATATAGGGTCTTAAGAATAAAATTAGGTTTTTTATTATCTTATTACTGTCTAATAAAATGGATGAATTTAAAAATAATTTTATTAATTATATAATATATATTACCGTAATATCACTTGCTAATTTTAATTAATTTTATTTATTGTGATAAAACATCTTTGTAAGCATAAAAATTGTTTTCTATAAAAAATATTACATTTATAGTTAATTGGTTCATTATAACTAATGAATTAATTTTTTTATTTGTGTAAGCCATTAGTTTTTATAAATTATTTATTGGAATTAATATTCACTAAAATTAAGTCTTGGTTATGAAATAATATTATATTTTAATAATATATTATTTTTTGGTATACCTCATCCATTCATGTTAAACAAGCCATCTAGGAATGCCATTTTTGAGTATTATGCAGGCTATCCTCAGTGTTCCATATAGAGAAATCCTGAATATATGTTTCTTGTTGTTTTCATAATCAAAACAAAATTTTTTAATATGAGATAAACTATTCTCAAGGTTGGGTGAATTGAAAATTATCAAAAATATTTAATTAATTTGAAAAACTAATAATTCAAAAACTCTCTTGCTTTTACATTCTACCCCCCTTAAAATGAATTTCACTCACTAAATTCATTTGGTTTATCAACAGTTTAATAATTGAGATTTCCTTTCATAGAGACCCTCCAAATAAAATGAACCCTTAAACATCCTTTTAAAAAGGTAATTTTTAAACATAACTGTTACCCAATTTAACTAATAATGAGATTCCCACATAGGAAAACAATGGTGGGATGTGAAAAAAATGGACATGGAAGAGAAATATTACCTTCAAGTAGTTATGTAGAGTGATATAGAAGAAGGAAAGGATAATTGTTTCCATCATAATTTCATAAATCTACGATAACCTAATGGAACTTATGATACATCAGAAATTCTGGTATAGGAAAAAAATTGGTTTCAATATATTTTTTTCTAATGATTAATAATATTCATGAAAAGATATACTTTCATTATTTTTAGACAACATTACCCATTTTTTAATTGATATGACTCACACATTTTTCTAAAAATTATGGTGAATTATTCATTCCTGTAATACTAACATATCAAGAGATATATGATATCATATCCCATTTTTTATTGGTTATCATCAACAAAAATATTTTTGAATAGGATATCTAATATGGGTAAATCCACATATAGAGTGATAAAATTCTAATCTTACTAACATAATATGACGTTTAACTTTAATGTCACATAAATGGTTATACTTATCACAGTTATGAAAGATGAAAATTCAAAGCATTAGAATGAATGTTAGGGAAGCAGATTTACATGGATCACCCCTTGTATCTCAAAATAGCTATTGATTTTCAAAATAAAATTACTTGAATAACATCGTTGTATATTCTCATGAAAGATTATAATAACATGAATTACTATAAATACTTTTGGAAGACAGGAGTGATAATTTATTGCAAGGGATGCGGGATATATTCCATAAATCCATGAAGTTATAGACATTATCATTTATAATATTGAAAACATTGTTAACAGATCCATTATCTGTTTTGAAGTAATAAATTATGTCAAATTTACTTGTTTATATAAATCATATCATTAAAAACAATTATCATAACATAAGGAACTTACAAAGGGTTAGAGTCCTTTAGTCAAAATTTCACATTTTCATTAAATAACTTTTCCCTTTAATTAGAGATATTTAACATAAACTTTTATATATTGAGTGAAATCCATATGTAGAATAATAATTTTATATTTAATCATTCATATAACATAATATATGATTCTAAATATATAAAAAAAGTGATTATATTACTTCATCCTTATTCTATTAAAAAGGTACCTCATTATATTACCCAATACCTCCTTCTTTCACATTTCATCTGTAGTCACTTCATCCTAAACAATGTGACCATTACCTACATCAAAATGGATGTTTCCTTATGGAGCTTTATTATTGGTACATTGAGTTTCATAATGACCATTTATTCCACACATAAAATACTTAAGCTTTAATGATGTATTAGGGATGAAAAAATTTGCATCCATTTGAGTAACTAAACACTTTATTTTTTCTTTATTGTCTCATGCTTTGGGACCTTATTTTAAAGATTCAAAACACCTTCCTATTCATCTAATACTTTCACATAGTGTATTCATTCCACACTATTAAAATAATGGAAACCAAATCATTTTTCACCATGGTCTCCATTACACAAACACTCAGTGAATTCTTTATTTCTCTTCCCAAGTTAGATTGAGAGTTGGTTATGGAACAGGTTATCAACCATGTTCTGTGAAAACTAATTAGGTATGATCACAAAAATATTTCACTCAAGTTATTATACCTATTGAATTCTCATAAAAAAATATCCAGTCACATTTTACATTAATCTACATCCTTCATGTTCCCACCATTGACTACAACCAGAAGTGTAGTGTGAGCATTACTTATTATAGAAAAACTCAACATAGTCATGATAATAATTACTTATTGAATATTTAAATCATGACATGTTATTTAATATATGACACCATATTATCATCCAAGTTTATTCAAATACATATTATATCCAGGGCCATTATATTGGTTCATGAATTGTTTTTTAATTTTGAAAGCATATCCCTCAGTAGTGTCAAAACAGGTGTGCACCAAGGCCCATTTTTGTGTATCAGATTTCCATTATTTAGGCCCAAAACATATTCTTGGAATTGGTTTTCTTAGGTACATATTTTCTAGGGCCACGTATACATGTTTTGTCTAGATGTGGATGTATTTCTTGGAATCCACTCACTCTATCCTTCAGTAAAATTCCAGGACATTTTCCTACAATTTTCTATATCCTTATACTTATCCTTAGACTTGTCCATAGAGTTATCACTATGGTTTTCTAAGCCACTTTTCCAATATTTTACTAAACATTATATATGATATCAACTATAATGACCATTATCTTGATATACATATTCATTATGATACATCAATATAATACTCAAAACATTATACGAATAAATGCCTGAAGACTTTACTATTCTAGAGTCTATAGAAACATCGAAACATTAACTCTAGTAAGTAAATGACTTACATCATCTCCCACTATGTTAATATTTAATAACATCTTTAATAAACACATCAAACATAATACATATATTCATAACCTGGTGGAAGGAAAACATAAAAATGGGTGAGCTTAGATTTTCAGTAAGGTAGAACAATGGAGACATGTCAGCATAAACCTTAGAATATGGTATATGAATATGATGGTGAAAATAGAAGATAGTACCCTAAATATCAATTATTATAAAAATGAAACCATTTATAATGATTTGAAGTTCATAAGACATGATTCATAGGGAAATAAAGGTAATAATACATGAAATCACAACATAGGATTAAAACATTGAATTGTTGGAAACAAATAAATATATAATGATTTCCATAGTTGTTAAGGCATCCCAAAAAAGGCCATATTAGGGGGAAAAGTATTTTATTAACCTGGGTTCAAAGAATGTTCTAACCCTATAATACTGAACCATGTTCATTTCCCAATCCATCCCTATAAAAATTAATTTAGTTCATTTTATGTTACAATATTGTAATACTGAATTGAATTAATTTCACATTCTAGACAGGTCTATCATTGGAGATATAAATATATACCCAATAAATTAGATGGATATATAGATCCCACCATTTTCATAATTAAATAAACAATAAATTAAGTGAAAAATAATAAAACATCATATCATAACCCATAAAACTAAATGGGTATCATAAACATGTATTCATATTATATCTTGTGAAAAATGATACACGTTTCATAATTATTTCATAAAAATCATAACCCTTGAAAGAAAAATTATTTTCAAAAACACATAACCTATGAAAGGGAAACTAGTTAAATAATGACAACGAAATAAAATATAAACTATTCATATAAAGAATACGAATGAAACCATTGGATAATTACCATTAATGTAAAGAGAAATATAAATGGAAGTTATTTTTTATGGAAAGTATTTTATAAATATATTTCATGAATGTTTCTTGAGGAAAATATCTTTTATTATTTGAAAAATGGATTTTTTATAAATAAGCCCATTTGAAAATTATTTTCATATAAAATACCATGAAAACTTATATAGAATACTTGAAATCATTTTAAAATACTTTTTCCTAGAGAACTTATAAAATAAGATTCAAAACATTTTTAAAACCATTTAATTTATAAACACATTGAAAACCTTATTATAATTCTTACAACCATTTTGAAAACCATTTTATTGAATATTCCTAGAAAACATTTAATGAAATCATGAAAACATTTTCTTAAAAAATTATCATTGAAATATACATTTTAAACACTTTATTAAAGAAATAATTTTTTTAAAATTTTAAAGGAATCATCAAAGAAAATAGGGTAGTTAAATCATTACATGTCGTATGAGGTAAAAAGAATATTACTTTTCTATGATAAAAATGTTAGAAAAAATTCTTATTTCGATTGAAACAAGAATATTCATTTAAAAAAATTGGTAATATAATAAATTTTAAAAAATTATTTTAATGGTCATAGGATATTAGTATTATATTCATGGAAATACTTCCTAGAATTCATGGTTTTGTAGGAACTCACTTTTCCAACTGAAGAGAGGGTAATGATCATATTTCATAAAAACACAATTTTTATTATGATATGTACCAATGAGTGATATAATGATACCTATAAATGAATATATCATTAATATTTATATATAATAAATTTAATGAATATTCTAGGGTGATGGATCATAATACTTCATCAAAGTGTGCATAAACAAAAACAATCTTGAAAATTGAAGATATTGTTTCAATAAATTCTTACCACTTAGAGACTTTGAAGCATAATCCAAAAGTGAGAAAAATAAATTACATGATCCTATAAAATATAATTAAAATAATTAGATTCATGATATACCATGTCAATGACCTTATATACAACTTATATAAAAATATGGGTTCCAAGAATGGACTCTGTCTCAAACAATGAAAATCGATACAAAAATTACATTACTGATTTTTTATCTTTTTAAAGATAAATCCCACGATACAAAAATAATAACAAGGTTATGAAAAAAACCATATATTTCAGTATTAGAGTAATATTATACTTTAATAATAAGTATATATTCCACAAAAAAATGTGAGCGGTGGATAAGGGATGCGTCTCACAAAACTAAAGAGTGAGATGAAATTCACTTACTATATGGATTTACTATCATCATACTCATAAAAAAATAATGTATAATAAATATAAATATAATATAAGTCTATGAAATAAACATATTAATTTATCTCATACCATATATGGTTTTATTAGGACATTATATTACACAGTAGTTAATAATTTTATGTAAATGTTTCACTTCGGGTAATATTTGATTTCTTCTTTGCTTATGTCATAATTTATTATATCTTTGGTCCTAAAATGTATATAATGATTTAGAGAACATAAAAAATTATTTAATTATAATTTAATTTTGGTATATTTTAATCATAATAATAAATATAATATAAAAGTATCAAATGTAATGAACCATACTTGGAGATTGTAAGTTGTACATACACATGAATGTTATTTCCAATTAATAGTCGTGTTGAATAAAGGAAATTGAATGGGTTATATATATATATATCCTTATTAAAGAGGAATTATTTTATCAAATATATCATATATATTAATCAAATCCATTTTTAATACATTCTATGTAGTTTATGAATTAATCATATCGCTTTGAGATGGTGGTAGTCCACACTTCCTCAAAATAAATTACCGTATTAAAACTCAATGTAATGTATAAATTATAAGATTTATAACGTAAATAAAGATGTTTAAAAACATCAAAACATAATATATAAAATATATAAATAGTTTCCAACATAATTTTCACCTTTAGTGGTGGTAATTGAAAAATGAGTTCTCATCGTTTAGTGAGGCGGTAGTCCTCCAAACATGTAATCATTATGTTTTTAACCGTTACATGTAATTGTGTGTAAGTGTAGGTATAATCCACATAGTAAACTCATCCGAGTATATTTTGGATACTGGTTCATTTATAAAATCATGAAATAATATTATTTTAGGGAGTGTAAAAATAAAATAAAACAAAGTAGTTTGAGGGAGGGTGTTACCTCTTAATTTGGTAACTCCTTTTTTTGTACCAGATGTCTTCCTTGGACTTCATTCAACATAAGAGGATGATTAATGATATAAGGAAGGGATGTTGTGGATATTTTTTTTAATATTTTTTCGGATCATTAATGTCATGGTTTGTTTGAATTCGTGAGAGGATATGAGGCCTTTCATAATATATGAGGGGTGGAACTCGAGTAATAATTTAAATGAGAAGAACCCCACCAATTTTTTTGAAAGTGGTTAAATGATGGAATAATTTCCATTAAATGGAGTATACTTCAGATATATTTCCAAAACAATTCTTTATTACAAGTGTATAGGTCATTTTTGTTCTTAATTATAAGCATTAGTCCTTTTTTATGCTTAATTTAACCTTAATCGTTGTAAAACTATTTAGTGGCTTCACTAATATTTCTGGTAAAAAAATGTTGAACATATTAGATATTATAAATTATTATGATTACAAATATGGAATTCATTTTTTAAAATTCAAATCATAGATGTGGAAGAAATTAATTTAAACAAAATCCCACAGTCAGGTTGATAATTCAGGTTTTTTAAGTGAAAAATTTCTAAACATTACAATCCTTTTGTACTCAATTTAAAAATGAAATTGATTTCAATGAATATAATTGAATTTATTGATATAATTATTATATAATTATACTTTTAAACAAATTTAAAATATATTTTATCTTTATAAATAAATAAGATTCAATTTAGTTTTGAATTAAAATACGTTATTTTGAACTACTCATTAAAAAATGTCACCTTATTGAAAATTAAGAAAAATTAATCCTAAACTAATTTTTATATTTTTCAACAAATTATGAAGTTTAATCCTTCATATTAAATATATTAAAATTCCATAAATTAAATTTAAAATGGTTTCCACATTAAAAGGTGATAAAACTACATTTATTAAAATATCGGGTTTCATTTATAAATTCAGATTTGTTCTTTTTTATTCCAATCCAATGTATTGGATGAATATAAAAAATATTTTATTAAATATAAAAAATATATATTTAATATCACTCAATAATTGTAATTATCTTAATTTATTATCATAAAATATATTTATGATCATAAAAATAGTATAATATAAAAATATTCCCTTATAGTAAATTAGTTCATTGTAACTAATGAGATCATTTTTTTTATTTATGTAAACCTTCAGTTTTCATTAATTATCTGTTAGTATTCATAACTTTTATCTAATTTCTAGGTTATCACTTAATATTATATTATAATAATGTATTGTTTTTCAGTAAACCTCAGCCATTCGTGTTATGCAAGCCATCAAGGAATATCATTTTTGCGTGTTACACAAGATATCGTCAACGCTCTATATAGAGAAATATAAAATTTATGTTGTGTGTAGTTAACAGAAACCAAAAAATATTGTCTTAATATAAAATAAAATATCATTATTGTTAGATTAAATGAAAATTTTCAATCATATTGAATTATTTTTTTAAAAAATAATTCACAAAATCTCAAGGTGTTACAGATTTTATTTAATATAAATATTTTATTAAATGTATTTATATTCTAAAATTGATTATATTATGATAAATTTTTATTTCTATTTATTTTTTAGTTTTAATGTGAGAAATTTGTTTTAGAAGATAAATGTATTTTTATATGCTTTATTCATTTAACGAACTGTGCTTTTAGAAACATTTAAAAGATTTCCAAATAACTTTCTCATGTTTTTATAGTTAAATGGATATAACTGGAGTTATTTTTATAACCTTTATCAATTGATATTTGTATCTATATTTATATAGATACTACCCAATTCTCATCTTCTTGAAATTTTTTTAGACAATATAAATCATTCTATTATGAATCATTTCATAAAGTTTATGAGCTTTTATTAAAAAAATTATAAAATAACATTTTAATATAACATGTGATAGAAATAATGGATTGTTTCACCCAATATACTACCAAATTTACCTCCTCTTAATATTATCCAACCTAATAGTGAAATAAAAATTTAAAATTAAATAAAAAAATTATTATAATTTTATTTAATTTATGTTATTGTATATTTTTATACTCTGTATTAATGAATACCTATTATATAATTAAAATTAGAATTATTTAAGGTGAATAAATAATTTTTTTTCAATTAAAAATATCATTTTATATAAAATATCTAATTTATATATAAAAATTAATTTATCATATATAGTAACATAATTTTATAAATTAAACATTATATTTTCTATCATAAAATCAAAATTTTTTTGGGTTGAAATTTTGAGAGTTTACTAATGTACATTATCTTTCATCGAATGGAAAAAAAATTTCATTTTTTCATTATTGGTTTGTTTTATAAAATCATAAATATTTAATAAGGATGTATTAATTAATATAGGTTAATCTAAAGGCAAAAATATATTATTTTATTATTATAATTTATATTGAATAAATATATTTTTTTTCCAAACCATTAAATAACTTTCCAAAATAATATGGTAAATAAACATTTAAATAACTAAATTTTGTGGATTAAATAATATCCCTGGAACAAATTTATTTTTAATAATTGATTGTGGATCTATCATTAATAAATTTCAAAAACCATGCTTTAATGGTCCAAAACCATGATCTACAACCATGGGTAATCCATTGGTTTTCTATTTTCCAAAATATAGACTTCCATGGCCTTTATATAGAAATTAATAAAAATAGTTCTGTATGTTGATTTATATATCCCCTAATCACTGCATTGAGGTCACTCTGAAATTCATTATCAATTACCAACATATATTACATACCATTAATCCATTTTTTTAATGCCTATAAACTCTCAATAAATCACCTCTCTATGCTTATTATGTGATAATTAAGGTAAGGGGTTCTCTCCCTCAAATTTATATTAGAGAAATTTATTTATAATGATATTTTTATTCTCAACTAATTTTTTTTCTTGTTTTTATGAATATTACTATACTATCCATTTGATGCCTCGATAATGAGATACCACCTTCCCCTCTTATTAACTTCTTCTATGAAAATTAATTCATACATTTTATTATACTAAAATAATCTCATTATTTTCCAGGATATTTTTTTATTTTTAATAAAAATACCCATTATCATTAAAGGATATTAACATCGATTTAACTAAAAAAATTTATTGGGGAATATCATGTATAAAATCCATGTTCTTTAACCTTGTTATTGAGAGGATGATATCTGTTCTGATATTATAAGATAGATGTGGCATATTTAAAGTTATACCTATTAAGGGTGTTTCCTTATAGTATTCCATTGCATTCGATAATGATTTCATCAACTGAGATACCATACATCGTTCATGGCTGTTAATCACAATGACATTATATAATGAGCCCATGTTTAATGTTATTGACTTATTCTTATGATTTCACCTTCATATTATTTCCAGATACCGATGATTCCTTTATCTTATGATATTAACATCTCATGAAATTATTCAATATTTATGTATATGATTCCTAGATTTCTATGTAATCATGATTTTTCTTCTTGATTCAAATGTATTAATTTTCATCATTCCAATCCTAATTATTCGATTACATAGATTTATATCTCACCCCTTTTTGTAATGTGTTACCTATGATATCTTATGTATAATTAGAAGATAAATTGTATAAAATATAATACTATAGAGTCTAAATAATGATGATGTATTTCATTTTTATGTTTTTTATTATATATATAATTTCACAAAGTCACTATACCACTTGAATATATAGGATGTCTTTTTTGGATTTTATGTTAAAAATCATGTAATAAAATGTTTTCTAAAATCTATGTAGTTATAGTGACATAATCAATTTGTTTTGTAAAATTTTCATATCACTATGGTTTGAAAATATTGATTTAGTGGATAATTTAGGATTAAAAAATAAATCATTAGAATAATTCATCGATGTAAAGGGTTTAACCTAAAAAAATGTGTTGAAATTAAATACCTTTTATAAATATTATGGTTTATAATCCTTAAAATTCAACACTTATCAAGACCTTGATCATCTTGTTGGTTATTTTCATGCCAAAACTATAGTCCTAAAGATATTCTACTTTATGGAAGGAATGTAATGAGGTGATATTCAGAGTTAAGTTCCTAATTTTTTTAATTTTCATTTCGTAAGATTTATCTACAAATCCCGTAGAAAGGATTCCAGGGGAATGTGGTTGATTTTTCAATATGATGAATTTGATAAAGAGTTTTCCCTCAACCATACATGATTTTAATATGATATGACTACCATGATTGAATACCTAAATTATTATTCGTGTTATTGACACAGATTTAATCGCATTACATAGTAAATCATAGATATTTTCTCATGAATAGGCAAGATGAAATTAAAAGGGTTTATAATTTTTGTGGGAGTAAATTTAATTAATATCTTTATTAAATTACTATTATGAAAATAAATTAAATAAATATAATAAAGTCTTATATTTTAGATATAAATGGATAATCAATAATGATGTTTAAAAGAACTAGATGTGGTATAAGTCATGTAGTGAATGTTTATGGAAAGGTCAGACAAGGAAGAAATTGTAATAAAATCCACATAAGGGGCTGGATTCATGAAGGTAAAAACATTAAAAAACTATGTGAGCTTCATGAGTGACCTCATCCATGAAATAAAACTCATGTGGATGACATTAACCATCATAGAATGTAATTACATTTATAAAGATCAATGTTGAGTTTCATACCTTTTTCAAATATACCTCATGTGATAAATTTCATGAAACTGACTTGACTACTAATATGAAACATATAAATACCCCCACCCTAAGATATTGAAGGCGATTCCATCTTTAGTCTTCTACGATAAACATTTAATTCATGAAACATAAACCATAATGGAAAAACTATATCTCTACAGGTAGAAATATTACACAAAATGCCTCCCATGGGTTCTTGATACACAAATTCAATGTTAGAGATGAATTTTTATAAGTCTATTTACTTCAGGGAAGAGAAACCCCAACTATATTCTTGGGGATGCATGCGATAGTTATCCATCATGAAACCAACTTCATGGGATCCCAAACATTACCCTGATGTATAAATATCATGTTTCATTGAACTCTTCCCATTAGGAATGTCCTTGATATACCAAAAGGCATACCATCATGAATCCCACTTCACGGGTCCCCACATTTTTCCTCCACAATCATACATACCATCTCAAAAGATGAGTTCTTGAAGACCACATACCGATTCAAACCCAGTTCAATCATTCCCCAATATACCACAAAACTTTTATTATCAACCCTTGTATCCAGCCTATTTTCTTCAATCATGAACTGGAGAGTCGTACTGACGCTTTATTAAAATAATAGAACCCTAATTCTTCATGATTATATTCATAGGCACCCTAAATCTAGGATTCCCATTTTCCACTTCCATATTGTTTTGTTTTCACCATACCCTACCCAGATTCATCTATGAAGTAGACACAAAATCCATGAACATGGCGTAAGTAAGGTAAACTGCCAACCTTTCGTGGTATGGTGGCCAATTGATTGAACCTTCCCTATGACATTGAAATGTTCTCCTTGTGTATATGAATGTATGACAACTAAGTTGTATGATTTTATACTACATAGCCCCTAGCCTAATAATGATATGATAAACTATTTGAAAATATGTGCAACACATGTATGAAATCTTTTTCCATACTGTATGTGTTGAACATAGGATACCCTATTTATGACTAGTATGGGATGAAAACAAATCCCCTACCTAATGCATTAAATATAGGATTCCCCATGTGTGATCATTATTGGATGAGTCCTTCTCCCCAAGCTCGGGATTATCCACCTATGTTGCGAATATCAAATATGTAATCACTAAACCATCCACCTCCATCATTGGATGAAACAGTAACACCTTGTGTGATAGAAAAAAATTATGGAATCCCATACATGTAATATCCATAACTACATTGGATGAAACCCCCAAACAGTTGGGAAAGAAAATGTGTATGAAATGGAGTATCCACTATTGTATCACCTTTCAATAAGTGACAATCCTTACCACAGGATGGTAAAATTCTTTGAACAATCATGTAACACGACCTTAAATTGTACACTCATTACTATGTTGGTTTTTATCCCCATTTCCTAATAGGTTACATAGGTCTTATTAATGAGGTTAAATGTGAAAAAATCGAAGATACCTCCCTGAGGATCAATCATGCATAACCCCCCCCCCCAATAGCACCATTAAATATGCATGTCTTCCATTCTAGAAGGAAACAAACCCAAAGTGGGATCATCACACTCTGAGTCAAATTCAACAGACCAACTTGTCTCCATAACATTTTAATTTTGTGACCAACCTATCAACCTAATATTTTAAACCTGTGGCCAACCTTCCATCGCAGAATATTAAACCAATGAACAAACTATCCCTAAAAGATGTTAAACTTGTGACTAACTTATCCCCATAAGACTCTAAACCAATGATCATTTCCATGCAAGATTTTGATCCTATGAAAAAATAAAACCAACTTGATGATATACCTATTACCACCTTGTCCCTACAACTTATTAAACATGTGACCAACCTATCCCCATATGATGCTAAATTGGTGACCAGTCATTTCCCCACATGAACTTAAACATGGTCCCCCACTATATGATCTATGATCTCTAACTTCTGCAATGAAAATGGGATTTATGAGTTTAAAATCATCATAAATATTTTTCCCTAGTCCAGATTACCCAAATCCATACATGGGATGTCTTAGGTTTCTACCCATACAATGCCTCATAAATGGGAATCCCATGAATTCAAAAGGGGGAGAATTTACATGTTCCCGACAGATCCAACATCCATAGTTATCTAGAATTTTATAATGTCACCATTAACACTAACCATAGGTATCATCCTTGTTGAGATAATTTAATATTAGTTGATCAAACACCACAATGATATGGCATCATGAATAAATTTTATGAACATGACTCACATCTAATAGTGAGACCCAGAATAGGAAGTGATCTCCAAGGAGGAATCAATTAAAGGATGAAATGATATAACATCATCCTATATCAATCATGGATCAAAATCCACTATCCATGGTGGTGAAGGATTCCCACATTTGGAATGTTGGAATTTGGGAAAACGAACTGACCATCCTAGAGGAGGAGCGACCTTTCCATGAATGAAAAACATTTTTGTTGAGGTTAAAAAAATAAGGATGTGGGGCCCAGGTTGAATGTTTCGAAAAAAATAACATTGAACCCAATTGGAATCTATTATTCTTTAATTTGATTATATCATTAATGTTTGAAACCATCATATTTTGATGTCATCATATCCATAAAATCATTGTTACACCTAAAATAACCAACATGGCGATCCCATTATGACATTGTTGTCTAATACCTATGAGAAAATGAGTGATGTTGGTTATATATTGTACAAGAAATCCTTAAAGTGGATCCTTCCTCCATATTGGAAACACATTTTAATGAATGTATAATGATAGAAACATTATTAATTGCTTTTATCCTGACCATATTGGTGATTGACATCATACATGATTCCAGACTCAAGATAATGTAGATGTTCATTAACCCATAACCAATGTGTATGGGGGAAGGATGATCAGTGTTATGGAATTCACACATAGAAACACTCCTTACATAGTGTCCACTACTTCTACATCAATTTAGAGCCCCCTCATCTTCCCTTCCCAAAAATATATGGTCATTAGACCCGTGATATAAATCGTAAAAACATTATAGCCTTAGCACCCAACCATTACTTCCTCCACCAAGGGTGGGTCAAGGGGTAGCCTCCCCGAGTGACGATGACGTTCCATTTTAAGAGCCTTTCCACAGAACATTATGAAATATCAATCCCATATGCTGATAAATTAGGTTATTTATCATTCATACCTACAAATACCCACACTCGAGATCCTCCCAGGAGGGATCCTTTTTCTCTATGATGACAATTCTAACTATCCCTATAGGCTAGAAATCGGTTCAACCTCCTCCATGATCCACAAACCCTAGAACAAGATTTTCAACATTTATGCATGGGATAGGTCCCAAACACTTACCAATAGAAGGACTCTTAATATAATCCAATTTCCACTTAAACTATTGAATCACCTCATCCCTAACATAGAACAACCGTACGAGGGGTCTATCTTCCCCCAGTTTTGATTGAGACACCATATTCCCACAAGGAATTCTGGGCTGACTCTCCCCATTATGGGATCCATCAGAAACTATCATTGGACACCCCATGACAGAGAATCACATTGTATAACAACTCCCTCTAACACAAATAATTGAAACCTGAGGTGGAAAATTTTCTCGTAAACATTACAAGAAAAAAATCCTTCAACACAATGGAATATAATTTCATTGGCATTGTGCTAAACTGATTTTTCATCAGCATGCGGTTTACACATTGGATCAAAACCCTTTTTGGATCTACGGACATATCAATCCTCACTTATGGGTTCCCGGAAGGGTACATCAAATTATCAATGAGGCTAGATAGTTGGATCCCCATTCAGCTATTATCATTGATATTATATAGGATAATCTTAGTAGACGTCTTCTTCACATGGTGGAAATAGGTGAAATGGAAGCTATCAGATTTTCTAGATGTATCTACTCTCCTTCCCACAAATTTTTTGCGGATGAAATTTCTATTTTTACTCAAGGAGATAGGATTGATGACAATAACATCAAAAATTCCCTCTTCCATAGTGAATGTGTTTCAGGCCAATAGACTAATTGATGTAAGTCATTCATCTTCAATAGAAAGAATATCCCATACTCAAGAAATTCATTTATCATTAATGAAATGGTAATAAAAAAAGGAACCATCCATTTTATTTACATTATATTTACCATGTTTTCAGGTAATCCCCATGCCAATAACTTTTCCAGTGTAGAGAGCCATGTTAGAAGGACCCTTACATCATGGAAAGGTAGATCACTCTCGACGACAGGATATATTTCCATTTTTATGTATGTGGCCATTTAAAATTTGGTATACTAATTCATGGTATATATCTTTCCATTTATTTTCATTAAAGCTATTAATTCTATTATGATTATTTTTTTTGTATTGGAAATTTTCTAGAAAGATATATCATAAGCGCCTCCTCAACACATTTCAAGATGCCACAGGTAGTAGGTGGTCCTAGTATTAAGATCATAAATCTTCTGTACGACTGTCTTTGAGAATTTTTTTCGTAGTTATTCAACAAGAACTCATCCTCCATTCACTTCATTATATCATAATTTTTTGAAAATATTATTATATAAAAACCGAATTACGTTGAGTCTTCCACTTTGACGTGTTTGAAAACTAACTTCAAAAAAATACACATGCACTCTCATTCAATTGACAACATAAATTCCACTCTTAAATATATCAATGTAAACATCACTAGATAACCTAAAATGGATTGTCTTACTACCTTGATTTTTTTAATCAACTATAATATCTTTATAAAAGATCAACTGGTTGATCTATACATTCTCCTGGATGATACCGTTGGAACTATATCAATCCCTGACATTATCAACCAGGATGATATGATCATATTGTATCTGTATCCAATTGTTCAACCTGATTTAAAAAAATTAAATAAATACATTCTTCATGGATATCATAAATGAATAAGTATCTTCCAAAAATAGTGGATCCATCCTTCTATGTTCACTCTTCTATGAAGGCTGTTGCACAATAAAATTCATGTATATGAAAATCTACTATGAGTTGGTATTTACATATGCTCAAAATGTATTGTCTATATTTAGAACTGAGAAGACTACGATGATATCATATTGTTTTTCAAAACTACTACATCCCTATGGAAGGATATATTCGATTTCTTTAAAATTCAACCACCTCAAACTTGTTCGTTGAAATATTTTCTTCTCTATATTCATGAATTCTAGTTTTCCAAGAAGATTGTAATTCTCATAAAAGTGGCTTGGGATGAACTGATTCTTGCCATTTGGAATGTTATTAATTAATACATTCACTCCTATACACTCTTCAATACCAAACTTGTGCTTTATTCTATTATCACAACTATACATAATGAAAATTTGGTTCATGATGAATGTTTTCACAATTTATTAGGGGACATTACTTTCCAAAATTTCTTCAAAATTGATGGAAACAATCCTAAAAAACATGGAACTCTGTAAATTTTCCTGCTTAAAAAATTTGTTGTGCAGTAAAAATGTAATATTGATGGTTCCTCGAGGGGAAATCTGATTCCTTTAGGATACATGGCCATCTTGAGAGGCCATATAAGGGATGTTTTGTAGTTCCTATATGGCCATTGTGGTCATGTAATATCCTTATAAGTGAAAATTATAAGGTTTATTATTAAGGTTGATCATTCATTTTAATGAAATTTTAGCAAAATATGGTTTGAGTGTGACTCTGCTACCATTGTTTAATATATTAGGATAGTAATGATTCATATTTTATGGAAGCTAATAGAAAAAATGTAGAATTATCATGACTAGATTTCTTCTTTGAGATAAATCATCTATCATACCTTTAAGGAGTCCAATTACCTTGATAATGCCCTTTGAAATAATGGATTTTTTGAAGAGAGATGCATATTCTCAGGAAATGTTCCTTATGAAAAGTTTTGATCCTTTCTTTGAGACACATGTAATATGACTTATTTCAGGATACTATATCTTTTATTTTACATAAATAGATAGCCTATGATCTCATTATTATCCAATTAAAACCAATAACCTCACCACCAAGTTCATCAGCGAAGAGCACCATAGGTGAGACAATGATAGGGGTTACCCAATCCCTCCAATAGAGCATCTAGTTATACTCAGCCAGGAGTTGGTGGTCCATCATATTAAATTAGAGTGGAGGTTGGTGGAAATAGAAATTTTCCAATATATGACCTTCATATCCCACCTAAATACACGAAATCCCTCATTAGGACCATGATTTCTATTCCTCATGGTTCACAAAATCAATTATAGATCTGGTGACTACCAACCATCAACAAGACAAAATGATATATGGTCTTCTTTCATACTTGGAGGATCTCGAAATGAATAATTTTTCAATTCCACCTAAGAGGATGTTTTACCTGGTATCAGTTGATCATGTTCAACCACACTTAGAATTAATTAATTCAATATTCACCCCATTCAATGGCACATGTGTTCTTCTACAACACACATTACACTTCACCTTAAGCTATAGAAATATTAATGGGACTCCAAAAAAATTTGAAGCATCAACAATTTTCTACATCATCTAAAATTTGGAAGGTCCTTCTTTCTTTTAATATAGTTAGCTGGAACTGGGATCAATAAATTTTTTGGAGGACCTCTATAAATAGTTCCTCTATCAATTTATCTCGAAGTTGAAAAAGACTAGCATTAATGACCTCTACTAGTGAAATAAGAGTACTGACGACAGGTTTTCGGACTTTTTTATAGATATATTTGGCTCAATGACTTATTTAATAAGACTCATTCCAATGTGAATCTATTATCAATATGTGTGGATGTGGATTTAAAATATGATTTTCCCTCTAACCTCATATACTTGATTTATGTGTGTAGGATTCTATTTATTTTACAATAGATAGTGTTTGGAGGAATCATTATAGTGGACCATGAAACATTCACACCCAATACCTCATCCATATCCCATGTGAAGTCCAATTAATGAAGAAACATCCATTATTGACTTGATTGGGGCCTTGTATCTAGTCCACCGTCATTCACATCCACCAGAGAGGTATCACCATCAATTCAAACATCAATAGCCAATCAAGCCTCATCAACCATGGAATTGTCAAGTGTAACCATTCAATGAAGGCTTTTCTCAGTCACCCCGATAGGGTCAATCACCAAATATTTTTTCCAAGAATAGGAATATGATCTACTCCTTCAATAATTCTTAGGTACCTCTTTACATCACCTATGCATCAGAGAAAAAAAACCATCAAATTATTTAAGCTCTAACGAGGCCAAACTCACAAATCAAGAAAATTTTTACCCATATAATAGTGTAGTTTGGAAGACCATAATTGTTTGTTTACTCATTAAAAATTGGATCCAAGACCATTATAATCTAGACTAGTTACATTGGATGATGTCCCAATATAGGATGTGCACATATCTAGAAACTCTAATAGTGATTATGGGGACATTGAATAATAGAAAATAGGTTCTTGGTCGGGGCATGATGAAGTTAAATGACTAGATGGTCTGTAATATTGTTAGTCTAAACCATATAATTATTTCACCCCACATGATAAATTTAGAGACTCATTTGGATTTCACACCATCTTCATCAACCCCATCAATAATGCAGCCTCTTAATCATTGGAAGAATAAGTGATGATGATGTCCAGGAAATCCAAGTCCTCTGCCAGTGAAAAACCAACATGGACTATAACGACCCAAACTTTACATACATAGTTATTACTTAAAAATTGAAGCATACTTATTACAACATATAACAAAACCATGAAAGGACCGTATAGGTATAGTGTCTTTAGAAACTGGGAAACATAAACAACTGGTTCATAAAGCATCTACATTGTCTCCCATTTATTTCATCATATCTAGAGTCCCTTTTGGCATATACTACTTAATATCCTTCTTCCTGACCTAGGGAAAAGAAAACATACAAAAGGGTGAGCTCAAATGCTCAGTAAGGGTAAACAAAAGAAATGTCAAACATATCATATTCATAAGAACATAACATTTTAGAAATCTTACCCTGAAAAATAAATCATAATTTCATAACATGGGATAAATCATAGAAGTGAAATGTAATCCCAATAATCAAAACATAAAACATGAAGCTTTGTGGCATACACACATAGTCATATAGAATCATTTCTTAGTAGTCAAGACTCATTTCCAAGATTATCTTTGCGGACAATGTCTATTTCTGAACCGAGTTCACTCCTCATTTCTGTCATGTTTCACTGAGCCGGTTTAACCTGCCGTTCCAGCCATGTCTATCTCCTTAGATATAAATATTTACCCAATTCATTGGAGGGATATATAGGTCCCACCCATCTCATAATGATACCATTCTTATGTGTTCCACAAAATCATAAACCATACATCAATTGCATAACCCATGTAATAAAAATGGGATTCTTAAACATCGTGACATCATAAAACAATTCATATAAGATAAAGGAAATCATAAAAATAATTCCATCACAACATAATCAAATCAATGTAATAATAGGGATAGAAACAGAACCCTAAATTATCATAGATAGAAAATAATTTTGATAAAACACTTGAACTCCATTCTTGAGGAAAATATCCTTTCTACTTCAAAAACACTTTTCCTTTCTTTAAATGTCATAAAATTTTAATCTAAAATAATTTTATTAAAAATAAACTTGCAAACTTGTAAACTAAGCTTCTTGGAAATAATGTTTTAAAAATCCATTCATGTCGTATAAGTTAAAAAAACGTTCTTCTCGTACTTTGGTTGGAAAAGTCAAAAAGTACCTCGTACAAAAAACGAAAAAAGATTCCTTTCATATCATTTAATAAAAAATCACCAAAGGGTAAAATTGGATTTAAAAAATTGTAGAAGGATATAAATATTACATATTGAGTAAAACATCGATGTGGATGATAAATATTCCCCAGTAAATTTTGAAGTATAAACAATCTCAGATAAAAATGAGATTGCGAGATTCTCCCTTACAGTGGGTCCGATTTTCTTCGTAAGTGTCTGAACCTCCTGTACAATGATTTAAATAATGTCATTGACTTATTCCAGAATCATAATTATTTATATGATATCATATATGGTAATATTCTTAGCTTCTTATTAGTAATATTTCATTGCTACTTGTTATTCGGGTGTTTATTGCTTTATGTTTGTATGTGTGTTTTGTCGAATAAATTCTTATTCCACTTTTTAGGTTATAGAAACCTAATTTCCAGAATGGTATTAGTTTTATATATATCATATTTATTCATTCAATTCATTTATATAATCATTATGAAATGAAGATCATGTAGAACGAGTTGCATCACATCGTGGAGACGATATTCCGTACGTACGCACGAGCGATGATATCATTCCAATGATTGTGGAATTGTATTGGAGTGTATGTATACTATTTCGGAATCAATATCACTTTAAAATAATCATATATAGTCATTATTTACACCATTATACCCATCCAAGTATGTTGGTGGTGGAAAATAGATAACACAACGGCGTGGAGATGGTATTCCGTATGTACGCACGCACGGTGATTTCATTTTCCGTAGGATGGATAGGCGATGAAATAGGGTTGTTTCATAATTATAATAACATATCTGTATATGATTGATACTGATGTTATTACTTCATAATTAAACAAATAAATAAGAATAAGTAGAAGAAGAAATAAAGTTGAATGAATCGGCAACGGACATTACCTCTTGTTTGAAGCGCCTCTTTGAGACCTCTTCTTATGGCACTAAAATTGGTCTTTGAAGAAAACCAGGATCTCAAGGATGTTTCTAGGGAAGTGGGGAAGTGAAATGGGCAGCATTTGGATGAGCTTGAAGGCTCAATGTGGTGTGAGGTGGAGAGGGAGGAGGTTCCCTTTTATAAGGGAGGAGAGGGGCACCTTTGGAAATATAAGAAATATTAGTTTATTTTAAATCCCAAACCCACTTAAAAACTTCCAAAATGACTCATATTCGAATATTAGATGAGATAGGGTTTTACTCACATCACCAAATAAAATTTACACATGCTAGGAATTTATTTTAAACATTATCAACTTGATTTATCCTTATTTATCAATTTAATTATATTTGTGGTAATAATATTCTAAATTTTAAATTATTATAAATAATTACATATGTGTTGTGAATTTCCCATAATTTTACACTTAATGACTTTTTAGACCATATAAAGTTTAATTTATAATTTTTAAATATTTTTGGTATTTTTAAACAATTTCATAATATGTTATTTTTATAAAATAAAAATAGTGTCAATTTTGACACTATTCATTTATTTGAATTTAAATAAACTATATACAGAAGATATGTCCAAAATAAAATCCTTAATAGTTTTATAAAATGTCATATGTATCTAGAAAATTAGTGGAGAAAATTAAATAGTTCATATAATATTTATTTTAATAATTTTAATATCATTTATTTGATATTTTAGTTAATAAAATAATTTCAACATCACTATTGTGTCATAATTAATGATAATTATTTAATCCCTAAAAATTCTAAATAAATTCCTATGATGTAGATAATTGTATTAGGTTTCTAGAGACTATTAAGGTTCTAAGTTTCATTATGTTTATCACTTAATTAAAATTATTATACTTATAAGATTTAAGAAAGTGACATGTTGTCACATTCTTTAGTTTTAATAATAATTAAATTATTTTCATGGAACAAAGTCCATTAAATGAATCTAATCCGACCCTTAGGTAATATGGGTTGGCTTTTAGTCATACAATAGGATTTTTTCAGGTTTTAGGGTAATTTTATAATCTTATACTTACCCTTAATTACCCGATTTACCTTTAACTACGGTAAATAAAATTTACCATAGTTACTATTCATAATGCCCAAAAATAAAAAGAAGCCTATTAACATAATTTGGACCCACTGATTCCAAATATGGAATCAATTTTTAAAAATTAAAAACACATATGTTTCAGTAATTAATTTAATATTAATCCCATTTTTAAGAAAACAGGTTTTAGAAGTTAAAACATTGCCAAAGATTTAAATGTTTTTTCCTATGAATTCAATGTGAAATTAATGCTAATGACATACATTATATTAAATGGTAAAAATATATTCTATTTATACTTTTAAACCAGTTAATATTATAATTTAACCAAATAAATTATCTCAATGATAAAAGTTGTTTTTAATTAAAAATTAGCATATTTTTACTATTCATCAAAATATGAAAGTTATCAGAAAAATATCAAAGATTTATCCAAAGTAAATTTTTATATCCCAATTCCAAAGAAAAATTTTATTTTGTCAAATTGAACTTATAAACATGTCAAAAACTCGATTTAATGTGGGTGTGCTATCAAAAGGCGGTAAACCTGCATTTTTTTAAAAATACTTATTTTACCCAAAAAATTTATTTTTTTCTCTTACCATGTTCTAGAAAAAGTGTAAGTTGAATAATAATGTTATAAAATTCAAAATTTAGTTAATACTATTCATAACGGCTATTCCATAATAATATATCGTTGTTTAGTGAAACCCGATATTGCGTACTACACACTCTATCGAGGAAGGTTGTGATTGCGTGTAATGCAAGCCAAGTCAGTATTTTGTGTTCTAAAAGATTCCTTTGGTGTTGCATATAACATAAGACATAAAAAAAATATTTCTCATAAAATATCAGGGTGTTACATTCTACCCCCCTTAAAATGAATTTCTCCCTCGAAATTTGTCACTTCATTACAAACTGATGAGGATACCTCTCCCTGATCATATCCTGAAGTTCCCATGTAGCTTCTTCTAATTGGTGGTTCCTCCATAAAACATTCACCCAGCGATTTTTCTTGTTTCGTAGGACCTTATCGCTACGATACAGAATCTCTATCATCTCTTCTTCATAAGAAAGATCTTTCTCCAGCGGTACGACTTCTAAGTTGAGTACATGTGAAGGATCAGGTATGTACATTCTCAGGAGAGATACATGGAACCCATCATGAACTTGGGAGAGATTCGGTGGAAGCGCCAATCGATAAGCTACCTTCCCAACACGAACCAGTATTTCAAAAGGACCGATATATCTAGGGCTCAACTTTCACTTCTTTCCAAATCTCCTGACCCTCTTCCAGGGAGATATTCGTAAGAACACTTTATCACCCACTTCAAACTCTAGGTCTTTTCTTAGGTTATCGGCATAGATTTTCTGTAGACTCTGAGTTGCTCTTATGTGTTATTGAATAGATCTGACCTTTTCTACCATCTCATCAACAAGATCAGGTCCTAATAGCTTTCTTTCCCCAACTTCATCCCAGTAAGTTGGAGTTCTGCATTTCTTTCCCTAGAGGGATTCATAAGGAGCCATCTGAATACCGGAGTGAAAGCTATTATTATAAGAAAATTCCACCAAAGATAGGTGTTTATCCCAACCACCATTGAAATCTATAGAGAAATCTCTCAACATATCCTCTAGAGTTTGAATTTTCCTCTCAGACTGACCGTCTGTCTGAGGATGATAAGCAGTGCTGAAACTCAACTCTGTACCCAGAGTATGCTGAAGACTTCTCCAGAACATTGAGGTAAACCTCAGATCTCGATAAGATATAATAGAAAGTGGTAATAAATGCAATCTTACCACATCCTTTACATATATCCTGGCAAGATGATCTAGAGAGAAATCCTCTCTAATAGCAATGAAGTGTGCATACTTTGTAAGATGATCAACAATGACCCAAATAGCATTATTGCCTTTGGATGTTTTAGGAAGTCAGGTGACAAAGTCCATAGTGACGTTTTCCCATTTCCATTCGGGTATGGGTAATGGTTGTAACATCCCCTTAGACTTTTGTCTCCCAGGTTTAACTTTCTGAAAAAACAAGCATCAAAAGACATATTCAGCAACATCTCTTTTCATTCCATCCCACCGGATGTACTCTATCAGGTCCCTATACATCTTCGTACTTCCAGGATGAATAGAGAATGAAGAACTATGAGCCTCATCCAGCATCTCCTTCTTTAATCCGGGGATTGGAGGAATACTAACCCGATTCCTGAACCTTATTATCCCATCACAATCAAGGTTGAATTCAGGAACATTTCTCACCTTCTTTTGTAACTCTACATCTTCTTTCTGTGCCTCATTAATATTCACATGTATATATGGTTTAACATTCATTTGATAAAGATAAGATTTTTCCCCTTCCATTATAATTCCAAGATCCATCCTTTGTAAATCCATAAATATTGGATCTTTTTTTATCCTCATCATGGACAAGCTAGCATGGCCTTGTCGACTTAATGCATCTTCCACCTTGTTTGCTTTCCGAGGGTGGTAATGAATTGAGAAGTCATAATAATTAATTAGCTCCAACCATATTCTTTGACGCATATTCAGATCCTTTTGTGTGAAAATATACTTTAAAATTTTATGATCAGTATAAATATCACACCTTTCACCATAAAGGTAATGCCTCCAAATCATTAATGAAAAGATTACCGCAGCTAACTCCAAATCATGAGTTGGGTAATTTTTCTCATGGATTTTCAACTGTCACGAGGAATAAGCTATCACCATATCATTTTTCATAAGAACACACCTCAGTCCCTTCTTGGATTCATCACTGTAGATCAAAATCCTTTCTCCACTGCAAGGTAGTGTGAGCACAGGTGCACTGGCTAACCTTCTTTTTATCTCTTTGAAATTCCCTTCACATTCCTCTATCCAAGCAAAAATAACTCATTTCTGAGTCAACTTGGTGAGTGGGTTAGATAACCTTGAAAAATCATTCACAAAACATCGGTAATATCCAGCCAAACCAAGAAAACTTCAGATCTCAGTTATTGTTGTTGGTCTCGGCCATCTTTCGATAACCTCTATTTTTACTGGATCGAAAAATATCCCTTCTTTTGAGATAATGTGACCCAAAAAATGCAACTTTTTGAAGCCAAAATTCACACTTGGTAAATTTAGCATAAAGCTTCTCTTTCTTAGGGTCTTCAATACAATTCTCGAGTGATATTCATGTTCATCCTTTCTCTTTGAATAGAGAAGAATATCATCTATAAAGGCTACCACAAACTGATCAAGATCGTCTCTAAAGACTCTATTCATCAGATCCATGAATATAGCATGGGTATTAGTAAGACCAAACAGAATCACTATAAATTCATAGTGTCCATACCTTGTACGGAAAGCCATCTTCAGTATATCCTCCCTTTTGACCCTTAATTAGTGATACCCTGAACGAAGATCAATCCTGGAAAAGTATTGAGCACCGCGTAGTTGGTAAAATATGTCATCAATGCATGGGAAAGGATATTTGTTATTGATAGTGATCTTGTTAAGTTCTCGATAATCAATGCAAAGTCTCATTGATCCATCATTATTCTTAACAAACAGAACAGATGCTCCCCAAGGTGATGCACTAGGGTGTATGAATCTGTTATCAAGATTCTCTTGGAGTTGCTTCTTCAATTCCTACAACTCAATTGGGTCCATTATATAAGGTGTATTTGAAATAGTCAAAGCACCCGGTACGAGTTCTATTGAAAACTCAACTTCACGATTTGGTGGAAGGCCTGGAAATTCCTCTGGAAAGACATCATCAAATTCTCATACAATTGGAATTTTATTAGTTGTGAGTTTCTCTCCAACCATTTGAGATAAATAACCTTCATTTAGTGGAATCAAGACCCATAATATAGAATAAATTTACACTGGAAGGTTATGTTCATCCTTGCATTGATAGACGATCATAGATTGGTCTGGAATATGAAATGTGACTTCCCTTCTTTGGCAATTCATATGACCTCCATATAAAGAAAGCCAATCCATGCCAAGAATCACATCAAATTCCACTATAGGAAGGATCACAAGATTTGCAGGAAGCACTTTTACACAAACTTTAATCGAAGAAGAATTGTAAACTTTTGATGCGACTGTTGTGCCATTAGGAGTTGTCACAGCCAACTCAACATCTAATTGTTGAGGTAATACGACGATACCATTAGAAAATTATTCAGAAATAAAAGAGTGGGTCAGTCCAGAATCAAATAAAACATTTTCTACTTTAGAGTGGATGGTAAGTGTACCTTTCACCACTTTGTTGTCGTACTCCACATCACCGATAGTAATTGCATTTGAATTTCCTTTGTCTTTGGCCTTAAGAGTTTGGTGACGTCGATCTGCATCATCAACCCTTGGATTTTGGAATTGATTGGCATAATGCCCCATCTCCTTGCACTTGAAACATTGAAGTGTAGTAGGTTCATTCTGTGTATCCCTTCCTTTGTTTTCATCATTAGACATCTTCTTCCCATTATTTCGAAATTCAATTTCCTGATGACCTTCATTTCCACACTTATAACATTTTCTTGTCCCCTTAAGACAATTTCCTCCATGTTTCTTTCCACACATTGAGAAAAAGGGAAAACTAATCTTCTTTCCAGTGTGGTCTTTGGATTTTCCTTTAAATTCCATTTTCCTCTTCTTATCAAACCCATGTGACTGATGGGTTACACCAATCTCCATCTCAACCTTGAGAGCACATCGAACAATTTCCTCATAGCTATTGAAGTCCCTTATGCCTAACTCCCTTATAAGACTTGGTTTTAAGCCACTAAAGAATTGATCGATCTTACTCTCAGGTTGGATAATAATTCCAGAATCATACCTTGAAAGTCTTGTAAAATTTTCATCGTAGGTACCAACGGATTCATCATCCTTTTTCTTCAGTTCAAGAAACTCCTTCTCCATCTTTGTTCTAAGAATACAAGGAAAATACTTATTGAAAAATAAGCTCTTGAACTCATCCCATTCCATGGACTCATTTTCATACCTTTTCATAGTATTCTTAATAATATTCCACCATTGATCAGCATCACCTTCCAAACGATATACTGCTAAGATAACTTTATCATGTTCAGAACATTGAAGAACTGAAAATATCTTTTCAGTGGTACTGATCCATTGTTCAGCCACTACTGGACTAGAAGACCCGCTGAATGAAGGTGGACGCTGCCTCATGAAAAATTCAACAGAATGTTGCTATTTCCTTTGCTCATTTGGAAGTCCTGCATGATTCATAGCTTGAGAAAGTTGTGTGAGCATGGCTACCAGATTTTTCATTCCAGCTCCCATAACGTTTGGTTGCTCAGGGGGACAATCATTGCGTTTCCTGTCGCATTCCGCATTAACATGGTTCCGTAGGGTTCCACCCATTGACTAAAACCAAGAAGAATAGTGTGAGAAACACTAATTATAATAGTAAAACCACATAATCAAGAATAAAATTTCACACTCAAGGTCTTATCATAGATTGTTCATAGCCATTTCTAAAACACTATGATTGTGTTCTATTCTTAGACATATCCTTAGGTTTTTTACTAAGGCTTTCACATCCTAGTTTCCAAAGGTTTACTATACCTTTCCTCTGATACCAACTATAACGACCCATACTTTACATACATGGATATTACTTCAAAATTGAAGCATACTTATTACAACATATAACAAAACCATGAAAGGACCGTATAGGTATAGTGTCTTTAGAAACTGGGAAACATAAACAACTAGTTCATAAAGAATCTAAACTGTCTCCCATTTATTTCATAATATCTAGAGTCCCTTTTGGCATATCCTACTTAATATCCTTCTTCCTGACCTGGGGAAAAGAAAAAATACAAAAGGGTGAGATCAAATACTCAGTAAGGGTAAAAAAAGAAATATCAAACATATCATATTCATAAGAACATGACATTTTGGAAATATTACCCTGCAAAAGAAATCATAATTTCATAACATGGGATAAATCATAGAAGTGAAATGTAATCCCAATAATCAAAACATAAAACATGAAGCTTAGTGTCATACACACATAATCATATAGAATTATTTCTTCGTAGTCAAGACTCATTTCAAAAACTATCTTAGTGGACAATGTACATTTCTGAACTGAGTTCACTCCTCATTTCAGTCCTGTTTCACTGAACCGGTTTAAACTGCCATTCCAGCCATGTCTATCTCATGAGATATAAATCTTAACCCAATGAATTGGAGGAAGATATAGGTCATAACCATCTCAGAATGATATCATTCTTATGGGTACCACAAAATCATAAACCATACATCAATTGCATAACCCATGTAATAAAAATGGGATTCCTAAACATCGTGACATCATAAAAATATTCATATAAGATAAAGGAATTCATAAAAATAATTCCATCACAACATAATCAAATCAATGTAATAATAGGGATAGAAACAGAACCCTATAATATGTTATATGGAAAATAAGTTTGATAAAACACATGAACTCCATTCTTGAGGAAAATATCCATTCTACTTCAAAAACACTTTTCCTTTCTTTACATGTCATACAAATTTATACTAAATGAATTTGATTAAAAATAAACTTGAAAACTTGTAAAGGAAGCTTCTAGGAAATAATGTTTTAAAAATCCATTCATGTATTATAAGTTAAAAAAAACATTCTTCTCGTACTTTGGCCAGAAAAGTCAAAAAGTACCTCGTACGAAAAATGACAAAAGATTCCTTTCATATATTTTACTAAAAACACACCGATGGGTAAAATTGGATTTAATCAATTATTTAACGATATAAATATTACATATTGAGGAAAACATGGATGTGGATGATAAATATTCCCCATTAAATTCTGAAGTATAAACAATCTCGGATAAAAATGAGATTGCGAGATTTTCCCTTACCTTAGGTCTGATTTTTTTCGTAAGTGTCTGAACCTCTTGTATAATGATTTAAATAATGTCATTGACTTATTACATAATCATAATTATTTTTATGATATCATATATGGTCATATTCTTATCTTCTTATTAGTAATATTTCATTGCTACTTGTTAATCGGGTGTTTATTGCTTTATGTTCGTATGTGTGTTTTGTCGAATAAATTCATATTCCTCTTTTTAGGTTATAGACACATCATTTCCAGAATCTTATTAGTGTAATATATATAATACTTTTTCATTAAATGCATTTATATAATCATTATTCAATGAAGATCATGTAGAACGAGTCACATCACATCTTGGAGACAGTATACCGTACATACGCACGAGCAATGATATCGTTCCCATGATTGTGGAATTGTATTGGAGTGTATGAATAATATTTAAGAATCAATATCAGTTTAAAATAATCATATATAGTCATTATTTACACCCTTATACCATCCGAGTAAGGTGGTGGTGGAAAATAGATTACACCACGGCGTGGAGACGGTATTCCGTACGTACGCACACACGGTGATTTTGTTTTCCGTAGGATGGATAGGTGGTGAAATAGGGTTGTTTCAGAATTATAATAACATATCAGTATATGAGTGATACTAATTTGATTACATTATGTTGAAAAAACTAAAGAAGAATATGTAGAAGAAAAAATAAAGTTGAAAGAATCGGTAACAGACATTACCTCTTCTTTGAAGCGCCTCATTGAGACCTCTTCTTAGGGAACTAAAATTGGTCTTTAAAGAAAGAAAGGATCTCTAGGATGTTTCTAGGGAAGTGGGGAAGTGAAATGGGCAGGGGTTGGCCGAGAATGAAGGCTCAAATTGGTGTGAGGAGGAGAGGGAGGAGGTTTCCTTTTATAAGGGAGGAGAGGGGCACCTTTAGAAGTATATGAAATATTAGTTTATATTAAATCCCAACCCCAGTTAAAAACTTCTAAAATGACTCATATACAAATAATAGATGATATTGGGTTGTAATATCATCAAACAATAAAGTTTAGACATGTTAGGAATTTATTTTAAACATTATCAACTTGATTTATCCTTAATTATCAATTTAATTTTATTTGTGGTAATAATATTCTAAATTTTAAATTATTATAAATAATTACATATGTGTTGTTAATTTTCCATAATTTTACACTTTATGAAATTTTAGACCATATAAATTTTAATTTATAATTTTTAAATAGTTTTGTTATTTTTAAACAGTTTTATAATATGTAATTTTTATAAAATAACAATAGTGTCAATTTTGAGACTATTCATTTATTTGAATTTAAATAAAATATATACAGAAGATATGTTCGAACTAAAAGCTTTAATAGATTCATAAAATGTCATATGTATCTTTAAAATTAGTAGAGCACATTAAATAGTTAATATATTATTTATTTTAATATTGTTAATATAATTTTTTTGATATTTTAATTAAAAAAATAATTTCAACATCACTATTGTGTTATAATTAATGATAATTATTTAATCCCTAAAAATTATAAATAAATTCCTATGATGTAGATAATTGTATTATATTTCATGAAACCATTAATTTTCTAATTTTGATCAAGGTTATCACTAAATTAAAATTATTATACTTATAAGATTTAAGAAAGTGACATGTTGTAACTTTCTTTGGTTTTAATAATAATTAAATTATTTTCCTGGAACAAAGCCCATTAAATGAATCTAATCCGACCATTATGTGATATGGGTCGACTTTTAGTCATCTAATAGGATTTTGGCAGGTGTTAGGGTAATTTTATAATCTTATATTTACCCTTAATTACCCGATTTACCTTTAACTATGGTAAATAAAATTTACCGTAGTTACTATTCATAATGCACAAAAATAAAAAGTAGCCTATTAACATAATTAGGACCCACTGATTCCAAATAAGGAATAAAGTTTTAAAAATTAAAAACACATAAGTTTCAGTAATTAATTTAAAAGTAATCATGTTGTTAAGAAAACAGGTTTTAGAAGTTAAAACATTGCCAAAGATTGAAATGTTTTTACCTATGAATTCAATGTGAAATTAATGCTAATGACATAAGATATATTAAATGGTAAAAATATATTATATTTATACTTTAAATCCATTCAATATTATAATTTAACCATATAAAGTATCTAAATGAAAAAAAGTTGTTTTTAATTAAAAATTAGCTTATTTTTACTATTCATCAAAATATGAAAGTTATTAGAAAAAATATCAAAGATTTATCCAAAGTAAATTTTATATCCTGATTCCAAAGAAGAATTTTATTTTTTCAAACTGAACTTATAAACATGTCAAAAAAAAAGATTTAATATGGGTGTGCCATCAAAAGGTGGCAAAACTGCATTTTTTGAAAAATACTTATTTTACCCGAAAAATTTATTTTCTTCTCTTACCATGTTCTAGTAAATGTGTAAAATGAATAATAATGTAATAAAATTAAAATTTTAGTTAATAATATTCATAAAGGCTAGTCCATAATAATATATCATTGTTTAGTGAAACTCGTTATTGCGTACTACACACGCTATGGAGGAAGGTCGCGATTGCGTGTAATGCAAGCCAAGTCTGTATTGTGTGTTGTGAAAGATTCCTTGGGTGTTGCGTATAACATAAGACATAAAAAAATATTTCTCATAAAATCTTAGGGTGTTACACGTACCATCAGTGACTTCATTCCACCTTGATTGGTAGATACCACAATAATTAATCATGGACTAAAATATTCCACTAATTAAGAACATTAATATGATTTTTTGAACACCCTTTCGATGGTAGATCATGTCACGATACATAGGGATGAGTAACTTACTAGTATTACCTAATGTATCTCTAGTTGATGACATCAGAGGATAAGAAAATTCATGTAAATTAATCATAGAATATGATTCATTACTCTAGAAGTGATGGTCTATCATGATGATGCAAGAAAGAATCCCTCAACAAGAGATTAGAATGAATAATACTCAGGTTTCTCTGTTAGTGATGTTTCCATAGTAGAATGTATTGATTGGTCACATGACTCAACCACAGAAAAATCATGCTTAGATTAAACGACATAGATATTGAAGTCAATTATTTAGTTCGAATACATCTATCATCCAGTCAGTTGCAGAATTTGGCTAGTACTAGCCATGTCCTGGAACCTCATTCAACAACACCTACTGCATTCCCTATCAAAAAGGGTACATAGTGGGAAAATATTTTCCCCTTACAAATAAATTTTATTTGCTAAATTTCATTTTATGAAAGGGATACTATAGAGGTATACTATGAAATGGATGATTATTAAGAAGAATTATAATCCATAATTTCATTTTATGAATGGGAAGAGGGTACTACAGTGTAGGGGAAAATACACCTAAGGTGGATCTCATGCTAGTTTAATGGAGGGGAAGTCTACCACTACCTAGTTCATACATTCTACAAGATCAATTTCATCCTCACTTGAATTCTCAGTACAATTATGATCATGGGGGCTGTCCAGACTCCTTTTATCATGAAATGTTTTCGATGTGACAAGAGTGATCTGAAACCACACAAAAAAATTCAATCGAAGAAATAAATTGGATTCCAAGTAGTAAGAACATAGATTAGGGTCATCACCTAAGACACAACCTATAATTCCTTATTAATAATAATTTGTCACCATATGAACATAGTGGTTCCCTATTCACATAATTAGAGACTCAAATTCACCCTCGATGGTCGAGTATGTGCACTCCTGAGGGATGATTCACCCATAAACCCCTATGAAACCTGCTACATGTATACATGGTTTTTTGAATGGTGAAACACCAAAAGAATGGGTTTTTTTGTATCAATTAAACTGAAATAATTATAACCACTTTATTGGATCCATGGTTACATTTAATAAATAAACTTATTTTAATGATCTACTGGTTGGATCCAACAACCCTGATCTAGGAATATTTTTCATCAGCTCCAAGAAAAATGAGTTCTCACATATTACCATATACTCATATGAAGGATATTTTTGGAAAGTCTAGAAACCCCTACTATATAATATTATGAATCCAATAAATGAAAATTTATCCATTACACCTCCATATGAATCTAAAATTTGGGTTGACTTAGTGGGAGTCCACTCGACAGCATTTTATCGATATCAAATATAGGAAACATGGGCATTAACTATAAGTGATAGGCTCGGCGGCAATCATCACCATGGTCACCACAAAACAGTATCCCCACATTGAGGGTGTCTTCAACACAGTCAATTAGATGACCATATATATATCAGCATAGAGGAAGACCTTATTCCAATGATAATCAGCAATGTTTTGTCTCCATAGGAATAGAAATATTATGTGATTTTCCTAAAATAGAATTATGGTGTTTTTTTGAGATCTATAAGAGATGATAATTCTATATACGTATGTTTTCATTCAACATATTAGTCTCAAATTGATAAATGATGGTTTTAAATTTCCGAATAGTAAGATGTTCCTTTCCCATGGTTATATAGTCAATGATAAATTTGATATGATGATTATGGAAAAATTTGTTATGGAGGATCATTATCCCATGTGGTTGGTTAATATTGACCCAGTTAGTTAGAAGAATGGGAGGATCAGATTCTACATTGACTTTCAAGACCTCTACCATCAATGCTCAAAGGATGATTTTCCCCTTTAGGTAACTACGTTTCTGAATGTCTTGAAATTTTTTTGAAGACTTATCAATCATGGATGAATATTCTCAGTAGAACCAAATTTTTATGGCCACCAATAATGAGTAATATGGGACGTTTAGAGGATCCCAGTGAATAATCTTTTGGTTTAAAGAGTTTTGCAACTACATATTAGCATTCCATGAAAAATACATTCATACCACAATTCATGATATTAGTAGAGTGTTTCCTAATTTTTTTGTTAATTCTCCCCAATGTTATTACCATATTAAGGATCATGATAAATTGTTTGACATTATCCACTCCCATCACCTAATCAAAACTCCCATATGTGTTAATTTGGGGTTACCCCTAATATGCTCCATAGATTCAATGTTTGACATAAATGAATTGATATTGATCAATTGAAGACCAAGGAAATAAAAAATATGACTCCTACCCATATCCTCATGGAGTTACGAGGCCTTCATGGTTATTTTGTGTGTATCATCCAATTAACAGAAAATATGGAAAGATTGTGTACACTTTATCATGTACCAATAATAAATGAATCGTCTGTCAGTGGGATGTATAATTCAAAACAAAAATTAAGGACATTAAAAATATTACTTTTAATTTATCCTCCTAATGTCACCCATCCCATATATTCCTATCGTTCTATATGTCTCTCTCTTGGAACATTCAGTAGGTGTTCTTTAGGTTCCTAATAAAAATTAGGGAAGGTAAGAAAACATGTATTATTTTAGTCTCAAGATCCTATAAACCATGACAAGGTATTCCACCATAGAGAAGACATTTCGTGCCAAGGTCTTCATGAATTAGATGTTTCACAATTAACAACATCCCCATGAAATATAGTTGGTTTTTTGTGTCAATCCACTGATGTATATCCATCATTTCCTTATGCAGATAGTATATTTTGAATGATGGGAAGTGATCCTATTGTATTTTCATATCATTTTCCCCCTAGAAGGTTTTCAAATTTCATTAATGGGATTATATCCTAGATAACTACCCAACCCATAAGGAATATCCTATGAATATCGAATCCCCAGAATAATCCATCAACTTTGTCGATCAAACCACACAATTTTCGTATTTTCATTTCGATGGTTCCACCTATAGTAAGATTGATAGAAGTCTTAAAAAAATTCTAAACTTAGCAAAGTGGGCCTCTGAACTATCATCATACCTCCCGTATATGATAAATTTCCATAATCATTCTTATTTTTAGGGGGTTTACCTATAAAAATTCTGAGTATCAATATCTTATCACCGGTATGGATTTGTCCCTCATGATTTATATCCCCTACCTACATGTGAACATATGCATTGAAATATCTATAAATTAGATCAATTGTGATTATGTTTTTCTGAAACATGATCTTGTTCCATTTATATACTATAATTATGCGTGGAAGGCCTAGCTCCCCTCCTAACCAGAGTTGACTCATATTCCCTGGGGAAAGAATGGAAAAGTCGATCAATTTTTTGACCCGGACACCACTCTTATATAACCCAGCCAATAATACCTATTCATTCATGTGACACATCAATGATTCATTACCCATGTCTCTTGTGATGATAATGTATGACAAGTAATGTAGTTGGAAACATGAAATTTTGTGGCAGGTCCCACAACTGCAGCCACAATAAATGAAATGCCTAATTAGAATGATCCATTGGTTTTGAATCATCATCAGGGAACTCTCCCATATGACTAAGCCGAGCATGACTGAATCTACTGAAGTGTTCTGAATCCTTTATTATAGGATACCCCAAACATGATAATAAAATATAAAAGCATTGATTCAATTGAATCATCTTCTATTACATCCAAGGTGATGATATTTCCCATGTAATAGAGGAATTACATCCTGGGTCATGTGGGGCCTATCATGTGGAATTCAATCTATCCCACAAAATTGGTAGATTAGGGTTCTTTAATCCCATCATAGTCCACGAATGCATCAAATTATAAAAGATGATTCAATAACGCAAGATCCTTTTAAAATTTACACATAATCAACAAAAGCATTTCCAAACCACCATGTTCATCTATCCAATATCTATATAGGGACTTGATATTGAGCGTCTCTTCCCACAAGTGACAATGTTGCTGTGTATGTTCAATTTTTCTTCCACAATGTTCTTATTTATGTTGTCGGATCCCACCCCATAGAAGATATGAATAAAAAATCATTGATTATGATTGTGATGTACCACAATATCCATCAATTTCAGAATCATCACACCATAATCATTTACAATAGAAGTGACATATGATTAACTGAGATAAATAAATACCACAACAAATATAATATCTGGTCTAACCTCACTTCCCTCAACCACATTCTGACAGATGAGATGACTGAGGCTTTGAAAACCCCCTCTCCATCATCCTAAAAAAAGATGGATGTTTAGAATGATAATATTTTTCCTGATTATCAACGTAATACCATTTCTTCACATCAAATAAAAAGTAAAAACTTCAGCCAAGCAACCCCATAGACCTTGGTGTATGGGATGAATGGTGTTATTCCTATTCAAGATCATGTGTCTTCATTATGAATAGACATACATGATTAGAAAATTTCATATGTGATATTTCAGGTCCATTTGGAAGATTTTAGAACCTTCTAAAAAACTATGATCTATGAATTTCATAACCCAGAAAGGCAACAAATCTAGGTGGAGTTTGATTTTATTAAAATGTTTTACCTTTACACCAACCAATAGTGTGATATGTTTTTATCTAAATGAATTCCCATGATACTGGGGAAAAATCCTCCAAAAATAAATCCCAAATTGTAAGGACCTTATATTATTTATATGGTCTAATCAAAGGGTGAAAAATAACTGATCATTATGGACAATGGTCTTATAAGACATCTAAAAATTCATTATTTCTTCAAATATTGTAGTGAATGAATCATCATGGTATAAAATATAAAACCATAAATTAATAGCCTCGGTCCACAAATAAGGACCATAATCTAGGTGAATGTCTCCATTGATTTTTTTATTGTGCAGGGCCTCCATATATAATCCTTTGAGTTCCATGCTAACCTTTCTGGAGTAAGATTCTATTATCTGAGTTGTATGAATTTAATCATTACAGCCTATCATCCTTTGAATATTACAATAATTATTATCCTTTTCATGTGAAATAAACATGTGATGCCTCATATGGAAATATGAGATGATCCAAAACCCCATTCCATCGAACATGAAATTAAATGATAACCTCATATAGTCTGATAAACATAGGATGCCTCATATGAAATATATGAGATAATCTATTGTCCTCACCAAAGAGGATACTAACCATCCAACATTGGACTCCTACCATGCCATATTCCATAACTATTTATTTCTTTATTCCTATCTCCAGGAGATACATATAAATTCCTATATATCATATCAATAATACCATATATAGATTCATTACCCCATGGTGGGATCATATTTGGAAATCATTTGGAACTAATGACATTTGTTCAAACCGGGTCCATGATTCATTGATATAGAGCCTCTCTATCATCTCAATTTTTCCATGTCCAAGACATACGATATAAAATTATATGAAATAGTCCACGATGTGGGAGTTTATAGTTTAGTATAAACTATGTTCTAGGAATAGGATTCAACATGAAATAATAACAATATACCGTTTCCATAAACCTCAAAATTCCTCATGTAATGATCCTGAGACAACCACCAAACAGTTTAAATCAAAATCATGATTCAAATTGTTGGTCAAAAATCCCCATATATATTCCAAAAACGATTCATGGGACCTCTATTAATGTGTAATCACCAATCATACTCCTCAGTCCTATCAATGGTCTGAGATTCCATCATGAAATGACATGGGTAGGAAACAATGGGAATATCTCACAGTCAACAAAAAATATATCTCCATTAACAGTATGTACCCCATAAAGTGAATGTTCCGATTTTATCCATTGACTTAAATGGAAGTTCAGATTCCCTCATTCCCCAACCTAAGGAAGATATAAAGGTAATATCAATGAATAAGCATCATTCTCCCCATCCTTACCACATATTGTAAAAATATGTCTTTATCCCATGTGATAGTCATAAGATGCATCATTTGGAAAATGTGAGATGGTGAAATTTCATCCTCGGAGGTATTGGTATCCTAGCACACCACATTCCAAAACTACATTTGGATTCATTCCTAGTACCAAGGGATATATAGAGAATTCTGGATCGAATATTCTAGTCCCATAACTTCTGCTGAATAATCATGGTTCCATATTCCTTTGGGATAGGATCAATCCGAACCTATCAATACATTCACTCAGTGCACATTATCGCATTATGGAATATATAAAACAATATATCACTTCCCTTGATATATCCATCACTCCCACTTCCACAGTTTATACCTTCCCCAATTTTAATTCTCATCACCATCTAAATCTGAACAAGCCCCCTAATAGAATTTTTTCTTGGCCACCCCATATCACATTCCATATTTGGATCACATATCATTGGATAACCATAAAAATATTATGGTTATCATGTTTTGAACATGGTCAGTGATTAATATTATATTTTTTCATCACATCCCTTAATGGAGCAGTTGTGGGTCGTGCGTTTCAGACACTGTCATTATTTTTTCCCTACACATAGATCATTAATTTTTTTGGGTCAAATAAAAAAATTCATGATTTAATGTCTTTCCCACCTCCCATATTTGGGATTCCAATAACCTTGGTTTCATTACTTCATGTGTTCGAGCCTAATAGTAATTCAGTTCTGCGTCATGAGAACATTCATGAGCTAGATTAATTTTCCCTTTTATTCATTCCCTTGTGAAATGATAAAAACCTATGAATCTACGCGTATCACACTAATCATGGATCACATGTGATTATGAGTCATGTAGGAACATTCCCTAAGAGTGGTTGAAACTCACAGGTGTTCCCCAAATAAAATTCAACACTAAATATGGTATAAAATCAATCATGATAAACTCAGAGCCAATGTCAATGCATCATGATAATGAAATAAGTGAAAAAATACCTCAAGATTATTTATGTACCACCAAAACTCCATGGAACTATATTCTTGTCAGGTTTCTACCCATTTTTACAACAAAAACATCTATGACATAGAGCCTTTGGTATAAACATCATGACCAAAAACTTTTGGAATAACCTATGTCCCAACATCTACACCTTAAAAAATTGGAAAACAAGTAGTCCTAGTATCATGAACATAAACTATTAGAAAATTATCAATCCATGAATTAGGATCATGAACTATTTGTAACCTCCATTGGGATCATTTTTTGGGTGGAGGGAATCCACTGTCTCTCTTCACATCAAATTTAAAACTATCATCTAGCACCACAAGAATAATCCTTATGTATATATGTACATTCAAAACTATTAAATCCCTTGTTCAAAAATTATGATCATAAAATTTATGAAATTGGTATCATGTGTCACCCAATAATCATTAGTTTTATATACCTTTGGTGATACAACAAGCTGAAATCCCCTACTTTTGTTTTATCCTTACTCGGGAGGATTTACCAATTCCAGAATCGGTCTTCTATCAGGCCACATTCAAGAACTGTGTGTGGATTTATTTTAATTTGTATGGGATATGAATTAATTCCACGATCACCTATTCTATCCGAGATAAAAATATTATATTTTCCCATTCCATTTTTTGGTTCCACTTACCTAACGTTGAGCCCTATAAACATCATACATATTGTGTTATTCTGATGATTCGGAAGAGATGGTCCACAAGATATGATCATAAACAATTTGAAAACCTGAATAGTAATCAAATAAACATACCCATTTATTTACAATAGGTTTATAAAACATGACATAACATCCAAGAACCTCCATACAGTCCAAACACTATTACCATAAACATGAAGATATGTTCCAATATTTGAAAAATTATTGTCTATGAAGAAACATGTAAAAATTTCTAAAAATATATTCCAATATAATATACCATACATGAGTTTAAAATTACTCATGTAGAAGTCATATTTGTCAGTCAGGTTGAAAAATCTATGGGAAACATTGAAATGGTTAGCGTTCCACTCCATGATTCACTAAAAAAGGATTTTTTTTGGCTATAAATAAAGAGGTAAAAAGACTGAGGGACTCATAATGGACCCTAATAAAATACAATATATACTCATTAGGCCTACAAATATAGGAAAAACATTGATCCAACCCCTGATAATTATACTTCATGATGATCTACATGTGGTGTCCCACATATGGTCCCCTTTTCATGTGCCCCATTACATCATATAAGTGGGTTTCAATTCACATCAGTTCACTTGATCTAGGCACAAGAACATAATTTATATTATATATTTCCTAACCATATGATGTTTTACGATATATCACATTGGTCAAACTACATGACCATAAACTGTGGTGACCATATATAGTAAAACATCATCCTTTTCATGAAAAGTGGATCCCAATAGGTTCTTATAATTCATGAACTTCCTATAATGGGTACATGTATCTCATAGACCATGCTTTATATTATTTTCCAAAATATATATGTCCATCGCGATAGGAAAATACAATCCAAACATCAGGGGGTTTTTGAGATAATTATCCTTTGTGGAACAAAATCCATGGGAACCAAGAGATTGTACTCTGAAAGAGATTCATTATTTTGGGAAATTCTTCTATTCATGAAACCTCTAGAATTTTTTAAACCCATACCTTCATGTTACCCACAAAAGAGGTAACAAATTTTTTAAACCTTTTTGTGTGGATACCATTTTAACAGTGGAGTGTCCCATGACCCCATACCCACTCGAAATCAGTTCACCCATGCCCCAATCGTCCACACAACTGGTATCACCAACCATCATATTAAGCTTCAATACAAAAATAACATCCTGGAATATTTCATCACCTATTTTTTGGAATCACATGAATCATAATTTCTCATTCCCCTAACCATAGTCACTGTTACATTGAGATGCTTATTTTCCACTTCACCATGAGAGTGTTTACACCATTTTCCAACAAGAAGAATATATATTTTAGAAACATGTTCCCCAATTGTGGAATCATCATGGATAACAACCCACTATTCTAATTAGGGAGTCCTATTTCATGATACATCTCTCATACATGTAAATGGTCTCCCAAAGTGTAGGCCCATACTACTTATGTGCTTCGAGATGTTAATATTCACAACGTATTTCCCGCTTGTATACAATTAAATTGTATGAATAAATCATCATAACATGATTTAAAGTTGTATCCCTACCCTATTCAATATACATAGTATTAAATATGTTTGAATAGCATTGGGTAAAACCATTCCCCTATCATAAGCGATGAAATTAGGATTCAAAATGTATGATCATCCTGGGATGTCACATCATTCCATGATTTGGGTTGATCATCCTATGCTTGGAATATTACTTGTGTACGGCCCACACCATCCTCCTCCCCCATAGGATGATACCCCAACACCACGTATGAAACCACAACAAAAAGGATTATATACCAACACCACAGTAGCCCATATATGTAATCCCTAGACATCCATGGGATGAATCCCCTATATACTTGGTACTTCGTATGTGTATTCCCCAAAATATAACATTCTATAACTTCTTAGTTTATAAGAACATCCATATCATGTGAAGATAAACACAATAGACCTACCATGTCACAAGACCCAAGACTATACCCTGAAAATACATGGGGTTTATTCACCGTCTCCTAATTTGTTATGTTGAATGCCTCCCTAAATAAATACCCATCTAAAATGAGATACCTATGTAAGGTTCAATACACAACCCCATAGACACAATACCACTACTAATTCATCATTTTTTACCTCTCTGAATAAAGAAACGTTGGAGTGTGTTCATATACCTATATAAGAAAATAAACTAACTAACCTATCCCCATAAGATGTTATACATGTGACCAACATGTCACCACAAGATTTAAAAAATGTTACAAACCTATATTGCATGATTTTAAACATGTTACCGACTTGTACCCATATGGTGTTAAACCTGTGACTAAACTATCCCCTCAAGATGATAATACTTTGACTAACCCTACCCCAAATGATGTTAAATAAGATAATGTGTCCCATTAAGAGAATAAACTACTGACCGACTTGCCTCCATATTATGTCGAACATATGACCAACCTATCCCAAAAATATATTAAACCAATGAATAATCATTCCTAATAATATTGCAGAAATGTGACCAACTATGTCCCAAAAATATCATAAACATATTCCCCCATCATATTATCCATGGTCACCACCTCAATCAATGAACACAAGATTCCCACGTTAAAAGGACATGGATGTCTTATTACACTAGAGCATATTACCCCATGTCGGAAATGTAATTCATTTGGATTATAAAAGTATGATTAATCATACATGGGATGAAATCAAATTCAAAATAGGATGACTTTAAAAATTTGAAACATTCCAAACATACATAATTGACTAGATTTGTCCAATTCCACCATCAACATTGGCTATAGGTAGATTCTATATCGAAAATGAAGAAATATAATTGACCAGAACAAACATACAGATGTCTAAGGTAAGGAGTTTCAAAAAAAAAAACAAATTCAATGTGTGGGATTCGAAATATGTAATTATAACCATGGATGAATCCATTAATGTAAAAAATGAAGTCGCATCATGTGACATAAATCACGGAGTCGACACCACTAACGGTGGTGGTGAAGGTCACATTCCTCTATAAATAAGAATTGTGTGGAAACCAACTAAGCATAATGGATGTTGAGAGACCATTCAATTGAAGAAAAACACATTATGGGAGTCATGGATGGAATATTTGTGATGTGTTTCCCTTTTGTAATAATTGAAAAACATTCATGTTCTTTTTGGACATTAATATTAATCTAGGAAAATGATAACATAAATGGTAGAAACATCTTAAATTATTATATAAATATTATATTAGTTATCAAATAGAAATATACATTCTATTTTTTAGAGAAAAAAACATATAAGGAGACGCTATTTTGAAACACTACCTATTTTGACCATTATGTCAAACTTCCCAAATAATATTCTCTATATGTGTCCTATAATACTAATTTATAGAGGTGGGAGGTCTATCACCACCATAGTGATGATGAAAAAACAATATTAGAATAGGAGTATAAGATATTTACACCTACATAAAATAATTTATCTTCCTAATCTAGGGAACCCTGTTAGATTTGAGGCATGCTCATGAATCATATTCCAAATTCCCAATCCATTTGGACATCAGTTAATTATATAACATGATGTCGTGGATGAGTGAACAACTTTAGTTCAAGGTGTTTAATCTCTAAGTTATGTTGAGAAATTTGCGAATTTTCCAAATCAATATTTCATATTTAGTCTTTGAGATCTTCTTGTATTCATCACATAAGATATGTATTTGGGTGTGTTGTTTAGTGATGTTTAGGAAGGATATTTTATCTTCTCATATAAGACCATGATGGAATCTTAGGTAAATCACATACTGAAAACCGATCTCATCACCTGATTGTTACCATGATCATTATATATGGTATATTATTCTAATAACATAATTAATCCATATATCATAACCTATGCAATATCATCATTTTAACATAGGGAATCCAATGACCATCACACAAGGAATGTTAGGATAATTACTCATCCCCTAAGTCTCCCCATATAGATAAAATGGGGTATTTTTTCTTATAATACAAGGTATTAAAGTATAATCACCTATTACCCATAGGAATATTGACTTATGTCTCACCATTTTCATCACAAGAGGATGTAAGGATTTTTTATTCATTATTGGGGTTCATAATATAGTCATCACATAATGAAATGGTCCTCTCATGCTCATCACTCAAGAGTGGTTATTAAAAATATGTTTGTTATATATGGGAGAGAAATTAGTAATTTATAATGGGGATGAATCTACATAAACTCTTCACATAAGAATAGGCACGGTCTAAATCTCCAAGGTGTGGTCCAATTACTCACATCATGTAGAGGTATGAACGGTTTAAATTCAAATGGGAAAACTCTATAAGGCTTCGCGAGTTTTCTAAAAGGTATTGATTTAAATTACTCTTGATATGGGAATTGGAACTTATTATTGTGTGGGATCATGGATTGATACTCAAAAAGGTTTCCTATGAATATTTTTGGATAAAGAATCAATACTCACATATATGAAATTACACATTTTAAGGACATATGATATGACTATTCCATGAAGTTTAATTTTATGTGGTAAGGATGATTGGTTCATAAAAGGGATGTAATCAATGGGTTTAATAGTGCGTATGAATTGGTACTTCTTGATCATTTATTTGGATAATAGGGTCTATATTTTTCCCATGTCAGTATTAGTAAAATAGGTCATTGTGTGAAATTCCATTATACCAGTTGTGCATATGGAATTTTTATTAATGGATGTGTATCAAGATGGAAGTGGTTCCCATATACCATTATATTCTAATAAATTGAGTTATAAAAATGTAGGGGATGACATGGTTGACCTTGTAATGTGCTTCACACAAGTTAATTGGAATGTTAAACCATAAACATGGTGATGTATTGGATTTTGTGTCACATTATTTCATTATTAGAGGGGTTATCATGGGATTATCATGTGTGAAATTCAATGAGTTTAATGAAAAATGTTAGTTAATTTTCATTATATATCACCTATGAGGATCCATATAGGTTTTTTGGGTTTAATAAAGTGTATATGTATAGTTTGAGAGAGATTATAGCTTAGGGTTCCCTGATAATCCAAAATTGAAACTAAATACACATGAAATGGAAAGATGTTTTGAATTTATAGGGCTATAGATCATTGAAAGTGGATAGATGAAGAATTTTTTGTATTCTATCTAGAGTCCCATTAATTGGAACAACTCTAATATTGTCTAGAAACAAAACTTAAAAAAAATTCCACTTATTTTACATGGAATTTTATACTTTCATCCATAGTTTTATCTCTCGATTGTCATTCCTTATGAATCCTTCATGAATTAATTTTTTCATGATAAAAAGGAACCCAAATAGAATCATGTTTTTTTTAAATATGATGATTAAATTATAATATAACACACATTAAATTGATTTTTCTCTTCCTAGTTCATACTTGTTATGAAAATAATTTTCCTATAAATAGTGGTGGGGACTATAGAGGGGACCATGAGCTCATCATGAAAATTATACATTTTCACTATTTTAGTGAAACGAAATTTTTCATGAAATTAATTTGATTAATATACTTTTATTTCATACTAGTCACATCTTACGATAATCTTATTCCATAAATAGATCTTTCCTGAAGTGGTTATCACCAACCTCGAAGACTAATTTTTTTTGACTCCACCTACTAGAAGTAGAGTTCCAAAATATGGAATTCAAAAATTAATTAGGATTTGATCATATGTATACTACGGAAGGTGAAGATATAGCTACAAATTGGAAATATATGAAATATAACCCTCTTATTCAAATGATCTATTAAATTCAATATCTACAAAAATCATTAGTTGCATTAAAAATATTGGAAAAAAGATAAAATCAATACTAAAATAAAAACCTTCTATATGCGTTAAATCTATGTGATGACATAATTATTCTAAAAAATTATCAATTCCCTTGGTTATTTCTTTAGGAATATTCAATGATATGTTCAGTGGAACGTGGTTGATGTCAAACATGCTATAAGAGACCATAACCTTGAAGTGTCGTACGTACTCAGAAATCCAACCCAAACAATTAATAGGAAGAATCCAACTAAAAAATTACACCATGTAATACTACAACATCATCAATAATATCATTGTGAGTAGCCAACAAGGATGGATAGCTAGCTGGGATCTAAACTTGAGGGGATAGTTTACTAATGATTTTGAATGAGATTACTCAGTCTACTAGAGAAGAATTTTTTTTTGAAATATCTTCCAAATTTTTTGCCTATATGTGGTAGTGTAATCATTATCAGTTCAGATATATATATATATATATATATATACATGATTCAATAACATATAATTACTTAATTTATTAATATAAACATGTTCCATTTTGACCGTGGAGAATTAGAGATCACTATATGGGACTTTCACTTGGTTGGAGGGATCATATAGAGACCCAGCCTTTTCTTACATTAATATTACATAATTTCAAAGATAAAAAACATAATATTATTACAAATAGAGGATCCAAAGGTTTAGTGTCTTGGGAAAAATATGACCACACAAAACAAAATACAACATCTAGCATAATCATTTATTTAATTTCTTCTTCTCTAGATTCCTATTGGCAGGTGTCCTCTCCTTAGTACATGTAGCCACATGAGGATATAAAACAAAAGTGGTGATCTAGAAGCCCAGTAAAAGTATAGATAATAAAAATATATCATGGGGTGAGCATAATCATAACATAGGAAAAATATCATAAACATAAGAGGAGAATAAGTAAAATACTTGAAATGTGGTAATGTATAAAAATGAAACATCATGTCATTGTGGTTAAATACCACACATACTTGTGAACCAATATAGAATCTTGTTCACACATCATTTCACATTTACTCATGAGATGAATCAATTTACCTAAAGCATTAGTGTGCTGTATAATTCCGGGCATAGCCGTCACATTGAAACATTCATATTGCGCTATATAATTCAGGGGGCACCCGTCACATCATAACATTATCGTCATCATACATGCCACAAAGAACACATATAAAAAAATGTACATAACTAAACCATGGAATGGAATGGGTTACACCTCATAATAACACATTCATAAGCGTTGGGTTCTCAAAATATAGAGGGAATAACATACATGTTACAAGAACCGTCCACTTTGAGTGAGAAGTAAAAGTGGTGTTCTTAAAAGAGGAGTTACTTTGGAAAAATATTTGTTTGACATAAAAACCAGGGAAAAACATTTATATCCCTGAATATTAAAGACAATGATGAAGAAATTATCTTTAAGGAGTAACCATATCAAAAGTGGAGTGAAATAGGGAGAACCCGAAGGAAGAAAATTGGGTTCAAGATTTCCCCTTAACTTGTACATGAATGCTTCCTTCTCATTATTGTCCTGTATAATGAAATTATATTAATTAATTAGAAATCCAGAACCATGTGTACATTAATAGGGTTCATTATTGCTTGATTATGTCATATTATTTTCATTTGGATGAGGTATAGAGTTTAAAAACATTGTTCGAGGATGTTCGTTTTTATGGTTTTTCATTGGTGGTTCACTTGTATTCTTGAATTGAAGTTTTCATAGAACATGGGTAAACATCTAAAAACAGATATTTCATGTTATTAATGATATTAAATGAGTTTGAATGATCTTATAATGAATTATATTATATCCATGTGGATGAATCATTAGATAAGAATTAAATGATGGTTATTTGGGTCGATTTGGGCGGTGTTTCGATCACAACGAACTTGTTTTTACTTATCACTTAGTAATATGGCCATAATTTATTTACAGAACATTAAATAGGACATAAAAAATATAATATATTCTTTTTCAACCATAAAAATGGTTTCATGAACAGATCTGAAGCTAGAAATGGAAAAAGAGAGCTTTTCGTTCTTGAAGGCGATAAATTAACACCTCACGAACAACGTTCTCTTTAATAACGTAAACGAAAGAGGGAAAGGGGCTTGGATGATATAATATCCCATTAGAATCATAAAATTACATTATATGTATAATAATGGTTTTAGAATAACATTTTTATGATGATAGGTGGGTAGAGATTAATAAATGAACTTTAACATGAAAGGAAATTAAAGGAGAAGAGGGAGATAAATTACCTCTTGAATCCTCTTCTTGAGAACCTCATTAAGGTCCTAAGAGTGGTATTTTGATGAGAATAGAAGCTCTCAAAAGATTGTTAGGGGATAGGGAAGGTGTTTGGGATGAGTTTAGAGAAGTCTTGGAGGTTGAGAGGTGTGAGGAAATTAGGGTGTGAAGGGTGGCTTTTATAGTGGAGGGGAGTGGGGTTTCCTTAATCTGAAGTTCATTAGTTTTTTATTTCTTCAAAAGACAAGGAATAGATAGTATTAAATGGCCAAGAATAGTAATATTATCATGTGATCCTGAAACAAGTGTTCTTACATCATCATAGCATCATCGATCACTCAATTACTCCATTATTTATCATTTATTTTGAATTATCGGATTCTACTATTCATTAAAAATTCTCATATCTCAGAAAAATCCCAAAATTTTAACCCAACCATTTTTAGATGTGCAAAATACAAAAATTAACTCCATTTTTCAAAAATAATTTTATAAATAATTTTAATTTAATATTTAATTAAAATCAAAATTTACTTAAAAAACCATTTTTAAGATTAAAAATGATTTTATAGTGCTTTCAAAAATTACATAGGGTCTTATAAAATTTTATAAAAACTACAAGACAATGATTTGATAAATTATGAAAAAAAATTATACAAATACATTTTATTTTAAATTTATTAATTAATTATAATTAAATATTTATGACTTACAAAATACCAAAACGTTGACTAAGGTCAAATTGTCACTTTCTAAGATGTCTAAATATTATTTATTTATTCATAGGTAATGTTACTCTTATGTTTGATGATTTACTATTAATAAGGGTCATATAACAATTCATAAGGGAATGTTACTATTCCAAAGGGTATGTTACTATTCACCTAAAATTATTTTTGTTTCATTAGACTCCAAAAATCATATTGAACACAATTGTGTATGTCGAATTTTTAAAATTCCAGACAAAAAAGTGACAAAATTATGTTTAAAGGTCACTTATCACTTAGTAGTATATTATATTGTGTTTTAAAGTTATTTTATGACATAAATATAAGAAGGAAATTTCCATTGAAAAACATTGGGTTGTTACATTCTTCCCCCCTTAAGAAATTTTGCCCCTGAAATTTCACTTTACAGAAACAGGTGTGGGTGTTTCTCCTTCATTGCCTCTTATGGTTCCCAAGTTGCTTCCTCAATCTTATGGTTCCTCCACAACAATTTGACAATATGGGTTGTCTTATTATGTAGAACCTTATCCATCCAATCCAAAATCTATACTGGCTGCCACTCATAGGAGAGATCATCTTCCAGCTCCACCACCTCTGGGTTTAGTACATGTGAGGGGTTTGGTATGTACTTCCTCAGTATTGATACATGAAATACATCATGAACGTGATCCATATTTGGTGAATGTGCATGATGATAGGCCACAACTCCTATGCATTCCAGGATCTCAAAGGGACCAATATATGTTGGGATTAGCATCCCTTTATTCCTTAATTGCATGACTCTCTTCAATGGAGATATTCGAAGGAAGAACTTATCTCCAATGTCGAACTCCAAGTCACTTGGACGGTTGTCAAGATAGCCCTTTTACCGACTATGAGTATCTTCGATGTGTTTCTGGATGACTTGAACCTTCTATGTCTTCTCTTGAACAAGATCTGATCCAAGTAGAATTCTTTCTCCAACATAATCCCAACAGGTTGGAGTTCTACACTGCTTCCCATTAAGAGATTCATACAGAGCAATCTGAATACTCAAGTGGAAGCTATTTTTGTATGATAACTCAACCAATGGGAGATTCTGATCCCAACCACCTTTGAATTCAATATACCATTCTCCTAGCATATCTTCAAGCGTCTGAATAGTCCTTTCATATTGACCATCATATTGGGGGTGATATGCCATACTGAAATTTAATTCAGTACTCAAAGCATGATGAAGGCTCCTCTAGAATTTAGATCTGAACCCTGGATCACGGTCAGAGACAATTGAGTGTGGAACCCCATTCAGTCTCACCACTTCCTTCACATATATCTTTGCACGTTGTTTAAGAGAGATATCTTCTCGAATAGCAATAACATGGGCAGTCTTGGTGAGTCGATCAACCACAACCCATATCACATTATTTCCCTTTGACGACTTCGGGAGACCCCTGACAAAGACCATAGTAACATTTTCCCATTTCCACATGGGTATAGGAAATGGATGGATCATACCCTTGGACTTTTTTCACTCAGCTTTAACTTGCTGACATACCAAGCACCTTGATATATATTTCGCAATCTCTTTCTTCATGTTATCCCACTAGAAGTGTTCTCAGAGATCACGGTACATCTTGGTACTCCCAGGATGGATAGATAAAGTTGAGATATGTGCATTATCCAATAGCTCCTTCTTTATCTCGGGTGATGAAGGCACACAAATCCACGTTGAAAACCGAATCACACCATCATCGTCGATATGGAACTCTGGCAACTTCCCTTCCTTTACTGCATTCAACCTCTTTTGTATCTCCACATCATCCCTTTGTGCTTCCTTAATCTTCTCTGGGATAGATGGTTGTGAAATCTTTTGGGCAAGGTTGGATGTATCCCCTACCCCTATTATTTCCAAATTAATCCTTTTCATATCTATGAAGATACGGTCTTTCTCAATCCATAACATGGATAGAGTATCCGGTTCTTTTCTACTTAGAGCATCAGCTACCTTGTTCTGCATTCCAGGATGATAGTGAATTGAGAAATAATAATCCTTTATTAGCTCTAACCATCTCCTTTGACACATGTTGAACTCCTTTTGTGTGAATATATACTTTAGGCTCTTATGGTCGGTGTATATGTCACACTTCTCTCCATAAAGGTAGTGTCGCTAGATTTTCAAGGCAAAAATCATGGCTGCCAGCTCTAGATCATGTGTCGGGTAGTTCTTCTCAAGGATATTCAACTATCGTGATGCGTAGACTATGAAATTGACATTTTTCATGAGTATACAACCAAAGACATTATTTGAAGCATCATTGTATATCAAAAAACATTCTCGACTTTTCGGTAGTGTGAGTACAGGTGCAGTGATCATCCTTCTCTTTAGCTCCTTGAAGCTTCCCTCACATTCTTCAGTCCAGACATACCTTAACCCTTTCCTTGTTAACTTAGTTAGCGGTCTTGTCAATCATGATAACTTTCTCAAAAAATGTCAGTGGTATCCAGCTGATCCAAGAAAACTATGGATATCTGTGACACTATAGGGCCTGGGCCATTCCTCAATCGCCTTTGTCTTTGATGGATCTATAGAAATTCCCTCACTTGTCATCACATGTCCCAAGAACGTGACTTGATTCATCCAAAAGTCACACTTTCTGAACATGGCGTACAACTTCTCCTTTCTTAATGTCACCAACACAATTCTTAGATGTTCTTTATGTTCCTCCTTTCTCTTGGAGTAGATTAGAATTGCATCGATAAACACTACCACAAATTTGTCGAGGTAATGTCTAAAGACTCTATTCATCAAATCCATGAATATTTTTGGGGTATTAGTAATTCCGAAGGCCATCAACAAAAACAAATAGTGCCCATACATTGTATGGAAGGCAGACTTCTGAATATCTTCCTTCTTCACCTTTACCTGATGATATCTAGAACGAAGATCCACCATTTAGAAGTATTGAGCTCCCCTTAACTAGTCGAACAAGTCATCAATCCTTGGGAGAGGATACATGTTCTTCATGGTGATCTTGTTGAGTTCCCAATAATCGATACACAACCGCATTATTCCATCCTTCTTCACAAAGATCACTGGTTCACCCCAATGTGATGCACTAGGGCATGTGAACCCTTTGTCCAGTTTCTCTTGAAGCTTCTTCATTAACACCTCCATTTCTATAGGAGCCATCCTATAGGGGAACTCCAAGATAGGAGTAGCTCCAGGTATGAGTTCAATTGATAACTCTACCTCATGATCTGGGGGAATTCTGGGTAACTCTTCAGGAAATACATCGCCATATTCCCTCACGATGGAATTTCCTCAAGGTTGAACTTTCCTTCGACTCAACCATTTCCGCAAGGTATGCTTCTTCAAAGGTAATCAACAACCACATCGTTGAAGGATTTTTCAAAGGAGATTCATGATCTTCCTTGCATTTGTAGACGAGCATGGGATGGTTCGGAATATGAAAAGAAATTTCCATTTCCTGAGAGTTGATATGCACTCTATATAACGAGAGCCAGTCTATTCCCATTATAGAATTGAATTTCACCAAGGGAAGTATTACGAGATTTTACAGAAGAAAATTCCCACAAACGCCAACATGAGAAGAGTCAATCACTTGGGTTGCAATGACTGCACCACTTGGTGTTTTTACAGATATCTCTACTTCATGGTTTCAGGGCATTGATTATATAGTTCTAGAAAATGTTCAAGATATAAAGGAATGCGTAGACCAAAAATCAAACAATACTTTTTCCATTCATGAGTGAATAGGTAGTTTACCTTATACGACTTCATTACCATGCTCCACCTCCACAGTAGTGATGGCATATGCCTTCCCTTGTTCCTTTAGCTTTGATGGCTGCTGACGCTGATTACCCTCGATAACTCACGATTTATTGCACTGGTTGGTATAGTTCCCTAGATCCCTACAGTTGTAGCATTGAACCATGAGTGGTTCTCTTCTTTGATTTTCTACATTCTCCTTCCTTTTCGTGTCTTTTTGACACTCTTGAGTATGGTGTCCTTCTTTCCCACAGATGAAGAATTTCCCCATCCCTTTGAGGCAGTTCCCATTGTGAAACTTCCTAAATTTTTGGCACATGGGTTGTTGATTTTTCTTCCCACATTTATCATTAGATCTACTATCTTGAAACTCCCTCAATCGATGGGCATCTGACCCATGTTCTAGCAGCATCGATGAAGGTTCCCTCATTAAGTCATCCATCACATCAGTGTTCTGGTGATTGATGGTGACATGGAATGTACCATTCCTTACCTCTAACATAAAGGGATATCTCAAAATATAGGCTACTGAATGTCTAATTGATTCCCCTAATGTGTTTTATGACTTGTTTTGTCTACATGACCCCCTTAGATGGTGTTCTCTAACATACCATTTGATAGTTCATCAGATTAGGGAATGTTTATAACCAGGGGAGGATATCCACACCTATCCATGTTGGTATTGAGATGAAATATACATCAGCATTCCTGTAAAATTATGGATCATAATGGATGTAGGTTTCTCCAACATGTGAGAGAGTCAACCTCATATGCTAGAGTGGTGTTTAGGTTCTAATTACTATGATGGAAAAGATGGATCTCTGTTGAGTTTTCTTTCGTATATGAGGGAATATTCTTGTGGTTGAAGGGGACAATAGAATTTTATATGATTCCTCCTATCAATAATGGATGAAAGACTACTCTTGATGTTGATGTTGACTGTTCTAGACCAGGGTCACTGAGTCTGAGATCAGTTCAACCAACTCGTAGACCTGGAGGACTAGTGGGTGTTTTGCACTGATGTGGCTAAGTGGGAGATATCTGGGGAATCTCCCTAGAAGTGGTCATGATAGGTATTTTTCAAACATCCCCTACCTCCTCAAAATATGAAATTGGGCTCTTTGATCACTCGGGGGAGATTCTTCTAAAGGTGTTTTCAATTTTAAGGGGGGTGGTCTCCCCCTTTGTGGACCATGGGGGTGGCAGTGTTGGAGAGGTGATGATTCATCAAGGTACTAGAGGTCTATATCTATATTGGTATTGGTCCATTATTATTTTTATTAATGAAGAAGGATGTCAATAACTCCATTATGTGTGATCTCAAAGGGATGATATTGGGTTTTGATTCCTAGAAACTGATGACATGGTTTTTTTCATTATAGGGATATAATCATTTTCTATTTCCAATCCATATTCCCCATAACCATATGCTTGGTGAAATTATGATGTGAATATATTGTAGCATGAGAACATTAATATACATGGGTTCATCCATCATTATAGATTTTATGAAGGTGATGTTCAATTCCACAATATTATGCACTCTTTCCGAATTAGAGAAGAGATACACATTGGTAATGTTTCAGATCACGAATTCCCAAACTTATCATCCCCAAGTCACATGATATTTTCATTCTAGTCCATCTTATTTCTTAGAGGTACAATCTACCCAATATTATGAATCAGTTACATTCATATCTAATAGTTCCCCAATTTTACTATTCCCCAACGGCTGAGGATAATAATATCACACCGGGTTCACCATTTTTTGTATTCTAACACATTATATTCGGTATTCACAAATTCTATCAATATAGAGGTAATTAATTCCATGTTTCCCTAAATTCCCTCCTTCCAAAGGTAGACAACTTTCATCCCATTAATCAGCGATGTCGTCTCCTTAGTTGAAATGAGATGATGGGATTTCAGTTCATCCATCCAATATTTCCTCCTTGGAGATAAACACCTTACATGGGTCTCCATATTTGATTTATTTCACTTTTGAGAAAATCATTCTACATGCCATCTCAAAGTGGATGAATATTACTTACATTAATTGTTTTTTAACCAAAAAGTAAGAAATTTTCAATGTATTGAGTATGGTTTTGCATGTCTTGGAATCACTGTATGTTGAGTGTGTTGGACATATTTAATTTCTTCTCCATGTGAAGTCGGATTCATCTCATATGAGGCATCATAGATGTTGATCCTTATGCATCCCATGTCTTCTACGATATAGTTGATGCCAAAGGCTTATGTTTTCTAAATATTTTATCTCGGGAATCCGATTTTTATATTATGGGGTCTAGATTCGGGATCATGTCACCAGTTTAATTTATTAGGGTGAAAGGTATTTTATAGGGTCAACATATTTTTGTGATAATTTAGACCTAGGTTTTACATAATTTGGGGAATGTTAGGCCACATGTATATAATCTGTTGGAGACGTGTACATCACAAAGTTAATGCCTTGTGGGAACTAGTTGGTGGTAGTGTGTGCCCTAATAGGGGGATATTTCACACATGGAATTTGTTTATGTGTGTCCCCAAGGGAGAATATTTTTCACATGGGATTACTTAATGATGAGAGAGTGTCCACCCCCATGGTGGGAGATCATCACACCTTTCAGTTTGATGGTAATTTTGGGGGTGTAAGGATTGAACCTCCTGGAGGTACCCATGTTTGTCGAGATGTTGGGACTGAACTTCATGGAGGTTTCCTAAATGCCCTATTATTAAATAGGGGTCAAAATCCACATAGTTTGACATAAAATTTAATGTCTATGTGATTGTATTGTTCAACTTAGTTTAACATCATTCGTTATGTATTCTCATTTCATAATATGATCTTCAACAAGGGTTTGTGGGGGGCTTACACGTAAAAGATACCAGATAGAGGAGGATCATACAATGCTTGGGAAGGATGGTGTAGGGATTATGTTTTGATGATTTCTAATGTAGGGGGAGAATCCAACGATGAAGTAGATAGAGAAATCACAAGATGATCCTTTAAGAGGAATCTCATACTCAACACATTGGTAAAGCTAGAATTTATCATCTTGTTATAAGGATATTGTGGAACTGTTTTATGTCATGTGAAAAGGACTTGTTGATAGTAAGTTTTAAATGTTATGGTCTAGATGTGGTGGGACCCACACCCAAGGACTCCATTTCTATGTGATAGAAGAAGATCTGTAAAAATCCCTCTATTTGTGGAAAGGTTAGCAGTTTCCCATGATTATGCTACCATTGATTTTTATGTGGGTATTGTACATGGTCCTCTTGGTGGGGCAAGGAATAAACACTATAATGGAGGAGTTTGAATCAGGGGTCCTGATATTAGGAAACCCATTCTTATGAGTAATTTGTCTTAGGGTACCAATTCTATAATGAAATATGTATGTTAATTGTCCAGGAAATACATGAATCATATAAGGTGTTGGATCGAGGACCTGAAATATACTTTACACAAATATTGTTTTTTCATGAAAATATGATTGAATGAAATTTTAGTTAGATTGTAGGTATTTTCCATGGATAAAAGGGGAATAAGTATATGTAAAATCTATTTTTATGGTGTTCCTGGTGATTCATGAAGAAATATGATCTTCCATGAACCCAGGTATTCATTAAGATATGTTGTTTGAGGATATCTTAGACATAATACATGATCTGTTGGGGACCATGCGATGTCTTTCATGAATGTTCCCAAACATTGGTGTTCATGGAATTTTGGGGTTGCACGATCATCAGAGAAGCTCATATTCTGGGTTGAGATTAATCACTTCATCTTCTGAAACCATCACTTTATATGGGAGTAGATTCTATTAATTACCAAAATCTGTGGGTATTAGTGGATAATAGTATTTGGGATGTGAAAAAATGTTGTGTGACTCTCATTCCCTTTCTATTAAGAGAGTGGCATCAGATACCTCAGTTTATCGGTGCCTTTTTCATGCTAGTGGTTCATGTGACCTCCATGATTTTACAGAAGGGTCCAATATTTTGTGCCAATCCCTTTACCGAATCTTGGATTCTCTAGGGTTCTCATAGAACTAGGCCCCATGAAAGAAACCTATTTCCGGCATGTATTTATCCATCCAAACAAACAATTTTCATGGAAAACAAGGATATTGTCTGTAACCTTTTATGAGGATTCATATTACTTACATAGGTAATTTTATGTACATTTATTGAGGAAAAACCACCTTTTATAGAGAAAAAAAATTTGAATTAATTTTTATATTAAAATTTATTGTTAAACAATAAAAAAACTTCCTGATAATTGAGTTTTTTGATAGAAAATATAAAACAAAACATTCACACAGTGTACACAAATTGTCTCATCTATTATTCCTAGACCTCACACCCAATTTCACCAAACCTCATTGAGCTACGCTAGCCTAATACACTACAGTTATTGTGATCAACCTAATTCTAAATACATGATCTATAAAAGAATCGAAATTCCCAAATAGAGTGTGATAACTACATCTTTGCAGGGTCTCACTATGTTCCCCTAGTATATGCCATCATATACATGCACGAATGATGGAAAATAAACATCTCACATAAACCTTATGAGAATCATATTACACCTAGGCCTCCAATAATACTAGTACATTAGGTAACCATGTTCTATCATTGCCACAATTTCACTTGATCATAAATGTGATGGTACTATACTAGAATCCACCTCAGCATATCATCTAGACAATAAACTAATTACCTACCCTTTCCAAAGAAGTAATGTTAGGGAAAATTATAAAACTTTTACCCACTTCCATTAGACACTGGGCACAATCATACATTGATATTTATTGATCCTCCTTTATCACTCATTGGAGGTCCGTCAAACTCATCATGTCCCAACATAACCTAGCTCCCATAGTGTCCCAAGACATATGAAAACTCAAAGAAATGTAACATTCATGTACACCTACCCAAGAAATTCATTGAAGGGTCTGTGACCCAATGCTAAAAGGAACAACAAATTCCCATATCACTAAACTAAGCCATGTATATAATGATACTCAACCCTATAACTTCATTTTTAATTGATCCTAACATTGTCACATACCCACTAAATCTAAGGTTTTTTCAAGTACACCATCCAATCCACATAGACACTGGGGAGGATATCAGGTACACTTTTCCATCCTTGAAAACTCTATTGATGCCATCAAAAATATGCATCCACATAGAGATCATATCCCATCACCAAAATATCTAGGTAATACTAGTGTTTTACTCACTCAATTCCTGGACCCAGTGTGTAGAAAAACTCACCTCTCCAAACTAGTCATCTATTGGGTCCTCCAGACCCATAACGACCATTTATCATCGATAAATTCTCATACCTATCACTCATTGGTGAAACCATAGACTGTAGGTATATCCCAACCAATACGTAAATGAAAATTATGCATCCGTATCAATACCTCTAAATGGTATTATTATAACTACACATGGATCATCCTAATACACACCTCACTAAGGCCCTTTGATATCTCATTCCAAGTAGTCATGAAAAGTGTCTAACACACACTAGGTCTAATCTCGCAACCCCGTTGGGAGATTGATTAGTCACTGAGAGTGGATAATATTAATTTTTAATATCTTTATATTCATTGTTCCAAAGTCCATAAACATTGTTTTTAGTGCATTACATAAATAGAACTTCATTTCTCATCTAAAATTCAATTCAAGTTTAAAATGAAAATTTGGGCCCAATCATTCATTTGTTTGTGGACAACATTATATTAATTGTCTGAACTTGAAATTTTGGGATATGATTGACCACTTTGTTTGGAACATTTTATCTTTTAGGTCCGATGGATGAATCCCAAAGGAAGATGGAGTAGTTTGCGCCTAAATGCAGAAAATTGCTGGAAAAAGCATAATGGGCCTAAGTCCTATAAAACAAATGGATCTGAAGCTGAGATTTAAATGGTGGACCCGACATTAATGCACATAAAGTCATCCCACCATTTCGACCATAACATCCAAACGGATAATCCAAATGTCCTGAAATTTTCAAATCGGATAGAGGACACATGGAAGAAGATATTTGTCTTCTACGAACCCTCATGATTCGGCCTCCATCAATTAAAGATTCAAATGTCAAAATGGTGGACGAATCTGGACAGTTTTTTGGGTTGAATTCGAAACGACAATTTCCTTTTGATTATTCACCCTCGTTTTGACTCTATTAATTGTAGGGGGTGGACCTAAGGCTCCTAATATGACTATATAAGGAGATAGTAGTGAATGAAATTATCATCTAACATTTTTCTTTGAATCCATGTTTTTTTCTTTCAATTGTAATTCCCCGCTTTTGTTTTGTAATGGCATCGTCAATTTCTCTAATGTAAGTTTTTCATTCATGTTCAGTATTTTAATAAAATTTATTCTTATTCATTTTTTATTTTCATAGTCTTCACACGTTGATACCGTTGAATCAATGCGTGAAATTATTCACACAAGCACTTGTGATTTCAATCACACAACGGTGGAATGTTTGTTCTTTTAATAAATTTCTTCTTCTTCAATTCCACCCCTATAAGTCTACATCCCGCTTCCATTGGTAGAATAGCAACAATGGATGGCTAACCTCTTAATGGTTGATCCAAGGGAGTAGCAAGGTCAGGGATTGAATGTTATTTCATGTACTTAATATTTAAATCTATTAGTTATTTTAGGATTTCCATTTGATGAGTTACATTCTTTCTCATATTTGAAAACTTTAACGATGACACATTTTGAGTGATAGTACGATATATTTCATTTGAGTTCTCATTAAAGTGATCCTCAAAGTAAATTGCTGATTGGCCTTGGAATTGTGTAGGGATTAAATTGGTGAATGATTTGGAAGAATTATCTCATTGTTTGGATATGTCTTGAATTAATGACATGAAATTTTCTAAGAAAAGAAATTCATCCAATCCACCCCAAGAAAAACCCTAAGATCAACCCACCATCAAAAATTGGTTAGTTCACATCATTTTTTATTATATTTTATTTAAATTATATCTTTAGTTATCCAATTAAAATCTACCTCAAAGTTGGCCACTTCATAGCCAATCTCACATCTAATCATAGTGTCTCAAGGTTTCTTCTTCGGTCCCTGTGGATTCTATCCCTACTTGTACTTCAATGACTACTTTTACCAGTAGGGTAAATTAGGGCGCAACCAAATTTTGGCGCCGCTTCCAGGGACCAAGTAAGTCACCTTATAACATCTTTATATTCTCCCTCATTTCTATTTTCTTATCCCCATTTCTCTTCTCTTTTCCCCTTTCTATTTTTTTACCCCTGAAAATCATGATTCCAAATTTTCAAATAAATCCAATGGAGTATAATCAACAATATCACTTCACAAACTCAGGATGGAATCAGTTTGAAAATCCACATTGGGAATCACCAACCTTTTTTAATCAACCATTGAATGAATACCCCACACCTGATAACATGAACGAAATTTGAAATGATGAAGGTTTAAAAGACCAATTTCCATACCTATCAAGAATGATTCAAAAGATGAATAATGAGGAAGTCCATGATGTAGAAACATCTATCAATCCTAATCCTGAAACAATTCTTCAAAAATTGTGTGAACAAATGGAAAAAATGAATTCAGTGGTATCAAGTTTTAGACAAGAACTACAAAGCATTAAAACTTGTATGGACCCCATTCCCACTCAAACCATCCCATTCTCAATATTTATAGAAGAATATTGTAACACACAAACCCCTCATGCCTTTATTGAAGAACCAACCATAGGATTTGGGATAATTGGAGAGGATCTAGGAGTTTTTGAAGGGTCTTTAAATCAGGAGGAAATTGATATTTTTTGATTCAAAAGGGGAAAATTTGACATCATGGATTGAGCTTCCTGAATATAACTCCATTAATGATTTTTCAAAAACACTAATCACTGAAAAATTGGGAGAAATACCAAATATTGATCCCATACACACTTCTGATATTCAACTGGACAATTTTCAGGATGAATATTATTTTCAAAATGAACCAATTCTTTCTAAATGTTTTGGAGAAGAAACTGATTTTGATTTAATTTGTCAATATCCTTTAGGAAATTTCAATGAAACTGAGGTCAAAATTATTTTACTTTCTTCCAAACTCAAGAATCCCACTATAGGAGATAAGAAAAACCTTGTATTTGGAGTTCATTCTTCTCCAAAAACCAATAATTTTGGAATGGTCATTGATGTCTTAGGAAAGACTAGAAATTTAACCGAATCATCCATTACCAAATTTCCTTGGACTTCCACACTCATTATTGACCATGGGATTTCACATGACTCAAATTCTAAAAAAATCAATCTTAATCAAGTTGAAGTGGACAAAAATGGGGTCCTAAAAATGTTGAAAGTTGGAATTGGATAAGTTGGGGGGTGCAAGTCGAGCCAACGACGTTAAACAAAAGTGCTGCATGGTAGGCAACCCATGGTTTTCATGTTTTCAATCATTTTGAATCATTTTATTTTTCATATAATAAATTACCATAGACTGTTGACCTGTTCTTCTTTTATGAATAAGGATGGGTATGAAAGGGGGTCGCCATATTCATTTGTGTCACATGGAGTGATCTCTGAGTAATACCATAACCAGAAATCTAAAAATAAGACAATGTATCATCAGTTTATTTTGTTTTGTTTATTTTTATATTTTTATAGGTTAAAATAAATAAAAGGACATGTCATAAGTCATAAGGAAAATCCATTCACAACCATCCAAGCCACTAAGACTCAAATCCAGGATTGAAGGGAGACTATTGCACGCACTATCATGATCAACCACCAGGTGACTTCATTCCATGATTATCATTTTAAATTTATTCTTTGAACTCCTCTCCTACCCCCTTCAAACTTTTCTTTTCTTTAAACACTGGGGAAAGTGTTATTCTATGTTGGGGGGAGTTGAAAATAAAAAATTATTATTATTTTCAATAAGAACATGCATGGAAAGAAAAAATTCCATTAACCTTGAACATGATAACACACACTGCAAACTCTGAAATTGGATATCGAAAAATTTAGATGCTTTGATTCTGATTTTAATGCAAGTTTAAATTCATGAGCATAGTTTTTGGAATGTGCGGTTGTCTATTGTGATTTTTCACAGTTTACATTTTCATCCTCTTAATAAAAATGCCACAATGCACGTCTACTGGATCGTGGGTGTAAATTTGAGTTCTTGGGGCCCTTTTTATTATAGCATAGGGTTCTGGGGTAACTTTTAGTTTAATTTGAGTATCTAAAAAAACAAAAAAAAAACAAAAAAAAATTGAAAAAAATAATGGCCATATACATCAATATTTTGTCCAAATACGTGGCGTCCGACACTTGGGGATCGTGACTCCATAGTTGTCTTGCCCAGAGTTAGTCTTTTTATATCTATTGTGGTTATAAAAAAACAAACAAAAAAAATTGGATACTCATCTTAAGGTTTAATGTGATTCCCAACTAGAGCTTCCATTTTTTCCCCTAGAACAATAAAATGGGCCCCATATCTTTTGTGATGCACAACACTTTATCATGCTTAATTAGAATTGGATGAAATGTGGGAATGAATTTGAACAAAAGAATGGTCTTGGGCTTGGAATATGATTATGGACCTAGCTTGTTTTAAATGATTTTTATGGGTTTCATAATTTTTTTGGGTATGAGTTCTTTGGGTGAGTAATGTGTATTAAAATGTTTTTGGAAAAGGGGATTTGAATTTCATATTTGTAATTTATTTTGCTTGGGACTAGCAAAACTCAAGTTGGGGGGGGGTTGTGATTAGTCACTAAAAGTGGCTAATATTTATTTTTAATATCTTTAGATTCATTGTTCCAAAGTCCATAAACATTTTTTTAGTGCATTACATAAATAGAACTTCATTTATCATCTAAAATGCAATTCATGTTTAAAATGAAAATTTGGTACCAACCATTCATTTGTTTGTGGACAACGTTATATTAATTTTCTGAACTTGAAATTTTGGGATATGATCGATCACTTTGTTTGGAACATTTTATCTTTTAGGTCCGATGGATGAATCCCAAAGAAAGATGGAGAAGTTTGCGCCTGAATGCAGAAACTTGCTGGAAAAAGCATAATGGGCCTAAGGCCCATCAAACAAATGGATTTGAAGCTGAGATTTAAATGGTGGACCCGACATTAAGGCACATAATGTCGTCCCACCATTTTGACAATAACATCAAAATGGCTAATCCAAATGTCCTGAAAGTTTTACATCGGATAGAGGACACATGGGTGAAGATATTTTTCTTCTATGACCCCTCAAGATTCGGCCTCTATCAATTAAAGATTCGAACGTCAAAATGGTGGATGAATCTGGATAGTTTTCTGGGTCAACTTCGAAACGTCAATTTCCTTTTGATTATTCACCCTTGTTTTGACTCTATTAATTGTTGGGGATTGAATTGATTGTGGAGGGGTGGACCTAAGGCTCCTAATATGCCTTTATAAGGAGCTGGTGGTGAAAGGAATTATCATCTAACATTTTTCTTTGAATCCATGTTTTTTTCTTTCAATTGTAGTTCCCTGCTTTTGTTTTGTAATGGCATCATCAATTTCTCTAATGTAAGCTTTTCATTCATGATCAGTATTTTAAGAAAATTTATTCTTAGTCATTTTTTTCCTTTTCTTCACACGTTGATATCGTTGAATCAAGGCGTGAAATTATTCACACCAGCACTTGTGATTTCAATCACACAACGGTGGAGTGTTCGTTCTTTTAATAATTTTCTTCTTCTTCAATTCCACCACCATAAGTCTACATCCCACTTCCATTTGTAGAATAGCATCAATGGAGGGCTAACCTCTTAAGGGTTGATCCAAGGGAGTAGTAAGGTCAGGGATTGAATGTTATTTCATGTACTTAATATTTAAATCTATTCATTATTTTAGGATTTCCATTTGATGAGTTACATTCTTTCTCATCTTTTACAACATTAATGATGACACATTTTGAGTGCTAGTACGCTCTATTTCCTTTGAGTGCTCATTAAAGAGATCCTCAAAGTGAATTGGTGATTTTCCTTGGAATTGTGTAGGGATTAAATTGGTTAATGATTTGGAATAATTATCTCATTGTTTGGATATGTCTTGAATTAATGACAAGAAATTTTCTAAGAAAAGAAATTCATCCAATCCACCCCAAGAAAAACCCTAAGATTAACCCACCATAAATAATTGTTTAGTTTACATCATTTTTTATTATATGTTATTTAAATTATATCTTTAGTTCTCTAATTAAAATCTACCTCAATTTTGGCCACTTCATAGCCAATCTCGCATCTAATCATAGTGTCTCGAGATTTCTTCTTCGGTCCCTGTGGATTCGATCCCTACTTGTACTTCAACGACCGCTTTTACCAGTAGGGTAAATTTGGGTGCAACCAGAGATCTCTCAACTCGACACATTGAGGAAACACATCTCAACATTGAAAATCATATCTAAAAATAATATTTGACCTCCCAATGTTCTATAATAACCCACACAACTCAAAAATAGTTTTTTTTCATATATGTGACATTTATCTATCTCCTTCATATTCCTAGGGACATATCCATCTATTTCCCACTCCCTTACCTTAAAAGAATCTACCTTGGCTTTCTACACTCCAATACACATTCTAAGACCACCAAATTTGTCATATATGATGAAAATAATCTATATCACCTTTGTGGCATAATCTTTTTGTGTTTGTAACAGACCAATGTGCCTAGGACTACTTATCCAAAAAATACAAGGTCAAACACCATCGTATCTCATATTACAAAAGAATCCCTAGTCCATAAAAATTATACCTAACAATATTCAATGAATGTAGGAAACAAACTCATAAATAACATATATATGATCATGTATTAAAAGGTCCACCAACACCTATCATAGTGTAGCCAGCATGCTATTCTTCGTATCACCTTAGATAATCTCATCCTATCTTAAACCAAGACCGTACCACCACCTGAGATCTTGTCATATATCACACATCAAAAATTCCAAATTATTAATTATTATAAATAACTATTTAATTTAAAAAAATGAGGCATAATGACCAAACTTCTCAACTAGAAATATAGTTTCATTGAAACCTTGACCCAAAAAACTCTAAGAGACTAAAGAATTCATTTAATACCATCCTTGAAAATGATCATTTAAGCATCACATAGTGAATAATGAACACATTTTTAATTAGAATGAAAATATTTTAAAATTCATGATGGTGGTTTACCTCCCAAATACAACACACAATGGAATGCATACATCATCTTGAGACTCCCTATATCTAGGCTACATGAAACCCCCATCGATTGTATTTAATTACACTATGATAAAAGAGAATATATACTGAATCCCTAAACAAATTTAGAAAGATAATAAGTATGTAATGGGAATGAATATCAGAGACCGAAACGGGTGAACATACTTCATATAACCACCAAACTCTAACAAGATCCCATACCATTTAATGGGGATAAAATGATATCAAAAGGTGAATTGGGCACGAATGGACTCCCTTACCCCCACCCCTTAAAATCTTAATTAACCCAAAAATGAAAAAAATACCAAATTTACCCCACTAATAATTTCACCATGATCCCACCGGTTATCTGATGAGACACACTATCTATTATATGGCATAAATGGCTGGCTAGTGATCCTTGTAAAGTATTTGGGATAATAGTTAACCCATAATCTAGATGTTAGTATCTAATTATCAATTATGTGGGATCTGTACAGAATTTATTCACCCCATCCACCATGATCCTTTATATTATTCGTTCTCAAACCCCTGGGTCACCAACCTACCCTTGAACCCATTCCACCACTTATGGGTGTTTAGATTATATGAACTTTATTCTATGTTCCATTTATCAAAATGAACCATGAATTAGAAGAAAAATAAAATTCTTCTTCATTGTAAGGATGAAAAAGTCGAGTGGTCATTACATATAACATACCATTATAATAATATGGGTCATATTTTTCATGTAAATGAAGGAATCCAAATCTCATCACCTAAGGCATCCCATGCTCATCAGAATGGTAATCATTCACTTATGAAAAATGAAAGCTAGGGTTCATCACCTAAGACTCCCTAATATCATCTCTTAAGTCTCCCCATTCACATAACATGAGTTATAATTTCCTCATCCTTTGAGTAATCCTAGGATCATCACATCTGGCACCCTAGGTTTATCTCATAACGCACCCAATTATCATCACACTATAATGAATGTGTTTATGATACATATATGAGTTTAATACTTTTTTCATCACAAATGACATATTATATTCATAATATAAGGAAATGTTCCACACAATCTCATCACATATGAGTGGTTGTTCCACATAATCACATTATATAAGGATTGAGTGGCTTAACATATAGTGGGGATGAATCATCTTATTATCATAACATATGGTAATGCACTGTTTAATGTCATTTGGGGAAGGTTCACTTACACACATCACATAATGGTAGTCATGATTTAAATTCTAGTTGGATAAATTTTAAATGATTAGGATTTTTTCATTAATGAATCCATTTTTCAATATATTTAAATTAATAAGGGATTAAAAAGTAATTTTATTTTAGTGATTGAGAATCTATGAGGCATTCTATTTAAACTATTATAGTAGGAATAAAAACCAACATATTTTAAAATTCATTGTTTTGCGTCATGTAAAGGCCATTTCCATGTAGTTTCACATCATTTGTAAAGGAATATTGTGTCATGAATCTTATTAAATAAAGGGTTAGAATGTTGATTATTCATTAGTTCTTCCATGATGATGATTGGCAGATATATACATGGCTGATTCCAAACTATTTCTCAATGAAAGGGGCTTAGGCCTATAACTCAATAAAACAATTTTTTTTAGTTTTTAATTTATAAAAATGAACACGTATTGAATGTACGTGGGCCTCACATCAACTCACCATTCATGAATTTTTATTCCATTAATGGAGGGAAATTCATGAGTGTACATGGTTTGGGTTTTATGATAGTTGGGATTCTTGTGAAATCATTACTTTAATGTAGATTTGGTCATTACACAATGTGTTTTGTTCATTAGAGGGACATTTTCTATAGCATATAAAATGGAACAGAAGGCTTTAAATAACATGGGTGAGGAAATTTTCATAAGTTATCATATATAAGGATCCATGGTGGTTGTGTGATAAGAGAAATTGAACATCCCCATATCCAAAATTTCAACTGAAGAACCATTACATGGAGATATGAGGGGTATTTATAATCCTATATAACCAAAATATGGTAAGATAATGGATTTTTAGAACACATATAAAGTTCATTCATGTTTATGAAACTCATTACTTACAGAATACCTATAGTTATGGACTTTTATTTCCCATGTTGTGTGAAATTCAATAATTTTGTCCCTAATTTCTTTGGTCAACCATCATTCCTCCGAAATTTTTCATGGATGTGTTTTTAAATGAAATAAAAACCAGCAGATGAAGAAATTAAAAAATATTAAAAAAATTATTATAAGAATAGGAGTGGTTTTCATGTTGTGATTACATTGATTCATGTCTCTGTAGATCTTAAACTCTATAAGATACTTGGCACCAAGGATGTAAAAGGGAATATAGATTACATTAAAAAGATATAAAACAATAATGATTGACATGATATATATATATAATTTGTGTAATTAACTTTTTCAATATGTGTTGATAGGTTGTACATTAGAATCATATCATGTACTGCATATGAATATGTGTGCGAATTATATAGAGATATTAGGGTCACACATTGATCATGTATTGGATACCAATTTCAGTATAAAATCACTATATTAATGGGTTAAACCAATTTATTTTGAATTATTATATACATGAATTCATGAAAATATTTACCTAGATACTCAATATGTTGAGGATTATTGAGAACGACATGGGAGGTCTAGGTTGAAGCATTGACTGATAACCCAAATTGGGAGAATTTCAAACCAAAAAAAAGAACTGAACTATTTTAAATTTAAAAAGGATTCCTTCAAATAGTTGGTAATTGTATATTTAATCTAATGGGTGGAGTCAAAAATAGTTTTTTTTCATTTTGTAAAGAATGTACATTGGATAAGTGATTTCATAGTGTACCTAAAGTGTATAAAAACCAAATGTAATGTAAATGTTTTATATCTTTTTTTTTTTTTTTAATATTTTAAAACAGGAATATTATAACCAATATATATGTTTTAAATGTGTTTTAAATATATATGGGTTCAATATTGGCAGAGTTTATGGTAGAAGAATGAAGTTTCTTTCTTGGTAATGGAGGAAGGAGTTACCACATTAATAGTATGGATGAAGGATTAACATCAAAATTAGGATGAATTTTAACAAGGAATTTAAATTTTTAATTTTATATACAATATATGTTTAATAAAACATTTTAGTAAAAAATTATTGATTATTGAGTAAATGATATAAATTTTTCATACACATATTAAGTGATTTATTGAATTATATAACATGTTTTCAAAAGAATATAAGGTTTAAGGTAGATGTATCTATAATAAAGTATTTATAAATAAAAACTAAATATGATGAATGTGATCATACCACCCATCAGTGAAATATTTAATAGAATAATATAAATTTCGTAGAGTACTACTATAGACACATTTAATACAATATATGTTATGGATACAATTTTTTATTTTTTCAAAATATTCCTGCCAAAGGAAATAAAAGTTAGTAACATTAAATATTTTGTGTATCCTAGAAAAAGTGTATTAAGAGAATATAATATTTAAGAGTCTATTTATATCTTGTTTTGAATTTTTAGAATTACAAGGAAAAATAATATATTATTATTCCAGTAATTATTCAATGATTATATTAAAATTTATCCTAAAATAGTTCTTGTAATGAAGGTAATTAGAAATAAAATGAGTTACATTTATAAAACATAATGTGGAGAATATCAATATATATTTTGATGGATCATTTAATATATTAGTAATTAAATAATATAAAGATTTTTATTAGTTATTGAAATTATCTCAGTGAAATGTTTTATTTAAAGGTTCCATGAATGATGATCTTGATGAACATAGAAGTATTTATTCATATAAAAAATGTTATTAATATCATTTCTTTTGACACAGTGAAGTGAAAAAGATTGAATATCTATTAAAATAAATAAACATTATTGTGATAATTCATATAAATCACAATTATTCAAAAAATATTACATCATAGATATTTCATAATTATTATGTTCAGTGTTGAGATTTTATCAAATGGTTACATTGATTTATTAAATAAATTACATAGAAATGTAAGGTATTTATTAAAACACTAAAAGTGACACAAACATAAGGCTGATTCGGTGGTCATCCATATTTGTTATCATTTAGCATAAAAAATGAATGGTTTTATTATTTTTGTTAGATTTTTGAAATGTTACATAATTTTTCATGTTAATACCAAATTATTTCTTCATATATCACATTAACTACATATATTATTTTAATTTACCATTTAATGTGTGATGTAGAGATAAAAATAGTTTATTCCCATTAGTGAGTAATATAGGTTGCAGTTAACTTTTAAGGTTATCATGAGTTGGATTCTAGTATTGAGACACAAAACATGATCAGATGGTAAAAATGTTGTTTTTACACTAGATTTCCTCCTATGTATAAACCACATGTAGTGACATATACTATGTATTTAGAATAATTGGTGTAAATATTTAATATTTTAATTTCACCACACATGAGGTTGTCAATATACCTAGTATGATAAATTTAATAATTTGAATCTTTTCTAATGAAATACATAAGGATTATCTAATCATAGGTACATTGGGTATGTTTTTTATCATGTACAATTTAGATAATAACCAAGAAGGGATTTTTCCTCTCATATAATGAGTACAAAATATGGTACCCAAATTGAGATTGAATGATGATGTGTAGGGAAATACATAAAAAGGCCATATGATGTTAGTAACTATTGGACTTGGGGAATGTGATGTGATCATACATAAGTGTGAATGACAAGTGATGTATTCATCAACCTCATTAATCTCTGCTTAGATAATGGTGAATATATAAGATGATATATATGATCGAAATTCACTATGTCATGTGGTTACATGATATCATAAACAAATGTATCTTATAAAAATTCATAACTTCATCAGATTCAACATTTGGAAATTGGTAGTAGGTACTTGTGTTTGAGGGAGATCATACCAAATTCATTTTTATAGTAATTAGTACTTATTATTTACTTAAGGATGCATTATGGATGTAATTATGGATATGATAAACAATAATTTTTTACAATGCAATAAATTCCTAGAGGATTAAAAATTGTATTAGTGTTTTTGAGGATCATGATAATGAAACATTGAGTGATATCTGAAAAGTGTTTGGGAAGTTATCTTGAAGATGATATTGATATATATTCCAATGGTATTTTATATGATGTTATACAGGGATAATTGCTTCTAGATTTTATAATATGTTTTCTAGAGATATTTAAAATGATTTTTGGATAAGGTTTCACAGGTAATTATTTATAGTGTAACATTAAGTTAAATTCTACTATGTCTAAATTTATTTTAGTATAGGAGGTACATTATTGGAAATATTCACTAAAGGGTTGAAAATTGTGTGTTGTTTTAGAAAATTCCATGTTAAAAGTTTATTGACAACATTTAAAATTGTGTGATACTATATCATGTTGGAAATAGAAGGGGATCATTACAATGTATGATAATACCTAGTTCATCTATCATATTAATCCCCATCATTAATTATTATATACATCCATCATGTGATGATGATTATGAGGTTTTTAATCACATGTCATGAATGTTTAGATGCTAAATTCTCATTGATATGATTCATGAAAAAATACTACAAGAGATAAAATGTTTGAGAATTTTTTGAAATGGACATTCAAAATAGTCTGATTATTTAATGTTTTTTGATTCAATATAATCATCATAAGTCAATTGTTACAATATTCTAATTAATACATTAAATAATCCCTCAATATTGAGATTATTATTAGCTGTTACTTATATACTTCCTTTTTGCACAATGTTCTATACAATCGTTGCACATGAGTTGTCATACCCAAGCATTAGGAGAATCCCCAAATTTATGGATACCTTCAAAATAAAGCGAATTTTTATTTAATATATATGATCTTAATGAAACGCTATTATATTGTGTGAATGAGAATATTTGACATGGTGAAAGTTACAAAATTATTATTTTCTATTTTATATCCATTCCAAAAATATTGATAGATGTTGTGATTTATGGTGTTTGGGAGTTGTTATTCAATTGAATTTTAAATGTTTCATACCCCTCTACATCTCATAAGTACTTTTTTCTACTAAAACTATTAGTTGTATTTTATTGATTTTTAGTGATGAATAGGTTTGATGATGTTTGAAAATAGAAATCCATATTACCATTTTTCTAGAACCCAAACATGGTATATTTAAACACATCAAGGAATAAATTATATTTTTTTTTAAAAATATAGTGGTTATAAGAAAGAATTATTATTTTTCATATCATGAATTAAACCTCAATAACATCATCTAACTAGAAATGTAGATTTAATATCAAATAGTTATATTTTACGAGAATTAGAATTTAATATGTCAACTATAACTTAGATCAAGTTGTGATGTTAGAGAAAATGTTTATTTAAAATATCATAGATAATGAAATTTTGATATGGTCATGGACCAATTATTTTTGAATATATAATAAAAACATCATTCTCAAAACCCATTATTAGGGTTCAATTTATGGGCCAATGTCAAATCAGAAATAGATTATACCATATGAAAAGTTATTTTTATCGAACTCATCATTCTCTAATGTCCCAATATATCATGATAAGTTTTTCAATTTATTATTTATTTATTTAAAAACAAATTTAATATAAATACTTATTAATTTCTTTAGATTATTATTATACATTATGTTAAAAGGTATAATATTTTTAATAATTTTTTTAAAATATAATATCTACATTCGAAGAAGATAGATTTTTAATTTAGATCAAGAATATTTATGTTTTCTTATTTTTTATATAATAAATAATAAAATGATAATTAAATTTTAAAATATTACGTTTCACTAATATACTATTATTAATATATCTCTTGAAATTATATATATTGATAATGGGATATTGGTTTACACATCCAACTATCATGGAATCATAGGATATGATCTAAAAATGGGGTGCTCGTGAACCTTTGACACCATACACTCCCTTCAATTTTTATAATTATGATTTTAAAATTTTACTGGAAATTGTTTGAAGTACCTAATACAAAAGATATATATATATATATATATATTTATAATAATTATAATTTATTTTTGAGTATGTAACCCAAGTCATTACATGTTTAATGTATTATAACTCAATATTGTTATAGCATGTTAATTTAGATAAATGTGTAACTATTGGGACCCAAAAATTGTGGAATTCAAATTTATATTATGTCCATGATATGATCCTCACTGAAATGATATAAATTGAGATTGATAAAGGAGTATCACACTTGATAAATAAGACACAAATGAGATCACAAAATATCATTTGATTGAACAGAATTAGGGATATCATTCATAAAATAAAATTTTCCAATTTCTTATATGTATTATAAATAACTACCTTTGGGTATCAGGCCATGTAATCCATCCATTAGCAAAAAAATGGTTCCTCCTATTATTATATCATTATTATGAGTCTCTACGAACAACTTTTTGTGTTAAATCACCCACTATTGGGAGACCCTATTGCCAAAGAAATTGATAATTTCATATTACTCTATTTGATAGATCATGGATCAAAAACAAAATAATATTTGAAATGTTAGTGATATTTTATGTCGAAGTTTTTATGGATGTTCTTTCCCATATTCCATTATCATGCTCAGTTGTAGATCGCTTGCAGACCCTACTAAGGAACTCAACATTGCTTCCCACTCCTTGAACTCAATCATAGTTTATATGGGAACCCCAATTAGTTGATCATCCCCATAAAATTATTCATTTTACCTTCCCTGAATTCTCATTCATAAGTGTCTTAACACATTTTCCCAAATTAAGTCACACATTCTCTAAAATTATGTTGGACATATACTCACATAATACTACATGTGTGGCCTATATTATTTTTTTGTTCACCCTAGTGAACTACATGTGAATATATGTTGCAAGGGATTGATACTTACATTATATAGACACCTTGAATGGGGTATTCTTTTAAAAGAACCCCCATCCTCCCATTTTAAGAGGAATGTACCAAGGTGGCGAATCCTTGTATGATATTTAAGATATGGTTCACTAATAGAGAAACAAAATCCCTAATTTGAGTGTTATAATACTAAACATACTTCAACAAAAATTTAAAAGATAATTATCATAAATATATGGTTCTCACCTTAGTTATTCATCAATTGGGGTACACAGAGGTTATCCCAGTGTGCAGTCGTTCCAACGTTGTCCCACCGAGGAAACTATAGGTATTGGCCTCATTGAAACACTATGCCAAACCTATGGTACTCATATTAGGTGTCAATTTACCTAGTAATTATAATAAAATTCATATGTAAGTTATCCCAGTTCATATAATCTCCCATGTTAAACGACGTCAAACATTCAACTAGTGAGAAAAAACATGGTACTTAGGTTCCATAACATAGAAAAATTCATATCCCTCTACTATGTTGATTCAGCATGGTACTCCGGTATCTTAATCGTAGATCATTTCTTATCCCAAAACTAGGAAAAACATAATAATTCATGGTTTCCATCAATAACGACTAAGACGTAGACCATAATAAAAGGGACCCATTATAGTGCTCAACCTCCTCCCATATAGAGCCTCACCTGGGTAAACTGAACTGATATATACCATGGTGGATTTCCCCTAAACCCTCAAAGTTTATTAGTGATGGGTTATAGTCATGGGACTTAATTGGGATTCTTCTACTTCTATCACTAACCAGCATGAAATTTGATGTGTAAAACCGTGAATATTTTAAGTTGGGTTAAATAATATTTGGATCAAAAAACATATGCCCTCCACATTGATCCCAAAAAAGTATTTAGTTAGTGCTCCTAGGATATATAGAGATATTGGAGCTATGAGCATCATCCCAAAATTCTCTTTTTAGATCATGTATATCCGGAAAACAACGTCTCTTCACAAATTTTAAAATTCCATCTTTATATACGAAGTCACTCAATCTCCCATTATTCAAAGCTTTAATCTTATTTTGAAACTCTTCATCATCAGTCTAATAACTCTTTATCCTTTATTGTAAAGATGGTTGGAAACCATTTGGAAAAGTATTGATGTTTCACATTCCCTAGTTATCCCCATGTACAACTTTTCTAGATCCTTGTATATAGGATCCTTTTAAACTCTCAACTTGTTCAGAACTCCTTGATCCTTTCTACTTAAATCATCTTCCACCATGTTTTCCTTCCCTACGTGGTAGTTTATGGTGCAATAATAATCCTTGAGTTGTTCAAGCAATCTCCTTTCCCTCATGTTGAGTTCTTTCTGTGAGAAAATATACTTCAAACTCTTGTGATCGGTATATATCTCACATTTTTCACCATAGTGATAGTGTCTCCAAATCATCAATGAAGAGATTACAGCTACTAACTAAAGATCATGAGTAGGATGGTTTTTCTTATATATTATTAGTAGTCGTGATGCTTAGGCAATAACCTTGTATTTCTGCATAAGGACATAACCAAGTCATTTCTTTGATGCATCACAATAAATAACAAACCCATCATTCCCAAATGGTAGATTCAATACAAAATCATTGACTAATATTTGCTTCAGTTATTTAAAACAATTTTCACACTCGTTTTTTCAAACAAATTTAATCCCATTCATGTGAGATTTGTTAATGGGATAGCCAACAGGGCAAATTTCAGGATGAAACATCGATAATAACCTGGTAAACCAATAAAACTATGTACCCCAGTTATACTCGTAAGGGCAGGCCATTCTTGGATTGCTCTTATCATAGAGGGATCAACATACATTCCATCATTAGAGATGATATGGACAAGAAAAGAAATCCCCTAAAGCCAGAATTCAAATTTACTAAACCTCCCATATAATTCATGTCTTTTATGATTCATGAAGATAATGCAGAAGTTATTTTCATGATATTCATATATTTTCATGTATACCAAGATATAATTAATAAATATCACTAAAATGTAATCAAGATATTAATTGAAAACACTATTCATTATATCCATTAAGACAGAGGGTGAAATAGTCAATCCAAAATGCATTACTGTAAACTCATAATGCCCGTACATGGTTCAAAATTCTATTTTTCGGAATGTCTTCCTCCTTCACACACAACTGATGATATCCAGATCGAAGGTCAATCTTGGAAAAGTATTGAGCTCTCTGAAGTTGGTCAAATAAATCATCAATGTGAGGTAGGGGATACTTGTTCTTTATTGTTATAGCATTGATCTCCCTATAGTCAATTCACAACCTCATAGATCCATCTTTCTTCTTAACAAAAAGGATAGGGGATCCCCTAGAGAATCACTAGGGGAAAAAATCCCTTGTTACTCAATTCCTCTAGTTGTTTCTTTAGTTCCAATAATTCCATAGTAGCCATTCTATAAGTGGTCTTTGATATGGGGCTTGATCCATGAATTAAATCAATGGAAAACTCAATTTCTCCTTCTGGAGGATGTCCAGGTAAATCTTCTGTAAACACATCAACATATTCAATCAAAAGAGGTACATCCTCTCTTTTAACATTCCTTTCCTCACCCATAGTTATTTCATTCTATTCCTTACCAATAATTGAATATAGTTTAGCTACTGGGGGTGGATCTATATAAGAATTTTTTTGTGATGTATCTTCTCTGAAGATAATGTAATCCTTATCATCATCAAAAATTATAACCTCCTTCATCTTAAAATAAATTTTCACATCATTTTCTGAAATCCAATCTATACCAAGGATTATATAAAATTATATCAGGGGTATGATGATGAGATCAGTAAATATATTACGTTTATATTCCTTAAGGGGGTCTGATTCACAAAACATTGTTGCAATGATACTTCCCTTAAGAGTTTTACTGAAAACTCCCTTGTTAAATCAAATTGGAAATATCTAATTTTCATATCAAACTGGTATTATATGAAACAATGTGATGATATAGAATAAAATAAAGTATTTTTTAAACTTGAGGAAACCATTAAATTACCTGCCACTACATCTTTTGGAGAATCAAACTCAACAGTAGTGATAGCATAAGCTTGACTTTGATCCCTTGGCCTTTTCTTAATTAAGATTCCTTGGAACTTAGTACATTCATTCGAATAATTCACCCTTTATCTACATGTGTATAATTCAACATTGACAACCAGTTTTCCCCCTTGTAATCATGAGCTTGGTGGACTTTTTCACCAAACTACTATCAAAATCACATTCCCTTCAGGAAAGTACCAGGGTGTTTCTTCCCACATTTACTGTAGAATGTATAGTAAAATTTTCCCTTCTTCCCCTTATTTCCATTTCCATAGTGTTCAGCAGATCTCTTCTTCTCTTGCATTTCTTTAATGTCGTATGACACAGAGAATACTTTTTCTTTCTTGACAGAAAATGAGACAATATTTTCGTACGACGAGATGGATAGTGAGACTAATCAACGATAGCGAAGTAGTTCTAACCCATCAAAGAAATGATCAATCTTACTTCATGGGTTATGTTTATAATCTACAACATGCCTTGGTAACCTTGTAATGTTAGGTTCATACTTTGCGACATTCTCATTCTCCTTTTGACTCAGACTCAGAAATTGTCTTTCCATATCTGCTGAATTGTCATGAGGAATGTATTTTTCTATGAAAATTTCTTTTAACTCCCTCCATTCAATTATTGATACATCATCATATTCCTTTGTGTTTTGAATCAATGACCACCGTTGATCAGCATCTCCAGTGAGGCCGTAAATTTCCATGACAACTTTTTACCATTCCATACTCCCCAAGGCGTGGAATATTTTCTATAAGGAATTTATCCATTGCTCCGCTACTAGAGGATTTGTTCCCCTGTTAAATTTTGGTGGTTATTGCCTCATGAAACGATCTAACATTGATCCTCGACAGTGTTCATAAGGGTGCTCTATACAAGTTAGGTTATTATTCCTAACCTAAGTGAGTCGTCCCAGTATGGTGATTAGTTGATCAGAACCAGTTGTATCACCAACTCCACTATAATTATCTTGAGTAGGAGGTAAATACCTACATGGAATTTGTGCGTTGTTACGGTTTACATTCCTTCCACTAGGCTCCATTTCTAAACAAAATAATAAACTATATTAGTACATGAATAAAAATACATAATTCAAGACATGTAAAATACATAACATAAACTGAACAGTTTGATGATATACTCCACAATCCTAAAAAAAGATTTCTTTGAGGAAGTATATAATCTTAAACCCTTCATAATGGTTTTTAATGAAAATGAGAATTTTCCTAATCTTATCCCCCAATAGTGTTGTAACCAAGAGTGAAGCAAGGCCAGTGGTCAGGCACCAGTTCCCGTTCGAGTTTATCTCAAAGCAGTGTTTTCAGGTTTTACCTCTAGGTACATCTGTGCCAGAGTAGCCTCTACCTTCTTGTACAAAGACATGGATGTATTTCATGGAAAACTCACAAAATATCTACAATACCAATATTCTAGGAAGTTCTTCTATACCTCTTCTCAAAGTCTATCTTAGGTCCATGTGCTTTAATCAGAGTTTATCTAAATCTAGTTTCCAGTGGTTGTACTAAACTTCCTCTGATACCAACTATAACGCCCCGACCCCAGTTACCCAATGTCGGTGCATTATTACATAACATTGGAATGATCACAAAAGAACAAGTCTCAAATGACCGATTAGTTTAGTTGCCTTAGACGTACTAGATAAATTAATATGGTTACCATTAAATCATAAAAGGGAAAAATACAACAACATTTTTTCCATAGACCACACTGAGATCCCATAGACTATCCCTGCAGGTCAGTCATAATATACTTCTTCGCATCCTGGGAAAAATAAAACATAGAAAGGGGTGAGCTCATATGCCCAGTAAGGATAACAATATAGAAGAAACTTTCATAAATTAGTATAAACATTAAAGTAAAGGTATAAAACTAAAAATATCATTTCAAACATAAACTTCATCATAATATGGAAAACATAAATCAAAATAATTCCATTTAAATACTCACATGGAAATTCTACTAGTCGAATAATCACATGAAATATCAATATCCACTTTCAGAATGATGGAATGCATAATGCAAGACTTCAAAACCACATTGTCAAGGCTTTGATCCAAGACTAGAAATATGTTTTTTTCAAGTCCTTCTACCAAGACAAAATTTTGTCTGATGAGACCTACCGATGCATCGAGGATATATAGAGACCTCCACCCGTCACTTACTAAGTCCAATGCATTCCTTGTATAAAAAGGTTTAAACAAAACATAAACATTCGTATTAAAACTGGCATGCAAAATGTCAATACATTATCCATATACCAAGAATGGTTTAAAAGTAACACAACTATAGTCAAACATGTCACAAAACCCCCAATACTAACTGGATGTTTTTTATTATAATAAATCAAATTCGAATAATCTTAAAATCCATCAGAGGATTTTGAAATAGTTGAATTCAAAACCTTTTTTAGAGAAATATATCATTATATTTTGAAATTATTTAAGAGTCGCTTAATTATAACGAAAAAATTTATTTTTAAAATTCTCTTATAAGATTTTAAGGAAATATTCGACGATGTTATAACGTTGTAATATACTCTCACCCAATGTATAAGTTAAAAAAAGATTCTTAACTTAATTGTGTCCAAAAGGTCATAAAGTACCTTGTTTGGAAAACAACGAAAATATTCCATTAAAACCATTTTATAAAAATTTGAACAAGTGTATAAATGAATTTAACTCGTATTCTAGTAGATAGTAAAAAAAATTGGAATTCATTTTTTAGAAACATGGATGTGGATAATAAAGAGGTCGTAGTAGATACATAAAAACAACCACGAATAATAATAAGATTGTAAAATTAACCCTTAACGTGATCTTTTCCTTGTTAGGGGGTAGTTTAACATCCTTTATAATGGTGAAATAATTGTTATTAAATGATTCATGAATCATATACATTAATATGACATCATATATGATCTTCTAACATTGCTTTGATAATAATATCATATTATTATCATCATTTCAGGTGTTAATTGATTTGTTTTCATTTATATTCATTGTTACGTAAGTAATGTTTGTTATGGATAAGATGTATCTTATTCATATTCAGAATTATAATATGTCTTTAAACATTATTTTCAATCATCTAATGAAAATTAGTCTTGAATGTATATGATGGGAAGTGAATCTCATCACGTTCGTGGAGACGGTAATCCGTACGTACGCACGAGTTACAATATCACTATTTTGATGTTAAAATAATATATAATTGGGTTTTATATCATATATAAAGATTAATTATCATGTTAAATTTATTATTTACATCAATTACACATCATTATTATACCAATCCAAATAATAATGTATTGAATAACAATTACACCACGACGTGGAGACGGTAAGTCGTACGTACGCATGTATGGTGACATGTCATTCAATGGATGGATATAATAATGAATATGGTCATATAATATTTATAGTAATAAAACAGTGTATATAATATAATGAATTTATTTTTTTTATAATGGAAACGACAATGAAGGTTGAAGTGGAAGAAGAATGGAACTTAGAAGAGGTTATGAAATATTTACCTATTCATTCTGTTCTTCTGTTTGATATGATCAAAGGGTCTCCATAGGTTGGATTTATGATTAATAGAATGCCTCTAGGACGATTGCAGGGAAGTTGAGAGGATATTTGGGTAGGGGTTCGCCAATCCAAATGGCTTCGAAGGTGTAAATTAGAGAGAAGGGGGGGGGGGGTGCCCTTTTATAAGAGAGGTGAGGGGCACCTTAGGAAAAGCTAGAAATAATATTTTATAATAAAATAATTTTTGTTTTCTAATGGCTTTGAAATGAATTATTTAAAGGATAAGGTGGTTATGGGTAGAAACCCACTCAACCAATAGTTTTTAGACAGGTTTGTGTCACTATATTAACCATATCTTTTAGATTTATCTTTTAGTTAAATAGTTTTACATTTACCATGTCTCGTTGTATTTTTATATTATATGTTTAATAAACCTACTATAAACATCCAATAGAACATAAATTGGTTCATTAATGGAATATATAATATTAATTAAGAACTTTTGCCAAACCTTATATTTTTAGGAATAGAATATCAATTAATAATATAATATTTGTTTTCAAAACTCTTGTATGTCAATTTTGACAATATTTGGTATCGTGTTTTTTATAAATTCATAACAGAAATATTACTATAAAAAAATTCATCTAACCAACCATAACATGTAATATTAACCTATATTATTGGTGGATTTCATAAAAAGTATCAAATTACATTTATATGGACATTTATAATATAATTTTTTTAATATTTCATTAATTGTGTTATTAATACATCATCATTGTTTCATAAATAAATTAAATTAAAAAATGCCTAAAAATTTGAAATAAAAAAAATTATGTAGAAAAAAAATTATATTTCCAATGATTATTTATTGTGGAATTTATCTTTTGTGTAACACTATATTAAAAATGGTTTGTTTATTAAACATTGAATTTTAAAGTTTTAACTCTTCTTTGAATTAAATAATACTAAATGTCCAAATCTAATCCAAGTGGACCTAAAGGATAATATTTTATTCCTATGGTTTTTTTGGTCTAATTAAACTTTTCCAATAGAATTAGGACTTGGGTTTGGGTAATAATAATATCATTTTTACCCTTAATTTCCCCATTTACTTTTAACCGTGGTAAATAAAAGTAATAATTTATTATTCTCCAAAAACTATTTTTATCTTATTGAACCAAATTTTAATTACTGATATAAACTGTGTCACTCAGATTTTTGAAATTAAACTCACATAAGTTTTAAAATTATGTTTTATATAAATTTTCAAATACTTCTAGGTGGTGGGTAAAAGACGGTAAAAAGTTCAATAAAATTTTTATATATCTAAAATTATTATAAACTGAATCCAACAAATTAAATTGAAATTAAATGGGTATTATGTATCTATTTTGACCTAAAATATATTTAAATAACATAAATAATTTTTTAAATAATAATTCAGTTTTTAAACTATAACTTAGTGTTTTTCACTATTCATCAAAAATTAAATGTTTTCAGAAAAATATGAAAAATTCACCCTAAGATAATTTTGATATTATGAATCTAAAAATGAAGTCCATTTTGAAAGGTAAAATTTATAAATTTTCAAAAAGTGGGTATTAGTATACATAACGGATTGTTTGATTGGTTGTGGTGTGTTAGAACTCGAAGTTGCGTACAACACATGCTATTGTATTATTCATTGAGAAGCATACCATGGAAGCTTGGTGTATTATAATAAAATAATTATAATTAAATTTTGTGTATTATATTATATTTCGATATATTATTTACGAGATTATAAAATATAGAATTCCATATAGTGAATAAATAATTTTATTTCTATTAAAAATAATTTTTTATATAATTTTTTTTTCAATTTCTTTTCATAATTATGAATATATTTTGATATATTTAAATTAAATTTTGAGTAAAAATATAGAAATTATGTTATGATGAATGTTTCAGATATTTATAATATACATTAATTTTCAGTCAGTAGAAAGAAATTCAGTTTTTTATTTTCCATATGTTTTATAAAATCATAAATAAATAATATGATTTAATAATTAATATAAATTAATACATGACTTAATGTAAGTTATTTTGAAAATATAATTTATTTTAATTAATTTAAATTTTGTTTTCAAACATATAAATGATTTTGTGATCCTAAAAAAGAAATTAAGGATTTTAAAAATTATATTTTGTGGAATAATTACTTTTCCCTTCCCAAAGTACTATTATTAATTTGAATTCCATTATCTCATGAATAAAAAAAATTAAATTTGATTTTTTAAAACTATAACCAAAAAAAATGGTTAGGAATTTTTTTTCATTTTCCTAATCCCTTTCCCATGGGGTATATTTATAAATTAATAAACAATTTTCCTCACTTTTTTATAAATACAGACCTACCCAACCAATTTAATTAACACCTGAGATCTTTATAATCCATCACCCACTTAAATTATCTCATTATTTCATTTTGGGTTTTCCCTATGATATGAAGGAATCAACCATCTAGGCTTATGAATTGATGTTTATTGTATGGAATTCACTCTATCATATTTTCATTTAAGTAAATCCTTTATAATGAGCATTTAATTATCAATTGATTTTGGATTCTTGTGTTTATAAGCATTCCTTTTCTATTTAAGTGATTCAAAAACAACGAGATAATACTTTCCTCTATCATTAATACCATCCATAAACATTTATGTATACCTATTATGCTGTGAAAATTATCTCTTGATTTTTTATGCCATATTTTTGTTGTGTGAATACCCAACCCTATTTTCATTTAGGTGTATTCAACTAGATATAAATATTAATAATTTATCTAAGGCTTCTATCAATGAATTCCACACTCCATAATCATGTGATAGATATGATGAATTTTTTTTATGTGATATGATTGATGTGGCATATGTAATATTAGATATATAAAGGGGGATCCTAGATTGTACTCTAATACATTCGATAATGTTTTCATATATTGGTAATCCATCCATGGTGGATAGGTTGTAAGCCTAAGAACTAAAAGTTATTACTTATTGGAGGTTATCCTAAACATGTTATTATAATCTATGGTCTATTTCATTGCAACGTTACTATGATTTCTTGATCGTAGGATATCATCCACTCATATAATGATTCAATGCATATGTGAAAGGTTATCAACATTTTATGTTCACAGGATATTATTGGTGACTCATATGAATTAATATTCATCATTGTATACATGATTATTCCCTTATAATAATTTATATATCACCCCTTTATTATGTATTCTTTAGGATATCGTAGGATTATTAGTAGGTCTTTGTGATATTAGTGAAAGTGAGGGAGTTTAAATTTATATAATGTCATTTAGGGTTAATTTAATGTGTTTATATGGTTAATTTCGAAAATACACTAGAACTATCAATTATTTTAGATGTGTTTTAAGGATTTTATGATAAAAAACATGTAATAATATTTATAATGATTTTTGGGATGTTATAATTTGTATCATATCAAGCTGTACATATTTATGGGGATTTGGAGTTCAATGTACATTAGTAAAAACCATAGGTACATGTCTGTATATTGGTCCAATATTTTGGTTATGTATAAAATGTGTGATCAATTATTGTATACAAGAGAGTGAATGTGGTTGTGGACATGATGAAACTAGGGGTAGTCAACCTTAAAAGTCTTGTATAGTATTAAATAAATCTCTACTCAGTGCAAAATGAGTGGATCTAAGACTGCACATCCTACTAGATAATCCCAAAGGACATACTTCAGTTAAATCATGTCCAATTGACTAAAAATTGAAAGGATTTTAATATTATGTTATAAAACATAATTGGAAAAAGATCATTGATAACCTATATTGAATCTAATAGATCCCAAAGTTTGGATAAATATTAATCTTTTTATAGGGAAAGTATATTTCCTTTTAATATTAATTTATTAATGTATCCTCATAAAAACATTTCATTTAGTTTCCAAAATTACTATAAATATAAGGAATCCTTTTACCAATCAATGTGATGAGAATTTTGATTCTTTTCATAAAGAAGTATATAATATTATAGCAACTATATTAGATATATCCATTGAATTATTATCCAAAGTAATCCAAATTATGATTAACAACAAGAATCATGTCAAACTCCATTCATCTATTAAGGGTAAAAAGTTGCAGATGAATCCTTTGAAGGGTTTAAACTGAATAAAATAATGATTCCTAGAACATGGATAAAAAATATAACCCCTTTTATGAATATCTCCCATGATTATATATATGAATATACAATAAACTTGGAAATTAATAAATATAGTAAACATGTGTACCTTATACTGAAGAGTCACATATTTGTATTCCCCATATATTAATACCATTGAATGTGATTGCTTAAGATAAATACTAGAGAAAACAAAATACATCCTCACTCTTATGGAATCCATTGTTTTATTGAATCATCTAATGTAAATAAGGGATCCATTTAGCTCTAAGTAGTACAAGTTATCCAAAAAAAAGGATACTAATGAAGAGGGTTTTGGTGATGAAATGTTATATCCAATCATCAAGGGTTTATCAACCCCCATAGCCATCATATTGGATGTATTAAACATAATCCTCATAGATTGACCATGGATTATTGTATTTATTCATACATTAAAATCAAAATATTAAACACCTCTAAAACCTATTCATGCATCATATGAATTAATTTTATTTCTCCCAAATGTCATATATAATAAAACATTACATTAAATTATAGATATAAATAATAATTAATATATTGATAATTATTTATCAATGATCTGAAAAATCATTTTCCATGTAAATACATACCCATATTGCACAAAAATAATAATTTTCATAAAATGAGGGGTAGTTTGTATATATCATATGCATATATAGTTTTAGGAAATATATCCTTCAATCTCCCACTTGATGTAAATCCTAATAGACACTGTTTATTTTGAAAAATAATTTTACTATATAAAATAATCTTTAAAATATTATAAAGAACACTATTGAATATCATACAAAACACATTAGAAATATATCATTAAGTTATAATTGTATATCTTCATATGTAAAATATTTTGAACACCTATCCAAAAAAAATTTATTAACCATAAAAAAATTTAGAGTAACTCCATCTGATAAACTCAATCCTCATTTAATCACCCAAAAAGAATAACCCCATTGGATTTAATAGTGTATAAAAATTATAAGCCTATGAATAAATATATATAATAAAATATGGGGCTCAAGAATATTGTTAATTCTATACATTCTATAAAGGGACCTAGCTTGATATGTATTAATCAAGTTTATCACTATACCCAAGTTCTCTAGTCTACATTGTATGAAAACAAGAATTACCATAATTTTCTATAATCCAAGACATCTAGTGTCCAAATTAAAAAGGCCATGTCAATCCATTACATCCCACTAATTTTTTCTTAATTCTTCGAGTATAGACTGATATATTCCATGAATACATAACATGACTATAATCCTTGTTGATAAGAACATATCATTTCCATTATCTTGATATATATTCAATATATAGTTGTGTACACAAATTCCCATATCAAATCACAATAGAGGTCCTAACTCACATGCACGTCATACGAGAAGAAAAGTCCAATCTTCATTAAGATCCAATGGATGACATTATGATCCGCATTACCAAAAACCCCAATATTATCTAAGTCAATTAATAGACTTTTATAAGTTTTGTATCAAATTATATAGGTTATAATACTAGGTATCACACCAAAATCATTTAATAGGGACTCAAATATGATTTATGCACCCAAAGTATACTGAAGAAATCTATATGAAAATCTATGTTGTATACATAGTTGGATAGAGAGTAAACATAAATAATTTCATCCATTTATTAGTTTCACAGGATAATATTCTTTATCACTATATGAGAATCATATTATTTATATATTTTGATTCCCATAATAACCTATAATTATCCATGATGAACATCATCTAAGGATAAAAACAATGTCAAACATTAAGAGTTAAATTACAATTACTCACTATGAAATTTTTATCGACATATACATTTTTATAAAAGTGAAGAATGAATCATAAACTTGGGATTTATTATAATATGATTTATTTTAATATTCATAAACCCTTTATGAAAATTCAACAATAGAAATCTATAAACAAAAATATCATAACAAATTTGAAAATTTTTTATACAATCGTTTTTCTTTATACGCTTTATGAGGTTTTTTACGACATTATATCATATACAATCCTTCTTACATATCTATATGTCTAGTCTATAAAACCATCCCACTGAACTAGTTAGTGAGATCCATCAAGGAATTGATTTTCTTTGTAAAAATATGAGTCATAAAACCCATATTTCAAATTTTTCATTTACTTGATAAAATTTAAACTGATTAACATCACAACATGAAATTTTCTGATGTTGACATCTATTCTATATTTTAAAATCATTATAAGTTTTTCTTCATCATTCTTGGAACAATATTCATAAAAAATATCATTTTGAAAAAATTAATCTCATTACATTATTGTTAACCATTCCTCCTATACTATATTCAGGTAAATTGAAAAACAATATAGTATGTAAACTAAATGAAACTCATAAATTTCTCGTTACCTCCAAACAGAAAATTCATTATAAAAATTAGTGGAAGTCAATTTATCTTAATATTGGTCTAATCTTATATTTTTTTTTTATTTTAACATCATTATATATGTACACAATCTCACTAGACACCTAGAAAAACGTTATTTTCATATTATATTATAAACATACCTAAACCATTATATGTTATGAAATAAAATTTATTTACATTTTATCAGTAAAAATATAAAAATAAACTATTTTTTCAATATGTGGGGTCCTATGTGTTTAGGAAAAATTTCCATTGAGAAGAATAATTTTTTAAAATATACTATAGATGGGTGGTGGGAATATATTCCCTCATATTTTAAATAAACTAGTTGATATAAATTTTATTCCTATCTTATCAATGAAACATGTTATAGAACCAAATAAATAACTGATCATATATAATAAAATAATTATATCATGTTCTTCATTAAACAATTTATTATGGAACTTCCTATGTTTCCACAAAAGATAAATAATATTATGATACTCATATATTACATAGATTTATTTGATTTTGAAACAATTCTATAAATTAAAATCCTGATGTAGTAATAATTTACATAAATTCCTAAACATGAGATAAAATCTGAATTAATTGATTCTTTGTTATTGAATTCAACAATATATTTAAAAAAATTTAAGATATATATCTAGTATCAAGTACCCTTAAAATAAAATAATTATTTTTAATAACATAAAACCTGACGTGAAAATTCAAAGGAGTTTAATAAATTCATTCATGTGTAATGTCCCCATCGTAGAGCCACTAAAATAGTGCCACAAGTCAGTAAGTCACATGGACTCAAGCTTGACTCCCCATATTCCAATGGATACTAAATAGTTGTGAGGGTCTAATGGTGGTATAGTGGGAGACTATACCATATGGATCAATAATAGATAAAATTGAAGAAATAATAAATATAGTGTGGTGGAATTTAGAAACTGAAAATAAATATATAATGAAAAAATTGGACACTTAAAATTAAACAACCATGAATATCCATGTAAATAAATAATGTACCAAACAAATATATACAGAAGGGTGAAAAAATGTATACTGAAAATACTAAAGGCTGAAATCCTATCACTAGAAAAAAACTAATCTCCAGCTTAATATCATGTTCTTAATCTACCATTTCCATACGTACATTACATAGAACAATCTAGAAATCTGATCTGGAAACCGAGAGGGCTGTCCAGGTTTAAAACAGATGCCTAGATAGGGTGTTAGAAAAACTCAATTGGCCACTAGAAATGGTGTTTAATGAAATATAGTTCATGAATATAAAATACTATTGAGTTAATGTGATTAAAACATAAAGTGGTGTAGTAAATGTAAATAAAAACAAGTCCGGATCCAGTTCCATAAGGACACCTAGCCGACCATAACCGCTTCATCCTAAGATGAATATTTCGTTGAACAAGTGTCACTGCCAATGGTGATTAATGATTAGGGTGTGAGATAAACTCAGTAGTCCACCACCAATGGTTCTTAATTTATATTAATCTTCTCATTCAATTATTTTTTAAATGGGTAAACACAGTCATAATATCATAGATAACAATCGGATGTAGACTTATGTTCCTACCCCGACACGGAATGGCCATATATTACCATTTCAAAAAAGTTTGTATCTCATCATATATTATAAATTAAGTTGTATAATACTTCAATTTATGACAGTAACATATAAGATTTTGAATATGTAATCATTTTTTATCAATAGAAAGGTGTTGAGACCACAACCCCATCTCATCAAGTGCAGTGACATATCCCCACAATAGGGCATCCACTTGGGATCATACATGCATCCCTACTTTTTTACAGAAGATAATTTATTAATATTCAATGATAAAGGGATAGGAGGAACTTGAATAAATACATAGTAAACATGGGGGACACCAATACACTTTTGTGGCTGCTCTAGGGAAGGCATATATCCCTTACATGACATCATATTCTTATCATCATATTCTTGAATCATCATTGGAGAAAATTGAATAGGAATCCATATTTGAATTCTATCACCAACAGAATTAATCTCCATTATCCTATAATATAACACCTAAAAAGTATCCATGCCAAATGAAATAGTAAAATGATGAGCTTACTCATAAAATTGGTCTACTAGAAGCTGGAGTTCTTGAGGCCATCATACATCTATCAACAGTGGTTCAAGATCCTACTGATCCATTACCAAACTATTGGACGGGAATTCGTTGTTCTGATGTCACTCCCCACAATGTAGTTACTATTATATCTGGTTGTCCTCTTGAAAACACTTACACTAAAGGCTTTCATCATGGGAACAAGTCGATTGATCATGAGAGAATATCTTTAGATGTTAATCCTGTTACCCCTTCTCATTACTACAATACCAAAATAGAATAAATTTCACCACCTTTCATTCACTCTCCAGAAAGGTCCTCCATAGGTTATACACATTAAAAATTATTCATGTTGTTAGAAATCGAGATATGAAGGTAGACCTTTCCATGATATCATTTGATATGATGGTCCTCGCTGCATTAACACATTATTTAACTAAGAAGGTCCTCCTATTTTTGTCATTCACTATGATGTTACTCCCCATGAAAAACATTATCGAAACTCTCCTTATATTAATACACCATGCTATAATGGTAGTCATCACCATGATAGCTTTCCCAATGATCTTTACCCCCAAAGTGATTCCTTATTTTAGTCAAAATATCCTCCCCTTGTTGTCATCCACTCCAAAGGTCCTCCCCATGGTATACACTGATGACATTCTCCATTCTGTTAGACCCCAAGCTATTGTGGACATTATCACCATTATCAAATGCACTAAAAAGGTCATCCCTTTATTATCTTCCACTCTAAAGTTCCTCTCTAGGGTATATGCAGCTTCAATTTTTTCAATTTTCAGACACTCGACTATGATGGTATTTCTCTCTATGATACCACACACTGTGATGGTAATCCACATAGTAACATTTCACGAGGGAAGGAAGGTCCTCCCCTTTATAATACAAATACATGATGTCCCTAATACTCTATGGTTCTTGGAAAGATGGGAGAAGATATATTATATAACATATCAATGACAAGCGACATCATTTCTCAACCTGGAGATGAATTAGGGAAACTCTCATCCTCCAAGACACCCTTAGACCATTCCATTACCAATGAGACCCCTACTATCTTATCTCTTTATGACAACATTTTCAATAAGATATCATGTTTTTCCAATCATGTATAGGAGCCTCTCATAGAAGAACAAATGTTTATCATGTTTATGATACAAATATTTTGTCTGAAAGACATACCGATTCTGTTTTGTTCCTCATAAACTTATCAAATCATCATTATAGAGGAATTATAAAAGGAATGAGTACGTAACATCTATCTTAATATTTGTACAATGCTCCATCAATAGAAAGAATAATTCATTCCTTACGTCTGGAATGAAGGCCACATTAAAATCATTAGTGAACTTCACTGAATAATCGACTAGGAATTACATCTATATTTATGGAAATCACTATTAGATAAGTGATGAAAATATGTTCAATCATAATGACACTATGAATTTCATATGTTCTGTCACTCAATTTTTGATGCCCTACTCGGTGTTCATATTTAGGTATGGGGATAACAAGGATCTTTTAATTTCACCTCACAAACCATTAAGAAAAACCCATTAAAAATGGAATCCTATATTTTCATTATTCAAAGGATTTTATTAATCCAACCCATGGATCAGGAAATTTTGAATAGTCACCAAGAATCATCCTTGAATAATTATCAAAAGCATAATACATGATGAGACAAATCCACCAAATAGCTCAAGAACCATGAATATGTTAAAATTCCGTACTCTTATCACAAAAGGGAATCCAATCATAAATACTTGTAATGCTCCAAGAAGAAATTTTTTCCATTTAAGACTTGACATCATATTGGACTCATGGTCAAACAATGATTCATGATACTAAGATAGTGGTGATATGAGCAGCTACTTCCGTAGTACATGATCAAACCCATCCAATAAGGGTGGGATAATATTAACCTTGAAATTCTACCCTAAGTTTGAAAACATCAGACTAGGACATGACCAAAAGAGATGGGAAGAAACCCATTCTGGATTGTTGGGGACCTTTTTACCACAACCTCCCAATCAATTGTTATTAGTGTTTTCCAATTTAGGGAAGATGAATGGTGGAAAGGCCACCTAGTTCACCCCATATTATGACCCATTTCCCCCAAAATATAGGCGTATGAAAATTCTATATAAAAGTTCCCTCTGAGTCACCATTCACATAGAGAATAAAATATGGTCTTTTTAAGGATATATATAACAAATGATACAAAAAACTTTTTTGTAATTCGGAATCTAGTAAATTTCCCTTGATGAATTACACATCAGTGAACATAGTTTACATCAATCCTTTTAATGGTATTGAAAATAAGATGAATGCAGAATATAATGAATAGGAATGTTAAATTTGAGATGAGGTTTAAACTGATAATGATGGTGTGTCTAACCAGAACCATTGAATCACCTTGAATTACGGTGCTCCCACAAACTATACCATAGTACCTCCCTAGAGAATTTCTAACAGAATAAAGTAATGGTTGTATATGTCCCACCTCTCTCTCTTGATGAGGAGGGGATCCCAACACTATAAAAATGATTTTATAACTAGGATGAATAAATGAATGATTTGGGGAGAATAAATGAAAATTTCTTTGAGGAAGCCTTTATATTGAATATTTTCCTTAGGAAGATCCTACTTGTATACTTAAACCAGGTGTACCACATCGACATGGGTTCATCACGGTAATTAATGAATGATGAGGAAATCTTCCAGACATTGTACATGGACCATAAGTCTACCTAGATCCGGCCAGGGATGGATATCATGATTTACCTCTATTAAGGAGACAACTATATTAGGGTTAAGAAAATTCCAAAAGGATTTCCCCAGTCAGATATCTATCTCAAGTAATGGCCTATATGGCCAGACAGATCTTAAGGATTGTGGCACCAACCAATGCTAATGGTCAAAAGAACACACATCGAGGGACTTTTGTCATAATTGAGTCATGGAAAACATCATTAGAAGCTGTGGAGGAACATAATATTCTAGTCGAGCAGGAATGGAATATTAACCCTGATTGGGTGGATGAAAACCTTCCACCACCAAACGTCGATGTGAAAAAAATTACAGTTTTAAATTTCTCAATTGACCCAGAACAACATATAATGAACAATGAATCCCATTATAATACAATAATTGGAAATTAATAGTAATAATAAGCTTTTAAAGTCAAATACTTCATAAAAACCCTTGAATGGTCCAGCCTTCGTATGGTATCTCAGTTTTCTAGACTAGTTGATAATGTTATGGGAGCATCTCCATTGACAATTATTCATTCATTTTATCTCATCAATGAAAATGAAAAAATCAATTGAACTCTTGAACATCAAAAATTGGTAAAATGATAGATTCAATAGTTTATTATCTGATGGAAATGGTTGAACAACTCCATAAACTAAGCTATTATTTAAGAGGATTTTCTCTCTCTCCATCTATTGTTAACTTCCATGAAGATCATTGAATGAAACTCATCCTGATGAAATATACAAGATGTTTTTGGGATTTATCCTCCATTTCCAAAAGAATATAATGCTCCATACATCAAACTAAGATTACATCCTTAATAACTCCATCAATATTGTGGAAACTTGTAAAATAGTTTATGGTGTTACAAATCACACTTAACGAAGCATCCATGCCAAATACATTACATAAAACTATACTGTATCATGTATCACCCTAAAATCATCAACAAAACCCCTACCCCACTATGAAATTAAGAGGAGACACAACCAAAATAAATTTTATGAATTAAGGGATAATTTTTAATCATTCTAATATGATCATGTTTTTGTCTATTTTATATCATCCATAGACAATGATTTACTATTCCAACCAGATCCTTAGAGGCACGGTCTTGTATGTCGCCAGGACCTAACTTGTTATTTCCCCTTTCACTAGATGCATGGATACAACATTCAATAATTATTTTTCTTGAATGATATCCAATAAGAAAATATTATATTTTACACATATAAATATGGTAATTCCACCATCACATTTGTTCGATGTTTCCACTATGACCCATGAAGAAGGAGGATCACGTAAACAAGTTTTTTTTTGCAGGTGAATTTGAGGCTTTATGGTATTATTAATCAAAAGAAAATTAACATTAATCATGGTAATCTCTAATAAAAGTTGAAACAACTAATAATACCCCCATCTACTCCCATTGTATCAAATCTGACACAATCGGAAAAAAACACCCAGTAGCTAACCATTCTGAAAGTGGATGGTTTTGAAAGATACAGAGAAAATGTAAGAGCATGATCTAACATAATGAAAAAAGATGGAAAAGATACTCAACGATTATATTCCTTTATATCTAAAACAATGAGCATCGAACCATCACACAAAATCACTAGAAATGGTCACCCATAAAAATTACACATCAGATAAGGTGTTTATATTTGGTTCTATTTGTTTCATTCATTTAATGGACCTATTCAATAGAATATAAATAATATGAAAAATAGTTGTCCAACCACGTTCGTCCTATATGAAGACTTGTATAGACAAACACAGAAAGTATAGCAGTTCTAACAGATCATGTCCTGATGGTCAATCCATTATAGTCAAATTATGAATCCCCTAAAGTAGATGTGAAAGAGAATATCCATACTGGGAAGAACATGCCTTTATGAATGATTATTACATCCTAAAGCATTTTTTCTTTTTACCATCCAATATATCGATCGTGAATACCTTGGGATTATCAAGAGACCTCATAAAATAACTCATAATTCCTTTGATCTGTACATATGATTTTCAAGATGATGTTACAGATGTCAAGGTCTATTGAAAAAAATTGATCTTGTAGAACGAAGCATGGTTATGTCCTTCATATACCCAGATGTAGATTCCTATATACATGGAAACAAATGACACGTGTATGTGTTTCAATGGATATATGGTGTTGATATATGAGAATAATTTTTCATCAATGGTTCTGGTTTTAGCCTAATTCCTATATGAATACTTTTTCGGTGGGGATATGATGATGATAAGTCAGTGAAATCCTCTATAACATTGAAGTGATACATCAAAAGTGAAAATAATCCATTAAAACAAACTGAGATTATATTTCATTTCAAAGACATTATAAATGGATCAAAATTTCTAGTGTTTCAAGAGTCCACATCCATCAACGTCATCCTAGGAAGACCCTAGAACATCAACACACAATAAATCCCCTTGTCATACCATAAATTCCTCCAATAATACATTAATGTTTTAATTAGTATTTTTTATCAGAAATAACATCTTAAATACTATATGTCACATTATATCAATACATGATTCTTTCTGGGGAATGGGATAAACCCCCCAATTAATTTTTTTATTGGGAGACCAAACTGGATGGTTTGGAAGTGATCCTATTCATCCCCTATAAACAATAAGGGAAGAATATGTGTTACCTATCACCTAGAAAAGGTATATTTCCCCAAATTTATCTATTTATTTAGAAATATCCATGATTTCATTCCAAACCACTAATCCCAACAATGATTAAATATTTTTTGTCTACCCACACAATGGTGGAGGCCCTCATGAATGTACATTCATTAAATCCCTAGAGATCTATAAAATTCTTGACCCACCTATTGAGGAGGAAGAGGTAGAATCATCACTAAATTTTGGTGAAAAAGACCTTTATCCATCACATACTCCATTGGATCTACAATTTCAAGGATATATCACACCCCCTTCTCTGTTAGATAGTGTTGCTTCATCTTCATAATACCATGATATTGGTTCCTCCTCTAACTCTACTGGAATTATCCCAAGAAAATCTGCCCCCTATTTTACAAGAAGAATATGATGAATGATATGAACTGAATGAGAACCTTATGGAATAAATTTAGTCATTTTTGGAGGTTGTATCTCCCGCCATCGATGAAGTCATAGAAATAAATTTGGGAATATAAGAAGGGCCACATCTAAATTTGATCCTTGATTTCGTGTCATCTAAAGAATAATTTTTATATAACTCATTACGAAAGAATCATCAAGATGTATTACCTTGGAAATAAATTGAAATATGGTCCATGATCTTGAGGATACACTGACCAGTTAGGCCTGTAAGAGGCCCACTGGGGTTATAAATAAGCCACAATAATGACGTGACCAACACATTTTTCACAAATTGAGGTCTATGTTGAAGAAATCATCATAGAAAACATCATTCAGGAGGAATAATACCCCTAATAGTTGGAAAATATAAACCCACTCAAAATTAATATCACGAATATTAGTTTCGGCATCAATTTCCTATATCTCAACTGACAGTACCCAAAAAATGATTGCATAGTCCTGATCACATAAATACTGATCGATGCAATGGAAATATATTAGTATCTCCCATTTAGGGACATATATTTGATAGATAGTCAAATATTTATGGACTATGATGTTAAAGAACCCACATACTTTAGAGACCCCAATGGAGTATTTTTCTATCAGGTAATTCAATTTGGCTTGAATCTTTTCTGGGCAATGATCCAATTTTTCTTGTGTTTCATATTCAAAAACATCCATGCAAAATTTGTTTAAATGTTATATTTATGATTTGGGGGTTCAATAATAGTTACGATTGTTACAATTGGAAGATATTGAAACCATATTTAAAAAAATGTTACCAGAAATTGTTAAAATGATCCCCTTGAAATGTTATTTTTGTGTTACCTTAGGGAAATTTCTTAGCTTCATTATATGTTATCCTGACATCAAATTCAACCCCATGGAAAAAATAAAATATTTTGAATGTCACCTCTTCATTACCAAATATATTTTATAGGAAATTATTGAATATTTACCTACATTCATCATTTAATATCCATCCATGTTGGAAAATGGTTACCCTTCAGTCATTTGATGAAAAGGGGGGGGGGGGTTACATATTGGTGGACTGATGATTTTCATAATGAATTTTAAAATATCCAAGAATATGTCACCATCACTCTAGAGTATATAACTCTTATTTAAGGAAGGCCACTTATTTTTATGTTATATCCTTATATAAATAAATTGATGCCTTCCTCTCACAAAATAATGAATATGTTAATGAAATATTTTTTATAACCTTATTCATTCTAGGATAAATGTTGATACTCAATATTTAAATTTCTAGGAGAGGTGTCTGGATCTAATCTATTTTTCCATAAGTAGAGGCACAACCTATAGAATCACATAGTTCATTTTGTATCGTATAGGATACCACTCAAATAAAAACTCATATGAACCTTGTGGACATGATATCTATCATGGTGTGGAAGTCATTCTATAGAATTTTATCATTTATTTTATTCCTTAGAAAGTTATTAAAGGACAAGTATTAGAATTTTTTTTGGAAGAGAACCCCTGGGAAGAAAATAATTCTTAGGTACTGAATTACCTAATGAAGAGAATTTCCATGTTCAAGAGGACCCCCATATTAGTGAAATGTAGTTTAGAAGTGAATAAAAAAGGCTAACAGGGAAGACGATGGAATACCCTCTGATAAAAAATGTGGGGCCAAATTTTGCAACGTCCTGGTTCCGGAATCCACCCAGAGGGCCCCATACCCGGTTGGTCATATGGCCTCAAGCGCATTTCCACAAATGCCAGAGGCTACCGACTAGTAGCGAGGGCCTTGGGTGTGATAATGGGGAAACTCTTCCTTCATTGGAAAAGAAAACAATAGATGTGAAATAATATACAATAGTGGAAGCATAAATAATCTATACAAAAGCAATCAGTGGGAGACTAAAAGTAAGAAAAAACTGTAGCACATAGATATAAATGATGAATGATACAAATTTCTAGGAAAGTAGCCAAACATATCAAAAAGTTGGAAAACAAAACATTACTAAACCCATGTACAAAATAAAAAGCTAAACAACTCCTCATCATCGCAAGCCAAAGCTTGGTCCCATGCTCACCAGCTCTACAACAAGTCAAGCACATGATGTTGAAGCGCTCTTTCCCTTATCTATACCTGCAGAAACATAATATTTTTGGGCCCAAAAGCATGACCCAAATAGGGTGTCGGACTAATTCCCAGTTGGAAACCACCCTAATATCTGTGCCTACCAGTCATTGAATATATGTTAGGTAAAAGTGGAGAATGCAGTAAAAAATAATGTACACCACAATAACAATCCACATTCAAATGTCAAGCAGCAGCTAACACACATAGGTAACCCTCTGTAAAGTAACCACATCCATCCCCTCTATTAATACCAAATGAGTACAAGAAACCCTATGGGATGTACGGTTAACCTAACCACTCTGGTTCTGTCAAAAGAATTCATATAGACTCTCTAAGGAAGAACTCTTTGTCAATTGAACTTATAGTCTATGGTAGTCAAGGACTCTCTGTTGAAGCACACAAAAGAAATTCCACATAAATCCCCAAGGTCAAGAGACTCTCTAAGGAAGCTCACTCGGTCAATTCCTCTTATATCCCTAGGTCGTTCAAAGACTCTATGAGGAAGCTCATCTGGTCAATTCCCCTTATATCCTGGAGTGGCTAAAGGTAATTCAAGTAAAACAAAGAACCTTTGAGGATTCTCACATGGAATGTCCCATTATAGTCTATAATTCTCAATGACTCTCTGAGGATGCTCACTCAGCCAATCCCCCTATAGTCTACAATTTCCAAAGACTCTATGAGGATTCTCACTCGGTCTATCCTCATTTAGTCTATAACACTAGGTGATCACGACCCCATGTAAGTAAATACATAGTAATGTTATATGGACAATGTAAACCTATAGAACAACTTTTCTAACAAGTCTACAGAATCTCAAGCATGTTATAAAAAACACTCTATCCTACAACCACAAGGCATGGGAACCAGGTAAATGGGCAATAAGCTAAATATGACCAAACAGTCGTAAACAGAACAAAGCATGAGCAGAACATCCAAGTCCTAGCAATAAACCCAATTCGTATCCATTTTACCTCTACACTGTCATACTAGAATGTCAGGAAAAAAACAGGGGTAAAAGGGTAAGCACGCAATACCCCGATCAAGGGTATTGGTGGAATTTTCACATAATACTCAAAGACTTCGAACAGAAAGGCACAAACGGCCTAACTTGGCATTAGGTGATTAATATGCATGATCCTCGAATCATGAATCTCCTTATAATGTCGAAGATCTACAAATCGTCCAAAACGTTCAACCCATGATAACATGGAAAAGAGGAGGAATTGTAAAACGATTCTCTTGAAGAAGCAAAAGCTTAATACTACGGTTCCAATACAATCGATGGTAGTTGATTCAAAGAACAGAAGGAGGTTTGGGGGCTTAGAGATGTTTCGGCACCATATGGTTTCTCTCAGTTGAACAAGGCCTAGATGAAGATACTTCTGATGACCAGACGTGACCCTGATCCGTTTAATGAAAAAAATACACGGCATGCACTTTTGGAGTACACTACGTGTACATACAATTTCTGTACTCCTCTTTAGGGGACTCCACGTCACCCCTCATGACCGTGTCCGTGTCCAGGACACGGACAGCACACGACATCCCACTGCAATGAAGTACACGGTGTGTACTCATAAAGTACCTGGCGTGTACTTCAAAAATTTCAAAAATTTGTTCTTTTTTCTAAAAAACGACTAGAAAAGGAAAAAAATACCCGGAAAAGATCTGGGTTCTTATAAACTTTCCCACTTAATGGAATTCTCCCACGAATTTCCCTAGTATGGTGTAGAAGAATAATCCTTGAAAAACTCTGACCACTGATCTCATATACCAGCCTCCCTCTCCCAAGTCTCCTCCATTACATTCCTGTTCTTCTATACCACTCATTCCAGAGGAATATAATGGCCACGGAGAACCTTTGTAATGTTATCGACAATCCTGATAGGATGATACTAAAATGATGTATCTGCTTCGAGCTCAACCATCTCAGGTTGAAAGACATGAGATGGGTCTAAAAACTAATGTCGGAGCTGAGAAACGTGGAAGACATCGTGCATAGTTAGATACCTCTGAGGTATCTGCAATCGATAGGAAACCGTCCCAACTCTCTCTAACACCTCAAATGGCCCGACTTACCTTATAAAAAGAATACCTTATCTCCTAATCATCTTTTGTTCCATCCTCCATGCGACTCCCCGGAAAACCTAGTCCCCAACCTCAAACTCCAGAGTTCGTCTCCACATATCATCATAGGACTTCTTACGAGACTGCATAGTATCCATCCTCTTCTGAATCAACTCTATCTCTTCTGTGGTCTCCTGGAAAAGAAGAGGTCCTAGCATAGCAGCCTCTCCTGCCTCCAGGAATCATAAGGTTGATCAACATGGCCTACCGTACAAAGCCTCATAAGGTGACATCTGAATTGTTGTTTGAAAACTATTGTTGTAGGAAAACTCCACTAGAGGTATATTTCTCTCCCAAAAACCTAAAAAATCTAGAAATCATGATCAGAACATATCCTCACACACCTAAATTGTATACTCAGACTGGCCATATGTTTGAGGGTGGTATGTTGTACTCAAAAGTACCTGTGTACCGAAATATTTTTAAGCCCCTACCATTCCCGAGAAGAAAAAATTTCATCCATATCTGATGCAATGAAGTGCATAACTCTATTCAGATGTACAATATCTCAGATGGACAGTCTTCCCAACTCATCAACATTGATGGTCTCCATGATCGGAAAGAAGTGAGCATCCTTCGTGAGTCTGTCAATGACAACCCATACTCTATCATTCCTGTGAGGTGACCTCGGAAACCCTGTCATGAAATCCATCACGATGTCATTCCACATCCACTCAGGAATGGGTAACTTGTTTAAAAGCCTTGGTGGTTGATAATGCTCCACCTTTACCTGCTGACAGGTGGAAAAACTAGTGAAAAAACATGCAAAATCTTTCTTAATACCTGGACACACGTACTTGCGGTGTAGATCACGATACATCTTGGTGACACCAAGATGAACTTCCCAAACAGAGGGACCAAAGTCCCACATTAGTTCCTCATGTATGTCTGCAGGCAACCATACACGCCCCCGGAAATGAAAAACCTCATCCCCACATATGGTCCATCTGTGAATAGGGTTCTCTCCTGACACAATCTCTCGTAGGAGTAGGCCTTTGAAATCTGATAGCTACCTCATTCTATCTCGATCAAGAAAGGTATAGGTAACAGCTACAAAAGATTGGAACGTCTGCCCCTGACTATCATTCACCTCCAAATTCATCTTGTAAAATAGATCCATAAGCATCCACTCACTGTTGGCCTGTTGACCTACCTATATCTGAGTCCTCCTACTCAGGGCATCAGCAACATCATTGCCATTCTCAGGCGTATAGGCATGCTCGATGTCGAAGTACTGTAGGTACTCAACCCACCTCTGCTGTCTCAAATTTAGATAATGTGGTGTGAAGATGTACTTGAGACAATTGTGGTCAGCGAAAATCACAAAGTGCTCTCCCAGAAGATAATGTCTCCAACATCACAGGGAATGAACGAAAGCTTCCAACTCCAGATCATGCATCAAGAAGTTCCTCTCATGTGACCTCAACGGTCGAGACCCATACAGAATGACTCCATCTTCCTTAATATGAACAACTCCAAGCCCGATACCTGATGCATCACAATAAACGATATAGTTATTTCCAGGATCTGGAAAGACTAGTATCGGTGCTGATGTCAACTACCCCTTCATCTCCTGAAAGGCCGAATCACAAGAATATGACCATAAGAACATCACACCCTTCTTGGTAAGACCTGTTAGGGTTTCTTCTAAGCATGAAAAATCATGTATGAAACGTCTGTAGTATCTAGCCAGCCCTATAAAACTCTTCACATCAAAGTCAGTTTTTGGATGCTCCTAGGAAACTACTTCTTTCACTTTCTATGGTCTACTGAAACTCCAATATCTGAGATAACATTCCCCAAGAAGTGAATCTGATCCTTCCAAAAGTGTCACTTTGAGAGCTTAGCATATAACTCATAATCCATCAGTGTACTCCAAACAATATCAATATGGGTAGAATGGTCGTGTCGAGTGTGGGAGTACACCATGATATCGTACATGAAGAACACCATGAAATAGTCCATGTATAGATGGAACACTCAGTGCTTCAGTGCCATGAAAACAGTAGGTGCATTTGTGAGAACGAACGGTGTAACCAAGTACTCGTATAGACCATACCTACACTGGAAGGCTGTGAGACGTATATCAGATGGTCTAACGTGCAACTGATGATAAAAAGAACTCATGTCAATCTTCCAGAACACCCAGGCTCCTCAAAGTTGATCAAAGAGGCCATCAATCTGAGGAAATGGATATCAATTCTTGACCATTAACTGGTTCATCATCATATAGTCCACACAAATCCAGAGGGTACCGTCTACCTTCTTCACAAATAGGATAGGCGAACCCCAAGGCGATGTGCTAGGTCGGATGAAACCCTATCCCTACAACTCCTCTAACTACTAATTAATCTCTTTTAACTTAGGTGAAGCCATCCTCTAAAGAGGAATGGACACTGGTGCTGCTCTTGGCACAATATCAATAGAAAGGTCTACCTCACGCTACAGATGAAATCCGGAAAAGTCCTCTTGAAAGACAACCCTGAAATGATCCACCACCAGAGGAAAGTCTAACTGTGAAGTCTCCAGGTCATTCAAATATATATTGGCAACCTGGGTTGTAACTCCTCCTAACCCAAGATGCTCTGGACCTTCTCTACTCGCCTAGACATCCCACTCTCCCTTGTGATGAAATGATCCACCCACTTGTGATATGAAACTCACCTTGTGGTGATAACAATCAACAAATACCTGGAAGGGAACTAACTAGTCCATCTCGAGAATGAAATCATAACCTATCATCTCAAGGACATACATTTCCCATAAAAAGTGACACCCACCAACCTCTAGAGGGAACTCCTTGCTCTTACATACACAAATTTTCCTAGTCCCCAACGGTGTGTCTAGTGTCAAGATGTCAGCGGAAGAAGACATGTAGAGACCAAGTCTATCCACAATAGGGATATATATAAAGATATGGGAAGCCCTTGTATCATAAATGGATGAAGATAAAACTAAGTCTACTTTGATCGTATCGTGTACTATAGAGGGTCCTGTATCTGGCTCCTACTGGGTATACTCCCCTGCAAAATTCTGGCCTGCTCCATGGCCCTGTGACCCTGCCTGACCACTCTGAGCTGATCCACTCTACTATCATTGGTAGCCTGGTGACTGACTACCTAGGCTGTTACCACCACCTTGGCACAAATGACTAGAGGAACTCCATTTCTTAGACTAGTGAGAAACTAGAAATGCTTCTTCTAAATGTGGGGTCATAGATGAAACCCTACCGCCAACTTCAGGTGAGAAGATCTGACAGAAACATGGAAGATGGCCCATCTTGCTGGAAGATCAGCACTCCATTAGGTCTCTCTGGCACTGAGGCCTAGTATGTCCGCTCCTCCCTCATTGGTAGAATAATACCTGGCTGCATGAAGATACGTCCCTCCTACTCTTATCTACTCGAGTAGACTCCCTATGGCGCTTCCTTCTATCAGTAGGAGGAACACTAACTCTGGTTGTGGAACCGCCCTGGCTCACTACTCCTGAATCCCTCAGATTGCACTTAGTGATCAGTGACTGGTTGAAGATAGTGGAAATAGAATTCAACCTGAAGATGTTCACCTGTGATCAGATGTGGTGCCTCATACCATCCTCTAACATCCATGCAAGGACCAACTCATCGCCTCTGGAAATTGGTGTGAAACAATGCTTCCCATTAAAGCGATACGAGTACTCCAAAACAGAAAGATTACCCAGCTCCAAAATCATAAATTCTCGGGCTCGATTGGCCCTCAGGGTCTCCGGGTAGATTTAATCATTGAAGATGCATCGAAACTCATCCCAAGTCATACTCTGATGGCATCCTGATAGTGAGATCACCTACCACGAAATCTTGGCCGAGTCTCGGAGCATATTTGTAGCGAGCTTCACCCTCTTCTCTGGAAGTATATCCCGATGCTTGAAGATTGTCAGTGTGGCCTCTTGCCAGGATTCTTCAGCCTCAGGTCCTCTAGCCCCTATGAAGTTAGGAGGACGCAGCTACTAAAAAACCTGCGTCAATTCCTCCATTGACGGGGCAGGATACAACACTCTCTAAAAATTATGCATCATCCTTAGAAATCCTTCATTGAAATGTGCATCAGCACCTGTTCCAGGTATAACGGAAGGTGTGAAGGCTGGCCCAACAAGAGGATCTGCTGAAAGTCCTCGATCAGCCATATCCGGTGTCTGATCACCGTCTGGCAACTGGCATACAACTGGAGGACGCCTCAGTGGCATAATTTTGAATGGTCAAACACACAACTTAGATCAAAATTATCAAGGACTGAAAACATAAGAATACAAGAAAAGAATATGAGAAAGAAAACATTCATGTTTTACAAAACATGACTACATGGATTGTATAAACACTACATGGGATGTTCTCTTATTCCATTCACATCGGCATGTACTTATACCACAAATGGGCGTGTAACACCCCAAACACATGACGTGTTATACCCACACATAGAGTGTACTTGAACTCTATTTCCCTTCCCGAGTCTCCTTACACGGCTAACCCACACAGTCCTCTTAATTCTAGACTACACGACGTGTTCACAACGAGCACAACGTGTTATACACAAGTTCCAATGACCCGTGTTGTGAGTTACATGGATGGATACAAGGTTCAATCTACACAGCGTGCTCCATGTGTATACAGAGTTTACTTGAAGGATTTCCCCTACCGTGTTGTTAGCGATACATCTGGGTACCTAGGTTAAACAACAAGGCGCGTGATATGAGGGCACAACATGTATAACCTATGTTTCATCCATCCATGAGGATAGTCACATGGGTAGACACACGGTCACTACAAGACAGCGTGTACATACTCTACATGGCATGTTCTTGTATGATATTTCACAAACCCGTGTTCCTGCCCACACCGTCAGTGTCACGGTTATATACAATATGACTAGTATTCATAATGTACACACCATGTATTCATGGTTTTTCCAGATAGTAGCCTAAGAAACTGCTCTGTATCCCAAAAAACATTGAATCAAGCGTTAAGGTGCCATATTCCGATCCCTGAGGGCCCATACTCCCGGCGAATCAAATTTTGGCATCTAATACATGTTATAAACAAGAATAATAATGCAACGATCCACCAAATTCAGGTCCATGAGGGCCCATAACACCTCAAGAACCAAAGTTTGGCATTCATTCAATCAAAACCTTACACACAATACCCTATCAAACAACAGGTATTTCTTTCATGGAATCTATCATAACAACATGCATATTCCACACAACATTTATCACAATAACTAGCAATTGCTAATGCATCCTAGATGGCATGGAAAGAATACATGGAATGTGATTTCTAACAATTTCCTATAAGATGCATGAGATGGAACACACTCATATCATTGGGTTGAGAGAGAAATAGATCCTCAATAACAACAATGGTAACAATGCAAGAAAAGTTAATCACCCAATAGTAAAAACAAATCAACTGTAAAATTCCAAACCAGCAAAATTGAAATAATTGAGGTATTTTGGATTTTCCCTATACACAAGTTAGCTACTCCCAAGCACAGTTTATTGAAAAGTACCTAATCCATCATATCCCTATCAATAGGCTCCAAACTATAGGTTAAGAGAAAAGAACTCTTCTCTGATACCACTTTGTAACATCTCGGTTGCAGAAGCCACCTAGTGGGCCCCGTACCCGGTTGGTCACATGGGACCAAGCGCATTTCCCCAAATGCCAGAGGCTACCGACTAGTAGTGAGGGCCTTGGGTGTGATAGTGGGAAAAGTATTCCCTCCTTGGAAAAGTACACAGTGGATGCTAAATAATATACAATATCAGAAGGAGTAATAATCCCTACAAAATCAACCAGTGGAAGACTAAAATTAAGAAACAGGTGGACCACATATATATAAATGATGCCTAATACATATGTCTAAGAAAGCATCCAAACAGATCAAAATGTTGGAATTAAAAACAGTAATAAACCCAAGTACAAAAGAATCAGCTAAACTGCACCTCAGCATACAAGCTAAAGCTTGGTCCCACACTCTCAATCTCCACAACAATTCAAGTACTTGAAGTTGGAGGGAACTTTACTTAATATATACCTGCAGCAATATAATATATTTGGTCCCAAAAGCATGACCTATATAGGGTGTGATACTAAATCCCAGTAGGAAACCACTCGATGATATGTGCTTAAAAGTCAGTGAATATTTGGCAGGTAAAAGTGAATAATGCAGTAAATAGGAAAGTACACCGCAGTAACAATCCATAGCCCAAAGTCAAGCAACACCTAACACACACAAGATACCCTATGGGAAGTACCCACATCCATCCCCTCTAGTCCTACCAAATTACTACATGAAACCCTCTGGGTTGTACACTCAACCTAACCCATCTGGATATGTAATATGAATTCACAAAGACTCTCTAAGGAAGCACTCTCGATCAATTCGCCTTATATTTTAAGTTAGTTGAAGACTCTCTGAGGAAGCACACATTCTCAATTCCCCATACAACCCTATGGTCAAGAGACTCTTTGTGGAAGCTCACTTGGTCAATTCCTCATATATCCCCAGATCATTCACAGACTCTCTGAGGATGCTCACCCGATCAATTCCCCTTTTAGCCTAGAGTAGTTCAAGTTAATTCATGTAAAACAAAGACACTCCGAGGAATCTCACTTGGTATGTCCCCTTATAGTTTTTAAATCTCAAAGACACTCTGAGGAAGCTCACTCTATCTACCCCACTGTAGTCTATAATGTCTAAAGACTCTCTGAGGAAGATCACTTATTCTATCCTCTTTTAGTCTATAACACCAGGTTCTCATGACCCGTTGTAAGTCAATGCATAATAATGCTATATGGACAATGTGAACCTAAAAAACTAATTGGATGACCAGTGTACAACATCTCAAGAATTTCATGAAACAACACTCCATCCTATGACAATAAGGCATGTGAACTCGGTAAAAGGCCAATTGGCCAAACTGGACCAAATGGTCGTAAAAAGAACAATGCATGAGCAGAAAATCCAAGGCATAGCAATCAACCCAATTCATATCCAAATTACCTCAACACGAGCATACTAGCATGGATGGAAAACAACAGGGCTAAAACGGCAAATAAGCAATACCTCATGCAAGGGTATTGGTGGAATTTGCACATAATACTCAAAGACTTCGAAAGGAAAGGCACAAACCACCTACCTTGGCGTTAGGTGATCTCTATACGTAAACCTCGAATCTCGAATCACCTTGGAACGTCGATGATCTACAAAAAAAAGTCTATAATGTTTGACCCATGATAAATTAGAAAAGAGGAGGAATTGGAAAACGATGATCTAGAAGAAGGAAGAGCTTACTTCTCCGGTTCCAACGCGATCGATGATGGTCGATTATGAGAACATACAGAGGCTCAGGGGCATAGAGAAGTTTCAGCACCATACAGTTTCTCTTGGTCGAACGAGACCTAGAAGAAGACACTTTGGGATATCAGATGCGACCACGATCTGTTTAATGAAATAAAATACACGACATGTACATTTAGAGTACACAACGTGTACTTACTGTTTCTGTACTCCACTTCAAGAGGCCTCCATGTCATCCCACACGACTGTGTGTGTGGTCAGGACACGACTAGCACACGGCCTCCTGCAGCCATGATGTACATGGCATGTACTCATAAAGTACACGACGTGTACTTCAAAAATTTAAAAAATTTCCTCTTTTTCTCCAAAACAACCATTAAAGGAAAAACATACCCAATAGAAGATCCTGTTTCATACAAATTTCATGCCCATATTTCAAGAAAAAGATATATTTCCTTAATATTTTTGGAAATTAGAGGGATGTATGAACTATTACACAGAATTTTTTTTGAATTATTTTCATTTCAAGAATCATTGAAGATAAATTTTTTGATATGAAACATAAAACATGTAAAGAAATAAAAAATATAGAGAATTTATGATAGAAAATGTTGGTGTTGAAGACTCAATTTATTATTAAATCAAAGAACTCTTTAAGACTAGGAAGAGGGAGACCCAATACATATCCTGAAGGCCCAAAGAAAAGTGGCTAGAATAGGAGGCTTGAAACACCATTTTTTGGCCTAATGGACCCCTTGGTGAATAGTAATTCTACAGTATCCTGTCTACTACATGAGCTCTACCGCTCCATTTACTTCTACAATGCCTTCTCCGGAAAAATATATAAATAAACTATTATTATATAGAATAATAAGGTAAAACCTTTCCTTTAAATGAAATGTTATGAACACAATTGAATTTATTATGAAAATATATGTTCTAAAAAAATATAATATGAATTCATTATTTTCCAATTAATTAGAAATGAATATATATACTGATTCAATATAAAAGAAATAATTTGATACTTCTAATAGAATCATTTCATAATGAATTAAATTAATTAAAAAAAATAAAATTATATTAATGAAATATATATTTTATATATTTAATAAAATATTTTTGAGACAGGTCTAATTGATTTGATAGGTAAATGATACGAATAAAAACAATTTTAGGAATAAAAGGATGTATTTTTCTAAAATGTCATTTTACCACATTTTAATGAAAAACATCTTTTATATATGATTTATGAATTTTTGATAATTTTCATTTGAAAAAAAATTGAATTAGGTATATATAATATAATTATGTTAATTTTTATTTGTTTTTATGTACACATTCAAATTTGGATGAATAGTGAATAATACTGAACTTTAATTCAAACCCACTTTTTCATATAATTTATAAATAATGATAAAATATTTATTTATTTATTTTAATGTTATATTATATACCATATAAATTAATTAATCCATTTAATATCATTGGAATATATTTCACATTGAAATTGGATAACAAAACATAAAAATCATTTGAGCATTTTTAATTTAACACCCCGTTTTTTGACCAGTCTCCAAGAATAAATTTGAATTAATTTATGCACTTTTTTATTTAAATTTTTGTCAAATTGATTACGTGTTTTTAATAATAATTTACAAGTTATAATATTTCAACATAGTTTTTTAGGAAAAATATTATTGAATGTGATTATATTAATGAATGTGATTAAGAGAAAAACTATCATAACAACAGACTAAATCATAAACATAAGGCCGAAAATGACCTAGAAACAGTTCCAGAATTCATTGGTTATTAAAATTTCTAACATAACAAACCAGGGGTATGTGTTAGACCAATATTGGATCCAACATTTATAGTAAGAACATTGGTGTAATTCCATTTTTAAAAATAAAAAAATTTCACTCCTCCTCCACTATAAAAAGTCACTCACCCACCCACATATTTAAACATCTCAATACATTTCAATTACAGAGAATCATGTCAAAAAATTTAAAAAAATACCTCCCATAATCCTATGATCCTAATTATGGGTAGTAATACATCCACTTAATCCTCTTTGTGAAAACCAAAACTAGTTACCCAATTTAATGGAAACAAACTTCTTTATGCTACTTTCTTTTATTTTCATTGACCAAATTTACAAATATTAATATTCTATGATTATAAAAAAAGTTTAATAAATATATTTATATGTTTTTATTATAATATTTTTACAAACACATACAAACACATCAATTTAATGGGAAACTAACTTTCAGTTATTGTGTACGGAAACTACAACCACACGAAATGATGTTGTGCATTTTTTCCTTTACCAACTCTCATGGTTGAAATTATGATCTGAAATATATTTGAATAAGATATATATGGTATATATTTTTTCTTATTATTATATAATTATTATATAAAATATTCACAAATTAATTCAATTTTATGGAGATATGATAACATTGTTTGTGGATGTGTAGACTAGCACCTCCTCTAGGAGATGTGATTTGTTCAAACTATAGATGAAATACATTAATCACGGTTTTGGTGAAATTCAATTATGTAAATTACATAATAATTATAAAGGAATTAAATTATATATTTACATATATTTAACTTTATTTTCATTCAATATGATAATAAAACAGAAACATTGTTAATGAGATCGTATGTCCAATAGTCTACACAAACGATGTATTCCATTTCATATATATATATATATATCTCTTATATATTATTATAAATATTTATATACGAAATATATATTATATATTCAAAAAAAATTAAATTATATATTGAATTAAATCATGATCTATTTAATGTTATTAAGAATAAAATGTCAATATGTGTTTGATAAACAACGTTTTCTTTTCACGAAACGTTTCACTGACCTGGAATTTTTAAAAAAATAGTAATGTGAAGTAATAAGTGAACCATATATAGTATGATATATACTAATATGGGTATTTCATAGTTATAAAACAAACATATATTTTTTTATATTGGAGTATTTAACATTTATAATGAATGTCAATACATAAGGTAAGGGGTTTCTCATCACGCTTATTATTTTCGTGAGATACATGCCGTAGTCACCAATAATTTCTTTATTGTGCTGTATAATATGAAAATGGTTTCATTATATGATTCATATCATTAAATATATTGGTATATATATATATATATATATCCATTTTATTATATTTTTTTCATGACCTTTATGTTTGAAATGTTCCCAACGTTATAATGTAATTATGTCTTTAATTTCTTTTTTTAGACACATGCAATGTTATGCAGCTATATTTTTATAGGATGTTTATATACTACTATTGACATGTTATATCATTAATATACATAATTTAAAAATATTTTTAGCATCAAATAATTTTATTCCTTCAATTTTATTTTAATTCAATTTTACCAATGTGTTAACAGTTTATTGAAACAATCTCATCATTTATCGATATTGATTATGATTACGATTCAATTGATGAAATATTATTATCAATATATCAAGTAATTTCATGAATTTTTTATTCTATGGTTATTCAAGATATATATGTGTAATGATATAAACTTTCCTATCCTTGGTAATTAAAATAATTATTAATTATCTTTATGAACATCTGACTTTATTTCAAATTTCGTTCAGAAATCACTGTTATTTATAAATGATATTTTCTTAAAACGTTTTCAAAAATGTATTAGTATTATAATATTATTCTTAAAGTAACTTTTCCCATTCTTCTAACATTTTAAAAAATGGGTTTAAAATGAATATTCTTATCATTTTATGATTAAGTCCCTTTTGTAAACATTTTTGGGGGAAAATATTATGCATTTTTGGAATAACCCACCTTCATGACCATCATAAAAATGATTCTTAATTTGAAAATTTACTGAGTTATTTTTTAATAGAAATTATTTTCTTAATTTTATCGATAATTTTTATTTTAATTTTCTTTCAATAAAAAATGGTATTTAAAATATGATTGTGTTTAAAAAGTTTTTTATATATTATCAAATATTATGTCATATTTTTTTAATGGGTTTATTTAAAATAAAAGGATTTCAATTATTTAAAATATTATTTTATATGTTTTCAAATTGTCTTCCAAGAAAAATATTTCAAAAATATTTCAATTTTATTTATAATCTTTCAAGGTAATTTATAAATAAAATTTTCATCAAAATCATTTATGATTTAAAAGCATTTTTCGAAGTCTAAAAGGAATTTTCCAAAAGAAACAACTTAAAGTTATTTTTGACTAATAATTTATATATTTTAAAAAAATCAAGGAATATGTGTTTTTAAATGTAATATTTTTTAAAAAAAGTTCTTTTAAATGAAAATATATGTTCATAGTGATCTTTCAAAATCCATCTTCATTTATGATGTCATCAATTGTTATAGTTTCTGATTTAATATGTATATGGTCCATTGATAATAATATTATTTCTATGAATGAATTGTTTTTTTATCTCTTAATTTTAATGAAACTCAATTTTCATGAATGGGTTATATAATGATAATTTCTTCAGAAACCCACTTCCATTCATTGGTTGTTATAGTTTAAAATAAATATTATGGAATGTTAAATTTTTATTATAAAAATAAATTTGAGGAAAAATTATGAATCCATGAAATCAACCACATGAAGATAAAATAGAACCATTGAATGAAATAATAAGCTGACAAGAATTAATCTCCCCAGAAATTTTCCATGATATATTGGTTAACTGAGTTTCTGGTTCATCCAATTGTAGATCTTCAAACTCGAAGGCTAGCATATCTCATGAATGGATGTATTCCTCAACAATGAACATCCCACTATTGAAGCACCTAACATGAATCGTATCCAAAAGTTCAATCCAAGAATATTTCTCCTCATGGAGGGTAACCCTCAATGACCTCAAAATCATTTTAGTGGCTTAACCTTCCAATGCATTGTGTGTTAGAACCTGGTCAACCAAATATTCTTCTAAACTCATAAAAAATTGAAGGAATTATCAGACACATCATCTTACATCCACTAATGAAAAGAGATGTCATTAGAGGTCTCTTGGTTTTATAATTTTTATGCAGAAAGTGTCTCCATTGGAAGCGAATAAATGTGTAATCCTTCATCACTATATGCATTACCTTCTAGTTCTTATCACTCCTCAGACTAAGATATCTCTCTCTTAGACCCTACTCGTTAGTATCACCTTCACAATACTCACTCCTATTCCCATCCAAAGTGTCCCTAAACAACTCATCCTCAAGATCCCGCACTGGTTCAAAATGATTACCAAGTGCAATTTCTAGCACCATTATACTTGGAATTGTCTTGATCAATTCCATACCTCTTTCCTCGATTATCACATTGTTATATCATATGAAATAACCTGGTTTACGATTAATTGGAGCCACTAAATATCCTACAACGTAGATTTTATCCCCCAAACACACCACCATTTAATATGATGTGTCTAGAGGTGTTTTGGAATCACTATAAACCACTCAATAAGTCTCCATGTTAGCCTCCCTATATGTTATTGGACTCCTTTTCTCCACATAAGGTTCCCTAAAAGAATGGGGATCCCGAAGATACTTACTCAATTTCTTGAAGATATTAGTTACCAAGGGATTCCCATTTCATGGTTCATTTGAAACTTCTTTTTTCATTTTCTTCGCATCCATATGAGCTTGACCAGAAGAGCCAGTATCATTAGACGTAAGAGCCTTGGCTTAGTTTGGAACATACAAAGTGATATGCAGATTCAGTTGCCTAAGATAATTCCTATAAACCACTGATGAGTAACCTAATGACATACAGACCGAGTAATAATAAACCGGTGATTCAAAAACCACATGTTTCCAATACAGAATCATTTCTCGCAATGTTATCCAAACAAAAAATAGAAAGGGTTCTATAGAAATCAATTTTAAAACATTCAAGAGTGTTAATAGGTTGGAAAAAGGTTTCATTCCATCTATCAGAGAAGAAAATCTACCTACATGGTTCCCTATCAAACATAAAATTGTAGAATTCTGGAATGGAAATGAGAGATTCAGAAAGCTTACCCATATCAGAATTGAGGGAGTGTCATGCTCCAAGTGGTATTCAAATATCCATCTGGATAGAAAAAATTGATACCCGTTGAAAATTTAGGGAGAGGATGACAAGTGTTTAGTCATATCCTCATCTTAAGTGAACCGAATCATAATGTTACTCCTATCGAGCATCCCCATAGTTTCTATCAGTTGAAAATCCCAGGTTCCAAACACAAATACATTGAAAGAATCCACCAAAGGCTGATGATTTTGAGAAATGAGCAATTAAAGTTTGGTTTAGAAGTGACGAAGCAAGATTGAAATCCGCAATTGAGAGAGGGAGGTTAGGGTAGTCATTGAAAAAATCTAGTTCCTTAGGGAATATATTTCATCTTAGGAAAGGAGGTAGGAACTCAGAAATGGAAAATGGGGGAATAGTGGGTGCCACATCATTTTAGGATAATAAAGGTCCCCCCTCCAATGGAGGGGAGGATCGATGTGATGGAAACCACCTTCATGAATCAAGAGCCGAACCTGATGTCCCCTAAGTGAGACATCCCACTGGTCCCTTCATAAGAAATGATTGTGAAGACTATATATTTTCCATAGGTTATGATATGATAAAATTTTTATGATAGAAATTTAATATCATATATTATTGTATTATGTTTATGAAACTCATATCTTCTTAGGTTTTATGATTTGAGGAAATAGTAATTGTCGTGAGGATTATGTATCGATGATGGTATTATCGGTTAGGTTTGAACTATATCTCCCTCTATTGAATTATTTATTGATTTATATCTCATGAGATAAGGATCAGAATCAATTATATTGAATAGATCCACTATAGAAGATGGGAAACCTAATTATCAATGGAGAGATTGGGATACCAGCTCCACTAATGGATGATGGGGAATCCTGATCCCTTATAATGAAATGATTGTTCCTTGAGATGGTGGTGTGACCTTTGATATAGGTGTAGTACCCATGAAGTTCCTTTTTATGTTTGGGAAATATACCTTGACTTATAGGGTATTATTCTATATTTTTATGTGTTTCTATGAATTTTTATTCTTTTTCCCATGATGTTCTCACATGGATAATGTTCATGATTATCTTATGATTTTTGTATTATAAACATCCAATATTTATTCCATCTCTTTGGTTTATGATCTCTGATATGTATGTTGTGATATAAAAAGTTATGATCATTTTCTCATATCCATATGATCATTTATTCTTATGTATTTCTTTTATTTATAATTATAAATCATTTTATATCAATCATTTCTTATTTTTCCTTTCCCAATGTTATTAATAATGGTTTTAAATAGAGATACTAATGGTTAAGATCATTGTGGGAAACAATGAAGGTCTTTCACCAAGTTAGATGACATTGTTCCAGGTTTATGAAGACACTAATATAATGTGGTACCTAGGCATGTACATTTGTAATGTGCAGAATATTTTTAAAAAATGATGTAATATGCATGTATGTTAAGACTATTTCCCTATTTCTGGTATCAAATGAAATATATAGTTAATATTTGGAAAGTAGTATGGGAATAATTTGGTGATATACAGTGGAATATTTCTATGGATATATCAAGGGATGTCTCTAATGATTAGTTTATGGATGAGTAAAAGTATAGTAATATTTTCTTGAATTATCATATAGAGGAAGGAGGGAGTGGTTTACTATAATTATATCAGTTTCCAAATTCCTCAAGTGGAAGTGGCACCAACATAGATTTATATATGTGTAATTACTCTAGAATGGTGCATTAATACTCACTCGAGTGTAACCTTGTACACGATAACAGACCTTTCTGAACACCTGGTTTCACACTCTATTTGGATATTCATTGAGAATTCACAAACTCTTTACGAAATAACATGGTGGAATTAAATAGAAGATGACAATAAATTACATAGGAAAAAGCTAAGGTGACCATGATTTATTAAGTATGTGTCATGATTTAGATATCACAAATGAAATTTTTTCCCATGATTATGTGGTTTGATTCTATGATAAGTGATGCTTACAATCTGATTTCTAGTTTTAGTAAATTGTGGGAACAAAAATATATTGAAATAATAGTCAATGTGATGGAAATGTTTTTGATAAGTATTATGATGGGTTTACCACTAGAGAGGAGGATGTTGTGATAATGCATAATAAGTTTTCATCAAACATGATTAACAATGTATACCTTACCCAACTCTCAGACTCTCCAATGATTAGAAGGAAGTGGTTCACTGAGAGTCTGTATAATGGATATCATGTAGGAATAAAGATTCAGTTTCCTTATTAAAAAATTTTTATTGAATCAACTAATTTAATTTCATAGAGAAATAATAATATTTTTTTAATTTGGAAAATAAGGACACAAATCATGTAACTACAAAAGAAAAAATAAAGGGTTCAGTTATTGTAATGGATGTGAATATTAGCCTCTCGTGGAATTTATTAATGATTAAAAGATTTAAATATGGAATGAATGGTCATTATTAAAGTCAATGTACAATGTGGAAGGCTCTTCAGTTGAATGAGAATGGTGGTATGAGTAATGGATATATTTCTGATAATGATGAGACAATAGATGAAATGTGAATAGAAAAAGATATTATGTAATTGGATGAGGATTCCTTCTTATTGATTATGGTCGATGTGTAATAATTAAAGTTTTTAGGTATTTGTATTAATGAATTATGTTATTTAAATGGTGGAATATATAAGGACTATTCATTTTATATTTTGTATTCCACGGATTGATGAGAATATGGTAAATAGTTCTGATGGACTAGAAAATTTATTTACTGGAAAGGTGATGTCTATGAGAAACATAGGATTAAGGGAATGATATCCCTTAACATATTACTAATGTCATGATAATGATGTTTAGATAATGATATGTTGGATATGAAAAATATAATTAAATGATAATGATTACCCTGGATGTAATTAAAGACATATTGATATGGGGTTTCTGCTATCATTTATGAAGTTGAAAAAAATATGTAATAAATACATCCAATAACCACTGGAATAAAGAAACATGTCGGTTTTCAATATTAAAATTTGGGGATTCATGTTTTTTACCATGTTTCAGGGGAATACATGATTGATGTATTAACATGTTTGGTATGTGGAAACAAAGTGCTACATTATGATATATTAGGGATCAAAGCAAATTTTTTAATGGATTTATTTATGAGGTCTTGGAATGATATCTTTTATAATGCTTATAATGTTAGCCATTGATTGAATAGATTATTTTAATGTATTATCTCTCCATATAAGGATTTTCTAAATTTTGATACCTTTTTATAACATTTTTATTCTGAAAAATATGGATTGAATGACTTATCATTCTATTTATGGATCTCATGAATAGTTAATGCTTCAAGAATGACAACCTCACCTTCATTTTATTGAATAAGAGATGAAGTGTAAGTTGATCAAGAATATAATTTAATAGTTTTCCTAAAATCATGTAAGAATATAATTATATAAAAATTTATTATCATTATATAAAATGTTCTTGAATAAAAATGTTACCCTAGTACATTTGTTTCTGATGAATCAAATGGCCCATTACATCATCGTAGTTATACAGATTCTTTATAGATAACATTGTCCTATCCATTTTCCATATCACTCTCAATCTGATCGTGATATTTAGATTTATACTACATGTAGATTTTGACACATCTGAACTATATTCCCTTTTGTGTAAACCTAGTTATGTGTTACTTTTGGTAATAATTATTTTTCAAAAATTCCCCTTATAAAAGAATTTTTTGTCATTAATTTTTAAAATGTGGGTTTTTATGAAAGGAACATTCTTGTATTAACCCTTTGATATCCAAGAAGAATTTAGAGGGTGAAATTCATTTTAAATTTGGTACAATGTAATATCCTGTCATTTTATGAATTATTTCAAATTAATTTAATATTATTGATATTTTTCATTTAATTAAGCTTAACTAATATATATTTTGACAGATAACAGATAATTTTGAAATGATATTAAAATCATGATACATTATGATGCATTAAATATTATAAATAAATATTTTCTTTTAATTCATTCAAAACTGTGTCAACTTGGGTTGTGCATAATAACTACCATCTTGGATTAATTGTGTTACCTGAAGTACTAATATTTACCGAACACAAATTTATTAAAAACATAATTATTTAGTATAATAAGATATTACCATGCCCTTAAATTAAATTTTATGGATTTTATTATCTAAATTACTAAAATATATATTCTCTAAAAATAAAACATGAATTCATTGGTTTTCAATTAGTTATAAATGACAATATAAAATATTTGAATATATAAAAAAATATTTATGTTGAAAAGGAATATTGTGTTAGTAATCATAATTAATAACAATTATATACTAATATTAATCAAATATAAATGTTATATATTCAACGATTTTTTTTTGAAAAACCTCCAATATATTTAATAGGTATATGATAAAAATTAATCCAATTTTATAAATAAAATGATGTATTTTCTAAAAGGTAATTTTACATCATTTTAAAGATGAACCCATTTTGAATTATATTTTTGACACTTTAATAATTTATAATTTAAAAAATAAGAATCCTTTTTGAAATATGAACATGAATATTATATAAGGGTTAATTATTGAAATTCTTCTCTGAAGATTCATTTTTTGATGAAGAGTGACTAATATTGAATATAAATTAAAAAATAATTTATCAAATAATTTATTCATATGGTTAAATTTTGTGATTAATTGGTTTCAAAGATAAATATGATAAATTATACACTAATTAATAAAATTTAGGTTAACTCCATAAATCAAATCATATAATCTCCAAAAATCTGCCTTATTAATCATAGAATCCTCCCTTTTGTATAAATATAAACACATAATCACTTTGGTGAAAACCAAGAAGAGTTACACAAAGAAGTGGTATCATCATACCCTAAGATCGTGTATTTTATTTTTAATCTCCACACACTCAAATATTATTATTAAAAGGTTATATAATAAACTAGGTATCATCAATAAACTAATATGTTGTTGTTCTAATTATTTTACCTAAACATAAACGCACATCCATCTAATGGGAAAAAACTTACTCAACTTTTGTATTTTGAACTACAACCTCACAAAACATTGTTGTCCGTTTTTTCTTTACAACCTATGAAGGATGGAAATTATGATGGTAAATATATTTCTAAATTATATTCATGATATTAATGATTTATTTATCTATTTTTAATTAATATTTAGACCATACCTTCTTTCATTATAGTTTTAGTAAATATGATTTCATTGTTTGTGGATTTGTGGATAACCACCTCCTCAATGCGACCTGATTCAATCACACTATTCATGGAATGTAGTAATTATTGATTTACTAAAATTATATTATATATATAGAATAATAATTAATCTATAATAATATTATATATATATATATATATATAGGTTACATAACTTTTATTTAGTTTGATAAGAAAATGTAAACAAATTTCATCCATACGTATAGTATACTATCTCCGTAAACGAAGTATTCCATTTAAAATATATATATTAGATAGATTATTAAAAATATTCACATACTAAATATATATGATATATAAATCATTTTTTACCTTTTTGAAATATGTAAATCATGATATAAGTGAGAGGATCATGAATAACAAGTCCCAAGACGTATGATAAACAAAGCAATTATTACCTGAAACGTTACATTAACATGGAATTGATAATAAATCGCTAATATATAGTTATTAGTGAATTATATAATGTATGAAATATATTTATATGGTTATGTGATATATTTATAATAAACGTATCTTTATTATATAGTTTGTCTTAATGTGTACAAATAAATTTGAGGCTAAATGTATGGGTTTTCTTATCTCACTTCTTATATATGTGATATCCATTGCTTATTAACCAATAATTTACTTTGTATAGTGTATATACATCAAATATATGTCATATATTTTTATTATAATTAAATTATAGGTTTTATACATATCCATGTTAAGATATTTCTTTCATTGTTTGTTTGTTCCAAAATAAAACTACTGGTAAAATAAATATGTCTCAGCTGACATTCATTGAGAAACATGTCATGTTTTACACCTATAATTTTCAGTGAGGTGTATATACTTCCATTGACATGATATAATTAAAATGTAATTATTTTCCTGAAATTTATTTTTTCTTGTATTTTTATTCATATTATTTTTTATGATTGAATGTTATCAATGTGGAAATGGTTTATTAGTACAGACTCAGTAATTTTCAATATTGATTTTTTATTATGCTTCCATTGATGAAATATTATGATCAATATATCAAAAAGTCTAATGATTTTTTACGCAATGGTAATTAATGTCATATACAAGTAATGGTACTATTTATCCACTCTTTAGTACTTAGTATAATCAAAAAAATATTTTTATGAAAATATTAATTTATTTCTCTTTTCCGTCAAAAGTCTGTGTTATTTCAAAACCAGGTTTTCTATGAATGATTTAAAATATGTTTTTCTATTATACTATGATGTTAAAATGAAATGTTTACCCATGTATTTTCCTTTAACAATACACTTTTTAATGTAATATTCTTTTCATTCTATGATGGATGCACATTTTTAGACACTTATTTTGTAAAAGGAATGCATGGAATGTACAGATTTACTCTCTGTTAGGACCAACATTTGTATGATTCTTCCTTTGTAAGCATACATGGTTATGTTTGTAAATATATTTTTTCCCTAATATTCTAGAAATTTATTGACATTAAAATGTAATTCAGATAAAATGGTGTTTCAAAAATAGGATTAATTTTTTAAAAAATTATTATCAATGATTCCATTATATGTTTTCAAAAGGATGATTTCCAATAAATTTATTTTGATGATTTCAAACAATTATTTATAATGTTCTTAAATTACATTCAATGAAAAAGGATATCAAATTTTTTTCATGAATGCTAATATTTTTCCATGGTTATTTTCAAGAAAAATTTTCTTCAAAAATTTTTATTTTTAAGAAGTTGATTTTGATGTGTGTCAGATATTTTCATAGAGAAATGTTTTAAATGATTTTTTGTTGATTCATTTAAACTCTTTGAATGTGTTTTTTAAGGAAATTATTTTGAAAAAGTTATATATTTTAAAAATTGATTTTAAAAAAAACTTATCTTCCGTGTGATCACTAAAAATCCATACCCATCTAAGATTCCATAAATACTTATATTATATGATTCACTGTGGATATAAACTAATGATAAATTAAAATAATTTCTAGGAAATATCCATGTTTTGATGGATTCATGCCTATAAACAATGTTTCTCATCATTGTGTTATACCATGATAAATGCTTATGAAACCCTCTTCCTTTAATTGGATATTCCATGATGAAATGATTATGAAACTATTATATTATCCTGAGGTTATGATATTATTAAATGTTTATGAGAACAATTTCATTTCATGGGTTATGATATGATTTATATAAAACCCATCTTTTTTAATGGGTCATGATATGATGAATGTTTAATTATCTTATGGAACACATATATATGATTTTATTTTCTAATTGGAGGGGCATATATCTCCCTCCACTGAATGGGGTAAGGATGTATATATCATGACTTAATAATGGTAGTCATGTCAACGGGCTAGATCCAATATGTACAAAGGGGAAACCCAATCCATTATGTGGTGATGGGGAATCTTTGTCCCCTATAGGATGATGGTTAAACTTTATCCACTTTGGGAAGATGGGGAAAATTGATCCATCACAGGGAAAAAAACTATGACTAGGGATGGAGGTGGGCCCCTCATAGTAGGATTAGTCTTCATGAAGTGACCTTTTATATTATCTAAACGTGACATTACTTATGGGGAATGATGTAAAATGTTTATGTATTTACCAAAAATTCTATGCCATATTCCAATGATGTGATCACATATTTCATGATCTATATTATCTTATGATTCATGTCTTAAGAACAACCAATCAACATTTCATGATTCTTGTTTCTATTCTTTGATATGAATGGTATGATCTTCAAATGGTATGATCATGTTCTTATACCATTATGTTCATGTTGTGATTATGTAATTCGATTATTTATCATTACTAAGAATTTTAGCTCACCCATTTATTATGTTTCCTTTCCTAAGGTTATGAATAAATTAGTTTTGTATATTTAATAATATTTAATATATTAGTGGGATACATTGAAGATATTTTGTCTTAATTGATGAATGTTTTCCTTTTTTTCCAATGAAGAAAAAGTAATATGGTCCTTATAAAAATACTTTTTTAATGTGATGAACATTAATAAAAATTATATAATTTCCATGTATATTGAGACTATTTCATTAAATGAACAATGAATTAGAATATCAATATCTCATTGCCGGGATGGAGATGCCACATAGGTACAAGTAAAGAACATGAAGATAATGGGTGTCTTTGAACTGGTCATTAATCAATATAAAATGTATTATTATATCAAACATGAGGTTCATATCCACCTACTAAAAAATATGGGAATTGATGGTGGAATTCATAATGGAAACAACATTGATCCACATACCAAGGTCACATAATTCCTAGGAAGGAACCCTATAAAATTCAGCTAAAACACTCACTGATCTACACTGGGATGAAACCGTCATCAGAATTGCACACTACTATATGGTCACAATGTTTGTTTAGGATGACATAGAGGAAATCAATGAGATTATTCCCATACCAGAACTGTATGGTCCTACCACTGGTTGGGAGACCCCCACTTTAGACAACCTTCTAAATAGATAACTCCCATCATATAGAATCAGGAAATATAAACTCTAAATACAGGAAATTGTGATTATTCTATATGATGGAATTAATCATCAAAAGTTATTATATAAGTGGAGAAATGATGGGGTCCTTCTGAGGTTCATTGATGATGAAGAGACCACTTCATTCATGAAGGATGTGCACACTGAATTCTATGGAACCCATGAGTCATTAATTTAGCTTTCCTACCAATTTTTTTCATTTATATAATCCAAGTATTCACTAAATTCGCAAATAAGGATTTATTCATTCCATGATCCTGCCAAATTAATTCACTAACATCTAGATTTTCTTCCCACATAATAGTATTCCAGGACATTTTCCATACGGGGAATGAATGATGTGGGCCATATCACCCAACTATGTCCTTGTAGTTCATGTATATTATAACTATGACCAACATATTTTTCATAAGGGCCAAAAATAAAACCCTCAAATAGGTTTGGGAAAGAAAAATTTCAGCTTCATCGAAGCTAACATCATCACTAGATATGCTGTCCATCATACAGTGATAATTCACAATGACAAAAGTTTTTGTTCACCAAAATTGGAGATTTTATATTAAGAGTTTGATATCTTGTCCTATTGTTCACCCCACATGCACACAACAACTAATTTTTAGAAATATGTATTTAAAAAACATTATAAAATATACTTCAGTAGATTGTAGATAAGGGTAAAAAATTCTTGCATATAAATGCTTCTACATGACCTCTTGAATTACAAGACCATGAACCGCACATCCACACAGGTGACCCCATACATATTAGTATACAAGACATTGGTGTTCATAACAATAAATGGTCAATTATAGTCTCTTCATGTTACCATATGTTATGAATAATATAGGGATGAGAAATTCAAAAAATGGATGGATGAATTGGATATATTTAATGAGAAGAGTTTACATACCTTGAATCATCTGGATGGCCCCAAACTAGATCGCACGAGCCTTTAAAAAATGTTTTTCCATCAACAATTCCTTCAATGAGAGATTGTTTTGTTCTTCAAGACACCAATGGTACCCGAAACAACACCAAAAAATTTGGAGCCAGAATGGGAGAAACCTTATGTCGTACATAAGGTATAATATACTTATTCTTATTCCTTCATTCAGATGGATGAAAAAATTATCATGAATCCCACAAAAGTATGGTATTTAAAGAATTATTTCATCTAATCAAATGACATCTTCATACAAGTGGAATGATGTTAAACTACGTTGTAGAATGTCATAATCACATGACTATAAATTTCATATTATATTGTCCATGATACATGAAATGAAACTGCATGTTCAATATTTGTCAAAAAACCTAATCAGGAATCTTTTGTCAATGTAGCTAGTTAATAAAATACAGTATATGACCATCCTCACAACATGATGTTAAACTATAGGGGAATAATCGCTCTAATTAATGATTGTCCACACCCAATATACATAAATGTGAGACAAAAATTAAATTTCCTTGTTCCGACATGAGAGTTAGATCAATAAAAGTAGTATCTTTCCCAAGAACTGTGTGTGTCATGATTCTAATCCACACATAATACCTAATAATTCCCAAACCCCATTTCCTTGGACCATCCACGAGAAACAAGGATAATTCCCATATATATGAGTAGATCATACCAACATAGAGTGATTACCCAACAATAACAATGTTTTCCACGATCCGTATCATCACAAGACACTATGCGAGGCCTATACCATATGTGTTTGGCCCATTCAACATTTTTTCACCAATTAATAATGTAATATTTTTACCAGTCATTGGACTCAAGGCATCTTATCAACACATGATTAGGTTTATCATCTATAAAAATATACTTTCAATAAATACAACCACAATCATTCTAGTTTTATGATGTTATAATTCTTAACAGTCATCATCCTGAATATACGATGTAAAAATTCCTATCTACATCACATGTACATGATGTTAAATTGTGTGTTTAGTCTATGAAACATCACATTAAATCATCCATGAGGAATCAAACAACTTGAAGTTAAAAAAGGAATCCATATCCAAAAAACATGAAATTTTATAGTTTATGAGCCTTCTTGTTTATGTTTGGTCTTATAATATGCCTCCAAGGCCCACATTCATGTCATTTTCTTAATTTTGTCATGCCATTAATACACATTTTGGGAATCCTCCTTCATTGGGTCTAAACACCACCATCATAAATTGGATAAAAAAAACCTGGATTTTTTATTTATAACATTAATCAAGCCTCCATAGGAATGAATATTTAGTGTGTGGGCCTTCTTCATATTCACTGAATTTTTTATTCCTCCGCCAAATTCTTTTATTTTGATGGAATGATCGCCTCGTGGTCCAAAATCTATTAAAATAATATAGGATTTCGCAAACTCAATGCTTGACATAGAACTAAAATCCTACCAAAGACAAGTTTGGGATGTCTCTAAAACATATAAGAGATGATTCCTACCCAATTATATAACCATTTTACATTGAACAATAATGTTGTCACGTGAGAGGACATTACTCTCGACATTGGTCATATACAATTCCATATTAAAGAACTAAATATGAATGGATTCATACAAAAAAAATTTATGTAGTGATTCCTAGGTTATTGATCATATTTGATCGACCTAAAATAAAAACAATTCCCCCTCCTTGCGTATAGATTAGACCAACATAATGATCATTCCTACTGAACTACTTGTATCTTGATTCTCATTCTACGGGATATGTAGTAACACCTAAATCACATTTCCTTGGACCAAAAGTTACGTAATGGAAATTTAATCTCCCCAACATAATAACTATATCAATGTATGAGACTACAAAGTGGTTCTTATTTACATATCCAATCATGCTTATCAACCCCTCCCAGCATTTGAATCTAATTCATGCCAGAATTTGTTCTATAAATTATATTAGTTGTGATTCCAACTTATAGAGGATACATAGTTATTCTGGGACCTCTCATTCTGGGTCCATTCACAACATTCCCCCTCTAAATTGGGTCACCATCATCCTCACCCCATGATGTAAGACTAAATGGTGTCCCAGACCTCCATATGGCTTGATTCGTGGCCACAAAGGATACATTGTGATGCTCAGATCTCAAATTCGAGTCCATCTACAACAATAAAACTATAAAAAAGATAAATTTCCACTTTATTCTTGGATAAGCCTTTTATAGAGATTTCCCATTCATAATAACAAGTGGATTTATTCAATTCATCACAATATATATAGTGAATCAAAGATCACTAATACTAGGTCTAGCCACAATAATGGATAAACATTCCATTCTTCATATATACGGGTCAGATTTGCATTTGTATTTTTCAAAGAACTACATATGCCTTGGATATTAATTTGATGAGATACATAGGAACACAAAAATTCTTCATCTTGGTCAAACCACCAAATACTCAAAATTCCCCAATCCTTTAATAAGTAACCTCTATGGGGTAGAATAAACCACTTCCACCCTTTGTTTATCACACCGATCATAGATCATGTTGTTTCAGGATATTCAAAAGGGAATTCCCCGCCTGAACATGGGATGTCAATCCACATCATAGTTTCCAACGTCCTGATAACAAGGCCTAGAAAGGAAAACCATTTTTTCTTATCTCATGATTAAAAACCATCATGGACCCATGAAATCCGTATTCATTCATGTTGTTTGACACATGTCCTTAACATAAGACACTAAACTACATGGGTTTTCTAGGTCTATGTGTGGCTAGATTCTCTCTTTGGTGATATACATAGAGAGGCCTAGGAAATATGTACTATTTCTCAACATCAGGTAAATAAAAATAAATGTCCCCACCTACATTAAACACACAATGATATATGCATGAGATCTCAATTGTGTATTCCCCATTCACAGATCTATTTAGTAAATGGATATGAATCCCACTTCATATTTTTCATATATACATTGTTAATCAAACACTCCATGGATAATCATTGTTTAAATTTTTCATACATAACTGAATAATTCCATCCATTCATCATACTATGTGCGAAAAAAATTAGATCTTTCTAATAATCATATGTCCATAAAATAATGGTGGAGTTAGTGTCCTAAGGAAACATTGGTTTGACTGGGCCCAATATTACTATATTGGATCTTTACCAATTACCCATAAAAAATCATGTTAACCAAAAATAAAATTCATCCATAAAAGATTACTCTATAATCACTATATGTCATAATTTAATTTCTATCTGATATCTTTTTTTCTAATCCATGAATCTCTAGAATCATGGTTTACACATTCATTCCCCTCATGTATGAGGCTTGTTATAACATTCAGCATACTGAGCCTATTAGGACTCATCACTTCTATAACAAATGTTCCTACCCATATGACCTAAATCATCATGACCCAATGTCCTTCTCACCCCATGATGCCAAACTTCATGGATGGTATCCCAATAAAATGAAATTAAACTGTGCAATTCCTATAAAATATGACTGTCTTGATTCCCATTTTTATGAGATATTTAGTTACACATGGATCATCAATATTTGGTAATGTTATGAGATAAAAATGTAACCCTTTTCATATGTATGGTTCAGATCATCATATGTCATTTTTGACATTAAAACTAAATAATTCCTAGAACTACGTGTTTCTTGACACATACCACCGTAGGGTACATAGGGAAACCCAAACATCCAACCCTTGGCCTAGCCACAAAAAAATTATAAAATTCATGTTCCCTAGGCACGAATTTTACCTACATGAAGAATCTTATAAGGACTAGGTATGGAATTATTATCACTATGATGGGATACATAGTTACACCAGAATCTTACAACCCAGTAAACACATGAAATTAAATCACCTACTCTCTTATGCACTAGATTAATCTAGGTAGGGTGTTCATAATACATTTCTCACACGATGGGTGTGATTGTATTCACAAACCATGTTCCACTTTACCTTGAAAATGTTTGATCGATGCATCTGGAAAATTATTCCAGAACAATGTATGGATTGATTATTATTTTTACAAGATACATAGTGATTCTTGAAACATGTATCTCATGCCTAACCATCATGAAAAATATCCTTCTGACATATTGGTCAATACTAGTTATGTAAAATGTTTCAACCCATCCCCAAGAAATATTTGACATGAAATACCCATTTCATGTTTAGGAACTCCCCTTTAAAAAACTAAAATCTTTGTGTGGAAATTTATGAATCCCATTAATCATCATTGACAATTATAAATTATAGGTCATTATTCTAAGGACACATTTTTTGACAATACCCAATTTTCCCCAGTTGGATTTTCATGGGTTACCCACAAAAAACTAATGTCAATCAAAGTAAAGTATATCCTAATGAGAGAATTTTATTACCTTTTTATTCCCTAATGAATTTTTCAACCCATATCACTCATCATATTTAGATACTAATAGATTATATTTTACCACCTTTCACCATTATTCCCAAGGATACCTAATTATTCTCCAAAAATTTATCATGAAAATGTAAAATTGTTTATCCCTAAGTCAATGTTAAGTGACCATAAATATTAGACCTCAAAAATCCTTGTTATAAGATGTTAAGCGTCATGATTCATGTCCTAATTGGGTAAAATTATACTAAGTAAAAATTAATTCATTCCTTACATATTCCAATTTCTTGTTGGAGTTGACATCATTCATGGATACCATATATACTGATTCCATCTTCATTCTGAGTCTTCATCCCCATAAAAATCCACCCCTCATGGCCTTGAAAAATCCTAATCATTATAAAATACTTTTCTATTAGAAATAGAGGTTCAGTTTCCTGAGGACACCATTTCTTGATCATTTTTAAAATATTCCCTAGTAGGCTCATCATAAATCACCCACCATAAAGGTTGATCATCCAAATGAAAATTCATCCTCATGAAAGGATTTTCATACCTCTATATACATTGATAACATCATGTTAGAAATCATTTGGTGTTTAATCCTAGACTTCTTTCTCTATGAAATTTCTCAAATCCATAAATTGGAAAATAAAGGTCTATAAAACATTATCATTCATGTATATAAAATATTTATTACTCATAACCTGTAATGGCTATTTGTGGTCTTTCCCCATATCTCACAGTTAATGAACTTCTACGTAAAATATGTGTCACATTAGTCATGTTTTCATGACATTCAAATACCCATAATATTGATATAAAACATTACTGGTGGAAAACATGCAAAGGGTACGCTAGAAAAAAATACATATTTTAACTTTCTAAACCTAGTGTTTTCATGGTTTTGGAAACAATCAATTAATATAATAATTAAAAATGTAATCAAAATTTTTGGGTAAAATATTAAAAAATGGAGTCCATTGAAAAAATCATGTCAAGTCTACTAATATCACACCATATTAGACTTGGAAAAAAAATAAGGTGATGATAAAAAATGAAAAATGATAATTGTGTTTTCCATGTAACACAAAAATTATTGAAAACTACACTAAGTGACTACCATAGTTCTGGAAGAAATTAGAGCATTACATGATAATATAAATATTGTTATCTCAACATGTGATTGAAATTGATATCTAGTGGAAATTATATTTCAAAATGTGGCAGTAATGATTGGATGTCATTTCTGGAAAAGGTAAAAGATATTAATTTGAGAAAATGAATGTATTCATTTTATTGAATGTGGTTAAAGGAGAATCCCCAACCTAAATTCTCTCCAAAAAAAAGGTATTATTATTACATTGACTTCCCAATAGATTCACAATGTTGAAAAAGCATCTATTCCAAATTCACCATGGCCTAGAAGAGCTGAAAAAGGTGGTCGTCTTGGAATTAGCACCATCCCGCAATGATTCTGGCCTCTTCGCCACATCAAAACCTACCTTTTCCTCCTCCTCCACCAACTATTACCCATATTTTGTCTCTTACATGGGGTTATCCAATTATTTCTTTAGTAAATCCAATTATTAAATAATTTGATCCAACTGTGGACAATGTTTCTCTAATGAGGTCATGCACTCTACCACCTTTCCCTTTCACATCATGACTATCGTAGCATGCTCATTACCTTAATTAAGAATGATTAACCTAGATGTGACATGGTTTACCATGGAATATTTAGAAGAATGGTTAGAGTGGAACATACATGTTCTCTCTCAAGTAGAAATTTCCAAATTCACAATGTTGTGGATGTCCTCATAATAATCCACCAAAAAATATAAATTAAAACATGTTGTATAATTTGGGAAATTTTCCCGGCATTTTTGTAATGGGGGTATATGAAATCAACTACTAGATATCCTTCCATATATTTTGAAGTGATGTGTAGGGGTCTTGCAGAGACTCCTGGTCAACCTTATAATCACTCTCATATTGAAGGTTGTATCCAATAATTAATGATATATGATAGGGTATTGATTAAGAAACATGGTATGACATGATTCTGCAAGCAGTCACATCCCATATAGAAGAATTTTGTGGGAAGATGAGAGCACTAGATAATTCCATAGAAATATGTGGCTGAAATTCTAGATTTAGAAGATTAAAATAATTAACACCTAAACCTTGAATGAAAAGGGAATGTTTGGAAGGTTTGAGAACCCACAACCACATTCTATGACATTAAAATCCCTAAGAACCATTATTTCATCAGAACCTGATGTAATGGATGATGTATCCTCAGTTTCCATGTTGACTTCAGATTTCCTCTAGAGACACCCATGCAGAAGACTCATGATCGGATGGGTCATTGATCTCTATAATGTCAGTCAATTATATTGTCCATGAATGAATAATCATCACCAATATTATGATGATAACTTATTCTGATTCTCATCAAATTTGAATCACTCCCTCTTCTATGGAATTATACCATCTGGGAAAGGATTGGGATGTTTAGCTAAAGAATTCACCAAGGAAGGGTCTCACACTACTAGGATAGTGGATTTGTTATCATAAAAGGAATCCCTCATGGGGCTTGGGATGCCCATGGGGCTTGGTATCCCCCAATATCCTTAATTATCCTAGATTACCAATCCCACTCAGCTACTTTTATAAGAGTTTCCACATTTATATCTAAGGAAGTAGGGGCTATATAAATTATTTTTATTTCTATTTGATTACTCATCTATCCTACACCAATGCATGTACAAGATGACTACACATTGAATGATGTCCCATAACACTAAAATTTAATTGATATTAAATGGTTACCAGTTTTTCCTAACATTAGAAGTATCATAAATTTTAATTTATATCGACGCATCATTGTTTTCCAAAGATAAAACACTTTATAAGGAATAGTAGGTGGGAATGTTGTTGAAATGCAATGAAACGATCCTTAATAACCACCTCCATTTACTCCCTTTCCTCTGGGATCCCTCTTTTGTGAGTCAATTGTTATATGGTTTATAATCCATGAATGCAGTGCCCCATGTTAGCATATTCTATGGATGGAACTGACAATCAATTCTCACCACACTCTTACAAATACTTGGAATATGGGATTATAGTCAGGATAGAAAAAAAGAGAGGTGTTGGTACAAGAAATATTATTACCTCTTAGTTTGTTTCATATTTCCCTATCAGGATCACCGCCATATTCAATACATGGTCATGCCAGAAAGGTATTCTGTTGTATGTTTGGATACATATATCCTTTTGTTCCAAATATATTTCCACCTCATGAGGATATTACAAATCTTAGATTCACTTAGGATAACTAATAATGAAAATCTCTCCAAGAATAAGGGTGTATTCCTAGAGTGTTTCATAAATTTATTCAGCAGACATTCTTTCTCATAGCGTATCCCTCACATTCCAAGACTTTTAAAAGGATATAACAGTGGGTTTGGTTAATGCTAGATGAACCTCACTTGAATGTGGGGTGGACTCCAATAGCCACAACTACTTTATAGGAACATTATTATCCATGGAACCCTCTGTGGATGGGATATTTCAATACCCCAAATGGTAATTAGGAATATCCCCAACTAAAGTTGTGTTAAGGGGGCCGACTTCATCGGCACCCCCAATGGCATGGCTATTCTCCTCATCATCCTCATTATCCTTGGAACAAACCCTGATAAAAACACAATTAATTTAAAAATGTAGGTTCTACCATGAATGGATGATGTCATAATGATAATGAGGATATGAATTGACCCTATATGGATCGTCATTGTAAGTGATAGTCGATGGTTCCAAAGCATATCCATATTGAATCAGTGCAACCTACATCTCATACAGAAATAATAATAGAACATTATCCAGATGGACACTGCTCAATGAACCAAATTGTCTCTACGATGATTGCAAACATACATCATGAGGGGAAAATTATTTACCCTGAGAGGTTGTACCAGCAGCATGTGTTGTTTAACCCTAGAAATTCAACATCTTTTGTAGAGGATCAGAAACTAGGGATGTTATTTAGTGCTTCACATGCCATGAATTCCTGAAAAATATTATTTGTTTTCTTATATCCTTAGGAACATTTTGGCCATCGAAAATAGGAACGATTTTTCATGTTGATCATTAAGTTATGATGAATTTCAAACTTCATAGGATCTATTATGTGCATGTTAGACACCCATAAAAGGCAAAATCCAATTTCGATATCATGTTTCCTGCTATGTAAATATCATCCAATGATACTGACCTACCATAAGATGTTTCTCCACCTATGAATCATTTATGGACATGGGACACCACATCTAGAAATTATTGAATAAATGTTTGAATCTAAAAAGTTATTACCCCTCACATATAGTCTATTTGTTAATCCAAGAAACCAAGACCCCTTCCCTATATGAGATAAGATATCAATATTTGTTGAGGTTGATATATCTATCATTTAACATATTATTAGATGGTAAATCCAAAGGATCATTGGTAAAATGATTGTGATTTTTGATATGATCCATAATTTCCCCCTCACTCTAGTCCAATTTCAAGCCCCACATGTGTATTTGTGGTATGGTTGAATGATATCTTCTAATATTGGATATGTATTTATATTTATATATCCTCAAATATGGGATACTTAAAATCTTCAGATTACCTAGATGGGACTCACCAGTCATTATGGGGACCTCCCCTAACTTTTATGTCCCATTAAAAGTAAATATTAACTAGAATTACTCTATGTGGGTTAATCTACCTAGAAATTTATAATTGATATGCCATTATAAATGTGGTGACTCTGAACTAGGTTCCAAAGTCATGCACTAGAAAATGAAATCTACTCAGAAACATGGATAGAAGTGACGTCTGTTTGAATAGCCAGTAATCCTTGGGAATGATATTCCAACACCACTCATTGGATTAGTCCTCCTCAAGAATGGTATTGTATGAACCAATACACATTACTGTCTCAATGGTATAAAAATTCGTCATCCTCCACACATAGGGATCATGGACACATGGTAGGTAAAATGTGTTGATAAAATTAGTAATTAGGATGGTTTGCATCTGGTGAGGTCCACCCTTCAAAATTATTTTTTCCTTATCAATAAGTTTAATGGGAATGGGGGGTCTTATACACATCATCCCATGCCAATGGTGGTTAAAGAAACTCATCATACATATCACCTATGATGGAAATACAAAACTGGACTTCCCAAATACTAATATTGACCACCCCTCTAAATATGTTGAAGGCATTGGGGTCTAGGATCCACCTGCTAAGTAGCTTCGAGATAAGTTTCTGGTTTGGCAGGAGTATGTATTTGAAACCCAGACAACCTTATAAATAAACACATCCATCATGTCAGTATTAAATTCTTCTTTTTTATTGAGAATAGAAAAATGACACCCTCATCCCATGTCTAATGAGACCCCTGAAAATTGGACCCATTTTGATGACCACAACAATTTCACCTTTGTTGTGGCATTCTACTCAATGTTGTGATAAAAGTGGATTTTCACAACCAGTTCCCACATGGTTACCTCCATCAAACAAGTAGCATATTTCCAATGAGGCTCTAAAGAGTGGTATTTATGGATGAATTACCCATCATACATATGTTTTCCTAGAGAATATTGATATTTTCAATAATCCAGGATGATTGATGATTTAATGTGTTCATTGTTAGAATCACAACATTGGATGGTATCCTAAATACATAATGGGATAGCTTATCTGAAAACAAATATCCTCTTTAACCGGCACTAAGTGGTCCCACCATTGGATGATGTAGTTGGTTGATGATGATTATAGAATTTAATTCCTTGAAATCTATCATAGAATTTCTCCTTCCATCAGAAATATTGGGAGGATATGGAGTATGAAAAGAAGCATCATTTGTAGTGTCCATCCTATTTCCTCCATCAAAATTTAGAGGTAAATGAATTATTTTAATAAAAGTTAAAAATTATGAATGCATATGTAAAATAATTATTTAAATATAAATGTGTTAAATTATAAATCCCTATGAAATATATATTTATGAATCATCAGCACGATGAACAATCAGTTTATGAAATAATTTCCTAGTAAACAACCAGTTCATGATTGAAATAGAACTTGAAGTGATGGATACTGAAGTGATGCCGCACAAAATGTTCTATTCATATAGTATATGGATGATAGCTATGTGGGTGATCAAAATTCATGTTCATAGTCATTGATCTTTTGTTCGTAAAATGGGATATTATAAATGAAACACTATACAGATGATTTAGGAAGTCTAAGAGTCTATAGAGCTATCAATTATCCATGTAATTCTATAGAATATAAATGAGTTAGTACCCTAAATTATAGGTGTGTTCTACTCTTGCGAGTTGCAATGTGTACCTCAAAATGGTTCAAAATAGGACTACAATATATGTTGGACTAGCACTTTCTTCTTCAAAATCGCATTCCATTCGAAAGGAAGTATTTATTGGGAATTGAACATTTGGGATGAGAATTCAATTAGTTTTGAAATTCTTAAGAAAACCGGGGGAAGATATATATGGTAATTTTCAGAGGGAGATAATCCATAAAAGACTGGTTGTTCTCATGAATCTAAATTTACATCACAGAACACTTCTCTTCTTAGCTTTCTGCCGCATCCTGAAGCACCACACAAATGAAATACATCCTGGGGAATGGTTCAACTACTGACAATGATAAACCAAATTACGTTCCTTTGTAGGGAAATACGATGATTTATTCCCACATGAATTTTTATCCTCATGAATGAAATGGTTCATGGGGTATGGAGGTACCTCTTGCACCGGCTAAAAATACCTATTTTTTTTGGGGACGTATAGTTATTTCCACCTATCCAAAATACCTCCCATGTGAAAGAAGTCATTTTAGGTCCATGACATCCTCTGAGACGTCCGTAAAAGAATACTAGTGGCACACTATCAATGAACACCATCACTATACTCAGTGCCAATGTTCCTCCATAAAATAACCCCAGGGGAAAACAAGGAATGATAATGAATGGATGTGGGAAAATAAGAGAGTGAAGGGGGAAATTCCAGAACGAGATCCGAAGGAAAAATTTTTCTATTACTAGAAGGTAGAATCCACTGCATCATATTATGGTTAAAATTAAAGATCATATAAACATTGGTTATCTGAAAACCAATTCTAGACCCCCATTATTCATGGAATAAATGAATGTCCTATTTTTAAATTATCACCCCGCATAGAAATATTTTATATGGATAGAACCCTTCCCCGGGTTGTAGAACACTACTCCAAAGAAACCCTACCCCACATTTCAAAACACTAGGTAGGTAGATCCTAGTCCCGTAAAGAAATATGCTATATGGATAGTCCACTGGTCTGAGAAGCACAATCCAACATATATGGTACCCTCAACCATATTCTGAAATGCTACATAGATAGAACCCATCACATGTAAGAACATGCTAAACCTAATGGTACATCCTTGGGTGTTCCATGTTCTAACTCTAATCACTCCCTCTCATTGTCTCATCGGGTTCTATATTGTCTACTATATGAACCACTCCAATTGAATCACTACAAGGAATCTCCCAAATCAATATAACAATTTTTATGAGATTAATGGGAACATTAGCATGCCCTCTTGGGTCTACATACCCATAGTGAGAATATTCAAGTTTTTAACCACTAAAACATGGTGGACCCTTGAAATTTCCATATAAACACATTCACATAGTAACTAGAATTTCAACCATAGGGTGATCACATGATCTTCCTGGATCAAGCTGTGGAGGATAAAGATCACACATTCTATTCACCTAAATATAAAATGAGACCCCCCCTCAGAACCTATTTTTGGGACACCTCTTATAGTAACCCCCAAGGATTTCCTACAGGAGGCGGAACCCTTTATCCTATTCACCTCAGTCCAGGTCATATATGGATGTATAAATAATTTTGACTATCTTGACTATGATGATGAAATATGATATGAGGACACTCAACACCCTCTACCTCCCCAATTGGGCATTAGAACCTCATCCTCTAATGAGAAAGGGGGTCATAATATTTTCAGATCCACTGGTTCATCTTAATTATCACATTGAGAATGTTTCATATGGGATTTTATGTTAGTGACAATCATGTAATATGAATGATCCCAATCATACCTAAAATGTTCCTCGTAAAAAGTGTAATACCCAATCATATAGAAATTCAAATGTCCCTCCTATATTGTGTACTCCCTAAAACCATGCCTCAAATGGGCCAATTCTAGGCATAAGCACCATGCTCCATCCAAATGGGACTCCTATTTTGTAGAAGCCCTACTATATCAAGCAACATGGGTTTTTATTCCCATCTAAGTTGGATATATAAGAATCCTTAATGAGGTCCAAACCCAACCCTTAAAATTACCCAAATGCTCTCAGATCAACATCCCTGACAGGGACATATTTATTCAGGATACTAAATCTCTTTGGATCCCTTGTGCCGCCTCAGTGTGAGTAAAATAGAGAACATTATCCATGCACCATAATAATGTTTTTACAATCTACATGATGTTAAATAGGATGATTTTGTATTTTTCAGATGAATTTAAAAGGTGATGTGACCAGTGAAGTGTCACTTACTATGTCTATTCTTATTCATGTCACATGGATACCAAGGAATCCAATTATATGGGATCAATCCCAATATGAAAAGAACTTATGTCTCCCTTGATGATAAGAAATTTCGGTAAACCTCACCATGTGGCTTTAAACGACCATCATCCATGTATAAGGCCAATAAATCAATTATCATTCCACCAAAGGGTACCATTGATAGAGAACCTCAGATACATAAAGATACATAGATCAATGGAGAACCTCATATATTTACGAATAATTCTGAAGTAATTGTTATTTGTAATGGATCAGTAATTCAGGTTGACAGAAATATTCATACATGTCAATGAACAATGGATTTTCAAAAATATCATAAATCTATAAGAGAGTCCTGCAATGTGAAATATTTTCCACCAAATGGGTGTGATGGGCTGGAATTCCCAGCTTCATAAACATTGTTATTTGTTAAGTGTTGTTATCCATGTTCCCTAATGAACACATACCTTTGGAAAGGACGTCCTGGAGTCATCACAAATATAAAATCATCTGAAATTTTTGGGTACATAAATGAAACTTTTTTGTGATCATTCAGAAATGGCGTACCTGCTGTGAATGATTACACACAATTATCCTGCTACAATCTATTTTCGAGCTCATGAACATCATGTCATAAACATTTATAATATCTAGTACTTGTGGTATGACTTACGAATCAATGAATAGTCATAATATTCCCATATTTTAATTAAGATTCAATATGCCCATGTGTATAATGGTATAATTTGGGATTTCATTCTTGAATTTCATGAATAGTATAGTACACCATGGATTAGTATCATTATTAATAAGGTAAACGTTCCAAAAATGATGAATAATTATGAGAAGGTTCATTCCTAGCATCTCAATCAAAGGGTAGTTAAATACCTTGTCCACCAACCATGTGATGTCAAGAAACATGTCCTACATCCTAAACAATGGAGTTTTGAATATACATGGCCAAAAATATAACCATATCCCCACTACAATAGTGATTTATAAGTTAATCCCACATTACATATGTTCTCTTATCCTTGTAATTATGTATATTGGAACCCTGAATTTCTCAAGATTCATTGTAACTTCATTAATACGACATATTTATTATTTAAAAACAAGGACATGAGAATTTTTTCATGCCATTCAAATTCGATTAAAATTTATTATCACAATTGTATTTAAATTAATTATAATTTGGATTTACATTGACTAATACATGCCATGATATAATTCAGGCTTCCTTGGGGTTGATCCTTTATAACATCTATTCAAATAAATGACCAAGGACCAAAGGAGTGTATCTAACCAACTAAAAAATTTATTACACATAAAAATATGAATGGGTAATGAACTACATTTAACATTTTGATCGTTAACAAGGGTAATCATTTCCATTAACTGTTTAAAAATGTGAAATTAGAAATTACGCTTAGGTGTAAATGTTTAAGAAAAAATAAAATAATGATACTAATCTCATTGATTTATCCACACCACATATAATTCTTGAAACCCAATTAAACCATTTAATTTAAAAAAAGGAATTTTAACACACATCAATGGTTTTTTACCTTCCAAAGCTACTAATAAGTGGCCATAGACATATAGGAGACATACCTAAGAGTTTTGTGTGGTTCAAGGTAGATGACCACCGAAAATGGAATTAATTGCATTATGAATAATTAAATTAAGTTGTTAATATGTATATAATTGATTTCACATTTATGAGGAATCACATGGAAGGATTGATGCACGACACAAAAGATAATTTTATAAAAGATGAAACATTAAAGGGAAAGAAACTATACCACATACATTATTCTAATGAAACATCAATCATCTATTCATGAAAATTGATTTGAGATCAAATGAAAGAAATCAAAGAATCCAACATGTGGCATGAAAATAAGGCATGTGATCTCCATTGGATTTGTAGTTCCATAAGGAGATTAAAATGAAGTAAATAGGAAGAAGGAATTGAAAACTAAACAGTACACTTAAAACACATTTTTCCGCATTTGAATTTGATCAGGAATGACATAGATCCATGAATTCCTGAAGAGGAATCCAAATGGGAACATAAGGGTTTACTTGGCATGGAAATGGGAGAATAAAGGGATTATTATGGTTAAAATAAATTAGTGGAATATTGTTATTTTCACCCATTTAAATGGGGAACATGGTTTTCCTATATCGTTTATCCAAACCATTCACTCACAAAGGGGGATTACTACCTATATGGAACTACTTATTCCTTCCAGGTACATGGTTTTTCATACAATTACCAACCTAATGGGATTGAATATATTATTTTCTATAGATGAAATGGATTTCTGTACATCCATGGATGCGTGATTTGAGAAATATTATCACACCGTCCATGTGAGGAAAAGTTGACGTGCATGGTTAGTAATAACTATTCCCAAACCATGTGACTCACTTTAGCCTTCCAAAAAATGATAATTCAAACATGATAACTCCCAAAATTCAATAGAACACCTGAGTAACCTCTCAAGAAATAAATTATGTTTAAAAAATCATTTATAAGTGTTCCAATGCAATTTTTTCCCATTCCAATGTGAAAATAATAATTTAGCCTATCCACCAAAAGGGAAGTTGAAAACCCGTGGGAAATAATAACCGGCCTAAAATATAAAAAATAAAATCTTTCAACCTTATAAACTCGCATCCCCAAGAATACGTTGGAAAAAATGAAAAAAATGAACCAACATACTATGTTCGTGAAATTTTATTCAAACAATGGTGCTTCCTTTTGAAATTCCTAACACACCACAAAGTATCAAAGTATGTATATGACACCTTAGACAAAAAAGGTGATTCATCACTCAAAACAACAATTGAAACACTAATATGGTTCATATATTATCCCATAGTCTCAAGACACAATCACATCATTGTCTATTTGATTATCTGTCCGATGGTGATCCCCTCTATAGGTTCTATTTTTTATTGGACAATTCTGAGTCACCATACATCCACCATTAATTTTTTCAAATGAATCATTCCCCTTGTGACTGAGTCACACTTCCTATATGTTTATTAATTGAACAAATAATTCAATTCCAATAAACCCTTCTTATCCTGGTAATAACGACTTTTCCTTGATAATCCTTAGTTGTCCCTTTATGATTCACATGTCTTGTCCTAAATATGTGCCTAATACAATTTCTCACCAACCCAATCAAACTATTAAATAGGACACAAGTTGAACGAACTCTACTCATCTATTCTGAAGGTTCGAAATTCTTATAACTAACATAGCACTAGATCCATATTCTGAATCCTTATCCTAAGGACTATCGATATTGGACAATAAACACTCACCAAATCCTGTAGAAGATGTATGATTAAGTCTTATGGATAAACTACATCCCAAAAAAACATCATCATGCAATAAAACAAGTATCCACACATTCTTAATCCATTATTAATAGATCATCATATGCTACATCTGCAGGAATTACAACACTCGAACATCACCCAAAACATACTCGAATATTTAAATGACATTTATCCCTATATCCAGTAATGTATAATTATATTAATCAAACCGAAAACATGTTCCAAAAAAACCTTAATTCATATATCCTCATCATTCCACAACCATTCTAAAATGAGGAATTTTCTTCAATGACCAACATTCCACTCCCTACCATAGGACCATACTTGTCATCAGACATATGTATTAAAAAATAATTACCTCATCACATTCCTAATCCAATATAGATATCTGAATTACATGTATAAGAATACTATTCTTCCCGATTGACATTGTAAATAGTATTAATCATCTACTCCCGCTTCTTCAGAATGGATCCAATGCAGTTGGTTGAATATAAGGTAAAATGAAGGTCACCACCCTTAAAGGGACAGTAGTGTATTATGCAATTTATGCTTTAAATTAAGTCACTCCTCCACAAAAATACCATTAAGTAATTCCATCAACCCAATAAATTTAATTTTTTAGATTTATCATTATATATCAAATTCTCTCTCAATATGCCCAAGATGATGTCAGGATATTGGGCGTGCTCTCATATAAATAAGAGTAAACTATGATTCTATATATTCTTATGTATATCTCCCTTATATCCATGATAATGTCTGAAATATATATATTTTCCTTTACCAACACCTAACACCACCACTCACAACTCGGTTTTTCATAATTAAAATATGGAATAACCATCTCATGCCACCCGGTCTATTTTCTAAACTATACTGTCTTACAGGGTGCTTCAATCAACTCACCCAAATACTCCAGGTCCCTATTCTTGCTAGTGTAGCTTCATTGAAAATATCATTCATTGTCTCACCTGACCATTCACTGATTTTCAATTTTAAGTAGAAATTCACATAACTTATGTGATCTAACATATCATTCAACATGGGTGTACTATCATGTGGAACTCGATTCAAGAATTATCTCAAGATCTCATGGGTCATAGATGAAAATGATCAAGATAACAATGTTTTAAAGAACATTATTGTTTGATTGTATAGTATCTCCCTAGAACTCCTTTTCAAAATTAAGAACCATCATTTTCTATATTTTATCGCATGACCACCCTCCAGTAGAAGTCTTTTTAAAAAACTAAATCATCTACAAAAAAACATTGATCAACTAGTCCATGAACCCAAATAGTTCATTCCACTAAAGTTAGTTTCTATAAATGAATTATGGTTTTCTGAAAAAAGTAAAATTAATCATCATGCCTATATACAAATACCCAATTACCTTCCATTCATTGGTCTATAAATTACAGTAAATAAATATCATCACATTGAAGGGAATGGTAAATATCTATAAAAAATATTAGAATATTTCTCTCTCTCAAACCCAATAATAGGGTGACTAGTTCAGTTATCCTAAACCTAATGCCACTCGCATGAGATGCATAACCCACTCACTGGTATTAGTTTCACATCATCTAACACACCTATCAACATTCTCTAAAATAATTCAAAATTGACATGATGTAAATTAGTCTACCAACAATGGTCAAAACATAGACGTAAAGGGGTAAAGAGGTAATACACAATGGGTATTCATATATAGTAATACCCCCTAATTTAACGAATTGGAGAACCACCAATCTCCTTGGGTGTTACATCTTACCATCAAATAGTCATACCAAACTAAAACGATCAAAAAGATAACAGTTACTGTGTTTGGTAATATGGCCCAATGTATTCAATTTTTCTATCAATAGTGGTACTTTATCATTGGTTAATCCTTATTTAAAGCATAAATATTGTCTGTAAATTATGATAGTACCTAAATGATCACTAACATATTCCACTTATCCATTATATTCATTTAATAATAAGAAGATAATTGAGTCCTATAGTAATGTTCATGCTCTATTTCACAAAATCACTCAGGGAAAACTAAAGCTAAACATTACACAAGGGATAAAGATATAAAAAATATATAAGGATTGAATATATGGAATTTTAATAATTTTCATTTGGTACAATATTTAAATCAACTCATGTACAAGGGATATCATGTAATAGTTAAAAAAGGAAACCATACTAAGTATGTCATTTACCTACCACCATGTTACATAATAGGAATATTATATTATAATTTACTTTTTTAAATTTATTCAATATTAATTTAGTTAACAAAATATATTAATATAATAATATAAAAACAATTATATTTCATAATATGAGGAGAAAACATTTTATTTTGTAATTGGAATTTTAATTAATGGAAGCATCTTAAAAAAAATTCAAAAAATTCGATAAATGGTATTTTATCATTTTAATGCTAATTAGATTAGAAATATGCTACCATATTTTTATAGGAATCCCAAATAAAGGGATACAAACTCGTTAAATAACTTTTCTACATAGAATGAATATACCCTCATGGGGTTAATAACAAAATCTTGAATATTAAAGGCAGCCTACTAAGGGATCTTCCAGCTAATTTGGTTTCAGTTAGGTGAAACCCATAAGAGTTAAATTATAATAAAAAAACACTATAATGGGTTAACCTCATATGAATCATTACCTAACCGACCTACATGGTTCTAGTTGTTCATTTTGGGGCTTATGTTTTGAGAAACTTACAATAACATAGCTACATGAGTCCATTTATATGTTTATAGATTTAACATATAGGAAACATACCCAAAATGACCTAAAAAGATAAAATTATGCATTTAGGTATTTATTAATATCGACCATTGTGACTATGGTATGGAGGTGAAAGCCATTATAAACCTTCAAATTACATTAAACTTGAACACCAATTTTCTATAGTAATTTCAATTTATCATTAATATATATTATTCATGGTTCAGTTAGATGTATAACTGTTGAATGATTATAGATATACTTTCCCTTATAATATTCAAATGGATTTCATGTGATGGTAACAATGTATTCACATTGGGTGCTAGAATATGACATGTTCATATAATTATATATAATGGATTTTTATATGGATTACCCTTCTATATTAATAAATTACCATTCACTGTAAATTGTTATTGGATCCCATTTAGTCACAACCACAAATGTTTCATCTCATGTGACCAATGGTACATGGATAAAATATGTCATAATTAGTCAACAAATCTTCCACCTTCTAGATGTAAGGGAAGACACTATTTATGTCAATGAATATAAATTAATAACAAGTCATATATTATATCAATAATATGATACTCTATCAAATTATTGAGGAATTAATGAATAAAAATTGAAAATCATAAAAATAAATAAAACTGGGGGAATTTATCATGTATCATGAATTCATGTAAGGCAACCTACATGGCATGGAATATACATGGTATATGAATAAATATCGTCCTATAACGATGAATTAACATACCGAATCTCTTTTCATACTAGGAAACTATGTAAATGTCATAAATAAATAATTTAATAACTAGTAGATGTACAATAATCACCCATGTTAAAATAATAATAACCTATAATAACAATACCACAAATAATCTCATCCTATGAAACATGATCTTCCCTCATGTTCAGGTTGGTCGGGCTCATTAGCGATCTCTTTAGAATGTGCCAACACCATCACAACCTCATGTCTACTATCCCAATATATGATGATGATGATGTAAAAAAATGTTTTATAGAAATTTTTAGTGACATCAACTGGGATCCACTAAAATGGTTCACTGAGCTGATCGATCACATGGCCGCATGCATGCCTCATAGTATGCCAGAGGGTCCCTACTAGAAGCACGACTCTAATGGTTGTACGGTGGGAAGAATATACCCTATGAATAAATAATTATTAAAATTTAACTAATAATCAGTATAGTAGTGGAATATAATAACTGATAATAAATAAATAATGAATAAACAGCCAATACCAATTAATAAACCATTCATGTACATGTGGAGATACAATATACAAATAGAAGGCACACATTAGGAATAAAATACATGAATAATGAATAGACTAAATCTCTAAAGGATGCCTCCGTGAGCATCTTGAGCTCTCTGTATGCCTAATTATGCTATTCTCTCATATCTAATCGTACATCACATTGCACAATCTATAACCCTGATACTACAACAAGGAGGTTTCTCTTGGGACAAAATTATGCCCCGAATTGTATTTCAGATGAACATAGTTGGCCACCACAAATGGTGTCTATTTCAATATATTATATGAATATAGAATAATTTATTTTTAATGAATATCAAAATAAAATTAGTGAAGTAATAGTAAATGAAATAAAGTTAGGTTAAGGTTCTTGAAGGCTATCTCACTGTCCAAACCTACTTTGGCCTAAGCCGGAAATATCTCTGAACTAGTTTCACCATCAATATAACTTCATGTTTATATATATATATAATAGTTTACATGTATATATGTATCTATATACATAATATATATATATATATTACTATATAGAACATGAGGTATAACACAATCATACATGCACAATCATATGGGTCAAATATTTTAATTAAGGGTTCCCATGCCCATATGTCTCATTGAATAATGTGGGATTCCATGAATGAGTGTCATGAATAGTATGGGATGGCATGGCTGGGTATCACATGCAATAAGGGATTTCTTTTTTGAGTATCATGAATTATAATTTGAAGGTTCATGACCAACATCCTAATCAGGTTGGCATGGAACACCATGTCTAGTAACCCAAGTGTTGTGAAGTCCCATGTCCAAAATCCTCATCCAAATGTGTTTGAAATTAAATTTCCACAACCCAGAACATTTTCTCTCTACAATAATATAGAATAACTTAATCCCACATTTATCTATATTCTCTTAGCCTAGTTATTTTATAATAGTGAAACCCATTATTTCATAGGTTGTAAAAGACATTCATTAATACATTACATTTATTATTTAAAAATAATATCATGGAAATTAAATAAATTCATTTAAATATTATAAATCATGGTTTAACCATTTATAAATAAATTTCTAATAATTTTGACGTCTGCAAACTCAAACATTCCATCGTAAAATATGTGTGGACCTTGGGTTGATCCTTTATAATAATTAAGTACATAAAAGGCCAATGACCAATGGATTGTATCAAAATTATCTAAAAATTAATTTTAAATACATGTATTTTGGGTGAGTCAATATCACTAAAAAGCAGTTTATGGCTAATGGTAAACCTTTATATTAATATTTTACATATCTAAAATTTTCTATTACTATTAGGGAGAAAGGTTCAGGAAAAGTTTAACAAAATATCATATGATAAGTGATTTATCCCCACCACATACAATTAATGTAACCATATTTTACCATTTAATTTTAAAATATTCCCTTTAACATACCAAAATGTGTAAAAACACATTTACTTATAAAATAAATTATATTCATTATGCATTCAAATATTTAAATTCATTATAAATGTATGACAAAATAAGTGTTAATTATAGAAATTCAGAAATCTATACTAATACTGTAGTAACATCAACTATTATAATATAAATAAAATTTGTGTATATTATGATGGAAAATATTATATATTTATATCACGAAATTAATAAATAAATGCTGTAAAATGATAAAATAAGTGTTGGTATTTTTTAGGAAACATAAATGTTTATTTAAAATTTTATAATAAATATAATTAATTTAAAAAATATCATAATTAAATAGATTGATAAATTAATATTTTCCACTTATGGTTAGATTTGAATGTTAGAATAAGTTAATTAAATTTTCAGATATTCATAAAATTAGTTATAATATAGGAGAGGGTGGTGTTTATAGGGGAGGAGAGGGGTTTTTTCTCATTATTTTATTTTTTATTTTATTATTTTTGAACAAGACTACAAATAGTTGGAGTATTATCACTAAATATATTAAAAATAGGAAATGGGGTTACATATTTTTGTGATTAACTCATAAAATAATCAAGAAATAGTGTATTTAACATATTATATATATATATATATTATAAATGCCGATATTTTATTATTCAAAAAACTAATGTATTTTAGAAAAAACCCAAAAAATCACCCTATGAATTTTTTGACATGTAGAATTCAAAAATGACATCCAATGTTTGAAAATTAGATATAATATTAATATCTATTTTTTTAATAAAAGATTATTTTAATTAAAAATGAAAATTGTCATATATAGAAAATTATTTTAAAAAAATACAGGTCATTTCTGAATTCTAAATGTCAAAAAATGCAATAGGTGAATTTTTGGGGGTTTTCTAAAATACTTTTATTTTTGTCAATAATATAATATAGAAACGTACGATATATATATAGTATATGTTAAATACACTATTTGATGAGTAATTTATAATGTAATCACAAAAATCTATAAGTCCAATTCCTAATTATAATATATTTAGTGATAACACTCAATCTATTCAGAGTCTTGATCAAAAATAATTTAAAAATTTGAAAAATAATGGGAAAACACCCCTCTCCTCCCCAATAAACACCACCCTTCATGACCAATTCTCCTCACATCTCTATATCCATGATTCTTGTCCATGTTCTACCCAATATGAAAACAAATCCTCTTCCCCACGTACATAATCATTTTTCCTAAATTAAAAAATAAAACCTATATTCTAATGGAGGTTCTCAAGGATGATTATTCATGTGGTAAATTCCTCTTTCATTTTCAATCAATTATTTTTCAATTTTTATATTTTTCAATTCCATTTTATCCTACTAAAAACATGTGACATAATACATCATATCTCACATATACTATAACTTTAAATTTTATTAATGGAATATCCATCACCAAACCTCCCCTCTTCTCCTCTTATTCATGAAAATGAATGCATCATCTGTGATGATTTGATTCACCACCATTGTGGATGTTGAATTTTCATTTTCCCCTAACACCTCATGGATAGTCAAAAAAAATATCAAGGATAAATATATTGTAAAATTTATATTATATATTTTCTAATTTCTATGACTAATTTATAGATATAAAACTAAATTAAATTAAACTAGTTTTTGATGGCATTAAAACACATCAAAAATAAACCAAACATTTATTATTAATGCTCTATCTAATGTATCATATAATTTCTAAAAACCAAATGATATATTTGTAATAGTTTATAATTATTGAAACATATTAATAACATTTGTTTCCAATTCTATAGTTTGTCATCTATTTTACAGGAAAATCCACAATGAACCAACCATAGAAACCATGAAATAAATGCACCCGAAACAATGAAAATAACAAAATATTATTAATAAATTGTTGGAATGATGTTATAAAAATTAACATATAAGGTATTATAAATGTGAATATATTTACTTAATAAATTTATATCACACTTTCAACTATTATACAGGATATTTTAACATGATTTATGTAAGTAAATACATTGGTAAATATATCTTTTAAAAATATCATTTTTAAATTTATATTTTTAAAAAATCAAAAAGGATTGTTTTTATGATAAAATTATTCATTTATTAGGATTATGTTATGGTTCATGGTATTTTTATATGGTTAAAGTGGGTATTCTATTTACCTCCATTTATTTGTGTGTGTTTATATTGGAAGTTGATAGTAATTTTCATTCAAACATTAACTATTATGGTTACATCATATAGTTGTCACAAGGGATACATTGTAAGATAGTCACAACGATTAAGAATAATAAGGTAGCTTATTTTGTTCCAATATAATTTATTTATTGTGTGAAAATTATTCCCCATGTAACCTAAATGGTTTACATTTGTTTTCTATGTTTTATAAAAACCTAATGTTTTCACAATGTATTTATATGTTACTTTTATTGGTGAGAATTTTTTCTTCATGGGTTATTAAGTATTCATATAATAATGGTTTTTATTTATTATTTTTATTTCACTTACTAATATTTTTCAACTCATATCATATTTCAAAAAAAAATAACATGGTTTAAGGATTGGTAAGGAATAAGAATAATCCATGTTGAATTTTGTCAATAATTTTCATGAATTCATTAATATAATTTGTATTATTGAATAAATGGAGACTGATTAATTGTATCCACATTGTAATATTGTAATTTTTTACTAATAAATTATAACCTAATTATATAAATCAATAAACATGAAATATCTTTGGTAATGTAATAATGGTATTCAATTTGAATAAACTATATTATATAATAAATATGGTCATGTCCTTATAGTTGGTATCAAAGGACAATTTAGATAAATTTAATGGTTATGACAATATTAATAGATAACCCTAAATGATTTTTACCTTATATTTATTTTGTAATAATATAGAATTTAAACATTAGTGTGTTCCTTAGACTATGATATGTCTATTCAGAATGGTTTTCCACTGAAAAAAATTAGGAAGTTGAAGTAGGAAGGCACCAAGAGGATGATATATTTATGAATTCGCAACATAGAAATGTGGGTATTGGAACTATGAATTTTTTTACAGTAATGGGTCAATTGACGTGTGATATAAATTTTAGCATCATCCATGTAATAGAAGAGCTAAAGATACCACAAAAGAACATTATTATAGTGGAACATTTTATTAGGAAACAACTTCCCGTGTTCATTAGATTTTATGACCACTGAGAGATGAAGGGTGGGATAAATCCCTTGATAAGATATTACATGGCATAGGTTGTCCAAAAAATCAATATTTTTGTCACTTTAATTACCATATTAAAGTGTAATATTATTGTTGTTTGTCAAAATTAATGAATTTAATATACTGAGACAAGCTTACTACCTCTGAATGTGATGTATTAAGATTCATTTCCTTGAAAAATATTTTCATACGGTGGTTTTACATAGGATAGTAATTAAAATTTTTTATTTTAAATTTATGGATGAATATTTATTGTCTATGTATGATGAAAACTGCCCTTGATCGGTGAGGTACATTCCATATATTGTTAAAAATCCGGATAGTAAAATCAATCAATCTTACTCTAGATTGAAGCCATAATATTGATGGAAATTGGGTTCCCATGAATTCAATATTTATCAGATGATTATTTGATGTGTTGAGTTGGTTGAAATGAATTTTTCTAATGTTAGTGTTTACATTGAAAATAAGTTTATGAAGAGGTCCATATGTTAGTAAATGTTTATGAATGAAACAAATAAATATGATGGTAAGAATATTCAGTTCATAGTTAGTAGAATGTGTCATAAAATTCACCCAAGTGTATGTGTTAACAAATACAGGAAGTGTTTTTGATGTGGTGAATCTGGACACATGTCCCAATACTGCAATGTAAAACATAAAAGTGTAGGAATCCTTAATTGTAGTAAAAAGAGTGTAACGTGTTTTAAATTTGGTGAGATAGTTAATTTTCCACAAACATTCTTAAATGATGATCTGAATGATGGGATGTATCTAGAATATAAGAAAAAATATATTGTTAAATCCTTTGAAAATAATTCAAAAAATGTGGGGAAATCTAATAAAATGGTATTAAGTTAGTTTTTTAAATAGATTTTTCAAATGATTTTTTCATATGGTTTTTTCAAATTCATTTAATTTTTAAAAAATTTAAGGTAAATTAAAATTTTTTACCTAATTAAATGAACCGAATATTAATGATAAAAACTCTAGGGGGAATATTAATTCAAAAAGGAATTATAAGAATCATTATATTTTTGTATGTGGAAAGTTGTTACAACCAAACCATGTTGTTTTTCCCTTAGTTGATTTTGATGTTATTCTTGGTATGGATTGTATTTCTATTAACCATGCTATGATTAATTATTGAACTAAAAATTTTGTTTTTGGTAATTGTTTTTTTGTATAGAATAATGAACTCCAACATATGTTAATATATCAGAAAGCTGAGAAACTATTAAAAGAAGGAAATTCATGTTATCTTGGAAAAATTGTTGATGTCAATGAAAATGTTTAGATTAATAATGTGTTCGTTTTATAAAAGTATTTGGATGTTTTCCTTGATTTGTTCTGTGATTTTATAACTACTCTTGAAGTTGACTTTCGTACAGATATTGTTTCTGATGAAAACAAAATCTGAAAACAACCATATTGAATGGATAGATTAGAACTTCTAGAATGGAAAATGCAGTTTAAGGTGTTTCATGATAATGTTTTCTTTCGTCTTAGCACATTACCATGGGTTTCTAATATTTTTTTAAAAAAACAAAAAATGGTTCTTTGAGAAATATCATTGATTATTGCTATTTGAATAAAATTAATTTTATGAGAATATACATACTTCCTCATATTGATAATTTGTTTGATCAGATCAATGGAGCTCAATATTTTTTCATGATTGACATGAGATTCAAGTACCATCAGAGGATGTTTATGGAAGATGAAATTATAAATTAATAATTTTTTACCCGATATGGACATTTTGAGTTTATTTAATGCCATTTGGTTTGACAAATTAACCTTGTTTATTTATTTTTCTCATAAATACAATCTTATGTTAATATTTGTGATAGTTTCTTGTCTCATTTATTGATGATATTTTTGATTCTAACAAGAGTTATGTAGATAATGAAAAACATATAATTATTTTTCTACAAACCCTTAAAAATAAATTTATTCAGTAATGTTTTTAAATTTTTGGTTTTTGGTTTCAGTGAATTTCTTTTCACAGGAACATTGTAAATTACGATGGTATAATTGTTGATCCTGAAAAAAAATTATTGATGAAAGGACAGGAACTAAAAATTTTATTGGGATTTTTAGTTTACTTTTATAATCCAGCTAATAATAATGGTTTAAAAAAAAATTCATGGTTATCTAACCCACTAACAAAGATAAAACGAAAAGTTGTCAATTGTTTTTGAAGAAAAGACTGTGATGTTAGTTTTCTTGAATAGAATAGAGTATTGTTGAATTCTTCTATTTTGGATCTTCCTTCCTAGAAATGGAATGTTTTTAATCCAAATATATGGTTCATTGAGTAGACCTAGTTTCATTTTAATACAGAATGAGTAGATAGTTGATTATTCTTGAAGTTAATTTAGACCTAATGTGAAAATTATCACACACATGGCTTAGAATTAGAAACAATTGTTTTCATGATAAAATTTTGGAGTTATCAGTTATATGTAGGGATATCTGAAATATATATTAACCATAAATGATTATAGTATACATTCATACAAATGGAATTGATCCTGATGTAGAGAAGATGAATTACACATATAAATGATTATGATTTCCCGATCAATTAGCAACCTTGAAAATCTGACAATGTGGTGGATTCCTTGAGTCAAAAAAATCATGCAACTTTAACCATGATATTTTTGGAACATGAACCCTATGATTATTATTTGATGAATATTAGAATGAAATTTATTGTTTTATGAAACTACATGGTTTTTATCACATTTCACTGAAATCTTTTCTACAAGAATAAAATAATAAATAATATATGGAAGAACATCATTTAAAATAAATTGTAGAATTTGTGAATAAGGGTTTGATTCAATAATTTATCATTAACATTTTTTTGATTTGGGGAGAGATTATATGAGCCTTGTGATTCACATTTGGAGGATGATTTATTATGTTAATCTCACAGTACAATATTTTAAGTTCTTCCTAGGAGAAATAAGATGTATGGGGGCATTCATGAGTATTACTGGTGGGATGGAATGAAATGAGATTTTGGTAATTTTATATAAAATATTTGACTTGGTAACATGTAAAAATATAGAGACAACTACCAAAAGTGGTGCTTCATAATTTTCATATTCTAGAATAGAAAAGGGAAAATATATCCATGTATTTCATGGTTACAATACTAAAGACATCTGAAGGTAAGACTGTAATTTGTATTATTTTTGATCAATCAATTAAATATTCACATTTTATTTCTATTTAAGATACCATGTCATTGTATTATCTTTCATTATTGTTCCTCAATGATATAATCATGTATCATGGAGTTCCTCTCTCATTAGTATCTGATCTGGATATTATGTTCAATTCTACCTTTTTGAATGGCCTTTTGATTTCATTGGTCATAGAACTCAATTTTAGCACGTCACTTCCCCTTTAATATGAAGGATATAATGATAAACAAATTCATACCTTGGATGAAATTCCAAAATCCTATTCGATGGATTACCAGAGATGTTTGAATGAGAATATTTATTTAATTTATTTTTATAATAATAAAAATTTTCATTCACATATTCTGGTGGTATATTTTGAATAATTATATGGAAAGTGTTTTTGAAATCTATAATTTGGGATTAAATTTGGGGAAAGGAAGTTGTTTGGACTAGAATTGTTAGAGGTGTTTGAAGATGAAGTAAAGATGATCCAAAAAAAATATGAGGATAACACATTGGAGGGTAAACATATATGCGGATAGCCAAAGGGAAGAATTATATTTTATGGTAGGTAGTTATTTATTTATAATTTTTTTTACTGGGGTAATTTTGATTAATTTTGTTTATTAAGGGTATCATGGGACATGGTTCATTGAAACCTTTGAAATCAAAAAAATGATTAAAAAATGATTAATTACTTCGCTATCGAGTGGATTTTCTAGAGTATATTCAAGGAACATGTACTTTTTTTATGATACAATTTCAATAATGTGTGTTCCAGATCAATCTCATGTATTTACCCTAGATATAGTTCATTTATAAGTGAATCGTTTTTTAGAATCTTTTTTAGATTCTTGTCCATTGAGAGTATATATTTCTGAATAAGGTAATTCAACATGTTATGTTTTTGTGGAGATACAACATGGTTGAAGAAAAAGCATGGGAATCTAAAACTTTTATGAGGGAATGGTACCCTCACTATTTTAATAGGTAAATAAAAAATTCTAGGACACACTTCCCAAAATGGGTGGGACTTTAAGAACTAAGGATCATATAAATTATTTTGGTTCCATTACTGAAATAAATATTTAAATTCATTATGAATATATAATGATATAAGTAGTATTTATAGAAACTAAAGAATATATAATAATATAATATTAACCTCACCTGTTAGAGTATGATTAATTTTTTTATCTTATTATTTAAAATAGGATATATTTTTACCTTGGAAGAAGTAAATAAATGTTTTGAAAATGATAAATGATATGTCAGTATTTTTGTGTAACATTAATGATTATTTACTAGTTTTTAATTAATATAATTATTTCAAATAAACATAACTGCATAAAATATATTCATGAATTATCATTTTTATTTCTTATTATTAAAATATAATTTTATTACAACTTAATTAAATTTAATGGTATCATAAAATCAACTGTGATATTGAAATTTATATTTTTGGAATAAAAGATGATTTTAATTAAAAATTAAATTTCACATAATTTGAAAATTATTTTTCATAAAATGTATATAATTATTTAATTCTTTACATGAAAAATGGTTTTTTGACTATTTGAGATTTATCTAAAATACGTGAATTTTTGGTGAATAGTAAAATATTATAATTTATGGTATATAAACATTATATGTTAAATAAAATATTAAATGAGTCATTGTTATTGTAATCACTATAATATCAACCTATATATAATTATATTAATATATTTAGTGATAATTCTAAAATATTCATATTCTTGATCCAAAATAGAAATCTATGAATAAAATAGTTGGAAAACACCCCTCTCCTCCCCAATAAATACCTCCCTCTCCACATATTCTCCTTAGACCTGAAAATCGCAGAAGGTTGTAAAAAATATAATCAATAATCTTCTATGCCTGTTCCCCACATCCAGGTGCCTTGGTTCTCTACAAAATACCAATTCCAATATTCATAAAGAGGTTCTCAGGGAGGATAATTTGAGGGTTTAAATCCTCTTTCATTTTCCATTATTTTATTTTCAATTAATTTTCTTTTTTATTCTCTCCACACCACCACATTTTCATGTGACCTGATGACTCAAATATCATAAATATATGTTTATTTTATTTTATTAATTGAATATCTATCTTTAAACATATCCACAACTCCACATATTCAAGAAAATGAAATCATCGTCTATGATGTGCCGATTCGCCGCCGTCAAAGACGTCAAATATTCAATTTCCAATAATGCCATCAAGACTTCTAATAAAACAGTTATTATAGTTAAAGATTATTTTAATATGTATATTATAATTTTTAAATGTTATAGAATTTGTTTATAGATATATCATTAAATAAATTGAATCATGATTTTGTTGGCTGAAAAAACCATCCAAAAAAACCAAACATTTATAATTAATGATTTCTCAAATGAATAATCATTATATGTGAAAAAAATGATATATGGTATAATTTGAAATTTTGGAAGCATATTAATATAATTTCATTCCACTTTAATGGTTTTCCTTCCATTTTAAAATATAATCCATAATGACACAACCATTGACTCCATGAAATATTAGCACCCCAAACAATGAAAATAAAAAAAATATTAATAATAAATGGGTGAAAATGTTTTATATAAATATCAAATAATGTAATATAAATATTAATATAGTTCCTTAATAAATTTAAAACACTCTTTAAACCATTATACATGAGGGTTTAACCCATTTAATGAATCGAATCCTAATGTAAGGGGATTTTCTTTAAAAACCTCTTTGAAATTTATATCTTTAAAACATTCAAATTGAATATTTTTTTTTGTGATTAATGTATTCATGTTTTATTATTATGTTACAATTCAAGCATATTATTTATTATTATAGGTGAGTTTGTGATGTCCCACTAATTCATCGGTTATGTTTTGTTGGACTTTGACCGTAATGGTTATTTGAAGTGTAAATGTGATGATAACATCTTAAGGTAGCCATGAGGGTTACATTGTAATGTAGTAATGAGGGTGACAAATTTTTTTAAGATTTGATAAAAAATTACCCTCAAATTTAAATAAATGGGTTTTGTTTTTTTATGTTTTACGGAAACCTTGTGTTTTCATAATGTAACTATATGATACCTTTAAGGGTGAGATGTTTATTTGTCATGTGTTTGTAAGTATTTTATGGAAAAATTGTTTTATATCCTTATTTCTATATCCATTACTGAGATGTTTTTTCCTATTTAATTTTTAAAAAAATTAAAATTGTTTAAGGATTGTTATGGGAAACAAATCCATGCTGAATGTTGTGAAAATATTTCTGGGTATCGTTGATAAAATTTTGTATTATAGAAGTAGTGTAATTTTTTTGGTAGTATCCACTTTGTATTATTATGGTTATTAATGTATGAATTATGACCTAATTATATAAAATTACGAACCAAAATGATCCTTCTGAATGTTATTACTGAATTATAGATGAACTGATTTGATTATGTATTATATAAGTATGTGTCCTTATAGAATGGGTGCTTTTAATTCCGAAACAAATGATAAAAGGACATGGAAATACAAGTGAAAAACCCATAGGGTGTTCAAATATGATATAGATGATCTATTATAATAACATTTAGATCATTGGAAATAATTAAATAAGGGTGTTAATATCCTCATAAAATATTTCAAATATGTGAGGTATCACATAGAAGGTCTGACTTGTAGCGTAGTGGTGTATTTTATAAATTAAAAAACCTTAATGGGAATGAAACTAGTCCACCAACCTTATATCAATGATTCTACACTCATCTATTCATGATATTTCATTTGAGCTGAAATTTTTTAAATTGAATAATCATATAAATTCCATGAAAATATGGCATGCCAAAACATATAGATTTAGCAATCCATACAGAGAGATAATCAAATGAAAGAATAATAAGGAATAAAATACTAACCAATATGCTTCCAACACACCTCATGTACCTCTATTTAGACCAATAACAAGGGTGATCCGTATAATCCAATGGAGGAAGCCAAGGGAGAGATCGAGAAGGTGGTGGGTGTGGAAATTGGTGAATAATTTGTGGAGAATATTTTAATTAAATTGAGGTAGAAAGGTAATCTCATCCATTTAAATGTGTTGCATAGTTTGATCAAATAGTTTGGCCAAATCATGTGCCAACTATATGAGTTTACTACCTTAGGGGAACTAACAGTCTGGTCCAGGAATAAGGTTTTCCTAACCATGTGTAACCCATGTGGATTGGTTATGAATTTTTTTAAGATTGAATTCAAGGTTTCATAGCCTGTGGTGCACTATTTGGATAATAATATGACATTACCCTGTCCCCAAACAATTGACATTCATGGTTAGAAAAAATAAAGTTCTCACTATGGGCCTCCCTTAAGATTTCAAAAAATATGAAATTTGAATAGAAATGATCCTAATTTTAAATGAAACACTTGATAAACATATCAAGACATAAAATCCACCTAAAAAAATTAATTTTTAAGAGATAAAATGACCATATTTCTAGTTTTATGTTAAAATTGTAATTTTTTTCCTTTATACATAAGGAAATGTTATAATTCCTATTAAAATTATATCCAGTCCAATATTGTATGAACTCATATATTCTATTCATGTATGTTTCTCTTTTTTTTGGTGTTTTTGAGAAAAAAGGAGTTTCTGGAATGTTTTTGATGTACAAGACATGTAATTAGTTACTGTGGGTAGCCGGGTGCTGTTCGTGTAGTGGAAATGCACACCACTGTGTGTGGTGACTTGGAGACTGCCTAATGCGTGTCCCGGTGAAGGCAAGTACATGGTGTGAACATTATTTTTTTCATTAAACGCATTGGGCTCACGTTTAATTGGTAGAAATCCCTCATTATAATTCTCATTCGTCCGAGAGAGTGGGTATGAACTTCATATTTCCTTGAGATCCCAATCTAGTGTCTGTTCTCTGAATCGATGGTTTTTTATTGCATTGGGATCGACTCGGTATGCATTTCCATCTGCGAGATCTTAGTTTCATAATTCCTCTTCATTCTGAAGTTATCTACTGTTTGAGCATTTTTAGAATTTTTGTAGATCAACAGTGTTCTTGGGAGATTCATGGCATGAAGTTCACTTATATCGATCCTACAACACCTAGGTAGGTGGTTTGTGCCTTTTCTTTGAATGTATTTGAATTATATGGGAAAAAGTGCCCAATACCCTTGAGCTGGGTATTTCGTGTTATCTGTTTTAGCACTCTTAATTACCCACTATGCTTATATTCATGAGTAGAGGTTAATTGAATGATAATAGGGTTAGCTGTTATGATATGGAATTTTTTTCCATGCATGTTTGTTTAGGACCGTTTAGTCTTGATTAGCCTATTAGGTTGCCTTGTTTATTTCCCATGCCTAGTATTGTAGGATGGAGTGATTTTGGTTTATCTGCCAAGCTGTTCTACTGTAGACTGTTAGCCAAGTCGTTCTTGAGGTTTACTTTGGTTGATACGTGTTGTTATGCTTGTTTGTCTTGCACAAGGCCATGAGAACCTGGTGTGGTGGACCATAGGGAAAATAAACATAATGGATTCTCCAGAGTGTCCTTATTACTATTACAATGTGAGACCATAGGGGGAATTGACTTATGTGTTTCCTCACAGTGTCTGTAGTTCCTCGACATGGGACACATGGGGAATGTGATGTAAGTGATTCTCCAACACAAATATCGTTGCCGATATGAAACTATATGAGGATTTAACGGTGAGTGCTTCCTCATAGAGTCTATGCTTAAGCAGAACCAAAGGGTTTAGACTGAGTGTACTTCCCAGAGGGTTTCTAGTACATGTTTGGTTAAACTAGAGGGCTTAGGTTGTGAGTAATCCCCGAGGGTTACCATTGGTGTTTAGCTTATTTCTTTTTTTTCTTTATAGAAATAGAGAGGATTAGGATGTGATTACATCCCAGTGGGTTTCCATTTTGTGATTAAATGTTTACTTTCTATGTGGAACTTAATGCTTTTAAATTGTGTAATTGTTTACTATTGACTACTTCCTTCCTTACTGCTTATTTTGTTTATTAACTAACATATATATTCACTGACTGTTAGGCATGGATCTCGAGGTGGTTTCCTACTAGTATTTCGTCTCACACCCTATTTGGGTAATGATTTTGGGACCAAATAGATTATATTGTTGTAGATATAGATAATGGAAATCACCCTTCTCCTTTAGGTACTTGACTACTTTGGAGCTGGAGAGCATGGGGCCATGCATAGGCTTGCGATTCTATAAAGTTTTTTACTGTTTTTCTTAGTACTTTGGTTTTTTACTGTATTTCAGAATTTTGACTTGATTAAATGCTTTCCTAGACATATGTATCATGCATCATATATATATTTCTTGTCCGATAGTTTCATTCATCAATATTCCCATGATTACTGTTGTTCAGTATATTTAATTCTTTTGCTATTGTGTATCTGTTTACTTCTGATGTGTTACTCTGAAAATGAGGGAATAGTTTCCCCACATTCACACCCAAGGCCCTCGTTGCAAGTCAATATCCTCTGGCATTATGGGAAATGTGTTTGAGGCCATGTGACCAACCTGGTACAGGGCGTCTCTAGGAAGCTTCCAGAACCAGGACGTTACAAAGTGGTATCATAGGAATTTGTCTCACTTGACATACTATTTGGATCCTATAGACACGGATAGGAACGAATAGGTATGCGGTAATAAGACGTGCTTGGGAGTAGCTAGCATGTGAATAGGGAAAAGCCAATCTACATCATTATTTCATGTTTTATGGTTTTTCAATTATTATAGTGGATTCGTTTTCACCTTGAGGGATTCAAATGTTTTTATCTATTAATGTTGATGTCATTGAGGTTCTATTTATATTGAAACCTGATGAGATGAGGGTATTCCATCTCATGCATCATATCATAACATACTGGGAATCTCATGTCATTCATTCTTTCCATGCCATTTAGGGTGCATTAGGAATTTCATGTTGTTGTGATAGATATTGTTCTTGATATGCATGCTATTGTGATTGATGTCTTGATAAAAATACATTTTTTTTGATAGGGTATTGTTTGTGTAATGTTTTTTTTGAATAAACTCTAAACATTGGTTCTTGAGGTGTTATGGGGCCTCATGGATTGGAATTTAGTTGATCATTGATCTGTTATGCTTGTTTATAACATGTATAAGATGCCATTCTTTGATTGGAGAGAAGTATGGGCCCTTAAAGATCATAATTTGATACTTTAATGTTTTTTTATGTATTTTTCTAATTTCTGGAGAAGTTTCTGAGGCTTAATGTGCGAAAAAACATAGAATACACGACGTTTAATATTGAACACATGCCATGTGTTCTTCTGTTCAGGTAGAAACTATTTTTCATAAGTATGTTTCGTGTACTGTATGTACATGCCATGTAGTCTCTAACCATGTCGCTACCATTGTGGCAGAGACAGAGGGTTGGGAAATCCTTGGGGAAACACTCTGTATACCGGTTGTACATGCAGTGTTGTTTAGACTAAGTGTCCACCCATGTGACTAATGACATGGATGGATGAAAAATTATGTTATACACGCCCTGTCGTTTTAAAAACACTATGTAGTGTGGAACAGGTATCCGACCACGTAACTTACAACACAGGTCAGTGGAAATCCTTTTGTACACGCCGTGCCCATCTCTAAGACACCGTGAAGTGTGAGCCTTGTCATCGACCATGTAACTAACAACATGGGCCAGTGAAGTTAATCTAGAACTCATTGTGTCTAGCACTAACACACCATACTGTCCTGTTCTAGGAGAACTGTGTGTCTTAGTCGTGTAAGTGAAATCGGGAAGGGGAAGAGGATTCAAGTACCCGCTATGTGTTTGGACAACACGCCGTGTATGGGGTGTTACACGATCAGTTTTAGTAGAATTACACGCCATGTGAAAGGCTTAAGGGAACACACCATGTAGTAAATCATAAACGCCGTTTATCCATGTTTTTTAAAACATGAATTCATTCTTTCTCATGTTCCCTTCTTACCCTTCCATCTTTTAGTCCTTGATAGTCTTGATCAAAGTTGTGTGTTTGGCCTTGCAGAGTCATGCCACTGAGACGTCCCCCGGTTGTCTGCCAGTTACATGGTAGTCATCAGATGTCAGACATGGCTAATCAGGGACTACCTACAGTTCCTCTAACTATGCCAGTCTTGGCACCAACCATCATTCCTGACATAGGTGTGGATGCCTAGTTCGGAGAAGGATTTATGAGATTCAGGCAGAGCTTCCACGGTGTACCGCATCCTTCCCTGTCTATGGAAAAGCTGACACAAGATTTCCAGTAGTAGCATCCTTCCACAATCACCAGGGAAGGTGGACCTCAGGCTTTAGAGTCACGGTTATAAACCACACTTTCTATCTTCGATCCCCCGTAGCCACCTCCAGGGAGGATAGTCAAGGTCACTACGTACATGCTTCAGGACCCCGCCAAGAGATAGTAGGATGTGATATCATGGGTAGGACGCTAGCAGTTCATGGATTGGGATGAATTCTAGTTTGCGTTTTATGACTATATCTATTTAGAGATCCTGAGGGCCGATTGAGATCCAGAGTTCATGAGTCTGGAGCAGGGTACACTCTCATTCATTGAGTACTTATCTCATTTCACTGAGCTGCATCACATCACATCAATTCCAGGAGGTGATGAGTTATTTCTGGAAAAGAATTTTGAGGATGGTCTAAGGCATGGAATTCGATCGCAGGTAAAAATCTTCATGTTGACGTCCATCACTTATATCGTCAACCAGGAGATGATCATGGAGCACAATTTGAGGGATTCTGGATTTTTGATCCAGGGTGGTTCGATATCCATAGTTAGTATCAATACTACTGATTGAAGGATGCACCACATGTTTTCTTCGCACACTGATCCAAGAAATAAAGACACTTCTTCTGGTAGCCAGGTGGTGTGGTACCTATGCGGGATGAGTAGGCATACGAGGCCACATTGACCGAGAGACCTAGTGGAGTGTCAATATTGCGGCACAATTGGTCATATTCAGCGTTTTTCTTAGATATTGTCATCAAAATCTAGTGACATGGGGTATTCTATGACTCCTCATTCATGAGAAGCACAACCAGTGTCTCATCAGTCTGGGAACTAGATTTTTCATAACCGTTCATGCCGTGGTGGAGTTTGCAACCATGGTAGTAAGTCACCACGATTTCAGTGACAACACGACAGATAATCTCAGGGTGGTTAGGTTGGGTCACATGGCCATGGTGCAGGTTAGACTTTTGCATTGTAGAAAACCTAGCATGAGCAGGATCCCAGACCCTCTACAGTTCAAGGTTTGATCATAGTTGCATCAGTTTAAGCTTGTTCTCTTTTCAATACAGCGGGTTCCCATAACTTTAAATCAGTTGCTGTTGTAGAGATCCTTGGGCTCTGTGTCTTCACTTCTGCGAATTTCTTGACATTTTAAGAACCGTTGGGGACAAGAACGACTAGTGTACTTTAGTGAAAGGAGTTCCCTCTTGAGTTTGGTTGGTGTCACTTCCTATGGGACCTTTATGTCCTAGAGTTGACGGGCTATGATATCATTCATGGAATGGACTGGTTAGTTGCCTTCTGGGCAGTTGTATATTTCTATCACCGTAGGGTGAGTTTCATATCACCAATGGGTAGATCGTTTGATCATAAGGTGAAATGGGATGTCTAGGTATACAAAGAAAGACCCAAGAATCATGGGTTGGGAGGAGTTACATATCAGATCTCTAGTCTATATCTAGATGAACAAGGGACTTCAAAGATGCACTTTCCCCCACTGGTGGGTCAATTTAGGGACATGATACTAAAGGAGTTTTCAGGTTTTCCTCTAGTGTATGAGGTCACATTTTCTATTGAGCTCCTACCAGGAGTGGCACTGATGTCCATTCATCCATATAGGATGGCTACACTAGAGTGGCAGGAATTCAAGAAACAATTGCAAGAGTTGTAGGAAAAGGGTTTCAACCGACCCAGTTCTTCTCCTCGGGTTTCACCAATCCTGTTTGCAATGAAGGTAGATGGTACACTCTTACTTTGAGTGTATTATCGGAAGCTGAACCAGTTGACGGTCAAGAACCGATATCACTTTCTAAGTATTGATGATCTCTTTGATCAGCTTTGAGGAGCTCATGTGTTCTCGATTATTGACTTTTTGTTCTGTTATCATCATTTGTGTGTTAAACCATATAATATACCTCTTACAACATTACAAAGTAGGTATGGTCAATAAGAGTATGTGGTTATGTTGTTCGGTCTCACAAATTCTCCTGCAGTCTTCATGGAACTGATGAACTGAGTGTTCCATCCATACATGGATTCTTTCTTGGTGGTTTTCATGGATGATCTCTCGGTGTACTATCACACTCAACAAAACCATGCTACCTATCTTGAGATCATTTTGAGCACACTGAGAGAGCATCAGTTATATTCTATGAACCCAAAATTCCACTTTTGGATAGACCAAATTCACTTATTGGGTCATGTTATATAAGAGATATGAGTATCGGTAGACCCATAGAATGTAAGAGTAGTAGTTTCGTGGGAGCATCCAAATAATGTCTTTGTTGTTCAATGTTTTATATGGCTGGATAGATTCTATAGATGATTCATACAAGTCTTTTCATGCTTAGCAGTGCCTCTGATGGACTTGATTAAGAAGGGTGCGAAATTATTGTGGTCAGATTCTTATGAGTCATACTTTTAGGAGCTAATGGGGAGGATGTATTAAACAATGATACTAGTGTTTCTAGAGCCAATTAAGAGATATACTGTGTACTATTATGATTCAATAATCATACATTGAGTATTTCTTATACAGTAAGAGAAATTTGTTGCGTACGGGTCTCGAAAGTTGAGGCCACATGAGAGGAATTACCCGATGCATGATCTTGATTTGGCTGTTGTTGTTCATGCCTTATGTTGTTAGAGAAATTATCTATTGGGAGATTATTTTGTGGATTTCACCGTCCCAAAAAGTCTAAAGTATATTTTAACACATCACGGCCTAAATTTGAGACAACGAAGGTGGGTTGAGTAACTTCCATCTTTTGACTTTGAAGTTGCCTATACGCCAGGGAATGGCAATGCAGTGGCAGATGCATTGAGTAGGAGGAATCAAATAAAAGCAGTTCAGAAGGATAGCGGTGACTGGAATGTTATGGTTCTTATCTCTAAGATGAATTTTGAGCTCCACGATAGACAGGGGTAGCCGTATCTTTATTCATTAATGGTTACATATACTCTTCTTGATCAAGTGTGAGTGAGGCGCCTATCAGATTCTGGATTCCTACACCTATGAGAAAGCGTGTAATGAGAGGACTATATTCCTGGGTAGACCATAGGTGCGGTTGAGATCATGTGTTTTCATGGGCGCATATGGTTGTTAGCAGACATACATGATGAGATGATGCCGGACTTTCATTCCCCAGTTTGGGCAGTTCATCCTGGTGTCACTAAGATGTATTATGATCTACACCGTCATTATCGGTGGCCATGTATTAAGAGAGAAGTTTCTAGTTTCATGATGAGGTGTTCGACCTGTCAGTAGATGAAGGCAGAGCATCAGCGACCTACCGGGATTTTGCATTAGTTAACCATTCCCGAGTGGAAATGGAATGATGTCGCGATTTACTTCGTGATTGTTTTATAGAGGTTACCTTGATTGAATGATGTTGTTTGGGATGTCATTGAAAGACTCACGAAGGTTTCTCAATTCTTACAGATCAAGGAGAATTTCTATGTCGATGAGTTGGGAAGGTTGTACATCCATGAGATCATACATCTACATGGATTTCCACACTCAATTCTTTCAGGAAAGGATGAATGTTTTACATCATGGGTCTGGCAGGGATTGCAGAAGGCCTTGGGTACCAAGGTACTTCTGAGTACAGTTTCCCACCCCAAAAGATGGCTAGTCCTAACATAAGATTCAGGTGCAAGAGGACATGCATTATGGAGGCATCCTAAATATTGGAGGTTCTTAGTAGATGAACATACCTTTTGTGGATTTTTCCAAAAATAATTGTTTTAGGAAACTATTCAGATGAAACCTTATTGGGATTTGTACGGTAGGACAAGCTGATCACCCTTTTGTTGGCTGGAGGCAAGAGAGGCTAAAATACTGGGACATCGTCTTGTCCTAGAGACCACATTGCAGATTGAGTGGATTCAAGAGATGATGGCTACTGCACAGTCTCGACAGAAGTCTTATGCTTATCATCAGAGATAACCTCTAGAGTTCGAGGTCAGGGATCATGTTTTTCTATGTGTCACACAATGTTTTGGGCACCAGAGGATTAGGATACAGGGTAAGCTTTCGCTGAGGTACGTCGGGTCATTTTAGGTTTTGGAAAAAGTTGGGCATGTTTCCTATCTATTGTAGTTACCTCAGAGGTGCCTGGCTATGCACGGTGTTTTCCACGTTTCTTAGCTCTGACATTATTTCTCAAAACCATCTCATTATTTTCAACCCTAGTAGGTCTAGTTATAGGTGGATTCCTTTTTTGAGGAGCATCATATACACATTACTGATCGAAGTACGACGGTTCTCCATGGTCGGTTTGTTCCTATGGTACAAGTGCTATGGAAGCACGGGTTGGTACAGAATAAGACTTGGGAGAGGGAGTCTGATGTACATTCGTAGTGGCCAAAGCTGTTTGAGGATTATTGTTCTATGATGCCTTTGTAGGGAAATTCGGGGACTGATCTCATTAATGGGGGAATTTGATGTATGTGATTCCCCAGATCACCTTTAGATAGAGATACGAGACTATATGAAGAATTGATGGTGGGTGATTCCTCAGAGAGTCTATGATTAAGATGATCCCATGGGGTTAGACATTGTGCACTACCCAGAGGTTTTATTGTACTTGTTTGGTTGAACCATAGGGGTTAGGTTGTGAGTGCTTCCCAGAGGGTTTCTGTTGGAGTGTAGCTGCATTCTTCTAATGGTAGGTTGGACCAGAGGGGAATAGGCTATATGTACATCCCATAGGCTTACCTATTTCTGATTATCGGTTTATTTTCTATGTGGAATTGAATGATTGGAAACTATGTAATTTTTTACCATTAAGTACTTCCTTTCTTACTTCTTATTTTGTGTATTGTCTGCCATATATATTCAATATATGATAGGGACAAGATATCGTTGTGGTGTCCTAACGAGTTTTAGTCTCACACACTGTTTGGGTAATTCTTTTGGTCCAAAACAGATTATATCGGTGCATGTATAGATATGGGAAAGCACCCTTCGTCTTCACGTACATGACTAATTTGGAGCTGGAGAGAATGGGACAAAGAAAACGCTTCCAATGTAGTGGAGTTGTTTACTATTTTTTTACATGGGTTTTGTACTATATTTCTACATTGGGACTTGTTTGGTTGCTTTCCTAAACAAATGTATCATGCATCATATATATTTGTGTTTTGTCACAGTTTCTTTCATTAGTCTTTCGATGTTTACTGTTGTTTAGTATGTTTACTAATTCCTCTATTATATATAATTTTACTTATGCTGTGTTACTCTACCAATGAGGACATAATTTCCCCAATATCACCCCCAAGGCTTCACTTCTAGTCAGAAGCCTCTGGCATTCAGGGAAATGTGCTTGAGCCCTTGTGACCATCCAAGTACGAGGTGTCTCTGGGGGGCTTTCAGAACCAGTATGTCACAAAAACACATGACCATACATCAAGTATATCATGGATAATACAATCTTATTTAACTACTAGTAATCTTGCATGAAAACCACTAGTTTCAGTAATATTTTCATCTACTTAAAAAAATAATAAAATTTGGACCAATTTTTCTTTTTCATGCTTCAATTTTATCCAATAAAAAATGATTTATAATAAAATTTAGAAAAAAACATATTATTTGTTCATTTATATTCACATGACATTAATAATACCTAGTAAATATTTCATGAATTCAATCATACAATTTTAATACATCCTTTAATGATAATTGCATAAATTCGATAACCATAACAATCCATTTTTAGTATCCAATTAATGTATTTAACATGATTAAACAATCGAAAAGAATGTGTATTAAAAATAGCCATAAAATTTCATTTAAAAACTATTTCAAAAGAGAACGTCTTAAGAGATAAATTAGACAAAAAACATATTATGAAATGTTTATCCCTTAATAATGTATTGAAGTAGTGTATTCCCCAAAACCATTTCTCCATTACATGAAACTAAACATCATGATTCAATTTTTTTACTCTATTAACCTTTTATATATTTATAACTATTTAGAAAACATATAGTTTATATTATATATATATATATGAAAGTAAATTGATTGTATTTCTATTAATAAAAATGTTTTATGGAAACCATTATTCTCTTCCACAAATCAATATATTAATTTTTATTGATTATCATTTGATTAAATATATTATCTTTAGTATATAAGGTTAAAATCACATTAATGTGAATAGAATACTTTTACAAGAAAAAATACAAAAACAGATATTACAGCCTTATGCATGTCCAAAAAAAACATACCCATCAAGAGAAAATATGTCAAAACAACACCAACAGTGACCGAGAAAGAGCCAGTGTGCCGCTCATGCCAGACCTCAAATCATGACCTCAAACTAGACCATGCATAGTAAGATAATCCCCAAGAATGTCCATGCATTTCAATGGAGATCAAGAGAAAACCAATTCCATAAAAAACCTACAACATGCCTCCATCCCTGCAAAAATTGCTTACACAAGTCTAAAAATTGGAGATTTCTCACTATCCCATTTAAGAAAACGATTAAGATCCTTAAGAGTTTGATCAAGCCCAGAAAATTCAACTCCATTGATGCCATTATTTGCAAGACCATCAGAATCCAAATTTTCTTCCCTGTAAATGTGAGTGATGCTATGATTTAGGGAGAAAAGAGTATCCAAGAATCTTCACTTACAATTTGTTAGCTTTCAAAACAAATGTGGGAGACCCCTCCTGATGGAAGAGTTGACCATGACAGAGTCACTATCAAACCATAAATTATTCCAACCAAGATCTTTGGCTTACTCCACCATAACAATGACTCTTGGATAATTTAGTGTACAACTAATTATACAATGCATTATATGGATATAGTCAAAAAATTTCCTTTATATCATAATGATTATGTGTTCCATGATTGTAAAACTCGAAGAAAATTCAATGAGTATGCCAAAAATGGACAACAAAGTGGTTGAAATACTAATCATTAGAATACCATAATGATTATCAAACGTCACTTATAACATTATTTCATTACATTAGATAATTTGTGGTACTAGTGTTGATCTCAACACTTCCTAGGTGAATGACTGATGTCATGAACCATGCTGGAGTTCCATCTGACACGACACACGACCCAGTCCGTGGAAAGGTCTAAAGGGCATTCCTTATCCCCATTGGCCATAAACCAGTTTCAGGCATTAAATATAGTCCAAGTGGTAATGATTTAACATAAAAACAATGATTAAATAAACAATCTAACAAAAAATAATGTAGAAAATCCCAACAAATAATTATTAATAAGCCCACAACTAATCTAGATAAAACTACAACAAAATAGGGAAATTAAGAGACAAAATGATATAAATAAAAACTACTACTAGAATGAAAACATCACAATATCTATGTCACCTCTTTATCACCACCATCCACAAGACTGGACCGCTCCAAGAGCCACCTCAAACCATAAAACCTGAATTATGAGATGATCCTACAAAACTTCTTATGTCTATCAACACTGAATGGTATAAGTATAGTGTGTGCCTGATAGCTCAGTTGGGGACCACAAAAGAATCCATACATTTAATTTATCCAAAATAATACATTTATTAAATGATGACAAAAAAATGTTTTTAATCATTCAAAAAAATAAAACTACATATTTCCATTTTCCAAAAAACACATTCCAGATTCGCATTTCCAAAAGAGGCTCCCCATTTTAGACAATAAATCTCAATAATAAATTTTAACATTGTTATGCAAGAATATATAAATGTAAACAATTAAATAGTAAATAAATCCATGTGAAACATAATGTAATCCTAAAAATAAATATAGTAACTATGGTACTTTCCTAAACAAGCCTATTGTGATCTTTTTATGTACTCTAGTCAGACTCATCGACTAGAATATGCATAAGCTCTAAAGCCAACAACCAATTGGCATCCCTAAACTGGCCAATATTTTGGCACTTCCCACAAATCTATATCAACTCAAGGGGAACCTACCCATATAATCATGTTTAATAAGAAACCATCACTCAACCCTCAAAAAGACACTGTGGAACCCTATGGTAATAGTTTGATGTGTACGTAGGAGGCCCAGGAAAGCGTGAGTCACTATACCTATCAGCACTATAGTTTCCAACCCCATTTAGTAGAACCACCAATACAATAAGCCATATTTGGAAATGCCTCTATAGGTGTTCCCATAATATAATAAACATTTCAAAAGTTCTTATCTGTTCATCACATCACATAATATTTCAAATCATATCACCAAACCAATTATATTTCTAAACTAACAATAAAATTTGAAAATTCACATTCATTTCAAAAAATTACAAATGGACATGTGGTCCTTGAATTAGGTCCATTTCAAATAAACATTCAAAACATATCTCAACCATTTAAAAATCAATATAAATATCCACATTCAAATGTGAAATGCTTAAAAACCTCTATACAAAATCCAACTTCATTTTCGACCTTTTTTCACGACCATGATGAAAACACACAATGTACATAAATATTCCAATAGGCCTCCACATAATTTACATTCCAAACCTATTTTATAAAATAAAAAAAATTCCATATTATAAAACATAACATTTGTAAATGAATTTGAGCCATATGGAGATAATGAGAGTTTAGTTAAACACTGGTTGTTTAAAAGAGATGCACAAGAGTGTTGAAAACCAAGTTTTATGTTAAAGAAGTCCATCATTATTTACATTCCCATACTTGTGTTCAATTTGGGACGACCTGGATATGCTGATATCCAATGGAATACAACAATTATTTCTTCCCAAAAATATTTACAATGAACCATCACAGGTTTTCTAATTAACACTAAAAACCAAATTATATAAATTACCATGATCAACATATCAATCCAAAATTGAAATCAAATTAATTTAATAAAACGTTTCTAATGGAATCCAATGCAGAAATCCTCTAATTTTAACTTTAAATGTAACTTTACATTTTTTTTCAACACATTTAGTACATAGATACTCTAGTATATATGATGAATCCCATAAAAACTCATTTTGAAACGTTTCTACAAATAAGGGAATACAAAAATAAACTAACTGAGTGCATAAAAAACATGAAATTATTATTTATAAATTAATTGGAACCATAGATGCATCAATGGATTGTGTGGGTAAGGAAAATAATGGAAACACCTACCATAATAGTGTGGGAATATGTTGAAACATCATGGTAAGGGAGAAAAACGCCCAAGGGATGATCATAACACCCTAGATCAAAAATAAACCAATTTAAGTCATTAAAACTAACCTCTAGGGTTTTCCCAAATAGGAACCCACCAATGGGAAACTGTGAAGTCAGCGAAGAAGTGGAGAAAGTGGAAAAAGAGGGGCGAAAACCCTATGAAACTCGCCTTGGTACTTCATGGATGGATACATAGAAGAGGATGAACCAAGGAGAATGACGATTTGGGACCCATTAAAGTGAAATTTTTTACCATGTGGTAGGGAATGAATTATGTTTAAAAATTGGTGGGAGATAAATATTGTTTTTAATATTTTATATTTTTGTGCAGGTCAAATGGTTTGGCCACAATGTTTACCAAACCATTTTACGGCCATGCAGTAGCTTCTATATAAGAAGGAATCAACCGCATGACCAACCCACATGGTTTTCCATACCATTAAAAAACATTGTGGTACCATCTGTACTAAATCACACACTAACCACACATTTACAAGGGTTATGGTGCATGGTTTATTGTAATCTGGTGTTGACCATGCAAATCCAAAATTCAACCATGACTCAAAAATTCAAAATTTAATATGGTAACTCCAACCTAACATAATCCTAAGGATATAATATCTATATAATAACAAAATAAGTATATTTTTGAGGTTGTGGTGTGACAATTGAGCTCATAAAAAGAGCTTCTTTGAATGGAATCTCACACTTAATTATTTAAGGTGATTTTAATCTCACCATCATATCATATATTATTCCCTTATATGTTAGTATTCTTTTAGTAATTTTGTTTGAAATCATATCCCCTCCACAAATCCAATACATTAAAACCATATTGAAATGTATCTCTTTACACAACCCTAATTTTTGCATTCTCAACTAAAATTTGATGGCAAGTAAATTCATAAATATCTGAATACATAATATGCATGACATGTATGAAAACTTATTCTAATGGTTTCATGTTAATTGTGATTGAAAATTTCCACGTGAGTTTGGCTTGTTAATGAAATATCCTACCCATTCAATTTTTCATACATTGTATATGCCTCCATGTAAGTAGGTTGTCCAACCCCAAGTCCCTATTCCTATGGAACATTACACAAGAGAAAATTCAAAATAATTATAACATATAAAATGTAAAAAACTAACCCCAACTACAAAATTCATGATATATCTCCAGAATAAAAACTAATTTCAATGTTGATGAATAAAGAAATTCATTAACAATATATAACATCTAATTTAATCATTTTTCCTAAAAGTATTAAATCATAAATAAAATCATACAAATATTCAAATTATATGAAATTTATTACTATGAAAAAAATTAGGAATAATCGTTACAATGTAAATAATTCATATATTTAAAATTCAGATAAACATTTATGAATAATTCAAAAATAAAAACTAATTATAGAAATTTAATAAACATAGATTTATATTCTGGGCATTCCAAAATTATGAAAATAATCAATTTTTATTAATTATAATATGTTTATTTCATATATATCATTTTATTAAATTTTATTTTAAATTTATGATATTTAATGAATTATAGATAATTTGAAATCCATTTTTCTATTATGTAAACATTTCATATAGTCTAAATATCATATACATAATATGTACTTAATCCATTTACTTATAATTCAATGATAACATTTTGGATCTTACTTTAATAATATCCAAATAAATCACCCTTAATATGAACAATTCAAATTAATTATTTTTTAAAAATCATAATATGAATATAAGCATTAATATATTGGCCCAATATCATAATTTATAACAATTTTTAAATCAATTGATATGATTAAAAAACACATTTATTTCATTTTTGGATGTCTTGTTATATAATTTTTAAATGTATTTAAAATATTGTCTGTTAATATTTAGAAATATAAAATATTCAATAACATTTATTTCATTAATTATGATCTATTTTTAACCATTTAATTAGATTATTTAAACATTATAATATTTATTCTCCAAAAATTCCATTTATTATGTTTTATAAAGAGTTAATAAATCATTAAATCCATAAAAAATTTTATAAAATAATTTTTAATTAGTTTCTACTAATCCTTACCCATAATATACTACATCAACACTTATGTAAAGTGGAAATATAAAGTTATACAGTCCCAAAACTTACACATCCCCTAATTCATATGGGTATTTATTTATTACCATTATGTGATATTCTCATGTATAGGTAACCTAGTGAATATCTTTACTCATCCCTTTAAACCACAATACTACCTTTACACAACTCAGATGAAACCTATTACATAATGGAGTAACATATGACCCTGAAATAGAAGACCATTATATTTTTATAGTAAATACTTGGATACAATTACATGAATATTCATTTATTGGTAATATCATTGTTAGATTTACTTAAACATAAAATACGTTCTTGCATTAATGTGTATTGTAGTTACCCTTACACAATAATTAAAATATGTACGTGACCAGTATGTGGAAACATTTATTATTCCTCAGAAAATCATTGATCAATATTACCTGATCCCCTTTATGAAAAGGTATGTGACATGATACATTTACATGATCACTCTCATGAAGGTAATTAAATGGTTACCCTTTCACAACTGATATTCGTAAGGGTAATTTCATGGTTTCCTTCCATATCCCAACTATTTAATTATAACCTATTTATAAAATAAGGTTTTTAAAATTTTAAAATGCTACTAAATTTTTTGTATGTTCTTTATTTCATGAGTGATTTCAAAAATTAGAATAATGGGATCATTATTATACTATATATGGATTTCAATTGAAATTAAGACCAATTATTAAAATCTTTCGAATAGATTTAATCCCTTTTATGATTATCAATAATGTTAAATAATATTCAAATGTGATATAAAATTAAATAACAATTTTAGATGTGTAAACATTATACCCAAGAGTAACTGATTTATCATCTCAACCCTTTAACACCTTCAAATATAATTGATAACTATCACTACTACAGTATACAAGAGACATACTCTCTCATTGGGTATCCATTGGTCTAATAATCATACAAAATTAGGATGGGATCCAATATATCTCCACATCATCATGATACCCTTAGCCCAAAAAAGTATAATTCAGAGTGCTTCTGGGGATGGGGAGTATTATATTATCATCGTTCATTCATCGAACCACACAACTATTTTATGGTTAAATTGTTTGAAAGCCTCATGAATGGTCCTTTCATTTTTATATTTATTCATATGTTATAAATGCATGACAAAATGTATGTATGACCATTTCATGTACCATATACATGAATACGTTTTCTCCCAATTGTGTTTTCAGAAGAAATATTTCATGAAATTATAGATACATATAAGAATTAACTGAATAATAATTGTTTATCAATCTGCCCCAAAAATAAGAATCATGAAATGAAATACCCACAGAACATGTAAGCCATAATTATCAGAAAATATAATATTGATTATATATAACATATTAATATATGGATTAGAAAATATTTTCTCATTATTCCTAATAAAAACTCGGTTTTAGTGAATATTTTAATCAAATAATTATATAATAGTTGATTAAATATATTCATAAATTATTATTTTTTACATCAATGTTCTGAGTTGGATAAATTCACATTTATAATGTATCTACAAAATAGAGAAGATGATATGTATCTGACAATCATGTAGAATAAACAACCCAAATAATAAATTTAATCTATGATGTATGGTAAATTAAATATGTTATTTTCAAAAAATATTTCACCACTAGACTATATAAAAATAGATAGGGAATTAATAGGACTCATGGAAAATGGGGATGAATATATTGGGTATTATGAAGACTGTATCACATGGATTTCATGATACACCTCAATCTTTTTTATGTATTGTGAATATATGGACCACCATTTGATCAGTGAATTAATATTAAGTATAAAAAACTCCATATAAATTTGAGTCTTACAAAACTATAAGGGAATTTTTTATTGATCCATTAATAATGAGATGGAGATTTTTGATTCACATTGGTCCAAAAACTGGATGAATGAAGCGAAGAATGTACTTTAAAATTGGTTGATCATTGGATAATCCACATGGTAAAAATGTAATCAAACTTCCCACATTCTGTAAGTTTGGTATGAATCATTCTTGAAACTATATTAGGTGGATACATAAGTGTTTCAACTATAGAATTGAAGGAAATAAACTAACTAATTTCAAAAGGTGATTATTAATCCCACAGTTACAGTGCAGGAAAATAATGTTTTAATAAATCCTCCTCCCATGGTATTTTATATGAATTATGAGAATAAGAACTATAAAAAAAATTTTAGATGAAAATGGTTTCCAATGATAACTAGAAATAACAACCTCCATGACCAATTGAACAAGGATGAGAATATTCCACAACTAATGATGATTTGGATCCTGATAATGATGTTTTGAAATGTGTGGTACAATTCAATTCATGAATAGTGGACATATTATTTGATTCTTGTTCATTGTGTTCTTCTATATCCCGGAATTTCAGTAGAACTATTCAATAAACATATCATATACATGATTTTGGAGTTTATAATGGTAAAATAATATATGAAAATTATTTTATTTCATGTATATATATCATCCCCATTCAATAATTATGTACTAAATCTCTTATACTACAATTTCATAGTCAACATTAGTGGAATGAAATTAAATAAAATGCAAAGTTTTTAATCCTAATTTTAATGAAACATGAAGCATACCATGAAAAACATGAATAAACTATTATAATCAACTAATTATTTAAATAAATAATATCAAATATAGTCCCTTGAGATAATGTCCCAATTTTACAGTGTCATGGTGATAGTCTATATAAACATATTATTTTATTACACGTACAAACATTTCCACATATGTGTGATCCTCTATACCCTTAACAAGATATCTAACATGTTATAATCATCATAATAACCATGATATTTAAAACCTAATAAAGGGGTGAGATCATATTCCTAATAATGAAAAAACATATCATAGAGTAATAGATCATATACATAGAGGATAACAGGGGGACAAAAAATATAATAATACATGGTCACAACCCAAAATGTGAAAAATAAGAAATCATGTTGTCGTGATATAAAATCATAAATTATTTATAATATAAGTATAAAAGATGAAACATAAATCTTGTGAATAATAGATAAATTTGATGAATAAATAGAAAAGAATAATAATGAAAACATAATATTTTTTGGAATATAAATTATTCTTTAAAAATTTTATAACATGATTAATAACAAAAATTGTTTTATTAATATGATAAAAAACACGAATTTATGCAAAAAAATACAATCATAGGAAGTCTTGTGTCTAAAATCATGTTATTACCATGTATTTCATAACAACCACTATATGATCATGCCTAAACATATAAGAATCCCCATCAATCAAAAACATTTTTGTAAAAAATCATTATGTCATTTCCTATATATCTCCGGATATATATGCATAAAATAATGAAATAGAGAATTATATAGTACCTCATCCATCATTATCCATACATATATGGGATAATTAAAAAATCATCAGTATATCAGAAATGAATAATGTAATAATAAGGGGGTTTCAAAAACATATCATATAACATAAAACATAGGAATCATTGGATAAAAAAATATCATTTACTAAAAGGAGACATAACCAGAGTACATATAGAGTGTGTTTAAATAATCACTTTTAATAAGATAAAACTAGGAAGAATAATTTATGAGAAAATAAAATTGATTTCAAATAAACTTTTTAAACATCGTTATAGATGATGAATTTTATATTACATTCAAAAACATTTGTAAGGGAAATAGAATAGTTTTTTAAAAATTATTATATATAGTTCAAAATAATAATTTGTTTGAAAAAGGGTAAGGGAATATAATTTAATATATTTTACTTCAAAATTAATCTATAATAATTTAAGCATGAAAACACATAAAATTTATTGATATAAAATGTATATTATATGAGAAAACATTTTATTTTCAAATGATATAAAACCATTTTGAAAATAGTTAAATAGCCTGTTGAAGAACAAAGTATGTTTTTTATAAAGAAATACTTGATTTTAAAAAATGTGTAATAAATGGATCATTTAATATGAATCACAATTTTTGTTTCCTCATGGTAATAGAGGGCATTAGTTTCATTTAAAAATATTGTCATCTATGAAAAAATCCATTAATAGGAATGTGAATTATTTTTAAAATATTTAAATTTCATGAATCATTAAAATTAACTTGTTATAATAAATTAGTGTAAAATATCATTTCATAGATTATAAGGTGGTAAAAATAAAAAATAATCATTGTATATAATATATCAATCATGAATGGAAATGAACATATATGAGAAATTACAAATGATGTGGGATAATTAAGCCACCAGAACTCGTTAAAACCTTTATAATTTTGAATAAAACACCCATGATAGGTATAAAATGATATATAACATTATATATCAAAAATTATAATAGGGAAATGACACAAAATAGTGATAGGTATGTACTCTCACCATTGAAAAAGGAATCATGGTGTATAGATTAAACCTACCTTTGGGGATCCAAATTTGAGACAAAGAAACCCTTTCAGTCATAGTTTAATAATAATGACATAGATAAGAGAATGATATCATGAAATGGAATTTCAATTAGAATTTAATGAATGAAATTTATCATACAATAAATAATTATATAAGTATTTAAGTAACATAAAAAAGAAAATATGTGAGAAACATTAAATCATGACTCAACAAAAGTGTACATGCTGAAATAAACATCTAAATCATATGAAACATTATAATGAAAAACATTTAATAATGATAACAAAAAATAAAAATTTAATAAAATAAAATAAAATAAAATCATGATATAAAAATTTCAATGGGGGTATCAATTACATCATAAAAAATATAAACATGATGTATAATATTAACATGTCTCAGTGGAAGGAAATTGAGGTAGAAACCCTTGATGTGTTTCATGGATCAGTTGACTACACTCTAAAATCATATAAATGGAATATATATAACATTTTATAGTATGTAATAACATTTTTCATATATATTACACTTTTATCATACTTATTATAACATTAATCTTAGTGCATTGATGAGTTATAACATTCTATGACTATGAGGTGTTAATAACTTTTATTTAGTTTGCGCATATTTGATAATGTTCTTATAATCACACATATTTTCATAGCATGTATATTATTTATTTTCCATTTAATATTATATAATTAAGAACCAATATTATTTAAAATATTATTTTTCCATTCAAAATATTTTTCGGTTATGTTATTTGAAATTTGAATTCATGATAATATATTTCACTGATTTTAGTAAACTATAATTTTTTATAAATAATAATTTGAATAATAAATATAATATATAAAACACAATATACAAATCATAATTTTATTTATATTTTATAAAATATAATTTTACATTATACCATTATCATTCGTAATTGTATTCTAAATCAATTTTCACATAGGTTGTAAAACCAACCCAAATTTGAACAAATATCAACTCAATTGGTCGATGTCATTAAGGAGGTGTTTCTTTTGACACAATATCATTGTAATAGAATCGTGAATATATTATTTTTATACTTTTTAAGGTATATTTATATTTTAATTTGTTTATAGAATGAAATAAAATGTACATGAAAAATGAAAAATGTTTAATAATAGAGGCAGAAATCCACGCGTACACACAACTAGAATGATCATTTCTCAATGCATGATAAGAATTCAAGGTGGAAAAAATTAGTTTTTTGGAATCATAATTTTATGACAAATATAATATATAATATTAATTGAAAACATCAATAAAAATCATGAAATGTTGTATTGGAATCGTTTTATGAACAAAAACCAGTGAAGAGATATCACTTATGTTGGAGAATTGATTTTTGATGCACATTTCCTTGAAATTGATGTTCATGAGATAGAAATGAGATACCAAGTTTTATTTTATTAGGGAATTGTTATATGGAGAGATATATGGTATATTTCAATGATTGATTTTATGTTTATGTGTATATTTTGAATGGTGGAGGTTGTATCCATTTATATGGTAAGGGAATGGTAGTTTTGGAAATGACTATAAAATTTCAACTATATCATATCATTATTCAAAGACAAAAGGGTAAAAGAGTTATTAAAACTAAATTGGATAAGATATTTTTTTCATGGACACAAGAAATATTCTTTTAGAGATAATGTTGAGTCTTTTATGTCATTTCTCATGAATTTTTTGACTTTCCCTTTTGGTTTTTACCATAGTTAATGTTTTTACCTTTGTTATTAAATTATTAATAAAAATATAAGAAAAAATTTAATAAAATTAGTTTTTCTTTAACTAAATAAATAATAAATTTCTTCCAACTAAATTTATAAATATAATAAAATTAATTCTACAATAAATATAGAAAATGTATTAAAAAACTATTTTATTACAACACAATATACAAATCATTATTTTATTTATATTTTATAAAATATAATTTTAAATTTTCCCATTGTCATTAATAATTTCATTCTAAATCAATTTTCACATAGGTTTTAAAACCAACCCAAATTTGAACAGACTTCAACTCAATCGGTCGGTGTCATTAATAATGTGTTTCTTTTGACACAATATCATTGTAACAGAATCGTGAATATCTTATTTTTATACTTTTTAAGGTATATTTATTTTTTAATATGTTTATATAATGAAATATAATGTAAATGAAAAATGAAAAATGATTAATCAGAGAGGCATAAATCCATGCGTACACACAACTAAAATTATCATTTCTCAATGCATGATAAGAATTCAAGGTGGAAAAAAATTAATTTTTTGGAATCATAATTTTATGACAAATATAATATATAATATTAATTGAAAACATCTTTAAAATCATGAAATTTTGTATTCGAAACATTTTATGAACAAAAACCAGTGAATGAGATATCACTTTTGTTGGAGAATTCATTTTTTGATGGATGTTTCCTTGAAAGTGAAGTTCATGAGATAGAAATGAGAGACCAAGGGTTATTTTATTAGGGAAAGGTTATATGGAGATATATAGGGTATATTTAAATGATTAATTTTATGTTTATGAGTATATTTTTAATGGTGGAGGTTGGATCCATTTATATGGTAAGGGAATTGTAGTTTTTGAAATGACTGTCAAATTTCAATTATATCATTTCATTATTCAAAGAAAAATGGGTTAAAGAGTTATTAAAACTAAATTTTATATGATATTTGTTTCAAGGACACAAGAAATATTCTTTTAGAGAAACTGTTGAGTCTTTTATGTCATTTCTCAAGAATTTTATGACTTTCCATTTTGGTTTTTACCTTATTAAATGTTTTTACTTTTTTTATTCAATTATTAAAAAACATTTAATAAAACATTTAAAAAATTAGTTTTTCATTAACTAAATAAATAATCTATTTCTTCCAACAAAATTTATAAATATAATAAAATTAATTTTTCAATAAATATAGATATTGTATAAAAAATATTTTATTAGAAAAATCATATTTAGACTATTATGGTTTATTATTAATATTAAGTATTGATTAAAAATTTATTGATTTTTAATGTATCTATTTATGTATTTATAAATCATATTACAATCATTATTTAATGTATTTAAAATTTATTTTTTTGATTAATATACCATGATGTAAATAAAAAATAATAATTTTAAAAAAAATCCCATTTATCATGGAAACTATGAAAAATCTAATTATTCAAAATTTTATATGTAAAAATGAAATTGTATATTTCAAATAAATATAAAAATATAATATTAAATTTAATTTTAATTTTTTAAAATTAATTTTATATTTTTAGGGAATGTAATATAAATGATATAGCATGTAATGCTTAAAACATCATTTTTTTAAAAATTGTATTTTTTGAAAAATGTTTTATGAATAAGATATAATGTTCAATGATATTTGATAAAATATATTCATAATATTTATTATCATATTATTTTTAAATAATTTAAAAAAATTCAAAAACTCATTTGAATATTTCATAATTTATTTAAAAATATATTTTTAATAAAATGTTTTTATAAAATTTAAAAATTTTGATAATGGGTTGATAAATATTATATAGTGTTTTAAAATAATTTAATAACATTTATAAAATGTCATTATTATTTCGAAATATCACACAAACATTCAATGTGTTAAAACATGGCCTTCCACAACCCCAACTATTTCCCAAAAAATATACAAGGGCTCACATGTTGCTTGGAGTAGAACATTATTCTCAAAACTAATCCATGCCTCATCATCACTTGTTGTACACCCAATATTTCACATGTCCACCAAGTCTCATTTCACTATTATTGATGGTAGTGGGTAGTATTATATATCCAGAATTATCATGTTTCATTCAGTTGTACATGAAACATAGATAGTTAAATATAGTGTTGGTGCATTGGAAAATAATGAAAGTTAGAGTCTATTATTGTCATCTACATTTTTTTGAGGTTAATGTATCTCCATTGTGACTTTTGTTTGGTTGGTTCTCTCCCATAAATTTTAATAATGAAGTGTATGTTGTTGTTTTCAGACCTTTATTTTTGATTTTTGAGTCTATGTTGAAATAGAGAATCTATTCTATCATATCAAATAAAAGACCCATATTATGAATTGTATTATCATAATAATAGATTTTTAAAAGTAACCATCATAAAACTGGATATTTTATTTTAGAAACAATCATTAGTGTGAAACTATTAGATATTAATATTGGGAACAAATATTTTCAAAAAAACTATCGCATAAAGAAATTTTAAAGTGGAGGAATTAGTTATCATAATCCATATCATTATAATTCATTGAACAATATCCACATTTTCTATAGATATTAGTGTTTATTCAAAACATTTATTTTTATCCTCCTTATACTTACAAAAATATTTTTGGTAATGTCCATAATTACCACAGTTAATGTGTCATATTAATACATCTTCCTTTGGATTAATGTTATTTTTTCCGATAGTGCTAACTGAACAATTCATTTTCAAACCATACCTTTCTTATTTTTGAACTACTTTTCCATATGTTATTAATCCTCCAATGCATTTGATTCAATTATTTTGGTTCTTCTTTCCAAATTTTTATCATATAAAATATTGTACATCCCTTCCATTATCTTCGTCAGTTTATTTTTCATGATACTACATATTTCTCTTATTTGCTGAGTATGTTACCTTAATTATCTACATATTTTTAATCATATTCCATGATTCTATGTTTGAAATAATGAAATGGTTTCTAATTCCATCTCCCACTCTATGGTATTTTTCATTATGGTTGTCATCATATTGTTTCTTTCAAACATGGTTCCTACTAGTTATAGAAATTACTGAATCCAAAAGACTAGACATGATTGAAATAAATTAAATATCAAGTGGTATTATCATAATAATAAAAATAATTAAATCATAAAATAACATTTTCTTTTATATATCCATGTTTTCATATAGTTTATTTTAGTATATATTAATTATAGTTGGATATAGGTCACTTTAAGTTGAGATCTATTAACATTCTCAACCAAATACTTCAATTTAAATTGGAAATAAGTACTTAATTATAGTTCATAAAGATAATAAAATCAAACAAATAATATCCCCCTAGAGTGTAAAATTACGTGTCAAATAAGTTCACACTCACCGTACACCAGAATCATGGTCGATATATACACAAAAAATACATTTCCTAGTTATTACCCCTAATTCATCTATGACCAAACCATATTTACTTGTAGAATCCAAACAGGAGTGTATTTCTAGGAAACCCAAAAACTTAATAATTTTCCAATATCTCTGGATATAATCCTATACATAGAATCATCATTTTATCATTCTATCTGTTTATGTGAAAAAATCACCAAAATATTTCTAAATGAACCACCAAAATAACTAAATCCTACTACAATACAAACTAAAGAATCTAAAGAAAAAGATTACATAAATAGTATATTAATACTATTAATTTTATTTAACTTCTCATAATGTGTTTTATAACTCAAATATTGAAAAAATTAATATCTTCAATATTAACGATATAAACTTATGATTTTTTGTACTTTAGAAAATTTAACCATAATCATGATCCTCTATAACCTTTATTATATATATCACATGTATTAATAATCTTCAAAACCAATATTTTGGAATCATAATAAAGGAATGAGATAAATATTTTTTTTGGGAATACATATAATTTGCGTATTAATTATAATCATGGATGAGATCAGGAGGGAGTCATAAATATCATAATACATGATCATAAAAACATATATTAAAATCCTAAAACATATAATATAAACATAATATCCTAAATGTATCAATAAATGTGAATAAAATGTAAAACATATAATTTTTTAAAATTACCTAAATGTGTTGAATACTTAGCATGAGCATGAAATCAAGGACTTTCAAAAAAAAAAATATGCATCTTGAAACATTTAATAACTTGATAAACAAAATGTTAATGATTCCTAATATTACAAACAAGTTTATTGTGTTGAATAACCATTATTATTGGGATAACTATTACGAAAATTCAAATTTACCATGATTATGTGAAAAGAAACATTATGTATATTGCTAAAAATATTAACAAACTCATCATGCCCACACCTATATCAAAAAAATTATTATTCCCATGCCTCAATATTTCATGACATAGAAAATAAATTTAATGTGTAGCAGGTAGTTAAAAAAACCTACCCATAATTATTAATAAATATCTCTATCACATAAAATAAAATAACATTACATATTAGATAACCTATGGAATAAATTATGGGTTAACTTAAAATATTCAAATAATAATAACTTATCAAATCATAGGATATAAAAATATAATTTCATAAAAGTATTAATAACCTAATAGCACACCTATGATGAAAAAAACATCACTTCATGGATGATAAAATATTTATGAAAAATTTAATATAAAGTTTCTATGTTTTTAAAAAACCATTATATTCATTTTTATAATAGACAATTCTTAAATTACCCAAAAAGAAAAAAATTCAAATTAAAGGGAATAACATTGAAAAAAAATTTAGAAACACTTCCAAATAAAATATCATTTAAAATACATAACAGTTTCAAGAAGGAGATTTTGTTATTAATTAATAACATTACTTTTAAAAGAATATATAATAATGAGACTTTAAAAATAGATAAAATTTTTCAAATGAAAATGTGGAGTATATGATACAATAATTTATTTATAATATATATAAAAAATTTGAAAATTTGAAAATATTATTATGGAAAATTGTAATTTCATTGACCATGTTCACACAAATAAAATTGATCACTGTTGGCCACATATCATCATGTATTAATACTCATATGACATATGATTGTGTCTAATAGTTAGGGTCTATGATGGTATGGTGGTAATATTATAACCTCATGATCTGAGTATAACATAATAGTATATAATAAAAGTAAGTAAAATTAATAGTATAATAAATGAACTATGGAAGAATAATTAAACCTGATATAATAAATGGGACGGTGTAGAATCAATAACATATACAAAATTATTACCATATCATGTCCTTATTTAAAAAAGGCAAATGCCACAGGATATTGCGGAAAAAAGGTATATACGAATATCTAAAAAAATAAACAAAAAATACAAAAATGATCACCACTAGATTCATTATCATAAGTCCTATCCTCTACTACTATACTCCATCGTAATATAGAATATCATGCATCAAATGATGGATTCTTACCTTTGTCCCTACTTACATCCATAAAATTTGTTTTGATACAAAACAATGGTCTGCGAAAAATGTGATATATACTTAGAAGCCCATATCCAATGGTGTTTAGAGTAATCTATTTGTTTTTTATAATATTAAAATATAAAATTATAACAATGTGAATTTTGAATATAAATATAAACGAGTTAGCTCAGATTCCAAATGGACACTAGGATGACACTACAGACTTCTATATAAGACGAGATATCACTGAACATGTGAGTATATATATATATATATCTATGTGTATATATTTATAGATATGTATATATATATAGTTTTTATAATTTGTTAAATATATATTCATATATATAAATAGTTATAATATCTTATACATGAGTAACAAATAAGACATCAATATATTTCCATAAAAATCACATAGAGTTATAATGGACACCTGACCAAGGTATTACATGAATATGAGATTACATTCCTATGAATCATTTGTAAATGGGATTCAATGTTTGATTGTCAAATGTTTATGATATTCTGCGTATGATTATAAAATGTATATGGGATTCAATGAACGAATGTCCCATGTGTATGGGAAACCGTGATCGATCATCAAATGTATATAGGTTTCCCAACCAGAGTATCCGAAAAACATGGGACCCCATTCCCATGTATAACATGTGTATGGGAATCCATTACTGGGTATCACAAATATATGAGATTCCATTCCCATTAATCAAAAGTGTGTGGCTCATCATCCTAGAGTATCTCAAATATGTGGAACACCATGTCTGATTATCACTACTGTATGCAACATCGTTCATGAGTGGAAAAATTATATTTAAATCCAAACATGATTGAAATATTTAATTATAACGTATCATTCATACTTAAATATAATACAATAAATGGTTTTAAAACTGAATTATAATTCAATTTTACAAAGATAAAATCAATCATTCTTATGAAATTCATGGGAATGGTCATACCAATCACAATCCATTTTATTACGACAATACATTCATTTCTATTGGGATACAACATCCATTAGAATGTGGTTCACCCACATTGATATTCAATAATTTGATGAAATTTGGGATAATATTCCCAATGTGGTGGCTTTTTCAAAAGAGTTTTAGCTATGAAAATAATTAGTAATATATAAGGATATTCCAACATAATTAACAATTTTAAAAGGAAAATTATAGTTTTATGGAATCACTTAGAATGTATGGAATGTTCGATGATGGTGGATGATCTAAAATAACTCAACTCTAAGGGAAAAATACAAATCTACCTACATTATATTATTAAGACACACATCATCTGTTTTAAACCATTAATTCATGATAAAATAGGTGAAATCTTCAAAATAGAAAAATTCCCTAAAAATAGGTTTTGTTAACTCAAATGGAGTTAGCATTAACAACATAGAGATAAATGAATAATGGATGAAATGGGATTGAACAACATACAAATACAGATCCAATGTGACCAACATAAGGATTTTTGGACCTCGTACTAAGTGGGAGGCTCAATTCATATTGAAGATAGAAAAAAGATCTCTAGCATTGGGGGAGGTATGATGTTCATATAAATGAAAAAAAGAAGAAATTTAGAGTAATTATTATATGTATATAAATAAAAAGGTGGAAAAAAAGTTCCTTAACTAAATTTTGTGAGGTATTTGTGGTCTAAATGTGAGTCATATGTCCTAAATCACTATTTTTAGGGAGAATTCCAATAGGTCTTCTGGTGTAAATTCACATTTTATGAAATTATATAGAAAAATATAGAAAAATATTCCCCATACAAGATCTTATATAGAATACAAATAGTATATTTATGGTTAATGCCTTAAATACATAGTTTATGGAGTAATAATTCTACATACCAACACATATAGAAGAACTGTACACATTATATATTTTGAAAAAAAACTAGGGTCCCAAAAAAGGTGTGAAAAATTAAGGAATCTCACCCCACAAAATATTGGATTGCACATTATCCCCATATTAAAATAACTATCCCTGAGATTCCCTTCATAGGATAGATGAGCATTACATGAGGACAAATATTACCACTGATAACATATTTCATCCTTTAACTCCAAATTCACATCTCGTACACAGCCATGCTGGTATTGACACTACACCAGAGGAACTGACTTTACTCATAGATCCTTCATGATCTGGTGAATTATATGTGTATGATACTCCTCAAAGGAAAATTCAGCTACCAGTTCAATATCCTTAGGATCAAAAGAATGAGATGAGTATGAATAATATCATCAAATATGAGAATCATGGATGATGTCATGAATGGAATGTTTACCTTTGGGGATGATATATCTAATAGGATAACAACATGACACTCTAAAAGATCTAAAATGGGATGACGTAATTTGGTTATAAATTTCCCTATCTCTTAATCCATACATGACCCAACTAAGGAAAAAATCTCAAGAAGTCTGGATGTCCCACCTCATGATCTAAATAATGGTGGTGACCATTGGCATAATACTTCTGTATAGGATATGATGTATCCATGTTATTTTTGATAATATGTTCCTTCTCATAGGTCTCCTGAATGACTCTAGAACCCAACCGCGCTTCCACTCCGACCTATATCCAACATAGTGGTGAATGGGATGATAAATATTATAAGGATTCAAATGTAAACATATGTATATATTCCTAAAATATGTTATTATAATCCCATATATAAATAGGTAGTTTTTTCTCTATTGAACCTCCAAAATCATGGATTAATATTTAGAGCCATTCCACCATTTTATAAACCATACCATCAAATTTATCTTTATTTATTGGTAGAAAGGATACCATTAAAAGTATCCATATACTAAGAGCCTTTTCCTCCCACATATAGAATAACAATGTAAACCATCTATACATGTCTAATAAAATTTAATAGTGTATTCCATGAAGTATTTTGATCTAAAAAATTTAAAACCTCTTCAGATCATCCACATAAATGTTATCCTTGATAGGAATAAACTGGATAACCTTTTTAAGCTAATGATTGATAAATCATATATGTTCACCACATTGGCGTGACCTCGGTGGACCCCTCACAATGTACATGGTGATATAATCCCATATAAACTCAATAATGGGAAATTACTACAAATTAGATTCCAATTGTTGGTTTATTTCCTTCTCCAACTTACACATAAAACACAAGATGATAAAACTCTATATCTTCCTTTTCATCATGAGAAACAAATACTGGTGTCTTATGTTGTTACACATATTGGTTACTCCATGGTTTACTAACCAAATGGCAGTATGAGACTCCCACATAAACTCGTCATGTATTTCTATTGGAACAAACATGTGTCCATTAATTTCCAAGAACTAATACATATCAAAAACCCAACCATCCCGTTTTTATCACATAAAACACTCCTCCATCATACCAAACCCTCTAGATCATTAATTTTTCACATCATTTCACATTATTCAAGATATTTTTCACCCATAAGGCTTCTAAAATAGGCTAAATGTGACACACTTAAACCACCATATGTATCTCATAAAACTGATCCATAAATTTCCACTTACTACAAGCCTCCTAATAAACCTATGTATAAGTATTCTGAATTTGAACATCTTAAATGAAATTCCCCTTCACAGTTTTATACCAAATATCAAAAGCTATGTAATGTAATCATTCAACGCATGTTCACTATCTGAGGTTCAATGTACACTATGTATTTGTGTATTTTTTTGTCTTTAGACACCAAAAACAACTCTAACAAGAAGATATTACCTCCAACAATGAATGACATGAACGACAGAAGATATCTCAAGATCATGCATCTGATAATTACTCCCAAGAGGCCTAAAATTATGATACTCGTACACCATGGCCTCATATACATACATCAGAATGGATTCCATCCCAATATATAACACATCAGATGAAATTGTATATGTTATTACTGGCTCATGAAGAATCAGGATTTTTGTTGAATTTAATCTTCCATTCAACACATTAAATGCACATTAACATTCTTTAGACCATGTCAACATGAACCCTTTAATAGTAATCTTATAATAGGTGATTTTTTTCATGATAATTCTTGAATGAAATATAATTAATATCTACCAATTCTTGAGAAACTACACTCCTCAAAGAATTTCATGTCTTTCTCCCATGAAAATACAACCCTCATATTATTTGGGTTAATAGATTATCCTACCTCTATGATGATATGAACTAGTAACTAAACCATTAAAATACAAAAAGTGTCATAAATTGATCATATAATATAGCTAGTTCTCCCTGAATGTATTCAGTATGATCACAAGATTTTTTGTGTTGTAATTTCATTTATTAGAAGTCACCATGATTTCATCCATAAAGACTACCAAATATGAATCTAGATATGGTTGAAAACCCCAATTCCTTATTCCAAAAAAACTGGAGTTGTGTTCATGAGACTAAAATTCATGAAAAAACTACTCTATCGATCCAAATATACTACAAAATTGTGTACAAGGTATGTCTGATGGTCTTATGAACACATAGTAACTCCTTGTCCACAAATAAATCATTGAAAAATTGGGATCTCTTCATAATTGGTTTAATTTTTTCTTTTATATGTTGTAATGGATAACAATTCTTCACCATACACATATTTAATATCCTATAATCAACAAAAATCCCAAGGGTTCCACCAACCTACTTGTGGAAAAGGATAGTTGAAGAACATTTTGATGTATTGGTCCATATAAAACCATTATATTCCATGAACTCTAGCTGCTTATTCAGTTCTTAGAGCATTGTAGGTTACATCCAATATGGGGGATTAAATACTTGTGCTACTCAAAGTTCTATATTTTTAGTAAACTATACCACTCTATTATAAGGTAATGTTTTAATAAAATCAAATAATAAATCCATTAATTGATTGATTATAAGAGAGAAATATATTTGTCACATTCCTTTTTTTAAAGAAGTCGTGTTCTGGTAAATGACCAAAAAACTAAATTTTTATTGAAAAGAAAAGGAGTTACACAAGATTTAAATTGGGCATTTTTCTATCATTCCTAACATAGAGTGATATTAATTAAGGAGGGAGGACATCATGATTGATAGAGTCACATAATGGATAATGTTTACACCCATATCCCATAAATGATGTCTCATTAGACTAAAAATTACCCAATAAATTAAAACTCTATTTGTGTGAACCCATCATAACATGTTCAATCAATTTTTTACCTCATCAACAATCAGACATAAATAATACACATAAGTATTACCCATGGAAATACAATGTGTATCATCAACCTATCATAGGGAATATAGAAATGGTGTAACATAATGGGGTACATGAAATAATGGATTTAATATATAAATAATATTATTAAGGGGGAATTGACATATATCCTTATAAAAATATGTCTAAATGAAGTAAAATAATGTATGTAGAGTGTTTAAAAAAATTTAGAAATGAGACACTTCAGGGCTGTTTAAGGGAAAATATTAATGAATCTTTAATGAGGGAAAATGTATAATTTTTGGAATAATCCTTGAATAAAATGAGATAGTTTTCCAATATAAAAATAATTTTTAATAAATAATAATGGTTTAATAAAATAGATTATGGAGAGTACTAGAAATAAGACTAACAAATTTGGAAGTTCCCTTTAAGCGAGCTTGATTATCGGAAAGAATTGAGAAAGGATCATTTTTAAACATGTATATTCCCATAAAATAATGATGAATTGATCTTGAAAATAATTTTGGAAAATATATATACAATAATAATTAATTATATAATAATAATTTGGACTTACATTCGTGTAACTAGAGAGAAATCACAACCCAAATGTAATTGGGGGTTTGGATAGATTTGTTACCTTATGTCTTTAGTATTCTCCCCTGGGTTTTAATGTCCTCTATAATAAAAATAGATTTATTAATACTATTATTTAGAACCTATATAACATATATATTATTTATTATAATTTTTTATTCATTTATGACAATTTATATGGGTTATAAATTTTAATTTCGTTTTTCTGGGTGATTTTTTTCATTATTTTATTATCGGTTCCCTTGATTTAAATTAGAGGAGTTCCTATAAAATGGATGAAAAACTCCAGAAGTACTATTATATGATATTCATAAACATAAATATTTTTTAAATGGACTCATATATCATTTTTTTATCTTTTTTGTTAGAGGATTATTCATTAGTAAGAATAATTATGATAAAAGTTCAGTTTGTTTTGGTAGTTTTTTGTTCATCATGAACTAGTATTTTTTTATTATTTATGATTATGAGTATATAATAGTTCTAGAAAAGAAAAATAATAAAATAATATTTGAAATATTTTTTAATAATTATAATTGTTCTATGACAATCCCTAAATGTTTAAATGGAAAGTAAATTTTTTTAACCACAACGGTGGTAAATAAAATCATCAAGGATGATGTTTTAATTTTTAGATTAAAAGAAGAATAATAGAGAATTGACTATGAATATTCCATTAACATATAAAAATACTGGTATATATATTATAATTGAGTATTTTTTATAGGTTATGTGAGAGGGGGATAATAAATAAAAACAACATAATAGATAATGAATGAGGGTTTTACCTCATGAATGACGTCTCCTTGGGAACCTCTTTACGTAACATTGAACTGGAATTTTGGTGAGACCATAATGAATATGTTGTGGAGAAGCAGTTTTGAAGAGGAATTGGGAGAAATATTATTCTTCTCCAAAATTTTTAAGGTTTGAGGTGAATATGTGGTGAGGTGTGGCATTTATAGTTGGATGAGAGAGAGAGAGAGAGGTGTTTTTATAATTTTATTCAATTTTTTATTTTCTCCCAATACCATAAAGATTTTGTATTAATGTGACTATGTAAAAAAAATAATTAATATTATTGTAATAAAATGGATTATGTTATCATACAGGTCCCAAAAATTTATGTTTTTTGATTAAAATGTAGAATAATAAATTTTCATATTTAACCATTCACTGAAAAAACCAACTATTTTTTAAAAATACAAACAACCATACAAAAAACATTTTTAAATGTTTTTATTTCTCAAATGGTCTACATATTATGGATTTTTTTCTAAATATGAGAAATTTATTTTTTAACTAAAATCATCATTTCATCAAAAAAAGCAAGTTTAATATTATTACTTATTTTATGGATACTTTAAAAATTATTTAAGGTCTCTTATAATTATTTTATGACCATAATAAAGAAAATAATAATTTATGAATATATTTATGAAATTAAAATTTCTTTTAAATATATATATTAATTATAAAATTGTAAATAAAATAATATATTCTTCAAAAATACCAACACATAATTTAGAATTTTTAAAATATTTATTTTATTATTCCATGATATATATATATATATATATATATATATATATATATATATATCATATTTTCATTTATAAGATTCCAAAAAAATATTTTTACACTAATTTGTTATGTTACTATTCTATTGGATATAATACAATTATTAGTGGTCATATTACTATTCCATTGGTCATGTTACTATTCCCTGATTATAGGATCCTTAATTTATATGAATAATGCTTATTTAAATCTTAATATATATGATTCATGTTTTTATTTCATTATCAATATGATGTATGAGCTTAATAATATATAACATTATTATAATTATGTAAATCCAATTGATAAAATATTGGGTCGATACATTCTTTCCCCTTTACGAAATTTCACCCTCAAATCACCATCTTACTCACTAAGGTAAAAAAAATAGTTGAGGGTATTTATCATTCATCTATTCCTCTAGTTCACATGATTCCTCTTCATGCTGATGAATCCACCATAACTCATTGAAATGATGAATTTTCTTTTTCCATAGGAAACTATCTCAATAGTCTAAGATCATTACTATATTATTTTCAAATGTGATGTCATTCACCATTTGTACCACCTACATATTGAGTACTTATGAGGTGTCATGTATAATGTTCCTTCTAAAACATACATCGAATGCATCATGATGTTGAAACATATTTTGTGGAAGTTAAAGATAATATGTCAAAACTCTTATGATATCATAGACCTAAGAGGGGATGATGTACCTTGGTATAAGCCTCACTTTCATCCCAATCCACATGACTCCATTCCTTGGTGATATTCTAAGGGTGAATTTGTCTCCAATAACCAACTCCAGGTCCCTCTGATAGTTCGCGACATAGCTCTTTTTTGACTCTGAGTTTCTTTGAAACAGTTTTGGATGCCATGATCCTTCTATGTCATATGTTTCACAAGATCAAGTCCAAGTAGTATTCATTACCCAAATTCATTCCAACATGATAGAGTTTTACATCTCTTTTCATATAGAACTTCATATTGATTTATATGAATAGTATAGTGGAATATGATGATTTATGTGGTATTTATTGATCCCTTCCTCATTTGAATTGTATTGATCACGTTCTTAGAAATTCCTCGAGTGTCTGAAGAGTCCATTAAGATTAAACATCAATTTTTGTGTGACTAGACATGATGAAATTCAATTCATTACTCAACGAATAATGAAGGATTATAAAAAATATATATTTGTACCATGGATCATGATCATATATTATTGAATGTGGAACCCCATGCAGCGTCACCAATTCCTCCACAAATATCAGGGAATGTTTTTCATGTGAGATATCTTCTTGATGGATGAAAATGTGACCAGTATTTTTGATTCAATACTTCATAACCCAAGTCTCATTATTTCATTTGGTTGTTTCTGAGATACTAATGTCATCATCCATAGTTACATTCTCCCATTTCTATGTAGGTATAGGAAATGGTCACATCGTCCCTTTAGACATTCATCCTGCTACTTTATCTTCCTAACATACCTAACACCTTGACATATACTTTTCAATCTATATATTCTTAATTTCCTACCAGAATTTATCTCAAATATCATAGTACATTTTACTACATCTAAAATGGATGGATCTTAATCACATTGTAGGTGAAAATACGACGATAATTACAATGGAATAAGTTCATACCAGGAATTCCAAATTTTTATTTTTATTAATGGTGGAAATAAAATTATTGTATACCATTAGACACATCAGAAGAGCGGGATCCAATAGTTCATAGTCATAAAGGTCTCTTATAGGATATTTACCATGGATATGACGTGGGTTGATATTTTTGGACTATATTGTCACCATAATAGAGTCAATTTGGAAATAAATATTCAATGAGGAAATTCAAAATCTAGAGACAAAATGTTTTTAGGAGAGGTAATTGAAGATGATCAATGGGGGGAATGATGTAACCACTAGAACATTTAAAAATGAAATTTAATTTTTGATTCATTAAATATTTTATTTCGTATTATAGGTATAGAAAAATATATAATACTTTAATCTTTTTAGATCAATTAAAAATAGAGAAATTTCGTATTTATAAGGTCATTTATCCACAAAATAATTGATAATCTATCCCATGTATAGTGACCAAAAATATTAGTATATAATAAGTATTATGATGAAGTCTAATTTTTATAGTCTGGATTGATGGTCTTGACTAGAAGGACTATTCCTAATTAATTCATTTAATCAATGGTTCTAAGGGGGATGGAATCATTGGTATTTTCACATGATAAATACCTAGATGAAATATAATAACATAATAATTAATGAAAATATTTATGAAATAAGTTAAACCATATGGACATCACTACCCAAAAAATGTTTCTTCAACCACCCAATGAATTTTCCATCATTATACATCATTCCATTAGGGAGTATGTAGGTTTAATAAGGGTTGTGTCTCCATAAAAAAATTAGAATGATTTTTAATTATTCTTTTTAATGAAAATGATATGTTTATTTATACATTTTCATTATTAAACTTTTATTAGAGTTGAGTAAAATTACATTTTGTTATGAAGAAGCATTATTTTATTTTTATAGAATATAAAAATTAAATTAAAACTATATTTTTGATAGATTGAATAATTATTAAAAAAATATTATTTTAATAAATTATTATTACTAAATAATATTTATAAAAAATGATATAATATTTTAATAAAGTTTAATATAATCCTTACAAGGTTGTGAAATATTTTTTGTTGTAAAAAAATTTATTTAATAAATGAGAATTTTTATTTGTATGGAAAATTTCATATATTTGGGGAAAAATAATTATTGTGTAAATATTTTTTTTGAAATAATCACATCAAAATTATCCAACTGAGATTTTTTCATACTTTTTCTAGATAGTCACATTTTTGGGTAAAAAACAAATATTGTCTAAATATACGGTATTTACTCTGACATCATAATAGTTAATAATTATTTTAATAAATACTATAATGGGAATATAAGGACAGAAATATATTTCCCTTTTAAAATAATTTTTTTAACATATTTAATTAATTTTATGAACCCTTATTGTATCATCCATAACGAATATTATATATTAAGGTTTTAAAATAAATTCTTCATAAAGATGACTCGCTTCCACATCCCCATGTTTATTATTTTACAAAATTTGATTATTTTCCCGATAAAATATAATGTTTTTTTGTAAAAATGATGGGAAAACCCATGTTATGAGTTTTTTATTTTATTATATTTTTGAATAGATTCAAAAAACTATGTTTAAAATTTAATAAATAATTTCCCATGAATTTTCCAAAAATACCCATCCATCCTCCCACAAATCATCAATAAAAACCCATTGATCATTGTGTTACTCTATATATCACTCTCTAAATCCATTCCAACATGTCACCTATCTCTTAAAAAAGTCCCCCCAAGATTTTTTAAGTGCCTTCTCAAGTTACGGGGATTCCTCCTATTCTTTTTTCAAGTACGTTCATTTTACTAAGTCATTTTTATTTACTATTTTCCATCTTGTAATACATTTTACACATCCAAATAATTCCCTTATGATTACCATGTATTTGGATAACCCATTTCCTGATCATTTACAACTTCTATATAACCATATGTTCACCTGTTATAATGTCAAAATTTTCCTGTGATTTTACATGAAGAGAATTGGTGTAGTGAATAACCATCCTCATTTTTACTCAATGTTATTCACCTATTTATACATGTATTAATATATTCAGGAAATGGATTTATGTAACACGTAATCCATAATTTTGGGGTTAAAACTAATTATATTGATTATAATTTTGTATAATCTATGTTCTGCACAAATTTATACACATAATATTGATATGTCAAGTGGGCCCAAAATTATATTTCCCTCCGTTGAATTTGTTAATGTTATTATCTAATGATATTACTTGTGTAGTTCATGGAATGTAATTATAAGCAAACTATGTTATTATTTTGTTTTGTTTTGAATTATATTATTCTTATGATGGCCTATTTTTGGTTGTTTCCAGATTCTTATGATTACTTGATGTTATCATCTTATATTATGGATTGATGATAACATCGATGATTAAAACCCTTTTTATGTATCCTTGATATGACTATTTACAAACATTTATTACATTCATCATGATATTCATACATTATTCCTTTAAAAGGGTTTATAGGTCACCCTTTCCATATGTTTGTCCCAAGGTATACCCGTGCAATATTAAAAGATAAATGAAATTTAAGGTAACATTATGGAGTTTATAAATAATAATTTTTTACCCATGATTCATGTTAATATGTTATTTACCTGATTTCATAGAGAAACAATGCCTCAAAATTCTATGGCATAGTATTATGAATATATTTAAGTAATAAATTATGGACTATGTAGTATTATTGATATGAGTTTTCATAGTTGATATTAGAGATAGTAATGATGATATTATGGGATTAGGATCAGAATTTTTTTTGAATTCATTTTTATAACAATAATTATTAAAAAATACCGAAATTATTGTAATGTGTATAGTATATGGATTCCAAACAAACAAATCCTTTTTCGGTTACTACCATTGATGTGGCTAAAATTAAAATCTTTTTATGGTTAGTAACTCCGAAAAGGCAACATTGTTCCATGAATTCAATTTTACATAGTTCACAACAAATGGGCCTTACTACACACTTAGGTTTACACTCCCGGGGGATATTCTTTTGTAAATTCATAATATATTTTTTAAATAATTTCAAGGGAAATAAATTACATAAAATATAATTTTTGAAAATATTTCTTGGATAACATTGATTAAATCTGAGAAATTCATAGATTAAATATTACATGTCACTTACATGTTATATATTTGATGCCTATAGTTTCCAAATTATATGTCAATGAGTTAAAATATTACCATCCCTATCTCTATTTTGGGTGAATTAAATCATTACAGTGGAAATAAAATAATGAAAGGTCATCTTATCTTCTAATTATGAACATCAAATATCATAGGTGACAATGGTTCTATCCATTCTTCCATGTCACATAAGATTAATAGAACTATTCAAGAAACACCTCAATACATGGATGTGGATCTATCTTTGAAAAAAATAGTAATTTATGAACCCCCATTATATATCATCTCCATTGTCTATAGTTGAGATATTAAATTACCAAAAAACAATCTAACACTCTCATTAGTGGATGTTGTTCAAATTAGAGGTATTGATTATCTAATATTTTAAAGAGACAATATAAATTACAGAGAATAATACATCACCATATATTTGAAAAATCACCTTCTTATTTGATAATAGTCCAAGGAGGGGGAAGAATTCCTTTTGGTATCATCCTCACAAGAATGGATATTATTTCCTTGTATGAAAAATTGAATATATGAAAAGATTCATACAATAGAATAAATCATCTTGGATGACATTAACATTGTAAAAATTATGCTAATGTATTTGTTAAATAATTATTTGGTATTCCCCCAAGTCATGAGGAAGATTTCATCATTGATAATATACTATAATATTTTCTAACATCCATGACTCGATATACCTTTTCTATTATTGAACTCGAAGATCTAATGAAGAAACTATAGTAAAATTTGAATAAAGGGTTTTTATTCCCATTTTCTTCACATTGGGGGGGGGGGTATCAATCGAATTTATTAGTAAGATGTTTGGGTAAATGTATCACTATATTTATTTTCATAAACGTAACAAGATCATAATAAATAAAAAATATCCTCTACCAAAATTTGGTGACTTGTTCGATCTGCTACCTGAATCCCAATACATTCTTGAGGCGGATCATTGGTTGATATATTTTGACGTAAATGTAAATAAAAAGTATATCCACATGAATTCATTTAAACTATTGTATTAGAACTATGTGTTCATAGTATTACCATTCAGACTCACTAGTGCACCAATAGTATTCCTATACCCAATGAATTTATACTTTAGGGTTTCCTCTAAATATTTTTTGTAGTAATAATAAATGATATTCTTGTCATCTAAAAGTGAAATGATGGACATGAAGAGTTTTTTAATTCAGAACTAAATACAAAGAAAATGTAAAATTTTATGTGAAGTACTATCAATGTGTGTTCGTAATGGTCAGGTAAATTTATTGGGGAATGTTACCACATGTAAATAAATATTTTTGGATCCTTCAAAATAAATGAAAATTTGTAATATCCTAGATTACTATATCTGATAAATCATTATAGTTTACAATGATTATATTTGTTTACTCTTTGATTTTTGAAAATCTTATTAGGATATTCAAGCAGAATAACCCTACTCACTGAGTAGTGAATGATGACTTTTAGGACTATTCAATGTGAGGAAATCAAAAAAACGGTTAAATAAAAGGCTAATCACTGATCATGTTCTGGAATTACCCCACTAAGGAAATATTATTTTTTCAATATATATGTTTCCAAATAGGGATTCTATTTTGTACAGTTGAAATATGATAATTTATTACCATATTCCACAATCAAGTGAATGATCAATGAGCATAACTACCCAACGTATGATGTGGAATCGAATGTACTGTTATTTATATTATAAAATTGGAAACATTATATATATGGGGAGATGTGTCACATATATTTGGTTTATAAAATCCTCGAGAATAAATTCACAAAAGGGAGATCATTATGTTCTAATTAATGTAGTTATATATCTTTAATAAATGTTATTGTTCAATCCATTACCATCATGGAATGGAGAACAATGTGGGTAATCCTAAAAGTGGAATAAATCCTATAACTTTATCCATGATAAGGATTAATAGGGATCCATTATTCTCTAACATGAAATATATAGTCATTGGAAATATAAAATCACCTTCATACTACCTTTACTAAATTGCATCTCAACCATTATTTATTATGAGGGTTAAGGATTCCAAAAATTATGACACGGAGGTATTGAAAAGAGGTAATTGATATTATAGAGTTCAAATTTTCTAATTATAGAGTAATAAGGCATGGAACTATGATATGTGTCTCATCAAAAATAATGCCAAAGAGTAAAATTTTGGTTGATGTGCATACATGATCATTCTCTGTACCTCAATTGATAACTAATATTTATATGGATCTAAAGCAATGCCTCTGGTGGGATAACACAAATATGAAAATTGACATTCTGATTCTCAATTCTCGGTATGCCACCGAGACATAGATAAATGATTGATGCCTAATGGTATCATAAAACAATTTCCCATACAATTATTGAAATGGAAAAATAGAACTATGTATTCCATCATAGGAATCCCTTGATATTTAAACATGGTGAATCAATATAGGTTGTAGTCGATCACCATATAATGTAAATTCATTTAATTAATATTACAGAATATTTCTATAATGAATTAATAGATATTATATTTCCTATGGAACTAATAATACTACATAGAGTACCACTATACATTATATCTCATAGAGATTTTAGGTTTACATTGTGGTACTAGAAAACCCTTCAGCAAGGACTAGATACGAGGATTTGTTTTAGTTCTTCATACACACTTATATGGATGGTTTAACAAAGATAACCATTTAATAACTAGAGGATATGTTGAGATAGATTCATTTGAAATCTATGGATTTGAGAACAAAAGCTACCCCTAATTTATATTTCATATAACTACATCATTCAGTCTTGCCTTCAAATTGAACCATATAAGAATATACATGGGAAGAAGTGTCAAACTCTAATATGCTTGGATGATGTGGGAGAGTGGGTGTTAATGGGATATGATCTAATATAGGAGATTAAGGAAAAGGTTCATACAATTTATAATCATATAAATCAAATCAAAATTGTCATAAATTCAGTGTGAATAGACATTAATGAGTCCTAGAGTTTGAGGTAAGAGTTAATGTGGTCCTTTATATATTTATATGGACAAAATTCATAATATTTGTGAAGTAGGGAATGGTTAGCCTCCTATACATCGTTCTTTATGAGATCCATAACTTCATTGGAATGGTGGACTATCAAATATAACTCCCACTGATCCTATATCAACAACATGATTTGTTACATGTATCCATATTGTGTTAGTAAAAACCATACCCTTCCAATTTAATGAACCTATAGGTGGTACCAATATAGAATGATCATTTCTATGATGAGTAATCAGTGTATATCTTAATTCAAATAGTCAACATTCTACAAAACAAGTGAACTAACCTTGTTAAAGTACATTGGTGGAACTAGGAGATTCAAGAACAAACATGGGATGAAAAAGAGAAGATGAAATATATGAAACCACATATGATTTAATTTATGAAATTAAATTTCAGGTATTAAATTTATAAATTGGGGAATGTAATGAACAAGAAAATTTACAAATGAAACTTCATTATAGAATTAATGAATTACATGTTAATTATTATACTTATAGGAAACACATGTAATACATTGGTTATTTTGAAAAAATAATAAAATATGTCTAGTAATATTTAAAATATTATTTGTCATCATAATCAATAATAATATAGACCTTCTACTATTATTGATAGTATTACAACATAATAAGGGTTGTTATGAAAATACATAATAATAGGAAGGAGAGACGGCTTTGACCAATAAGATCATACCAAATGAGGCCAAATTATTAGAGCATCTGGGGGAGATGTCCTGACATATAACTTTCCTTTTCCCAATACCGTGCTAAAATATGACTACTAAAACATGAAAAAAACAATTTATGATATATGTTCAATTTTATGGTATTTAAGAGAAAAATTTTGTTAACTGAACCACTAAAATAAAGCACCAACATTGTACATCTTACCCGAAAAAATGAATTAGTATAATAAGGGATTATGTATCTTTAGTATAGTAGTATAAATTTGAAAGTTTTACTTTTTATTAAAATAATGACTATTTTTAACCCTATCCATTATTACAATTTTATAGGAGTTTACGAAAATAATATTTTTATTCGAAGAGAAAAAAATTGTATTTTTTTGGATAATATAAGGGTTTATTTTGATCCCTCTATTTGAAAAATTCAGGAATTTTTTTTGAAAATTTATTTTCATATAGTATTATTATTAAATAATTTATATACACAAATGAAAATTTAATTTAATGAAATCCAATATAATGTATATAATGATCCGAAAATACTTAATGTCTTGAAAACCAGTATTTCTCAATGAATGAGAATTTTTATTTAAAGTGCAAATTATTATATTGGGATAATTATTTTGAAAATGTATATAATATTATCTAAATCCAAATCATGAAATTTTCCAATAGCCAATTTCTTCAAATATTATGAGAGAATGTCCTTTTAGTGTAAAAATTTAAAAAGGTATAAATATTTGGTATGTATTATGACAACATAATATTACAAAAGTGAGTAATAAATTGTAATAAATGATTCCATAATTTAAAATATATTTTTACATTAAAATAATGCCTTTTGAGTTATTTTATTAATTTTATAATCCCACAGTGAATCCTTTAATACCTATGTTATATACTACTGTTTTAAAATAAATTCATTAAAATAGGATCACTTACACATCACCGAGGGTATTAATTTAAGTATTTTGGTTGTTGTCCATATTATATTTTTAAAACCACTCCTCTTTTAAAAAATCAATTTAAGATTTCATTGTATGGTTTTTGGTTTTGATTATTTTATCATATTGGGACCAAAACCACAATTTTTATATTTATGTAGAATTCCCAGCATTTTTCTAAAAATAACAACCAATCCTCCCACTCTGCATCACTAAAAACACATTGGTATTTTCATTAATCATCTTATCCATTTTGAAATACATCACAATATTATAGCAGGATCTTAATAATCTATTAATATTTTATAATGTTCCATCTCAAGGTATGAGACTTTCTCCTCTAATTTTTAAATGATGTACTTTCTTGGTAATAAAATATTTTTATTTATTATTTTACATTTTATAATGGTATTTACCACATGGATATATTATCTTTATTATTTAATCAAATGAGATACCACCTTTCACACTAATTTTCCTTTTCATAAAACCCTTATGTACACCTGTTTTTCTACTGAAATGATCCAACAATTTTCCATTACAAAACATGGTTTAGTGGATTCATATCCTTATTTTCACTCTTAGGTATTGACCTATTTTTTCATATCCATCGTTTATTGTTGAAATCCATGTATATAAAATTCACTCATTAATCTTGGTGTTAAATGTGATGAATGATGTTCTTTTTTTGTATGATCTATGTGTCACTCAAATTCATGTACAAGATATGGATGTGACAGTTGATCCAAGAATTATATATTCCCCCAATATATTGGGCAGCTTTTTACCTTATTAGACTCCATGTATGTTTCGTGGGATGTTATTAAATGTAGACTATGATATGATTACATGGATTTTATCCTTGAAATAATCCTACGATTTCATGTTTATTGTAATATGCACATTCATAATTTTCCATGATGTAATCATCCTATATGATTCTTCGATGATCATATATGTGATTCCCAAAAAATTTATATCCATTTGATATGCCATATGACTAACATGTATTACTTTTTTAAGGTAAAAAATTTAATATTACCTTATAAGAATTTTTATCAATCCCCTTTCTTATGTATATACCCAGGTTATCCCAGGGAGTATTAGAAGTTGGATGTAATATATTGTTGTGTTTTGGAGTTTTTAAATATTTATGTTGTTACCGTTTTATATGTTAACATGTGGTGTAATAGACAATTTATTAATGTGTATAAATTATATGGGTTGCCCTACCCATGCATCCTAGGGATACATTTCCAGGAAGTAGGCACAGTAATGGAGAACACTAGGATAGATAGAGTGAAAAACTCATGGAAGTTTCCCGAAAGGTTATATAATACCTTTGGGTGGATTGGTTTGTTTCTTTATGAGTTATATATTATGGTCATATGTTATAGAACATGGGATAGTACCATTAATGATCATGGGAACCTGAACGAGATGGGATACATGATGTTTTCCAAATAGCCATCAGTAGATTAAACACTATGTGAATTTGTGGAAATTATTAAAATATAGATGACCTCTGAAACACATGTATGTTGTTTAAGGTTGTGACACATGTAAAAAGGGTGAAATTGTATAATAGTAATAAGGGATAGGGAACTGTGACATGAATTGGAAAGGAAAAATTTTTATACAAACAAACCACCTAGATAAATACACATAGTTTATGTTCATTATGAATACATCATTTTATTGTCCAAGAGCATGAACAATTGATATTTCCATTCATGGTTATTCAATCGGGAACAGAGCGTGCGATGGTATGCATAACAATGAGTGAAATGTTTCAGCAAAAGTACTTTATGAGCCTATAGATAATTAAGAAACATCCAAGGGGAGGATGAACACATTTTAAATCATCGATTATTGGGTCATGTGGATATAGTTTATGAATGAAAATCCTAGTCCATCTCTTTAGAAAAAGACATTGTTTTGGTGCATGGAATGTACTTATGGAATTCGACTGAGGCATTGAACACCTATATGAGTTGTGGGTGATAAGATACTTTTGACTCAACCTGAGATAGGTTATCGTCATGTCACTATGTATCTTGGGGATATAAAATCAACATACAAGTAGTAATTATGGAGAATATAATATTTAAATAATCTTACTTATGTAAATAAGAGTTTCAAAAAAGGGACTAGTTATATATTGATAAAAGAGGAATAAAATATGATCATGACTATTAAAAATTTCGTAACAAATAATAGAAGGTGGAATGCATGAAAAGTGTATGGTTAGGCCCATGATTAAGGATAACGTGTCTCTATAAATCTCATAGAATGGAATCAAACTGCATGTAGTCATTTTTTGTTGACAGGGTGGGTGATCAAAAACAATGTAATAGATCGGTGCCCTCATGGATGTGGACACCAACATAGTTTAATAATTTATGAATCATATAAAATTAGACTATCTCTGTATATATTTGTTTATTTAGAGAAGAAAAATTTCAAGTTGTTAAAAACATTTTGAATGGACCATATTTTACAAATGTCAAATTCAGGAATCCAAGACCTTTTATAAGGACTATAGATACATGTGTAATTGATTCGGGTGTTATGTAGTTTATTTAAATTCTACAAGGATAGTATTATATGAATTTTAGCAGAGGTTAGTGCCTTATTTAGTGTCAATTTATGTCATGTGATTTTCTCATAGTGTTTACGATATCACAACTAGAAATAATACCTGATGTGAATTCATATAAAGTACTTATTGATGAACCTCTTGTTATTGTGAGTAATAATTCACTACCCATCCATGGTGATAAATTTTTATGTTCTTTTTGAGTAAAAATTTTAAATAATAAGTGGCTCATCCCATTTGGGATCCAGCACTGGAAATTTTATTTTTCGTATTTTTGTGAATCAAAATAAAACAAAAAATTAACATAGAGGAATGAGTGAATGTGAACATTATTTTTGAGCCCCTAGGATAGTTTATTCTGATATTAATATTAATTGTGAGTTTCTTTGATATTTTTTTTCTCAATATATCGCTACTCATTTAGTCTCACTTGAAACCTTTTAACTCAAATCAACAGGAAATAAATGGATATCCCGATCAATGTCAGTTATCCCTTTCGAGGAAACACATCTTATATTATATAAATCGAGGTGTAAAAATTAACCTGGGTGGAATTCCATGTTTTCATATGATATTCCATAAAATAATTTGAGTGACTGTTATGATTTTTTTTTCTAACCCACCGTATTCTATAAAATAATATAGTGGTCTTTGTTGAATTGATAAAATTTTAAATTCTCTCATTCATGATAGTCTGATGTATAGTTGAACTAAATATAATATTTCGAAAGGACATTCATAAATAATGAAGATCAGGAGAATGTTTTGTTGTGTGTGGGAATGGTGGGAGGGTTTCCAAACTAATTAATGACAATGGATATCATGAATTTTACATCTTAACATGTTTTAGCCTCATTGAATTGAATACGTGAAACACATTTTTAAATGAAATTGGTTGTTTTATTAATAAACTAAATCTACCGAGATTTCAGTAGAGGGTGCAGAAAGAAGATTTTAATTAGTTGTATATATGAATAACAATATTACATGATGTTTTAGAGATTCTATAGATTCTAGTACATTATTTTTTCCCAATCCAAGTATGTGTAAAAATTCATTGTGAATTTCATGCTTTTAGAAACCATAGTAATCAAAATGTAACATGATATTCAGATATGGTGGGAGATATTTAAACCAGACAAATGAATACCACATATCCTAACATGAACCACATATAAAACAAGATTAATTTAATTTCCTTTAACAAATGAGTGAATAATTCCATCAGTTGTTTCACATGTAGATGATTTAAATTGAGTTCGATAAATTAGGTTGGATGAAATTTGATGCACATCAAAGGATATATATCAACACAACTAAACATGATAGAACCATTCCACGTAAAAAATACTCAAATTGGGGAGTTATCCAATGAAAGTTTTATTTAACCATAATGACTATTATGATGCCCTCCAAAAAGGATATAATGTTGTTTTTATTCATTTCTCTTCACTAGACATCAGGAAGAGTAGGGGAAATCACTTTTTAATGTGTTATTCAGTGATAATTTAATCTTATTATTTATTATAATGGTGCATGAAACATTTTTCTAGGTCATCCATTTAATAATTCATTGACTACTGACTGTGAGACAAATTTTTCATAGAGGTAAATCTAGATATTCAATAATGGGATGATTGAGAATCGTGATGAGCTCTAATATTCTAATAGTGTATTAACCATTGATTTTCATCATGACCTACTTAGAGCCATTCTTCATTTGAAACCTATGAACCTAAATCATAATGGCCAAAACAAGACCACTGATTATAGCATGACATCCATCATCATTGTTAGACCATCCCTTTGAAAAATTGAATAAATATGGCATGGGGTCCAATAAGGGATTGATAAGGGAAACACAAATTCCATCCTTATTTACATTAGGTAATTTTATCATTACACATGTTGGTATATAGGTGAATACATTAATGTACAAGTACATGTATGGTGTGTCTTTCTCAATGGATGTATTGGCCTCTTTGGGTAGGTTGATATATAGGGGGAGATCCTATGGGTTTTGTTTGTGAAAAGAAAATCTTCCAGTGCTTTTCAATTTATTAAATTTTATGGGATGAAACATAAATTAGTATATTACAAAACTACTACCCATTGTGCCAATATTATAGTCACTATGGGATGGATAATGACATGCATCAGTAGTTGGATTCATGATATTAGATGGATATCATGATGAATTTTTTTTAATGTTTATTCTAGACTTTTCATTCCAATGAAATGAAGTTAAACATGATGGGAGAATATTTTTTCATATTATAAATCATCATTAAACTACGGTATTATATAATTTTCCTTTTTCCCTCACAATTATTTATAGGAAATAATGCAATAAAGGATTTATCCATTGCAATCTCATAGATGAGAAATGATTCACATGGGAATGTGTCATGAGAACATTATATGGAATATATATTTATTGATTTCATTGACTTAACCATTTAATTCTTGATCCCACTTCAAGGTGATTCCTTTATTCAGTATCTTCGACAAGGAAATTCAATTCACTTCTAAGTTGGTAAAAAAACATGGAATACAACCCTATTTTTATTGAATTATTTATTGATATCATAGATTTCATAAATTTGGAGTTCAGATGATCTCATTAATGTTCTATATGATAATATCCGTGCCTATATATTAGAAATTAATCTACATATTTTTCCAAGGGTTACACCAAATGCATACATAATGGGATTAATCTTCATATTGTGAGAATATATTATTTCAAACATTCCATTAATTTCAATGATTTGTTCTTGATGATAGTGAGATTTGAGCACTTGATCATCCACATAAAACTCCAACATTTCTGCATAGAGGGGATTATTGATGTGATCCACTGATCCCTTATTCTTATCTCCCAAATTCTTCTAGACAAAGGGAATCACCCGATAACCATATGATCCATATGGTGTTCCTTATGAAATAGCCCATTTATCCATAGAATCTATATAGATTTTATTATATCCAATGGACTTTTATATGAATATGACGACCTTGTAGTTTATGGTTGCACCTATCAGAAACTCCATGACTGTGGATAGAAGATTATACATTTGTAATTTTTATTAAATAATGTCAGAAGTAGATAAAAAAATTGAGCTATCTATTATTCTTCCTGATTGGGACAATATTGGCCAGCCACAAGTGGTACTAAACATAGCTCGTGATGTTTTCTTTGATAATACTACTAGTGTCATCATTGACTAATGAACCATAGTATAGGTTCATTATCTTGGGAAAATATTTTGGTATATGTTGGCCATGTGGAATGAGGAGAGGGTATATGGTTACAAAGGGATAAATCCCCATTACCTCATTAAAATTCCATATAAATAAGATATTTATTCATCAAAAACACAATTTACTACTCTTGTTCATCGTGAGGCAATATGAAACTAATCAATATCAGAATTGGGTATTTTTATGTACTATGATTCACATATAATATTCCATTAATGGAATTAAAAATTTCTTCATCAATTTTGTAGAGTATTTATCCAATTCCACCTCATTATATGTATATGTACATGGAAGTGGATATTTTTCCTAAGGAAAAATCATTTAAGATATGTCCTAACCTTATAACATGGGTATGGAATCCTCAATATTGTATTATTATCTCCCTATCCTATGGAAAATTTAGATTTCACCCTCATTGGATTCATATAGAACATTTTGATAGATCCCATGTATCATATCCAATGTGGACTTCTCTAACACTGTCTACTCATTATATAAAGTCATTATGGCTTCTTAAACATCTAGATTGTTAATCCTTGTCACTAGAATATACAGTGGATATATTATTTACTAGGAATACAATAGACTTCGTGGAATTATATGGGAGAGATATTTATCAACCTTATATCTACATGTACCTCATTCTACAACAAGTTACATGAGTTCACTCATTTTTTATAGTCATGGTGAAATAATACTTGAATTAGGGTTTTTTCGATTGCTGGTGGTAGATGAGTTGTAGAAATGTAATTTTCATGTCACAATAAGGAATTTATATAGTGGATTCAAAATCATTGAGATTATTGAAATGATTATCTCCATTGAACTAAGGATAATTTCCATCAATTTTGAACCACATAGTATCAAGATATTATGATCACATGAGTCAAAGGGAATATAAACTATACTGACAGCCCCTACTCAACAACTAAGTGAATATTTGAGGAATTTTTGATAAGAATAACAAAATAATTTATTTAAGGGGATCCAATACCATCATAATAAGGTGTTGGGAAAACTGTGTTATGATACAATGTAGAATTTTTTTGATACCAAACCAGTAAAATAGGATTTTTGTAGAATCCAATCAAAAAAAATATTACTCTTTTTATATCTTGAAATTAATATGTTTTATGGGGTTATATTATTCATTTTATTACCCATATTGATGTGTATCTTGTTTAGGATGATATTAATCCTTGAGCCTATGTACAGTAATCAACAAATCGAATTAGATGGCGGTGTATATGGCCATATATGACTTGTTACACATATAACCTAATAGTGTAATTGATTTCCTAATATCCCACTACTTACATTCCTATATTTGGTATAATTTAGAGTAATTTACTTCAATATTGAATGTATATGGGATCTTCAGGACCATGATTAGGAACCTGCATTTCACCGATGATTAGTAGACCATGTCTAGAATTGAAATCCATGTCTGGATACACATGATGTGATTGATAACATCATACAAACATTATAGGGGCATATCTTTTCTCTCAATGTTCCGTCCCATGACATAAATCATGTAGGGCCCCGCTCATTTGGGTGGGGCACATGAATGGAATAATTCAACCACTAAACAAAAAAATTGTATATTTGGGGATGTTCCCAACTGTAAAATAATGAAATGGTTTCTGGATACACACAAGAGGATTCTACTATGTATTTATGATCTTAAATATCCCATAGAAATTATTACCTCCATGTCTATATAGAATGGTATTTTTTATCAAATATCATATTTGGTATTGAGATTTCCTACGAAAGTTTTTCCATTGTGACGATAGAATCATCAAGGAGCTAGAGGAGATGACCAGAGTGCTACACCACTAGGATCTATACAACAGTCCACCAACCTAATCAGGTACATAGTGGGATATTTATTCTCATTAACGGTTTATTTATACATTAATATAAGTGTTTCGAAACATCCTACTAATTCAATGGGAATGAAGATAATGAGAGTGGAACTAAATTTTACATTAGAATAGGATCTTAATCTTCCTTCCAATGATGACACCAGATTATTCAAGATATAAATGGATATGATGATGATTTTATTTATAGATAGGATGAATTGTATGTGAAGGCTTCTACATGGTTCAACCAAGTATGAATACGACCAAGGGGAAAGTTATCAAATTTTAATATAGATAACAACCAGTCTCACTTACATGTCTTATCAAGAATATATATAAGTCCACAATGTAAATTCCATCATAAGGGATGGCGTAACATTATGTCACTTGTGCGAGATGATGTCCCATTTCCAAAATATTGTGTTCTCATGATGTAGCCTTAAAAACACATGTTTTGCCAAATCATTTTCATTAAATTTTAATGATATAATTGTTTATTTTTGTACATTATATTAAATATTATCATTTTTGTATATTTATAAATAATGTTATCAATTATTAATTTTTTATAATTAATTGTGTATTTTAAGCTTTAAATTAGTTAATTTAGGTTTTAATTTATTTTATAGTAAAATTACTTTGTAATTAGTTTGTTATATTTGTCGGCATATTTAATGATTTAACATTTATTATTCAATTAATTATTTTTCTTTAGTGGATACATTATTTAATCTTAATCTAACATTTCAGGTACTAAAAATTAAATAATATAACCTAATAAATTGATTTCTTTTAATAATTCATTAATTACTAATTTATGTTTTTAAACAAACTAAATTTAATAAAAATTTATAATTTAAAGCCTTAATCCAATTCAATTACCCAAAAATATGATAATTAATCATCTATTTTGATTACTTTAGTATTTTCTAGCTGTAATAATTAATCTTTGTTACGTAAATGTTTAAATTTTATATTAAATATTATTAATTTAATTGATTTTATATTTAGTTTTTTTTATAAATTTATGCATTAAAAAATAATGGTAATAATATTATAATTTATGTTTTTAAATGTTTTTATAAGTTTATTTAATTATAAATTATTTATATTAATAATTAGTTTTAATTAAGTATTTTATTCATTTTTTATTTATTTTTCAATTTATTTCTCTCTGTTTATTTTGAAGTTTTATGGTGTCACGGTAAATTTATCCCCAGCTTCATTCAGGGTGCCACCGTGAATCCTATTTCCCTATCTCACCGGTTCATTCATTCACAATGCCTCCGTGAATTCAATTTAACTATCTGACAGCCCATGCGACCGTAATCCTTTCTTAAGATCTCAAACTTGTATGGTGCCACCCCACTGTGTCTCACACTATTTCCCATTCTCCTCATGGTCTCACCGTGTCTCTACCACATTAACATACCTTTACACTAAATCTCTCTTCTTTCACGGTTTCACCCAAACAGGTGCCTCCATCAATTCTATTTATCTTCCTTACCATTTCTCTATCTCCTTTAACCATGAATACATCTTACCGTCTTACCATAAATATCCACCATATCATCCTTTACTGTAACCCCTAGTGAGGCATCAATATCACGCATCACATCCCTAAAAACGTCGGAACACTGCACTTTGTCAAGGTTCTATCTTCCACAACAACTGTTCTTGCACAGTTTCCACTTATAGTATATCATCTTCTTACCACGTTTTCTCCCCTTTCTCACAGATGTTTCTACCCACATCCCTGCATATCTGAAGCATATTGTTGTTAACCTCCTCTCCACTAGAGCCGAACGAATCAGGAAAGTTGTTGCACACCACCATACATCTTTGAAAAACAATCCACATCCAGAAAGACACAATTATCATAACAAATCACATCCCCTAAAATCCACATTTTCCAAAATTGAAACATGGATCTAAAATCAAGATATTCCACCACGTTTTAACTCCTTCTTGGCCATTGAAGAATTCTTTGTTGTAGATGTTGAAACCTGAATCCCCTACTGCAATGTGGGTTGAGTACCACCGCCATTATTGGTTTTGAGTTTCTTTGTGGGGAGAGATCACTAAGATAGAGTGAAGCACGCCATCCCATCACATTGTATGGTCTAGAAGATATGATGTATGAGGGTATCTATTGAGCAGGGCTACACCAGAACAATGGTGAGCCGCTGTGGCCTCACTTAGAAGAACTATGATGCATAGCGCCGAAGTCCCTCCTTCCCCTGTTGTATGCCTTAATTTTTGGGAATGAAGAAGTGTGTTTAAATAATAATAATAATAAATTAAAAGATAAACTAAATTAATAACTTCAATTAAAAATAACTAAATTAAAATGTAAAACAATATTAATTATAAAAAAAAATCAATATAAAATAGAATTTATAATTTAATTAGATTTAAGAAACATTAATTAAAATAAACTAATTAAATATAATTTCTTAATTAAATTTAAATTAATGTAGAATACTAAATAATTATTTATTAATAATATTAAATACTTAATAATTTATTAGGAACTAAAATAAACTAATCTAATTAAATAAAAATAGTAAAAGATATATTTTTCTTAAAAAATGATAAATTTTATAACTAACATTAATATCTATAAATCAATAACATAATGAAAAATATCATTACTAAATATTTTATGACATTTAATAAAATAATGTCTTAAATTATAAATAATAATTTATTCATTGTTTTGTGCGTTTTTCTTATGCAGGATCATTCGAGGGATGAGAATAGATCCAGATTCACATAAAAACTCACCCAGAGTTAGTTACGAGTGAAAAACTAGAACAACATGTTAGTCATGAAAAAACCCACGTTTGTGCTGCCAATGTGAAGGAATTATGAAGTCGGTGGAAATGAGCGGTGACATGCAGAAGATGATGGAGGATATAAGAACATAGATTAACAAAATTTGGGGGGATATCATTCAGGGATTCTTTATTCCACGATCACATTAGATGAGAGCATATGTGCCCATTCACTTGAACGAACACACCAATTTTGAGTGCGGACTCCCTGGAGAATCACATGAGCATAGAAGGATAAAAAGGAGTCAGAGAGCAGAGTAGCTCTAGGGGCATTCTTCTTCCCTATATCCTTATATTTTATATTCTATTTTTGGTTTTTTTCCATGTTAAAATCAATATGATAATAAGATGATATCTTTTCATCTGGGAAATCAGATACTATTGGATATTATATTTGAATTCTTCGCATTATTTTCTATATTTTAGAATCATAATCAATTGGTGAGATTTATTTATGATTTGATGTTTAATTGTTCACACCTCAATTTCTGTATTTTAATTTCATAAATTGAAGATCAACAGGTGAATTTTATTTTGAAGACATTTTTTGAAGCTTTTATTTTCAACAACATTAGAAATTTACAGGGAGTTTATTTCCAGTTTTTGTTCTTTTTTAACTTCCAAACAGTTCGTCTATGTTTTGGTGTGGCGAACTCCAATACTGAATTCCCTGCCTATTGAGTTTCCTAGAAAGGGATTATTTTCGAATTTTCTTGAAGTGTGACTTGATTTATGTTATGAAGGAGTCAACCATTTCATCCAGTAGATTTAATCTCCCTAGTATTTCTTATGACCAGTGCTCCATTTTCTTTGAATTTGGCATGATTGGTTCGATGTATCTACTATATTTTATAGTTATTTAGTGTATGTTTTAGTTCCTTAGTCAAATTAGTTTTATCATCTACTTTGTACCACTTTATTAGAAATAATATATAAAATTTAAAATGATTTTTACCTCATTTCTGACAACAATGAGGTTTTTTTTGTTTCAAACCATTGAATTCCATCTACTTCCATCTCTGTGGATCGACCATGCACCACTACGCTAGTGTATGTTAATAATTATGATTTTTAGGGTTGTGACGACCTCCGGCCTCATCAAAAATTTGGCGCTGTTGCTGGATAAGGCATCTGCTGAGTAATCTAAGTGTTTTTAAAAAAATGTATAAAAAATCATATAAAATGAATCTATTAAACAAAACTGTGAACATTTGCTACTTGTGTTGCCGGTTTAAATTATGCTTGACTTTGAGTGAGTTCATTAATCGAAAAATTTAACAAATGGGTGAATTTGGACAACATTTTGAGTGTTGTGGCTATTAGGATCACACTACCTGGAAGTGTGTCTATAAAAAACCACTACAGATTCATTACATTGAAGAAAATGGACGATATGAGTCTATTCCTTACACCCAAGTTAAAATTGAAAAAAATAATTCTAAATTGGATTCTATAGTTGAACTAATTTACACTTGGTTAACTAAAACCCATGAAATTCAACATAGCGATTTAAAAGAGCAAGATAAAAGAATAAAAATATTGGAAAACATTTTCATGGAATTACAAGAAAGTGTTAAAGAACATTATGATTTTGAAGAAAAATAAAAAGAAATTTTTTATAAAATATTTTAAAATCAAATTAATGGGGAAAATGATAGTGAAACTAGATAAGAAACTATTTTGTTTCAAAAATATGATTCAATTGAACTTAATCTGTAAATAACCAACTCACTGAGTCAAAACAATAACATTTAAAATCCCAAAAATACATTAAATTTTTTTGATTTGGAAAATTATGAAAATGAATTAAAATAGATAAAAAAAAGATTTTCCAATTCATTACACCATTCCTTCTTTAGGTAAAAATCATTATTTTAGGAGTTTTGAGAATAAAGTCACTCGGGAAAGGATATACTAGAAAAGGAAAATTTTAATGTTAAAAATACTTCACCAAACTTTTCTGTTGTTATAAAAAATGAGTCTAAATATTATACTGGGTAAAATCTGGATGCGAACAATAAAATGGATAACATGGACTCTAAAATATTTGAACTTGAACTGAACACTTCAATTTTATGTTTTGAAACTCCAAACCCATCTATTTCTGAAAGTATGATGGATGATTAAAAGGATGAGGGAATTATGTTTAAAGAATAATTAAATGAAGGGATTTCATCTCCCAGTTCTCAGATTGATTGTTTGACTTAAACTGAGTGTGTTGTAATTGAAAACAGTGATGTTATACATGGGGTTAAACGCTTAAATTTGAAAAATCTGGAAATTTAATTTTTTAAAGCTGAATTTAACATTATTCCAACTAATGTGATTTTTTTGGAAGACACTATAGGCCGTGTTTTGGGAATTGATCATTTTGAATTTGAACATGAAAAGGAGGTTAAACATAAACTTGAATTAGTAAGAATGTAATTTTTTGAAGCAGTAGATGTTGAGTGTTCATTCACTGATGAAGAAATTTTGGAATAGATTTACAACATTTTTAATCCTAAATCCGTTGCTTGTCAAATAAATTCACTTCCTTCTCTATCACTGTGATCCTCATCAATGAAGGGTGTTGAGATTTCTTTTGATACTGTTAGTAGTATAGAGGGGGAATCTCACATGAGTTCCATTGTACATGAATTTTTCCATCACTCTATTGAATCTCCTTTGGAAATTTCTAATCAGAATTTACTGATTTTCACCCTTGAATGTGAATCTGTTAGTGTTGAAGTTGACGAAGATAGATGTGAGGACAATGTTATATCTTTTGAAGTACCCATTACATTGTTGTATCTTCCTAAAAATGTTAATTTTGAAAAATCTTAACCAATTTGTGATTTTGACCGTAGCATGTCCATAATTGATAAAGGGTTCTATTTATGGAATTTTGCAGATTATGGGAATTTGGTTTTGTTTTACCTATTCATAGGTGCCCATAGATTTCATTATTACATTAAAAACAATTAGGCCATACATATGTGGTGGTTCCTATAAATGAAACCACATCCACCTAGTGACTACGTTTAGTTGCTAGGTGAGTCTGACTAGGGACAATAAAACTAGCGTTGCATGGGAGGCTACCCATGGTTTTTCTTTTGTTTTAAAAAAATGTACTTAAATAAAGTCAAATTAAAGACATTAAATTCAGTTCTTCATGGTAGCCAACCCATGTTATTTCTTTTATGATTACTTTGATTTTTTTCTAGTTTTACATTGAATAATGTCTTTTTGTGCATCCTTTTGTATGCACTGTCTATGATGGTTATTTGTCTATGGTTTACAGGAACTGTGTTTTTAGGATTCTTATACTGTCATATAAGGAGTGGAATTCCCATGCTGAAGTAATAATTATAAAACTAGTCAGGGAATAATTTTACTATTAAATTTTGTTTCATTTCTCCACTCCTTAATGATTTAGAAAAAAACATGCTGCTTGTTTTGCATGAAAATTATACTCTATTTGTTGATCTTTTTTTTAAATTATTATTCATACTGAAAAATTATTCTTGTATTAAAAAAATTCTTCCTGGACTGTATAAAATTCTGCAACAAGTGTAGCAATTGAAATTAAAAAATTCTGCATATGTTTAAAATTCTGCATGTACTTCACTGCTGGAAACTCAATTTCATTGTTACTGAAATCTTTTCATGTATTGAAACAATGTGTGGGGGAGTACATATAGGTTGAAAAAATTTGTATTGAATCTGATTTGGGATGGGTTGTTTAGAATGAACTTTTTATGCAGAATTTAACATCCTTCTAAATAAAAGTTCTGAACATGCTTACACCCTGTCCACTGTTCACCCACATGATTCATGCCTTCTTTGAAAATTAATGGAAAATATTTTCCAATGGATTAAATGTTAATGTACGTACTTTCTAATGAAACTATTGATAAGTTATTCATAGTGGGAAAAAACATATTTGAACATTATTTTGACCTTTATACATGTCATATATCTACTAAAATGAAAATCTATTATGAACCATAATTTATTAATTGTTCTCCTCCATATTTGGATGTCATATTTGGGGAGAATTTTGGGTTTTAAGTGTGGGAGAAGGGATTAATTGTTGACTGCACTAAACTGTAATTAATTGAAAGCCCATCAATTCCCACTTCATATTCAATATTTTTGTAAAAAAGTTGTAAAATTTATCATAATTCTTTCTTAATTTTAGGATTTGATCTCTTGTTAAATGAGTCTTGCATTTGGAAAATTACCGTGATGGTAGTTAAGATTAGTTTTGAATATGAAATTAATGTGGATGGATGATTTTTGAGTGGTCTTTCTTAGTGATTTAATGGAAATTAGGTTTAGAGTATAATTTTTAGAGTAATATGGGTACCCTTTTAGTGGAGTTATGATCATAACCCTTGGAACTGGAAGTTTGATCTTGATTCTAGGGAACTCATTTAATTTTATTAATTAATGTAATTGATTTAATGATAGAATGTAAATGATTTTTCATTATTTTTTTTGAAACTGGAGTAGTGTGGGCATCTGGGATCCCACAGTGAGTCTCTGAGTCCCTAGATTCAGGGTGCGTTTCTGTTTACTATAATCCCTATGTACACTTTTAATAAGTGAATTCCACAGTTCTTAGAAAATGATACCTGGCATGGGAATAATGAACGCCTGATGAAGAAGGGTTCAATTGGTTTATATGAGAGTAAATTACATTATATAATTAGGGTGATTCATAAAAAATATTTTTTTGGAACATAAGTGATGAGTCCAAGCCAAATGTTATTTTGGTTGCGTATTTAATTCCCCTGCTAATTTATCTCCTGTCACCCCCAGTCTGTGGACTTAAGCATAAGTTGATGTTAGTCACATAGTAGTATCACATATGAGGCATGAAATCTTTATTTCTCAATTAATCATCGTTATCCTCAATACCATCTAAATATTTGGTTGGGGAAAGATTACATTTAAACAATTCATTTTCTAAAGCATAATGACAGTCTTGAAGTCATCTGTTGAATGTTCTGGACATGTTACAATTTGAGCAATTTAATTCAAACATTCTTCTACTCTTCAATGATAATAATCACCTTAGATTGATTGAGGGACAAAAATTCCTATGTGTGCAGGAATTTGATGTGGCCTTAAAAACACATGTTATTCCACATCTAATTCATTAACTTTTGATGATTTAATGGGTTATTTTTATAATGTATATTAAATATTAACACTTTTTTATTTATATCAATAAATTTATCAATTAATAATTTTTTACAATTAATCATTCATTTTAAGCATTAAATTTATGAATTTATGTTTTACTTTATATTATAGTATAATTAATTTTTATTTAGTTTGTAATCTTTTTCTTATTATTTAATGATTTAACATTAATTATTAAATTAATTTTTTTGTTTCACAAATATATTATTTACCATTAATCTAACATTTCATGTATTAAACAATAAATAATATAACCTAATTAATAGATTCCTTTTATTAATTCATTAATTATTAATTTAAGTTTTGAAAAAAACTAAATTTAATCATGATTTATAATTTCATGTCTTAATAGAATTAAATTATTCAAGAATATGACAATTAATTGTCTACTTTAAATAATTTATTTACTTATGGCATCAATAATTTAACTTTGTTATTTAAATGATTAAATTATATATTAAATATTAACAATTTTATTGATTTTAAATTTAGTTTTAGTTTTGTAACATTTTATGCATTATAAAATAATGTTTAAACTATGAAAATTTATGTTATTAATTTTTTTAAATGTTTATTTAATATTCAATTGTTTTAATTAATAATTAGTTTTAATTTAGCATTTTGTTCATTTTTTATTTATTTTTCAATTTATTTTTCTCTATTTATTATTCATGTTTACGGTGTGACTGTAACTTTATCCACCGCTTCATTCACAGTAAAACAATGAAACCTCTTTCACTGTCTCACTGGTTCACTCATTCACAGTGCCTCTGTGAATTTAATTTCACTACATCACAACCCATACCACATTTAACCTTTCGTAGGACCTCATCATTTCATTGTGCCACCCCACTGTGTCTCACACTATTTCCCAATCTCCTCGTGGTCTCACCGTGTCTCTACTGTAGTAAGTTCCCTTTACACCGCATCTCTCTTCATTCACAATTTCACCCAAACCAGTGCCACCGTCAATTCTGTTTAACTATATTAACATATCTCTATCTCCTATCACCATGAATTCATCTTACAGTCTCACTTTATTCATCCACCATATCATCTTTCACCGTATCCCATGATGCCACATCAATTTCACGAATCACATCTCTGAAAACTCCATCCCATCACACTTCGTCACGGTTCAATCTTCCACACCAACTATTCATGCTCTATTTCCAATTTTAGCATATCATCTTCTTCCCACATATTCTTCCCTTTATAGAATATTTTTTCATCCCACATCACTATATATCTAAAGCATACTATTGTGGACTACCTCACCACTAGATCCGAACGAACCAGGAAAATTGTTGCACACAACCATACATCTTTGAAAAACCATCCACATCCAGAAAGAAACATTTATCAGAAAAAATCACATCCCTTAAAATACTCTTTTTCCATAACTGAAAAATAGATCTCAAATCCTGTTATTCCCCCATGTTTTGATTTTTTGTGGCCTTTGATTAAGGATTTGTTGTAGATGTTGAAACCTAAATCCCCTGTTGCAAATAGGGCAGTGTATCTCTACCATTGATGGATTTGAGGAGCTTTGTGAGGAAAGCATACTGAGATAGAGTGAAGCACGCCCTCCGCCACATTAGAAGGCTGAATATATCTAATGTAGGAGGGTATCCATCGATCAGGGTTGCACTGAAACCGTGGACAACCGCAGTGGCCTCCCTTCGAATAACTCTGATGCACATCACCAAAGACCCCCGTTCCCCTATTGTGAACATTATTTGGGAAATGAAGAATATTGTTTTAAAAATAATAATAATAGATTTAATAAAAAAGTAAATCAAAAACATAAATTAAAAAAATAACATTATTAAAATGTAAAATAATATGAATTATAAATAATAAATCAATATAAAATAAAATTTATAATTTAGTAATCTTTAATAAAACATTAATAAATCAAAATAATTAATAAGAATTACCAAATTAAATTTAAATTAAAATGGAAAACTGAATAATTATTTGTTAATGAAATTAAATACTTAATAATTTATTATGTACTAAAATAATCGAATATAATTAAATAAAAATAGTAAATTATTTAGTTTTCTTAAATAATGATAATTTTTATAACTAATATTAATAACACTAAATCAATAACATATTGAATAATAACATTATTCAATATTTTACGACTTTTAATAAACTAACGCCTTAAATTATAATAATTATTTATTCATTGTTATGTGTATATTTTTTCAGGTTCATTCAAGAGATGGGAATAAGTCCAGATTCACTTAACTAACTACCTCAGAGTTAGTTATGTGAGAAAAACTAGTGCGATGTGTTAGTCATGAAAAAACGCACTTGTGTTGTTCACATGTGAGGGAATGAAGATGTCGGTAGAAATGATTCGTGACATGCAGAAGATGAAGAGGTATATAAAAACAAAGTTTTAATAGAATTTTGGGGGGACTCTTATTCAGGGATTCATCATTCAATGATCACATCAAATGAGAGTGCAGATACTCATTCACTCAAATGAACACACCAATTTTGAGAGAATACTCCCGGGAGAATCACATGAGTAGAGTAGGATAAAAAGTAGATAGAGAGAAGATTAGAGCTAGGGGAGTTCTTCATCCCTCTGTCCTTATATTCTTTACTCTATTTTTGGTAGTTTTCAGTGTTAAAATCAATAAGGCGATAAGCTGATATGTTCTTAGCTTGGTAATTGGATACTACTAGATATTCATTTTAAATTATTCACATTCTTTTAAATATTTTAAATTTATAAACAATCGGTGAGATATATTTATGATTAGATGTTTAATTATTCACACCTTAATTTCTGTATTTTAATTTCATTAATTTCTGATATACTGGCGTTGTATAATTTGAAATCATTTTTGAATGCTTTTATTTTCAACATCAATATAAATTTACAGTGGGTATATTTCCAGTTGATGTTCATTTTAAACTTCCAAGCAGTTCAATTATGTTCTGGTGTGGCAAGCTCCAATACATTATTCTATGACTATTGAGATTCTTGGTGAGGGAGTGTCTTCAAATTTTCTTGAATTGTGACTCAATTTAAGATGTTAAGGAATCAACCATTTCAAAAAGTAGATTAAATCTCCCAAGTATTTCATGTGATCAGTGCTCCTTTGTCTTTGATTTTCGGAATATTGGGTCGGATGTTTCTTCTATAGGTTATAGTTACTTTAGGGTAAATTTTATTTCCTTAGTCAAATTATTTTTATCATCTTGTCTGAAACACTTTATTAAAAATAATATATAAAAAGTAAAAAGGTGTTTACCTCTTTTCTAACAATAGTTATGTTATTTTGGTTTTAAAACCATAGAATTCACTCACCCGCATTCTTCGTTGATCGACCCGACACCACTGTGTAAGTGCAGGATAATAAATTTAATTTTGAGGGACGTGATGACCTCACGACTCACCATATACCATGAATTTCTTCCAATATGAAAATTTAATTCACCCTTGAATGGTGTGTCTGAGAAACCCATAGTAGGATAAATAGTTTGGATTGTTCTTAAAATTTTCCTCTTTTAAATTTTTGATCTCTAAAATCATAAGAATTCATTTCTCCTTGTAAACAATATATAATAAAATGACTTATTCTTACTTGAAGATGTAGACCTTATAAATTTGGTCTACAAAGGGTTAATCTAGTAAACACTATTTATATTCCTTGAAAAAATTATCAATTCGGATTTTAATTAAAAATGGTTCCATTTCGATGCATCTTCCTAAATTTGGATTAGCTAAGGGGCCAAATACTATATAAAAACCCATTTATACTCTTCCAAACATTCATGTAGGCATTAGAGGTTTGGTACAATCCAATTTATTATTCTGTTTTATGGCCTCCTCATGGAATTAATCTTCCTCATTTAATTATAATATTCTATCTAGGTAATTCTGTCAAATGAGGGATAGGTCTAGCTGATCCCATATGTTATAAAATGACATTACAAATAGAAAATCATGGTGAAGTTGATCATGTAGAGAACATTATATTCATTTAATCTAGATATGAGGTAATACAAATATTAATAATCCCATTTTTCACAAGGATATTTCATAAAACCTATCCTACAAAAGGTGGAGAGAATAATTTTAATGGATTTATAGTAAATATAATGACATATAGAGATGGTTACCACATAACCACTGGAGGTATAGTTGAGTCAAATCGCTTTCTAGGAGCATGTGGTTAGTTGATAAATCACTATTATGCACATAAATCAAATAACTTTCTAGGAGCATGCAGTTAGTTGATAAATCACTACCCTGATCATATATGGATACATTCTTGAATGGTAAGATGTTCATTATGGCCAATAGGTTGTTTTAATGTCGCTCATAGGTTCTACCAATAGTATGTCACATGAAATTCACATAGTAAGTCTATGATTGGTAAATGAAGGCCCACATGTTTCCTTAACTTGACAAAATGTTGCTTAGTGGTTATGGCCTTAAACGATATCTCATCCTCCTAAACAGATTTATAATAGTTTAATAAATCTATGAAGTGGTTAGTTTATGGGAATTCAAAGGAGGGAGAGATGAATGCCTTATTATTTTTGGATCCCTAAGTGGGATTATTTTTTTTAAACTCACTCATCCCCTATATAATGATATATTATATTGAGGCGAGTTGAACTTCAATAGAATTCCCATATTTGATAGGGAATATATATCATCTTATTAAAAGATAATGTTGAGTATCTATGGTTTTATTAGTGGTTTATCCTCATTTGACAATGCTAGGTTGAATCCTAAAATCTACCTTACTTCCATTGAAAATTTTGAGATAAGAGAAATGTTTTTTGTCCTAAGTTTGTTTTATTGTTTGCCCATGGGGAAAAGCAAACACTTAATTTCTACACATGTATTTTTTAAGGAATTTAGGAGCATTATCACTTCTTCTATATTAATGGATATCCTTAATATTTGGGTGCATAACCTAATTCCTAGTGATGGTGGATAAAGAAACATTTCACCTAAATCCTTTCTAATCTTCGCTACTAAAATAATGGGAGTGACCTGAATTTTATGCTCCTTATTCTTCATCTACTGTAGCTATATAAGTTTCCAACCTATGATAATCATTAATACATGAGTATATCTTACACTATCATTGTTATTTTTATCATAGAGATGACCTTCAAGATAACTAGTAGTCCCTATGGCCTGGGGAGGAACATCAAAGTTGTAGACTACTTTGTTATAGGGTATACATATTTGATTGTTTTTGGTTACACAATAACAATGTAAAGTAAACCCAGCGTGGATTGGTGATGGTTGTGGCCTCAATCATAGTCTAGTGAGGATGTTTCCATGTGTATCTCTGCGGAAGTAGAGGATATAGTGGTAGTTGTAGTATTATTCAACATTAGAATATAAATATAGGCTTATCCTGGGTGGGATTGTCATAAAAATAATTTGGTGTAGGATGGAAATGACTGATATTTACATGTTATTCTACTAGTTGGTTCCCTTATTCTGAAAAAATTTTGGTATATCATTTCCCTCCTTGGTGACTCCGGACAATCAGTTGGGCTGCCAGAGCATTTATGTCTCCTACATTCTCAGCATAGGGGGTAGAGTTGGAGATACAAAATTGGTAAATGATCCTTAATTTTTATTGCTGGTAATAGTAGGTGCTTTACACCTAATTGGAATTTATTTTTGTGGTGTCGGAGTGGAACCATGGTTTTGGGATCTTCTAAATCAATCCACCATGTGGGGATGATTCATATAATTTATATAGTTGAACATGGATATTGATCACCATAAAATTATTGGTCTTTCATGGGTTAATGGAAAACATAACCCAATATCCATAGGGTATTTAATTTTTACCACTTTGTCATAGGTGTGTGGGATATCCACATGATATTATATTTTATAGAATACAGAACCGTAATATTTTATCGAACAACCATTACTATACATATGGGTGGGAATACAATGCATTGAATTTATGCTGGAAGGAATTCTACAAGGTTATTTAACGAAACTCATGAGTACATATCCAATTAAAATGATTCCTAATGTACATTGGGTATGTGTTTCCTATTAATTGTGATATTTGATGTTACTCATCCTCTCATTTTTGAAGAGAGTGGATTCATATTAGGTTTACTAGCCTATTTATAGCCCTTTCTACCAGGATCTCTACATCGAACAACATCATGGATTATCATGATTCATGTCCAATATCCCTACTTACCAAAGAATGGAATCGTATCACCAATAAGTAGATATATGTTGCACCATGATTAGAGACATATAATGGGGTTTCAACACTTCCACACTAAAAAGTTATTTTCCTTGTCTTGTACTCCCTAATAGATTTATTACATGATCATGAATCACTTATATTGTTCTATATATATATGGACATTGGTAAACTACTTATCATAATACCTACGAAGGGTGAACACATTCTTTTGGATAAAATGATTCATTAATACATTTTTGTAACCATTTGTGTCTAACTTATCTTTCTTTATCATGATTTCTAGGGTGAAATAATATTCTCATCCCATAAAAGATTAATATTGGCCTGCAGTTAAATTCCTGGTAGGAAGTCTTTCATATCTTCCTCATGTAAGGATACAAGGGAATTTTAAGATCATAAACTGAGGAAATATATTATTTACCATTAATTAATCCCCTTACCACCATACAAAAAAGTTAATTGTGATAATAATATATGGAACCATAATCTGGTCATTTATTATGCAACACCCCTGCTTTGGGACAGTCATTATTACCTATATCAGAGCACCATCTACCCTTAGGTGTACCACCCATTATGATAGAGGAAGCCAAATATATGTGATTCCCTAATCTAAAAAAGGGGAGTCTATTCCATAAAATTACAATAATACACAAATATTAAAAGAATCATACAACCATTGAAAGTAGACAACCACCATAATATAAAACAAATACAAAATGAGATTATGATATCCAATGTTCTTATCATAAAAAAAATATATTCATTGATCTCATGCAAGGAAATTACAAAATAGTAAGAAAAATTAAAATACAATGTATGCACACTTGAATGAATTAATTCTTGGGCCTCACACACCCAATCTGTAAAACCCATCATGTTTCCCTAACATGATACTCTGCATGTTCTACACTCAAAGAAAAACAAAATATAAGTTTTATAGGTCCACTGTGGTTCCCATACCGGGTGTGAGAATGGAATCTAAAAAGGATTACACAATGTTACCCAAGTATATTCCATCATATATGTATATGTAAAATTTAAATTAAAAATGTCACATATGATACATAGAAGAAAACTCCTAAACATGCCACTATGAATCCCTACACAATAAGTCATCAGGTGATAACTAGGCCACCATGGTAGCTAATCATACTTCCATCATTTTAATGATTCAATACACCATATAATATCATCATTATAAAAAATTGATTCTCATACCATAACAAAATACTCATGGTAAGGTGATTAATAATGCCTCAATACACTACCTACAAACACTGGGTAAGGTCATATATCCATAATAATCTTACCTTCCATACTCAATCGAGGGATGTCCATAAGACTTATTATGTCACCCCATTTCCTAGCCCTAAGGTTTGTTGTCGACCCATGACTACTCAAGGTAAGGTCATGTTCATGTGCACTAATCCAAGATACAAATGGAATAATCCTAAACATAATTACTGATCGAATAGTGGATGTTCATCCCACATACCCAATCCTAGTATGGAATTCTCCTTGATAGAATACACTTATCAAAAAACTATCACCACACTAGTCCATACAGATATTCTTCAGGGAGGTCAAAAACACATTTCCCCATTCCAAAAAACTCTATGGAGGCCATCAAGAACAACATACAACCCCTTTGGAATATGAGGAGGCCATAAAAATATGAAAAAATATAGATCCCCCAGCCAATCACACAACACTCTAGTAGATCCTATTGAGCAAGTCACTCAAGAATTATGACCTCATTCAAGAAAAAATAACCTCACCTGGACGAACATCCATTGGTACCACCAAACCAGGCAACTTAACTTCTAATCTTTTTCATATCATACTTGATATCCCTTAGTGAAACATTAGAATGTACTTTCTTCTAATCCTATACCTATATTTCGGGTTCAGATCTCTATAAATAACTCTAAATACTTATATTCCCCCTACTTAAGATTTTCTCAATCTGTACCACTCAATATACCCGTGTCAGCCTCATACCAAATCCCCAAGAAAACCCCATGATTCCAACTAGGCCTCTAATCACATCTCCAAATAGATATCTCTCAACAATCCACTCTGAGGAAACACCTCTATTCCCAAATAATCACACATTAAAGAAAAAAAATTTCTCAAACACAAACTTATTATTATTTTGTCAACCCTATAGAGGGTGTTCTAATAATAAAAAGTAAATTCCTTCATTTATTCATTACTAAAATACATAACAACTCTCTCACCTGATTACTATCCTTGCATGAATCCACATAGGCTACATGTTCTGTTTTCCACATTCTGAGACCACCTAAAGGTCTCTTCTTTACTCAAACGCCATTATTTTCACTAAGAGAAACAGTAAAAGGTAATTTCTAACTCACCAATGCTCTAAGAATATTTTATCTTGACAAAAGAAGGAATAGAATATTCTTATATCATGTCCAAAGTCATCCCATGTCTCTAGTACTTGAATTTGAAATAATGAAATGAAGTTAAAAAAATCATAAATAATAGGAATATGATCGTGAATTAAAGGGTCAACTAAAATTTGACAACGTGTGAATGCATAATCCAAAATATATGTCACCTCTTCCAAGATTAATTCATTCCCATGTTTCCAATCAATATCTTAACTCAAAAATAAATAATTAATTATGAAATATTATAAATAATTTTTATTTTAAAAAATATGCACGAGGGATGAAAAACTCACCAGGAACCAATGTCCCTTGATAACATCAACCAAATGTACTAATAGGTTCTACAACAAACCTTTAAGATAATCCTTAGAGAAATCCATATCGAATGTCACCAAATTAATAAAAATATAATTTAATTTATTTAAAAAATAAATGAAAATTCACTATGGTTATATAACTCACCAAAAAATATGAGGTAGCATGACGACATCAACTTGAGATTCCCTTTATCAAGGCATTAAGAAAGGAACATAATTTTTTTTTGTTACAATATGATTATATATAATTGAAACTTAAACCCTAAATAAAATCATGTGGAATTAGTGGTTCATAAAAGGGAGGATAGGTGGAGGATAAAACAAAATAACTTACACTAGAACACCGCAAAACCAAACCAAGAACTCACCCCTACCACATGTTTTCATAGGAGAGCCACAGTTTTGGGGAAAATCCAATAAAGAACTCTCCTACCCCTAAAAAAATACAATCAGAAGCACCCAAAAGTGGAAATTTGTTAAAATTATCATGAAATAAATGAAAAATATTCAACCAGTACTCTATTGGGATTCATCAACAAGATGATGAGATGATTCAGGGATCTTGGATAGTGGCTAACCAACTGAATAGTTAGTCATATCTCGTTATCAAATTGGTGACATCTAAATTAACATTAAATTCCTTGGAAGCTTTGATCCTTCATAAGATACCTTCTTGAACACCCAACACTAAAAGACATCAAAAATCACCACTTATGAACATCTAAGTTCTCAAAACCCCAATATGATTATTTTTTCAAAAAAACAAACCATCCATCCAATGAAAATATAAATTTATTCTCTAAATAACCACACTAAAATGAATTAAATGTTAAAAAATCTAAAGAATTATGCTTCTCATACTTGAGAATGCATGGTAATCCTTGAACCAAATATCTGAGACTACCTATTTCATTGGTTCATTGATAATTAACCACATTCTATCGATGAATTCAGACCATGATTTTTCAATATAACACATAACACTCACAAACTATTCACTATAATAAGATCCACCCAATGTCTGCCAATGCCATCACAGAGATAATTGTTTCTACAACAATCTCTTCAGACACACCTAACCAACCTCAACTGACTCAACCTTATTTGTATGGTATTCCTCCCAATAATATTCTTTCTGTAAAGGATTATACCAATTCATAGTGCCACCCATCATAGGAATAACATACCAAATATGTATTTTATTGGTCCAATTTCACTCCAACCATATCCCAAAAATAGATCCAAATATTGAATACATTGCACTACATCCAAAATCAATAAAAAATTTCAGTTTGAACTATTATGCCCATATTCTAAAAACACTCAATTATACCTGCCAAATTACATCCAAAATAGCATCACATATTATAATTACTTATAAATCCTTAGAATCATACCAATATCTAGGTACCAAATATAATTCATTGGGTTGATCAAAAACCACTTTTCCCACTCATCATTCTCTCATTGTGAAGAAAAATACTCCATTGATTCTTATCAACCATAAATCTCACTATAACCACACTGATCTATACTAAAATGCACTGATTCCACCATATAATGGTTATGAATCTACAATTTTGTACATTAAAAGGTTCCATATCATGTAGTATCATATAACACATTGGTATTTAATTTCTACCTTGATTATCCTCTATCCACCCTTATAACATACCAACACTTCAGACATTAGGTTCATTCACAGATGATCGATAGGATGTCTGGAACCATATGAGTATATTTACCCCTACCTACTAAATACAATATGGATATTTATAGACCGTGCCTCATCTATTACAACATGTGAAGACTAGACACCATTATCCAATTCATACCTAATTTTTAGTCCATAATAACAACTGCCACCCATTACTGGATAACCATAAATGAAATTACCCAATATCTAATATTTAACTCTAAAATATATGACATTCTTTATAACGACCCATGGTAACTAAACATAGTGGGTCTTGTCAATAATACTTTTTGACATCCCTTGGCAAGGAAAAAGATCTTATAGATAATTAAATGGTACCTTGGTCTATATCATATTTCACCAATTTTCATTGAGGGATATCTTCATGAAATCGAATTCTAGGACACCACATCCAAAAGTGACTTTCCAAACAAACTATATACAACACAGTAAGAGTAACCCTAAACAAAAACCAATATATCCTTACCTCTGCTACACTATTGAACTTCTCAGGTTCATTCACAACCTAAACATTCACCAATATACCCACACACTACATGTTCACTAATTCACAACTAAACCAGTCACTTTTAATATCTATAGTGCACCATCCCATTTAATTAAATACCATTAACCTAAAGGAAATTCCAAAACACACTCTCTTTTTCATGGAAGAGTGACTCACAATGATCCACCTCATATTAAATATCTTAATTTCTACCCCAATCACAATAGATATTAATGGATGAATATTCCGTAAAACCTAATAACACAACCAGTTCACACTCCTAACAGCCAAATCCTATCTAAACATGGCTCACCTTCCAAACTATATAGCCATTCCCCAATACATGTTGGGATCACCACATTGACCATGGAATCTCACCAATGCTAAAGATAGTATCTTGAAAAACCACCAAATGGGTGTGATCTCAAGACCCATGACTGTCTACACAAGCCCCCACTACCCCACAAAAACAAGAAAATCATGAATCCACTATAACAAGAATATGACTAACTGCATCCTCATGCCACAATGATGACACCATAAACAAACAAATAAAATTGCATCCCAACTCCCTAGTTATTTAACTCATGTTGTTCCTCAACCTTTTCAGGATGTCAACATCCATTGGTAAACTCATTCATATGATCATATTTTCCTTTGATATCATATACTTGTGACAAACTCAGAAGGGTTCTATAAAAAATATATATAATTCTTATATTTACCCACAAACTGTCTCCATGAAACTCTAGAAAAAGGGATTACATTTCCATGACTAAAGGATATCTTAGACTATTATCCACATAAATTTCCATCAGAGAAAATATATCAAGGTTCCACTAATTATAAAATCATTCCATGTTATATGTAAAAAACTATATAATTTATTAATATAACATTATTAAAGTCAAAAAATAGTCAAATAATTCAATCACATACATGATGGAGAATTTCATTTGATTGAAATATTTTTGTAATATGACACAAGTTCATTAATTCTTTCCAATGGTCAAAGTGATAAAACCCTAATTCACATCATTGGTATAACCATATTCTATAAACATCCCATACATAATAGTATAAACCAATAACAATAAACAAGTACCCATAGTAATCTGGACATCCCACTATAATGGTGTTCATGACTCAACAGTCCGCGGAACATAAAAATCTATGATATATTACTTTAATGCATTTCTAGCATCTCTCAAAAATTTAGAAAAGGCTCTAATGAAAATTTTTAACTCCCTAGAAACATGACACACATTGGTTCCTTGACTGAAATGACATGTGGCCTAATGTGATCCTCCCTATATGTCAGATATTTCTATTTAGTGGAAGGGGAAACTATAAATAATTGTATACTATTCCCTTGAATCAAATTCATAAAAATATTATAAAATAGCTAACATTGATATCACATTAACACACATTATATTAAAAATAAAACAAATAAAAAAATTATATACCATGTGGGGATGCATTAAAAAATAATTTTCTATTAACCTAATTGACTAATAATAAATAAAAAATATAAAATAAAATTCCTAAAAATTTTCCCTAATATTATCCCTAAGCCTCAACCATCCTATCTCCAAAACACATTAAGCTTCCAAACCATGACCCACTACATTTTTGGTTTTTAGCCTAAATGTAAACATAAGATCTATACATTCACCATGGTTCCAATACTGGGTGTGAGAAATACATCTAATTAGATTATCATAAATTTCCCCTTACATATTTTATCATATACATGTTTTTGTGATGAAAAACAATCATATAACACACACACCCAAGACATTATGTGATAACAAAGAAACCATTACTCCCTGGGTAATCGGCAACTGGGTGCAAACTAAAACATAATGTAACCTGATCATTCATCCATTAGGACAACAAAAAAATCTACCACATTGTGTTATCATGCCATTACACTGATTACCAACCCTGACCTAAAAATGTAGGTAGTTATTCATATAATACTTTCATCCACCATCTATATATGCTGGTCAGAGTCATACATCCATGATTCAAGACCCATCCTTTCTCGTTGAAAGAAGTTCCATCAGTCTCGTCATGTTACCTTACAAGACAACCCCCATGGTGATACATTCACCACTAACAGTCAATAAATTTTATATTCATGTACATTTTCCCAAGCCAAACGTGGTTGGGTCATCAAACCGGAACATTATGTAATAGTTCATAGTAATCTCATTGACCCAAGCCATGTATACAACAATCATTGACCCAATAACCTCATTAGGGACTAATCATAATATAGTCACATTCATATAGACTCATTAGAGGATAAAAGTACATAAAAACATACATTTAGTGTATTTAGTGTACAATGATCACACCGAAAAAACCCTAAAAACTCTAGGGAGTATAAAATTTACTTGAGAACAAAAAGGTCTTATAGCTCTCTAGTTGATCGTAGAGAACTAGTCACTTGAGACCGACCACGTCAATATATCATTACTCACCTCACTTGAACATTCATTCATTATGTCCTATTGTCCCATCACAGACTCTACTCATCAATAGAAATCAATACATTCCACACATTAGTAACACAATAGCCAAGATGTTTATCCCAACCTAGACATAACAGTCAAGTCCACATCTCTGTCATGATCCCTTAATTCTCATGCTCTAGCAACTTATGGCACATCCCATTCTATACCTCCCAAATCCTCCTTAACAGCCACACACCATGTCCCTAGGAAAATCCCTCACCCAACATTAGGTTTCATTTCATATCACATGATATCTATTAACTAGAAACATATTATAAAAACCATTCAGCGTGCTAAATCCTATCTGTTTAATTTTTATTTCCATAACACTATATAAGAACCCATACCAACCTATATAAGGTGGTCATATCATTAAAAGTACATTAATTTATCTTGTTCCTTAACATAAAACCCAAACCTCTCTCAAATACTATCTTTCCTTACAAAAACCCACCTAGGGTACTAACACACTCATCCAAATCTGGAGACAAACCAAGGTATCATATAAGCTCAAGCTTTACTCTATCCCCTTAGAGACACAATATATGGGTAGTTACAATTCACTAATGTGTTGGGTATCTCTAATATCGAGTATAGGAGGTCAAACGTCATCCAATATCAATTTACGATGTCATCCCCAATCCCGTTATATTCTACCTGAACTCATTCAATGTATAATAGCAACACAACTCACAAAAAATACATAATCAATCCTTTATTAAAGGGACCTCATAACTTTATAAAGGATTTACAACAAAACCATATCTTCACATCACCATCACAAATATCATCCAACCCCCATCCAATCCCATATCTCTAGCTGAGATCATTTTTTTATACACATGATATAAATAATAAATTATAGACAATTAAAATTAATTTTATAATTTTTTAATGTCAGAATCAGGATAGAAAATCCCACTAAGAACTATCATCACATCAAAACCTAAACCAACTACATTATGAAGTTATAAATCACAACCCAAGTACATCCTCAACAAATCCATATAAATCACCACTCAATTAATCACTAAAATAAATTTTTATTAGATTAAAATATTATAAAATTAACAATAATAAAACACCTTAGAAAAATGGCAGACGATGTTATGAGAATGTCATCTAAAGACAAAATCTAGAAAGGCTACATGAATGACCCATCCATTTCAATCAATTCCACCATTATCCATTATAAAATTATAAGAATCCACAAAATATAATTGGAATTATAAGGATGATGAAGGAAGAGGTGTGGAGACTAAAATATAATATCATACCTCAAATCACCACCAAAATATAATAAGAACACTCCCCTTTCAAGGGTGTGTCAATGGATAACTAGGGGATATTTGGCCAAGAATTAAATCCCTTAATCCTGAACCCCCTTGAAATCATGATTCACACCATTGTTGTAAAAGAAAAATTACCCCCATAATAAAAGGCACCCTGGGCCCACTGGAAAGCTAATGGGGTTCATCAACTTGATGGGGGATCCAACAGAGGGGGGTGATCCCTGTATGTGAGCTCCTCTAGTCGAAATCCCATTGGCTAGTTAGTGGTAACTCATTGTATATTCCTTGGAATATGTACTATATTCATGAACAAAGGGAACCACAATACTTCCTATGGTTCCTTATAGAAATCATGATTCCCCATCTGATCCTTTAATCGTATCCAAAAATCACATCTTACATAGATTCAAATTCTCAAAACCACAATCCATTTCATGTTTTTCAAAATGAAACATTTTCATGAAAAATATTAAAATTCATTGTAAATGTAATGACCCAAAAATCAGTGGGTCATTTCATATAGAATCCCAGAATAATAATATGGGGATTCTTAGGCTTATCACATAAGGATTCGTATGTATTTCACATAATTCATTGCATTATCATCAAATGGGGAAAATTTCAATTATCATAAATGGAATCCTTGGTAAATAACTTAAGGTTCCCTAGGCTCATGACCAAAGGCTCCCCATTCTCATCCCATGTGGTATTTACTTATCTTCAATTATTAAATATGATCCTCATTACCTATGGTTCCCTAATCCATTCACATACTGATCCCTATAATCATAAAATGTGAAAGGATGGGTTTATAATACATTGTTGTGGGGGTATACCATCCTCATCAAATAGGACATTTTATGGTTATATAATTAGGAATGGGCCCTCTCAGGCTCATAAAATAGGAGGCATTGAACCTATTATTCTCGACATATAAGTGTTGGAATGGTTTGATATAAAGTGGGGATGAATCTTCTTAAGCTCATCACATAAGTTAAATAACAAATTAAGTTCATGAATGGGAAGGATAACATACATCCATCACCTAATGGTAGGCATGATTTACATTCTAGTGGTGCCACTCTAAAAGTCATAGTATTTTTCCTATAAGGTATGTATTTTTTCATCTCTAAAAAGGTGGATGGGATTGTAATGTTGTTTTTGTGTTGGGATTGAACCTCAGTGGGACATGCAATGTATCTTATTATATTAGAAATAATAACCCTTATAGTTCTAATTTCACATTTACGGTCATGTGGTAGGCCTATTCTAAAAAATTTAACATCATGTGGAAAAGATTATTTTTTATAAATTTTTTGAAAATAAGGGGAAGAAAGGTTCTTTTTAATTCGTGTTACATTAACTAAGATTAGTAAAAACAATCATTGATTTTTTACAATAAATTCTTAATAATTTTTATCTTGGAATCAATGTTAATCATAATGGTTTTCAATTTTGAAATTTAATGAATGAACTAAAATGAGATTGATGTGGGCCCATGTTCCCTCACCTTTCAGGAATTTATGATTTTTAAAATGATGGAATTTAAAAATTGTACATGGTATCAATTTAATTAAATTTTTCTCCATCATGAAACATGTATTTTCATGATTCTTTGATCATGGGAAAAAGTGTCCACATCTTCATATTTATTTTTATAAGAACATATCTAAAACAACTTAAATATTTAATTTATTTCATTGAGTTAATTATAATATAATCTCACAAATAAGGATCCATTGATTATTATTTTCATTTCACAATGTGAGAATGTGTAGGTGTTGTAAGATGAGAATTCTACATCCTAAAATCTATAATCCCAATTAAATACCCATGAAATGTCGAGCTAAGTAGTATTTACAATCCATTTGCTTACCTAATATTGATGCATCATTGAGCTTCTACACAATTGATAACGTATTGAAACTACATGAAATTATGTACTTACATGGCACCTCTAGTGACAAAATAACACTACTCATGTTATGTGAAATACTATAATTTTCTCCAAACTGCTTCCCATGAGGATATTTCCTCCATGTTTTTGCATGGATTTGGTTTTAAATGAACCCAATACCTTCAGATGAAGTAATTGAATTGGTGATGAATGTATACTATAATGAAAATGTATTTTATCATGATTTTCAATACATATTGTTGCCTTTATATAGCATAAAATCTACATGTAACATGAAAATAATGATGTTAATGGAGATATTGATATACTAAAGAATTTATATCTTGATAAATATATATATGAAATATTTTTTTTTGTTTCTAAATAAATTTTCAAACATATGATGATATGTGGTACTTCAATCATAGATCATATACCCAATATTATCAGCTTTGTTAATGGAATGATGAAATTTGGATCACATATTGATCATGTCCTGGATACTGATTGCATTTTATAATGTTCATAAGAATGGTTTTGGAAACTAATTTTGAATTATAAAATAAATGAGATAATGTATATTTTCCCTTAGAAACTCAATATATTGATTTTTGTTCAAAAAGAAAATTGAGGTACATAATTCTGCATTGTACTAGAATCTCGATGTGTAAAAATTTGAAACAATAAAAATAAAGGATATGTTTCAAATTTTAAAATTGAATATTATTATAGTTGGTGAAATTCATTGAAACTCAATTGTGCTATGAAAGAAATTGGGAATTTTTCATTATCAAAATAATGGACATTGGATAAGGGATTTTAAAGAGTTCCCTTGTGGTTTCAAACACCCCTTGGATAGTCTAAGATAGGTAGGATGTTATAGAGATCAATTTTAATATTTTAATAATTCTATATGATACCAACTATATTTTTTCTATAAGAAATATAAATATATAAAAGTTCAACATTGTTAAATAGATGTTGGTAGAAGCATGAAGTTTTCTTCTAGGTAATGGAGAAAAGAGTATTAACATATATAAGTTCAATATTTTTAAATATAAGAGTTTATTTTTACAAAATTTATCATGTCAATAGGAAATGAAGAATCCATTTTTAATGTATACTTCACATATTATGTGTACCTGACATCACTGAAGGATTATTATCGGGGAAAATTATATTTTGTAGTCAAATTTTCATCCTGGAAGGAGTTTGAGTCTTCTATCAATATACAGAATTTGCTCATATGGAAAGAAATGTGTTTTGGTCACTGGATAACATACTTTATAAATACCACATTGAGTGTCTAAAACAATATATTTGGTATTCTACATATGTGTATTTAATATTTGGGTTTCCCCACACCTATGGTTACATACATACGTAGCCTAATCATCTTCATACATTGACATATTCCTATTGAAATCCATATGTCTTATCTAATAAGAAGGAGGTTGGGTGTGTTATTTATAATAACTTTGATTAGATATTAAAAAAGATGGTATTTGTCCAATAATATTATGATTATGTAATCCAAGTTCATAATTTATATTTAATTAGGAATATTATGGCAATATATTAAAATACATATGATTTTATTAACTATTATATTATTGGAATGAGTTGTGGTCATCTATTAGGGTGAATGACATGTGATGTATTCATCCAATCATGGTCATCCAAACCTCAGATAATAGAGAACATATTATTATATATATATATGATTGGAATTCACCATGTACTATGATTTCAGGATTTTTTTTAAAAGGATCACATTGAAATGATTAGTTGTATTATATTCAACATGTGGACATGGAAATAGTGATACATCTATAAGACAGAGATCAAATCAAACCAATTTTTAGCTTTTGTAGTGTTTATTCTATTCCAATGGTTACTACATGGTTATCTTAATGGGTTTAATAATATATAAATAAAAAATCTACAATTGAAATGCCTACAACATAAGACTTTATAGTCATGTAAATTAGGACCTCGTTTATGAAACATTGACATATACACCAAATTAATTTTCCTTTTTATTTTTGAAGAAGCTGTAGATGAATATTCACATGGAAGTTCATATTATATTATAAATTTTGAATTAATTATACCTTTTCTAAAAATTATTTCAAAAAAATTCTAAAAAAATTATTATAGTTTCACATGTTATTTTGTATAGTGTGAAAAAAGGTGAATGCTCACTTTGATTATTAGGAATTTAGCACAGGTGGTAAATTATTGTAAATTTTCACTGAATGGATGATGATGAAGTAGTGTTTTAGGAAATTCCATTGGTCTGTCCATATGTTCAATATGGAATTTTTTAGATATTATGACCTTGTACAAGTAAAAAAGGGATTACAATACAATATGATAATTGTTGGTCTCGCCCCCATCCTATGAAAACTCAATATTTCCTAGTTATAAACTTGATGTTATGATTATTATGCATAGTTCGATAACATAACATGACTATTTAGATTTTTAAGATTTTTTATGATGATTTAAGACAATATAAAATGTTCAATCATTTTTTGAGACCCTCGTTCAATGTTTTATGTCTTTTTTGAGTTCCTTGAGGCAAATATAAGCTGGTTCAATCATCATTAGTACTTTTTGTATCAATTTTATAAAAATACCACATAGAAGTCCTAAAAATATATCATTATTATATATTGACTCTCTTATAAATTATAACTCCATTTTATATAAAATATTTTCATGATATTGGTCCTACCCTAGAATATTTTGATTCCCATGTGTTTTTATACATTCCCAAGAAGGATTATTTCATCTTTTTCTCTATGAAAATAACCAAACACTAGCTCAATTCATAGATAGGAATAGTATACATAGTAAAAATTATGTTATTATTATTTTTTAATTCATTCCATACATATGAATTGATTTAATCCATAATGGTTTTGGAGTTTTTCTTCGCTTTCATTTTAAATGTTAAAAATCCCTCTAAAACCATTCAATATATATGTTACTAAAACATGCAACGGTATTTATCTAAGATTAAATGAAAAATTGGTAAGATGATGTTTGAAAAATGATATATATATTTTATTTTTTTCTAGAACGATTGATTGATATATTTAAAAACATCATGGATCATGTCTACATTCATTAAAATATAGTCATAATGAAAGAAACATATTAGTTTTCTTATTAAAAGAATAATTATCATAAATTTATTAAATAGATAGTATGGAATAAATAAAAAATATTTACGGATTAATGTAATTGGGTTTTAACATGGTAACCATAAATTAAAAATCAGGACCCCATCATTGTATATAGTGTGATATTTGAGAAAATATATATTTAAAAATATTTCTTAAAAGAATATATGACATGGTCATACCACATGATTTTATTCTAACATAATAAAAAAATTATTAATAATAAATTATTAATAGAGTGAACTCAATGGAAATGATGTTGATGAGAGCGAAATATAACCATATCAATTGTTATTTTGGGAAAATTAATAATTTTTGAAATATATAATATTTCATGGAAAAAATAATTAGTCATTCATTTAATTAAAACCATATATATGATTCATGATGGTGAATTTTTGTATAAATTGATAATTGGTAATAATTATGAAAAATTCATTAAACTGATTAAAAAATTAGCATAACAGAAATATATGATTCACATGGTGGTTAAAACAAAAAAGTAAATTTACCTCTACCATGTTTTTTGTGTCTTATTTTATTTTATCTATAATAATAAAATTTCTATAATAATTATAAAAATTTATGTTTTAGTAATACATTGGAATTAATGCCTCCATTATACAAAGATCTAATGACAGTGGGATTCTAGGATATACTTCCTACTAGCCAGGAAGCCTAGGTTATGAACTATAAAGGTATGGTTTTGAAAACTTTCACACATACAATCCCATAAATTTAGATTTTTAACATGATTTTAAAAAATTTTAGGAATGGATTCAATGTACCTAATACATGATATATATTTAGATATATTTAAATTTGGTAGATATTATTTTTTTTTATGTAACTCAAATCATTAGTTTTATAACGTGTTATAAATAAATATGTTTATAGAAAAATTATTTTAAAAAATTTATAGCTGTTGGGTCCAAAAAAATGTGGCATTAATTTTTCCCTTATTACCATTATATGATCCTTTCTTGGATTAAATTATCTTAGATAGAGATAATTAATTATCACCCACGATAAAGATGAATGAAATGGGATATCCATATACCATACTACAATAAACACAATGGAGGATATATTATTTAATAAAATCCAAATTTTTTTGATGTATTATAAACTACCATCATATGGGGGTATGTAACGGATTCCATAAATTTTTAGAAGAAATATATCTCCTATTTACAAATACATCAATAGATCCACAAAAAAATCACTTTTAGAATTTGAACATACACACTATAAGTACAAATAACTAGTGAAATAGTCCATTTCTTTGGCCCCAATTAGATATAACATAAATTCAAGACAGAGTAAAAGTAAAAAAGATAGGGTAACTTTTAATCAAGGTTTTTTTATGTTATTTCAAGAATTCCATGTTCACACCCTATGGATGATCAGATGCATACCATTACAAGGAGCTCTAATACATTACCTGCTTCTTGAACTCGATCATAGTCTACATTTATTTCCTAAATAGGTCATCATCCCCAAAATATATTGAATGTTTTCCTTCATGTATTCACATTCATGGGTGGCTTATATCATGTTACCTATTTATGTCACGTGTTCGCCTAGTTGAAGCTTCATGTGTACCTTGTTGTTGCTTCACATAGTCCCTGATTATGTTCTAGGTTCACCATAGTGAAACCCATGGTAATATTTTTGTTACAAGTTGTTAAGACAAAAATATAGAAACCAACGATGTGGTTTCCATTTCAAATAACTCATATCCAGCCATTAGGATATGGGAGTACCAAGGTATTTCATCCAGGTCTATCCTATCATAGACTCTAAAGTATTATAAAACCAAGATCCCTAGTTTTAATTTCATAAAACAACACGAACTACTTAATTTGATTTAAAAAAACACTATCAAATATATGGATATAAACCTTGGTTAGTCTATATTGGGTAACAAAATGGTTATATCAAAGAGTTGACTATACTAGTTTGTCCCACCATGCCATCTATTTTCCTAGGAATCAATGTCACAAATAGACACACCATTATTACCCTTATAGGGTCAATATTCAACCAGTAATAATAATTGGATCCACACTTAGGCTATCCCAATTATGAGTTATTCCCATGGTAAGTAACACCCATACCTAAACTAGGTGGAAACAAAAAAAGATATATGTCCCTTCATTTCACACTAGAAACCATCCCTTAAAAAGGTTAATTCATAATGGTTCCATTCCTCCTTGAATTTTGAACCACAAAAAACTGAACAAAACTACTCTATACCATAGGTGATTTTCCATACACCCTCTATCATGATTAGTGATCCGTTATTATCTCTGGCTATCAATATGATCCTTCTATATCCATCACAAACCCCCATGAAATATAATGAGTTGAATGGTAATTTTTTGATCTTTCTAAAACAATATTAATCTCATAATACCTTCAACCACAACCTCGATGCAAATAATACCTTTATTTTGATCATCCTCATACTTTTCAAAAAATCCATTAGACTAAATTGTCATATTTGTATCCTAAATATACCTTCAAGTATAATTATCATATTACATTACTCATATTATTTAATATAATGTTCTCCTCTTATATTTAATAAATTCTTTGATTATATTTTCCCCACTTGGTTTCCTCAAATCCATTGAGTTGTGATACTTCACTCAGATCAAAAAACTATTTCAGGTGGAATCCCCCAGGAGCACCCCAAATATTTATTTTTTTGACTAATTTTTATGGTTAAAATAGAATGGGAATATTTGAAATAAGTCATATAAAATCATATATGGGCACCTTTCAACTATAAATTCATTACGTATAACATAAACCTACTTAGAATAGGTTCCCATCACACGACCTAAAACTAAAATATATATTTTTGGTAGATGAATGGACTTAATGCGAAGTACAATAGTTATTCTCAAATTCCATTAAATTGTATTATGGGGCCCATTAAATGTAACCACAATACATGAGTTTTGATTCCCTTTATTGGGATACATATAAAAAACATTTTTCAGAATAATCACTCAATCACAACACCCCTTCCTCTGGTCACTAGTCCAAATTCCTCTTTAGGTATAGATTAATTCTAGAGTTCCTTCTTGTGTGTATTTAATCTTTTATGTAACAAAATACCAAGATCAAATGAGAGAATATATATTCCACATGTCTGATATTCCCTTCTATCCATTTTTTTGTATGAAAATTTCTCAAAATGGGTAACTAGTATTTCTAAAGCGATGAATTTTTGGAAAATGACTTCAATATATAATATATTCCATGATTTAATAACAAAATATATCATGGGATAAATAATCCTCCCATCCACTTGACCACAAAAAGAGATGTTAGTTCCACTTTACACTACCCACATTTAGTAAAAGTAAGAGTCTTCTGAGACCCAATATGACTAAAAGGGGACTAAAAAACAAATCATTAACAATAATATGATAACAGAATAAATAATTATAAGAATGAATACATATAATTATTTCATAATAGGTAGTTTGAAGTGATTCTTCTTAGAGAACCGCTTTAAATACTATATGTAGGACTCCTTTCAAATAAAGAACAATAAGAGACATTGGTCACTCTGTTTGGTAAAACCAAAAAAATTAGAATGAAGTGATTATTTTTTTAATGAATGAAGGATTCAAATAACCGAAATGTTTAGTAATCATTATCATATTCATAAATTTTTCTTATATATTGTTGGATATCACTAAAAGATATATACCGATAATAATCAGGTTATGGGGAACTAATATAACTGATTTGTGTAAGGAGTTGTAAGAATAAGTGTCTTAGATTCGTATAAGATTTGATTGACCTAATTTTTACCTGAATAGTTATATAAATATGGAATTGATTGAAATTATATTTTTTATAGTGAAATATAATTCTTGAAATACTAATAAATATGATTTATATTTTTATCATTTTAGTGAGAGTGCATAAAATAAAATTCCTCTTCATAGTGATACAAAACATGATTATCACACAATTTTTTATTGTATATTATAACATAAATCCTCAGAGTCTTTCAAATATGTGTTGTTGGCTGGACCTATAGTTTAATATATTGACTTAAAATTTTGAGAGTTAGACCCAAGATGAACCATTATGAAAATAAGTATGTGAATACTATAGTAATACACTTCAATAATTGTAAATCATGGATATTGCTTTCCATGTGTGCACCAAACAATAGAATATATGTTAAAAATAGTGGAATATAATATAATTGATGAAGGGATATAGGAATGGGGAATTAATTGTTTTTTCACAATTCATGAAATATGATTTTTACCATCCAAATTGACTAATTCTGTTGTTATAAATCTATTACTATGTTCCTGCCATATATAAAAATATGATTTCAATATATTTTTAGGATAATAATGGATTAAAATCATTGATAATGTTTAATAGTAATTATATAAATGTGAATACGAAATATTATGGGGTTCATACTATTTTGAAACAACTATATATTATTGATAAGGATATTGTAATTAATAATATTCCAAATAATAAGGTGATATTAGTTAATTCAGATGCAACATATCTTCCAACATGTCCCATTGAACAAATAAACAGGATATTAGTTCAGTAATTCCATATATATTGGTTATTGAAATATTTCATACAGGGATATAAATTTATTTATTGATAATACATAAATAAATATTAATTTTAGTTTATTTTTCTAAATTTAGGTAATGGTATACGTTCCCAATATTGTAAATTGATTTGGTCACTTGAAAAAAATTTGGATAATTTATTCATGGTCTGTTGATCAACCCCTATTAGATCATCTATCTTACATTGAATAAAAATACCAATTCATGTCAATTATAACTAATCATGGTAGGTTTACTAACCTATCAGAGTTTAATCTTGTTTTTTTGTAAATTGATTCATGAAATGCTATACCAACAACGATAAAAATTTGATGTTTTTTTAAAAAAAATATGAACATTCCAAAAGAAATTTATTAACCAAACATGATGATGATGGTAAATAAATGTTGTAGTTTTTTAGCCTGATCACGTCTAAAAATATAATTATATAATATTAAATAACCTAGTTAACATTAATATTTTAATTTAATACCCTCAAAAAATTATGTAGTGAGTATTGAGGATACATGCACTATCATTATGCGGAAAATAATAATTAAAAACTAATGACTATTTTCACAAAATAAAATGTATATATAACAGTACATCCATCATTATAGTGAACTGGTTATTTAAATTTTATACTCTTGAGAATAATTATTATGATCAACTAGATTTTAAAGTAAGTAAATAATAGATATAAATATCTAATATAAATATGAAATATATTATTCATGTTAATGGATACAACATAAAATGAATAATATTTTATTTATCATATCTTTATATTTAAAATTAATTTTTTTAATTATAATTTTTAAAAAGCATTTATATTTTTTTTATTTTTTGTAAAAAATTTATATTTGTACTTAATTTCGATGCTCTTTAACTCTATATAGAGTAGTTTCTATAATATTTCCTCATATTTTCATCGTTTAGTTCTTTTCCCATGTGTTATTGGAAGAGGTTTGTGGTGAGAGATATGGATCGATGAAATATAAGTTATGTTCTCGAATATTTTGTTTAAAATACTTATTAAAATGTAGTTATCATGGTTGTGTTTTCATATAAACCATAATGTCTTAAAACACATATCCTCTAAGATTAAAAATGTATTTCTATAAATATATTCACATCTCCTGGTGCGAGAGATGGACATGAAATTCAAAAGTAACCACTTGTTTATTAAGTCTTTTTCAAAATACGTGTAAGATCCCTAACGATAGAATATCATGATCGTAATGTCATTGGACGGAAATGATGCAATCTTGTTTTGTATATAATCATAATATGGATGTAGTTAGTGATGATGGTATGATTTAAAGCAATGTTAGCTTAGAGGATGTTCATAGATCATCCATATTATAAATTTACACTATTTACTATGATGGAAAATCACTTTTCATAGATTCGTAGGTCATACTATGAATATTACTTCGAGTATATTATAAAACATCATCCTATCTAAAGTAGAAAGAAACTTGAACTCGATTTCAAACAATCAGAAGGGTATTTATCATGCACACAGGTTTATTACATTTAACATAAAAAACTATATACACATTATTTATAATGACGTGTCACTCTATTATGCATTGTATAAGTGTAAAAAGGTAGTGGGAATATTCCCTTCTCAACGAAATCATACATATACACTCTAAATATTTTATAGTGTAAGATATCTTTTTAAATATTGTAATTTTATATTACTTGAATATTACATAGGGAGTTGAAATATCATACCTCTGTAATCATGTAATTACTATATTCAATAATAAATATATAATTTTAGAGATGTTATATATTTGATATATACATCTTGTATTAAATCCATTTTGAAATTTAATTCTTGATTTTTTATGATCTTGTGAATTATTTATTTCATTAAATTTTAAAAGAACCATTAATTTTTTTATGTTTTAAAAAGAATATTAATTTTAATTAAATATTAATTTTCAATAATTAATGTTTCTAAAATAATAATCATAATATGAATTTTTTTAAATGTTCTCATAAATTTAATATTTATAAATTTTTTCAATATTTTCTTTATCAATGAATTTAATTTAATTAGTAACTAATTTGTTCTCTTCGAATATTTTTGAAAATTACACAAATATTTGTCTCATGTGCTTTTTGATATGATTATTTAACATTGTGGTTTTTATAAAAAGTTTAAATGTTTTTTTTTAAAAAATTTCTAAAATTATACAACTCAATTAACCTCCCCCTCCCCCCCCCCCCCGCAGTTGAGAAATGTTGCGATCACATTTTTTATCATACAGTATCCAATTACACTATTTGGTTTTATTAATTATTTATTTTCAATCCTTGAACATGTAAAAAATTATACAATAAATTACTAGAAAATATTTAATATTTTTTATATTAGTGTAAGTTTAAAAAATTACTTATTTATGTTTCTCTATCTCCTTCAACTGAAAATAAAAAATTAAATCTTTCTAGAACAATTATTCATTAATATATTTAGTTGCATGGAATATTGGTATGATAATAATAATGATTATAGGAGTTATTTGAGTGATTATACTAGAAATGGTTTTGATAAAAACTATAAATAAATTATATCAATTATTTTTACTTTGGGTTTAAATGAATTTAATCAAGTATCTTCTTCAGAAACTATGAATCAAATGTGGACCACCCAGGTTATTTCCCATGAAGAAATATAAAAATTGGTGAATATGAGATTACATATATCAAAAACCTAGTATGAAACTTTTAAATTATACATAAATGAATCTATATATTAATTTTAATTAATGTTCAATACGATCGTCAATACCATTATATATCATTTCTTGAAAAAGACAAAAAATCCTTAGGTTTTGATACTATTGGAAAGTTTACATGACAAATGGCGATGTACCACTATTTATATTAGAGAATCATGTGACATTGAAATAATAAATAAAATATATTTTTTGTGAATATAATGATCTATGAAGAGGAATTTATTTCTAAATACAATAACGAATATGATCCTAAATCTCATTTCTATTATGTTTTCACCCAAGGCGATGAATCCTGGTTTGGAGATTAGAATTTTTAATGTGAACATGATTATATTGATTGGTAAATCAATTAAATGCCTAAGAGGTTGAATATATTATATGTGAAAAAAATATCATTTAGAAGGACATAAAATATTAAAATAATATATTCTAGAATTGTAAATTGGATGAATGAAAATACATTTTTGGATATTTTTGAGATTTTAATAAAAAATACACATTAATTAATATTTGTAGAATATGGAAATTAAGAATAAATAATATAACTGTGATTATCCAAAAAAATCTTTTGAAGATACCACACACACTATTTCTGATGAGTGGTCCAATGAATAAATTTAAAATGTTTGGGTTGAACAATGAGAGAAGTACAAATAATATTTCAAGGTATCACACTTTGTGATACCATAGAATTTAACATATATTTATTTAAATAATAAAAAATATCAAAATTTTACATCTATTTGCGAATTATAATTGTGTTTGGATATGTTGGAAGAAAACCTGATCAAATTTAGAGACATGTACAAATATCTTTAAAGAACATTGTAAGAACCCGTACATTCTGTTCAGGTCTGTTTTTCATTTTCTGGTCTTTTGTTATAGAAAAGATGGAATTTTGGAAATGTTCTAAGTACACGACGTCTACTTTATGAGTACACATCGTGTACTTCATTTTCGCCAGAGACCATGTGATGGACGTGTAGTAGCCACACACACGACCATGTGGGAGTGACCTAGAGGATGATAAAGTGGAGTACGGAAACGGTTAGTACATGTCGTGTACTCCAAATGTACATGCCATGTATGTTGTTTTTTTTCATTACACGCACTGGGGTCATGTCTAATAGCCAGAATGCTCTTTTTTTAGGTCCCATTCGACCGAGAGCTTTGTACCGCTATAGATCTTCAATGAACCCCCAAGCCTCCTTTCTTCCTTCGAATCAAACACCGTTTGTTGCATTGGAATTGCATCGGTGAGTTCTCTCTTCTTCTTGAGCCTCGTTTCGTGATTTCTCCTCTTTCATGTGTTATGGTGGGTTGAAATTTTTATACATTTTCATATTTCATCGACGTTTTAAGGAGATTCAAGCTTTGAGGTTCTCATATAGAGATCTCCTAACCCTGAGCTAGGTGGTTTGTGCCTTTTCGTTCATAGTCTTTGAGTATTATGTGAAAATTCCACCCATACCCTTGAATGAGGTATTGCTTTTTTTATGGTTTTATCCCTATTGATTTCCAGCCATTCTTGTATGCTTCTGTAGAGGTAATTTGGATATGAAAGGGGTTGATTTCAATGATTTGGATGTATTTCCATTGCATGTTCTGTTTATGACTATTTGGTCCTATTTATCCAGTTTGGCTACATTTTCTGTTTTCAATGCATGTTTTTGTAGGGTGTAGAGTTTGTATTCTAACACACTTGTAATGCTGTAGACTATTTAGCCAAGTAGTTTTGTTGGATTAAATTTCCATATTACACTGATATGCATGTTGACCTACATAGGGTCATGTGAACCTGGTGTAGTAGACTATAAGGAGAATTGACCGGTTGAGCTTTCTAAGAGAGTATTTGAGCACTTTTGGCTTAAGGGGGTTTGGCTGAGTGAGCATCCTATGAGAGCCTAGAACCACATGGGGATATAAGAGGAATTGACCAAGCAAGATTCCTTAGAGAGTCCTTGATTGTTTTAGACTATAATAGGATTGACCGCATGAGAATCCTTAGAGAGTCTTTGATTTTATTCCAGAATTGTTTTGACTATAAGGGGAATTGACGGTGAGTGTTTTGTCGAGGAGTCGATGTAATGCCCCAACCGCAGATACCAAGATTCGGGGCATTATAATGTATCATTATCATGATCAAAAAAGATCAAGTCCCAAAATATATTTTAGTTTAGTATCATTTGATGTACTAGATACATTCATAAGGATTAAATTACATCATAAAATTGAAAAATACAACAACATTGTTTCCATAGACAACACTAAGATCCCATAGACTGTCCCTGCAGGTCAGTCATAATATACTTTTTCACCTCATGGGAAAAATAAAACATAGAAAGGGGTGAGCTCAGATGCTCAGTAAGGATAAAAATATAGTGGAAACATTAAAAAATAAGTATAAACTTTTAAGGAATGTATAGAACTACAAGAAAGACTTTTAAACTTGAAAATCATCATAACATGGAAAAGATGAAATTAAATTAATGCCATTAACATACTCACATGGATATCTACTGGTCGAATAATCACATGCAATATAAATTTCCACTTTAATAAAGATGGAATTCATAATATAGGACTTTAATTTATGTGTCAAGGCATCGGGCGAGGACAAACGGGCTAACTGTAACCGGACCCAAACCCGGAGAGCCTTCGTAACCGGAATCCATCCCGAAGAGCCTCTGTAACCGGACTCTATATCGGAGAGCCTCTATAACCAGACTCCAACCCGGAGATCCTCTATAATAGGACTCCAACCCAGAGGGTCTGCTGTAACCATACCCCAACCCAGAGGTCTTACTTTTTCTTTTCCCCAACCCGGAACATACTAGTTCAATACATTCATCATAAAAACAGGTTGGAATATAACATAATTTTTTTTAATAAAACTAGCATACTAAATGTCAATACATATTCCATAACCCATGAATTCTATGAAATGACACATCCATAGTCAAACATATCACAAAACCTTCAATGCAATATAGATGTTTTGTATCATAATAAATCAACTTCAAATAATCTTAAGATCCATCAAAGGATGTTGACATAGATTAAATAAAAACATTTTTTTATAAATATATATGTTGATGTTTTGAAAATATTTATGAGTCACCTAATTATAAAGGAAACATTTATTCTGAAAATATTCTTATATGCTTGTAAGGGAATCTTCGATGATGTTATAATGATAGAAAATTCCCGCACCCATAGTATAAGTTAAAAAAATTCTTACCTTAATTTTGTCAAAAAGGTCCTAAACTACTTTCTTTGAAAAATGACAGAATTATTCCTCTCAAAACATTTTATAAAAAGTTAAACAAGGGTATAAATTACCTTAACCCATAGTCTAGTAAATAGTAACTATGTTTTGGAATACATTTTTAAGAAACAATGATTTGGATGATAAAACTGTCCTAGTAAGTAATTATATATAAACAACCTCGGATAATGAAGAGATTGTAGAATTAAGCATTAACTTGTACTTCTCCTTGGATGTGGGTAAGATAACCTCCTATATAATGGTGAAATAATTAATATTAAATTATTCAATAATAATATTCATTAATATGATATCATATATGATATTTTAACATTTCATTGTTAATAATATCTTAGTATTATCGTCGTTTCAGGTGTTAACAGACTCGTTATCCTTTATATTCTATGTTATATGAGTCATATTAGTTATGGATAGGATGTATCATATTCATATTCATAATCATATCAAGTCATTATACATTATTGTTTTCCTCAAATGAAAATTAGTCTTGAATGGATATGATGGGGAATGAATTTCATCACGTTCGTGGAGACGGTAATCCGTACATAAGCACGAGCGACAATATCCTTCATTTGATATTAAAATAATATATAATTGGATGTTATATCATATATACATAATAATTATAATGTTACATTTATTATTTACATAAATTACACATCATTAGTATACCCATCCAAATAATAATGTATTGAATAACAATTACACCACGACGTGGAGACGGTAAGCCATATGTACACACGTATGGTGACATGTCATTCAAGGGAATGATAGAATAATGAATTTGGATGTACCATATTTATAATAATATCATAGTATATATAAGATACTTGATTTATTATTTTATAAAGGAAACAAAAAATTAAGAGGAAGTGTAAGAAGAAAGAAACATGAAAGAGGTGATGAAATATTTACCTCTACATCAGGTTATTCTTTTTGATGTGACCAAAAGGACTCCATAGATTGCATTTATGACTAAAGGAAGTCCTATATGATGAAGGGAGGACAGATGAGAGGGTATTTGGGTAGGGTTGGCTGAGTCAAACGGCTTTGAATGTGTGAATTAGAGAGAAGGGGAGTTCCCTTTTATAAGAGGGGTGAGGGGCACCTTAGAAAAAACATAAAATATTATTTTATAATAAATTCATTTTCGGGTTTTAATGGCTCCAAAGTGACTTATATCATGGTAGGGTGGGAATGGTTTGAAATCCTCTCAACCAGTAGGTTTTAGACAAATTTAGGTTACCATTAGAACCTTATCCTTTATATTTAACTCTAAGTTAAATAATTTATCATTTACCGTGTCTTCTTGTATGCTTACACTATATGATTAATAAACTTACTATAAATATCCAATCAAACCCAAATTGGTTCACTAATTTCATATATATTATTATATAATACATTTGGCCGAACTTCAGATTTTTAGAACCATTATATCAATTAATAATATAATATTTGTTTTAAAAACTAATTTATGTCAATTTTGACACTGTTTGGTATTTGTTTTTTTATAAAATACTAACAGAATTATTACTTCAAAAAAAATTTATTTAACCAACCATAACATGTCATATTAATCTATTAAAATAGTGTAATTCATAAAAACTCTCAAATTACATTTATTTGGATATTTATAATATCAATTATTTTAATATTCCTTTAATAAGGTAATTACTATATTCTTATTGTGTCATAAATAAATTAAATTATATAATATCTAAAATAAATAAATAAAATAAAAATATGTTGGAAATATTTTTAGCTTCCTAATGAATAATTATAGTAGAATTTATCGTATGTATAAACCAATATAATAAATATTTTAGTTATTAAACTTTCATTTTAACTATTTTAACTCTTCTTTAAATAAAATAATAATAAATGTCCTAATCTCTTCCAAGTGGACCTAAAGTATTATATTTTATTTCTAAGTTTTTTTTGTTCGAATTTAACTTATCCAATTAAATTAGGACATTTGTTAGGGTAATAATAATATCATTTTTATCCTTAATTACACTATTTACTTTTATCGGTGGTAAATAAAAGTAAAAAAGTTACTATTCACCAAAAATTATTTTCATCCTATTGAACCACATTATACTTACTGATATCAACCATGTATCTCAAATTTTTAAAATTTAACTAATCGAAGCATTAAGATTATATTTTTTGTAAATTTTCAAACTCTCCTATGAGGTAGGTATAAGACGGTGAAATGTTCTATAAAATTTTTATATATCTAAAATAATTACAAATTGACTCCAATGAATTTCATTTAACATATATAGGTATTATGAAATTTTTTTAACCAAAAATAATTTTAAATAAAGTAAATAATTATTTGAATAAAAATTCTATTTTGAAACTATAACTTACTGTTCTTCACTATTAATCAAAAATAGAATGTTTTCAGAAAAATAAAAAAAAATCACCTTTGGCTAATTTCGATATTCCGAATCCAAATAATAAGTCCATTTTGAAAGATAAAATTTATAAAATTTCAAAAGGTGGGTATTACTATTCATAACGGTTAGTTTTCTTTGTGTTGGTTGTTAGAACTCGGATTTGCATACAACACATGATATTGTATTATTCAAAGAGAAGTGTACCATCGAAGCCTGGGGTTTTACATTATCTCCTACTTCAATAAACTGCTCCCCCATAATTTTAATTTTTTCTTCGAAAATAAAAGGTGAAAATTGAAAACAACTTTTTGGAAAACCCACATCGAAAATAGGGTTAATAAAATTTTGTTTTAATAAGAGGTAAAGGGATATGAGAAAGTCATGACCAAATTAGGGTTTTCAATAGGAGAACATTTGTGGAAATTATAGACACATAATTAGAGGAAAAACGTAAATATTTATAGGGAGTGATTTAGGTCATCAATCACAAACAAGTGTAAAATTTAGGGCCTCAAAGCCATCAATCAATGATGATTTAAAATATCATTAGTTCAACAAAATATAAGGTATTAAGATAACACATTTTTGGTTTTAATATCCCTTCACTAATGTTTAAGAAATAATTTATTCACAGAATAAGATATATATATATATATATATACTTGACAAGTAGAGTTTCATCCTTCAACTAATTTCTACCGCAAACTCATCATTCACTCCAAAAGATAATAGAACCCAAAAAATTATTATATTTATCCTAATCATATAAGGTTCCAAATATTAACACATACCATTAATTGAACAAAAATATTTTTTAAAAACCAGGGACTTCATGTGTAGGACCCCGGGACACCCTGAGAGGGGAAGGGTGAATCAGGGTGTCAAATTTTTCTTTTAAAAGCAGGGATCTTGTTCCCACATTGGTAGGAACTAGTTAAATATGTATGATGAATATGATCAGCAATGAAACATTCACATGCAAAGAGATGACCCAGAAATTTTTACTTGGTTAACCACTAAGGGATACATCCATGGAGCATATGCCGGCAGGTTGTTGGTCATACCAAATTCCACTAATCATCACTAGTTTTGGATTAAAATGGTTCAGGAATAGTCACTATGTCCCAGGATTACTGTCTTTACAATGGTTCAGGGATAGCCTAGTGTTTCCCTTAGGTCACTCCCATTGACTCCCCCGGGCTCCCTGCCCTTAGTGAAGTCACACTGATTTTATAGACGTGAAGGTCTCTTTATCATTAGAAAATAATTCATCCTATGTTGAATGTAGATTCTCTGTTGAAGTCAAATTTTCACTCGTATACTAATCCCACTTTTCACCGAAGGTATCGGGCAATCTTCTAGTTGTTGTGAAGCTCCAAAAGGTCTGGTGAACAACAACCTCACCTGGCGCGCTTCTCCAAGACCTTCGCGCAAGTTACAAGAATGGCGCGCAAGTCACTTGCGCAGTTCATAATCGGCGTGCAGGTGACACCAACACACTTGCGAAACACTGAATCCTTCAACTCCAAAATTGTTTGACTTTTCACCTTTACCTCCCAAACCTCCTTGGTCGTGCAGCCAACAACCGGCGCGCAGCCTCTACTTGCGTGACCCAACAACCACTTGCGCGACTCAACCAATTACGCGAAGAGAGATCGAAAAATCCCAAGTCATGAACTTTGTTACAAATGAGGATGAGTGGTCCTCTATTTATATGAAAACCTGACTCCATGCGGGGTGGCTAACAAGTGTCCTCACGTCACGCAATTCCCGGCGCACATCTCCAACTGACCTAGCCTCTGTCGCGTAACTCACTTGGACGACCGAACCAAATACTTGAGTGACCCTCTTCATTTTTCTATATTTTCAAGTTCTGATCATAAAGAACAATAGGCGCGCAACTTTACAACCTCCTAGGCATCGGCGAGCAAGTCCTTTCTCTGCGCGCAAGCCACTTGCGCGACCAGACCAAAACTAGCGCGACCATTATCCCTTTGCCATTTTTCCATGTTCTGATCTTGAAAAAAATATTGAGGGAAAGTTTCCTCTCCTTCATGTATATAGCGCACAAGTCTCTTTACCAAAATCACTTTTCTCCATTTTTCGATTTTCAGCACCAAACATTTGGAAGACACTGTGAAACATCGCCACCATCAATACTATTGTCTGCTTGAACTGTATGATTACTTTTCTGGTACACATTCATAAATTCCACTAAGGATTGAAAACAAACAAAAACCATACTCCATGTCAGGCATAGCAGACCATGGTTCCATCAATCTCCCCATTTTTGTTTGTTGGAAATCAGAAAATAAATTCAATAGATCCCCATCCATTTGAAAACCAAAAACCAAGAATCAACTCAGCCAACACTCTAATTCTATGTGAGAAATTCTCGGTGAAGAAAACAAGAGAGGAAGCTTTAATTGGGTTCTAGTGTTTTGGATTTCTCAATGACGCCCACGAAGCATTACATGACCGATGTATTCCTTCTCATTCTTCTCATCCTATCACTGACACTGAATTCCCATCATGTCATAGGAGTATTACATGCCTGAACATGCCTGAATTTATTCCATTATCCCCCATTGACAATAAACCCAAAGATTGGTAATTAGTTCAATTTTTTTCTCAAACCATACTATCCCTGGATAGTATCTCCCCCACAATCCTGCATCACATCTATAAACAGATAAAAACAGTTATCATAATCAGGGAGAGGGGAATGTCGTAACCTCCTTATGCACTAGGAGGTGGATGAAAACTGAGGTTCAACTGATGCATTTCAAACACAGCCTCTGAAAGTGGCGTGGTCAGAATATCTGCCACTTTCTCATCAGTTCCCACATACGCCATTCCAATCACTCCTTTCTCAACTTATTCTTTGATAAAGTGATATCCGATTTCATTTTGTTTTGTATGAGAATGCTGAACATGATTCTTCATAAGATCAATTGCGCTCTTTTTATCACAGTGAATGACCATTGGTTTCTTTACCTCATCACCAATATCTTCTAGTTGTTGTTTTATCCATAGTAGTTGACTGCATGCCTTTGTGGCAGAGATATACTCAGCTTCAGCAGAACTAAGAGATGTACTTTCTTGTTTTTTGCTCAACCAGCCTACACATTTACTCCCAATATATAAGGCTTCACCAGAAGTGGAATTTATGTCTACTATATCACCAGCCATGTCCGCATCAGAAAACGTTGATAATTCAATGTGCCCGCCTACAACAAAATATAATCCAATGTTATGTGTACCATGAATGTACCTTATGATTCTTTTCACTGCCGCCATATGTTCCTCCTTTGGATTACTCTGAAATCGGGCCTCAATACTTGTGGCAAAGACAACATCTGGCCGTGTCACTGTAAGGTGCAGTAGGCTCCCAATGATGTTCCTATACATGGTGGGATCAACAGAAGCCCTATCCTGATGCTTTCCATGTTTAGTTCCAACTGCAATCGGAGATTACATTGGTTTCGAGTTTTGCATATTAAACTTCTTCAACAGCTCTCTTGCATATTTTTCCTGAGAAATGATGGTGTAATCCTTCTTTTGAATCACCTGTAGCCCCATTAAATATGTGAGCTCCCCAATCATAGACATTCCAAATTCTGATTTCATATGATTGGAAAATTCATCCACTAATTTCTGTCTGCTGCCACCAAATATTATATCATCAACGTTGACTAGAACCATAAATTTATCTTTTGGAGAATTATTCACATATATATTGTGATCCACTCCTCCTCTTTTGAAATCCAGCTTCTTGAGATTTGAGTCTAGGTGGGAATTCCAAGCTCGTGGCGCCTGCTTCAAACCATATAGGTATTTTTTTAGTTTGCAGACCTTTGTCTCATCAGTACCAAGAAAAAAACCCACTGGTTGTTCAATGCAGACTTCTTCTTCGAGTACACCATTCAATAATGTTGTCTTGACATCCATTTGATATACTTTATATCGTCTTTGGAGTGCCATGGCAAGAAAAATCCTGATTGACTCCGCTCTAGCCACTGGAGCAAAGGCTTCTTCAACATCAATGCCTTCAATCTGGGAGTATCTTTTACATACAAATCATGCCTTGTTTTTGATGACACTACCATGATCATAAAACATATTTTTGAAGATCCATTTGGTACCAATCACATTGTGACCTTCAGGTCTCTGGACTAGATCCCATGTCTGATTTTTTTCAATCTGATCTAATTCTTCATTCATGGTGTTCACCCAAGATTCATCCTTTGCAGCATCTTCGAATGAGGATGGCTTCACAACTGACAGAAATGCAGATTGTCTGTTATTCCTCATCCTTCTTGTTTGAGTTGGTTAACTCATGTCCTCAATTATGTTGGATGGATCAATCTTAGCTCTTCGATTTCTCATGTGAGGTTCAGTTGCATTCTCTTCAGCCACAGTCTCTTCAGCCACAGTCTCTTCTTCATATTCTTCTTTTGAGTCAACATCATGATGTGACTACTGAGTGTTTTGTAAAAATTCCTCTATTTTTTTATTTTTTTTCTCCACTTTCACATTCTTCCTTACATTCTATCACATCAGCATATGTCGTCCTTGAAGCATTTGTGGGTTTCTCTTAAATTATCTTAACATCATTTCTTACCACAATCCTTCCTAATCGCTTGATGAAACACTTGTAGGATTTCCTGTTTATTGGATACCCAAGAAAAATTCCTTCATCATCTTTGTCACCAAACTTCCTTTGATTTCCTTCGTTGTTCTGGATGAAACATTTTCTTCCGAAAACCCTAAAGTATTTCAACGAATGCATCCTTCCATGCCACAAATAATATGGTGTCATTGTTTCTCCCATATAAAGCCATGTTCGATTCTGAATGTGCACTACAGCTTCGACAGCTTCCTTCCTGTAATTGTGAGAGAGACCACTCTCTATCACCATAGTCCTGACTATATTGTTAACCTGTCGTTTTCTGCGCTCAACAACTCCATTTTTCTGTGGAGTTCTCACAGCTGCTACCTCATGTTGTATTCCAGGTTTTTCTAGGTAATTTTCAAACTCAATGGACGTTTATTCTCCTGCATTTCCAGATCGTAGGACTTATATTATCCGTCCAGTAACATTCTCGGCAATCCGGCGATATGTTTTCATGCAATCAAGTACTTTCCGCTCCCAATGAATCACCATTACACAAGCCATTATACTATAATCATCAATGAAAAGGATGAAGTACCTTTCTCCATGGGTTCCAGCAACATTTATTGGGCCACATACGTCTGTATGAATATGATCAAGAAGATGTGATGCCCTTTTCTTTGTTGCCCGATATGAACTACAGACCGGCTTCCCACGAATGCAAGCATCACAAGACTTTTCCCGTTGACGTTTCAGAATGGGGATATCCATTTCAATCTTCAGATTAGATATATTTTCCATGTGTTTTTGGTTAATGTTCCCCAGTCTTCGATTCCAGAAATTGTTTTCTTCTTTAACAGATAAATAGCAGGAGTATACTTTTCTGTCAACCTGATATAAGTTTCCATCTATTCTACTGCCTTTCATAAGAATATTCCCTGTTTTTCACTTTATAGTGCATCCTTTTTGATTGAAGGTTACAATGAGCCCTGATTCACATACTTGACTTACACTGAGGAGATTGTGGCGAAGGCCGTCCACATAAAGAAATTCATTCTTTTTTAGCTCTCTGTTAGCGATAGTAGTATTCACACTTCCTTTAATCTTAAAAGCACCATCATTTCCATATAGTATTGTTCCATCAACCTTCTTTTCAATGATCTTCAAAAGGTCATAATTTCCCGTCATATGGGAAGAGCATCCACTATCAAGGATCCATGTGATGCTGCACTTTGAAGAATTGAGGGATACATCTACAAGATTGGATTTATCGCTCTTCCTCTTTTCTTTACATGAGATATTGGATTGAGAATAGGTTACTGATGGCCTTTTAGTACTTTCTTCCACATAGTCTGATTCTTCATACCCATAATCTACTTCCAGTGCAGAAAACTGTTTGTGAGAGCAACACCATCAGGAGGGTGAAAACTAGACCATATTAGAGAGTTGTATGAATTTATCCTCTCGTACCTCTTCCTCCAATACATAGCTTTATGGCCAAAATTAGAACAATGAAAACCATAACCATAGAAGCTATTTCATTTTATAAGATGGTGGATATGAAATCAGTCTCCTTTGTTGACTTCCTAGATTTTTCCCATTCAAGTAGCTCCTTTCCTCTTCATAGTATGACATGTTATGTCCTAGATAACCATAGAACTAACACTACATGAGAGTAAATGTCATTTAACATGAAGTTCTCCTCATGAATTCTTCTGTGGGAGAATAGTTGAACTGCCTATCATTTCTGAATGTTTGGGGATAATTTTCAGTTCTTCTTTTAGTTTGTATTGAGCATTTCTTTTTCAGAATTTCATTTAATGTATTAGCATGTCCAAATTTAATCTTGTATTTATTTTGGCTCTCTTTACTTCCAGCCGTTGATGTCTCAACTTCATAGCCAATTCCACTCTTTCCCATGCAAGTGGGTCGTTGATCACTTAAGATTTTCCAAACCCCATCTGATCCACACTTGGCTCTCGCTAGTAATTCTGCATTATATAATCTTCCAAAATGAATTTTATTCTTTCCCTCATTGGTGGTTGATTGACATTAAAATTTAATTCAAAGAGTAATAACTTTTTCATCAATCCCCTCAACAGTCTTGGACTTCTCTTCCAGTCTAGATGAAAGGTCATTTATGAACATTGTTTGTTCTTCAATTTTAAGCATTAGTTCCACAACATCATTTGTGGTTTCAAGGATTGAAGACTGAACTCTCACTATTTCTTCTAGTCTTTCAATCTCTTCTTCAAGATCATCAACAAATTCTGATGATTCTTCCACCATTTCCTTCCACTTATTACATCTCTTACATTTATTCGCATGCTGGGAAAAAGCTTCCTTAATTTGAGTCATTGAATCTCCATTAGAAGTAATCTGATTATATCTTCCTTTATTGATCAAGGGTTCTAAGTTTTCAATGGTTTCCATCAGGGAAGCATGCTTTCCTGTTTTAAATTTTGGTTCTTCTTCTTCACAAAATTCAGTATCCTCATCTTCCTCTTCACAGACAAAACTCTTCCCCTTTATTTTATTTCTAGATTTGAAGTGTTCATTTTTGAAAAATCATTTTCAAGGCTTTTCGATGTTCTCATCTTCACTATATTAATTATTGATCTTTCTTAAACACTGAGAAGCAATCTGCCCAACTTTTCCACAATGAAAACATGCGAGAAGTAACTTCCCTTTGAATTTTCCTTTTCCCTTGTGGAACTTCTTTGCAATGAGAGAATTTTTTTTTCTTCATCCTCACCGCTACCATATTTTTAGATTTTAAGTTTATCCATGGCCTTGAACGCCATTTCATTCCTCACACGAGTCGTAGAATCTTCTGGTTTGACTCTCATTTCATATGCTACCAAGCTGCTCAGTAGATCATCTAGGGAAAGTTTGGAAAGATATCATTCCTAATGGGCTGCCACCATAGCATTGTACAGGGGTGTAAGTTTTCTTTATATTTTATTTACATTAAGAACGTCTTTGATTTCTTTGACTAGACCCTGAATTTCTCCAACCACTTCAGTAATTTGATTGAAGAATGAGTCTGCATTCTCGTCTGGATGTATATTCAGATCATCAAACCGATTGTCCACGGATTGTAATTTTTCCTCCTCCACTTTGCTATCTCCTTCATAAATATTTTTGAGTTTATAACACATGGATTTTTATAAGGTGAAACTCATCACCGTTAGATAGATCTTATCATAAAGGGCTGCGGTGAGTGCATTTTGTGCTTTAGCATCTGCATCATGAATTTTACTGCCTCCATCAGTCATATCCATGCCTATTGGATCAATGACATTTATACCTTGCAAAGTGGAAAACAGAACTTCCATTCCAAGGGATCTTAGATGAGTTCTCATTCGGTTCTTCAAAATATGAAAATTACTTCCATTGAAAAGAGGGACTCCCCTGACATTGACTGCATTCTCCATAACGACTAAGGATAGATTCAACACCAGCAACCTTTACCCTCTGATACCACTTGTAGGACCCCGGGACACCCTAATAGGGGAGGGTGAATCAGGGTGTTAACTTTTTCATTTAAAATTAAGGATCGTCTTCCCATGTTGGTAGGAACTAGTTAAATATATTTGATGAATATGACCAGTAATGAAACATTCACATGCAAATAGATTACACATCAATTTTTACTTGGTTCACCAATAAGGGCTACGTCTAGGGAGAATTCGCCAACAAATTTTCGGTCATACCAAATTCCACTAATCTTCACTAGTTGTGGATTACAATGGTTCGGGAACAGTCATTCTGTCCTAGGCTCGCTACCTTTACAATTGTTCAGGGATAGCTCACTGCTTCCCTTGGGTCACTCCCATTGACTCCCCTGGCTCACTGCCCTTGGTGAAGTAACACTCAGTTTAAAGACGTGAAGGTCTCTTCATCATTGAAAAAGAATGCATCCTCTGTTGAATGTAGATGATCTGTTTAAGTCCAACTTTCACTCGTATACTAATCCAACTTTTCACCAAAGGTATCAGACAATCTTCCAGTTGTTGTGATGCTCTAAAAGGTCTGGTGTACAACAACCTCACCTGGCGCACTTCTCCAAGACCGGCACACAAGTTTCAAGAATGGTGCGCAAGTCACTTGCGTGATACAAAATCAGCGCGCAGGTGACACCAACACACTTGCACGACACTTACTCATTCAACTGAAAACTTGCATGACTTTCCACCTTTAACTCCCAATCCCCCTTGGTCGCGCAGCCAACAACCGGCGCACAACCTCTACTTGAGCAACCCAACAACCACTTGCTCTACTCAACCACTTCCGCGACGAGAGCTTGAAAAATCTAAAAGTCTTGATCTTAGTTACAAATGAGGAGGGGTGGTCCTATATTTATAGGAAAACTGGACCCCATGTGTAGTGGATCGCATGTTTCCTCACTGTGCGCAAGTCCCAGCGCGCAGCTCCAACTGCCCTAGCCTTAGTCGTGTAACTCACTTGTGTGACTTAACCTAAAAAATGTGCGACCCTCTTCACTTTTCAATATTTTTTAGTTATGATCATAAAGAACAATAGGCCCAAAACGTTCCAACTTCCTAGGCATCGGCGCAAAAGTCCATTCTCAGCGTGCAAGTTACTTGCACGACCAGACAAAAACATGCGCAACCTTTATACATTTTCCATTTTTCCTTGTTCTGATATTGAAAAACATATGGAATGAAATTTTCCTCTCCTTCATGTAAATGGCGCACACGTCTCTTTTCCAAAATCACTTTTCTACATTTGTCGATTTTCAGGCCCAAACATTTGGCAAACACTGTGAAATGGTGCCTCCTTCAATACTGTTTTCTTCTTGAACTGTATGATTACATTGCTGGTACACATTCAGAACATCCATGGAGGATTGAAAACAAACACAAACCATATTCCATGTTAGTCATAGAATACCATGGTTCCAACATAATGTAGGCTAGTGGTAGGTAATAAAGGCGTGTCACACTATGGTTGAGGGTTTGATTCCTACAACATTGTCCGACATGACGGGTAATCGCCTGACCTGCAGGTTGTAATTTTTAAAAAATAATAATAAGAAATGTTTTAACATTAAATAATACTATCAAAAGATCAAATTAATACATTACAACCTTTATTGTTATCCAAAATACCTCTGTCCAGACTCTCTGTAAAAAGTATCTAAATTCCAAAATCAATTGTAACATCAGTTTCCCCAAACAAAGTAAATATTTTCTAATTATCACATACGTAGAATATGATTACCTTAGTCATATTAAAAACTTAGAATAAAAAATGTGATGCAGTATAATCCTTATATATATCACATTATTCTATTTATCAAAATATAATCATTGAGTCCAAAAAAAAACAAATATGTTAATTATTCCACATCAACTGTAGTAACAGCATAAGATTGGCATTGATCCTTTGGCCTTTTCTAAGGTAAGTTTTCTTTCCGCTTAGGGAATTAATTTGCATAATTCCCCATTTCTCTCCAATTGTAGAATTCAACATTGACAACCTTTTTCTTCACATTGCAATCACGAGCTTTGTGGCCTTTTTCACCACACTTGTAACAAACTCACATTCCTTTTAGGCAAGTACCATGGTGTTTCCTCCCATAATTATCACATAATGGAAAATCCCTCTTTCCCTTTTTCCCTTTATCTGTGTCTTTCTCCACCATTTTCTTCTATTATTTCTTTACATTGTTTTCATAAGATTTAGATAATTCCTTTTATGTCTTGATAGCACAGGAGATTGTATCTTCATACGATGTGAAGGATTGTGATACTAATGCTCGACGGAGAAATGGTTTTAACCCATCAATGAAACGATCAATATTAATCCGTTTGTTACTTATATAATTTGAATCATGTCTTGATAACCTTGTGATATTAGCTTCATACTTTGCAACATTCTCATACTCCTTTTTCCTCAAACAGATAAATTGTCTTTTTATATTCGCTCGATGGTCATGAAAAAATTATTTTTCTAAGAAAATTTATTTAAACTCACTCCATTCCGTATTTGATACTTTCTAATCTTCCTTTGTGTTTTGAATCAATGACCACCATTGATCAGCATCTCTAGTGAGGCGGTAAATGGCCATGAAAACCTTTTCCCTTTATCTACTCCCCAAGGCGTGGAATATTTTCACTATGGTATTTATCCATTTCTCAGCTACGAGTGGTTTTATACCTCCATTGAATGTTGGTGGCTGTTGCCTCATGAAGCAATCTAACATTGATCCTCCACTCTGTGGATTAGGGTGATCAATATGACTAAGGTTATTATTCATAACCTGAGTGAGTTTTCCTAGTATAATGATTAGCTGATCAACACCAGTTGCATCACCAACTCCACTATAATTATCTTGAGTAGGAGGGAAATCCCAACATGGAGTGCACGCATTGATACAGTTTCCATTCCTTCCACTGGGATCCATTTCTAAACAATAACATAAACTATATTAGTTTATGAAAAAAAAATACATAAATTGAATCATGTAAAACACTTAACATAAATTGAATAGTTTATGGATATAATCCATAATCATAAAAAATGTTTTCATTGAGGATATATATACTCATAAACCTTCAAAATGGTATGTAAAAAAATTTAATTATCCTAAGCATATCCCTCAGGAGTGTTTTAACCAAGTGTTTAGCAAGTCCTGTTGTCGTACACCAGTTCCCGTTCGAGTCTAGCTCAAAGCGGTGTTTTCGGGTTTTACCCCTAGTTACATCTATGCTAAATCCGCCTATACCCACTTGTATCTAGATAGGGATGCATTTTTTTAATAACTCATAAAATATCTACAATACAATAATTTTAGGAATTTCTTCTATACTAATCCTAAAACTATATCTTAGGGCCATGTGCTCTAATCAGAGTTTAACTATTTCTAGTTTCGAAGGTTTGTACGAAATATCCTCTGATACCAACTGTAATGCCCCGACCCCAATTACCCAGAGTTGGTGCATTATTACGTATCATTGGAATGATCACAAAAGATAATGTCCCGAAAGATCGTTTAGTTTAGTATCCTTAGAAGTACATGATACATTCATAAGGATTACATTAAATCATAAAATGGAAAACTACAGCAACATTGTTTCCATATCCAACACCGAGATCCCATAGACTATCTATAAAGGTTAGTCAAAATATACCTCTTCACATCCTGTGAAAAATAAAATATAGAAAGGCGTGAGCTTAGATGCTCAGTAAAGATAAAAATATAGCGGAAAATTTAAAAAATAAGGATAAACATTTAAGGCAATTTATAGAACTAAATTGAAATCCTTTTAAACTTGAACTTCAGAATAATATGTCAATGATAAAATAAAAATAAGTCCATTTACTTACTCACATGGATGTTATACTAGTTGAATAATAACATGAAATATCTATAGCCAAATTCATAAAGATGTAATGAATATTGGCGGACATAAATTTCTGTGTCATGGCCTCATGCCAAGACCTAGGGGTTAACTCTAACTGGACCCAAACCCGGAGAGCCAATGTAATCAGACCTAATCCTAGACAGTATATATAAATGGGACTCCATCCTGTGGATCCTCTGTAACCAGAATCCAACATAGAGAGCCTCTGTAACCAGATTCTAACCCGGAGGGTCTACTGTAACTGCACCCCAACTCATAGGGATTACTTTTACCGGTCCCCAACCCGGAACATACTAGTCCAATACATTAATCATAAGAAGTGGTTGAAATATAAAATAGACATTCATATTAATACTACAATACAAAATGTCAATACATTATCCATAAACCATGAATGGTAAGAAATAACACATCAAAAGTCAAACATATCAAAAAACCTTCAATAAAATATGGATGTTTTGTATCATAATAAATGAACTTCAAATAATCTTACAATCCATCAAAGGACGTTGACATTGATGAAATCAAAACCTTTTTTAGAGAAATATCTCTTTCAATTTTGAAATCATTTAACAGTCACATAATTATAATGGAAACATTTATTTTGAAAATATTCATATAAGCTTTTATGGGAAGCTTCAATGATGTTATAATGGCGGAATATAGATGCACCTGCCGTATATGATAAAAAAACATTCTTACCTTAATTTTGTCGAAAAAGTCATAAAGTACCTTGTTTGGAAAACGATGGAAGGATCCCCTCAAAATATTTTATAAAATGTAAAACAAGGGTATAAATGACTTTATCCCATAGAATAGTAAATAGTAACATTGTTTTGGAATATATTTTTAATAAAAATAGTGTTGATGATAAAGAGGTCCCAGTAGATAATTACGTATAAACAACTTCGGATAATGAAGAGATAGTGGAATTAAGCCATACCTTGTAATTTTACATGGTTGAGGGTAGTTTAACCTCCTGTATTATGGTGAAATAATTGTTATTATTTTATACAAGAATCATATAAATTACTAATATATCATACACGATCTTTTAACTTTTCTTTGTTAATAATATCTTAGTATTATCATCGTTTCGGGTGTTAACAGGTTAGTTTTTCTTTATATTCATTATTATGTGAGTCATATTAGTTATGTATGGGATGTATCTTATTCATATCTAGAATGATATCAAGTATTTAAACATTATTTTTAATTATCACGTCAAAATTAGTCTTGAATGGATACGATGGGGAATGAATCTCATCGCGTTCGTGGAGATGGCAATCCGTACGTACGCTAGAGCGACAATATCATTCTTTTGATTTTAAATTAATATATAATTTGATGGTATACCATATTAGCAGAATAATTATAATGTTATATTTATTATTTTCATTAATTACATATCATTATTATACCCATCCAAATAATAATGTATTGATTAACTATTACACTATGATGTGGAGACGTAAGTCGTACGTATGCACGTAGGGTGACTTGTCATTCAAGGGATGGATAGAATAATGAATTTGGATGAACTATATTTATAATAACATTACAGTATATAGAAGATACTTGAGTTATTATTTTATAATGGAAACAACAAAGAAAGAGGAAGTGGAAGAAGAAAGAAACTTTAAAGTGGTGATGAAATATTTATCTCTTCTTTGGGTTCTTCCTTTTAATTTGATCAAAATGTCTCCATAGAGTGGATTTTTTAATAATATAAGTCCTCTAGAATTAATGGAGGACAGTTTAGAGGGTATCCGTGTAGGTGTTGGCTGAGCCAAATGGCTTTGAATGTGTGAATTAGAGAGAATGTGGAGTGCCCTTTTATATAAGGGGCGAGGGGCACCTTAGGAAAAACTGATAATATTATTTTACAATAAATTCATATTCAGTTTAATAAGGATCGAAAGATACTTATTTCCAATATAGGGTGGTTATGGGTCGAAATACTCTCAACCAATTAGTTTTATACATGTTTAGGCTACCATTGTAACCTTATCATTTAGATTCAACTCCACGTTAAATAATTTAACTTTTACCGTGTCTTCTTGAATTCTTACACTATATGGTTAATAGACATACTATAAACTAAAAATCAAACCCCACTTGGTTCAAGAATGTCATATATATTATTATATAAGTCTTTTGTCTGATCGTTATATTTTCAGGACAATTATACCAATTAATAATATAATATTTGTTTTAAAAACTATTTTATGTCAATTTTAACACTATTTGGTATTTTTTTTGTTAAAATCATAAAAGCACTATTACTTTGAACAAAATTAATCTAATCAATGATAACATGTCATAGTAACCTATAAAATTTGTGGAATTCATAAAAAGTATCAAATTAAATTTATTTGGATATATAAAATATCAATTATTTTAATATTCCATTAATTAGTTAATTACTACATCATCATTGTCTCATAAATAAATTAACTTATTTAATGTCTAAAAAATATAAATAAAATATCATTATTTAGAAAATCGTTATATATTTTGAATTAATATTTATAGTCGAATTTATCTTATATATAACTCTATATTAAAAATGTTTCAGTTATTTAACATTGATTTTATATATTTTAACTCTTCTTTAGTTAAAATAATAATAAATGTGCTAATCTATTCTATTTGGACCTAAAGGATCATATTTTATTCCTAAGGTTGTTTTTGGTCGAATTACACAAATCCAATAGAATTAGGACATGTTTTATGGTAATAATGAAATCATTTTTACCCTTAATTATCCTATTTACTTTATACCGTGGCAAATAAAAGTAAAAAAAGTTACTATTCATCAGAAATTATTTTCATCTTATTAAACCACATTTTACTTATTGATATCAATCGTGTCTCTCATATTTTTGAAATTCAACTCACAGAAGTGGTAAAATTATGTTTTTTCTAAATTTGTAAATGCTCCTAGGAGGTGGGTAAAAGATGGTGAAAAGTTCTATAAAATTTTTATATATCTAAAATTATTATAAATTGACTCCAATAAATTACATTGAACTTATATATGTATTATGTATCTATTTTGACATAAAATAAATTTATATAAAATAAAAAATTATTTAAATAAAAATACGGTTTTTAAAATATCACTCCGTGTTTTTCACTATTCATAAAAAATTGAAAGTTTATTAAAAAAACCAAAATTTAACCTAGGCTTATTTTGATATTCCAAATCCAAAAATGAATTCAATTTTGAATGAAAAAATTTATAAAATTTCAAAAAGTGGTTATTATTATTCATAACGGCTAGTTTTCTTTTTGTTGTGTGTTATATCTCAGAGTTGTGTACATCACAGGCTATTGTATTATTCAACGAGATATGTACCATGGAAGCTTGGAATGTTATGGTCTATGAATGACCTGGGCTATACGGGGAATTTACCGAGTGATCTTATTTAGAGAGTCAATGACCATGGGGCTACTAGAGAAATTGATCGTGTGATCTTCCTCAGAGAGTTCCTGACAACCATAGACTATAGGGGAATTGACTGTGAGTTCATCCTCAGAGAGTCATCATGTACTGAAATAGAGAGGATTGGTTGTGTGCACATTGTAGAGGGTTACTGTGCTTGATTTATTGTATGACTTGTGGAACTGTTTACTACTGAGCACCTTCCTGTTCACGGTTTCAATACTTTTCCCTACCATATATTCACTCACTATTTGGCACAAATCATGGGATGGTTGCCTAATGGGATTTAGTCTCACACCATTTTTGGGACATGTATTTGGGCCCAAACATAATATACTGCTATATTTATAGAAAATTGAAAGTTCCATTCTACTTCAGTTAATTGACTTGTTGTGGAGATGGAGAGCATTGGACCAAGCTATGGCTTACGATGATGAAGTCTTTATCTGCTTCTTTTTCCACTTTGGTTTAGCACTGTTGTATTCCAGCATTGTGACCTATTTTTCTGTTTTCCTAGACATATGTATAATGAATAATTATATATATATATATGTGCTCTAGTTGTTTATAATTCTAGTTATCCGCTATTTACTGTTGTTGTATATTTACTACTTTCGCTAATGCATGTATTTGTTTACTTCTTCTATGTACTCTGAAAATGGGGGCATAGTTTCCCCACTATCACACCCAAGGCCCTCGCTGCTACTCAGCAGCCTCTGGTGTTAAGGGAAATGTGCTTGAGGCCTTGTGACCAACCGGGTACGGGGTGCCTCTAGGTGGCTTCTGGAACCAGGATGTTACAATATGGAATATAAGGAATTATTTTCTCTTGATTTTCTATTTGGACCCTTTATCCATGGATTCAAATAAATAGGTACATGGTAATAAGTTTTTTCTGGGGGTAGCAAACCCGTTTACAGGCAAAATACAATCTACCACGTTCATTGTAATTTTCTGGTTTTGCGAGTTTACAGTTAATCTGATTTTCAACATTGGGTGACTAACATGTTTTGTGCAGTTACCGTTGATGTTATCGAGGCTCCATTTCTGTTTCAACCTGATGAGATTAGGGTATTCCATCACATGCATCATATAGGCACTTGCTAGAAATCACATGGCATGCATTTTTTCCATTCCATCTAGCATGAATTAGTGATTGCATGTTGTTGTGTTAGATGATGTGTAAAATATGAATATTGGTGTGATAGTTTCCTTGATTGAAATACCTGCTGTTTGATAGGGTATTGTTTTTGTAGAGGTTTTCTTGAATGAACACCAAACATTGGTTCCTGAGGTGTTTTGGGCCCCCTTTGTTTGGAATTTGTTGGATCATTTCCTTGTTTTCATGTTATAATATGTAAGAGATTCCAAACATTTATTTGCGGGGAGTATGGGCCCTCATAGATTTTAATTTGGCACTTTCAGTGTTCGTTTCAGTCTTTTCTGGGATCTAGAGCAGTTTCTGAGGATTACTGTCTGAAAACCCCAGAATACATGCCGGGTAGTGTTAAGTACATGCCATGTGTTCTTCTATTTGGGAAGAATTTTTTTTCTTAAGTACACACCATATACTTTATGTGCACTCCATGTAGTCTCTGACCGTGTTGTAGGTCGTGTGTCCAGAGACGTGGGATGGATAATTTCCGTTTGGAACACGTCGTGTACCAGACCCACACGTGATGTAGTGTCGACCCTATGTATGCCCATGTAACCAACAACACAGACAGATAAGACCTTAATCTAAACACATTGTGTCTGCATTGAACATGCCCTGGGTTCTCACCTTGGTACCCTACCATGTCTCAAATAACACAGTTTGTTGTTAACCTTTCGTGTACACATCGTGTCTGCATTGAACACACCGTGTAGTCTGACCTAGGTACCCGACCATGTCACAAACCACACGGTTCCGTGTTATACCATCACAAACATGTCTTGTCCATTCAGAAAATGTAATCTAGTATGAGACGTGTCTCAGTCCTTGTCATTAACAACACGGGCCATGTGATGATTGTCTAGTACACACCGGGTCTATCTTGCACACGTCGTGTAGTCGTGTCTTACGAGAGCCGTGTGGCTTAAACATGTAGAAGGACTCTGGTAGGGGAAGAGGATTCATGTACATGCTGTGTATTAAGACAACACACCCTGTGTTTGGGGTGTTACACGTCCAGTTTAGGCAGGAGTGCATGCCCATGTAAATGACTTCAGGGAACACGCCGTGTAGGAAATGTACATGCCGTGGAGTCATGTTTTGAAAAACATGACTACTTTCTTCCTTTTATTCCCTTATTTCATTCCTTGTTTTCAGTCTATGTAAATCATGATCTATGGTGTGTGCCTGACCATGTATTGTCATGCCACTGAGACATACTTTGGTTGTGTGCCCATTGCCAGATGGTGATCAGACACCAGACATGGATGATCAGGGACTACCTGCAGATCCTTCTGTTGTTCCAGCCTTGGAACCAGCCAATGAACCTGTCATAGGTGCTGATGAAAGTTCAGGGAGGGATTTCAGAGGATGATGCAGACCTTTGAGGGTGATCTGCCTACTGCCTCGTCGATAGCTGATTTAACACGAGTCTTCACGCCGCAGTATCCTCCTACTTTCATAGGGGATGGAGGACCCCAAGTTGCAGAGTCATAGCTAGAAGCCACACTAATGATTTTCGAGCATCGGGATATACCTCTATAGAAGAGGGTAAATCTAGATACCTATATAGTTCGAGATGCTCCCATGTGGTGGTGGGATGTGATCTCATAGGCAGGGAACCAACAGAATATGGCTTGGGATGAATTTCATCGCATCTTCTACAATTAAATCTATTCAGAGACCTTGAGGGCCGATCTATCCCAAGAGTTCAAGAGTCTGTAGCAGGTTAATCTTAAGGTTAGGGAGTATTCCTCTCTCTTCACAGAACTGCAGATTTTCACGCCTATTTCAGGAGGTGATGAGTTGTTTCTTGAACTGAAGTTTGAGGATGGACTGAAGCACGACATTTGATCACATGTGATTATCTTCATGTTGACTTAAATATCATCTATAGTCAACCAGGCGCTGATCACATAGCGTAATCTGAGGGATTCCGAAGGTGTGAGCCAAGGTGGTTCGGCATCCCGAGTTAGTGCTATACCAGCTGATAGTAGGAAGTGCTACAGGGAGGCTACACGAGGTGATCAGTGGAGGAGGAATGTATCTTCCGGTAACGAGGTTTTCTACTAATAGTGTGGGAGAAGTTGGAATATGAGGCCACATTTCCCAAGAGACCCGATGGAGTGCAGATCTTGTAGCAAGATGGGCCACCTTTAGTGATTTTATCATTTCTTCTCACCAGTAGCTAGTGGCAACGGTTATTTTATGACTCCTCATTCAGGAGCAGCGCCACAAGTTTTCAACCAGTCTGGGAACATCAGTACATCTGGTCATTTAGGCGAAGGTGGAGGTCGTGGACAGGGTAGTCATCACGCTGTTCTTTAGCAACATTAGGTTGGATTATCTTAGAGTTGTCAAGAAGGGTCACAGGGCAGCGGTACAGGCCAAACTTTTGTAGTGGAGCAGACCCAGCAAGATTAGGATCCCACACCTTCTACAGTTTGAGGTATGACCTTAGTAGCCTCAGTTTTAGTTTCTTCTCTTTTTTGATACGGGGGGATTTAAATTGATTTATCTCTATTTCTGTTGTGGAGAAACTTGTGCTCTGCATATTTTCTTCTTCCGGGGTTTTGATTTTATACACACCATTGGGGATTAGAACGTCTAGTGTACATCAGTACAAGGATTTACCTCTATATGTTGCTGGATGTCACATCTTATGTGACCTCTATGTCTTCGAGATGACATGTTATGATGTCATTCTTATAATGTACTGGCTAGTACCATTCTGAGCAGTCGTCTATTGTTATCATTGTAGGGTGAGTTTCATATCACTAGAGGGTGGATCCATTCTTCATTGGGGTGAATAGGAATTCCATGTGAACAAATTTGGTCCGGAGCATTATGGTTTAGGCGGAGATAAAACCCAGATTTCTACTCTATATCTGGATGACTAGGGGACTTCGTAGTTTGACATTCCTCCAGTGGTGGATTGTTTCAGAGATGTCTTTCCAGAGGACTTTTCTGGTTTTCCTCCAGAGCATGAAGTAGACATTTCTATTGATCATGTTCTAGGATCGTCACTGGTGTACATTCCTCCATATAGGATGGCTACACAAGAGTTGCAGGAGCTCAAGAAAAAGTTGGAGTAGTTGTAGGAAAAGGTTTTCATGTGACCCAGTACTTCTCCTTTGGGTTCGCCTATCCATTTTGCGAAGAAGGAAAATGACACCCTTAGGCTTTGTGTGGATTATCTGAAGCTGAACCAGTTGACGGTCAAGAAACGATATAACTTTCCTAGGATTGATGATTTATTTGATCAACATCGAGGAGCCTGGGTGTTATCAAAGATTGACCTGAGGTGAGATTATCATCAGTTGATTGTTAGACCATCTGATATACCTCTTACATCATTCAAGAGTAGGTATGGTCTATACGAGTATATGGTTATGTCGTTTGGTCTCACGAACGTGCCTGCAGTTTTTATGTCACTGATGAACTGAGTGTTCCATCCATACTTGGATTCCTTCGTGGTTGTTTTTGTGGATGATATATCAGTGTACTCTGACACTCTACATGACCATGCTACCCATTTTAGATCATTTTTAGTACATTGAGGGAGAATTAGTTATATGCTAAGCTCTCATAATGTGACTTTTGGATAGACCAGATTCACTTATTGGGTCATGTTATCTCAGAGAAAAGATTGTCAGTAGACCCATAGAAAGTGGGAGTTGTAGTTTCCTTGGAGAATTCGATGAAACATATTGTGGTGTGGAGTTTTCTAGGGATGGATGGATACTACAGACGTTTCATACATGACTTTTCATGCATAGCAGCACCGCGGACGAGTCTGACTAAGAATTGTGCGAAGTTCTTATGGTCAGATTCTTGTGAGTCATCCTTTGATGAGTTGAAATGGAGTTAGACTTCAACACCGATACTATTATTTAAAGAGTGAGGAATGTTATATATTGTTTATTGTGATGCATCATGTATTTGGCTTAGAGCTGTGCTTATGCAGGGATATGGAGTCATTGTGTATTGGTCTCGACAGTTGAGGCCACATGAGAGGAATTACCTGATGCATGATCTGGAGTTGAAAGCAGTTTTTATTGCCTCAGGTTGTTGGATACATTATCATCTGGGAGAGCACTTTGTGGTTTTCACTAACCACAAGAGTCTCATCTACATCTTTACTCAGCGTGATCTGAATTTCAGATAGTGCAGGTGGGTTGAGTACCTACAATACCTTGAAATTGAGCTTGACTACATGCATGGTAAAGGAAATGCAATGGTTGATGCGCAGAGCAGGAGGACTCAGATATAGGCAGTTTAGGAGGCTAGTAGTGAGTGTCTGCTTATGGATCTGTTCTATGAGACGCAGTTGGAGGTACACGACAGACCGGGGTAGACTTTTCTATCTTCTATAGCTATTACCTCTACTCTTCATGAATAAGTTCGAATGAGGAAACTATCAGATTATGAAGGTCTAGTCCTAAGGGAAGGTGTTTCAGGAGAGGAACCTATTCCTGGATAGAACATAAGAGAGGTTGAGATCTTGCACTTCCAGGGGCGCGTATGGGTGCCTGCAGACATATGCGAGGTGATGATACAAGACTTTCATTCCTATGTTTGTTCAGTTAATCCTGGAATCCCCATGATGAATCATGATCTACACCATCAATATTGGTGTCCCGGTTTGAAGAGAGACATTTCTGGTTTTTTCATGAGGTGTTCGACTTGTCAGTAGGTTAAGGCAGAGCATCAGCGTCCAGTAGGGCTTTTATAGCAGTTAATCATTCCCAAGTTGATGTGGAATGACGTCGCGATGGACATTGTGACTGGTTTTCTGAGGCTTCCTCAGGGGAATGACACCGTTTGGGTTGTCATTTAAAGACTCATGAAGGTTGCTCAATTCTTGCAGATCAAGGAGACCTTCAATGTTGATGAGCTGATAAGGATGTACATCTGTGAGATTGTATGTCTGTATGTATTTCCACACTCCATTGTTTCATACAGGGATGACCGTTTTACTTTTCAGGTCTGGTAGGGGCATCAGAATGTTTGGGTACACAGGTACTTTGTAGTACAACTTACCACCCCCGGACAGATGGCCAGTCCGAGCGTACGATTCAGGTTCTTTAGGACATACTCTAAGCATGCCTCCATGATTTTGTAGGTTTATGGGAGAATCATATACCTCTTGTGGAGTTTGCCTAAAACAAACGTTTCCAGGTGACTATTCAGATGGCACCATATTATTCTTTTTATGGTTGGCCATTCCGATCACCCCTATGTTGTCTAGATGTAGGAGATGCAGCTTGGTGGGACCTCATACTGTTTAGGAGACCACAGAGAATATAGAGTTGATTCAGAAGAGGATGGCTACTACACAGTCTCGGCAGAAGTCTTAAGCTGATCAGAGGAGTCAGCCTAGAGATTTTGAGATCCAGGATCGGGTTTTCCTATGTGTCACACCGAGGTTGGGACACAAGAGGATTAGGAGACATGGTAAGCTTTTTTCGAGGTACGTCGGGCCGTTTGAGATGTTGGAGAGAGTTGGGTCGGTTTCCTATCGGTTGAAGTTATCTTAGAGGTACCAATATATGCACGATGTCTTCCATGTTTCTTATCTTCGACGTTACTTCTCAGACCTGTCTCATGTATTTCAACCAGAGGAGGATGAACTCGAAGTGGATGCATCCTTTGAGGATCATCCTATCCGGATTGTCTATCCCAGTACTAAGGTTCTCTGGGGCAGGTTTTTCCCTCTGGTATGGGTGCTTTGGCAGCATAGGCGAGTACTGGATGAGACATGGGAGAGGTAGTAAGAAATGCGATCACATTGGCTGGAGCTATTCGGGATTTCTTCTTCTTCACCACGCTAGGGAAATTTGGGGTCGAATTTTTAATGCAGGGATGATTATAAGAAATCATACATTCATTTCAGGTATGTTATTCCTTTTCTGGTCGTTTTTGGATAAAAGTGGAAATTCTGGATATTTTCTATGTACACGCCGAGTACTTTATCAGTACAGGCCATGTATTTCATTGCTGCAAGAGACCGTGTCTTGGTCGTGTAGTAGACAGACACACGACCATGTGGGAGTGACTTGGAGGCTGCTTAATGAGGACTATAGAAAAGGTGAGTACACACAATGTACTCCAAAAGTACACACTGTGTATTTTGTTTTATTTTTCATTTAACGCATCAGGGTCGCATCTATTCACCATAATGCAATAATTTTGGGTCCCATTCGACCGAGAGCTCCTTACAACCATGAATCTTTGAAGAACCCCTGAGCCTCCGTCCATCCTCTAAACCGAACACTGTTGGTTGCATTGGAATCACATCAGTGATTTCTCTCTCTTTCTTTAGCCTAGTTTTGTGATTTCTCTTCTTTCATGAGTTATCGTGGGTTGACCATTTTATATGGTTTCATAATTATTCGATGTTATAAGAAGATTCAAGATTCAAGGTTCACATATAGTGATCTTCTAACACCGAGGTAGGTGGATTGTGCCTTTCTGTTCAATGTCATTGAGTATTGTGTGAAAATTAAAACAATACCCTTGAACGGGGTATTGAATGTTTACCATTTTACCCCTATTGAGTTCCTTCCATGATTGTATTCTGGTGTAGATGTAATTTTTATTTGAATAGGGTTGTTTTCTATGATTTCTATGTATTCCCCTTTCATGTTCTATTTACGAATGTTTGGTCCTGTTTAGCCAGTTTGGCTGCCTTGCCTGTTTCCCCTGCCTATTGCTGTAGGATAGAGAGTTTATATTCTGACATGATTGTTATACTGTAGACTATTTATACATGTAGTTCAGTCGGTTTACAAGGACATATTACACTGCTATGCTTTTTTACCTACACATGGCCATGAGAACCTGGTGTAATAGACTATAAGGGGAATTGAATGGGTGAACTTCCTCAGAGAGTCTTTGAGAAATTTTGGATATAAGGGGGATTGACTGATTGAGCATCATCAGAGAGTTTTGAACCACTTGGGTATATAAGAGGAATTGACCGAGTGAGATTCCTTAGAACGTCCTTGAATATTTTATACTATAAAGCGATTAACCGAGGGAGCTTCATCATAGAGTCATTATTTTTATTCCTGAACTATTTAGAGTATATGGGGAATTGACAGTGAATTCTTCCTCCGAGAGTCAATGAATATCCTGGACTATAAGGGGAATTGACCAAGTGAGCATCCTCATAGAGTACTTGACCATGGGGCTATAAGAGTAATTGGCACCGTGAGCTTCCTTAGAGACTTCCTGACTACCTAATACTATAGGGGAATTGACTGTGAGTGCTTCCTCAGAGAGTATTCATGTAATGAACCAGAGAGGATATGCAATGTTCACTTCCTAGAGGGTTACTGAGCTTGACTGATTGTTCGAATTGTAGAACTTTTTATGGCTGAGTAGCTTTCTATTTACTATTTCTGTACTTTTACGTGTCATATATTCGCGGACTATTTGGCACAGATATTTGGGAGGATTCCTACTTGTATTTAGTATCACACTCGGTTTTAGGCATGCTTTTGGGCCCAAATTGATTATATTTCCCCACATATAGATAATGGAAGGCACCATTCTACTTCAGGTACATGAAATGCTGTGGAGCTGGAGAGAACATGACCAAGCTATGGATTGAGATGTTGAGGAGTTTATTTGCTTTCTTTTTCACTTTGGTTTAGCACTGTTGTATTCCAGCATTGTGACATGTTTGGATGTTTTCCAAGACATATGTATCATGAATCATTTAATATATGTATGTCTTAGAGTTGTTTATTATTCCAGTCTTCTGTTGTTTACTGTTGTTGGATATTTACTACTTCCGCTATTTCATTTATTTGTTTACATCAGTTGTGTACTCTGCCAATGAGGGAATAGTTTCCCCACTATCACACCCATGTCCCTCACTACTAGTCAGCAGCCTCTGGAATTTTGGGAAATGCGTTTGAGGCCATGTGACCAACCGGGCACGGGGCGCCTCTGGGTGGCTTCCAAAACAGGGATGTTACAAACACTTTAACTGGTACTAAATGAAATGGAATTTCCTTATATTAAATTTTTAAATAATATATATTTAACAATATTCATTGAAAATATAAAATCTAGAAGTGGATAATAAAGAAAATATTTATAAAAAAAATTAATTTTTATAGACATCTTTGATAGATTATAGGATCTCAAAGACCACGTTGATACATATTTATTATAGAATATAAATATAGGTAGTAGGGTAAGTTTTATATGAATAAATTGGTTCCTAGTTATAAATATTCTTTAAGAAGGATATTAGTTTCTTGTTTTGTGGGTGAAACTGTATGACATATAAGATTAATTTCATTTATATAATAACTCCAAATATTATGGAATTGAAAATTATTTTCATCACATAGATTTTTATGTATAAATGTTAATCCTATAAGATACATTGTGTTACTAAAATACCTTATTACTATATATTCTATAACAAAATATATTTTTGTACTAAATGATTGTTAACATTTTTTTCTTATAGACTATATTCCTAAAGATTTGTAATATGAATCTTTGGTACATGGATGATGTATTTTCAAGACACGTAGCCTGTGAAATTTCCATCTTTGTAATCATATTCAAGGTAGTATAGGGCTATGATACAGTATATGAAATGAAAATAAAAAACAATTTGTGGGAAATTTAATATATTAAAATGTATCCTTATTGTAAAATTATTAATTTTTTGTGTCCTTCCATACAATTTTCTCATCATTATCCAATTACTTGTGGATAGATATTTTTATGAAATTTCGATTTGATACATAGAAAATTTATACTTATAATGATTTTATTTCTTTTATTTTGAACAAAAATGTAAATGATTATAAAATAATCTTAATTTCCCTATTAAAAGAGAATATTTTCTTTCTAATTATATTTCATAGTAAATATTGTCTTTATAATAGGTTATATATAAACTATATTATACATTCACATAGAAAAGATAAATTGATATTACTATTTAGTTATATTACAAAAATAAAGATCCTTTTAAATAAGGTAAAAAATACTTGTAAAATAATTTAATAGAAAAATATTTATTGCATTACAAAGAAATAAATATCTAAATCTCATTAAAATTAATTAGTTTATAGTGTTCTATTTACATTTAATTAAATCTACAGATTTTGTGGTAATAATTAATTTTATGTCATTATTGATGAATACTCAAAAAAATATATGTATACATTTTTTCATAAAAAGTGAGTTTCACTTATTTTAAAAAAGAAATTAAATATATTTAAAATCCATAGTATACATGTTTCAATTAATAAAAGATTTTCTTGTGGTAATGATTTTGTAATTCATAGATTATAACAATTTTTTCACAGCGTTGTTTACATATATAATTATACACCACTATTAAATGAATTATTAATCTAAGGATATTAAAAAATAATAAGTCATACATATCTTTCAATAAGATAACCGAAATTGAAGATGAATTTAGTCACTTAATTTTTTTAACAAAAACTCAAATGATACAAAAACCCAAACATATGATCTTTAAAAAGATATATAATATTTGAATATTGATAAAGACACTATGTAAAATGATGGACATTCTTATTTCATTAATTAATTATAATTAATTTTCCAACAATACTTCCCAAACAAGGATTATGTCTTCACACATCCTAGTACATATTTACACTGAACCTGAAACCAATAAATTAATTTTTTTTAAAGTCATCTTGAGATGGGGAATCCATCAACAACATGATTGAAGAATCATTTTGATCATAAAGTGTTCTTTTCAAATCTATAACTGAATTACCTTGTTGAGAGAATCATGATAAATAATATTTAATAAACATGCATAATAAGCTTAATCGGTGTTAAATAAATAATATTTTATAAATAATTATAAATTTAATGATAAAAAATCACGATTGGTAGTAAATGAGTTTTTATGATCAAATTAGATAATATAGTGAATGTGGTTAGAATGAAATATTTACAAGTTTCTCGAAGGGATAATTAATACAAGGATATTGATTATGAAGAAAAATCTATAGTGGTAGCAATGCATGAGGATATTATAAAATTATTATCATATAAAATCCATGATCTTTTAAGAAATATATAATGGATTCAAGTTTTCCCTTTATATGTGGATATATTCTTAAGGATGTTTTTTGATCAAACAAGTAGTTTTCAAAATTCGTTCTTATCCAAATTCTAGTTTTATACATTATGAATCCCACCATGTTCTGATGAAATAAATAAGAACATGGTATGAATGGCATTAAACGTTAATTTTTCTGATATATATATCAAAAAGGTGAATTGGGACTTACTAACATCATTTATAATGTTTTGAAAAATATTTCATCAACTCAAATATATATTAAGGATATTATTTTTATTAGCATAAAAAAGACATATGAAAGAAATTCTATAATATTTTTCATGATGTTTTTGAAATAATCATAAAAACGAAATATAAATTATTCCTTCACATTTATGTCTATAAAAATAAATATTTTTCTAAAATTAATTGAAAAAATAAAAATTTGATTTTTATATCATTATGTAGTGGATAATGTTAAATTAAGTGATGATCCAATGAGTACTTATTATTATATAGAAATTGAATAAAATACAAAACAAGAAGAGAAATATAAATATAGATGGATTCATGGGAGTCTCATGTAGTTTATATCTTTTTTCACTAATATTATGTTATATATTTTTAAATGGGATATATTTCAATAAAATAAAATAAAATCATACATATGATTTACTAAAATTATAAATAAATACCTTAAGACTATATCAAGATTTTAATTATTTTATTCTATGTGGTTATTATAATAATTAGATAGTTATATAGATACCAATTTCGGTTTCTATAAGTTAGATAGAATGTACACCTCTAGAAAATTTCATTATTTTAAATAGTATCATGTTTCAAGGAATAATAAAGAATGAAATTGTATAGGAAATATATGATAATAATGTTGAGTATATTTATGTCATTATTTATTGTGTATAGATACACTGCATGAAATTGACATTATTTAAATATGTATTTAATCACTGAATATTCCCTACAAAATGTTATAATTAATGGGGTATTGATATCTCAATGTGTCTTGTTTCCCATCCTGGGACCAAGAAAATTTATATAATACAACACTTCATGAGAGGAAATTATCATAATGGTGATATTTCTGTTTCATTTATAATAAATATTTCAAAGATAGCTAATAATATTTCTATGACATATAATGTTGAGAAAATTAAATATATCATATATGAGATAATAATAGTTGAGTACTACTTACTTATCTTTCAATGTTTTATGTTATTTATTTATATTTTATGAATATATTTTCCTTAATCTTGTTTATTAGATATTAATTTTTATGAGTGATTTATCTAAATTTATAGAGTTTTGAAACTCATTGTTAATTTTTTATAATGGGAGACTCATTTTCACCAATTGTAAAAATATAATAAATAAAACATTGCAATGGATAATTTTATAAAAGTCATACCATGAATTATTCTTATGGTCAGTAGAAATTACTATAACATAGTTTTTCAAAGTAAGTTAAACCTACAATAACATTATATTTACCATCGCACAATTAAATACTCATAGTGTTTGATATTTATTATATTATTCATTTTTATCATTTTTGGTTATACAATTAAGCAATAATTTAAATTGAATCAGCTAATTCCAATACTCTGAGGTCTGATTTTCATGAAACATTAAAACTATTTGAAAATATATATACATGCCTTCAATATACATAAAGAAATTTTACTATTCCCTAACTCATTCTATCTCACTGAAAAAAATATGATGATATTGAATGTATATTTTTTTTGAAAATTTTTCATGATTCAAAGGATAAAAAATCTAGAATAAAATTAACCAAATTGTTAAAAGGTTTATCAATAATTTTTTTTTGAAATAAATCAACAAATGACGGTGTCAAGAATTATCATACAACGGGTAGTTTTTTATTATGATAATATTTCATTCTTATAATGGTTGGAATATTCATAACCCATGGCTTGAAAAATTCTTATCAAACAAGGTTTGGTGAAAATAAATAATTTATTTTTTGAAACAATGATTTTAAAATAATGTTATTTGATAACTAATTATGACACATTAGAGAAAATTGATGTGATAAAACCTCGAAAAAAAGAGAAATATTTATGGTGGCATCTAATTAAAATGGAAAATTAGTTGAATACCCTATAAAGAATACTATGAAAAATGTAATAATATATATCATGTTGGTAATGGCCATTCGATGTTACAAAAGTATTTTAAATGATATTAGTACATAGCGATTCATGAAAAAATATTTCATTTAATGGAATGTGGAGTAAAAAATTCTTATAAATATTTTATTCCACTATTTGATAATAGGAAAATAAATATCACTATTTTTTAGATATTTGAATACCTTCCATATTGATCTTATAAGTACTAGAAAAATGATACATTTGTGAGATTTATAATTTTTCATGTTGCAAATCAGGTAATTATAGAAAAAATCATTTCAGTATTTATTAGTATTCATGACATTGATTGATATATTCATTATAAATATTTTAAAATCAAAAAAGAAAATAGTTTTTCAAAATAGTTTATTTTATGGGTTTATTGTAATTTGTTTCTAATATTATAGAGTTTGAATTTGATAAATTAAATTTATTTGTTAAATTAATCATGGAAAATTTATATTATTATAATTTTTTGATAATTTTTCCCAAAATTATATTTTCAATGAATAGTGAAAATAATGATTTTTATTGAAAACTGTACTTTATTTTAAATTTTTTATATTGTAAAATTATATTTTTTATTATATTTAGATTTTAATTTTTTCATTATTATTTAAAATTAACCAATTAATGTTTTTTAAATCCATTTATCCTTGAATTTATTATAAGACATTTTATATTTAAAAAATACATTATTTGGAAAAATCAGTTTTCATCTTGTTTTTTATTGTTTAATTTGTAATTATATAATAAAAAATATGTGTTTTGGATTTTTAAAAATTTAATACATATTTGGAAGTAGTGGTTCTAAAATTATTAAATATTCCCGTTTTATTTGGGTTAATATGAATAATAATCATAGTAATATTTTTACCCTAATAATGGTTAAATCATGTAATTAAAGTTAAAAATAAAATTATAGGGACTAAAAATGACGTTATAATATAATTTAATATTATTTTATGGATAATTTTCATCAATAAACATCCTTGATAATGTTACATGGCCTTTTTATTCCTTTATATACATGATTATAACCATCTGAATATATTATTTAATAAAAACTAAAAAATGGAACACTCTTGTTTTAGATAACTATAATATATTTAACATTCTGATAACTAGACGATATGTTTTATAATAAATATTATTTTTTGATATAATATATTTATTTTCATCATGATAATTTAATTTTTATTTTTAGTAATGAATTAATTAGTATAAATGATTACACAACATTAATGCAATAATTATTGAATTGATCGAAAAAATGAAATAAAATAAATTAAAAATATTAAATGAAATAAAATTTTATATAATTAATGTGATCCATTAATTTTTTAGGAAAATAAATCATGTTAGGGATATTTTAATTTATCATATTTTATTTATTTTTTCAATATGTTATAAAATATAAAAGTTAAATAATTTCTCTTAAAATAACATTATTGAAATCTTATGAAAATAATAATTTATCAAATAGTAAAAAATTCATAAAAAAACAATATATTAGGAAAAATTAATATCATATAGTTAATTACATTTACCTTTTTCAATTTACTGTTCTATTATCATTTTATTTTATCATTTTAGACCCCAATAGTGTAGAAATGTTTATTATTGCGATAATTGTAAATTAAAAATAATTCTGTAATGAATCATTTATAATTGAATATTTATTAACATTAATTTAATATATTATAAAATTCCACAAGTGTCCCTCATCACTCATATAATAGGGTCTCTCATAATCCCATTTCTTCACATTTATAAACCGATTTTTATTATACAGGATCTACTAAATTCTACAAAACACATCCCTATCCACATTCTATAGGACATATTTTCAGCTTAATACCAACCATAGTGGTCTTATTATGTGAAGAAAAAGAGTATTTACAAAGATGTATTGTTCTAAACTGAGGGTTTATATTATATTTGTTCATCCACATCTTTTAAAATTTTAGGGTATGAGAATATTTGGATTCATAACAATTATAAATTAAAAATAATTATTTAATGAATCATTTATAATTGAATATTTATTAACATTAATTTAATATTTTTTCAAATTCCATAAGTGTCCCTCATCACTCCTATAAAAGGGTGTCTCTTAATCCCATTTATTCACATTTAAAAACCTATTTTTATTAGACAAGGTCTACCAAATTCTACAAAACACATCACTATCCACATTCTATAGGACATATTTTCAGCTTAATACCAACCGTAGTGGTATTATTATGTTATGAAAAAGAGGATTTACAATGATGTATTGTTCTAAACTTGGGGTTTATATTATATTTGTTCATCCACTTCTTTCAAATTATTATACATTCTTATAAAATAACACCAATAAATTAAATATATATAGGACATTCATATTAATGTAACAAACTATATCCATTTAATCTTCAATAAATTTGAAAACTAAACTATCATTTGTGTATATGGTGGAATTCCACCTCACGAACTGAGGTAATTCATCTTCCATAACAGTATTTCATGGTTGGTTATAATAATGGAATTAATATATATGTATGATATTGATTAAATAATTATCAATAAGAAAATATAATATATAATTAACTTTCTTATTTTACATTCACTAAAAATTCCAAGTTTCATTCATGCATATGTGTAGACTACCACCTCCACGAAGTTTTGTGGATCATTTTTCATTACCACATAAATGTAAATATATATATATGTGTGTGTGTGTGTGTGTTTATCTGTGACTATTTATCTAATAAAATAATATTATGTCTATGATATAATAATAAATAAGTAATGATAAAATAATACTAACCTTCTTTCCATAATAATGATTGAATAATGGAAACATTACTCATTCATACGCATGACCTATTATCTTCCTCATTATATTGTAGTTCAATTTTCATAAAAAGATTTTTTAATTGGTTATAGATGTAAAAATGGAAGACAATTAATATAATAATTTAATCATTTTTATTTTGGATATATTAGAAAAATGATTTCATTTAGAATTATCTACTTAACAAATCCATTTTGGACAAATGAAATGAATAACATAAAAAACTGAAATTTTAATAATTAAATATATCATAGTAAAAGTTAAAATATTAGTTATTATAAACATGAAAATGGTTCTTAATAAATTAAATTAGTCAACTATGATTATTTTTTACGATCATAAAGTGTCTATCACACTCATGATAAGGAAATTTTATTTATAAAAATTTTATTTTAATGTTTCCATTAAATTTTGTTCTATATATATATATTTTAAATTATTTTATGAATTTCATTATATAAATAAACTTGATTTTTGGGGAAAAATTATTTTTCTAATGTATTTATTTCAAATGTTCTCATTGGAAATATTTTATAGAATATCCTAACATACATTACATAAAGGTAGAAAGAAATTTTTTATTTAAACTTATATTTTGACGATGAATTTTACCACAAGATTAACAATTATTTGATATTGGATTCCATTACATTCACCCATGTTTTATTAAAATGAATACATTAGTGACCCAAAATTTTTATACATTAATATCTTATCGTAATAGATAAATATTAATTGCATGACATAACATTAAATTATAGAATCATATTGTTCAAGTGCCTTTGGAAACATGGAAATATAAAAACATGTTCTTTAATCATCTACATTATCACCCACTATGTTATATATAACTATAACCCTTATTAAAAATCACATTTTTAGTGATTTTTTTTATAACCTGGTGAAAATAATCATAAAAAAAGAATGATATCAGATGTTAGTAAAGATAAATAATGTATATACCATTCATCATATAAGAATAACATGAGCATAATGTTATAAGAATATGATCTGAATGTTTTAAAATTATAGCCTACATAGGATGGATCATAATCTCAATTCATCAAATAAATCATGGAAGTTCATAAGGAATGAAAAATATAGTAATTAAAAACATCATTCATGAAAGCATAACATTGTCATAATACATATGATTTTGACATACACATACGAATATAAAATAATTTCATTAGTAGTCATGTCTCATTTCCAAGACAATAATAGTGGAATTATTTCACTCTCCATACCACTATACATGTCATGGATCACTCAGAAGACTACCAAACTGGACAAAGACCCTTAATAAACAATGTTCACTCCCCATTCAAGTCATATTTTTCTCATTAAATGTATATATTTATCAAATTAATGGGACAGAGATATAGGTGCCACCCATAACATAATTTATATCATACATTGGTTTTCCAAAAGATTATAAAGCTTTCTAATATCTGAACCCATGAAAAGAGACTAGTTTCCTAAGAATTTCAGCAAAACATAACTCAGGGAAAAATGGGGTTTATAATATTTCAATATTTCATCACACCATAAACCATGGAAATGAAATTTTTTCCATATAAATTATTTAATCATATTCAAAAAACATCTAGAGATAGAATAATAATGGTATCCTTTAACCATATCCCTAGTAAAGCATAATATAAATCTAGGATTATATTCTTTGATGAATGGAAATACCATTAAATTATCACTGTAACATTATAGTGGAAAAATCATTTCCATTTGGAAATAATTTATTTAAAAAAACTACAAAAAAATAATAGATTAAATTTAGTTTAAAAGTAACCATGTAAAACATTAAAATGATCTCAAATGAAAAAATTGTTCAATACATCGGGAAAATATGATAATTTCATATAAGGTAAAAAAATATTACATCCTAATTTTGTTAGGAAAGTCACAATGATTATTGTTTGGAAAATAGAAATAATATTCCTTAAAAAATTTATATTAACTCTATCATGGGTAAAAATAGATTTTAAAATCAAATGCTAATATTAATAACCTTTTATAAAAACAATATTATAAAATATTGATATGAATGAATAATGTGGTTTGACCGAAGAGATAAATGGATTCATGTCTCCTGAAAAACATATTTTCGGTCGATTAAAATGGGGAAAAATATTTTGAATAAATAACCCTAGATGAATGAAATTCTTGAGTCTCAGGAGATATATATAATAATATTTTATCTTTAATAACATGAACTTATATAATCCCTATATAAATGGAGATTGTGACATTAAACTCTTACCATTTTGGTAACAATTGAATTGTAATCCTGATGAATGAAATGAAATTTTATTGATATAAATACACCTTAACAACAATATTATGAATCATAAAATAAATTCATGATCAATATATAAACCACAAAAAATAAACAAGTAGTGAATATGTCATGTCTCTTATATGAATAAAAGTGAGATGAAAAAATATTACCTCATGTATGAATTCCATTTGGTGTGTTTTAACCTAAAATGTAATAAAAATATATTTACAATAAATAAATGACATAAAAATAATATTTTGTTTCAAAAAATTGATTATTTACTAATAACAATTTATTTTTCCTTTTTCCACACCATGATATTAAAATCACTATTTCGATTGATATCAACATTGTATTACATGAAGGTTATATTTTAGAATTATTTATACTTATATATTGAAAATTATTCCACATGATCTAGAATATTAATCATGATATATATAATACATATTCATTTTATAAATGTTATGATTAATTCAGTAATGTAGATATAGAAAAATGAGTTATACTATTCATTGAGATGATAGGTCGTACGTATTCTTGAACTTTACATTAATTTCTCCAAATGATTGAACAAAATAAAACAGAAAATTAATTAAAATTTATATGAGGAATATTATATAATATATAGCGTATATATTTCGAAAATTAATAATCATTAACATACATGTGAAATAAAATTTAACAAAATTAAATTCTCTTCGTATATGTGGAAGTCAACAATACACTTGAACAACATTAATGTTTCCCAATGAATTTAATTGTATGTAGGTGTATGTGATATTATACTTACAGAAGTATAATTATTTCATTAATATAATATATAATCAGTGAACTAATCCTAATACCCATCTATTAATTATTTTGATGAAAAATGAATTATATCGCTATGTGGAGATAGTAAGACGTAGGTATACACAATCAATACTTTCACTTCTTGATTGATGGGAAATAAGATGCATAATTATGTTTTCATAATAATAATAAAAATGTTACATCAAATTATTTACAATGATTAGAAAATAATATTTGTATTAAAATCAATGATTTAGAGGGGTAAATAAGATTAGAATGGAAAATGATCAGTTAAAGTGATTATATATTCTTTGGAACGAATCATTTAGAAAGCCACTAAAGGCATCTAGTGTTCTAATTATGAAAATAAAAGAACCTATATAATTTGGATATATGTGTAGAAAATAATTTGGCAGATTTTGGTCAGGATTGAAGTCTCAATATGCTCTAAATAAGATAGGGAAGAGGTTTCTTATTATAATTATGGGGAGGGGATCATTTGGGATTTATCAAAAAATTAAATTATAATAATGTCATTACCATTGAAAATACCTTGAAATGGAATCTTATTAGAATATAATGTATGATATGGTTATAATCCCATAATCAAAGATAATCTAGAAATTTTTTGGTTTTATTTTAATCATTATGTTTTTATTAAACATTTGTTATCAAGTTTTAATATTAACTATGGTAATAACTATTTGAATATGATAGTGTCATAATTATTACATATATGTTAAAAATTAGACCATAAATGTACCAATTATGAAATTTTGTACCATTTAATATCCACCATGTCTTATTTAATTCTTTTTAGGATTTTTAAATAATTTAATAAAATATTATTCTGAAATAAATATCATTATAGTCAATTTTGACCCTATTAATTTATTTTGACATAAAATCTGTAAACAAATTTAAATTAGAATGTAATATTTTAACACTAAAATTATATGTTATACTAATCTATACAATTAAAATAACATAATAAATTACTAAAATATCATATCTTTTAATATTTTTAATTTTTTTTATTTCACAATTAATTGAATATTTATTGTTTTGGTGTTTTGTCTGAAATTAAGGTAAATATATAATAACTGATAATTATAAATAAATTACTATCTGGAATAAAATTTCATTATGCACATAAATATTTATTATTATTCATTTATAACTTGTTATTGTCACTATGTGGCCACATATATGATATTAAAAACAAAGAGAGTGACATTTTGTATCATTCATGGATTTAAATAATATAGAAATCATTTTCATACAAAAGTGTCCATAAAAAAAATTTATCCCTAAGGATATAAGGTTATAATTTCATTAATCCAATAATTGTTAGGAATAATTTTTTTTGATATAACTTATTTTTAATCATGAATAACCTAGTTTTCCCTTTATAATGGTGAAATGTTTTCCCCACTTAATAATCATATTTACTAAATATAAACTTGTGTTATTAAAATAAATTTAAATAATTTATTCCCATTATTTAATTAATTTTAACAAATTAAATAACTATATATTTAAAAATCCATTTCAATATAATTTTCCTAAATGAATCATAAATTAATTTGTAGAATCAGTTTAATTTTAAGTATAAAACTGTATTAATTATTATTTCATTTGAAGTTAAAATATTTGTTTAATGTTAAAAAAATTAATTGAGTATTTATTATAAAAATATTTAAAAAATAATTATCCATTAATTTTCATTTTCTTTATTTTAAATAAAAACCCATTGTGCGCATCAATCAAATTTCTGAAAAAACCTTTTTTACATATAATAGTCTTTAATAAAAAATAAAAGGTAAGATTGATTCATGTGAAATTAAATGTATTATTTAAAATATAATAAAACTATGTATATTGATAGAACATTTTAAAATAAAATTTGACATTTATTATTATTGAAAAAAATATATTTATCAAAACAATGCATTATTTTTCACTATTTAGTGAAAAATAAATATTTTCATAATATTTTCATAAATGTATCCAAATAAATTTTTGATATTCTAATATGAAAAGTAATTATTTTTATTTTATAAAATAACTTATCTACTACTTCCACAAATTAATAATAATAATATCAAACAAAAATAACTGAATATTATTTTCGATTAAAATATATTTTTAAATAATAAAACGAATTTACTAAAAAGTATGTGATTATTATCAAACAATTATAGAGTACATATGTAAGAAGTATGAAATATATATATCATAATGTATTTAAAATTATTTATACCTTTCAATATAACATCAAGGTAATAACAATCATATTAAAAAACTAAATTCTCGGGGTTTTTTATGCTTAAAATTTCATGTAATGAAATCTATCCAGGAAATTAAATTTATTTTAATATTTATATATTTGTTAAAATTTCATAGTTTTATAAAAATGAAATTCAATTTATTCATGGAATTTTAGTTTTGAAATTTTGGATTTAAATGAATTGGATATAACAATTTTTGAAAATGATTTATATTATATGCAAGGAATGTTTTTATGACTGATTATTTTATGTATTCTGTTATGGTCATTGGAAATCTATTGTGAGGACAAGTGGTTCCATTACAAACCAATGTTTTGTGAGATTTTTAAATCTCTCCTATGCATTTTGTAAATTAAGAAAGATAGTTGATTTGGTATCTCTTTAGACATAATGGGAATATACTATGATGGATTTTCCATGTATAACCCTGATTGTTATTTCTAGAATCTATGTTGGTTTCTCTATGTCTTATCACAATGTATATTCCATGTATTTTTACAAATGATATGAAAATGATACATCGTGTCACCTATATGATTTATTGATTCTTACTTTGGGTTATGATTGAAATAATATTATTTCACAATGTAACGGAAAATATATGTGACTTTTTAAGTTTTTAAAGTATAAATTTAATTTAAAAAAGTTATTATGAGTTTTTTTCAAATTTCATTTCTTCATAATTTTTGTTTGAAATTATTTTGGTACATAAGGATATTCCATGGGTATTGATAATTTAATTTTTAGCTATATGATAATTTTTAAATGGAGATTAGATATAAGTATTCATGAACTAATTGTTTCCATCATTCTTTTTATGTCCCTTTTATATTCCTTTTGTGCTCATAAAATATTATATAATGTTTTCCAAAGGTATTTAAGATGGTTATTGGAAATGAAGAAGTCTACTTCCATATAAAGATTATTTTCCATGGAAATAAAGCATGTTTTACATTAAAAGATTTAGATTGTAAAAAATGGATATGGGGTAGAAGTGTCCCCTTTTTAATATATTGGATTATTATGTAAGATTTGTAACCTAACATTCTAAAAATCATAAAATAAAAGATCTTTGGTAATGGAATAAAATGAAATCTATTATAAAGAATCTATATTAAGATTAGATTATGGCCTGTTCATACTAGTTGGTATCAAAGAAATGGTTAGATTACATTAGAGGTTAGGAGAATGTTAATATAATACTTTTAAAGATATGACATTTTGGATAACTAGAAAAGATATTTTATTTTATCATTACCATGTTGCTTCATCTAATCTATGTATGTTTATAACAGTTTTCCACAGTGGGATCATGGAAGATAATGTAGTATGGCATCGAGTGGTGATGTCCATACAAATCATCAACTTGGAATTTTCGGAATTTAAATTGATTAGTGTGTTGTTGTGATGGATCATTTGATGTTGACTAAAAATTGTTGTGGTATCCTAGCTAAATTTCGTCTTTATCTATCATAAAAGTACATGTTGATAGTGAATTATTTTATAAGGAAACACCATCCCTCATTCTATGGATCCTCAGACCAAATTTATGATAAAGGATATTATAAGCCCACTAAAATTATATTTTATGTCATGGTATGTTTTTATCTTCAAAATAAATTTCTTTCTATTGAACAATGAATGGTAAATTTGATCATTGGTGGTAAATGGTAAATAATTCTGATGAATGTGAATAAATTTATATCATGGAATGGGATGATTTTAATAATATTTTCTATGTTAAATAATTTCCTAAAATTAGTCTATTTAGAATGGAAAATAAATTCATAGAGTTGATATAATTTAAGGAATATTCATTTTTTGCAAATGGAGGAAAATTCACATCATTGGAAGGGTATGAAAAAAATTTATCTACGATATTGACTGTAATATTAATTTGGATTACACTCTATATAACACTATATATAAATTGATATTGGATTATTTTGTGTTGAAAAGTTATAATAGAATTTTTTTTATGTTCTAAGAAGCTGGAAAATGAGTTTCTTGATCATCATGTGTATTTTTACAAATAGGATAAAAAGTTGTATAGGTTGAAGAAAAATGGTAGAATGGATCAAAAAAATATGATTATAAAAAAATAAGTTTAAAATGAATGTTATTTTTTGTACAAAATATATTAAGAATACATTATGATGTAATATATGTGATTCTAATGTGATAATATGTGGTATATGGCCCATAGTTACAATGAAAAAGTTCATGGTATTGATAATTCTACTTCTAAAAAAAAGAAAGTAAAATGAATTAATTGTAATAAGCTATGTCATTATGAGGATGAGTATCTGAGAAAGAATCCTAATGAAGGGAAGAAAAAAATGAGTAGAAAGGTTTGGTGAAACCCCTTGAAAACACTTCAGTAGATTTTGGGCCATTGAACAATGTTTTTTAAGGTGTATTTTTTTATACAAATTATTCTAATTTATTGTATCATTTGGCATATTACATTCAATAGATTTTTATAAATGTTCTATAAAAAATTAAATACAAGGAATGAATATAGAACTTATGGTAGAAATATTTGGAGAATTATTAAAAAATATTATTTGAATTTTCGTAACATTGTATTTGGACAAACATTACATATTAACCTTTTTCTATCCCCTAATGGTGTTTTATGTTACTATCAGAATTTATAGGATTTTCTTTTACCATACTGAGATATATTTTAGATCTAAAGAAGTCATTATCCATGTTGAATATCAGTTATAATACAATAATGAACCCATATATTTGGTATTATATGAAAAAGATATAAAAATTTTAAAATATGGAAATGAATGGTATCATGCACATATTATTAAGAATAAAGGTAATTTATTGATTAAAGATATTTTAGTATTATAAGAATACCTGGATATTATTCCTGATGAATTTTTCAGTTTTATACCAGTTCAAGATGTTTAATATTCTATTGACATATTTCATTATTATATAAAAATATTAATATCCCCTATCGAATTTTTTTCAATGGGATTTCGAGATATGGATTGGGATTCGCTCAATGGTTGGATTGAGGTGTCTTTAAGGCCTGGCTCGATAACTCATGTTGGATTTACCATTTGAATAGTATTCATTAGAAACTCACAATGGTTACCCTATCTCGAATAGGGTACAGAACTACTATCCAATGGCCAATAGTCATCTGTATTTTCAGTCCTAATAACTCTTATTGAATCACGTCAGTCAAGAGAATGTGATTTTGGGATTATTAAACCTTTTTAAGTGGAATTGATGGATACTCTATGACTCTCATATAGATTTATGATACATTCAAAAAAAATTTCCTAATCCCAATACGAGGCTGGTTAACCTAAAAAATTATTTTGGGGAAATTATCTTTCATATGAAAAATAATAGGGTATTTTTAGGGAATCCATCTTTGTAAATCTATAGATATCCATCGTTAACCTATAATGGATAGTTCCTTATGTGAAAAATTTGTATAACTAATCTATTTTTAATTTAAAATAATACATTTTGGTGGTTAATATTTTGATTTGGGATTAAGACATTATGAGGCATCCAATGAATATTGGTTATTTATGGAATCCAACACCTAACAGTTTATTGGACCCATGTTGTTTAGCATCATTCAATAAGGAAATATAGTGTTTCATTGGGACACTGTGTGTTCAATATCATATCATGGAGGGATTTCCAATAGACCATGGTTATAGAGAGAAGCATAGTTTACATAGTTCATTTGTTCTAGTCTTGTAAACAATGGATTCCATTGTAATTTGAGATACATATGATGTAGATGACATCATTATTCCATTTCCTTATACCCACATGAGATATTATTTGTTTGAGAGATAATTGATTGAATGTGATCAAATTAATTTCTCATTATGTGGAAAATATGTGTTGGGGGTGCCCTGATAGGGTTTATTATAAATCTTAAGATTCATGTATATATCCAACGTATCATGGATATTATTGGAATCATAGTCATCATAGTTTAGTTTAATTCTCATTCCACTAATGAATCAGGTAGTGTAATCAGGCCATGGAAATGATTTGGTACTAATGGTTGATTTTTTTTTAAGTTTTACATCAAAATGGATGTTTATTTGAGCTCTGGGGTTATAAAGGTGTTCTACATATCCTTATGATTTCTAGAATCATAGTCCTCATAGTTCAATCACACCCTTCAAACTGTACATATGGTAGATTCTATTGGGTTAAGGCTAACGTGTCATGTCACTCATTGGGTCTTTAAATACATCAGTTTCCTTGGTTGATAGAGAATCATGATTCAAATGATATGATTTTTGATACTCCCAAAGGCCACGTGAACTATGCTCAGTGATGGAAGTAAAGGATAGAGAATGATCTCTATCATTTCATGGAGAGTGAGAGACATACATTTTGGCATAGCCCTTAGATGATTTTGTGTGGGGCTAGAACCTTGAATTGGTGTATTACTTATCATAAATATGCCAAGAATTAGAGTATTCATATTTCCCTTCGAAATTGATTACACTCTGATAATTCCCTCAATATTGGACCATACCATGTCCTATCCCATGTAACCTATTCCCTTGCATGACATGTGTCGATTATCCACTTATCCTGAAATATAAGAGATTATCTCCCTAAAATATTAGAAGAGACTAAATTATTGAGTTGTTATTTCTAATGGACTTCACATATCTCATGTGGAATTTAATATGGTTTTTGGGTGATCAAATATGACTTCTTCGAAGGAAAACACAAAATCTAACTAGTCTATACTAGAACTCATCACATGACTGGGATGGCATGTCAGTATAGTGTCACATGATCTAATTGACTTTCCCTATTGTAATTCATACTATTTATATTGAAACATATCCATGGTGTTGTATGATTTAATACAACATGTCTCATATGGAGTTTCATGTATTCGATAACATCCCTAGAGAGCATTGCGAGATCAATATAAAATGTCTGGAGGATGTTTCGATTCAGGGATGTCTTTCCAAAAGGATATCATGAGATCATAGTTGACATGTGTAGATGCATCTGTGATACATATATAACATGACATGGTGTTGTTGTATTATACCGGAAATTTATCTAAAAGACATTATGGGGAATTGAAAAAAGGCCTAAAGGGAATCATGAGATTAAGTGGCTTACATAGTGGGACCCATTTTACTTGCTCTGATATTTTATGAACACTTCCCATGACCTGGTTGTCACACTGAAAGAGATTTACAAGATCTCCTTGACATGTCCTACTGTTGTCACATGTCTTAGACGCCTCACCAAAAGTGCATGAGGGCCAGTGAATGTGATTCTATTTAAGCCTTTCATTGTTACTCTTTCTTCTAGTGCATGTCTCTCGAATGATTTAGATTTACTCAGTATCAGATTTTTTGGAGTCTCGTAGGATTTAGAATATGTAATGTATTTTCTTTATAAACATTCTAGAATTCCTCAGTGTGAACTATGAACAATATCGAGAGGTATTTATGTATGGTGTATGATTTCTACGGATATTCAATGATATATCACCTAATGGGTGACTTGATGCCAATGAGATTAACTACTATATGAAATCTTCTCTGGTTTGGGGGTGATATTCTTGGATAACATTCTCCTAGTCACGATAGGTAGCAATTCATTTTTCATGAAGGGTTAGGAAATTTATTGGCCTCACCACCATAGTTTTTCGCTGGGTTTCATGGTCTATCTGCAGTGGATTTAGGATGGAGTCGGATAAAGTGTCTATCACCAAACAACTTCATCATCCGAAGCCTTTTTCTAGAAAACACTGAGGGGGTCACATATTTTTATATCACCATAAGTCCCACCCATCAATTCCTCAATTAGTGGATGATTTCCAATTAATGGGTCATCATTGATCATGCAGTTATACTGAAATACTATATTTTTTCATATTAACTTTTTAATGGCCTTTGTGAGATCAATGTGATTAATGAAAGGCCTTCATGATATTCTTGTTGCCTTACCAGGGACATTTCATTAGGAAATGGTGGCATATCTGGGGGTGTCTTTGATATTAGAGTGGCATCTCCAAGAGACTTGTGAGACCATGCTAGGGACTTCCTTAGCTCATCCCAAGCGTTTTACGACAACGATAGGCTTCTACTATTTTAAAATGGTTTTGGTGTCATGAAATATTACATGAGTAATGTCAAATATAATTATTATATTTAATAATTATGTGTTGTCTACCCAAAACATGTATTATTGTGAAGAGAGATAATTTCAAGAAAAAATTCATCCATCTTTCCTTATAGAGCCTCAGGGTATGTTCATTATTTTTAGGATATTCTTGGGTTTCTTTGTGAGGAATTGATAAAAAATCCAAGGCCATTGATGTGTTGAGGAGAACATGTCACTGGGGTCTCATGGTGTCTTGTGGATCCCTAGTGGTTCGTCACATGAATTTTTAATTCTATGAGTATCTTCAACCTCATTCAATTTTAGATCCATTGTTTTATTTTACAAAGGCTCGGGGATCATGGAAATTTTCTCAAATGATGTCAAGGAAACCCATCATTCAGTTTGAGGATGATTCACATGATCCTTGTGAAAGTTGGAGGCCACCACTATTAGGATATCTTCCTCCATATTTTCCATGTTTGTTGATGTTTGTTTTTAATGCACTTTCTACTAAGAAACCACATATCATGTTAGAGCTTATCATGCTACCAATGCATGACCACTGATTATCCGAATAATCTTCAAAAAATATGGATGGCTTTTTAAAAATGGTTTTGTGGGATCTTGTTCAGGTTATGATATGTTTTTAGACTCTTCTAATTATCTTGTAACGATCACATGTTCATGAGTCCCCTTATAGTTGACGTGACCCATAGGTCTCGCCCATCATATTCCTACTATCCCTTTTCAGGGAAAATCATACTCAAATTTTGGAAATTGATCCATTTTTAATTTTTCAATTCTCATTAGGTGGAAATAAACAAATTCCTCCCTCCGGAATGATGCCCATGGGGGCAAGGCCAATGTTTTTAGGAAAGTATACACTTACCTAAGTCATTAGTGGTGTTTTGAATTCTTTTTTTCGTGATATTCTTACACTATTGGCCGAAAAATGGTATTTCACAGAAATCCCTATATATAGGGGGGAAATGGTGCATCCATATCATCAGCAATCCCTTATTTTAGAATTCTCCCTCTTTTCCTCTATTATGTGCCTCCATCTCAAGACCATTAAGAAAGAACTTATTGAGGACCCCATCTTGACATCCATCCTACAAGAACTATTTGACATGGTCACCCATTTGAACCACATTCGAACTGTATTTTTATAAATATTTGTTCTTTTAACATGAAGTTATGTGATTTCATGATAGATCATATGATCAATTTACCATCATTTACATTCTCATGACCATTTCCATGTCACAAAATCACACTCATCTAAATGTGTCTTGTGATTACAGGATGACCTAAAGTGTTATTTCACTAGAAAGTCCTTCATAGGTCAGGTGATTTTCTGACCCATTAGGGTGATTAGAAAATTCCTTGATAATCCACATGATGTGCATAGTTATACTAGGAATTTATGACATTGTTTCTGAATGAATATTATATTCTCTTTGAATGAAATATGACATTAACCTATTTTCAAATGGCTTATTATTTTCATTGAACATCCCAAATTATGCACAATTTATGTTTCTTGATTTATAGGAATCACAATTTCGATCCTCAATATCGTTTATATAATGAAATTCAGAGTCTCATTTGGATCCCCACATCTAAGATTTAGAGTTATACATTATATCATTAGATTCCTCTATATGGTTTTGGTCTGCTTGATGATTCTCTCATCCCTCCTCCAGACTCTAATCAGTTGTCTCAATAGGTGCCGACTTCTCTCAACTATGTCAAAATGAAAATTCATGAGGATAGTCAAATGATCACAGCTTTGTATTAGGAATTATATAATGTATTAGTATACTCTCCCTTATGTCCATATGGCTATGAATTTTCTCACCAACCCATAGATCAGAGTTATTCGACTATATTTTCCTCCTCCATGAAAAATCCTGACACATGATGGGTTTCTAAGTTGTGTTTGTGTACTGGTGGTAATATATCTAATGAATGGGAATGGTTGTTTCTTGATAGGTAATTCATCATAGGGTTTGATTATCAACTATACATAGTTTATCATTAATAATTTGTGTGGATTTCCCATTTCATCATTTACCGCTATCCAAATCTTCATCATGAGATTATTACCCAATGGTACCCTAGAAGTTTCACATTTCATCTAGACCACTGTGAAGTGGGTATCAGATTATGTTATATCTACTAATTTGTTGGTATCTAGCCACTTTCAATGATGTATGATGTGTTCCTCCTGGATGTCGATGTCTGGGATGATCCATTTCATATCCTAGTTTTGATGATGGAGATTATTAATATTGTAAAGAATAAATTCAATAAGGAAATGGAATCTTGTTCGCTCATTTATTTTAGGATTGAATCTTTATCTTTATTTAATGTAGAGGAGATATGGAAGCTATAATATGCAATCATAGGATCCCTTCTATATAAGTGGAAAAAAACACATGCTCATATTGGCATATAATGGAAGATAATGATTACACCTCATGGTGCTACTGATTAAATTAACATATCTATCCATACCATAGTTTGAAAAACTATATAGCTATGTTTTTTAATGGTTGGATTTTCCCAGGTGGGGATGCATGCTTCGGGATTCTAGTTATTACATTAAGGATGAAAATGAAACATTCAAAAGGAAGGAATCTCAGTTTGGAAGTACCAATCTTCTCATGCCATTACCAGCTCTTAGTCAATATTCTATATAGTAATTCCCCTTATAGGATCATAGGCCCTCTCTAATTACTGTTGGGCTAGATAGGGGTTCACATTCATAATTATGAATAGTCAAAAACCACCTATAAACCAATTGTTTCAATCCACCCCATAATGATTAATATAATTGGGGTTGGGGATATATATCTAAGCTATAACAAGGTCCTAGATGCACTGATTCACTCTAATAGATAAAATTTTATTTCTTTTCATACACCATCCAGACCAATTCAGTATAACTATGGTGGTCCTCTTAATGAAAGGTAATATATGTTCTCTCTCTATGATGGGGATCCTATAACAATTTTAGGTGCGCTAGTTATTTGAGAACCTAATGAACCACATAGGATTTATTTTCAATTTGTCTACATTCAAAGCGTCTCATGTCTGCCTTTGGATGGAGATTGAGGTGGGTGACATCATGGAGTCATTCTCCAATTTTTGGAAGATGTTGTAATGTGGAGATAATAAGGCTGATATAATATATATTCTTTCTTACACAATCATCTTCATTACCCAGTATCATTCTATGGCTTGGGTAATAGCTTACACAAGTGGTGTACTAAACCATTTGGTTCGTCATGTAGATATACAATTTTCCTCATCATCCCCGTTATTTTTCATGATTATGGATTTGATCGAAGATTGGGCTGAGTCATCCAAAAAATTCCTCCTTCAAGTGATGACTATTTTATTTTTAAAAAATATTTTTTTTATGAAATTATTCCTCAAGAAAAATCTATATATGACACGCCCAGTTAGATAAGGGTAAACGAGGATTCTTATCCTTCTTTTTCATGGGTTATGATAGTTATTCATCCTTGTGTTGTACCTACATCATTCGTGGTAGAGGATCCGACGTGATGTAGGTAGATATTCAAAAGGATTCATTCTTTATTCACTGATATCCCATTGGAATTATTCTACAAGCAAAATAAATTACTTGACCAATTTTTGTATGACTTGGGGGGTATAGGGTTTTGACGAACAACCTTTGAATGAAATTATAAATAAAATCATTTGTTTTGGAACATTATTAATACTATATAATGATATTTGATCATTATTATAGATGAGGTTCCTCTTCGTAGCTAAATCTTGGAGAAGCTAGTGGAATTAGAGGAGGGTCATTAGTTAGTATCTAAATTGCAGGCTTAGAGGGGTGCCTAGACTGTGCATATAAATGAGATGTGAGAATACTATTTACCATTCGAGGTTTGATCATTCAACATCATCATACACATTTGATACTTATCAAAATAGAGTTGAGGAACTGAATACTTTGGTTATGACCCTCTATTCTTATTAGAAAAAGGAAGAGACAAGTGAGTGGAACTCCAACGTTCATTGGATGCTTCTCGCCAGACACTTTCTACTCGTACCGACGCAGATGGAAAAATTTAATCATTATTCAACTTCTATAATGTACTCATTTTTATGAGGTTTTAGAGAGACAACACAATGTGTAGATTCCACTATCTTTTTTACACTATGAATGGATGAATTTAATAAACTTTATAAACTACGATTGAGTCTAATTTCATTCATGATGATCATGAAATCTCATTGATTTGATATTAATAGATTCTCTAAGACTACATATTATTTTCATTATGTCAAGAAAACATAAATTTCTAGGTCAGAATATTTAAATTATAACAGATTCTTTTTGAGAGGTACTCATAAATTACAACCCACATTAGAGTCTCTACTGATGATCTTCTATAGTATTCTTGAGACATCCTAATTTTCAAAAGGAGTTCCAAGGATTGATCCATTTTACAATGGGAGAGTTCTATATCCAATTCCAAATTTGATTGGATTTTATAGATTATATCAATCATTATAAGGCTACATTGCCGGAAATACATGCCTTTTAAATCTATGTAGCCGCCTTGCTTTATATTATCACCTTTTAGTTTGGAGCTTTGGTGTGCTACAGATTAGGTCTTTGAGATTAGTCTATTAGTGAAATATATTTTAGGGTATTTGATCTCAAACAATTTAGTGTTGAACTTTATGATCTATTATCATCTACCAAGGTGGAATTTATTTTAGGGTCTTTGATCTTGGAACATTGGTGTGTTGTTGTTTTGGGTGCTGGATCATGGACCATTGGTACGCTGTTGTTTATGATCATTGAGATTCAACCCTAATGTGATGTTTTTAGGGTCTTTTATATTATACATTTCTGTAATTTAGTTTAGGTTCATTGATGTTATACCATAATGTGATATAGTTTAGGGTCTTTGAACTTGGACATTTGTGTTCTGTGGGTTAGGGCCGTTGATCATCGGCCTTTTGTGTGATGTAGTTTATGGTCATTGATCATTGACCCTATAATGATGTGCATGGAATATGGTGTAGACCTTATTGGAATGACCTAAAACATACTAAGGTTCTAGGGTCTATCATGGTATTTCTATGGATCATAAGGATCAGGGTTCCTTTCTTCCATGGAAGATATTCCTTTAGTTGGTGGGTTGAATCCGATACGCTTGGATAATATAGAATGGAAAATTTGATCTCCACACATCTCTAAGGATTATGGAAGATTTATCAAAGTAATATGACTTTAGGGATAATGAATATAAATAGTAGGCCCACCATGATAGTTGGTATGTGGGTGATCTAAATAATAACAAATAATATTGAGTTTTTTGATATTGGATGGAGTACACATACAAGGAATGTCCCATAATGAATTAAGAAGTTATATTATGCCTTGGTGTCATCATGGATCTCAAGGATTGAGTATTATTTATTGTAACATGTAGATTAATTTAGTTTGTTGGTCAAATACCTTCTGTGTTAATATAATTTTAGAGAAAATATCATTTCCACTTATTTATGAGTGTTATTAATGATGTATGAACACTCAAATGTTAATATGATGATGTTGGATATCTAAATAAGAATATCCAAGATGGGTTTTTGGCAGCATAGAGATGTTTAGATCTTAATGTGAAACTCAATCTCTATTCCATGTGGTTTTGAATCCCATTTTCGGGGTCATCAAAGGTTCTATAATGGACTATCACATTTTGGTCTTGGGAAAGGTTACAAAAAATGGTTACATTACATCAAGGATGTCAAAACCACTTGATTTTTTTAGTTATGGGGATTTTAAACCATGGTCCTATGTGATCTTATTGGGGGGATGATATAGAAACATCATACTAGGAGTAGTCCGTACATAGTAATGTGTTTTGTTATCAAGATACAATGATAGGGCTCATGGGGATTGTAATTTACAATATGCCGAGTGATGAATTTGGTTGACAGCTGTGGGAACATATGAATGAGCCCTAGGCATGCAGGCATAGTGATAAAAAGGGTCCATTATATCTAGAGATAATTGTCATATTTCATATATGGTTTACAGTGCTCCAAGTCATTCAAATCATGATGTGTGATTTCTAAAAAATGTAATATACAAGAAGGGTTCGGGTCATCTAAAAGTTGTGTCACCACCTAGAAAACATATTCTCATAGAAAATAGATGTCACAAATCCATTCTCTTAATATTTAATTTATTATAGGGTCCATTGATCATATATTGGATTTTATTAGGGCCATGAAATGTACCCTATGCGATTTATTCCAAATTCATTTTAAAACAAAACATTGGAGATGAATAGTTTATTTAGTGTAGATATTAATTTTTCTCAATTATCCATTTGCATGTTTTCAACATCATAGGTATTTTGTCTCTTTCCTTATCAATTAGAGGACATGATATTTGAATTATCACAGGATAATGTTTACGGTCGTATATCTATGAGTAATGTGCATGCAGTTTAAGGTCATGAGTCACATGGACGTAATATTGGATATGTGAAACAAGAGCTTAATTTGCATACCTAGGGTCATGATAACTCTAATATCGTTATGAGTGGGAGATGGAAGCGTTTTAAATCAATAATTTAGGATCTCATATCCTAAGAAATGATTTGGGGGATACATTCTAGGTATGTACCATAACACTTTGGGATGATAAGTTCCACCTTGGTGTAACCTAGGCTCACTAGATTTTGAAATCCCATTATATTGGACCATGATGTCAAATGATGGCCTGTCACAAACCCTTCTACATCAATATCAATGACCAAACAAGATATGTTTTTATATTTCCAAGTATCGCAAATATTCTATGGAAACAGGAGGTTCTCAATAAATGAAGTGTGGTATATGGATTGAGGTAATTTTGTAATATGGTTGAACCACCCCTTAAACTAGTTCAAAATGTTAAATCTCTTGCAGTCCTCTAATAAAGAATGAAAAATGGGTAATGGTCTTCATAGTTTATCATCATGTAGCAGGGATGTTTATTGTTGTCTAACATCATACGGTAACACTATTTTCCAGGTATTTTTTCATCATGAAGTAAGGAAATATTATTTGTACAGTTTTATTGTCATTTAATGAAGAAGTTTCCCTTGATGTTTACAATCATGTAGTATGGACGTACATCCATCCATTTTATTTCCATATGGTAAGGATGTATGAAAAGACATTGAAGGATGTAAATTCCATGGCTGGCCCCATGCTTCGATGTTCTAGAGTCACTACAAATCTCATGAAAAGTTTAACCAATCCATGGGTAGATATGATGATTTGTGTAGTTCAATGTTATGAAGTGATAATGTGGATCAACAGCCTTGAAATAGTGGTATCGCAATAGGATCCCTGAATGCAATTATGGGTGCCACTATATATACCATGGTGATGGGAATCATGCCACGCCCTGATCATAATAATTTCTCATGTGTTGGTATGACACATATATGAAGAGGGGACATATTTATATTGATTTAATGTGACAGGACATGGTTTTGGAAATTTTCATGTCACACTATATCCTATGAGGACAGGAATGAAGTCATACATAGTTCTTGATTGTGAAATAATCTATGAATGTCTTACCCATATGTATATCTGGTCATTATTTCTATTAATTGTTGTAGTTGGGACAAATATTTATGACGAAGGTGTCACTACGTATCGTATAACAACAGAAATCAAGACACATGTAGTTCTTAAGGAACTGTTCATTCTAACATCATGGAGCAAGGTAGAAGACAAACAGACGTGGAATAGTCGTGTAGTTGTCACTAGTCCAAATGATGTCTGTTTAATTGTTGTTTTGTAATACACAGAAATGATAATCAAGGTCCATGTAGTTCTTAATAAAGCATGCAGTCTAACTTCCTGCATTAAGGTGGCAGGATCCCCACCATGTTGACAAAAAAAGTGGTTGGAGGTGAGGGAGAATACCAAAACCAACTGTAATGGTCCTCTTAGTGGAGGGTCACACGATTTTTATGTTTCCTGTCGTGCAGAGGATATTAAATGTGCAGTTTAATTTCATGCAGTGAGGAAACATGGTATTCCTTTTATAGTTTTACATTTAGGATCGAGATGGGCATATAAACAGTTGTTATTCATTTTTAGGCAAAGTCCATACTAATACTCCTAATCCATCAAGAGATATTCTCAGTGTAAGAAACCAATAACGATAAGGGTTTCTCATACAATGAAGAGTTATGTATGAGAATGATAGGGGAATTTTGTGTCATGTGATGGATGGACCATTTCATTGAATTTTGGAATCCCAACATATATCATTTAGAAATGTGAATAAATCCATACATAGTTCTAGTAATCTCTATTAGTATAACGTCATGTGGTAATCACATCGGTGTATCAACATGAACGATGATAGATATTATGGATATGTGCAGTTTTTCATCATGTAGTAAGGACGTAGACCACATGATGTGAAGGAAAAGGCATATTATGGATTAATACTTTTTTTTGTCATACGATATGTAAATATTCAATACCATTTAATGATATTGTGTAATGATATTTTCCTTGATGTTCAATGTCATTCAATAAGGAAATTCAATCACCCACATGAACTAAATGTAATCCTATGACTAGGTCCAGGAATAGTGGTTTCCTCATCAGTAAATATCTTGTGAGAGTATGAATCAATTCATATATATTTCTTAGAAATCTGTGTAGTTTGACGTCATGTGACTTGGATGATTTCCAAAAAGTTTATTGTCATGTGGTAAAGATGAATTTGTTTATTTTATGATCATTTTCTTAGAAAGAATGATAGGGATTATTCTAATGTGGATTCCCTTTTAATGAAATCAATGTAATGTATTTCTAGAGGAATCATACATTGGTGGGTGGTGTGACATGATCCCCATCCATGGTGGCCAATGAGTTGGCTCCATTATGAATAACCTTACGTATTACATAAGGCCCTTCCCACATGGGTTCCAATTTCATTTGATTATATCCTAGTATCATTGGGGTTTGATACCCAAAAACAATTTCTATGAGAGTAATGAAGGAAGGATGTTATTTTATTATATTCATGCACAATTTAATCTTGATGGACCTCTAGGTAGGGTAGTGTACGCAATATGTTCTCATATAGCTGCTAAAATTCATCCAACAACATTTGTGATTGTTCATAATCCGAGGGTTTTCCATAAATGGATATTTAATGTGAAGGTAGTTGGACCTATATTGTTAAAAATGCCTTGGTTCCATAAAAAATGAGAATGGTGTTTCATGTGTGGTAGTTTCTGTGGTGGTATTGTAGGCTCACTGAAAAAGTACATTTTTTTATCCATCCAATATTTAATATCCTTGTTCACCATCTTCTTAAGTATATTATATATTGTTTTATTGAAGGCCAGTATATTTCCCTTTTCCTATACATGATATTAAGCTGAGTGATTGGCATTGATATTAAAATCATGGTGTAGTATCTTCAATTTTTTATAATAGATGATGGTGTCATTGATTTTCAGTATTGTTTGAGGGACCTAGAACGCAGTGAAGATATGGGACTTCATGAAGTTTATGACACTATCAGTTTAAAATTCCCTGAGGGGTATTGCCTCATTTCATATGGAAGAAAATTTAGTATTATGTATTTACTTAAACTATTTAGTTGTAGATGGGGAATATGGCCCACAACATCCATCCCAAAAACAAAAACATTCGAGGAATATTTAGCTATATGATGTAATTCAGTGGAAAATGGATGATGTTTTGATGGATTTGGAATGCATGAAATTTCATAGAGAATTTCACATAATCATGTATAACAGTTTTCAGGTAATATTCCGTCATCATGATTTGGTTGGACAGACTCTCTCTAGATTGATGGGCGCCACAAGAGCCTACATCGACTTCTTCCATGGAAGCGGTAATTACTCAATATTCTATGAATTTAAACTGGATCCCATTCAAGAATCATTTTTATTTGTTTCTCTCTCATTTTTAAAATCCTTAATTTTAGAAATATGCTACTTGACGATGAATATTTTCCCTTCCATTATGATCTATTATGTGAATACTTTTTGGAGATAGACAATTATTGGCTCCATCTATCTGGGGGTGGTTTTTGGATCATCGAGATCTCAGAAATGATAACCTGATTGATTTCATCCATATCACATAAACGATTGATGAGACAATTCTCCAGTGTTTCATATAGATAATTACATCCTCATGATTTTGGTCGGCAGGATGGTGGATGCATTTGAAATGCACCGACACGTGGATTTTTTTTACTTTGGAAAATGATGCAGTGTTGGATCAAAAGGGATTTCTTCAATAAATCCAATGATGTAGACGGTGATAGGCTCTAGTTCATTTTAAATGGAATATTCTCTATTTATCATCGTTATCAATAATTTTGAGTCCCCTTTGATATTAATGTATGATATGTTTTGCCGTAGGGATAATTTTTAACTAGAGATTATAGCTTAGTATTCAACAACTTTATTTGCGTAGACATTGGATTGTGAGAATTCATAGGGAAAAACTTATTTGGCAGGTGAGACAAATAAATTCCATAGACTAACTTTATCAAGATTAATGTTTTCCATCCTTATGTTCATAGGGATCTGGGAGACCCAATAACAGTACACAACCCATGTCCACATTGTTTCATTGGCATAAAATACCTCATAATCTGAAAGCTCTGGGTCCTCTTGATTATTTTCTAGGGTGGATGTGCTTCAAGGAAACTAGCAAGGTATTTCCTTTTCCCTAACATCTATGAGATTAATTGAATTTCATATTTCTATAGAATGACCACTCATCGATACATGTTCCCAGTCCGCAAGGGAATTCCTTGAATGTAAATGAGTGTATCAATATGAGAGACGTGGTGGAATTTGTGGAGCTATAAGTAATGCCTCATCGTTTTCACATTAAAGATTAATGAAATGAAGTTCTTCTTGAAATTAAAATATTTGGTCTTTGTACCCAACATTCTCTTTTTGTGGTAGTAGTGACTATTAGATCTTCCTGCATCATTATTTATGTTATGAGGGAACCGATCAAGTGCTCCATGTTAGACACATAACAGATGAGTGGCCTATCTTCCACCAGAGGCCACAAACATTTTGGATCAGTATGTACTTTTTCAGGCATTCGATGGTTATTTTATAGTAATCATAAAATTGATAAAATATTTCCATATTCATTATCCAAGTGAAGGGGGGGAGGGTTGTAATCCATTTTGGCTATGAATTTCCAATTTATGAAATGTGATATTGGATTCCTTTAAATTAATTGATATTTTAGGGGATGGATTTCCCAAAACATCACTCGTTATATCTAGATAATCCTCAATGTCAGGGTTTCATTCCTCAAATCCAAGGAACCATCTGGATGTTACATTGAAAGTATATTTTAGTAGATTCACCTTTAAATTGTGTTTCCATATCTCATCAGTAATATTTTGGTGATCCAAGATGTGATCACAAAGCTGTTGGGATTTAACAATTAGGTTATCAACATTGCAATCATCTATCCATTCCAATTGTGACTTAAAGATATAATTCATGGAACACTCGTATATAGAATGTATTTTCATTGATCCAAAATTCATGAACTGATATTAGAAGATCCCTTGTGGCACTCTGAAGGTAGTGGATTCTGCATCTTTGGGATCCCTCTTGATATGGTTGTACCCCATGTACCCATCCATGAAGGAATGTGGTTGGAAGCCTGCATTCACATAGATTAGGTGTTTTGTGAACTGAAATGGGAAATTATCCTTCGTAAATTCTGATTAACGTCTCTAAAATAAATGAAATCCCAAATATTCCATTTCATTTTCTAGATTGGGATGATGATAACATTTCGTCTTAGTTATTTCACTTCTCATACAATGTTGATCAGATCTGCATGTTAACATAAACCTCTAAATTGGTGGCATGAGGTGGTGTATCCTCTTGGATACCTGTTTGAAGCCTAAATCATCATATATTACTCATAGATAGTGTATAAAAACATTTGGATTCAATGTGGGCATTTCTATATAGTTCTAGGTGAAAAAATATTTTTTATTATTTAGAAATGTGATGTACATATTTGTCTCTTCATGGGGCATAGAATAACTGACTAGAGTAGGTTGTGGATATTCCGTTATTCCCATATTTATCATTCATTTCTCATCTATGGTTGTCCATATAACTTCATCAAATTATAAAATGTGTTCCTAAGATCATCCTTATCTTCCTCGAATTCTTATTCTATAGAGGAATTCATAGAAGAATATGGATATCCCGGGGCTTCTCCATTTCTAGGAGTGTGAAAGAAAAATTTATAACAGACAATATCATCCCATTATGTCCGAGTCATCATAGTGGGATTATAGATATGAATTTATTTTAAAATATTGATGATATGAGGAGGGGCTTAGACATCTAGGATTATATCTTCTACCTCAACTACATTTATAGGGAGGACATGCTGGCTATCAAGCATGTTCTGTAGATTTAGAGGGGTGTCCCCAAGTCCTTTTGGAGTTGAAACCTATATACCATCATATTCAGTTCGTTTCATTCCTCCATTATTATATAAATCATATCTTGTATATGTGTATCTTCAAGTAACATAGGGGTGACTTCAACCTTGTAGTGTGACGACATATACATTAATGGGTTAATTCATTCTCTGATGGAATGCTGATGCTACCACCAAGTGTCTATGGAGCCAGGGCCTCCTAGAAAACTCATTATATGTGGTTTCTATCTGAATAATGATGCAAATAATATATGATGTGATTTACCCAAACCTGGATGTGTGTTTGATCTTCTCGAGAGGTCTTTGATAATTTTATCATAACATTAAATGTTCATCTTTGGGGAAGATAAGTCCCTTTCACAATATCCCAAACATTAGAGGGTTCAAACTGGTGTGAGATTAATCCTAGAACCATTATCAGTCAGTTCACTTTGGGATTTGACTTTATTGAGACTTCTCTAGACATATAGGGGTGTGATGTGCCCTTCGATTACCTCATCATGATCTTCATCGATGAATTATATGGAATCGTGACATTATGAAGAAATGGCCTCCATTTTATCGAACATGACTACAAAAAATTCTTTCATATAATCCTATTGGATCTTAAAATCATTAATAAGTTCCTCCCAAATTTCTTTTTAATGGAGTAAATCGGGTATTTAGACATTGACCAGAATAAAAAACACTATTTCATAATGTCATACATGTGTGGAAAAGGTCAACACTTCCTAATATGGGGATAATCATGGGAATGTTGTTCAAAATATGAGGCATCTGAGGTGGATGGGCAAGGTGCTTCTGCAGAAGATGTTGGGACATCAACTGCAAGTGGTTCATGTTGTTATATCTTTTCTTGTTGCCTGGGTTATTTTGGTTTAACCCCCACTTGGATATCTTCCTTGTTAATTGGAAGTGAGCGACTACAATAGGGGTATGGGTAACCTTCATGCCTTTTCTATTCCTTTTGGAGTGCTTTACCATGATTCTCAACATCATATATTTCAACAATGGGGAAATGATCATAATATTGTGTATGAAGACATCTTCAATTTCCCTCGAATCTTGTGATTTTGTGATTGGGGCCTCACATTCCCCTATTATATGTAGGGAACTCACATTATGGTGAATATTCATCATCAGATAAGTGGACTTCCAAGTGTATCACTTTGATAAAACCAAAAATGATATCTTCATATGATGATGAATCCATTTGGTGGGATAGTTCACATGCTATAGATGTTGTAGGGGAGGCATCTGCAAAGGCCTGAGTATGTGTTGTTGAAGGGTATGATTCTTACTCTATTGTTTCTTCTTAATTTTGGTTACCACACTCAATTTTAGAAGGCACGTATGTTGTCTCCTTTTTAGGAGGTGGATCTACTGGTGGATTTCACAACTGTTCTTTCAAGAGGGAATGACGATGAACAACTATTTTTGTATTCTCATAGTTTTCAAAAAATTTCACATGCCTGGATGGAACATTCTACCATCAATCTACTTCTTAATAGATGATGGTTATGCATTCCACCTCCTATAGGGAGTTGTCTAATACCACATTTCTAGAATTGAACATGCCTTGAAGTATGTCTTTATAGTCAAGGCGGTCTTGGATGCTTTAAACCAAACTTCTATGATAAGTTTAGTAGTTTGGAAAATTGGTGAGGATATCCTCATGAGGATTTATAGGCTATGGATGCTTGAGAAGGTTATTATCCATGGAAACCATGAAATAACCGGGGAGTTTTTCATATCAGAAGCAGTATACATAGTTAATTTGATCCTCAAATACCATAAAACCATGATTACATTTTGATTCTAGATTAAGGAGACTCAGTTGATGTTGATTCTAAAGGGGGGGTTATGGGAGGTTCACGTTCTACATAGGTTCTTGGATCGACAATGTTTCTCACATCAGGGTGAATGTTGAAGATTTTTCCCTTCCCAGCCTTTTCCCCTATGTTATGGTTATAAGGTATGATTTTTGTAGGGGTTGATGATTAGATAGATGAAGACTTTTTCTATTTTACAATAATCATAAAATAAACCTAGATTATTCATGGTGATTAGAGGTGTCTATAACTAATCTCATATATTTTCATCACAGAGTTTGAGATTTTTTTCTTATGAGAGAGGGATGCAGAAGGTATAGTTTAAACAATTCATTATCACTATGAATTCAAACACCCAATCATTATCACATTCTTTATTTTCATTCAAGTATAAAATAATCATTTTCCAAACAATGGATATGAATTGATTGAGGAACTGGCATCAAAGGTCTTCCCATCCAGCAAAAGATCATGCTGGAAGACTTTTCTACCAAACAAATGTTGGCCCCATTAGAGAATGTATGAAACACCTCACCATTTTTTCCACTATTCATCTTGAGGGACCATCATCATCTCTCATTTATATATGATGTGTGAAAGATCTTTTTAAGGTTCCATGTACAATCAATGATAGAGAAGGTTGGATTGTTAATGTTGGGTAGAGGTGGAGTATCATACACTAATACAAGATATGTCTTCCTCTCATGATTCACAAGTGTCTATCTCCCTTCCATGGATTCCATTTGACTTTAGAAATACTCAATGAAATTCTAAAACCCTAGGGGGAATACTGTTAGAGTCTTTTCCCATTCATAAAGTGCGGGTAGAGATATATGAGGAGTCCCCACATTCATCTCTATCTAATTATTGATTCTTTAAAAGAATGAATGATTACCCTAGTCAAGGATTAGTTTTAAAAACATCATAGGGATGTCACAATAATTTATGACTTCCTGTTTTATTTAAACAATTTTTCTGGATCTAAATCCAATATATTGATCAAATTGTTCTCTTTCTAGTTGATCAGACAAATGATGTATACTATTAAAATCTAACTTTTGATGTTACCAAGTGAGAATATTTCCTCTAAGTAGCTCCTCATTGAGTTATAGAAGGTTTTTATTTCACTCTCATATTATGGAAAACATTCATCCGGGGAAAGAACATCATTTCTTTTGGGGGTGATTAGGATATAGTCATACCATTCCACATGGAAATGTTTTGTCGTGGGGGTGACAATGTGATATTTAGAGCTTCCATATTTTTGTAGCCTTCTACATTTCAATGTGTGTGCAACCTTTTTTAGTGGATCCTAATTAATCCATCTCTATGTAGATTCATTGTGTCTTGGACCACTATATTTGAAGCTTTATCCATTCCTTAATTATATATAGTGATGAAATTAATTGAGTCATATCACGAAATGGTGGTTGTGTCATTACAATCAACGCAACATGTATATTCTTCACAACATTCATTAAGGTTGCTATTAGAACCCTGGGACTTGTTTGATCATTTTGTATTGTGAAGCATGTGGGTTCTGATAGCCTTTATCATATGATCCTTGTTTCATGTTCATTGACTAATGACATGGAGGGAGAATATAGTCTTCATTGTGGAATGGGTCCCAACCATTAGAGGGTTTTCCCACAGTTTTAGGGATATGTGGGACACCAAAAATTTTCCTCCAAACCATTAGAATACTGATTCATTATTTTAGGATGATGATGATGATGAAAATGGACCTAGAACTATAGGGTGGGGTTATTGAAGGTCGTAATTGCAACTGATTGTCCTTATTGTTTAGGAAACAATTATTCCAATTGGGGATATGATGATTCCCAAGATGGAGATGAAGATATAAATGACCATATCCCTATGGGGTGTGGTTGATATGGAATCACCAATGATTATCCTAAGACCGTCATATGGAATAATGAACATAGAGATATTTATTGAGATATAAATTCCCCAATACCAGTAGGCTTGTGTCCTCTCATAGCTTCTGACGATATGTCATGAATCCTCTTGGGAATTAATGATCCATTGGGTGTAGGTAGTTGTAGATATTACCCTCGCCCATTAGGTCATGTAATATCTTGCATAGATGTTACAAAAAATTTTATTGGGCCCATTTGATGGAGCATAGTTAATCCCAAGTAGGTGATGGTTGTGATGGATTCCCATGATGTGACTGTTCTTTATGTGATGTTGTTTAGATATTAAAAAATTCAGCCTCCATGTCTGAAATTCATTTAAAAATATTCAAGTGTTATATCTTAATGATATGTTGGCTATCCTCTTAGTAATTTCATGATTTATAGGCTTAAATTAACCATTGAAATTCCATTGTAGTAACCAAATAACCCGATCATTACACTGAATCTGAGGGGTTCTATTATTCTAGGTGTATGGAAATGTGTAACACTATATACTATACCTATCCCTGAACATGGATACATGATGTGGAATATGAGATTAGATAATTATGTTTCATGATAGAATGGGGGAAATCATGTTGTATATTTTAACTATGATTTTATTATTTGGATGGGTACCATGGATATTGTAGCCTGGTCTAGCTATAAATATAGTATTTTGATTATTTGAAGGTGACACTCATATCCTGCATAAGAGAGAAATAGATTCTTCAATCCATGATGATTAGCCCACCTATTTTTTGGAAGATAAGGCATTCACTCATTTTATATCCCATTTGTGATCTCACTATCAGATGTAGCTGGGAAAAGTACATGATTGTGGTGTTAATTCTCGATAACTCTTTTAATATGTTAATGTCGACCTCCTCTAAATTTGAATTACATGCCTTCATCCGATAATACCAAAGATGATGGTTTTTATGGTATCATGTTGATAGGAGTGGAGTACTTCCAGAAGTCGATGGGGAACCATATAAAGTCAGCCACAATGTTTTGATCAGCTCTTTATTCAAAGGTATTGATGATTTCAACACCACTCTATATGGTGGTGTCCATAAAAGGGGAGGTTTTCCACGTCCACTTGATTTTTTTTCCATGGGGAGGTAGACTATAATGGATTCCAGTAGTAGAGTCTAGGTGATTCGTATCCAAAATACCTTGAGTAGGACAATCGTGTTAATCAACATCTTCTAATTTCAATTCAATATGAGAGTTTTAAAGCCTTATAGGTGTTTAAAATGTGTCTCGAAAAATATCAAGTATATTATAATTGAGCAGATTAGGAAAATCGGCCATATTCTAGGATGTGGATAGAATATTGTGAACTTGCTTTTTGGATTTTTAATGGATACGAGCCGAATGGATGATGGTTTCCAAAACATGTATATAATCATCTAATGGTTTGGTAATATGTTCATGATAGTGAGAAGTTATTAGAATATTCCACTAATCTGTCTCATTATGGAAATGAATATATGAATTTCCTAAGGCATGTATCACTCTTAATGGGTAGGATATAGTAAATATGAGACTGTGTTCTAGATATTGATCCTTTGGGAAATGTCTATGGTCTTTCTTGGTTGGTGTATGAGCCTGCCCCGAGGTGTGTTCCACTCTCACCTTGTGACCCCCGATTGGAACTGGAATGTTAGCCTGTTCTAAATAAGCATCGCTTAATATAATATGTTGATGCACCTATTAAATTAGAGAAGGAATATGAGACTCCTTTTGTGTTTCCTTGGAATGATGTTGGATCAGTCCTTCATCTGTAGAAATTAGATTATGCATCATGATTTCATGATCTAATTGAATATGAAAAGAAGATTACCTAATAGAAATATGAGCATGTCGTAGAGATTGTGCCATTATAACTTGGTCTGACCCAACCAGAATGAAGTTATATGCCTATTCCTAGGCCATTGAAGTTTGTATTTGGTCATCTATGAAAAGAATATGAGACATTTTGAGGCTTTTTCCCCACTCAAAATGTGAGACACGACCATAATTTAAATATGAGAATATATTATGCCTTTTGAACGTGCTGATGGGGTTTTTTGATAGGCATGTACCCATGTCTCGAGGCATGTGATTCCTCCACCTGGTGAGGCCTAGTTTGAACGAGGGTATGAGCTCAGTCTAATGCCTCATCTTTTATTGGAATATGTCAATAATCTTCCTATATGGGATCCAGAGTGTGCACTTTCTCTTGTATAACAACTTGTTTATGATTACCAGATTGTTGAGTTTCTGTAGATATAGTGATAGAGGTATCTACATGTCCCGTTATCTCTAATAGTGATGAATTATTACTGTAGAGTTCTTCATCTATTTCAAAAATATATTATAATTTTTGAAAATTGAGTCATAAGATATAAACTGGTGCATTTTTCTTCTCAATTATACACTGGAATATATATTCTTTTGAAGTGGGAAAACCTGCCCAATTGTTTTCACATAATTCCATCATAATATTATGATGGTATTCGTGCATACATTTAGGGATATGATCCTCCACCTTTCTAGTTGTAGGAATATTCACACATACTTAATCTGAGTCCACTAGGATTTGAGCATAATTACTGGTTCTTACCGCGATATACCCGTAGGAATCATCAGTAGAAGTAGGTATATCAGCCCTATATTGAAAATAATGTTCCTTCCACCCTATATGAGAATTACTTTCTTCCCATTCATGGGTGTTATAGGAGGTGGCATTTCATGTGGTACCCTTAGTAGGTGACTTGTGGGTACTAGTGGGATGGTGTTGGTGATGGTGGTTGATAGGTTCCCTCATTGGTGTAACCCGAGTCAAAAGGGAGATGTAATTGTCTTCCGAATACACCTTCATATGACACATAAGGTCACAGTTGTCACACTCCGAGGATACACTCAAAAAGAGTATATTTTTAGGGACACGAGATATTGGCTTAGTGGGAACCTTCCTTAGGCAATGTGGATTCACTAGATTAATTACATGGATAATATCATGGGTATTTTCCATGGTCTATATTTTACTGTGTTAGTGCTAATCTTAGACCATAATTTTTTGCAACATTCATTGGTGTTTTAAAATAAATGAAATCACATTGCATCAATTGTGGGTTGCAGCCAAAAATGATTTACAGAAGTGAACACTAGATGAAGAGGAAATTTTCTTATGTTGGGTTATATCGATGAGATATGTATATAAAATCACACTATAAAACAAGGTACATGGTTTCAAATTAGTTAAAAATCATAATATTGATCTTCCCAGTCATATATTCTTGGTTAAAACAATTCTACTTTTTTTCTTGATTTGTCCATTCTACTCATACGAACATGTAAACTTGAGGATGGTCTTAGAGGGACCCCAGTTGCAGAGGATCATCTATTTGATCATGCCGAACTTTCTAATTTTTTTCATAGGTTATGAAAAAAATGTATCTTGATGAATGATTATTCTGTCATATCAATGATTCAGGTACAATTTTCCATCCATGTTTGTGTATGATGTGATGAAAAATGTCTCTATGAATTATAACACCATAATTTGATATTATAGATATTATTGATGGGTTCACCATTTTTGTTTTTATATAGTGGTAAAAATTGGTCCACCATATAATAATGAATCATTTTTTTGTGAGAGTTATTTCTATTCGGGTTCACTATTTTTGTTTCTTTCAGATTTCGAGACATGGAATGGGTTTCACCCGAAAGAGAGATTCTCCGGGTTTCTAGCCTGGAATAATTTCTTTCATCGGTTTTACCGTTTTTATCCTTCTCTAGAAACACACAGAGGTTATTCTATCTATAAATGTGTTAATAAATTATTTCCAAATTTTATTGATCATCTGGGTTTTTATGCCCAAAAAATCATGTGGAATCACATTATTCCAGAAGATGGGAGGTCGGTGCCATAGAACCATTTGGGGGGAATTATAGAATTATCCTAGATACTATTATATATTTGCGATACAATCTAGATTCACTTCCTAATCCCGATACGATATTGTTTACCCTAACAAAATGGCAATGCAGTAATTCTCTTTCATATGAAAATAACTAGGATTTCATAAGAGAATATATTAATATATATCAATGGTTCTCTATCATTCTCTTATTATGGGTAGTTGTTTATGTGTTTAAGTCATTTATCCATGTGATTTATAATTTTATACCATGCAAGGATGCAGTTAATATTTCACGGAGGAAATTTATTCATTATTTGGTGTCTTATGTATCATGGTTATTAGAGGAATAAGAAACACATATTTTGATCGACCCATGTGGTCTACCATCATTATTGAAGTCTTATAGGGGTTCTTGGGACATGGGGTGTTCATGATCGACTCTTGGTGGGATGTCTTAGGTATCTCAATTTTGAAGAGAATCAATGCTTTCAAAGATATTTTTTTGGGGATTACCCACTAAGGTTTCCTTTTTAATCTTATTGACTTATGATGCTAATGAAGTGATTGATACAGTTCCTTATGCCTTTTTGATCTATGCTGGGTTTGATAAAAAAGTACTAGAAAATGAACATTTTTATTACTCACAATGTTGGAATAATGTGGCGGGTCTACAACCAGAGAGCCTGTTATGGATCTCGAGCCATATGGATTTATCATACATATCATGTTTGGTATAGGAATCAAAATCATCAAAGTCTAATTGGTTTCTCAGTCCGCTAATGGATGAGGTAGAGTAATCAGTCTATAGAAATTAGTTGTTCCCAATAATTGAAAAAAACATTTTCATATAGATTACGCCAAATTGGATGTTAAATTGAGATTTAGACCTAATGAAAAATCATTTGTATCATGGTTGATGTAGGAATTAGATTCATCATAGATCAATCAAGCCCTTGGGATTTTCCCCATGGTAGATGCCCTTATGTCAAGGCTAATGAGTATGGCTACTCATTGGATAATTTCATTCATATATTCCTCACATTGGTGGAAACTTGTTATGTGAATAACATGATTTTTTTTTCAATTTCGTAATCGCAGGTGATCTATGCTCAATGTGAGAAATAAGGAATTGAAAGTATCAATATCATTTCTTTGATAGTGAGGGACTTACGTATTGGGATAAACCTTTGAGTATTTGATGTGGAGCTCAAACATTTATCGGGTGGCCAACATATCATGAATATGTCATGTATTAGATTTTTCATAGTTCCTTTAGTTGGGGTTGACACTCTAATGTTTCCCTAGAGATTAATTCACAACATGTTATGTTGGTGGTCAAGGATTACACTCTAAGGATTCCTTTCTGAATTATATTTTTATCTGACATGTGTTTATTGTTTGATTGTCATAATATGTAGGATTGCATCTTCCTAGCACATCTGAAGATAAATAAATGATCTAGTTGATCTTTATAAAATACTTTGTGTAGCCTAGGTCACATATCAGATGGTTTTTAAATGATCAAAGGATATTTTCTTGGGTAAATCTCATGATTCTAGTGGTATATCATCAAAGTCATCGCATGAACTGTCTGGATGGTCTAGAGGGTGTTGCTGGATCCATCTGACATTCCCTCTTGTCAATAAAAAGAGTTAGATTGACACATATGGATGGTTTTGGGAGAATAAATATGTCAGGTCTCAGATTGCATCCCATGTAATGGATAACATCAATATATGGCATCACATGTCATGGTTAAAATGATTGGTGGGAGTCATGAGTCTCGTCTAACCTACCCATAGGGTATTGCGAGTGCATAGTTGACATACGTTGACGAGTCTGCGAGATATGGATGACAAGATATAGTTCCATTTTATGGGTCATGATATATATTATAAGGATCTCTTGTGGATTTGATGATATACCTATAGGGAATCGTGAGACTATTTTGGAATTCCCAGGGGAACTGTTTTCCTTTTTTGAAATGTTCAGAAGACTTCTCATGAAGAAGGTGGCACATTGAGGTTGTGTCGTGAGATATGGGCGACATGTCCAAGTGTTGTCGCATTTATTGGATAGCTCACGTGCAGTGCATGAGGGTCAAAATTCCTTTTTTTGTTGTTTATGTGTTTCATCTTTAGACCTTGTTATAGCCCTAGCATCACGAATTCGATAGATTTATTCCGTATCACATTAATTATGGTCTTGTGTGATCCACTAGACATGTAGTATGTTCTTGAAACGTCTTTAATGAAGTCATCTCTGTGATCTAGGAATGATCCTGTGATGTTTTCTAAGTAAGAAATATTACTTCTAAAATTGATCACTAGTATATTACCTAATAGAAGACTTTATGTTCATGAGATAATCTTATCTAAGAAATCATCTATGTTTCTTGTGTGAAGTTCCAATAGTTCATCTTCTTGGTTGCAATATGTAGTGGTGCATTTTTTATTATGGGTAGGGGAATTTGTAGGCCCCTTCACCCTGGTTTTTCTATGGTTTGTGAGGTGTATCTGTCATGGAACTAGGCTATAGTTAGTGACAGTTTCTCGCACCAGGCGTCTTCGTGTGACTTTGTAGTGGACCACACCATAGTTGTCTCTAGATTTTCAGAGAACATAAGTCTCTCTCACCAAAGCCTCATTTATTGTGTTATTTCCAGATAATGGGGTATTGTTTTTTCGTGTGGTTATTATGATGGAATTACATATTGTTCCTGTTGACATGTATATTGGCCATCCCAAGATCAAAGATCATGATGACATGTCTTAATAAAATTCCCAATGCCTTTTCTTGGACATATCACGAGGAAAGGGTGGATTGGCCAATGGTCTCTGTGAGATCCGGGTTGCTTTTCCACAAATTACACAGGACCACGTTGGGGACTACCATTGTGTGTAGTAATCATTTTACGAACATGATTGCCTTCCAATTCCTCCCCCTTGTATTCCCTTCATATTATTTTTCCATTTATTAGGAGTCATGAGATATTCCATGAGTAAAGTCAAGTACAATTATTATTTTTATATTTATGTGTACATTGAACAACATAGGTCCTATAGGGATGTGCTATAATTTCATGGGAATAACCACCCTTTTCTAATTTTGGTGGACAAATGGGAAGTGCATGGTTTCAAAGACATACCAAGGGGATTTTTTGTTGTGATCATGCTAAGGAAAAGGGAACTCACGATATGAGGTAGACATGTCACCGGGGTCTCGCGGTCTCTTGTGTACCACTCATGGTGTATTGCATGATTTTTTACGACTGTGAGTGTCTCTAGGATCCTAACATAATAATTCCTTTTCTAATTATACAATGTATCAAGGGTTATGAAAATTTTCTCAAATGATTTCAATGAAACTATTCCTTATATTTTGTGATGATTCTCATAATATTTGTGATTGGTGGTGGCCAATGACCATTATATATATTCCTTGATATTTTCAATAGACTTTTAGGTTGGATTATTAGTTTATTGTTGCTAAGAAACCATGTGGATTGGGTATTTTATCCAGATATAGCCACATAGCAACTAGTTGTCAAGATAATCTTTACAGGAGTGGGAGGGTTTGCTAAAGGGATTTTGGTGGGATCCACTACCGGTAATTTTATTCTTGTGGAGTCTTCGTGTGACCTTATAATGGTCATGTGTTCACATGTTACATGAGGACTCACACAACCCATAGGTCTCAACCATCTTCTTATTTATTATATTTTGTGGTGAAAATAATACCCATATTCATGTATTCCTTACATTATTAATTTTTTGTTCATCAATTCTCTATCATCATTGAATGGATCAAGTAGAACTTTTGTAATTTAAAAATAAATTTAAGGAGTTTCTTGATAATAGTTCCATTCACCCCAGAACATCACTATGTGGTACTAATGGCTTATTTTTTAAACATTATGATGGTTACAAGACCCTTTACCATGATTATTTATATTTGAGTAACATTAAAAATAAGAATATACTTATATTTCCTCATATCAAAGATTCTTTTGAACAACTATATGGTGCTTAGTATTTTTTGAAGGTTGAGTTAAGGCATGGGAACTATCAGCTAAAGGTGAAGGTTGTTGAAATTTCATAAAAACTATTTCATACTAGATATGGGCTTTATGAGATTTTTATTATTCCCTTTGAGATTAAAATACCGAAGATATATTTATGGATCTTATGAATAGATCCCTCCATTATTGGGATAATTTTGGGGTTTTTTAGAAATATATTAATTTATTTAAATATTTTTGTGGATCATGTAAAACATATATGTATTTATATGAAAAAATTAAAATAAATAAATTTATTTGAAAAAATTTAGAAAATGTGTGTTTTGGTTACTTGTGATTTCATTACAATGATACATCATAAATAAATTTGGTATAATAGTTCATCCTACAAAAACCAAATTATTTTTTGAATGGATAATAACTATTATTAATAATGAGATTCCTATATTCTTTAAATTCTATCGATATTTCTTGCAATTTTATGAAAACCTGGCATAGTTATCTAACATGTCTGAAAATTATAAACAAATGAAGGTAAATTCATCTAGACAAAGAATTTGATGATTATTTTCAGGAAATTAAATAATAAGAATGAATACTCAAGTTTTGGACATTCCCTCATGAAATGGATAATTTTTCTAAAAAATTTATAATTTATTTAATTGAAATGGTTATTTCCTAATTTAGAACGTGTAGGTAATTTATTATGATTCACGATAACTAAAACATAATAAGTAAAAGTATCAAACTAATGATATGGAATTATCTTCCATGATTTTTTATTTAAATATTTAGTGACATAATTTATATTGATCCATGTGAGAAATATACGATAGTTATAAATTTTTGATGTATATATGAACTTGGTAGGATTTGAACAACATATAGTGGTGATAGATACAATTTTTGAAGGATTACATCTTTAAAAGTAATTTACATCATGGAAAGTAAATAAAAAATGATGATGATTTGAGTTTGAAAATTAATGCTTGATTAACCAAATAAAATTTATAAAATGGACTTTTGGTGTATAATTTTTTGTAACATGTCCTATAAGTTAAGGATATAGGATCATACTCTATTCCTTTTAGTTTATATTATAATCAACTATATTAAAAAAATAGGAATTATCATAAGGAATACCATGACCTACTTGAAAATGTAGAATGGGTTAATAAGGTTATGTTTTCCTGATTTTAACTCTTCTAAAGATTGTGGTATGATATTTATAACGTTATTATGTGTCCAATTTGAAGATAATTTTTTTTTAGTAAATCTCATAGTTCCCCATTTTCCATTCATCCTAACATTATGATGATTTAAAATGACCATTGGGTGTATTACAGGTGGGATGAAAGGAAAAGAGAAATTTCTGAATCTACCATGAAATGTTTTTCATGAAAATAAGATAAAGAATAATGACAATTACCAAAGGGGATTATTCATCCTTTTATAGTTCCAGAATGGAAATGAGAAAATTTAAATGTGGAAACCAGGTTGGGATTAACAAAAACAACTCGATGTAATATTGTGATTTGGGTTATTATTTCTCCATTATGAGAATTTGTTTATTTTCTTCTCAAATCAACATAAATTTTCCATACATTCTATTTCTTAACTATATCATAAGGAGATATTATGATTACGTGGATTTCCTATATCTATTATGTTTGTATGTTATACAAGTTTTAGTTATTTTATTGGTAATGAAATAAAAATTAATTGGGTCCTAAATGAAATTTTAGTATATATTTGCATCCTAAATATTAAGAAAAATATGACTGAAAATTCCGAACATCGATGATATTATAAACTATTTTTCAATGGATTTCTAATGATGTTGGGATCAATATATTTGTTTAGTTGGGTTTTCATATAATCATAGTTTTAATTCATGATAATAGATCGAACCGTTTGAGGAATTATATAGAAAGGGATGTCAGACTAAAAAATTTGGAGATGTATTAGGTGAAAGGATGTTGGTGGGAACTGAATTTTTACAGAAAATGGATCATAATGTGAAGGTAATTCAAAAACATATTAATATATATATCATATAACTAATAATAGGTATGTAGATAATTGGAGTAAAGATCTCTATTTTGAAGAAGATATGCATGTTTTTCTAAATTTATATCTCTGGAAAATTTGATAAATTTTATAAAAATATGGTAGAAAATTCATCACATAGATGGACCATATGAAATCTCATATATAGTTAGAATAATTTCCTACATAGTGGAATTTCGTCAATGATAATCCTAGGAATAAAATGATTTTCATTTTCTTATATTATGAATGTATGTAAATGATTCATCTCAGGTTTTAAGATGCGTGGTAATTCTATTGGAAGAGATCCTTTATTATAAGTAAAATTATATTCCTTTTATTGACTATAGAGAGAAATTATTTCAAAACAAGTTATATCACAAAGTTATATTTTTCTAGAAAAACCAAATGTTTGAAAACGAAACACAAAAGTATAAAATTTATATGAGAGAATGGTATGCATAATTTCTTAACAAGTGAATATTACTTTAGGGATGAAATTTAAAAATGGGGTGTGTAATGTAACAAACTAGTTTTTGATAGAATAATTCATTTCAGTGTTAGTCAATGTTAATGAGATTGATATTGATATTCATTTTAATTTCATTAATCATGATGGATATTATCTTACTAAACTCATTTTGTATACGTTTTTATTTAAATTATTAATTTTTAAATTAAAAAATTATAATTTGTAATAATATATTTCAGATTTGAAATCATAATGTCAAAAATATCTTAGGATAATTTTTTTTTCATTTTTTGAAAATATTTATCATTAATGAATAGTGAAACAATATAGTTTTTACTGAAAACTGTATTTTCATTTTTAGTTATTATGAATAAAATCTAAATTTCCGAATAGTTTTAAAATATTATTTGTTTTATTTTAAAAATAATTCTGTTATGTTTTTTTAAATTAAATTTAAAATATAGTTTATTAAAAAAAATATTTTATAATTAATAATGACATTTTCCTAAAATCCCATTTTTGTGCATTTTTCAAGTATAATTTTAAATTAACATCGTCCATTTTTTTTGTTTTGAATTTTAAAAAATAGAATCATTACTTTCAAAAAGTGGGTTCAAATTATGTAAATATGACCATATTATTTTTTTCAATATGAATAGTATCCTTAATATTTTTTGATACCACAATAACAGATAAATTGGGTGATTAAAGATAAAAATAAAATGACAAGAACTATAAAATAACCCTACAATTACTTTATTTTAATTAATGATTTAATATTTTACATATTCATCCTATATTTTATTTTATTTATTATTTTGGACATTTTTATGTGATTATATACTTTATTATATTTGATTTAATTATGATATAAAAATTCCGCACTAGGTTATTTAATAACTATAATATCTTAAACATCAAGTAAACTAGATTCAATATTTGATTATAAATATTATTTTAAAATATAAATTAATTTTATTCATTATGTAATTTTTTTTTCGTTTTTAGTGAAGAAATAATTACCTTATATTCTTTAATAACACTAGAACAAAAAATATTCAATTAATTGAAATATAAAATAAATGATACTATTTATATTAAAAGTAAAATAAATTGATGTAACTAATTTACTACATGAATTTCTGTGATAACTATAACCTGTTGTGTTTTTATTATGGATTAAATTTTAATTACATAGTGGTATTAATGTAATAAGAATTTAATGTATTTAAATAGATATAACATTGAAATTACAAATATTTTATTAATATAATAATTTATTAAATGATATAAAATTTCTAAAAAAAATCGATATGGAAATATTAATGGGACATGATTAATTAATTTTACCATGTAACATTTTGGGTATTTTTTAATTTTTTTGTATAATTATTAACCATTAAATTTTAGATAAAATCAATATTATGGTAATTGGTAAAAGGGTTAATGAAGGATTAAAATCAAAGGATAAGTGTATAATTTTTTTTAAAATGTATATAGTTTTTATTGGACGAAATTTTATTGATCAATACTAATAATATATTATAATGAAATAATTTTTGATCCATTTTTAATTAAAAATTAATTTATATTATTTTACTTTTTTGATAATTTCCATCAATACCCCTCCCCCATCTTATAAAATAGAATATCTTCTTCCCTTTGCTTCATATTACAAAACCCATTTAGTTTGGACAATATATACCAAAATACCTTCATAACAACCCTATCCATGTTCTATATTTGTTATCTTGGTTTTAATACACTCTTTAGAGATATTAAGGTGTTATGGTATGGAGGTTTTGTGATGAAGAGGTATCATTCCTAACTGAGAATCTCTGTTTTATTTATTGTTTCTCATCATTCATATATTAATTATACATAAATATATGACAATAAATTTATATTCCATATAAAAATTATTTTATCTTCATTTAACAACATATATTAATTTCCTATTTTGTTAAATGGGAAACGAAAATGGCATTCATGTGTAAATCATACCACTGCCTAACAAACAGATATAATTTCTTTTCCATCATTGTCTCTCACGGCAAGTTATAACTATTTAAATGACACACATACACACAGACACACACATGTATATATATATATATATTATATTCATGGAATATTATTAATTCTTAACATATAATATTTATTTCAATTACTTACCTTTCCAACCACCAAAAAAATAAAAATATCATTCGTGAGTATGTGATGACTACCACCTCCATGAAGCAATGAGATCTTTTTTCAACACCACGTCACAATGATGATATATATATGTATAATTAAATAAATAATATGATATTTATTAAATTATTACACTAAATAAATTGTCAAATTATTCTTTCCTTCTTTCCCTAATGATTATTGAAAAATGGAAACATTTCTCAAGCTTACGTACAACCTACCATCTCCATGATTAAAACATAGTTATTTGTTCATAACCATATTTTTTTATTTATTTCAAAATATTAATTGATTTATGAAATAATAACTAATTTATTATTATTATTCTATAGTTTATTTAATAATTAATTCTTGGAAATAGTCAATTTACCGAATCCATTTTGGACTTATGAAAAAAATATCATCCAAAAATAGACAATATTTTAATTATTTAAATTATTAAAAATGGGGTTTTAAGAGAAAAAACAAATGTAATAATATACTTTAAAATGATATTGATAAATTAAATAATTAAAGTAAATTTAAAAATTGTAGATGATAAATAATTTATGTGACTAGTCAGACTCATGGTAGGTGACTATCTTTTAAAAATCATTATTTAATGTATCCATTAATATTATTTGTATCATAAATACCCATATTTTTAAAATTATTTTACACATATTAAAATATTGATATAAGTTATTTATAAATGAAACATTATTTTTATTTTTAAATTCATTCTAATTTTTTCAAAAGAGATATTTTATAAGATTTTTTAGTATAAGGACCCATACATTACCTAAATTGATATTACTTAAAAATTGATGTAAATTAATTACAAATTATAATAAATAAATGGAATAACTATATATATATATATTGTGTCTTTAGAAACTGGGGAACATGAACAAATGGAACATAAAACATATATATTGTTTTCCACTTATTTCATCATAACTACATTCCTTTATGATATAGCTTACATAATAACTTTCTACATGACTAGGGGAAGAGAAATATATGGAAGGGTTAGCTCAAATTATCCGTAAGGGTATATAAGGTAAATATCAATCATATCATAATCACAAGACACAAAAACATATCACTATAAAATCATATCATGTATAATAAATATTGTGATATCATGTCATGGGATAAATGTTCATAATATGTAATTAGCATAATACAAGAATATATAACATAGGATATGATGTTTTCTATCATACACATAAGCAAATAAAATCATTTCCATATTATCTATCACTATTAGCAAAGACTATCAATGTGGATAATGTCCACTACTGAACCGAGTTTACTAACCATTCCAGCCCATATTAATATACAGGATTTACATGTAGTTTCAGTCATATCTATCTAATAAGATATAAATATTTACCCAAAGCATTGTAGGGGGATATATTAACCATCCATCTCACAGTGAAATCATTCATACATTTTCCACAAAAACATAATTTATTCATATTAGCATAACCCATGAAATAAAATGTGTTTTAATAATCTAATTTCATTATAAAATAATCAATATAATATAAATGGATTCTCATAAAACTAATTCCATCAAAAACAAAATAAAAAAAAATTAATAATTTGGATATAAATAGAACCATTTGTCATCTTAAATGGAAAATAATTTTCATAAAATACTTAAGCATTATTCCTGAGGAAAATAACCTTTCATATTAAAAAACATTTTATATTCTCAAAATTTCATGTAATCATAAAAGAAAATAATTTATTTGAAAAGAAACATTAAATATTATAGAGAAGACTTCGTGTAAATAAGTAATTATGAAGATATAAAAATCCTTTCATGTCGTTTATGTTAAAAAAAATTCTTCTCATACTCTAGCAGGAAAAGTCTAAAAGAACCCCATATAGAAAACGAATGAAATAATCCATTCAATCCACATAATAAAAATTCACCAATCAGTAAAATTCACATAAAATAATATTATAACAGATGAAATAATATTATATAATTATGAAACATGGATGTTGATGATAAGTACACCCCAGTTTTTACTTACGTATAATCATTCTCAGTAAAAAATGAGATTGCGGCATTATCCCTTACCTTAAGTATCCTATCCTTAAGATGTATCTAAACCTAATGTAGAAATGTTAAATTATTTTATTAAATTATACCATAACCATATTTATATTTAGGATATCACATATTATCCTATAATATCATTTGGTTAATATTGTTTAAATATTTCCATTACTTCAGGTGTTAACTACATCATTTTACCATATAAGTCATGTTTATTATACCTCGTATGTATTTTATTCATTTGTAGAATGAAATTATGTTCTAAATTATTATGTTTACACATCATATAAATTTTATACTTAATAATTATTTGAAAATATGGAGAATGAATCCCACCACGTCCTTGAGATGGTAGGTTGTACATACGCATAAGCAATGATATCATTCCCTTTATGGTTAAATGTAATTGAATTGGATGTTATATTTATTATAAAGAATAATTATAATCTTATATTCAATATTTAAATCAATTATTCTCATCATTATACCGATTCAAATAATGTATTGGTGAGTAATTGATTACACCACGGTGTGAAGAGAGTAATTCTTACATATGCATGAATGATGATATTGTTATTCATTCGATAGATAAAAAGAGATATAAATTTGTCCCATAACATTAGTAGCATATCATAAAATATAACATAATATATTTATTACATTATTTTTGAAACAACATAATAATAGGATGTATTATAATAATATTTTAAAATAGGTGATAAACAAATTACAAATTTTCCAAGAACCACATTTTCAGATGCACAAAATACATAATTAAGGTGTCTTTATTCAAATTTGTGGAATCTAGGATGAATATGGAGTAGCTATTAGAGTAAATTGGTAGGTTTTGGTTGATGAAAATTGATTCAAATATGTGATTAAAAGAGAAGGATATATTCTATTTTATAAAAGAGGGGAGGGGAACCTTTGGAAATACCAAAACTATTAAATTAATATAAATTAATTTTTAGATTAAATTTCCAAGAAATTGTATTATTTAATATATTATATGAGGATGGTTCAAAATCTTTTAAAACCATAAAATTTATAAGTGATTTTAATTTAATTTAATCCTTATCATTTTAATTTATCCTTATTTAATTTATTTAAATTTAACTGTGCTAATATATTCTAAATATTTATTGGTCATAAATATTTACATATATGATGTTAATTGAAAATAAATGGAAATTTATAGAATTTTATACATTATAATTATAAATTGATAATTTTTATATACTATTATGATATCTTAATAATTTAGTACATTGTTATTTTTATAAAATACCAATATTGTAAATTTTGACACTATTAATTTCATAGATTTTAATCAAAATCATCATATAAGATAACATTGAAGAAAAATTTAATATACAAAAATCATTTCATAATAACCTTTAAAAATAATGTATATCTATAATTATTTCTTGTTATATTTCATTTAATATTTTGAAAATCATTTATTTGATATTTCTATAAACAATATAATTTTTTCAAAACAATTGTATCATCCATAATGTTAATTATTAAATTTCTAAAAATCAGAAATAAATTTATATGATTTAGGTTATTATATATTCTTTAAATAGACAATCTATAGTCGATATTATCTTCTAGTTATCTATATATTAAAACTAATATTTTTTTATAACAAGAATGTGAGACATTTTTTCACATTCATTTATTTTAATAATTTTAATGTCTTATTCAAGGGAAGTGGCCATTAAGTGATTTAATTTATAAAAATAGATGATAAGGTTTTAATTTAGTCATCCAATATGATATTAAAAGGTGTTGAGATAAATTTATAATATTGTTTTACCATTAATTAATGGATTTCACCTTCAACCATGGTAATAAAAATATTTACAAATGTTACTATTTATAATGCCAAAAAATAAAAGTAGACTATTAGTATAATTTTGACCTACTTATTCCAAATATAGAGTTCATTTTTTAAAATTGAAAACATAGAAGCTGCAATATTTATTTTAAATTCTATCTCATTGTCAGAATGAGATAACATGTCTTTAAAAGCTAAAATATTTGAAAATATAGAAATACTTTTACATATGAATGTAATATAAAATTAATGATAATAAAATAAATTATATTTTAAGATAAAATATATTCTCTTTATACTTACAAACCATTAAATATTATAATTAATCCATGTAAATTATTTTGATGAAAAAATTTGTTTTCTCTAAAAATTTAGTGTATTTTTAATATTCATAAAAAAAATCAATGTTATTAGAAAACAATCAGAGACTCATCAAAAATAAATTTTTCTCTCCCTCCTCAAAATAACATGTTTATGTATTCATATAAAAAATATTTATGCCTCAAAATGCTAATTTTAATGGGGTTAATTATTCAATGGCATAAAATTACACTTTTAAAAAATAAGTTCATATATATCACACAACGTTTATTCATACCCTATGACTAAAATATTCACCAGATGAATATAATAAATATCTTATTAAGTATATAAAATATATATATATCTCATTAATTTTATTTCCAAAATTAATTCATTCAATAATTAAAATATGTAATTGAATTATATTTTTCGTATATAATTCATAGTAAATGAATTCCCAATTCATTTTCGTAAGTTAGTTATACATATTCTCACTAACCTAACGGGTAGGTTATAAATGTAATTTTATACTAACGACATCACGTGGTTTGTTTAAACTCGCGATATATTGAAACACAAGATACTAAAGAATAAAAATTAATTTTAGAAAATATTTCACAAAACATCCAGGTGGTACATTTTACCCCCCCATAAACTACACTACACCATCAAAATTGGTCACTAAGGAACAAAAAGTAGAGGATACAGATCCTTCATCATATCCTCAAGATCCCATGTAGATTCTTCACATTATTTGTTCCACCATAAAACATTATCCAAGCAAGTGGTCTTGTTTTGTAGAACTTTTTCACTACGACCGATAATCAATTAATGTTGTTCTTCATAAGAAGGATCATACTCCATCGGTTTGACTTATGACATTAGTACATGTGAAGGATCTTATATGTACATTATTAGGAGAGATACATTGAATACATCATGAATTTAATTTAGATTCGTTAGAAGCACTGATTAGTAAGCTACCTTCCCAAGAAGATCTAGAATTTCAAAAGAACATATATACCAAGGGCTCAAATTTCCCTTCATTACAAATAAAATTACTCTATTCCAAGGAGATATTCTTAAAAGAAACATATCACCCACATAAAACTATTGGTATATACATTGGATTTTAGCATAAATTGTTTTTCAAATCTGATATGGTTTTATGTTTTGTTGAATAATATTACATTTTGTCCCATTTAATCAACAAAATGAAGTCATACCAATTTTTCTCTCCAACTTCATCCCAGAAAGTTGGAGTTCAGCACTTCTTTCAAAAGAGGTCTTCATATGGAGAAATATTAATATTTTAGTCACAACTATTGTTGTAAAAAACTCAACCAAAGGTATGTGATGATCCAAACCACCATTGAAATCCATAGGGAAAACTATCAACATGTCTTATAGAGATTAAATTGTCCTCTCAGACTAGATTTCTAACTGAGGATGACAAGCAGTGCACAAACATTACTCTTCATCCAGAGCATGGTGAATACTTTGCTAGAACATCGAGGAAAACATCAGATCCCAATCAAATATAATAGAAAGTGGTGCTCCATGTAGTCTTACCACTTCCTTTAAATATAACATGGAAAGTCGATCTAGAGATAAATCCACTCTAATAGAAATTATGTGTGTAAAATTCATATAATGATCTACTATAACCCATATAGAATTATTTCCATTCGATGTATTGGGATTTCCAATGACAATTTCTATAGTGATGTTTTCCCATTTACATTTTGGTATGCGTAATGGTGGTAACATCCCCTCAGACATCAATCTATCAGCCTTAACATGCATACAAACCAAGAATCGAGAGACATATTCAATGACATATCTTTTCTTTCCATCCTACTTGAAATACTCTTTTAGTTTCATGTACATCTGTGTACTTCCATGGTGAATAGTGAATGAAGAACTATGATAATCATCCAATAGCTTCTAATTTAATTCAGGTATGGGAGGAATACACACAATATTCAAAATCCTTGTTATTTCATTACAATCGTGGTTGAATTCAGGAACATTTCTCACCTTATTCTTTAACTCTACATCTTTCTTATACGATTCCATAATCATCACTTGTATTGATGGTGAACACTAATTTAAGAAAGATAATATTTCCCCACATCCTTTAAAATTTCAAGAACATCACTTCACAAATCCATAAGCATTGAATTTTGTGATCCTCATCCTAGATATGCTAGTATGGTCTTGTAGACTCAATGAATATGCCCCCATGTTCTCTTTACCAGGGTCATAATTTATTGATCAATCGTAATAATTAATCAACTCCAACCGTATTATTTTTCACATATTCATCTCATATTGTGTGAAAATATACTTTAAACATTTATGATCAGTATTAATATCCCACCTTTCATAGTAAAGATAATGTCTCTATATCTTTAATGAAATTAATAATGATGCTAACTCCAAATCCTGAGTTGGGTAATATGGTTCAAGGATTTTCATGTATCGTGAGGAATATACTATCACCATATAATTTTACATGATAACACATCCTAGACCATTTTTTGATGCATCACTATAGATCACAAACCTTTTTCCACAACAAGGTAGTGTTAGCATGGGTGCATCAGATAACCTTATTTTTATCTCATTGAAATTCAATTCACATTCTTCTGTCAATAAGAACACAAATAATTTTTATTCAACTTGGTGAGTCGAGTAGGTAATTTTAAAAAAAAATTCACAAAATATCGATTATATCCATCTAATCCAAGAAATAATTAAATCTTAGTAACTAGTTTTGGCCTCATTCAGCTTTCAACAACATCAATTTTTAACGTATCCACCGATATCCCATCTCATCAAGTTATATGACTCAAAAATTAATCCTTCTGGAGAAAAAATTCACACAAGGTAAATTTTTCATAAATATTTTTTTCTCAGGGTATTCTGTAAAATTATCATTGGGTCTTCCTATTCATCCTTTCACTTTAAATAGAAAATAATGTTGTCTATAAAGGCTACCACAAACTGATCATGATAGTCTCTAAAATCTTGATTCATTAGATCCATGAAGATAGTGGGGGAATTAGTAAGACCAAGAGGAATCACTATAAATTCATAGTGTCTATACCTTGTATAGAATTCCATCTTTGGTATATCCTCATCCATGACCCTAAATTGATGAAATCATTTATGAAGGTCAAACATGGAAAAGTATTGACCTCCCTGTAGTTGGTTGAATAAGTCATCAATGCCGGGAAGAGGATATTTTTTCTTCACATTGACATTGTTAAGTTCTCGATAATCAATACATAGTCTATTTTATCTATCTTTCTTTTTAACAAATAGAACATGTGATCCAAAATTTTACGGACTATGGCATTTAAATCCCTTATGTAGATTCCCTTGGAGTTTCTACATCAATTCCTATAACTAAATTAGATCCATTCTATATATTGTATTTGAAATAGGCATAACACCTGGTACGAGCTCTATTGAATACTCTATATCACAATTGGGTTGTTGACCTAATGATTTCTCCAGAAATATATCATCATACTCCCATTCAATCAGAGTATTCTAAATCCTAAGTTTATTTCCAAACATTTGAGATAAATAACCTATGTATATTGGAATCAAAACCCATAATACAGAATGAATTTCTATTGGAAGGTTATATTCATCCTATCATGGAAAAATGATGATAGATTGATCTGGAATGTGAAATATGACATCCCTTCAATGGAAATTAATATGAGACCCATATATAGGAAGTAAATCCGTGGAAAGAATCACATAAAATTACATAATAGGAATGATCACATGATTTTCATGAAGTAGTTTCCCACAAACATCAATAGGAGTTGAATTATAAATATTTGATGTGACGCTTATGATATTTGGATTCATCACAGCTAAATCAACATAACCTATTGAGGTAATACGGTGATAACCTTAGAAAAATATTCAGAAATAAAAGAGTGGGTAGATCTAGAATCAAATAAAACATTTTCTACTTTATAGTTGATGGTAAGTGTACCATTCACCACATCATTATCGTGCTCTACATCAACAATTGTGATTTCATTTGAATTACCTTTTTTCATGGACTTATGAATTATTTGACGTCAATAATAATCAATAATGCTTGGATTAGGGAATTGATTTTCATAGTTCCCCATTTCTTATCACTTATAGCATTGAATCTTGTGTGGTGCATTTTGTGTAGCCTTTTATTTTCTCATTTCATTAGAAATACTTTTCCCTTCACATCAGTATTATACTTCTTGGTGACCATATATTACACCCATAATTAAATTCACTAGTACTTTTATGAAAATTTCATTTATGTTTCATTCCACACATTGAGAGTATTTTAAATCTAATATTCTTTTCAATGTGGTCTTTAAATATAAATTTTAATTCCATTTTTCTCTTCATATAAATTATATAGGACTGATGGGTTGCTCCAATCTTCATCTCCTCCATGAGAGCGGAATAAATGATTTCTTTATATCTATTAATGTCCCTTATGCATAATGGTCTTCAGGGATGTGATTTTAAGCTACTAAAGAATCAATCAATTTTACTCTCAGATTTGATAATAATTCTAGATGCATAACATACAGATCTTATAAAATTTGAATCATTGGAACCAATAGATACGTCATCATTTTTCTAAAGAACTTGGAACTCATTCTAAATCATTGATCAAAGAATACGAGTAATTTACTTATTGAAAAATTATGTTATTGAACTCATCCCATTATATTGACTCAGTTTCATCTCTTTAACTCATATTCTTGATAAGATTCAACCATTGATTAGTTTCACCTTCAAAACGATAGAATGATAAGATGAAATAAACATGTTTAGAACACTTTATAACTGAGAATATCTTTTTAGTGGTACTGATCCATTTTTTAGTGATTAATGTATCAAAAGAAAAAAATGAATGATTGTGGAAGCTACATAATTAAGGACTCAACATTTTGTTTCTCCCTCCTTTTATCATTTGGAATTATTCTATGATTGATAGCTTGAGTGGGTTGTTTGAGAATAATGATAAGATTTTGAATCCCATATCCCAAAAAATTGGTTTCTCAGGTGGATAATCCTTGCATTGCAAACCACATTCAGTATTAATGTGGTACCTTTGGGTTCTAGTGAGTTACTAAAACCAAGAAGCATTGTGTTAGCAACACTAATCATAATGTGAAAACCAAATAATAAATCATATAATTTCAATTTAAACACCTTATGTTTTATCATAGGTTATTCATCATAATTTCAAAAACACTATGATTTTATCATATATTTTGACATATCCTTAGGATTCTTAATAAGGATTTATCATTCTAGTTTCCAAAGGATAACTATACCATTCCTATGATACAAACTGTAATGACACATACTTTACATACATTGATATTACATAAAATTTTATGTACATTAATAAAACCATATAATAAATCCTTGACAGGACCAAACAACTACATTGTGTTTAGAAACTGAAAAGCATAAACAACGGGTTCATAAAACGTCAATATTGTCTTCCTTATATTTTCTAATAACTACACTCCTTTCTAACATAGCTTACACATACCAATTATTCATGGAAATGGGAAAATAAAAATATGAAAAGGTGAGATAAAATTTTCATAAAGTTTATACAAGTGAAATATCAGTCATAGTAGTATCATAAGTCATAAGAACCTAACATTTTAAAATTCTTTCTTGTAAATGAAATATTGTAATATCATGTGATGGGATAAAATTTCATAAGAATTAATAGAGATAATCCCAAATATAGTAACATAATACATGATGTTTTGTGTCCTACACAAAAGAATAGAAATTACTTCCCATATTATCCAAGGCTCATAGCCAGGACCATCCCAGTAGACAAAGGCCATTAATGAATTTAGATTACCTGGCATTCCAACCATGTATTACTGAATCAAATATATATTCCATTCCAATCATGTGTATCTCATGAGATATAAATCTATACTCAATTAATTGGATATAGATATAGATCCCTCCAATCTCACAATAAAATCTTTCTTACATGTTACTCAAAAACATAAATTATTCATCGTAGACTAACCTAAGAAATATAATGGGTTTCTATAACATCATTCTGTCATAACATAATCTATAAAAGATAATAGGATATCATAAAATAATTCCATCATAAAAACCCAAAAAAATATGTATAATAATAGGGATATACGCATAACCATAAGTCATATTAGATGAAAAATAATTTTTACAAAACACTTGAGCTTAATTCATGGAAAATGTCCTTTATTTTTCAAAATATATCTATTATTAAAAGGTAATGAAATTTTAAAATATATTTATTTATTTGAAAATAAGAATGAAATATTGTAGAGGAATATTCATGGAAATAAAGCATTATGAACATGTAAAAATCCTTTCATGTTGTTGAAGTTAAAAAAATATTCTTCTCATACTCTTTCTGGAAAAGAAAAAAGTCACTCTTAAGGAAAAGGTGTGAAATATTCCTTCCATACACTTTTATAAAAATTAAAAAATGGGTTAGATTCAATTTAAAAAAATAGTATAATGATATAAATAATATTATGTATTATGTAAACATTGATGTGAATGTTAAATATACCCGAGTAAATTCATAAGTATTAACAATCTCAGAAAATAATGAGATAGTGAAATTATCCCTTACCTTAGATATGATATCTTTTGTATGTATCTGAACCAATTATATAATGGTTAAGGAATATTAATAAATTATTCCATAACCATTTTCATATTTATGATATCATATATTATTATATAATATCATTCTGTTAATAGTGTTTCAATATTTCTGTTATTATGGGTGTTAACTACATCATTTTCCTATTCCTGTTATGCCATGTAAGTAATGTTTTTTATTATTTGGATGTATTTTATTCATGTAAACAATGAATGTAATTTCATAATGAATATTTTCAATCATCGTATATATTTTATAATCATTCTTGAATTGTTAATGGGGATAATTAATCTCCCTGCATTGTGGATAAGGTATGCCATACATAGGCAAGAGTGACGATATCATTCCCTTTGATAGTGAAATTGTATGGAATTAGATGGTATATTAGTTATAAAAAATAATTATCTTGTTTAATTAATTATTCATATCCATTATACCCATAATTATACCGATTCAAATTATGTATATTTGAATAACCGATTACACCATTGTGTGGAGACAGTAATCCATACGTACACAAGAATGGTGATATTGTTTTTTGTAAAATGGGTAAAATAAGGTATGAGGATGTCCCATAATATTAGTAACATATGATAATGTATAATATAATTTATTGAATTCATTATTATGGACTCATCATTAGAAAATTAGGAATAAGAATAAAATAATTTGGAATGAGGTTAGAAAACAATTACCGATTTTTTCAGTATCAAATTAGGATTTGCACAAATGGCCTCTTTATGATGGATTTATGCTCAATGTGTGGCCTCATGGATGAATTTAGGTAATTTGGGAGTTAAAATTTTTGTGGGTTGGATGGTAAAAAGTTATTTACATTTGTGATTAAAAGATAAGTAGAGGTTCCATTTTATAAGTGAGGGGAGGGGAACCTTTGGAAATACCAAAACAACTAAAATATTATAAATTGATTTTTAGATTCAAATGTCACCAATGTGTATTATTACGAATATTATATTAGTATGGGAATAAAACCACTCCAATAATAAAATTTATATATGTTTTGATTTTATTTTAAAACCTGTCATTTTGATATATCCTTATTTAGTCTAATTAATTTTAATTGTTGTAATATATTATAAATAAATAACGGTCATAAATATTTACTTATGATGTTAATTTACAATAAATGGATATAATCTAAAATTATATACCTTATTATTATAACTTTGTAATTTTAAAATATTTTTATCATTTTTATTTAATTTAATAAAATTATATCTTTACAAAATATCATCAACTTCGATTATAACACTATTCATTTCATTGATTTTAAATAAAATCCACACCGAAGATAAAATTGAAATAAATTAATATACTCTAAACATTTCATAACCACATATAATATACATGGATTATCCTATTTAATTCAAATTATAGTTCCTTTAATATTTTTAAAATCATTTATTTGATATAATAATTAATAAAATAAATTTTCTGTTAATATTGTGTCATCTATAATGGTAATTAATTTATTTATAAAAATTGAAAAAAAATTATATGATGTTGTTAATTTTTTTAGATTTATAAAGACATATATAGTCTATATTATCTAATGTTTATCTATATATTAAAAATAAAATACATTTATAAAATGAATGTTTAACATTTTTTCACATTAAATGATTTCATTAAAATCAATGCCATATTCATTGGTAAGTACCAATTAAGTGACTTAATTTAGAAACATAGATGATATGTGTATAATTGTTTCTTCCAATAGTATTTTTATAGGTTTTACGATAATTTTATTATATTATTTTAATAATTAATTACTTAATTTACCTTAAACTATGGTTATAAAAATAATTAACAATGTCATTGTTCATAATTCCCAATATTAAATGCACCATATTTGAAAAAACAATTACCTACATATTCAAATTATATATTTCATTTTTAAAAATTCAAAACATATAAGTTTTAGAAACTAATTTAAAATATATCTCGTTGTCAGAATAAGAGAACATGTTTTAAAATTTTAAAACATTTCAAAAGATTGATATATTACTACATATTAATTTAATGTAAAATTAATTCTAATTACATAAATTATATTGAATTATAATAATTTACTTTATATGTACTTTGAAATGATTAATCATTATAATTTATCCATGTAATTCATTTTAATGAAATTTTTTTATATCTAATAAATTTAGTGTTTTTTACTATTCATCAAAACATAAAAGATATCAGAAAAATAACATAAATTAATCAAAAGTAAATTTTTATATACTGACTCAAAATAAAATTTTTATGTAGTCAAATAAAAATCATTTATGTGTCAGAATATTAATAATAAAGGGGTTCTCCATTCAATGCCTTAAAATTACCCATTAAAAATTGGTTTTTAAATATCAAATTGGGTTTATTCATACCCTATGACTAAAATATACATGGGATGAATATAAAAAAATTATTCTGTATAAGTCATATATATATATATATATATCATTAATTTCATTACAAAAAGTAGTTCACTGAATAATAAAAACATTTAAATGATTTATATATTTCATAAAAAATTTATAGTAAATGAATTCACAAAGAATTTTATTAATTTAGTTATACTTTTTCCCAATAACCAAAAGTCTAGGAAATAAAAGTAATTATATAAAAATGGAATAACATAGTTGATTTTGACTAAAAATTTCATTCTACACAAACTACTAATGAATAAAAAAAATTTAGAGAAAATAATTCATAAAATCATCTAGGTGTTATATTTACCATCCTTTATAATATGAAAACATGAAAGATCTATTTCAACGAATACGACGACACTGAATTTTCCCACCCGTTATATGCTTCCAGTTTTTTTCATCAATGAAATACCCTCTTACACTTTATTTTAGGAATTTTATTTTTGAAAATTTCGTTGTAATGAAAAGCTATATATATCAATATCATATAATGTTTACATATGGGTGTAAAGAATTTTTTTTTGATGAATTATTCTATATATACTATTATGGTTCTTGGTTTTTATTCTGAGGATGTGTGGTTATGTAAAACACCATATTAGAGTGATCACATTATAGATATCCAATGTATTGTGAAATAGGATAGTGTAATGCAATTAAGATTCTCTTATGGTATTTTGTGAATATCCAGTGATTGTTATTCTAAGTATAAATGTGATAGTTATATCATGTGTAACTAAAATGATTACTCCATACAGAAAAATTTTCTATTATATTTGTATGTAATAATGATATAAAAATTAATCCATAATTCACTTAAACGATTTATCTATTTTATATATGGGGTTTTATGGAAAACATATGGTTCCAAAATGTAATGGAAAATATATTTCACATTGTATTGTTAAAAAGGATAATATTTTGATAAAAATATCATTTTATTTTTATTTTTTACTTCATGATATATTATGAAATGTTTTGTGAAATTATTTGGGAATCGATGTTGTGTTATTCATTATAAAATTTATTATTTTGAGACCAATTTTTATATTGAAAATAGATGATTGTTGTAATTATTCTTTCTATGACAACTTGTTATGTTATATTTATGTCCCCTAGTCATATTTTTGATATCATATTTAATTTTAAAAAGGGTTTTCATAGGGATTAATGATGTTTAAATGAAATGGGGATGTCATGATGAAATTCATGAACATAGTTTCTTGAAAATAAATCATGTTTTACATTAAATGTTGTATATTCTTAAAACATGGCTACATAGTATAAGTGTATTATTTGAAATATATGGGAATATTATGTTTTCATTATGTTCTAAATATATAATATATACACTTAATGGATATTTTTAAATTAATGAATATTATGCCCATTCCAAATACACATGAGTGTGTTATTTTTAATGGTGGTTCATTATATATAACATCAAATAGGTTTGAAAAATCACTTCTCTATTCAAATTTTAACCTTTTGAAAGATTAGTTTATAATATTTTGGTATTTAAAGGGATGGTTATATATAGTGAATATGTAATAAAAATATATTTTTTATCATATAATCATTTCTAAAAAATGTTGATTAATTTGAATAAATAGAAACTATGTTGGGTAAATGACCCATGAAATTTGTATAATCATTTTTCACCTTTTATTGGTCCTAATGAAAATAAAATTAGGGATGACCAAAACCAAAAGCTACATAAAATAATATAGTGACTTGATGAAGTTATAAAAAAGTATTATTTAGGTTATTCATTAAGTATAAGATAAAGAAGAGGATAAATAGTATATAGTTATAAACCATATAGAATAATAAATGGTGTATATTTTATCAAATTTATTTATATTAATTATAGGTTTTTATTGTATAATTAATGATATTACATCCACCCTTATATATTATGGGAGTAGAAAACCCTAATTATTATTAATTGAGTAATGTTTTGTACAGTGGTGGAATGAATTTAGGACTATCATTACTTGACGAATCATGTCAATTTTATGATAAATTTTCATATATTATTTTACATTTATTTATTAAAAATAGATATTTAAAAGGTTAATCATATTATTAAAACCAAATAAAGGGATAATTGATGTTTTTGAGGTTTTTTAACTTCAAATGATACTCATGATGGTGATCCTCCTAAAATCGTTGAGTTATAGGGGATAATCACATCTTATCATTCTCATATGGGGGTAAAATATTAAAAGAATGATGAATAAATGTGGAATGATTTCACTATATTTAATAAGGATACATATTTCGGTTTACCCACTCATATGATTGATAATGAAAATTCACCTACATATAATGAAACTTTTATTACTATTTATGAAGAGTATAATTCTCATGTTATTATTGAAACTAATGTCCCTTGTTATATTTTACATGATTTTGAATTAATCTCTTCACCTTCTTTAGTAGAATGTATAAACATAACTTGTATTGAAATATGAATACTTTTGTTTGATTAATGGAGGGAATGTAGATAATATTAAGAAACAAGATAGAATATAAGAATAAGGTATAAAAACATCTGTAAATTTCAAATTGGATGATTTTATAGAACAAATTTGGACTCATTGTCCTAGAGAATATTTCTTTATACATCTACTATGAAATCATTCTGTGGATTAACACCCCCTATGATTATAAATATTTATGATTCTCGGTTTCAAATGGAATAAAAATTGGAGGATATTCCTATTGTTACTCATAGATATCAAGCTCAATTCAGAATCAATTTAATCTAATATATCAATGACATGAAAAAAATTTAACAGAGACATTTACTATTTTACTTGATCTAGGAGGTCTTGTGGTTCGAAATTATATTTTTCTTACTATAAACACTTCATTTCGAAGGAATAATTAAATTTTGACTATAATTATAGATGACATACATCATTATATAATCTTTATGAAATCTAAATCAAAAATAGTTTTGGATTTTGAGTTTTTTTGTAGACATAAATTGGTGAAATCTCTCATGATTCTCATTCCCCCACAACTCCTTATTCTGATGTCGAGTCTACGAGTTGAATGATCCTTGAGGAAATATATGAATTTTTTTAATCAAATCACCACACCTAAGAAGATATCCCTTTCATAATTTTAACCCTACATAGATAAAAAAATAGTCATTAGAAATTGTTACCAACTAAGTAAAATACGTAATATCATCCTTTTCCAGCAAATTTATTAAATACGGGATAAAAAAAGACAATGACATCATTTAGAAACTGACATAATTTTCTATAAATATAATAATAAATTATAAGAAATGAATGTTAAATATTAATGTAGACATTATATTATATTTAATACTCACTCAGAATAGATTGATCACATAGGGTATTCGGTAACTAAATGTGTTTATGTTTCAATACCAATATAAATATATGTATTTTGTTCTATTATTTTTTTCAAAACCATAATATTTCTAAGGAATAAACTCAATTAAAATGATGATTTAATAAAATAGATTAAACTTCAGTAAATCTAGTGAATATTTTCATTAACATGAAATAACATGATATAATTATTATTGCTGGCTAAAAAACATGAAAATATAGTTTGTCAATTTTTTATAATTATAGAGATGATTAAACATGGTTGGACATGTAACATGTTTCCTATAACATTGGTACAACACCCTATATTAAAATTTTCATCCATGATAGACCCTATATTAACACATGATGTCACTAATTCCACTCCACTAGATCTGATACGTACATGAACTACATATGACAATCCTATAATTAAGTATGATGTTTTTATGATGGATGATGAATATTTGAATTTTACTAGGAGATATTTCGTAGTGGCTATTAAATACAAGAGGATTCCCTTATTGTATGTTTTATTACATATTTTTCCAGTTTTAATAGAATCATGGTACCAATTTTTAGGAATATTGATATATGATATTCATTTTTTAATTATTATATATCCAAACATTAAAAATTACAAAATATAGTAAAATATTTTAGAATTTAGATCCCTACATACCCAAAAATCATTTCGCTTTATAGTATTTAAAAATTATGAAATAATTCATACATATCAACCAAAAATAATATGATATAGGTTTAACTAAAACAATACAAATTATAAAATAATACAAAATATTTTATTAAAAAACATGATAATTTTTCATGAAAAGTCTACACAACATTCATCTTTGTTATCATTTTTTATTACACTTCCTTAAACCCTGAAAAAAATAATAAAAAATTGGATGAGAACAAAATACTAATTAAGGGATATAATAATTAGGATAGAAATAATTATTACACGAATAATTATAAAAAATGAAATCATTCACCCAAAGACTTATTTCCCACCTAATAGGTATCATGTTGTTACTTTTTGAAAAGATGAGATTTCCATAAAACATAGTAAACATATATAATTCCATAAAAGGTAACTATGGACATTAATTACTGGTGATTAAGGCCATCATGTATTCCATATGATTTGTAACCATAAATAAAACCTTTCAAAATAACCCTCATTACTACCTTATGATATATACCTCATGTCTACCTTGTGGGGTAACCATCCCAATCACTAATAGAGTAACCATATGGTCGACCTCTAACATAAACATAACCAATGCATTAGTGGGAGATATAGGTCATAATATTCATCATAATTATATTCCAATAACAATAAAATAATCATCAAATAATAATACCATCAAAAAACATTCCCTAGAAATTTCTAAAAATAGAAATTTAAAATAAATTTTTAAAGAAATGCCCGTTACAAATTTCATAAAATTGTAGTGTTAATTGATTAAAAGAATGGAATGTGTGTATAAATTGTTTATCCACATAATAAAAATAATTTAAAAAAGTTAGTTTGAAAAATAATTTTAGTACCACATAATCAATAAAGTATAAGGTCAACAAAATGAATTTATATTAGGTTAAGAATTCACTTTCCACAGGTTAGAATTACATCAAATGTGTTCAACACTACTATATATTAGTTTAAATAGTTTCATTATTATATTAAATAACCATATTAATATTTATATTATCTTAAATGAAATTATTATAAAAATAATTACAAAAATTTATTAATAATAATTTTTTTATTTCCATTGATTTAGGTGCATTTATTTTATGGATTCCATGGTCGGTTCATTATGTATTCTCCTTTCCAAAGGGTGAAATACTTCATAATGGAAATTAAATGATATAATGGACATAAATATTATTAAATAAACTTATATATTATATTTTTTTATGGAATGATGTTGTATAATTGGATAAAACATCAGTGATGAATGATAATTTATTTTGGTGAATTTTGATCATTACCAACAACATTGTTTTATTATTTAATATTATGTATTGACACTTTTTCCCAAAAAAATATAGGATATAATATATATAATAAATTATGACTTAATAGTAATATTTTCTTTTTGACATTATTTGAATGAGGTAATGGGAATTCAAAACACATTAACCATGATGTTGGTAAATCAACACATCACAAAAGATGCTTCTATTTTTTGAATAAAAACTTAGAGGAGAAGAATTAAATAGTTGAGTATTTAGATAAAAAAGATAAAATTTCATTACATAAAAAATAATGTAGTATTATTAACTCTTGGATGATGATATTTGATTATAGTTTATGAAAAGAATAATAATTTAATAGAATATAAAACTAAATGAAATATGATTTCTACATAAGGAATTCCCTTCCGTGAGAACCTCCTTAAGGAAAATGGTTTTGGCCTCTAGGTAATAACAGTAGGCCTTGTATGGGGGGAGAGGCATGGGAAGGTATTTGGGTAGTAATTAATCAAGCTAATAGCAATTTATTATCGAGATTAATAGGTGGTTTTTGTGGTATTTATAGTGAAGGAGATGTTTGTTTTCTCGTTATTATATTCATTAGCTTATCAATTTGGCCTAATAAAATTAATAGTGTGAGCATTATCATAAAATATATTTAAATAGTGAAATTTTGTCCAGGATTATGGTTCTTAAATCATTTATTAAACTATTGATAGTGTATTTATCTTATAATGTTCATATAGTGTAAATTACAGTAATATACTCTTCACCAAAAAATCAAATATTTTAGAAAAATCCAAATAATTCACCCTAATAATTTTTTGATGTATAATATTTAAAATATAACTCCATTTTTAGAAAAAATATATTTAAATATGATAAATTTAATTTTAAATGAAATTAATTATTTATTAAAAAAATACCATTTCTAAAGATATAAATCATTTTTTGGCACATTGAAAAATTATTTACAGTCTCATAAAATTAACTTCTAATAATAAGACAAAACTTTATTCATTTGTGAATCTATTTTATGAAAATATATTTTTTATTAATTACTTATATTAATTATAAAATTTTAATTAATCATTAATGAATCATTAAAAATATAACCCTTAATAAATAATTCTTAAAAAGAAATTATTTACTAGTTCAATTATATAAATTTATAATATTTTCTCTTATAAGATGAATATATTTTATTCATGTTTTGGTCACTCAGATCACTATTTGTTTTTACTAATTACTATTCCTAATGGTCATGTTACTATTACTATGGTCATGTAACTATTCTATTGGAATGAATTCATTAATTTCTATAAATATCACTTATATCAATAGACATTAATAGTGAATTTGACTATTTATTTCAAGAATAAAAAGTAATTATTTTATAATTACCAAGTTTGTTAAATCCTCCCCACATTTAGAAAATTTCAACCTTGATATTTTTTATTTAATTATTAAACAAGTGATGGTACCTTTCTCTCATTTCTTTTTTAAATTCCCATGTTTCTTGTTCATCAATGGGGTTTTTCCACCAAACCGTAATCTACTAAATTTATTTATTCTGCAATAAATTGTAATGACCCAAACATTCATTAACAGAAATCCATATTGATCTAATTAAAAGACTCTATGAAAAATTTTTATATAAAATGTTAACTTTTTTTGGTTTTATCTTTTTGGATTTTAAAATAAATTTACGAATTGTGATAGTTACTAATATAGCCGTTGAATAGTGTTCACATGATTAGTATAAATATAGGGCTTTAACAAATCTAATTTACTATGACAAAGGAAGCGTGGGCCTCATATAGTAGATGTGCCCTATTTGAAGCACATTTGTCATATCTTGGAAAGGAGGTTGCGTCATTGGGATTCGCTATTTACCAGGCGCAAGACAAACTTGAATAAGATAAGCTTGAGTGGGACCACCTACGAGATAATTCGAAGTTGATTGAGAATACCACCGGAGCAATGTTATTCGAGCTACCCCAGGAGTCTATCACCATTACACACCTTAATCTTCAGTCTTATGTGGGTGTTATAAGGGGTTATGTAATAAGATCTTAGCACTATGGTTATGTACTTTATTTTTGTATATAATAATGAATATACTTTTATTTTATTATTTTTACCTTGTAAATAGTTTTTAAAGCACAAATGTTGTTTTTAGATAATATTCCACTACGAAATCTGTTTTTAAGAATTAATGGGGTTTTTTATTAAATAATATTTTAATAAAATATTATTATTTTTATTAATTTAATTTTTATTAAATATATATCATAGTATAATTTAATTAATGCAATTGTAATTTTTATTATGGTTCTAAAGCCATTGATGTCAAAAATCGCGAATTTTTTATAAATTTTGATATTTATTTTCAAAGTGAAAATTAACATATTTGGAAAATTATTTATGTAAAATAAATATTATTTCTGGAATCGGTACATCTAAATTATCCAATAGTTAAATTTTCATTATTTTCTGAGACAGTCAAATTTTTGGGTAAACAATTTAATACGTTTTAAAAATATAATGTGTTTTATGACATCTTAATGACATTATAGTGATGTAATAAAATACTATAAGCATTATTATCGGCCAATATATTTTTCAACAATCATATAATGTGATTTTGGGTTTGTTTAACATATTTTACAAAGCATTAATGGGCCCTTCAAGACTTATAAAAACATCTTGTCTTTTTAAATTATTTTCCTTGGGAGTGTGACACACCTCCACATAAGAAACCCCATTATTTTAAGAAGTTAGGACTTTGAATTATAAAATATTGTTTTCCAATTCCCTTTGACAACAACCATGGGAAAAAACCATGGGATGGTTTGTGGCTTCGATTAGTTTATTGTGAGGTGTCCTAAACCTAAATAATAAAGAATTCCCTCACCTTTCGTATATAAACCCACCCTAAAAATCACATACTCCACACTCATAGCCATTGTAGTTCGTCCAAAATCTTCCCTACTCTCTCTAGAATCCTCTCTAGTTGCTCCAATCTCCCATGAAGACTCCCTCAAGCCTCTCTTAAGCCTTTTGAATCATACATCCATGTAAGGGTTTTTTCTTCCTTTCACATTTTTGTCCAATATCCTTTTTGTTTTTATGACCATTAAATTTCAATTGTAAATGTTGGGGTATGGTTTCACACCTCCCCCATACGTCCCTAACTATGATTTAATTATGAAAGACCCCTTTCTCTCTCATTAAAATCAACCCATGTACACCCGTTACAAAGCTGAAATTTTGAAAGGAAGTTTCTCTCTGCTCATTTACATTCAAGAAATTCTTTTGTATCAAGAATCTAAATTCCATTAAATTTTATGGGACATGTATCTATATTTCCCCCTTACTGTCCATGTCATGTAAATATTACGAGACACCCCTTTCTCTGTCATCAACCATTTTTAGGAGTTCTTTTGTCACGCCACTATGCTTCCAAAATACCACTGCATCTTTCAATGCCAAAGTTATTGTGTAGTGAATACCATGCCCATTTACCTATATAGGGTATTCCCCTATATGAACATTTACGTATTGTTTATATAGTTTCATGTATGTATTCTTCATTCATTTATCTTTGAATAAATGATTATGTTGAATGATTTAATGTTTTAAGATCTATGTGGCCCACTTATGCATGAAATGAAATGTTTAAAAAGGGTGTTCCCTTATAGCACTCCAATTCATTGGGTAAAGTATAGTATCATGATACATTATGTGAAATGGGTGTTGAATCATGCTAATTTAAATGCAATGAGGGTTTACTCATACTTCATGGGTAATGAGGGTTTACTCACGCTCTATTTACAATGAGTATTGGCTCATGCTAATTCTATGTTCAGAGTTGTGGCCACATTTCAATGTTATTATTATCATGATTTATCATGACTTTATGTTTATGTTTCTCTTGTGCTCTATTGATATTCCTACTGTCTCACATGTATTGTATTCCTCATGTTATTCTATGTTTATTCCCTTACTGGTTTTTGTAGCTCACCCTTTTCTTATGCATGTCCTCACGTTATCCCATTGAATTCTATGTATGAGGGAATATAGTGGTCATGTAAAGGATGTTTTCAATAAAAAGGTTACATTTCATGTTTTATGTTGTAATATAATGATCTTAATCCCCATAGACACTGTACCAATCAATCTTATATGTTGTATCAAGTGAAGTTGATGTAATAAATTAGGTTTAATTGTGTAATAAAAGATCTGGGTTGTCATTGTTGGTATCAAAGGATAGGATACTTATTTTTGGGATTAGGATTAGAAAACCGTTGTAAAGCCTTAGAGACAACACTAGGTATAATAAAAAAATATTTATGTTTTGGTGAGTATTTGGTAAGTGGTTAATAGATTAAATACATCCCTATCTGGATACGAGAAGGTTGAGGCGGCTCTAGCATAGATATATCCTTGGGGTAAAACCCAAAAACACTGCTTTTGGTAGACTCGAATGAGAACTAGTGCATGACAATAGGCTTTTCTGCACTCTTGGTTATGACAATCCTGGGGGATATGCTTTAGTATATTCACGAGCGTAGTACAATCTGTGATTAAGGGACAAAAAAATCCCATAGGAATATATGATAGGAAATATATTGAGGATAACATAGATTTAAAACTAGGAAATCAAAAGTTAGGATATACTTCTTCTTTATAATGTTATAATTTTTTGTTCAAAGAATCCTTTTCAATCTCAATGGCTATGTATTTAATACCACTAATTATAATTTCATTATATTAGTAAATGGAAGGAAATAGAAGAACACATTTCAATAACCAATGTGATAGGAAATGTGATGATTTCCCTAATGATATTCCTGATATGATGGGAGTGGGAGCTCAAAGCTTAATGACAAAACATTCTCAGAAGGTTCGAGATATAAAAAATAACTTGAATCAGGCAGAATGCCCTCCTCCTACAATGGAAGACCAAGTTGTCGAATAATCCTTCTTTCGGAAAAGGCCTCCCTTGTTTACCAGATCTTCTGATCCCCTCCTAACGGAACAATTGATTAACTCTATCGAAAAGATATTCTTTTCCTTCCAGTGCTTGGAAGTTGAAAAAGTTGTAATAATGGTCTATCATTTTGATGGGGAAGCTTATTAGTGGTGGACACTGATCAAGAATACAATGTCCCAATAGGAAATTGATTCCATGAATTGGGAAAAAAATAAAGACGATGTTTTTTAAGAAATATTTTCCTCAAACCCTCCATCTCAATATTGATAGAGGTTTCCTCGCACAGATGAAGAAGGAAGATGAGTCCATCGGGGAATATGAAGAAATCATTACATGGCTTGCAAGGTACGCCTCTGGTTTTGTCATGAACACCGAATGCATGGTTGATCACTTCTTCAGCAGACTAATGCTGAGAATATGAAAAGCATTGGATATTTGAGACTTCGAAAGTTATAAAGATATTTAATATTGCTCCCTCAAGGTTGAAATGGAGATTCGAGACCCTCAATGGTCTCATGGGCCCAATGAAAAGTAGCGGAAAATGGAGAACAACATGGGTGGTCAATCAAACAAATACCATGATGGATAGAAGCCTGAATTTCCCCCCTAAAATTGTGCAATGAATCATCCTGGTAACTGCCTCAAGGGAACCAGGAATTGCTTCAAATGTAGAAGGTTTGGTTATCTAGACATGAACAGATGATGGGATATGAAAAATCCTACTAATGTTGTAGAATAAAGGAAATTTCAGATCAATACTCAGCTGGCAGTGCAGTGTTACAACTACATGGAGCTTAGGAATTATGCCAACCATTTCCCCAAGTCGAGGGTTGTTGGAGGCAATCAACAACAACATTTGAGGCAACATGGAAGGTATTATGCTATCACAACCGCTGAGATGGAGCCAGAAAATTATGTGGTGATAGGTACATTAGTTATTAATTCAATAATAGTGAACATACAATTTGAATATGGTTCTACGCATTCTTTCATATCATCCATTTTTAGTATAACAATTCAAACACCACCTAAAAATTTGGAGGAAAATTTATCTGTGAAAATAGTGAATGGGGAAATTGTTGCATCGATGGTTTATAACTCCACCCCGGTTAACGTTTGTGGACTGAACATCCTAGAAAATCTCATCATACTTACTTTAGTGGAGTTTGATGCTATCATAGGCATGGATTGACTATCTTTATACAATGCCACTATCAACAGCTGGGAAAGGGAGATTACTCTTCACATCCCCAAGCATCCTCCAATTAATTACAAGTGTAATTAGGTAGATGAATCTCCATTCGAATAATCATCTCATGTGTGGATATTGTTGCCTTATGAGAAAGAATTTCTAGATCAAATGATTGAGGCAAAGGAGAGAATCATGCTTGAAGACATGCCCATCGTGAGGGATTACACTGCTATATTCACAAAGGAGTTTCTTGGTATTCCTTTGGACCAAAAGGATTATTTCTCAATTGAACATGTCCCTGGATCTCTACCAGTCTCAATGAATCCTTATAGAATGGCCACCTAAGAGCTGGAAGAGTTGGAGAAGTTGTTACAGGATAATATGGGTAAGGGATTTATACAACAGAGTGCTTGACCATGGGGTGTGCTGGTCCTCTTCTTGAGGAAAGAATATATTACGAAGACTGCATTTTGAACGAGGTATGGACACTATGAGTTCATAGTGATGACCCTCGTACTCACTAATGGTCCAGAAAATTTTAATGGATTTAATGAATAGAGACTTTAGATATTACCTCCACAAATTTATGGTACTCTTTATTGATGATATTATAATATACTCTATGAGCAAGGAGGAACCTAAGAATCTTTTGAAAAATGTGTTAAAGACGTTGCAAAGGGAGAAGTTTAATGCAATGTATAGTAAATGTGAGTTCTAAATGGAGGAAGTATCATTATTGGGGCATGTTATCACCAGCAAAGGGATATCTGTGGACCCTACCAAGATGAAGGCAATTGAAGAGTGGCCTAGGGTTACTCCTTTAACAGTGATTCACATCTTTTTTGGTCTAGCTGGGTATTATTGACAATTTGAGAAGAACATTTCATGATTTTCAAGCCCAACGACCATGCTGACATTGAAGGGAGTAAAGTTTGTCTTGACACATGAATGTGAATATGGTTTCAAGAAGTTGAAAAAGAGTCCTGTCACGGTGCCAGTACTCACACTCCCAATAAGTGGAGAACACATTGTGGTGTATATTGATTCTTATAAGAAGGGATTATGTTGTGTGCCAATGTAAAATGATAAAGTGATAGCCTATCCCTCAAGGCAGCTGAAATCCATGAGAAAAACTATCCAACGCATGATCTGGAGTTGGCAGCTGTTATCTTTGCCTTGAAAATATGGAGACATTATCTCTATGGATAGAAATGTGAGATATATACTGACCACAAGAGTCTAAAATATATACTCACATAGAATGAGATTAAAATGTGCTAGATAATATGGATAGAGCTAATCAAGGATTATGACTGCTCAATACCCTACCATCCCGGTAAGGCAAAAAAGGTGGATGATGCTCTAAGTTGAAAGGATCTGACATCTTTATCAATGATGTGAATTGGAAAGGATCCAATCATCATAGATTTTCCAAGGATGGACATGGGAATCATTAAGGGTGGAACATCATCAATAATTTCTCAAATGATTTTGCATCCATCCCTCTTAGAGAGAATAAAGGATGTTGAAAGAAAATATGTGGAAATTCAAAAAAGGGTGGAAGCAGTAAGAAATTGGAAGTCCTCTGATTTCAAAGTTGACGAGGAAGGATTTTTAATATTTGGGATGCAAATAACTGTATCATCCAATCCAGATATAAAGAAGGATTGATTGAATGATGCCCATAGTTCGAACTTCTCTATCCACCTAGGGAGCAGAAAGAGGTTTCAAGATCTCCGATGAATTTTTTGGTTGGACAATATGAATAGGGAGATTGCCGAATATACATCAAAGTAGAAGGTATGTCAACAGGGGAAGGATGAGAGAAAAAAGTCTAATGAGATGATGAAACCAGTACCCATACCAGCATGGAAGTGGGGGAATATTACCATGGACTTTGTCACTAGACTTCAAAGGACATCTAGAGGAAATAATTCTATATGGGTCATTGTGGATCATCTTGCAAAGACATCTCACTTTATCACGGTTTGATAGGACATCATAGTTGATCTACTTGCGCATATTTACATCAAGGAAGTGGTAAGGATGTATGGAGTACCACTATCTATTGTATTTGACGATGATCCTAGATTCACCTCAATGTTTTGGAAGAGTCTTCAAATTTCTCTGGATACCGAGCTGATCTTCAGTACGACTTATCATCCTCAAATTAATGGCCAATCTAAGAGGACAATCCAAACACATGAGGACATGTTGAGATCGTGCTAAATAGACTTAAGAGAATGGTTGGATCAACATCTTACTCAGTTTGAGTTCTATTATAATAATAGTTTTCACTCGAGCATCCAAATGGTGCCTTATGAAGACATGTATGGGATGACATGCATAACACAGACAAGTTGGGATGAAGTCGGTGAGCGTAAGCTACTAGGACCTAAAATGATCGAAGAAATGGTGGAGAATGTGAAAACTGTTCAGCAACATATCAGGGCATCACAGAGTCGACAGAAGAGTTATGTAGATAACCATCGACGATAACTTGAGTTTAATATTGGAGACATGGTATTTCTATACATATCTCTGTGGAAGATGTTCATGATGATTGGAATGAAAGGGATGTTACGTCCTAGGTACATCGACCCCTTCAAGATTCTTGATTGTGTTGGGGATGTGGCCTATCGACTAGCACATTCACCTACCATGGCCAAACTACATGATTTATTTCACGTATCAATCTAATGGAAGTACATAACAGAACCTACACATGCACTCTCTTACAAGGTTGTAAAGTTGGAGGATGATCTTTCCAATGAGGAGCAGCCAGCGATGATTTTGGACTGTAGAGACAAAGTTCTATGCAACAATACTACTAATCTGGTCAAGGTACTATGGTGAAAACATAAGTATGAAGATGCAACATGGGAACTAGAGGAAGAAATGAAGGAAAAGTATCCACATATGTTTGTGGCCTAGAATTTAAAATGAAATTTCAAGGGTGAAATTTCTTTTAGGGGGAATATTGTAATGACCCAAACTTTCATTAATGGAAATCCCTCTTGATCTAATTAAATGTCTCTTTATGAAAAATGTTTATATAAAATGTAAACTTCTTTGGTTTTATAATTTTAGATTTTAAAATACTGTTACAAATTCTGACTGTTTCTAATATAGATGTTGAACATTAATCACATGATTAGTATAAAAATAGGGCTTTAACAAATCCAACTTAATCAGAAAAAGGAAGTGATGGCCTCATCCAGTAGATGTGCCCTATACGAAGCACATTTTCCAGAGCTCGGAAAGGAGGTGGTGTCATTGGGCTTCACTCTTGACCAAGCTCAAGACAATTATGAATATGTTAGGCTCGAGCAGGACTGCATATGAGAGAAGTGGATGTTGATAGAGATTACCACCCGAGCAATGTAATACGAGCCACCCCAAGAGTCTGTCACCATCGCACACCTTACTCTTTGGTCTTTTGCAGGTGTTATAAGGTGTTATATAACAAGACCTTAGTACTACTGTTAGGTACTTTACTTTTATATATAATAATTAATATACATTCATTTTATTATTGTTACCTTGTAAATAGTTTTTAAAGCAGAAATTTAGTTTATAGTAAATATTAAACTAAGAAAACTATTTTGATTAATTAATGTATTTTTTTATTAAATAATCTTTTAATAATTTCTTATTCTTATTAATATTAAATTTATTTTTATTAAATGTAAATGATAGTATAATTTTATGAATGCAATTGTAATTTTTATTAAGGTTCGAAAGCCATTCGTGTCAAAAGCTACGAATTTCCGATAAAAGACGATTTTTATTTTAAAAGTGGAAATTAACATATTTAAAAAATTATTTAGATAAAATAAATATTATTTATGGAATCTGGATGTCAAAATTATCCAACGGTGAATTTTTCATAATTTTCCAAGATAATCAAAATTTTGGGTAAAAAGTTAAATACCGTTTAAATATATAAATTGTTTTATGAAATCATAATGACCCAATAGAGATGTAAAAAATACAATAAGATTTATGTTCAGAAAATATATGTTTCACCAATAAAATAATGTGAATTTTGGTTTGTTTGACTTATTTTACAAAACATTAATGGGCCCTTCACGACTTATTAAACATCTTGTCTTTTTAAATTATTTTCCTTGGGAGTGTGACTCACCTCCACATAAGAAAACCCATTATTCTAAGAAGTTAAGACTTTGTAATTATAATATATTGTTTTCCACTTCTATTTTTCAAAAACCATGGGAAAAACCGTGGGATGGTTTGTGATTTTGATTAGTTTAATGTGAGGTGTCCCAAACCTAAATAATAATGAAATCCCACACCTTTCCTATATAAACCAAGCCAAACTCCCACTTCCTCCTCACTCAAAGCCTTTGTATTTCGTCAAACCTCTTCCCTAATCTCTATAAAATCCTCCAAAGGTGCTTCATGCTCTGAATAATCCTCTCTCATGGCTCTCCCATGCTTTTGGATGCACACTTCCATGTAAGGTTTTTTTCATCCTTTCTCTTTTTTTTCAATATTCATTATGTTGTTTTGACCTTTTAATTTCAATTATAAATGTGGTTGTATGGTTTAAAACGTCCCCCATAATACCCTATTTATGGTTTAATGATGTTATACCCATTTACCTCTCATTAAAATCCTCCCATGTACACCTGTTACAATGCCGAAATTCCGAAAGGAATTTTCACTCTCCTCATTTACATTCAAGCAATTATTTTGTATCATAAACTTAAATTCAATTAAATTTGTTGGAAAATGTATCTATATTAACCCCTTACATTCCATGTCATTTAAATATTATGAAACTCCAATTTCTCTATCATCTACCATTTTTATGAGTTCTTATGTAACGCTGCTATGCTCCCGAAATTGCACTACGTCTTTCCAAGACAATGTAATTGTGTAGTGAATACCATGCCAATTTATCAATCAATGGTATTCAAAATTATGCACAATATATTATTTTTAATGAGTTTAATGTATGTATTCAACATTCTTTTACCATGGAATAAATGATTATGTTGAATTATTCAATGTTTTATTATCCATGTGGTCCACTTATGCATGAAATGAAATGTCTAAAAAGGGTGCGCCCTTATAGCGCTCCAATGCATTTAGTAATGTATAATATCATGATACCTTATGAGAAATGGGTGTTGAATCAAGCTAATTCAAGTGAAATTAGGGTTACTCATGCTTCATGTACAATGAGGGTTTACTCATGCTCTTTGTGCAATGAGACTTGCCTCATGCTAATTCCATGTTAAGAGTTGTTGCAACATTTCCATGTTACGATTATCATGCTTTATCTTGACTTTATGTTTATCCTTCTATTTTTATCTATTTATATACCTATTTTCTAACATGTATTGTATTCCAAATTTTATTCCATGTTTATTCCCTTACTAGGCTTTGCAGCTGACCCTTGTCTTATGCATGTCCTTGGGTTCTCCAATACAATGCTAAGTACGAGGGAATGTAGTGGTCATGTAAAGGATGTTTTAAATAAATATTTTGTATTTAATGTTTTAATTTGATATTCAAGGATAATAAGACCAAAATACACTATACCTATATATCTTCTATGTTTTATCAAGTGATGTTCATGTAATAAATTATGTTTAATTGTGTAATAAAAGATCAAGGTTTTCATATAAATTCTCTCTATGATCATCAATATAAATAGGATTTTCTTCATATGAATGGTTATCTTCAAATTAAATTACATCTTTCCTAATAAAATTATATGTATAGGCCACAAAAATTCTCATTATTGGAACGTGACAAACATTGTATACATGATATAAACTCGGAGGTGAAATTCTAATAAAAAATATGACCGCATACCTCGAAAGAGATTCCTTTCCTCCTCTTATCGGCATAAAATTTCATTCTGCATTGAGTTTTCCTCAAGTGTTTCTGGATAATCTTCACATTCTTAGAAACCTCTTATACTAATTCTACTCTAATAAACTACATTTCCCTAATGTCATCCCAAAAATTTAGTGTTTTAAAACTTGATTCCATATAATTACTCAAATGGATCAGTCTGTATACAGGAATGAAAACTATTATTATTAGAAAACTCATTTAAAGAATGATGTTGATCCAAAAATACCTAGTAGTACAATGAATAATTTCAATCCATATCCTCTATTGTCTAAATTTTTCACCTATTATATCCATCAAATTGAATATTAAAATCATTGATGATTTTTAATTCAATACCCTATAAAATATTGAAGGACTTTGAAAAAGATAGAAGTGATCCAAGCATCACGGTCAAAGAAAATGGATAGAGGAACTCCATGAAACCTAAGAATCTCCAGGAGGTATTGTTTTGAAATCATATATATAGAAGTTAAATTCTCTAAAAGGGAGGGAATTTTTATATTTTTTCATCCAATCAACAATAATTAAAATCACATTGTCACATAGAGATGTTATTTTCGTCACTCCAAGAAGTCCATTGATATAATTTCCCATTTCTAGCTTGGAATGATCAATAGTGAAAGCATCCTGTTTTGGAGTTATTTATCTTATTTAACCTGTTGACATATCAAAAATATCATGGTAAAATATGAAATATCTCTTTTTATTCAATACCACTAGTAATACCTCCAAAGTACCCTCCACATCATTGCGCCTCTAGGAAGAACTAAAAATGGATAATTATGAAATTCCATTAAAAATTCATTCTTGAACTCTGAATCACAAGGCTCACATAGTCTCTTACATGATCTCAAAAAATATATTTATGGATGTTAAATTCATGAAACTTATCCCTTTTCTATAATTTTATCTTTTTTGGTAATGCGCCATCTCACTTTTGTGGTTTCTTAATTCTGTCTGAAATAGATGGCTTCAATGAAACCTAAAACATAATATGCGAATTAACTTCACCAAAAATATCCAAGACAAAACATATCAATTAATTAATCAATAGGACTTATTCAAAATGTTACATGGTTAATAATTCCTGATTTTTCCCCTCTAGGAATCAACAACATTGTTTGAATTTCCAGAATGGAAATTGATCATGAAATCATAATCATTTATTTGTTCAATCCGTCATATCATACTCATGATTAATTCTTTCTGAGTGAATATATAATTACAAATTGTATATTCAGTATAAAATTCACATCTGGCACTATATAAATGATGCCTTAATTTTTCAAAGTGAAAACCATAGCTATTAATTCCCTTTCATGTGTCAGATAATTTAACTCGTGAGGATTCCGTTTTCTTGATGAATAATCAATTATTAGATTATTCTGCATCATATTAAAACCAAGTCACTTTAATGAAGCAAAAAAATTGACTAAAAATTCACCATTTATAGAGGGTAGTTCCAAAAATAGATCATTAAACAATCTCATCTTCGGTTTCTAAAAAAACATCACAGTCTTCTGTCTACATAATTTTATCCCCATTTCATGTAAACTTAGTTTGAGAGCTAGATAGACAATATTTTTTTAACAAACCGTCTCTAATAACTTACTTACCCATGAAATATATGAATCTTTGTATCATTTGTATGTCTTTTAAATACATCAACCACTTATGTTTTGTCAAGATGAAAGGTAATTCCATCCTTATTTACAATGTTCACAAGAAAATAAATATTAATAAACAAAAATTACATTATCTAAATTTTCCTTTTTTTACTTTTTTTCATTGTGTGTTTTGAATAAAATACATAAATTGTTTAATAATCCTCATAACATTTTGAAAACCCTAAAATATCATATATAAAATCAATGAAGAACATTCCAAATATCAATGGAATACTCTATTGATATGATACATGAATACAATAGAAGAGTTTATCATACCAATGGGAATGGAAACAAACTCATAATTACCATATCTAGTATGAAAATCAATTATTGGGTTGTAATCCTACTTCACATTATGCTGATGGAACCCAAATCTCAATTTAATCATGGAAAAACACTGAGCTCCCTGGAGCTAATCAAACTATTAATCAATATGGGGAAAAGGATACCTATTCTTCTCAGAAATTTTATTTAAACATCTATAATTAATGAAATGTCTCATGGACCCATATTTATTTTTAACAAAAAAAATAAGAGCACCCCAAGGGGAATATCTAGGATTAATGATGACTTTATCCAGAAACTCATGAAACTGAATTTTCAATTCATGATGTTCCATTCAGGGAATTCAATAAGGGGTTCTAAAATTGGATTTGAATCACGAACTAAGTCAATAGTAATGTCAAATTCCCAATGTGGAATAATAGTGGGTAATAAGTCACTAACGACATGTGGGTATTCATTTACCACTAGTACATCATTAATCTAAACGGTTCCCATGTTTCAAAAAATATGACAAAGATAACATTCATTTAAATCTTTTAATAGTTTCTCAACAAGAAAATACATTATCCATTATATGTGTTCATTATTGAAAAAAATAAATCATTTTTTGGAAATAAACATCTTCATTAGCTCTACTATAAATCTTAGCAAGATAAATAGAAATAAAATCCATTCCCAGAAAAACATCACACTCTACTTTTGGAGAAGCAAAATGTTTTTTAGATAATTATCTTCAATAGAAAATAAAATAAATATTTTAATAATGATTTTTTCTAAAATATTTCTCCCTCCTGTTTGAACCATATGATCTAGCCTCATTTATTGGGGTGAAATTTCCAATTTACCCATTAAGTTCGCATAAATAATGGAATGTGTGTAACACATATTGAAAAATCCATTAGAGAAATGTTTGTAAAAAGAAAAAGTAATTGAAACACCTTTTTTGGATGGCCCGTAACCTGTAGATGTAGTCATAAAGGATACCAAACACACCTTTTTTCTTATAATGTGGTTTTATTCCATTAATCAGATCTTTTGTTGGGAAGGTATTTTCATAATGAACCATCTAACCAAATTTAAAACATTTTATAGTTTACTTATAATAACTAATCATAAGACTATTTTCCTAAAAATCATGGGCCACATGCCCAAACGTACTGCATTGAAAAAAATTACCAGTTTTGATAAGGCATTCCCAAGGGTGATTTTTACCACACCCTTCACAAATTGAAATCATAACATTATTATTATAGGATTTCTTTAATTCATTCTTACCCATATCTTACCATATGAACCTATTATTATTCTTGCTTTCAAAGTTCATATGATTAATAAAAAACTACATTTCAACACTCTCAGCACATCAAAAAAGTTTCTCATCACTTTTTAATTCACCTGATACCAATTCCCTTGGACATCATACCTTCAATCATAAGTAAAAATGATTGAATTCTCTCTCAATATCTCAAATAATTTTTTGATCATTCTTTTCCAATAAGGAGATTTTATATTAATACATGGATATTGAATCCTAATCCTTTGATTGAATTCATGTAATTGTTTTCCATCTAATATTCAATCACATAAAAAATGTTTTTCAAGGAAAATATTTTCAAATTCATCCCATTCCAAGGAATCAATATAATTGTTATCCCTGATATTCTTGAATATTTACCACAATTGGTCAGTTTCACCTTCAAAATAATAAATTTAAAGACCTAACATTATATTTTTATGAACACTCCATAACATTGAATATCATTTCATGGGTTTTAATCCATATTTCATCCACCACTAGGTCAAAAGATCCACTGAAAATAAGAGGGTGTTGCCTCATACAATGTTCCAATATCGTCATGTTCCTTTGATGATGATTTAGTTGTCCAATTTCAAGGTTTTTTCCACCGTTTATAGCCGACATCAACTAATCCATTACTATAACAAAATATTCGGTTCCAGGTGGCATTGTTATAGGTTGCAGATTTAGAATGACACCATCATCTCACTGTATTCCTACTCCAGCTTCCCTATTACTTTTGTGGAATGATTTCTGAAAATACTTATATTAAATGAATATACATGTTAATATTCAAATTCTATAAAATATCAAGATAAAAATAACTTAATAATAATTAACGGTATATTTGGACATCATCTTAACAATTAATTTCAACAAAACCATGATCTTATAACAACTATAATCACTCAACCTTATACATTACAAAAGTAAGTAAATTTCATTTAGAATCGACTTCTTTAAATTCTCAATGATCATATATGTTTAATATATTATAAAATTGGGAAATAATTCATACATATTGACCAATAATCATAAATAGTGATTAAAACTAATACAATAACCATTTTTTCATTATACAAATATTTTTAATAAAAAACATCAAATACTTTCATGAATATTCTCCAAAACATTCATATTTTCTTCTCCTTTTCTATTACCTATCCTTATACCCTATGAAAACCCTTTTAAAACATGGGAAGTGAAAAAAATCATAGTATGAGATATTAGAAGAAGGATAGATAAATTTTGAAGATAAATAATTTTAAATATATGAAAATATTCTCACAAAGACATACTTCTCACACAATAAGAATCATATAGATACATTGTGAAAAAATGGGATTTTCATAAAACATAGAAAAAATAGATATTATGATAAAGGTAACATGGGGAATTAATTAATTACGATTTGATACCCTCATGGATACAATATGATTTTTAATCCTCACAGTTACCTAACAATGTAACCCACAAGGCTATCTTATTATGTAACCCTTACAGAAACCAAATGGTGTAACCATAGCTACCAGAATTAGAGTAACCCTATGACTGACCTCCAACAAAAACATACCCTATTCATGGAGACAGATAAAGTACCCAACCTTCATCATAAACATTTCTCATGAACCATAATGTATAATTAAACAATAATACTTTCATAAAATAATTCCGTAGAATTTTGAAAAAAATATAAATTTAAAGTATGAGTTTTAAAGAAAATTCCCATACCAATTTCATATAATTGAATACATAATTGACAAAAATATTGAAATATTTTTATACACTATAAATTGACGTAATTAAAAATTATATAATCATATTTCATTTCACAAATACCCACAGTACCACATAATCAATAATTTATAAGGTAAACCCAACAAATGGAAATTTGGTTAAGAAGTCCCTTACATCTGGTCCGTCTTACATAAAACATGTACAAAACTAATGTATAATGGGTCTAATTGAGTTATTAATAAATTAAACAAACATTTTGTTTTTTATTATTATTTATATTATATTATTATAATTTTATTAAAACTATTTATTAATAATATTTTTTTATTTTAATTTTTTCGGCTGGATTTATTTCATGGTTTCAATTGTTTGTTCACTGTGGATTCTCATGTAAAAATAGAGAGAAACGCCAAAATTGAAATTAAATTTTATTAATTAACTTCCAGAATATTATATTTTATTATATATAATTTTGGTTATATGGTGTGGGAATGACTTATTAGATAAATCATTAGTGATGAACATTAGTTTATTTCTGGTTTATTTAGATCATTAAAAACCACTTGGTTTTATTAGATAATATAATGTATAAAAACTTGTTACAGAACATAATAAAACATTTAATATATATAATAAAATATGATTTAACTATATTAATGTTATTTTACCTTCCTTTAAGGTGGTAATGGATATTGAAAACACATCATCCAAAATATCCATTAATCGACACATCATCGGTGATGTTTTTATTTGTACAAAAAAAGGGATATGAGAATTAGTATGATGACGAGTATTTAAAAAAAAATTAAAATATTATACATTATATAAAATAATTTAGTTTTCATGACTGTTGGATAAGTAGGGGTGAATAGTTTATAAGAAAAGAAAATTAATTTAAATGAAAATGAATGTGTATTTTACCTCGTGAATTCTCATCAATGATAACCTCCATAAGGACCTTTGTTTTGGATTTAATTGGTGATACCAGAAGGTCTTGGACATGGATATGAGGCATAGAAATGGATTTGTTAAGAAACTAAGCATGATAAATTATGTGAGGTGTGAAGATAATAGGTGGTGATCAGTGGTATTTATAGTGGATGAGAGAGGTGTTTTCTCGTTATTATATTAATTAGATTATTAATATGGCACATGACTGTGAATAGTTTAGGAATTATCATAAAATATATTAAACTAATTAAGATAATTATTATATTATGGTCCTTACATCAATGATGGGTCAATGAATAGTGAATTTACCTTATAATGTATATATACTTTAACTTATAGTATTTTACTATTCAAGAAAAATTCATGTATTTGAGAAAACTAAAAAACATCACCCTCACCAATTTTGGAGGTGTAAAATTAGAAAATGAAATCCATTTTTCAAAATTAATTTTTTAATAGGTGAAAATTAATTTTTAAATGAGACACATTTATTTTCTAAATACTACTTTGAAAATTATAACTGATTTTACGACACATTGAAAAATTATATAAAGTCTCATTAAATTATCTCATAATCAAATGAATAAATAATAATAATTTATGAATCTATTTTATAAAATTATACTTTCTTTTAAAACATTATTTAAATTACCACACTCATTATATTGGTCATATTATTCTCATCACATAATTAATCCAATGAACATGCCCTATGAAATATCATCATTTTAACATAGGGAATCCTATGACCATAACCCAAGGAATGTTAGGCTGATAACTCATCACCTACGGCTCCCCATACTGACAAAATGGGGGATTTTATGCATATAATACATGAATCCAAGGATAATCACTTATTTCCCATATGTATTTTCATTTAAATCTCCCCATTATCATCATAAGTGGATGTAATGATTTTTTATTCATTAGTGTGGTTTGTAATATACTCATCACATAATGAAAGGGTCCTCTAATGCTCATAAAAAAAGAGTGGTTAATTAACTTATGTTAGTTTTATATGGGAGGGAAATTATTAATTTCTAATGGTGATGAATCTTCATAAACCCTTCACATAAGAATAGGCAGGATCTAAATCCCCAAGGTGTGGTCCAATTACTCACATCATGTAGGGGTATGAATGGTTTAAATTCCAATGGGTATCCTCTATAAGTCTTCATGAGTTTTCTAAATGATATAGATTTTAATAACTTCTGAAATGGGAATCAGATGATATTGTTGTGTGGGACTTGGGATTGATAATCAAAAACTTTTCCTGTGAATATTTTTGGATAAAGAGTCAATACTCACGTAGATAAAATTACACAGTTTAAGGACATATGATATAACTATTCTTGTGGTTTAATTTTATGTGGTAAGGATGATTGGTTCATAAAAGGGATGTAATCAATGGGATTAATAGTGCATATGAATTTGTACATCCTGGTCATTTATTTGGATAACAGGGTGTATATATTTTCTGTGTCACTATTAATATAATTGTCCTTTATGTGAAATTCGATTATACCAGTTGTGCATATGAAATTTTTATTAATTAATGTGTATCAAGATGTAAGTGGTTCACATCTACCCTTATCATCTAATAAAGTGGGTTATAAAAATATAAGGAATCACATGGTTGACCATGGAATGTGTTTCACACAAGTTAATTGGAATATTAAACCGTAATCATGGTGATGTATAGGATTTTGTGAGACGTGATTTCTTTATTGGAGGGATTATCATGGGAATATCATGAATGAAATTCAACGAGTTTAATGAAAAATTCAAGTTAATTTTCATTATTTATCACCTATAAGGATCCATATAGGTTTTTTTGGTTATAATGAAGTGTATTAGTATAGTTTAAGAGTGATTATAGATTTGGATTCCATGATAATCAAAAATTTAAACTAAATTAAAATGAAATGGAATGTTTTTTTGAATTTATATGACTCTTGATCATTGAAAATGGATAGAGTAAGAATTTTTTGTATTCTCTCTAGAGTCCCATTAATAGGAAAAACTCTAATAATGTCTAGAAATAGAATCTAAAAATTATTACTTCTCATGATATATGGAATTTTATACTTTCATCCATATTTGTTTTCTCTTGATTGTCATTCCATATGAATCCTTTATGAAATAATTTTTTCATGATAAAAAGGACCCCAAAGAGAATATTGTTTTTTTGGAATTTTATGATTAAATTCATATAGAACATGAATTATATGGATTTTTCTCTTCCTAGTTCATACAAGTCAGGATAACCATTTTCCTATAAATAGTGGTGGGGACCTTAGAGGGGACCATGAGCTCATCGTGAAAATTGTACAATTTCACTATTTTAGTGAAAATTTTTTTTCATGACCTTAATTTTATTCATATACTTCTATTTCATAGTACTCACATCTTATGTGAATTTTATTCGAGAAACAGAACTTTCTTGAAGTGGATATCACAAACCTTGAAGACAAAGCATACGTGACTCCACCTACAAGAAGTAGAGTTCCAAAATATCTAATTCACCAATTATTTAGGATTAGGTCATATGTATACGGCGGAAGGTGAAGATATAGCTACATATAGGAAATATATGAAATATAACCCTCTTATTCAAATGATCTATTAGATTAAATCTCTACAGAAATCATTAGTTTCATTACTAATATTGGGAAAATGATAAAATCAATACTAAAATAAAATCCCTCTATATGGGTTCAATCAATGAGATGTCATCATTATTATAAAAAAATATCAATTCCCTTGGGTATTTCTTTAGGAATAATCAATGATATGTTTAGTGGAAAATGGTTGATGTAGTACCCCCGGTTTCTAGTATGTTACCCTTAATTGATGATTTTCTTGGTTTTAAATGATAAGGGTGAAGTATGGGAGAGTCAGGAGATCCTGGATTGATGTTTGAAGCAAAAGGGACGGCGCACGGGTGGTTCATGGTTTGACTAAACTTTGCGACCAAACTGTGGGTGGCTGACTGAGGAGGCAGTGGCTTCCGCACGGTCGACACACAGTTTGGGGAAACCGTGAAATGAGGTCGTACGAGAAGGGTGGTCGAGGTAGTATCTAACACATGGTTAGTGCACGGTTTGTCAAACCATGTGGAATAATTGTGCGGGCACATAAATTAGATACTTAAATTGTGGATCTAACACGTTTTTGCCTCTAATTGATTCATTAAATCTCTTAAGTGGCCATAACTCCGCATTTCCCTCCCTTAATGTTTGGAAAACTTCTCCCAAACATTTCAGAGGCAATCTGAAGGCTTCTATTGGCAAATCGAAGCCATATTCTTGAGGTATATTCTCATTCTTGATTGTTTTCTTAGATCTATATAGATCTACTTCTCCATTTACCTCGGTTTCCAAGATCTACACCCGTTCTGGGTATATCTAAGTGTTTGGATTCCAAATATGATGATTTTTGGTCTTGGATGTGTTAGGATAAGAGATATAAGGAGGGTTTTGGAATATCGACCCAATGTTCTTGAACGTTCTTCGTCTGTTGCTTGGTTTCACATAATTTGTTGAGGTAGGTGGCTTCACTCATGATTCCTATTTCTTAGAACATGAAGTCTTAGTTCAAATTGATTTAATTGATTGGTTTTGATTGTGAAATTTTTGTGCAAAGCATGTTATAAATCTTCTTTAGTGATGATTTTTGGGTTTTGATGGAATCATTGAAAATGAAAGAATGGTTTGTGCAAACTGTTTTGGATTCCTGATTTAAAAATGGTGATTTTAAAATATTTATTTTCTGGATTTAGAAAAGGGTTTGCAGGAAAAAGGTTCTCATTATAAGGGTTGTTTTATTGAAATGGTGTTGGCATGGTTGGAATGGTGTGGTTTTTGGGTGTACTGGGTGTGTGTGTTCATATTGTATTTACGAGTCTTGGTTGAATTATGACCTTGTGCTCGGTACCAAAAGTTTAATGGCACACTGGGAATAATTACCTTGTGAAAACATGGTAGATCGACGAGAGACCTCTCATGAGTATGGAACTCTCATAAAGATGCATGCATAGTTGATTTCATGGGTTTTGAAATGGTTGGTTGTGTGGATTGTGAAATGGAATGAATGTGCCAAAGTGGAAATGTGAATTTGATTGGAAACTTCACATGGTGTTTTTCGTGATAAAGATGGTTTTTGTTGGAAAATGGTTTTTGTTGGAAAATGGCTTCGACATGGAACTTGTTATATTGCAAACTTTTTTTATTGTTTTATATAAATTGTTTTATATAAATGTACTAACATGTTTTATCCTAGAGGTATGTGTCACGACCCGTCCTTGGGGCCCGTGCCGTGACTACCCCAAGCCCGCCTTCCATTGTCCAGGGGCTGGCGACTAGCACCAAGGCGTAATTCCTAGTAAAAAGGGAAGACATTGCCTAGTAAACAAACACCATAGAGCAAGCAAGCAGTAGAAATAAACACTATGTAAAAACTGGGTACAACAGTAAGTGCGGAAAAGTAAGTGGGCCAGAAAACAAACCCAAATCGAAAGTAAAGTACAACTAGAAATGGAAAACAACAACTGAAGAAAAAGCCGCAGCCTCGAGCCATCCACTAGAACTCCCATCTGAAGGGTGGGTACAGATAGCCTCCACAGCTCCTTGGGTCCAGCCGTCCACTCCGAGTACGTCCCGCCCAGTGGTCCCCCTATAGGTATTGACCTTCTCTGCAAGCCTCAAACACGATCAGCGTTGTCCGTCATCTGTAACCAACACAATGTAGTGTGGGCATTACCCGTGCAGGGGTGAGTATAAGCTACGAATTAGGGACCCCGAGACCCCCGAAGGTCTCCCAGAATCCACAAAGGATAATCCACAATGGAAGATACAATCACGAAGTAACATCCGACACTACTTAGGTATATGCCCATACTTATACCTAAGTCATCAATTCTAGTTTTCTCTAACGTCTAAGCCCAAGTTCGATCACATCCACAGAGGATAGCACAACCCAATCCACATAGGAAAGCAAGTCATGATTCAGCTCACACAGGTATACTTCTTCGTATGACGATAGAGATGATCAGATATAGCCACAGATTCATCTAAGTCGTCGGACCCACAAAGGATCGATAGATACCAACCCATGCAATGACCCACACAGGATCGGACCCACACATGATCTGTAGGTGCTGGCCCACATAGGACCGTTGAGCGCTGACCCACATAGGATCTGACCCACACAAGATCGGTAGCACTGATCCACGTAGGATCGCTGAGTTCTGTTGTCATCACCGTCGAATCCACAGAGGATTTCTGCACAGTCGTCATTGCCGTCGCAGCCGTAGCTAGCTCTAGAGTTCCCGCACACAACAAACTCGTTCGGGAGGGTCCTCTCCACGAGCCAAAGGGATGATACATCAACCGACACAAAGTGCAGAGTTGATGTATCCAAAAGTTCCGCATTTTCAAACAAGAACTCAACGTCACAGACGGCGTGTCAATCGGACGCTCGGTCTGAAAGTTATTGGCTTTTTCGTTCCAGGGGCCCGGTTGGTTTTTATGTCAAAACCAACCCGACTGTACTCCAAATGTGTCCAAACCTCGAGAGGAGAAAGCCAAAATGACCGTCTCACTTAGAAGAATCCATCAAAGTCGATGGTACGTCAATCGGATGTCCGAACCTCAAGTTATAAGCGTTTCCGCTCCGCGGGCCCGGTTGTGTTCGTATACGAACCAACCCGGACGAACTCAATGTACGCCTAAACCTTGTGTTTAATATTTCGAAATGACATTCTTGATCGAAGGATCGCTACGCAACTGACGGTGTGTCAATCGGAGGATTGTAGCTCATGTTATGGGCAATAGACCGAAGGAGGTTCGGTATTAGGGGGTTCGGGCCCGGTCCGACCCGCCCCGATACCCCCAGGGTCGGATCGAACCGGGTCGACCCGAACTGGGTCTGGGTCCAGCCTGCTTGGGCGCGGCCTGGCCCGTCTGGCGTGGCCCGGCCTAGCTTGGGCGGTCTGGCCCCGCCCTGTGGCTCAGCCCGACGCGCTGGCGCGCGGGCGCTGGCCGGGTGGCCAGGCGGCCGGCTCGACCATTACGGCCGAGTAAAGAGGGCGGGGGGTGCGATGCCCCCGCGTGGAGAAACTGTGGCCCCCATGCGTAGAGCCGCTCCTGCTGGCCAACCGGGGGTTACGACCCTCGGCGCTTTCCCCTGACCGGCCGGCGCGCATCGGCCAGTCGGCTGCTACCGCCATGGGACCGGCAAGGGCCGGTCCCCCTGCTCTGATGCCAACGGCTCGGAATCGGCCGCCGGTTCCCCTGCTCCGCCGCGGCCTTCGTCCGTCTGGCACTGCACGACAGCGCTGCCGCCCTCCGCCACGGACACGCTCCGGCCGCGGTGCTTTTGTGGAACACCAGCACGGCGTGACAGCGCCGCGTCTTTGGTTCATCTTCAACGGCGCGGCGCAACGACACCGCGTCTTTGGTTCTTCTTCAACAGGGTGGTGCGACGGCGCCGCTTCATTGGTTCGTCTTCAACTGTGCGGCGTGACGGCGCTGCGCTTCTCCCCCTTTATTTAACAATTCCCACGTGGTTCTTCGGCACCGAGTTGCCTTGGTCGTGCCGCAACAATATCATACAACCAAAAGGGAGAGGAGGGTCAATCGTGTTCGTGCGGTCCGACCCCTCCCGTTATTGCGGTAACAAGAGGCTCCAATAAAAGAGAAGAAAGGAAACAGAAGAAATTCATGAACAACAATTAATATAAATATCTACCTCGTCGAATTCGATGAGTGAGGATTCATCGTGGAAATAACCGTTGCGGAAGAAGGCGTCGTGGAGGGAGGATCGTCGTTTCGTGGTTAAGCGTCGCAGAAGAAGCATCGCGGAAGAAGCAACACTGGCGTCGCGATACACAGCGTCGCGTATTCGATCTCCGATGGTTTGTCATTCTTTTTTGGAGGTCGGCGCGTTCTTTGTGTTCTTCACGTTCTTTGTCGAAGAAGAAGGCTTTTCTCCCAATCCTCTCCATGCAAAAAGTTCCAACAGAAAATAAAATAAGAGTTTTCTTATTTTATTAATGCATATGACAACATTTGAAATTCAAAAGAAATGAAACGAGAAATTAATTGAGGAGTTTAAAACCACCCAATTAATGAGGCCTTTATTAACCAGAATAAACACATGAGTTGACTTCATTAAAAAGGGGTGCGAGTGTGTTACTTAGATGAAAAGAAACAGTGGGGCTCATGTGGGCCCCACCTCACAAATAAACTACCCAGTGGGTAGGATATTGTGGGTCCCACATCATCCACTTAACTTAAGTTAAAATAAAATAAAAATATGTTGTACCACTTTTATTTTATTTCTGAATTTAACCCCAAAAATTAAAAACCACACCCGAGCAAACGCAACTCTGGAAAAGATGTTTCTAAGCAAATACTGGTGTTGCGATTCCATCGGTGCCCTCAGAATTTGATTCCGAGAACCGGTTCAAAAGTTAGAAAAACCTGCTCGTTCGTTGGCTGAACGTACCCAAGCTAATCTTCGGATAAAGATTTCGGGCACACCAGGCCTCAGAATTAGGTGCTGTCAAAAACTGCGTTCTTGTAAAATTCCCATGAAAATTAAGAAAAAAAATTCCTTGAATTTTACGGGTCATTAAATCACTCCCACCTCAGGGCTTTAAATCCCTTTAAAGATACATCATAAACTATGGAAACAAAAGTGGGTACTGAGCACGCATCTGAGCCTCCCGCTCCCATGTGCTCTCCTGGAGTTTCTCGTGCTGCCATCTGATGCGCACTAGAGGAATCGACGGTCCACGTAGGAACCGCTATTTTCGATCCTCAATCTCCACTGGGACCTCCGGAAAAGTCTCCCCATCATCAACGTCTAGTTCCCCATGTTCAACGATATGCATCGGGTCGTGCAGGTATCTCCTCAGTTGGGATACGTTGAAGACGTCGTGCACCCGGTGCATCTGAGGTGGTAGTGCCAGGCGATAAGCAACCTCTCCAACCCTACTGAGGACCTGGAAAGGTCCGATGAAATGTGGAGATAACTTTCCGCTGCGGCCAAATCTCCGTAATCCAGGTCGAGGTGAGATCCGCAAGAAGACGTTATCGCCATCCTCGAAATCCAGTGGCCGCCGCCTCCTGTCAGCATAAGACTTTTGCCGGCTCTGAGCTGTCCTCATCTGCTCCTGGATGACCTGGACCTTCTCTGTCATGGCCTGGACCATCTCTGGTCCCACATGTGCTGACTCTCCAGGGTCTATCCAGCACAGAGGAGATCTTAAGGGTCGGCCGTACAACTGCTCATATGGTGTCATCCCGATGGTGGAGTGGTAGCTGCTGTTGTACGTGAACTCCACCAAGGGTCAGTGGTCCTCCCAGCTGCGACCAAAGTCGAAGACACATTCACAGAGCATGCCCTAGAGAGTCTGTATGGTCCTCTCCATCTGACCATCTGTCTGAGTGTGAAAGGCAGTGCTCAAACAGAGCTGCATCCTGAATGCCTCCTCCAACCCCTTCCATATCTGGGAAGTAAAGCGAGCATCTCGGTCAGAGACGATATATAATGGCACACCATGAAGTCCTACAATCTCTTGATCATAGAGACGTCCCATGCTTTCCACAGAGTCCTTCTCTCGGATGGGTATGAAGTGTGCCAACATGGTGAGTCGTTCGACAATCACCCAAATGGAGTCCTGGAATCTGGAAGTACGTGGAAGTTTAGTCACGAAGTCCATAGATATCCCGTCCCACGTCCACTCTGGGACCTCCACGGGATGTACCAAGCCTGCTGGTACCTGGTGCTCTGCCTTCACCTGCTAAAAGGTGAGCCATCGAGAAACGAACTCTGCCATAGCCTTCTTCATGCCCGGCCACCAATGCTGTCGTCTGAGATCCTGGTACATTTTCGTCACTCCAGGATGTACCGCCAAAGTGGATGTGTGAAATTCCCTTAGCACCTCCTCCCTTAAAGCAACTGGTACCAAGGTCCGTCCTCTGAAAAAAACGCCGTGCCCTCCTCCCATGGAGAATCCATTAGGTGCCTGTCCTAAGGATATCTGTGCACGCCGCGTCTCAAAGTCGTGGTCCCCACGCTGTGCCTCTCAGACCCGCTGCAGTAGTGGAGGAGTGACTGTGAGTGACGGAAGAAAGGCTACTCCAACTCTATCCATGAAGGATATCTGCAAAGTGGCTAGCTTCTCTATCGCCTCCCCAAGTAGCTGGATGCTCGTCCTCCTGCTGAGAGCATCGGCTACTACGTTCCCCTTACTAGGATTATAATCTATCTCAAATTCATGGTCCTGGAGGAACTCGAGCCATCTCCGCTGTCTCAGGTTCACGTCTTTCTACGATAAGATGTACCTGAGTCTCTGATGGTCAGAATAGACTATAAAGCGCTCTCCCATCAGATAGTGTCACCACATATTTAGAGCGAAGACCACTGCTTCTAACTCTAGGTCATGGGTAGCGTAGTTCTTCTCATGCTGCCTCAACTGACGTGATTCATAGGCGATCACAGCCCGCTCCTGCATCAAGACACATTTGAGTCCAGTCCCTGATGCATCGAAGTAAACTATGTACCCTAATCCCTCCTCCGGAAACCTCAAGATAGGCGCGCTGGTCAATCTCTATCTCAGCTCCTGGAAGCTCTGCTGACATCTGTCTGACCACACAAAGGGTTTCCCCTTCTTCATCAAAGCTGAAAGTGGTGCCGCAACTCTGGAGAAGTCTGGCACAAATCTCCGGTAGTACCCAGCTAATCCCAAGAAACTCCACACCTCTATCACGCTCCTGGGTGGCTCCCAAGCTAGCACTGCCTCGATCTTCGCATGATCCACAACAACTCCCACCTCAGAGATAACGTGTCCCAAAAAGTGTAACTCATGTATCCATAACTGACACTTCGAGAGCTTTCCATAAAGCTGATGCTCTTGGAGTGTGTCTAGTACAACCTGCAAGTGGTATGCGTGCTCCTCCTTAGTGGTCGAGTATATCAAAATGTAATCTATGAAGACTACGACAAATCGATCGAGGTATGGCTGAATGATCCTGTTCATGAGGCCCAAGAACACTATAGGAGAATTGGTTACACCGAATGGCATATCAAAGAACTCATTGTGGCCATACCGACATTTGAATGTCGTCTTATGCACTTCCTCGTCCCAAATTCTGAGTTGATGATAGCCTGACCTGAGGTCTATCTTCGAGAACCACCATGCTCCCTTGAGCTGATCAAAGAGCTCATCAAATCTCAGTAGCGGATACTTATTCCTCACTGTCACCTGGTTTAGGCGACGATAGTCGACACAAAGTCGCAAGCTCCTGTCTGCCTTCTTGGCGAACAATATCGGGGAATCTCAGGGTGAAACACTGGGTCGGATGAATCCTTTGCCCTGCAAGTCCTCCAACTGTACCCGTAGCTCTCGATGCTCAGCGGGGTCCATAAGATATGCTGGAGTGGATATTGGGGCTGTCCCGGAGTACATGTCAATATAAAAGTCTACCTCTCTGTGAGGAGGTAGTCCTAGAACGTCGTCAGGGAAAACGTCCGCATACTGATCCACCACTGCAGGAAAACTAGGACTCTGTACGTCAACTGCTCCTAGGATGAGGCTAGCCAACTGATGAGTAATGGGTTGTCCTCCTCTCAGCGGGAGTCCATCCTGTGCTGTGAAGGCTCCCTTCTCACCGGTGAAGGTGAACCTGCTCCCGTCGGTGTGTACACATCGCACCATGCGCCTAATACAGTCGATCTAAGAATGGACTGTAGATAACCAATCCATACCCAAGATGACTTCGTAAGGAATCGACGCCACTACAAGAAGATCCCAGACGAAGCTCTCGCCTCCTAGAGTAAGCTCACACTGCCGACACCAGTGTGTAATCGTCGAGTCTGCTCCCGTAGGAGCCTCTAGCCGTAAGGATCGAGCCAACAACTCTGTAGGAATCTCCGAGCACCGAACAAGGGCATCGAATATGATAGAATGACTCACTCATTTGTCTATAAGAACTGCGACAAGGGTGGAATAGACAGAGATAGTACCTCGAATCATCTCGGGCGCGCCGTGGTCATAGGCCTCCACTGCATGAAGCTGTGCCTATCTCTACCCGCCAGCTCCCTGTGGTCGGGGTGGACCTCCTGGTGGTGGTGATAGAGCCTCAAAGCATCGCCCCCCACCTGCTGCTCGTCCAACTCCTCTGCCTCATCTGCCTGCTCCCGGCAGACCACCACAGTCGACCCTCTGCCTCTTCCTAGGTGGCCCCTCAACCATCTGCTCTCCTCGGCATGGTGGGTCAGGAAGTCATGAGCCATGTGGACCTGCCCGCTGCATGCGTAGAACTGTCTGCCTCTCGAAAGACTGGCTCCGCGCTGTGTTCCCCGCACTACTGAGCCAGTGTCCTGAGGTCGTCTGCCTGAGGGTCTGATCTACCTGGACTCATGAGTCATCTGTCGACTGCCTGCTGTAGAAGAATCTGCTACGTGTCGCCCCGCGGTAGGTCTCGCTGCTGATGAAGGCTCAACAAGGAAGCTCTCGATCAAAAGGTCTCGCTCTAGTAATCCTGCTTGAGTCAGAATGATGAGGGAGATCAGTGTTGACCTAATCTCATGCCTCAATCCCTGCTCAAATTTCTGGGCCCGGAAGAATGGGTCCCGTACCATGTCTGTTGAGTAGCGCGAGATATTGGTAAATCTTGTCGATTACTAGGCGACCATCAACCTACCCTACCGCAGATCTAGAAGCTTCTGGATGCACACAACACGGAGGGTGGCTGGGACGAACTCCGAGTGGAAGTGGCTCTCAATGTCCGTCCATAGGAAAGATGCCTCATCGTGCACCTGGAGAATCACCCTCCACCATATTCCTGCTGCCGCATGAAGTAGGCTCGCTGCGAGGATCACCATGAGGTCTGTTGGTGTCCTCACTAACCTGAAAATCCGTAAAACTGCCTCCAGCCAATCCTCGGTTGCTTGAGGGTCCGTCTCCCCGCAGAACATGGGAGATCGCTGGCGCTGAAACTCTTGCAGTGCACTAAGGCAATGTGCATCGTCAATGGCTGGGGCTGGTAGCATCAGTGGATCGGCGAGTTGAGGTACTGACGGTGCCTCTACTGTCAAAGGGACATGTACCGAGGCCTCGTCATTCGGTGGGCTATCGTCACACACAACTCTCAAAACCCTAGAAGGCTGCCATCGTGGGGCCATCCTAAAAATATACAGGTGCGCCACGGTCAGAACAGTATACCTGGTGAGCAGATACAACTTAATCACAAATAAAACATTAAACACACATGTAATCAATGTTTTCGTGCATTAAGTCAGAAATCAGAAGTCAGGGTCCTGGTGTACGGATATGTCGGCCACCACACCAACACTGGACTCCCTGGACTGATAACCACACCCAATATGCTTAACACTATTTCTTCACAACGAAAAAGATCAGAGTCCAATGTTCTGTGGTAGAACCTAACTCCTCTGATACCAATTTGTCACGAACCGTCGTCGGGGCCCGTGCCATGACTACCCCAAGACCGCCTTCCATAGCCCAGGGGCTGAGACAAGCACCAAGGTGTAATTCCCAGTAAAAATGGAAGGCATTGCCTTTGTAAAGTAAACAAACACCACAGAGAAAGCAAGCAGTATAAATAACCACTAATTAAAAACTGGGTACAATAGTAAGTTCGGAAAAGTAAGTGGGCCAGAATACAAACCCAAACTGAATGTAAAGTACAACTGGAAAGGGAAAACAATAACTAAATGAAAAGCCGCATCCTCGAGTCTTCCACTGGAACTCCCACCTGAAGGGTGGGTACAGATAGACTCCACAGCTCCTCGGGTCGAGCCATCCACTCCGAGTACGTCCCACCTAGTGGTCCACCTCCAGGTACTGACCTGCTCCACAAGACTCAACCACGATCAGCACTGTCTGTCATCTGCAACCAACACAACATAGTGAGGGCATATCCCGTGCAGGGGTGAGTATAAGCTACTCAGTAGGGACCCCGAGACCCCCAAAGGTCTCCTAGAATCCACAAAGGATAATCCAAAAAGGAAGATACAATCACGAAGTAACATCTGACACTACATAGTTATATGCCCATACATATACCTAAGTCATCTATTCCAGTTTTCTCCAACGTCTGAGCCCAAGATATATCACATCCACACAGGATAGCACAACACAATCCACATAGGAAATCAAGTCATGATCCAGCTCACACAGGTATACATCTTTGTATGATGATAGATATGATCAGATATAGCCATTGATTCATATAAGCCATCAGAACCACAAAGGATCGATAGGTACTAACCCCCGTAATGATCCAGAAAGGATCAGACGCACACAGGATCTGTATGCGCTGGCCCACACAAGAACGCTGAGCGATGAACCACACAGGATCGGTAGCACTAATCCACGTAGAATTGCTGAGTGTTGTAGTCATCGTCGTCGAATCCACGGAGGATTTCTGCACAGTCGTCATCGTTGTCACAGTGGGCATCCAACTCTAAGGTTCCCGCACACAGCATGCTCAATCGGGAGGGTCCGCTCCACAAGCCGAAGGGATGATACATCAACTGAAACAATGTCCGGAGTTGATGTATCCAAAAGTTCCGTATCGTCAATAGGAACTCAACGTCAAAGACGGCGCGTCAATCGGACGCCCTGTCTGAAAGTTATTGGATTTTTCGTCCCAGGGGCCCGGTTGGTTTTTAAGTCAAAACCAACCCGACCATCCTAAAACTATGTCCAAACCTCGAGCTAAGCAAGCCAAAAAGTTCGTCTCACTTAGAGGAATCCATCAATGTCGACGGTACGTCGATCGGACGTCTGAAGCTCAAGTTATCAGCGTTTCCGCTCTGAGGGTCCGGTTGGTTTCAGGTACGAACCAACCTGGCCGAACCCAAAGTACTATTAATCCTTGATTGTAATATTCCTAAACGACCTTCTCGATCCAAGGATTGCTACGCAACTGACGGTGCGTCGATCAGAGGCCCATAGCTCATGTTATGGGGAACCGACCGAAGAGGTTCGGTATTAGGTGGTTCTGGCCCGGTCCGACCCGGCCCGATACCCGTTGGGTCGGCCCGAACCGAGTCGATCCAAACCGTCTCTGGGTCCGGCCCGCTTGGACGTGGCCCGGCGGCTCGGCCCGGCGCGCTGGCGCTGGCTGGGTGGCCAGGCGGCCGGCTCGGCCGTTACGGCCGAGCGACGAGGGCGGGGGGCGCGCTGCCCCCGCGTGGAGAAATTGCGGCCCCCCTGTGGGGGGCCATTACTGCTGGCCAGCCGGGGGTTACGACCCCCGACGCTTTCCCCTAACCGGCCGACCCACACCGGCTGGCCGACAGCTGCCTCCACGGGACCGGCAAGGGCTGGTCCCCCTACTCCGATGGTGGTGGCACAGAACTGGCCACCGGTTCCCCTACTCTGTTGCGGCCCGGAACTGGCCACGACCTTCATCTGTCCAGCATGGCGCGATGGTGCCACTCCCCTCCGCCGTGGCCCCGCTCCAGCTGCGGTGCTTTTGTGGTTCTCTGGTACTGCGCGATAGCGCCGCGTCTTTGGTTCGTCTTCAACGGCGCTGTGCGACGACGCCCCATCTTTGGTTCGTCTTCAACGGCGCAGCGCGACGACACCCCGTCTTTGGTTTGTCTTCAATGGCGTTGTGCGACGGTTCTGGGCTTCTCCCCCTTTCTTTAACAATTCCCACCCGGTGCTTCGGCACCGCGTTGCCTTGCTCGTGCCACAACAATATCAAACAACCAAAAGGGATAGGAGGGTTGGTCGTGTTCGTGCGGTCCGACCCCCTCCCGTTATTGCTGTAACAAGCGGCTCCAATAAATGGGAAGAAAGGCAACGAAAGAAGTTCACAAACAACAATTCAAATAAATCCCTTCCTCGTCGAATTTGATGAGCGATGATTCGTCGCGGAAAGAACCGTCGCGGAAGAAGGCATCGTGGAGGGAGGATCATCGCGTCGCGGTGAAGCGTCGCGGGAGAAGCATTGCGGAAGAAGCGTCATTGGCGTCGCGGTACACGATGTCACGTAGTCGATCTCTAATGGTTTTGCGCTCTTCGTCGGAGGTCGGCGCGTTCTTCGCGTTCTTCACGTTCTTCATTGAAGAAGAAGGATTTTCTCCCAATCTTCTCTACGCAACAAGTTCCAACAGAAAAAAAATAAGAGTTGTCTTATTTTATTAACACACATGCCAACATTTGAAATTCAAAAGAAACGAAACGAGAAATTAATTGCTGAGTTTAAAACCGCCCAATTAATGAGGTGTTTATTAACCAGAATAAACGCATGAGTTGACTTCATTAAAAAGGGGTGGAGGTGCGTTACTTAGAAGAAAAGAAACTGTGGGGATCGTGTGGGCCCCACCTCACAAATATCCTACCAGGTGGGTAGGATATTGTGGGTCCCACATCATCCACATAACTTAAGTTAAAATAAAATAAAAATCGGTTGTACCACTTTTATTTTATTTCTTAATTTAACCCCAAAAATTAAAAACCACACCCGAGAAAACGAAACTCTGGAAAAGATGTTTCTAAGAAAATACCGCTGATACGATTCCATCGGTGCCCTCAGAATTTGATTCCGAGCACCGGTTCAAAATATAGAAAAACCCGCTCATTCGTTCACTGAACGTACCTGAACCGAACTTTGGAAAAAGATTCCAGGAACACCGGGCCTCAGAATTAGGTGCCGTCAAAAACTGCGTTCTTGGAAAATTCCCAAGAAAATTAAGAAAAACATTTCCTTGAATTTTACCTGTCTTTATAGTATGGGTTGGGAATTCATCGGGGAAAACCTACTGAGTTTCATTACTCACCCCCTGCTTTGGAACGCTGGTGCTTTTTTAGATGTCATATAACGGGATGTTGGAAAAGGTACAATGTCACATGTTTATAGCACCACTTCATGATACTTGGGCTGGTTCGTGATGTCGGAGTTTGGAACTCTTGGAACATGGATTTGGGTTGTCATCTTGTAGTCATTTAGTTTGTCTTTACACAGTTTACTCTGATTTAGTGTTGGTTTCCATTGCGGTACTCTTGGTTGGTTATGATAATATAAATGGTTGTGTTGTCTTAGTTTTATCATACATCTTTTAGTTGATTGATTTTGTTATGGTTGTTGGTTCTGTGGTATGTTTTTAAAATGGAAAATCGTCCCCCACTTGTTTTGAAACCCTTTGGAATTTATTTCCATCCATTGGTGCCTTAGGGATGTCTCTTAAGTCCAAGTAATGACTTGTTGTATTCTTAAGCCAATTAGGATAAGCGGGTCATTACAAATGGAATCAGCTTGTTCGGTCCTTGCCTAACAAGTGGTCATCAATGATCATGGTCTTGTTGTTGAAATTCCTTCTTGTCTATTCCTTGGATGGTCATTTTAGATAGGAGTAGGATTTTTGGAACATGAAATGTATATATAAAAGGATGTAGCAAACCCGTTTATGCTGAACTCCAAGTAACCAGGGTGTTGGGTACATAAGTTTTTTGGATACACATTGAGAATGTTGGAAATATCATTGTCAGGGGTTTATCCAATGAGATGATCATTACATGCATTGTAGAGGAATGAATTCCCACTAGGATTTCCTACCTCATTGTGAGGAATGAGTAAGTATTTGGTGTAATTTTCCAATTTATGAAAAACGAAGAAATATTTTTCAACTAAAAGGCTTTGAAAACAGGGTATTTGGTGTATTTTGAAAATGGGTTTACTTTAAAAAGCATGTTGAATGTCTTCAAAAATTGTTGAACATGGAAAAAGGTTGTTTTGAGAAAAATGTGGTGATAGATAATGTGACATAATTTAAAATGGTAAGCCTTCAGTTGCTAGGAATTGAGACTAATGGTGTGCATTTTTTGTATAGAAGATGGGACCCGTTATGCATCGTAGAAACCAAACGGAAGAGGCTGCGGAGAATGTCGTCACACCTGAGTCACATGTGAACCAAAACCTATTCCGAAGTATAGTTCAAGAGTTTCAAGTTCTGGAAATAGGGATTCAGAGGGATGAGTCAAGGAATGTAGACCATTAAGTCGAGTTCTAGAAGCAGAACCCACCCATCTTTCGGGGTGATTCTGAACCAAAAAGGGCGGAGGTGTGGCTGGGTAGGATGAATCGTATCTTCAACATCATTGGAACCCCACTAGAACTGAATGTAATGTTGTTGACGTATATCCTGAAGGATGTTGCACGTCAGTGGTGGGAGCTGGTGGTGCATGCTAAGGTGGATCAAGGCCTGGGCTGGGAGGAATTTGAGGAATTCTTTAATAAACAATTCTATCCTCACACGTTCAATATCCATAGGACAACTGAATTTTTCAGCCTTAAGCATGATAAACTCTCTGTCATTGTGTATGCAGCTAAATTCACGAATTTAGTTCACTTTGAACCGGAAGTTTTTGCATGTGCCTCACTGAATGCACACATCATTGAATCTGGGTTGCAACAGAAGATTCATTTGAAGATAGTTGTGATATGTATTATGGATTACATGGAGATGGTAAACAGAGAAACAATAGATTATAGAGACATATTAGGAGTTATGGGAGGGGGAAGTATGATGATACACATGTTAATGGGTGGGATATCTAATTCTAGGAACAAGCAGAAGAGGGACACCTACTTCCAATGTGGGAGTGCGAATCGGAACCAGACAGTGGGATCAGTCATCCTTCCTCCATGACCCCAGATCAGAGAAGGTTGTTTTTAATATGGAGTGATTGATCACATGAAATGATAATGTACAACACCACTGAGAGCATGTCAAAATTTCAAAAATATGGGACATCTTCAACGATATTGTCATAGTGCTCCATGATCGGGTGTTTGGGACACTTCTCAGGTGTCGCAAGCATCATATGCTTCGACAGGGCGAGGACATCAAAATCAGTCTCTCCAGTAGAACATATCTACTTATAGGGATTCTAGGAATACCATGAATCTTGAGGTAGGGAAATCTCAACAAGGAAATAAGGTGAAAAGTGCAGCAATAAAGAAATTGTATGAAGTAGAACAGGTGAATGTGGATGACCAGTCTGGACCGTCTACGATGAGAGGTATGATTCTTTTGAATTCTACCAGCATGCAAGTGTTGTTCGATACAAGTGAATCACATTCTTTTCTTGATTCTCATATTTCTAATTTTCTGAACATAAAACATGAAATGATTCCTTCTGTGATAAAACTTCAAACTCCTCTCAGTGAAAGAGAATGTAGAGCCTTCCTATGTAGAGCATGTTCTATAACTGTTGACGATGCTGAGCTGAAATGGGATTTCTCTGTGCTAGATATGGTAGTCTATGATATAATTCTAGGTATGGATTGGTTTACAATGTTTTGTGCTCACATAGACTATTATAAAAGAACAATAAGTTTCCAAACTGAGGATGGCATCGAGCATCTCTTTAGAGAAGAAAGAGTGGTGAATGCAGGTGCAACGAGCTTTTTGGTACCAGTAGTGACAACGATCTCTTACCAGTTGGCTGCATTAAACTTGGAGTTGATGGATGAGATCGTGAATAACATTATTCCAGTAGTAGTGGATCAACTTCCTGATGTTTTTCCTGAAAACATCTCAGGGATACCACCTGTGAGAGAAGTGGAGTTTACGATTGATCTCCTTCCAGGGACCAGTCCTATCTCACTTACATATTATAAGATGCCACCAACAAAGGTAAAGGAATAGAAAGTGCATTTGGAAGAACTGGAAAGAAATGTTTTTATTTGGCCAAGAATGTCTCTGTGGGCATCACCAGTTTTGTTTGTAAAGAAAGATGATTGAACTTTGAGGCTATGTGTGGATTATCGTAAACTTAACCAAGTTACGATAAAGTATAGATATCCACTTCCACACATTGATGACCTTTTTGATCAATTGAGGGGAGATCAGTGGTTCTCCAAAATTGACTTGCGGTCAGGATATCACCAGTTGCGAGTTTGGAAGGAGGATATTCTGAAGATAGCCTTTATAAGCAGATATGTCAACTAAGAATATTTAGTCATGCCTTTTGGTCTTACAAATGCACCAGCGGTCTTCATGGATTTGATGAATCAGATATTTCAGCCGTATCTGGATTCTTTTGTTGTGTTGTTTGTGGATGACATATTGGTGTATTCAGGAACAATGGATGGGCATGAGCAACACTTGTAGATAGTGTTTGAAATCTATAGGGACCATTAGTTGCATGCCAAATTATCAAAGTTGAATTTTTGGATACAAGAGGTATGTTTTCTGGGCCATGTTGTTTCTCAAAATGATTTTTCAGTGGATCCAGAAAAGATAGATGTTGTTCTTTCCTAGAACCCGCCGAAGAATGTCTTTGAAATACGATGTTTTCTTGGTCTAGATGGTTATTACCTACACTTTGTGCCTGAATTCTCACGACTATCTTCTCCTATGACATCATTGAAAAAGAAAAAGAGGGCATTTCAATGGACTGAGGAATGTCAGAGATCTTTTCAAGAGTAGAAACATCTCCTTACATCAGCACCCGTCTTGATCTTTCCTGAATTATGACAAGGGTATGTGGTGTATTGTGATGATTTGGGAGCAGGTTTGGGATCTGTTCTCATGCATGGGGACCATTTTGTTGCTTATGTTTCAAGGCAGTTGAGGGTGCATGAGAAGAATTACCCAACACACGATTTGTATTTAGATGATGTTGTCCATGCCTTGAAGACATGGCGCCATTATCTCTTTGGTGAGAAATTTATTGTGCTTACGGATAAAAAAATATTGAAACACATTTTCTCATAGTGATATTTGAATCTCATGAAGAGGAGATCGATGTAGTATCTTCAAATTTTGGACATTGACTTGATGTATACACCGGGTAAGGGCAGTTCAGTGGCCGATGCATTAAGCCGAAAGTCATATGCTCTGTTGGTGAAAGAAGCTTCAGATGAATGGCAGTTGATGTCGGTCTTAGCCGACATGCATGTGGAATGTGAAGACTGAGGTGATGTTTCAGTTTTCTTTCCAGTTCCGCTTGTTCTTGATTTGGTGGAGATAGTAAAGGAGGCAGAGGCATCCGATGTAGACTGTGTTTCAATGAGTTCAAAACTCAATGGTGGGGAGAACATTGATGGATGGAAGCTGGATGGGAGTTGATTTTTTCTGTTTCTAGATCGGATGGTTGTACCTTTAAATGCTCAGTAACAACTCCTTCATGCTTACCACCAGTCAATATGGGCTGCACATCCAGGGACACAAAGGTTGTATAAGGCATTGAAGGCACAGTTTTGGTGGAGAGGAATCAAAAGGAAGGTGGTCGAGTTCGTCTCACGGTGCTTAAATTGTCAGCAGGTTAAATAAGAGAATCAGAGACTAGCCGGTATGTTACAATCATTAACTATCCATGTGTGGAAATGGGATCAAATAGAAATGGATTTTGTTACAGGTCTTCCAAGAAGGTTCCGGAAACACTATTCCATTTGGGTGATAGTGGATTGTCTATCCAAGTCGTCCTATTGTATCCCTATTTTTGAAACTCATACGGTGGGAGATCATTCAAAAATCTATATCCGAGAAGTTTTAAATAGATATGGAATACCAGTTTCAATCGTGTCAAAAAGATATCTTAGGTTCACATATCTTTTCTGGTGATCCTTACAGAAATCCCTGGGAACTCAGTTGAATATGAGTATCGGGTATCATCCTCAAAAGGATGGAAAATACGAAAGGTTGATACAGATGTTGGAAGTCATGTTGTGGGATTGTGTAATGGATTATGGAGGCTCGTGGGAGGAGAAAATACCCTTAGTGGAGTTCTCATACAATAACAGTTATCTGGCCTCGATACACATGGGTCAGTTTTAAGAATTGTTTAGGTGTCCTTATCGTTCTCCACTATGATGGGTGGAAACAGGTGAGACTTCACTAGTTGGGCTGAGCCTTGTCCAACAAACAACAGAGAAGATTCATTTGATTAGAAAGTGTATGGAAAGGGCTCAGAGTCGTCAAAAATCTTATGCAGATCACTGTCGAAGACCATTGTCATTCATAGTAGATGATCATGTATTTTTGAGAATCTCTCCAAGGCTTGGACATCTTCCTTTTGGGAAATAGGGAATGTAATATCCTTGATATATATTCCATTTTGAGATCCTGTAATGGGTTGGAGATGTGGCATATCAATTGGAATTATCACCACCGTTCAGTTTGGTGAACAGTGTGTTCCATGTATCTCAGTTGAAGAAGTATATGTCCGATCCTGACCATGTGATCAGATGGGATCACGTTGACGTAGAACGAGATGCTTCATTGGTATATATCATGGTGTGGATTGTGGATATGTAGGATAATGTCTTAGGTGGAAAAAACATCAGTCTAGTTCAAGATTTGTGGCAACATGGTCAGATTCAGGAAGAGACTTGGGAACTCGAGAATGAAATGGAAGAGCAGTGGCCAGAACTCTATCAGACAATGTTTGGTTTTCTACATTCCAAGGACAGAAAGGCCAATTGTGGGGAGAATTTATTACCCCCGGTTTCTGGTATGTAACCCTTACATGATTATTTTATTTGTTTCAAAAGTTAAGGGTGAATCATGGGAGAGTCGGGAGATCATGGATTGATGTTTGAAGCATAGGGGAAGGTGCACGGGCAGAGCACCGTTTTCTAAATCGTTCGGCCAAACCGTGCATGCGTGACTGTGGAGGTAGTGGCTTCCGCATGGATGACGCACTATTATGGGAAACCGTGTGATGAGGCTGTGAAGGAAGGGAGGTTGAGGTAGTATCAAACGCATGGTTAGCACACAGTTTGTCAAACCGTGTTGAGTAACCATGCGGGCACATAAATTGGATCCTTAAATTGTGGATCTAACTCGGTTTTGCCTCTAATTGATTCATTAAATCTTTTAAGCATCCATAACTCGGGATTTCTCTCCCTTGAAGGTTGGAAAACTTCTTCCAAGTGTTCTGCAGGCGATCCGAAGGCTTCTCTTGGAGAATTGAAGCCAGATTCTTGAGGTATGTGATCATTCATGATCGTTTTCTTATATCTACATAGATATACTTCTTCTCTTCCCACGGTTTCCTAGATCTACTCCCGTTATGGGTAGATATAAGTGTGTGGATTCCAAATATGATGATTTTTGGTCTTGTTTGTGTTAGTATAAGAGATCTAAGGAGGTATTTGGGAGAATCAACCCGATGTTCTTGGGAGTTCTTGGTCTGTTACTTGGTTTCTCCAAATTTTTTGATGTAGGTGACTTCACTATCGATTCCACTTTCTTAGAACATGAATAATTAGTTCAAATTGATTTAATTTCTTTGTTTTTATTTTGAAATTTTGGTGGAAAGCATGTTATAAATCCTCATTAGGTATGATTTATGGGTTTTGATGGAATCGTGAAAAATGAAGGAATGGTTTGTGCAAAGTGTTTTGGATTCTTGAATTCAAAATGGTGATTTTAAAATATGGATTTTCTGGATTTGTAAAATTGTTTGCAAGAGAATGGTTTTCAATAAAAGGGATGTTTTATTGAAACGGTTTTGGCATGGTTTGAATGTTGTGTTTTTTGGGTGTACTGGGTGTGTGCGTTCGTATTGAATTTACGAGGCTTGGTTGCAATATGAAATTGTGCTCAGTGCCAAATGTGTAATGGAAAATAGGGAATAATTAACTTGTGACAACTTGGTAGATCGATGAGAGACCACTCATGAGTATGGAACTATGAAAACGATGCATTCATTGTTGATTACACGGGTTGTGAAATGGTTGGTTCTGTGGATTGTGAAATGGAATGAATGTGCCAAAGTGGAAATGTTAATATGATTGGAAACTTTTCTTGGTTGATTTTCCTAAGAAAGATGGTTTTTGATGGAAATTTATTTTTTATGGAAAATGGATTTGACATGGAACTTGTTATATTGCAAACTGTTTTGGAATTGGTTTATATAAAAAATTTAATATAAATGTTCTAATATGTTTTATCCTAGAGGCATGGGTTGGGAATTCATCGGGGAAAACATACTGAGTATCATTACTCACCCCCTACTTTGGCCTGTTGGTGCTTTTACAGATGTCATATACCAGGATGTTGTCAAAGGTAAAGTGTCACATGTTTATTTCACCACTTCGTGATACATGGGATGGTTCTTGATGTTGGATCATGGAGCTTATAGAGCATGGAGTTGGGTTTTCATATTATAGTCTTTTAGTTTGTCTTTTCGTTGTTTACTCTGATTTGGTGTTGTTTTCCATTGTGGTACTCTTGGTTGGTTATGAAAATATAAATGGTTGTGTTGCCTTAGTTTTATCATGAATAATTTAGTTGATTGGTTTGGTTATGGTTGTTGGTTTTGTGGTATGTTTTGAAAAGGGTAAATCGTCCCCCTCTTGTTTTGAAACCCTTTGGCATTTATTGACAGCCTTTGGTGCCTTGGGGATGTCACTTAAGGCCAAGTCATGTCTTGTTTTATTATTAAGACAATTAGGATAAGTGGGTCATTACAGTTGATGTCAGACATGCTATAAGAGACCATAACCAGGTAGTGTCCTACATACTCAGAAGTCCAACCCAAACAATTAATAGGAAGAATAAAACTAAAAAATGACACCATGTAATACTCCAACATCATCAATACTATCATTATGAGTATCCAACTAGGATGGATAGCTAGTTGGGATCTACACATGAGGTGAAATTTTACTAATGAGTTTGCATGAGATTACTCAGTCTACTTGACAAGCAATTTTTTTAAAATATCCTCCAAATTGTTGGTCTATATGAGGTAGTGTAATCGTCAACAGTTCACATCTAAATATATATATACATTATTCACAAAAATATAAGTTCGTCATTTCTTACTATAAACATGTTCCATTTTCACCATGGAGAATTCGAGATAACTCTATGAGACCTTCACTTGGTTGGAGGGATCTTAATATTTTTTGAGATGTATGATGATGTTTATTAGGAGTGATATAATGGGAAGACATAGAAAAGATAATGTTTCTTTAGTGGGTTTTGTAATGGGAATTTCCAAGATAGAAGTGACACAACCCACACCTCTACCTGGAAATCTCTTTGAAGACAAGGCTTCAAATATTCTTGGTCATGTCCCAAGAATATTTGTCAAAAGTTCATTGTAATTCCAAGGGTAATAAACATATGGAAAGGAAGTGTTATTCTATCTATTTTAGAGTAGATATAGTACACCATGTGGGGCGTATGTTTACAGTAATGTTCCCTAAAAGAAATTATAAGTGGATTTCTAATAGATATTTCTCAATGAATGGTTGTTTTTGGTTAAGGGCATACACAAAGGGGTGTGTCCATGAATCTTCATAATGGAGGTGATGATATCTAATGGAAATAAAATCAATATCATTTTCCCATTTTTCCAATATCTATTATTAGTTTAATCACATAAATTAGAGGAGTAAACGTTTATTTATATACTTCCCATTCTCATTAATGTTCATGTTGATCGTTGAACATATCTGGGGAAATGAATATCTTAACCAAATCATCCCCCTAATCAACATCTTCAATCCCACGCTTCTAAATATCATCAATATCTAGATAAATAAATTACTTGAACATGGTGATCATAAAATATAGGTGTACAACAAGTTTATATTAAACACTTTATTAGTTATATATGGGGAGCTAATGGATGAATTCTATGGAAAAATTGAATAAATATTATTTTTGATATAATTTTAAGGTGGGGTGTGGGAATAATTCATTTAGATGAATTTTATTTTTGTTCATACTCCCCAAATATTTTTTTATAATTAAATAAATGATACTCACACTATGACTGTCATCCCATGGTATTTTGAAAACCATAGTATGATCACCCATGGAGGAATCATTGATAGGATTGGGATGTTGGTGGTTGATTTCCAGATTTTAATGTTTCATATGTATGAATAATGTTAGATAGATGAATATATCCCAGAAATTATGTGGTTTCTAGGAAATTGGGTAGAACCACTAGAATTATCATTGGCGTGGAAGACGAGTGAACCATTAGTTAAAAGAATTTAACATCTTCTAAGGAGGTGAGATCGTATTAAGACAAGGTATACTAATATGTTATATCTATAACCTCTAGGCTAGAATCATAGGGAGACCTATTATGTGGGAATTCCTATCAATCAAAGGAACCCATGGATGTGAATCTATGATTATGGGAAATCTATTTGGACTATTAAATTTCCATATAGAATATAACTATTGAAATATACATGTGACATCAAATAAGTTATTGAGGGAAAAAACATCCCTTATTTCCTGTGGAAGTGGGATAACATGAAGATGCACTTCATATAATGTAAATTATGGAAGTAATATTGGAAAACATTAATATTTCTTCAATATTCAGTGATATATATTGTATCACCGATTACACCATGATAAAAAATTATGAACTAAATCCCAGACATAGTGGAGTTAGAAAACTACCATGGTGAGAGAGACCCCTTTACAATACGAGTGTACTCCATGTCTAGAAAAAGTCCCAGAGCGGGAGAAAAGGGTAATTTTCCATATAGAGATGTTCATCTATGTAATTCTTATAATGAAGACCCATATATAAGAGAAATAGATCATTAAAAATAATTATCAAAGGGATATGAGAAATTTCATGTGGATTATTTAAAACAATATTGATCAAATTATGTAATGTATAAAATGATATGACCTCCGTGATGTCACGAGTTATCTTCGAGACTGATTTATAGTAAGTAAATTATGTAAGAATAGGTGTACGATAAGGATATCAATGAACCTATAGATTGTGCACCCATGAGATATGGAGGAAAACACATTTGTAACTATAAAGTGGAAAAGATGTCACATAACATTATATCATTCTTAGTGGTCTACGTAGTGACAGTCTAGAGTCCTTTAGGGGTTCTATTGACCACTGAAGGTGAGTTAAGTTTATTTATTCTAATTATTTTTATTTAATAGGCCTAGGGAGGTAAATTCAATTCCATTACCCCCAATTAATAGTTGTTTATCATTATGTACTAAAATTATTATCATTATATTTTTTTAGTTAGTATAAGAACATGATGAGTCCCCTGTGATTAGTGGGTTGACATGTACCAGGTCAAAGGGTACAACAAATTTAAAAATTATATTTAGCTCTATAGGTTCTAAATTTTAAGTGGTTGTGGCAACTATTATGGGTGATTCATTCACAACCATCGACATTATGACATTATATGATATGTCAGATTTTAAATACAATAGAATCCATCATCTTGTTACTTCTCCATGAATTCAATAAATTAATTTCGTCAGATGACACTAGAAATTATTGCAAAAATGTATCCCTCAATGGATTTTCTACATAAATAGTAATATCATGGTCTATTGGTGTTCAAGGGAGTATCTATCATATATTGTTTTATAATGTCGGTATATAAGGAACACAATGAATAATATTCACATGATGGTCATCTAATTATCAAATCAGTGGTGGTGGAGGATCAGGACGTTTTTTTACCCAGAAAGAACCTATGCTGACATTAATGGTGGATTTGGTGCATGGAGTGATTAAAATAGTGGGACCACTAACCATTGATGAAACAAACAATTTGATCCCACCTCCTACCTTGGATATAACCCCATCAGTGTTGAATTCTATGTTTAAGATAAATCTTCAACTACTTGTTTGATTAATCAAGTATAATCATGAAACTAATGATGATGATAACTTAGGGATTGATGATTCTAAAGACAACTTGGTGATCCGCATAGGACCTTTGTGAAAATTCAAAGCAGTATCACTTGCATATCAATGTGACAGATAGAGGGTCAATTGAGAGTCACTACTGTAAGCTTGTGAACAAGGGTACTAATGGAGATGACTTCCAAGAACTCCATGCGATGGACAACAAATTCATAACTAATCTAGAGTGTCTTGGGACAACTAAATTGTACTATAAAAATAACATGTTTATGGATCACAGTGTGGTGGTTTATCCAGAGGAAAAATGAGTGATTGTAGAGTGTGTGGTAGAGAAAAACATGTTTTATGTTACCAATATGAATCATAAAGGGGAGATAGAACATTTAATTACTCAAATGGAAATGGTTAATGATTTAGTCATTAAAACCTCATGTCAAGAAGTGAAGTTCCATTAATTAGTATGGGATTGATATATAGGTAGTGGATGTGTTTCCATGAGAAGAGTAAGAAATAACAATGTTCCTTTGATAAAGAAATCTATATAATCCCCTTGGTAATGGATGGCTGATCTCAAGATGAAGATAGCTCAGGAATACCCTTAGGGATATTTTTGTGTCAAGGTAGAAGAACAAATCACTTGATGAAAATATCTTCAAAATTAATAAATGTATTACTTGTTTGAATTATTATTTTATATTTTTCTCATCATGAATGTGTTAACAAAAAATAATATTATATATATAAGTCCATATAGGTTATCCTCTATATAAGAAATAATAGATAAATAAAATAGACTTCATATTACAGAAGTGTGTGAAATCGTTGTGGGAAGTTCATGGACATATTTTATATTTACCACTGATGTAAAAACAATGTTGATGATGGAATTGAGTTTTTATGATTAAAACATAAGAATAACCCAATTATCATGTAGAATGAACAAAGTCAAAATACCAAGGTTGTTATAATTCCAATTGTCATGTCCTTAGGTTTTAAAAACAAATTGAAATGCATGGAACTTTGTTTTATGCATATATTTAAATCTAGCCTTTATACATAATTTTTCCACTTCTATGCATTAAATGTAAAAAAATGGTCATCTCCAATTGTGACTAGTATGTTATTTGGAGTCTAATGGAACTAAAAAGTTTTTTCGTGAATAGTAACACACCACAATGAATAGTAATATGAATATTAACATGACCCTAATGAATAGTAAAATTTATTATTATTTAATTTTCTTATGGATTTAAGAAAATGATAATTTATTTACTTTTCAAGGTGTTAAAAAATGAGCTATAGATTCAAAATTGTTATTTTTGAATAAATTATATTTTTTATAAATAAATTAATAATATTTATAAAATAATTTTCAAAAAATAGTGTTCATTTCTTAATTCTAGACATCGAAAAATGGTTAGAGTCAATGTTTGGGATTTTTCTGAAATTCATGAATTTGTTGTTAATATTAAAACACAATTAATTATGATAAATTATAAATACTAGTTTTACAACATCATAGGTGAGGTGAGAATGATTTAAGACCACTTGGTTCAAAATAACATAATATTATTTATTTATTTTCACAATAATGTTATGTATTCGTAGTATTGAATTTTTTTTAATATAATGAATTAAATAAAAAAATATCACCTCTCCACTATAAATACAACAGTCATTCCACACTTCCTAACACACATCTCAAGCCATGATCCTTGCCTATATTATAAAAAATCTAATACCCAAGGTTCTTACCTACTACCACGATATTTTGGTCTCACCAAGAGGCCAAAAATAAAGGCCTTATGGAGGATCTCAATGAGTAGAGAACAAGAGGTTAGAATCCTCTTCCTTTTTTCATGTGATTTCTTTCCAATTACATTCTTTTCTTATACTATCATCCCCTCCCCTTATCCAGGAGGAATGAAATATAATGAATCTTGTACAATTTTTATTTTTCCATGTTCATGTAAAAGATTTATCATATTTCTTCTTCTACTCTCCCTCTTATTCTAAAAATAAAAACCACATCCGCGATGTGCAAATTTACAAAAATCGTGGATGATGTGTTTGAAATTTTCATTACTTATATCAAAGAAGATAATAAAACCATTTTAATGGTTATAAAATAATTTATATATTATTTTCTAACCAATTTTACTTTATTTAATGAAATTATATGCATGAAATTAAATTATATAATGAAACAAGGTCATGATTATCGTCGAACCGACAAAAATGATCTAAGAAAATATCATTAATGTTTTAACTAGTCATCCATAATCATATATGATAAAAAAATTATTTATGGTGTAATTATATACTCTGTAATCAAATTAATAAAATTTCATTCCACGTTAGGAATTTCATTTCTCTATAACCTAAAAATCCAATACAAACCTGATGTGGAAATCATGCACCCAAAACAATGGAAGGAACAAAATACTAATAATTAAAGGGTAATATTATGTTATTAAATGATCATATAAGTTGTTATAAAAATTAAAATGTTTCTGTAAGATATTAATAACAATATTTTAACCATTATACAAGATGTTTAAATGAGTTTGAAGTAAAACAAACCTGAGGTAAGATAATTCATTAACCGGTTTCCATTAATTGGGTTAACCTTCTACATCATTATTTATGTGGTATTAATTTTTTTTTGATTGATGAATTTTGTTTATATTTTAATTAATTATTTTTATTTATCATTGATATAAATATTCTATCATCTTTATAAGAGCCCCACTTAAATTATGATATTTTTTAAGGTATTTCTTTTTAAATTCCTTTTTTAATATTCGGTTTTACAAAAATAAAAATAAATGTTTTAATGCAATTCTTCATGTTGAATGATTAAATATTGTTTATTGGGAATCATTTTTGATGAAGTATGTGACTAATATCTCCCTCCAATTCATTGGTCATTTTTAGGTTTGAGGTTGGCTGTATGGTTACACCATGTATAACTACGATGATTACCGAAATTGTAAGGTAGCCGTGAGGGTTATAAATTATAAGGTAGACGAGATGGATGCATGATAAAATAAGTAATACCCCATGTTACCATTAAATTTCAATTTATGTTCATTATGTTTTTCAGGAATCATGTGTTTCATGATGTAATAATATATAGGGGACATGTTTTTTTATCAATTATTTCATGTGATTACATGTATCTTATACTGATGTTTTCTTTTTTGTTTTATATCCCTTAATGAGATTTCTGTTATCATCCCAAGTCTTTCTTTATAGATCCAATATATTGATGAGACATACAAAATATAATAAAGAAATGTGGTCTAGTGGTCTAGGTGAAAATTAAATCTATATGAGATATATGGTACTTGGGTTAAATCATGCTCTAAGGATTAAATTATGTTACATTGTAGGGGAAATGATTATGTTTATATATATTCAACCAAAAAGGTGTTATACGTTAATGGTCATGTAGAACATATTATTATGGTGTGGGAGTTTAATTTCATGGGTGTTATTTTTCTAGCTTATTTTTATAGAGTTAAGAATAGGGGAACTTCCTTTTATGGTCATGAAACCAAAACCATGGTAACTTTATTTAAGATCATGTGACAAAAACCAAGGGTATAAAGATTATTTATATATTTCAGGGATGAGAATAATCGATGCGAAACAAGATCCCAATGATAATATAGACAGCCTTTGGGTTAATGAATGTATTTTAGGATTATGGTATGAAGAACAAGGGGATTTAGAATTTATTATCATATTAATTAGACCACATAGTAGTTCTTAGTTCTTGGTCATTGAATATAGACCTTGAGTAATTTTTTATGGTTGTTCATCCAACGCCTTCTGGAATTCTATTTCAGGTTATCTAAGGAAGACTATATGGGGAATACTATAGTGTTCTATATCAATGATAAAGGGGCTGTGTTTTTGAATGTCATATATTTAGTAATTATGGGGTAATTTCTATTTAATGTCATCTTTTTTGAAACAAATGTGTGTTTCCCTCTTATAATTCACCTCAAATATGGAATTAAATTATTTAAAAAAAGGCATATGATCAAATGAGTCTTACATAATAGGGTAAATAAAGGGTAAAAAGAGTAGTTATATCTCTATAGAGAGCGTATTGGGGAAGATGGTTCAGGGTTGGAATACAACATCATCCACTACTAGGAAACCTATTTATATGGGGAATCAAGTTAGTTATTACATAATTAGACTAATTTTCTCTTCTTAAATACAACGTCAAATGAGTGGGTAACCCCGAAGATTTTATAACATTAATTGAATAGATAATGCTGTATATGGGGACTCATTCCTTTTACACATAATATTACACAATTCATGAACATAAATACACAACAAAAAAAATAAAATGGAATTTAAAGGCCTATTTTCCTGGTAATATTTTGATATTAATACCTAAACCATGCAATCCTTATTTTAATTTTCAATTTTAGCTCCTATAATCCCCTGAATCCGCCAAGGATCATTGGATAACCTGGGGAATAAATATAAAAAAGGGTGATATAAAAATCACAGTATGGGAATATACATAATAAGGAGTAATAAAATGTGATTAAATAGTATAATTTTTTTTATAAATGATATGTACCATGATTAATCATAAGGAATAATAATTTAAAGAACATGGTATCATAAAATCATCGTGGCATAGGAAACGTGGGAGTAACACAAAACATTATAGAAGAATAAGTCAGTGATATCTTATATGAAAACATCACATATTGGATATAATCCCAAAATATGTTATATTCACTTGTTCATCCTATACATTATTTCTCATGAGACTAAAAAATTTCACAATCTTTTAGAGGGCTATAAAATTCTGGGACCACCTATCACATTCTCTTCATGTAAGTGCATATGTGTTCGACACAAGTCTATATATAATAAGGCATGAACATATTATTTACCCATGGAAAGAAAATAGGTTTCATATTATTGATTCATATCATTTTAAAAGGAAATTTCTTAATTAAGGAATTGTATAAATGATCATAAGGACTATATTACCCCATCTAAGGAAGGGGAATAAACTAGGAGTATTTTTGAGAGACATGTATACATAATTAAAAAGATATATATAATGTTATATTTTCCATTGATGATAAAAATATATAAATATATTAAAAGCATAATTAAAGAAAATAAATATGGAAAAGAGTTATATTTAAAATATTTTTTTGGTAATGATGGAATAAGAGTTTCTTATATGATTAATACATTAAAAATTATGATTCCTCTCAATTTTTTTGTAAAATAAATCAAAAAATTTCATTGTTCAAAAAAATATATGCTGATTGATTTTTTTTAAAAAAATTAACACTCTAGTTATGGGTGGTGATTTTTTTTAAATAACCATAGTAAAACACTTTTTAATGCATTTTTAGAGAACATTAATTTGAAAAAATATCAGATTTTCAACCAAAGAGATATTCATAGTAAAGTTTTATTAAAAACATTTTATCAATAATTAAATGAATGAAATATATGAAAACTATACAATTACATGAAATATCCCCGAATAAATAGAGTATAATAAAATAAAATTGGTTTAATAGACAATGATAAAATAATTTCCTTCAATGGAAATTCAAGCATCAACATTCTTGATAAAAATGACATTGAATCATAAAACCCAACAGCTTTGGTAGATTTTGAATCATAACATCCAATAAATGAAGTAGATTAATTGTAACATAAAATATCAAGATATATTAATTTTTCTTGATATTTTATGAAATGTTTCAGTATACACCCCCATTCAAATTAATTTCGTTGAATAAAATAACATGTTTCCCAAAAAAATAATTTTGAGATGAAACCCTCAAAAGGATTATATCATTAAGGTGAGAATTAATCAATATTATGGTTATGTGTAACATATTTAGATCCCAAGAATATATTTTAAATAAAACATAAATCAATCATAAGTCATTTCACACATAATTTTGGCATAATATAGTCTACTAAGTAGACATATAATCCAATGGATGAAAATAGATGTAAGAAACCTGGTACCACACACTTCTCTTTATTTTCGATTAATTTAACCACATGTATAGTGATTTTAAAAATTTTATTAACATAAAAAAGAATCATATATTTATTTATAAATTTATATAGAATACTTTTAAAACATCTTATTACACGTTCGTTATTAATATTTCATTATCACAACTCTATTAGGTGTTAAATGCACTATTTTCTCCTGCACATTTCATTGTTAATGCTCTAGTTCATGAACATATGTTATAGATACATAATATACAGATTTATATTAATTTAATAAATATATATTTTTTAATTAGATACAACTTTTTCAGTTTTATTTAGTTTTGATCATGGAGAACTAATCACATCGCTTCGTGGAGACGGATGCCGTATGTATGCACAAGAAATGTTATAATTTCCTTAAAAGATAAAAATAAAAGTAATTGGAATGAATATAAAATTTTAATAATAAAATTATTCCACATATATATAATATTCATTAAATTTAATCACTTTTATCTTTTATGTAATGTGTTAGTGAAAATTGTATCACACCACTTTCCGAGGTGGTAGTCTACCGTGCACAAGATCAGCATTGTCATTTAATTAATGGATGGTAATGTGAGAAAATATATGATATATTTATATTAAAAAATTTTAATTAGTAATTAATATAATATATTAACATAAAATTAAACCTTATTACCATCTATATAAATATTATGTGAAAAAATATTCACATCAATTTATGAGGCGTTAGTCCTCCAAATACAAGAGAGTCATTAAAATATTTTCTAAGTAATGTAGTTTAAGATGGTATATGTGTTGTTTTATATAAATAGTTATAATTATATCCTAAATATCATATATAAAAAATATATTCATCATTTTATCCATCCATGATAAGTGGTTGTGGAAAATAAATTATGTCGGTTCGTGAGGCGAAAGTCTGTGACACGCAGGTTCAACAGTTTCATTTCAAATTTGAGGGAGGTCGAGATGGTTATAGGTCCATAATAACACGTAAAAACATATCATTATATATAATATATAGTGGTTATTATATCATCGTGGTTGAATAATATTTGAAGGATTTTTATAATAAATAAACTAAAATTATCGGTTAAGGATGTAACATCTTCTTTTGAAAAAATATTTTTGTTTGCGTTGAAATCCATTCAAATTTGGATTTATAATAGAAAATTATTCTTGGATAAGGGTATGGAAGTATGTAATTTATTTGGGTAGTTACTTTCTTATCCAATGGGTTATGGATGTGTGTAATGGAGAGGAGAGTGTGTGTCATTTTATAAGTGGGGAGAGGACACAAATGGAATTAAATAAAAATAATTTTACTCACATTTTTCTTGTAAAACAAAAATACTAGTTGACTATTTTAGAAACCAATAATATATAATTTCTAAATAATACCACAAAATATTTATTCAAATATTTTTATTTATTTTCATCCCTTAACATTTAAGTTTAACCTACTAGTAAACTTGTTTTTTACCTTATCCACGGTTAATTATTTTTTAATTTTAACAATTAAAAATGGGAAAAAATAGTTTGACCATATTAGATAACAGAAATTATGATAATTACAAATATTAAACTCAATTTTTACAAATTAAAAACACAGAATTTTCATCACTAAATTTTAAATTAAACCCACATGCGTGTAAAAAAAATGGGTTTTCAAGAAGTTCATTTTTAGAAAAAAGATTATATCATATTAATTATATAAAAATTAATCATAATTAGATGAATAAAAATTATTATTTATTTATATAAAATCAATAAATTTCATTTATATCAATCCTCATTATATGTTTTCTTAATTATTAAAATGGACACAATTATAAATTTTAAAACTATTTTTATGAAAAAAGGCGCCTTAAATCCATAGAATTATCTTATACTAAATTATAGTATAATTATAATTTAAATATAAGGAAATGAATTAAATATAATTTAATGACACATAAGATAGTTTGAAATTAAATTATATTATTAATAGGAATTAATTTGTTAAGAAAAAATAGATATTTATAGAAAAATTCTATTTTCACTATAGATTACTAAATTAAAATATTTTAAAAAATATAAAAATTTCAGCTTATGTCAATATTGATATTATGATTTAAATAATTAATATTTATAAAAAATATTAATTTTCTACTATTATATATAATTTATATTAAATTATTAGTGCAAAGCTTGACTAAACTGTCGTTTCGAAAAAAAATATAAAAATTTAATTATTTTCCTTTCAGATGGTTCTTATTTTATTTCATATCAATATTTAATTAGTGAATAAAATTTATACTTGTTTATACCATTTAATTTTGATAATTTATTTAATCATATTCTTACTCTCTAATTTAATGGGTATGTTTTAATTATCATGTTCAAATATTAATATTTTAATAGAGTATTGTGTTTTGTTTAAACCAAGTATCCCTTGTATCACTTGATATCAATGAGAATGAATTTATTTCAATGGAAAAGTATGACAATGTCAAAAGGTGTTACATTTTCTTCTATTAATTGGGGTGTTTTTCAAATATGTTATCCACATGATGATCTTATTTTACAATCTTGAGGTGATGCATTCTACCACCATTAAATAAATTGAGTCCTCACTATTTAATCATGATATCAGTAATCCAGGGTTTGTAATTTTTAAAAAAAAATTTGAAAACCCAATTCATAAAAATGGTTAATAAAAAACTCTATTAATAACAGAGAATGAAATGTACTTAGTTAATTTGGAACAACAAACAACGGGTTTCAAAATAGGATAAAATTTGTTTAAAGTGAATATATGGATAATGAATAAAATCAAACATATATATAGAGAGCGATAGAGAAAATTAATCATAAAAAATTGAATGATCAATAGAAATATACGGACCATAAAGACATAAAACTTTTACGTGTTAATTAATAACTGATTATAAACATGTGAAGGTAATATGTTAGTAATATTGTTTCAAGACACATTTTTTGGGCTTTAGGAATTCCATTAACATCATGTCTAATAAAAAAATTAAATATACATAGTATTAATGTATAATTACATTATTTAATATTTCCACCACAATATCAACTTTCCCCCCAAATAATTAGTAATATATAGATTATTTTCCAGTATGCAACATTAAAAATAACATTTATTGGATCATATAATCCCCAAAATAATAACAAGATATTCCTCAGTCTTCCTTAAAATAATATTGGTTAGAATAAGTTACATGATATAATTCATTAATCTCTAATACCTATATAGATACTCCCAATGTTTAACATAATCTATTCTGTTATTGTATATCATTAAAATCCTTTATTTTATTTATATAATAATATAATAGAATTATTCCCAAGTAATCCTTAAAATTAAACCAATAGGTTATATATACAAAGAAAAAATAGAACGACTACTAAAATATCATTAGTTGTAATGTGTCATATTTTGTATTTATTATTTTTGGATGTTATATGGATTAATTTTGATACAAGGCACTGAGATGACATGAAATTCCAAGGTCAGTGTTCTCAGAATAAATGTTTGAAATATATTAGATATATTAAATAAAATGAATTCATAATTTAATTGGAAATGTGGAATAAAATCCAAAAAAGGATCCAGTATTAGAAATCATAGTGAACCGTTTTGTTCAGAATAAAACTTTTACATTGATTCTCACTTAACATTTATAGGCATAGGTCATTTATTGAAATTTCATCCGATGTAGGTAAATAAATAATTTTATTGAATAAAATTATTTTATTTAATTTGTGTTGATTAATCAATTATCATTATTTAAATTGATTTTCATATCTAAATTATAGGATTATCCACATAACCATGGAACTGTTAGAGGGTCATTGGAATGTGATTCAGATAATTTAACCCGGAAAACAATGATTATATCATGGATAGATGATTGAAACGCCTAGGATTCAATGGATTCACCAACAATAATTGAGAACACTGGTTCTTCATCATTTATATATTAAAATCTAAGTAGGGAATGTTTCTAATTTTGTTCATCCTCAGTCATGATTTCAATGATGAAGGAAAATCAATCAACAAACATATTGATATGAAATTTGATTGTTTTGTAGGATGGGTTTATTATTCATGGGTTTGAATGGATAATATATTTGATTTGATGATTATTTATTTTTTCATTCTAATATAATCGAATTGAGATCAACCGTAGCATCTTTTGAGGGTTATTCCTATAATATTTTCTTTTTATTTTCTCCCTCGATTCATCAATTATCGTGGTAATTCATCTATTGGACTACGACTCAAAAAATCCTGATAAATTGATCATTACACACTAGTATCATAGAACAATGATATTAGATCATAGTTCTACAATATGCACAATGCAACAATGGTGAGTTGATAGAGATAGAGTGATTTGAATAATGGTGGATTCCCAATTTCAGGTTTTTCTTTATTCTTTAGCGAGAAATGATGAATGACCTATAGATCCATTTTCTGAATGCATTTTATGCCTGAATATATTTTTTAAGTAAAGGTAAGGCTTAGGAAATATAATCATTGATTTCTATTTTTGTTGGATCCATGATCTAAGGTGGATACGGTGTGGGGGAATATAGAAGGAAGAATGAGGGGTTTTGTAAAAACTTGATCAACAATATATGTTCCCCCCTGAGTGATAGGTAGGGATTATAGAAAATGTTAAGAATCACATGGAATGTGTCCCATGACACATGACATGTGGTCCCTCCTGGGTGGACTCTCTTTGTACATTGGAAGGTACATAGTCCTAGGGTGGAGTAGATAGACTCCCTACATGGCGTGTACTACCATACATGTACACAAAGTGATGATATGTTCTATTTACATGGTCATGACATGAGGTCATGGGACATGTAATATGACCCCGAATACAATCCATGTTATCCTATATCCATTTTTTGGGTCTCTTTTCTTCTGTATCGTGGACGTGATTTGATATGGTCCTTTTGAGGTATCCTTTACTTAACAGTTGGTATGGAATTGTATCCATATCCCAGGAGTATGAACCCGTTAGAAGGACTTCATATATAGAGTCATTGGAATCCCTCTGTGAGACTGGAGTGAGATCCTCAATCCATCCTCATGCACTAGGTGGAGTTCTTAGTATCAGTGTGACCATCAATAAACATACATTGATCCTGTACCTAGAGGGTAAATCAACAAGTGAGTTTTTGGAATCACCCAATGTCATTGATAGATATCCTCCTCAATGTAACATATTCTATTAAAAATCATAAAGTTCTATCTCATAACTAGTTCATAAGAGCAGTACCACTTGGAAAAAGATCATCAATGCTACCAAACACACGACTGTATTCCCTCAGATGAGTTCATTGTGTAATATTCGAGCTAGAATCCTAGCCTTGTATATTATGGTTAATTCATACCTCTAGGATCTATGACATTGTTGAATATATATAGATATTCTTATTATATGTGTTGTATACAAGAAATTGTGTATTTTTTACAATATATACATTGTTGTATGATTTTAGTTTTTGGGGTGTCCTAATATGTATTTTTATACTCAACCCTTAATGGTCATTGCTCACAGATGTCTTGCCTTTTGCATAAGATCAACCCTTTTGACATAGTCCGTGGTGGAGTCGGACCATACAAAGCATAGTGAAACCGAAAAGATCAAAGTGTGTTCCAACATCATTCTGATTATAGTCCTATTACATACATTATGGATAGACTTTTGGTATAGAATATTTATAGTGGGCCTGTATTTTTCCCGATTTATATTTCATTTATTCCTATCATACTCTCTTCATGGGATTTAAATGATTTTATGCACGTTTTTTCAGGTGTTTTTTTACATTTGGACATTTTATCCGCTTCAGGTTCTTTGTTTCTATAAAAATACGTAGGACAAGGCCACCCATGTTAGTGATATTTTTTTTGTGGTTCTAGTCATCAGCCCTAATCCTTTTGGAGGAAGGATTGGGGAGTCACAACATGACCACCATTAGGGAGGGTAATTATAGAGTGGTTTCAGGTGGTCAGTTCTACCTTATGAATGGCGGTCAATGTGGTTGGTTTCTGAAAATACTGTGAGGACTTTTTAGTTTAGATTTAAAGATAGGGAAAGAAGTGATGGCGTGTTGGTTGAGGTATCCATTAACCATGACTCAGATTACCAGTTATCTGACTTAGTACAAGAGAAAATGGTAACTAAGAAAAAATGGTACATTTATCACATAATAATTGGTTTTTGTTTCAATGTCATTTTTATGTTATCTCCCATGATATACTCATTGAATGTGGATCATCATATTTTTATTTGGATTAATCTACATTGTGTGCAACCTAGGATTGAGTATGACGATCATGAGGATTACCCCTTTGTGATGGGGCATTGATATGGAGATCAGTTCCCCAAATATTACTTCTAGGTGATGAACAAACCATACCACCACCCATAGTGCAGCACGTGGTACCCAGAATATCAGAAGATGAGGGGAAAATATTAAGAGTTCTTTAGGAGTTTTAACGAAAATTCATCTAAGGATACTATTTTAGCTCCACCTGTAGGCAGCTAAGGACTAACATGATGAGGTACACCAAGTATTCTATCTAGTTAGGACACCAACAGATCAAATGGTGGTCCTGGTGGTGAGCCTTCTTCACAGATCACCAGGGAAATTGTGGGGTTTAGTTACCCAGTCATACGATGAGGTGAATCATTCATCGAGAGAGTTTGAGATCCTTATTAGAGTGGATTTCTCACCAGCTACACTAAGGGATGTACGTATCCAAGAACTTCTATAGATCTAGTAGGGTATGATGATAGTAGTTGAGTATTCATCGAGGTTTACCGACCACTCTAGGTAATCTATGGATATGGGTTGAGATCCATATTTCATGGCTCCAACCATTAAGAGAGGTTTTTGTAGTTACATATGAGCCTATATTATCCAACTTTGAATTCTAGCTTATTTTTGAATGCATGATAGAGAATTGGTGGTTGAGAGTTTCTTAAATGCGTAGATACAACATGTGGTTTTCAGCAACGGGAATGTAGGAGAAGTGACATCAGAAGCATGGAGCTGACCTTACTATCTAAGACATGGACATTTTAGAACATTTTCAAGGAGGTTCATGGATAGAGGATCAATATTTCCAGGAAGAAAAGTATGGTCTAGTCATCACATAAGGAGGTCGAGTTAATCATGTGAGGGTATGGAAAATATATTCTGTGATTTCCCAACCTGTTGTATAGCTGATAGAGAGACGATGGGTGGGTTACCAAGGAATGGACATGAGAATGATCATGATAGTTTGTAGGATGGTTGAAATATACAAGTAGATGGGAGAGTTGTAGAAGGTGGTTATCAATTTTTACTTTTCACAACCACAACCCTCAGGTCATCCATAGTAGGACAAGGCAGCTAGTTGACAAGGATGGGGACAACTGTAGATGGTCGAAGCTTACGACCTAGTGTTTTTTGAAATGATTTGATGTATGATTTGTTTCTATTATACCACAAAATTTTTAATAATATACATAGGCAATGTTCATTACTTTTTTCCATATACCTTTAAGAGGAATTAATGATTCTATTTGAACCATTGGCTCAACACTTAATCTTAGAGAGTCTGACCAGAGAGACTCAGTTATCATGCACTTGTGCTGATAGTGTGACCTAAATTTAGGAGTTGAGGGTTTCTTTTTAGAATCCTTTTTTGGTATCATCAAGGTCTTATGACATCAATCTTGGAATGGATTGGGTATCTATAATTCATTCCCATATTGAATATTTTTGGTGAAGTGTGATGTATGTCAGCAATTATAAAACAAGGTTCTCCTTTGATGGTTAAAAGGAAACATAGGTAGCACATGATATACTTTTTCTTAGTACGGTGCATCTCATTACTCATCAGTTGTCTAGCCTAACCCTTGGTGTGGTGAATTTTTTGATTTCCTAGTTTCCTATACTGATGGTAGAGTATGAGGTTGTCTTCCATAATGATGTTCCAATATTACCTCCACACCGATAGATATGATTCTATGTTGATCTGCATCCCATGAAAACATTGATATATTCACCATTATAGAATATGTATCCTGCAATGAATTAGGAGACGAGAGTGTTGTTGGGGGAATTGCAAATAATGTGACATGTTTGACCTAGTGTTTGACCGTAGGTCACCTCAGTTTTTTAGCCAAGATGCATGATGGGAGTGTGAGGTTGTATGTGGACTACTGTTTGTAGAACTAAGTGACTATAAAAAAAATTTACCCACTACTAAGGATTTATTACCTCTTTGATCATTTAATTGTGGAATGATTGTTCTCAATGGTTAACCTTGGGTCATCCTATCAAAAGGTTCATGTACAGGATGTTGATATAACGAATATGGAGTTCATATGACGCTATGTTCACTCTGAGTACATGGTGATGTCCTTCGGCATAATGAATGATATGTAATGTTAATGGGACATGTGAAATAGATATTTTGGCCTTACATAGGCAAGTTCTGGGTAGTCTTTATCGATGATATCCTTGTGTGCTCAACATCTGAGGAAGAGCATGTTAGACACTAGAGGATGGGTATGGATGTACTCTGAGAGCTCAAACATTACAGAAATATCTCAAAGTATAATATCCTGACATCGGCGGTCATCATTTTGGGACATGATATCTCAATATATGGAGTGGTAGTGGACCCTTCCTGTAACACCCCGACCCCAGCTACCCAAAGCCGGTGCATTACTTCGTAACATTGGCATGATCATAAAAGATCAAGTCTCGAAAGACCGATTAGTTTAGTAGCCTTGGAAACACTAGATACATTCATAAGTCTTACATTACATCATAAAGTGAAAAACTAATAACAAAGTCTTCATAGTCCACACTCATATTCTCTTCTGACTGTCCCGGCAGGTCATTCATAAAATACTTCTTCAAATCCTGGAAAATATTAAAACATTGAAAGGGGTGAGCTCAGATACTCAGTAAGGATTACAATATTGCTGAAGCTTTCATAAATAAACATAAAAATTTAAGGCAATGTATAACTAAAACAAAAGCCTTTTAAACTTGAACATCAACATAATATGGAAAAAGTAAAATGAGATAATGCCATTCACTTCATCACATGGATATTCTACTGGTCGAATAATCACATGCAATATCAATGACCACTTTCATAATGATGGAATGCATAATGCCAGACTATCATAACCACGTAGTCAAGGCCTCGTGCCAAGACCACAAATAAGATTTTGTCAAGGCCTCGTGCCAAGACACTAGTTTGTCTCATGAGACCTGCCGATGCATCGAGGAGCTATAGCGGGCTCCACCCGTCACTTATTAAGTCCAATGCATTCCTCATATGAATAGGTTTAAACATATCATAAACTAGAACATAATCGTATCACATAAAACATGCGTAAAGTAAAAATAAAATTTACACATTTCAATCTCAAGATATCAATACAACACATTGATATAATAAAAATGCTTTCAAAACGATTTTCAATACCAAAATAAAAGAAACTTAAAACTTTGTATTTATTTTTCATTAAAAAAATGATGGCTTGTAGAGGAAGCCGAAACTCAAATAATGGTCACGGCGGCGGAGAAGTCGTTGTCGCTTCATAAGTACGGAAAGAAAAGCATTCCCTTTTGTTGTTTAGCAAAACGCATCGTATAAAAAGATTCCTTTTGAATAAACGTATAAGTCAAAGGGGTTTATACACCGTATAAAATAAAGTTGTGTATAAAACCAAATATGCCTCAATGAAAGGGGATTGAGACGAAGTCCTTAAAAAGATAATTTTTAAAATAAAATAGATCTATTATGTGTATTCACTATAGGTACACATAAAGAAAGTAAAAAATACAAAATAGGACATAATAATATCATGACATAATTTGAAAGTAGGAGATTAACCCAAAGAATAGAAGTTGGGTTACGAAATTCCCTTACCTCATGATTGACTTGACTCAACCGTTCTTTAACCTCCTGAATAATAAACTAGAGTTAATATATACCTTATTAAGAACCATTTTTAATTTCATTATCTTTTTTATATCACTTATTACAATGTTATGAACATTATGTAATTATTTAAGTTAATAACGGTCGTTTTGTCGATCTTTGGTACTTGAGTCAACAATAAACTTCTTATAATTACAAGTTGTTTATGTGGTAGAATATCCATTATCTCCAGAATTATATTCATGATTTAGATGTCATATATATCATATATATCCAGTATATACATTCATTTATAATATTACGTAACATTTAGAGGTAAGAAATGAAATACATTGTTCATGGAGACGGTAAGTCGTACGTACGCATGAACGCTACTTTCATTTCTATTTCGTATTTAATGGAATGAAATCATAATGATATAAATGTATAATATAATTCCAGTATAATATATTGTATAATACCATTTACTCCATCCTTTATACATCCCACATATGGCATTAACGATTCAAATCACTTTGAGGGGGCGGTAGTCCGCACTTCCTAAAATGAAATTATCGCGTTTTACCCATAATGGAAATAATAAAGTATGCCATAAATGAGAAATACAGAAGAATAAGTAAAACATAAACATATTCTATATCATATATAAAAATAGTGACATCTTAATGGCCACCTTTGAAGGTGTTATATGAGTGTTGAACAATCATCGTTTCTTGAGGCAGAAATTCGCCATCCACAGAAACTGTATGTTCATTAACCATTAGATGTAGGTGAGTGTAAGTGTAACTCGAATACTTCTTATAAAAACATCCTAGTATATTTAGGATACTGGTGTTGTTACAAAATAAATTAATAAAAAGAGTTTAGGGGGTTGGAGAAGAAAAATAAAACAAAACAACATTAGAGAAGACATTACCTCAAAATCGGGTAACTCTTTTTGATTTGAGCCAAAGGATTCCTTGAGAAGAGTTCTGCCCAAAGTAAGGCTTCTAGGAGTAAGAGGGGGAAGTTGGGAGAGTATTTGGGCAGAGGTTGTCCGATCAAAATGGCTTGAATGTGTAAATGAGGTGGGAGAGGTGGGAGCCTTTTATAAGTGGAGAGGAGGGGCACTTTTGGAAAGATTGAAATGTTACATTATTTCACAATGATTTTCGGATTCTAAGGGTCCCACACTTATATAATTCGAGTCTAAGGTGATACGGTTTCGAAATCTCCTCATCCAATAGGCTTTGGACAAGTGTAAGCCTTGGATTTTGCATTATCTTGTCATTTTATTTAAATCGTTAAATAATGCGGTCATCGCTGCATCATAATGATGTCATAAATAATTTAATTTATTTAATGTCTAAAAATTATAAAAAAACTACTATGATGTAGGAAATCTTTTTAGCTTTCTAATGAATATTTATAGTCAAAATTTGGACTTGTGTAACCCCACTTAAAAACTGTTTTAGTAAAATAACTCATGTTTGTGTCAATTTAATTTTAACATTAAATAAATATATATTAATGTCATTTTACAACTAAAGTGGCTCCTTGGGGACCCCAAGTTGACCCATGGGTTGTCTTGGTCGGCCATGACTCATACAATAGGAGTAGGACAAGTGTCATGCTCATCTCATATTGTTAAAACATTATTTGTACCTTAAACTACACTAATTACCTCTAATCGCGATTAAGAACTTAAAAGTTACTATTCACCAAATAATTATTTTAATCTCATTGAACCACATTTTACATCTTAATGACAACCATGTATGTCGGATTTTTGAAAATCAAATCACAGAAGTGGTAATATTTCATTTAAATGAAAAAATCAGTTATTTAACTACCACTTAGTGGTTTCACTATTCATCAAAAATTGAAGTTTTTCAGAACAAGGCCAAAATTTCTCCCTAAGCTATAATTGATATTCCGAATCCAAAAATGAAGTCCATTTTGAAATATAAAATTTCTATAATTTTAAAAAGTTGTTATTACTATTCATAACGGCTACTTTGATTAGTCACGGTGTTTTAGAACTCGAAGATGCGTACAATGCAAGCTATTGCATTATTGAATGAGAAGCGTATCGTGGAAGCTCGGGGTGTTACATTCTCCCCTCCTTCAATAAATTGCGTCCTCGCAATTTGAAATTTTTCTTTGAAAATAAAAGGTTGAAAAGAGAAAATACCTTTGTGGAAAATCCACATCGGAAAAAAGATTAATAAAATTTAGCCTTAATAAGAGGGAAAGGGAAATGAAAAAGTCACCACCCAATTATGATCTCGATTAGGAGAACATTGGTGGCAATTAGAGACATATAATTGGAGGAAAAACGTAAATATTTGTAGGGAGTGATTGAGGTCATCAATCACAATCAACTGTCAAATTGAGGGCCTAAAAGCCTTAAATCTATGTTGATTTAAAATATCATCAGTTCCACAAGACATAAGGTATTAGGATAAAACATTTTTTTGTTTTAATATCCCTTTAATAAAGTTTAAGAATTAATTTATTCATTGAATAAGAGATAGGTATAAATATATTTATGGTTGACAATTAGAGTTTCAACCTTCAACTCATCTTTCACTCAAAAAGATAATAAAACTCAAAAATATTTTACTTATCCTAATTGTATAAGGTTCCAAATGTTAACACATAACATTTAGATTAGTAAAATTATTTTGTAATAACCAGGGACTTCCTGTAGGCTAGTGGTAGGAAATAAAGGCCTATCGCACTATGATTGTGGGTTCGATTCCTGCAGCTTTGTCCGACGCGACGGGTTATGCCCCACCCTGCAGGTTGTCCTTTTCCTAAAACTATAGTATCATAATATTTCAAAGATAATCTTCATAAATTTTTTAACCTTAAACAATACTATCCAAAGATAAACTTAATCCACTCCAACCTTTATAGTTATCCAAAATACCTCTGTCCAGACTTTCTCTAAAAGGTATCATAATTCCAAAATCAATTTATCAGATTCCCCAAACAAAGTAAAGTTTCTCTTATTGTCACATACTAAAAATATAATTACCTTCATCATATTAAAACCTTACTGAAATCAACAAGTACTACAGTACAATCCATATATATATATATCACATTATTCTTATAACCATAATATAATCCTTGAGTCCAAAAGCACCAATACATTAATTATTCCGCTTCAACTGTAGTCACAACATAAGATTGGCCTTGATCCCTTGGCCTTTTCTGAGGTAAGTTTCCTTGACGCTTAGGAAATTCATTTTCATAATGCCCTGTTTCCCTACAATTGTAGCATTCAACTTTGATAGCCTCTTTCTTTCCCTTGCAATCACGAGCCTGGTGACCCTTTTCTCCACATTTATAACAAACTTCCATTCTTTTTAGGCAAGTACCAGGGTGATTCTTCCCACAATTATCACATAATGGAAAATCCTTCTTTCCCTTTTTCCCTTTATCTGTCTCTTGTTCCACCGTTCTCTTATTCTCTTGCTTTACTTTGTTGTCATAAGACGTAGAGAATTCCTTTTCTGTCTTGATAGCACACAAGACAATATCTTCGTATGATGAGAAGGATTGTGATACTAAAGCTAGATGGAGAAATGGTTTTAACCCATCAAAGAAACGATCAATCTTACTCCTTGGGTTACGTATATAATCGGCAGCATGCCTCGCTAACCTTGTAATGTTAGCCTCATACTTTGCGACATTCTCATCCTCCTTCTGCCTCAGACTCAGAAATTGCCTTTCCATATCTGCTCGATGGTCACGAGGAAAGTATTTTTCTAAGAAAAGCTCTTTGAACTCCCTCCATTCCATATTCGATACGTCATCATCTTCCTTTGTGTTTTGAATCAGCGACCACCACTGATCGGCATCTCCAGTGAGGCGGTAAACTGCCATGACAACCTTCTCCCTTTCACTACTCCCCAAGGCATGAAATATTTTCTCTAAGGAATTTATCCATTGGTCAGCTACTATAGGATTTGTACTCCCATTGAATGTTGGTGGTTGTTGCCTCATGAAACGGTCTAGCATTGATCCTCCACGTTGCGGATCAGGGTGCTCCATACGAGTAAGGATATTATTCATAACCTGAGTGAGTTGTCCCAGTATGGTAATAAGTTGATCAGCACCAGTTGTATCTTCATATCCACAATAATTATCTTGGGCAGGAGGGCAATCCCTACACGGAGTGCGTGTATTGATAAGGTTTACATTCCTTCCACTAGGTGCCATTTCTAAACAATGGCATAAACTTGATTAGTTTATGAATCAAAATACATAATTCCATACTTGTATAATACTTATCATAAATTGAACTATTTATGGATATAATCCATAATCATAAAAATGTTTTATTTGAGAAAGTATATACTCATAAACCCTTCATAATGATTTGTAAAGAAAATGAGAGTTATCCTAAGCATATCCCCCGGGAGTGTCGTAACCAAGAGTGCAGCAAGGCCCGTTGTCGTGCACCAGTTCCCGTTCGAGTCTAGCTCAAAGCGGTGTTTTCGGGTTTTACCCCTAGGAACATCTGTGCCAGAGCCGCCACTACCTTCTCGTATCCAGACAGGGATGTATTGCTCGGAAAACTCACAAAATCTCTACAATACCAAAATTCTAAGATGTTCTTCTATACTAATCCTCAAAGTTCATCTTAGGTCTATGTGCTCTAATCAGAGTTTATCTAAATCTAGCTTCCAAGGTTTGTACTAAACTGCCTCTGATACCAACTATAACACCCCGACCCCAGCTACCCAGAGCCGGTTCATTACATCGTAACATTGGCATGATCATAAAAGATCAAGTCTCGAAAGACCGATTAGTTTAGTAGCCTTGGAAACACTAGATACATTCATAAGTCTTACATTACATCATAAAGTGAAAAACTAATAACAAAGTCTTCATAGTCCACACTCAATCCTCTTCTGACTATCCCTGCAGGTCATTCATAAAATACTTCTTCACATCCTGGAAAATATTAAAACATTGAAAGGGGTGAGCTCAGATACTAAGTAAGGATGACAATATTGCGGAAGCTCTCATAAATAAACATAAAAATTTAAGGCAATGTATAACTAAAACAAAAGAATTTTAAACTTGAACATCAACATAATATGGAAAATGTAAAATGAGATAATGCCATTCACTTCTTCACATGGATATTCTACTGGTCGAATAATCACATGCAATATCAATAACCACTTTCATAATGATGGAATGCATAATGCCAGACTATCATAACCACGTAGTCAAGGCCTCGTGCCAAGACCACAAATAATATTTTGTTAAGGCCTCGTGCCAAGACACTAGTTTGTCTCATGAGACCTGCCGATGCATCGAGGAGCTATAGCGGGCTCCACCCATCACTTATTAAGTCCAATGCATTCCTCATATGAATAGGTTTAAACATATCATAAACCACAACATAATCGTATCACATAAAACATGCGTAAAGAAAACATAACATTTCCACATTTCAATCACAAGATATCAATACAACACATTGATATAATAAAAATGCTTTCAAAACTATTTTCAATACCAAAATAAAAGAAAGTTAAAACTTTGTATTTATTTTTCATTAAAAAAATGATGGCTTGTAGAGGAAGCCGAAACTCAAATAATGGTCATGGCGGCGGAGAAGTTGTTGTCGCTGCATAAGTACGGAAAGAAAAACATTCCCTTTTTTCATTTAGCAAAACGCATCATATAAAAAGATTCCTTTTGAATAAACGTATAAGTCAAAGGGGTTTATACACCGTATAAAAGAAAGTTGTGTATAAAACCAAATATGCCTCAATGAAAGGGGATTGAGACGAAGTCCTTAAAAAGATCATTTTTAAAATAAAATAGATTTATTATGTGTATTCACTATAGGTACACATAAAGAAAGTAAAAAATACAAAATAGGACATAATAATATCATGACATAATTTGAAAGTAGGAGATTAACCCAATGAATGGAAGTTGGGTTAAGAAATTCCCTTACCTCATGTTTGACATGACTCAACCGTTCTTTAACCTCCTGAATAATAAACTAGAGTTAATATATACCTTATTAAGAACCATTTTTAATTTCATTATCCTTTTTATATCACTTATTACAATGTTCTGAACATTATGTAATTATTTAAGTTAATAACAGTCGTTTTGTCGATCTTTAGTACTTGAGTCAACAATAAACTTCTTATAATTACAAGTTGTTTATGTGGCAGAATATCCATTATCTCCAGAATTATATTCATGATTTAGATGTCATATATATCATATATATCCAGTATATACATTCATTTATAATATTACGTAACATTTAGAGGTAAGAAATGAAATGCACCGTTCATGGAGACGGTAAGCCGTACGTATGCATGAACGCTACATTCATTTCTATTTCTTATTTAATGGAATGAAATCATAATGATATAAATGTATAATATAATTCCAGTATAATATAGTGTATAATACCATTTACTCCATCCTTTATACAACCCACATATGGCATTAACGATTCAAATCACTTTGAGGGGGCGGTAGTCCGCACTTCCTAAAATGAAATTATCGCGTTTTACCCATAATGGAAATCATAAAGTATGCCATAAATAAGAAATACAGAAGAATAAGTAAAACATAAACATATTCTATATCATATATAAAAATAGTGACATCTTAATGGCCACCTTTGAAGGTGTTATATGAGTGTTGAACAATCATCGTTTCGTGAGGCAGAAATTCGCCATCCACAGAAACCGTATGTTCTTTAACCATTAGATGTAGGTGTGTGTAAGTGTAGCTCGAATCCTTCTTATAACAAAATCCTAGTATATTGAGGATACTGGTGTTGTTACAAAAGAAATTAATAAAAAGAGTTTATGGGGTTGGAGAAGAAAAATAAAACAAAACAACATTAGAGAAGACATTACCTCAAAATCGGGTAACTCTTTTTGATTTGAGCCAAAGGCTTCTTTGATAAGAGTTCTGCCCAAAGTAAGGCTTCTAGGAGTAAGAGTGGGAAGTTGGGAGAGTATTTGGGCAGAGGTTGGCCGAGCCAAATGGCTTGAAAGTGTAAATGAGATGGGAGAGGTGGGAGCCTTTTATAAGTGGAGAGGAGGGGCACTTTTGGAAAGATTGAAATGTTACATTATTTCACAATGCTTTTCGGATTCTAAAGGTCCCACACTTATATAATTCGAGGGTCAGGTGATAAGGTTTCGATATATCCTCATCCAATAGGCTTTGGACAAGTGTAAGCCTTGGATTTTTCATTATCTTCTCATTTTATTTAAATCATTAAATAATGAGGTCATCGCTGCATCATAATGATGTCATCAATAATTTAATTTATATAATGTATAAAAATTATAAAAAAACTACTATGATGTAGGAAATCTTTTTAGCTTTCTAATGAATATTTATAGTCAAAATGTGGACTTGTGTAACCCCACTAAAAAACTGTTTTAGTAAAATAACTCATGTTTGTGTCAATTTAATTTTAACATTAAATAAATATATATTAATGTCATTTTCCAACTAAAGTGGCTCCATGGGGTCCCCAAGTTGACCCATGGGTTTTCTTGGTCGGCCATGACTCATCCAATAGGAGTAGAAAAAGTGTCATGCTCATCTCATATTATTAAAACATTATTTATACCTTAAACTACACAAATTACCTCTAATCGCGATTAAGAACTTAAAAGTTACTATTCACCAAAAAATTATTTTAATCTCATTGAACCAGATTTTAATTCTTAATGACAACCATGTATGTCGGATTTTTGAAAATCAAATCACCGAAGTGGTAATATTTCATTTAAACGAAAAAATCAGTTATTTAACTACCACTTAGTGGTTTCACTATTCATCAAAAATTGAAGTTTTTCAGAACAAGGCCAAAATTTCACCCTAAGCTATAATTGATATTCCGAATCCAAAAATGAAGTCCATTTGGAAATATAAAATTTGTATAATTTTAAAAAGTGGTTATTTCTATTCATAACGACTACTTTGATTAGTCGCGGTGTTTTAGAACTCGAAGTTGCGTACAATGCAAGCTATTGCACTATTGAATGAGAAGCGTATCGTGGAAGCTCGGGGTGTTACACTTCCAAAGCTGATTAAATGATATCTTGGGAGCCTCTTAAGAGCATGATTTATGTGTGGAGTTTCCATGGTTTGACATGCTATTACCAGATATTTTTACATTATTTAATCATAATTTCATCACATAGGATAGCTTTGAAATAAAAGGGGTATCAATTATTACATAAATAAGTCTTTGAGCTGAATATGTAGAAATTGAGGAAGATATTTATGGGCACTCCAAACATGATATTTCCATAGGAGGGTTCTAAGTACATAGTGTTCTTTGATGCATCCAGAAATAGGTTCAGCTTTGTGCCGATGTAGAGACACGTGGTGATTTCATATGGACCGGGATGGTTGATACCAAATGGGATGAACTACATGACCCACAATTTTGATCTAGTTGTGGTTGTATTTTCATAGATGTTTTGGAGACACTTCATGATTGGAGAGTTTTTTATCATATACTCTAATCACAAGAGTCTAATGTTTATGTTTTCTCAGAAGGATATTAACATAAGATAGCGGAAAAGTATTGAGTTACTCCAGGACTATGACTATGAAATATTATATACTCATAGGAAAGATAATGGGGTAATAGATTCCCTCATCATGAGATCATTTTCCAAGTTATTTAACAAGGCATCAAAGATGTTATCCTTGTTGCAATTATCCTTTGTTGATGGATATGGAGCACCTTACATCCACTTGATAGATGTTAACACTCTACTAGTTTTATGATTTAGGGTGTCATAGATTGGGGAGACCGAATGTGAGACCCTAGGTAATCATATGTATACTGGACAATGCTTATAAGGGATATTTAAAAGATGGGGAGTATGTTGTTATTTTAGGAAGACACATGATTGTACCAGTGAGGTGTGGGAGTAGGTTCTGAGAATGTTCCATAAATATCATATGGAGGTACATTCACCTATGGAAAAGAAGTACCATAACCATCAGCATATGTTTTGGTGACTTGGATAAAGAATGTATCTTTATAGTTTGTCTCTCAATAGCATACTTGTTAATAAGTGAAGGATTTGCATCAAGATATGAAAGGTTTGACTCAATCGCATGAGGTTATAAAGTGTAAGTGGGATGGTATATATATGGATTTCATGATAGTTTTACCACATAAATCTAGGGGATATTATTATATCTAGATAATCATAGAGTCACTCCCCATGTTGACCTACACCCAACCTATACGAGAGCAGTGACCAGTAGATAGATTCAGATTCCTCAACATGAAGAAAATCATCTAAATCCATGGAGTTCAATCAATGAATATTTATGACCATGATTGTAGTTTTACATAATAATTTTAAAAGGGATTGTATGAGGTGTTTGTGACTCATTTTCACTTGTACATAGTGTTTTACCTAAAAAATGACATCCAAAATGAGTGGACAATTCTGGTTCTAAAGGAAATGATGAGGTCATTCAAGTTGGACTTTGGCTGTATTTTTTAGGATCACCAATCAATAATGGATATTTCAGAAAACAAAATCTACCGCTATGCTATCGGTGTAGCACCTTTTGATAATTTTTATAGGACACCATATAGGTCACCACATAGATAAATGACTAAGGAGAGTTAGAACACATGGTCTCGATGTTGGTGAAAGCCACATCCAAGAAGGTAAAGATTACACATGAGCAGATGAGGAAATCATAGAGACCACTTTAATCTGATGTTGATAGGTGGTGGAGGCCTTTGGAGTTCATGGTTGAAGACCATGTATTAAGATATATTTCACCTCTCAATTGATTATAGTGATCTGGCAGTTATGACATGCTTTCTCGAAGGTTCATCATCAATTTAATAATACCATATAAAATTTTCAAGCTGGAATACCACTTAGTTGTACATTATTAGTTATATTAGGTAAATTATATCTTCCATGTGTTGCGGTTTAGGTAGTATGTGTTTGACGCATCACACGTTATCTACTGGAGAAATCTAGACATCATGGAAAGAGTGAAATTTTTTATTTTACAAATTATTTATTGAGGATTTTTATTAGAATATACCTCATGGGAGATCAATTCATTTAGTTCATGTTTGGAGGAATCACATGAATCTTTAGGAGAGCACATGGGAGTGAGAAGTTCAAATTAATTCTCAGTGCTGTAATATTTTTACGTAGACCATGTTTTTCATTTTTGGAGATGAAAATATCTAGGGTGGGGAGAATTTAATGCCTCTTATTTTCTTTCTATTATTTATAGATATTATATGGATTATTTTGAATACTAGGAACTGAGACGATGTGTAATTTCAAGGCATAGTGTTCCAGGAATAGTTGTCTCAAATATAATAAATATATTATATATAAATGCACACATATTTCCTAAAAAATTTTTATAACATATAAATTAGTGTCTTTATCAGAAATATGAGGCTACCATTTATTTCAAAATTCTTGTTTTACCCTATTCACAACGTAACATTAATCGGCATGGTTTGTTTATGTGAAAGTAAAACCATGAATAGAATTGAATAAAATAGTTTATTTTTTCATTTTTGTTGATTAAACTATTAAAAATGACTAAATATGTTGTTATTTATGAATTATAATAAATCTAGATACAAATAGAATCATTAGATGGCCACTATATAGTGCATTGGAAAATTATCACAGGTGAACGGCGATTGTATCGTGGACCGACAATTAATGCACCATAGATTCAAAGGATCTCACAAACCCCAATGGTACAACAAAATTATTTTTCATTGATAGATACAAGTCGAGGTAGGGTGGGTGTTTTTATTTTATTCTTCACCATTATTGATTTCTAAAATGAACACAAATCAATCAATGGAAAAATTGATATGTGCTTCGATTGTTTTGCAGAATGGGTTTATATTGTGGGGTTTTAATGGGAAAATATTTTTTATTTATTGAATATTAATTTTTCAATATAACTAAAATAAATTTCCATTAACATGAAAATTTATGGAATATTGTTCCTCAATTTTATCTTGTTATTTTCTCCCATATTTTATCATTCTTCGTGGACATTCTGTGATTGGTTTGTGACTCGACATATCCCAATCAATCAAATTTTTTGCACCTGGATCATTGAAAGATGATCCAAAATCATATATCTAGGAATTAAAAAAATGTGATATTAGTGCGGCAATGGATACATATCAATTTAGAATGTAGTGTACTTTTGGTCTCACAGTCTTCGACATTATTTGTAAGAGAATGAAGAACAACATATATATTGGTTTACAGAACTGATTTAACACCAAAATAATTTGTTGTAGTGATGGTGAAGAACGAGTGAGAAGACCCATGATTTTTGGCCTGATTGGAGTTTATATCTGATTCTGAAGTGTTGTGGGGGAATGTGGAAGTATGAATAACAATTTCAGGAAAAAACCAATCAACACAGTTTGTAATCTAGTAATAAATTGTGTGTGCACCGAGTGACTGCTAGGATATTTAGAAGAATCTAAGCATCACAGGACATGTTACCCCTATCAAAATAAATGTGGTCCCTCCTTGGTGTACTAGGTGTGTAATTAAAAAAGTGCATGGACACAGGGTGGAGTACACAATCTCCCTACATGGACATGGAATGATGACACAAGCTGTTTACATAGGCTAGACTCGGGATAAAGGAACACTGAGTGTGTAAACCCTACTAAAAACCGTGTAATAAATTATAAATGTCATTGATCTCTTGTATGATATATCATTGATATATTCCATTATGGTTTGTTCCACTTATCCTTTCATTTATGTTTTTAAAGGAATCCTCTCCTAATTCTAGGACTATGATCCCTTTTTCAGGACATCATGGATTAAGTGGTTGGAATCCCTTCGAGAGGCCCGAAGTGAGATACTCTATTCATCTTTGTGACCTAGGTGGAGTAATTGGTATCTACGTATCCCACAATACATGGGAAATAATCCTATACATAATGGGATAATACAAATGGATTTGATGGTATCACCCCATGGTGTTGACTAATACTAATCTATGTATCATATTCATTTCTGAAGATCATCATTTTCTTTCTCATAATGAGACCCAAAGAGTAGTGCCTCTCGGATAGATATTGTTAGTGCAATATGACTCCGGAGTGCGTTCTCCCCAATGAGTGTTTTCTGGAATATTGGATCTTTAATCCTAGGATCGAATACTATGTTTGAGACTTACCTACAGACTATCTGTATTTGATGAGTATATCTGGATATTTAATTTATAAGTATTGTATAAATTTACCTATGTATAGCTGACTATATATAGATAGTTTCATGTTTTTTGGTTTTTATTGTTCTTACTGGGTGTTTTTATACTCAACTATGCATGGTATTTTCTTGAAAATATCATGTCATATATAGATGATCAACCCTTTTGATAGTCCGAGGTAGAAAATGACCAAATGGTTCTTTGTGATACTTGACATACTGAGGTTAGTTCATACAAATTTCGATAGCAGTCCTAGAATGTACTTTCAGGATTTACTTGTGTTATAGAATCATTGTGGTGTGATTTTATTTGGACCTGTTTGCTTTCTTTAACTTCCTTTTTTACTCTTGTTACAACATATAATTGTATTTACGATTTGTTTTCAGTTTTTTTATATTTTGGAATTTTATAGGCTTGGATATTTGTGTGTCATTATAGGTACTTCGACTAAGGCCCCCATGTCAGTGTTATGACTTCTCAGTACTAGTTCCCTACCCTAGGCCTATAGGACGTGGTCTAGGGGAGTCACCGAATATTACTCATTGGGTCTGGTTGTGAAATTATTCACCTCGAAATTCAATTGCATAAATCCCCAAAAATGGGTTTCTATGAATTTGGAATTATGTTCAACCACAAACTCATAATCCCATGATTGTATCCATAACTCTTATGTTAATCTAATATTAAGGCAACTATGTTTCCAAAAATTTAAAAAAAATCATAATATGTTCAGGGAAATTATAAAAAAAATACCAAGTGTAAAAATAATCTTACATCATTACTATTGACTCCCAATTCATAAATAGTACAACACATTTACATCAATGATTCAATATAATAGTGTACACTACCTGTCCTAGGTTTTAAACATTAGTTTTTTTGAATTAACTCAAATTATTCCAAAGATCCCCACATGTTAGATATTGAATTCCATGGGAATTTGTGCTCTATGACCAACATTTCAACATAGAATACATCTTCCCGTCCATTTAATATATTCTCCTATGTTCTTATTTCCACCTTATCAACATATAAGAATCTAAAAAATCATTCCTCTATGTTAATTTCCACAAGAATTTTTATAAAATAGAATACTCCTCTTATTTATATTGTTATGAATCATAGCAATGTTCACATTGTTAATCATATATCATGAAAAATGATCAATAATAATAAAAATATCATTCTTTATAGGTATAATTCAATTGGGACTCTTATAATCACTGAAGTGTCTATCACATGAGTTGTTAACATAATTATTCCTGGTTCAATCCATTTACTGAATCAACAATACATACTATGAGAAATAATAATCATAGTGGGAAAAAACAAAATCATGAAAAATTATTATAGGATTTCTACATCTTCAAACCATGTTTTCAATCTAAGACACCTTATGATTAACCTAGGTCATTAGTGGTCATCATCTATTCAAATCATTCATGCTGGTTCAAAAATAGTTTTTTAATTACCAAATCATATACCCCGATATTGTCTAAGTAGACGTACAGTAAGGCTCATTGTCGTTTCTTAGAAAACACATGAGACTAGGAAAACATACCTTTTTTATAGTTATTGAGCATAGGTATATATGTTACAAAACCATTTACACTTGTAGTATCCAGATAGGAATTTTATAATATGGAATCCACTTTACTTAATACATCACCATGATTGTAGGATGATTTTCAATTATTCTCATATCCTGAAACTCATACCTTGGTTTATCACTAATTTTTTATCAATCCAGTTCCAACAGATTACAAAATTGTTCCTTTGATACCAACTATAATGACCTAATCCTTTGAAACATAATATTACACAATTTTGAAAAATAAATATACAATATTTACAATTCATGTATTGGAAAGGCCTAGTTTATTTTTGAAGACAACATTTTTAATATATAAAACAATGATTTATTATTTTATATTCCCTATTGAGCTCATAAAATCCATTCAATCTCCTAAATAATCATGGGATTCCCTTGGGAATACATAGAAAACGGGGTGACCCAAAAACCTAGAAAGGTAATAAAAATGATAAAGAATCATAACATATGAATCAACGGTATAACATGAGAACATAAAATATAAGAATAAAAATATTCACATTGAAGAATAACATAAATAACATTGTATAATAAGATTATTTCTTCATATGAAATGTGGAAGAAAAATAATGTGTTAAATACACATATGTAAATGATTTCTTCCAAGAAAAAATCATATGATTAGAAGAGTACCATAAGGTATTATGTTCTCTTCATAATCCCATAAATTATGTCCAATGAGACAAAAAAAATTCCGATTGCTTTGGAGAACTATATAATTTGAGGCCAACCAATTACTTTAGTTTCACGTATGTTCATATACATGCCACATACGGATATCAATCATATGTAATGAACAAAATGATTTTCCATGGAATGGAAAGGGTATGAATTTTTTTAATATAATGTTTAAATTAAATTTCATATTTATGGAATTAGATAAATTATCATAAGGCATGTCATACCCCATCAATGTAAGAGAGAATAAACTAGGAATATTTGTTAGAGACATATATAAATACTTTAGAGGAAATAAATATCATTAAATTTTTATTCATTGATTAAAATATTTTTAAAATTATTATAAATGTTCATGACGAACATAAGTATTTGTAAAATGGTATTATTATAAACATTGAGTGGTCAAGATGATGGAAGTGTTATATTCCTTTGGAATACATCATAAAGAAAATATTTCATTAAAAAATGATTGATAAGTACACAATTAACTTATTTAAAAATTGTTAGAAATAATAATTTATAAAAAAAATAAAAATATAATTAACGGTAAAAATGAAATTAAAAAATTACTGTGAATTTGTTTATAAAAACAATGAATTTAAAGAAAAAATATATTCAACCGAAGAGTTAAAATATGTCAGATATTCTAAAAAACACATTCTTAATATTGTTAATTTCCAAATAGATGTAATGGTGTTTTATAATTAAAAATTCATGTATAACTATATTGGAATAAAATTTAACTTTTCTATTATTTTATGATGAAAAAAATTCCTTCTATATAAATTCAAGCATAAGAAATCACTATTTAAATGAGATTGAAACATAAATAATACCATCTTTGGTTACATCAGAATCATAACATACCATGAATGAGGTATATTAATTTTAACTTTAAAAAACATGATTATGGAAGGATTGATGATTTTGTATGTAAATGGACATTATATACACCATTAAAAATAAGTTTGGTTCAAAAAAGAACATGATTCTCATAGAGGGATGTTTGAGATGAAACCCTTACATTGTTCATATCATTGAGGTGAGAGTTTAGGAATTGGACAATTTTGTGTAAATAACATAGATAAGAAAATATATTATAAATAAAATATAAACTAATCAAGAATCGTTTCACACATAATCCATACATAATATAATCAAAGAATGTAGATATATAACCCAATGACTGAAGAACGAGTTAAACACCCCATTACCTCCCACATCAATTTAGGTTAGGGAGCATTAACGTCATGTATAGTGGTTTTAAACATGTTATTAACTTCTACAATATTCATTTTATTATTTATAATTTCATAAATTATCCTTTTATAACATTGTATTACAATTTTGTTAATATTGGTTAATTATCACAATTTTCTAGTTTTAAATATCATTGTTTTCTCCTATACGTTTCCACATGAAGATTCCAGATCTGGAACATATGTAATATTTATTCCATATAATTAATAATATTAATATTGGATTTATAATTTTTTTCATTAGATATAACTTTTAAATAATCCATGAATTTTGAACAAGGAGAATAAATCACAATGCTTCATGGAGATTGCAGGTCGCATGTACACGCGAGAGACATTATCATTTCTTTAACGCTTGAAAGGGTAAAGAAGTGGAATGTTTATTAATTTTATATATTCAATAAAATTATATATATATAATATATAATTATTAAATTTCTCTTTTTTTACCTTCCACGTAAACCATTAGTGAATAACGAATCCCATAATTTCGCGATATCGTAGTATATTTTACACACAAACAACATTACTATTTATTAAATGGAGGAAAATGTAAGAAATTATATTATATATTAATTTTCAATAATTATTAATATGTAGTTAATATAATGTAAAAAATTCAAATTAATATTTATTTCCATCAATGTAAACTTCAAGTGATAAATGAATCACATCACATCGATAGGAGGCAGTCTGTCATCTTCATGGGAAACATTATCATATACTGTGAAAAATGGAAATTAAGAATGTATAAATAATATTATTTTTAAACAGTTATTATTATATAATAATATATATATATATTAAATAAATAATTATATTCATCCATGAGATCTAGTGTTTCAAAAATAATTATATCGGTTCGCAAGATGGTTGTCCATCGTACACAAGATTAATGGTTTCATTTGCCATTTCTGGGTAGAGGATATTATTTTATGTCATGAACATAACATAAAAAATATAGTTTTTCATTATATACTGATTTTTTATATTATCATAGAATAATTATATTTTAATGTGGAGGAAGAGGAAATAAAATAAAATACTTAGTAAAGGACGTCACCTCTTCTTTAGTAAACTTCTTCTCGTAAAAAATGATTTCTATGATGGAATTATAAAAAAATAATGGATTATATTACAAGGGTAGTGATTTTTGTAATTTATTTGGGTATTTATTTTGAGAACAAATTGGTTTTTTATGTGTTTAAAGAATAAGAGAGGGGTTTCCTTTTATATGTCTGGGAGATGACACATCTCAAATTTTTTAAAAAGGAATATTCCCAAAATCATTTTTATCATGTGAAACTAATAAACGAATTTGACCATTTCAAATCCTTATATGACATTATGTCTAAATAATACCATAAAATATTAATTAGGAAATTTCTATCATTTGTATCCCTTATCATTTTAGTTTAAACCACGGTAAACCCGTTTTTACCTTAACCGTGGTAAATAATATTTCATGTTTTCACAATAAATTATTGTAAAAAATTATTTTGACCATATTATATAATATAAATATTTTTATTCAATATATTTTATCCATTTTACTTAATTAAATTCACGTATATGTTAGAATAAAATTTCAATTTCAATCTACACACATATCAAAAAAATAATTTTTAAGAAATGAATTTTATGTAAAATGTATTCTCATTTTAAATATATGATATGAAATAATAATTAAATTAATTTAAATTAATATTTATACATATATGATCTATAAATTTAATTTAAATCTGTCCTCTTTATGGGTTACATTAATTATTTAAAATGGTTAAACATTTCACTGTTTGATACAGCTTCAAGAAAAAAAATTGTTTTAGAGACTAAATATAATCATTAAATAAAATATTTTATAAAGATGAGTTAAATTTAATTAATTATGTTTGATATATCTAAATAATTTATATCATAATTTTAAAAAGATTTAAATTGATAATGTAAAGTAATTTTTTAAAAGGACGTTATAATTTTATAATAATTAGTATTTTTTACTATTCATATTAAACACAACATTTTCTAGAAAATAAAAAAAATTAACCATATGATAATATCAAAATTATTATTTCATAAATGAATTTATTTTCAAATAAATTTTCTAAAATTGCGAAAAATTGATTTCAAATTACATGTACAAGGTGTGACTAAACAACATTTTAGAAAAATACATTTTTTAGTGAAGATTTAATTTTCTTTCCAAATGTGTTTTTTAATTTATAATCTATAAATAACCATTTTATTTACATTATAAATTTATATACCTTATAATTTCACAATTTATTTATTATTATTATTACCCTTCTGATTTAATGGAACGGTTATATTATATGTGATTAAATATTAATATTTTAATATAGTCTGATGTTTCTTTTAATCCCGAGGTATCATGCATAGAATGATAACGATGTGATAGAATTTATCTAAAAATAAATATATCATAAAGACATCAGTGTCAAATTATCTTTTAATCTTGGTGTTTTTATAATATATTTTGTTCCACAAGATGTTCATATTTTAAAATCTCGGGGTGGGGGGTTACTTTGTTGGTTAGGTAAATTGTGGCCTCTATGACTTGAATTGCAATGAGGAATGAATGATATGATGAGGATATCCATTGTTAATGACTAAATAGAAACATTTATTTTTCCCTAGATGGGATATATGAAGTGACTAATGTGGTTTTATATCAATATACGAGATTCCTATACAATGTATTGATAGATGGGTATTAAAAATTAGGAAACCCAAGGTGGGATGGTGAAAATAAATAGGATGGTAAACTAGATATTGGTCACTTAATGTTCCACACCACTATTAATTCAGTAAATATACTTGGATTATTACTGTAGTGGGGGTGTAATATTAGAAATTGGTTCTTATAGCTGATCACAAATGCCCAACTAATGAAAGAGGAATAGAATGTAATACAATGATGCCCTGGAGGAATCGACATAATCCCATAAGATGTGTTATTTATTGTCAAATAGATCTGAACATGGAGTATATTGGATCATATGTTCATAAAACATTGAAAAAAGTAGGAGATAGTCTACCTAGAAAGGGTGAAGCAAACCCAAAATGATTGAGAATCACCAATGGTAGTTTAGATAGAATTAGAGGGGATTCCTCGCAGATTGTTGTCATGATTCCTAGACTATGTGAGGATTCATTTCACATCATTCCTAGAAGAAAAAGATATTTTTATTTAAAATATTTTACGAAATATTGTCTTTTATATATTTTATGAAAATATACCTGGGACTGCATAGGGGATTTAGGGTTTCTATATTGAAAAAGGGGAAACCTAACAAGAAATACGATCCTACATGCTAATATAGATATCCTTAAAGATGATCACATAATGTATATGGTCATGATGATTTAACCATGGACATTAGATTAGGGTTATGGAACACTGTCCATCACATTAGATAGTAATTTCTTCTTGACCTCAGTTTATAAAGGCAACTTGATTACAGAATAAAATGATCATATGAGATAAAAGCTACCTAGAATTTTTATTTCAACCCATGATAAGAGATATGAACATAATTATATATCCTATAAGATAGGCATCAATCCACATATAGTTCTCCAATATTTAATATACTTATACAAATTAGGCTTAGGTATAGTAGGGGAGAAAAATGTATTGATTCTAAGGTGCGTAAAAATGATGAAAACAATATATAAATTTGGTAAGGCCTCCTCACCATAACATAAAAAAAATATGGCATGTTCATGTATTCCTTGTATACAAAAGATCACTAAATTGAGGTTTTATCCTATGATTGGATTGAAAAGGGCCTTCAAAATTAGTCAAAAGAGGTGATTCAGTGATAAAATATAATGGTTCAGGAGTTTTTAGTTGGTCCATGTATGGAAAATTTGGACATAACTATATATCACATGGACTGGGAATAAACCAACATAGAGTCATTGAAAAGTTATATTGTGTGTGAATAACACCGATAGGGTTGTCCACTCTATAGAGAACCAAAATATGACACAATTATTAGTTATATGATTTTTATGTACCATGTACTTTAACATGTGGTTGTATGGATATTAATAAAACATTTTAGAGTCATATGGTAAGGAGGGTATGCTATTGACTTTGAAGTCATACAATCAGGATTAATGAGAATTCACTTCTATTAAGGTTGATATATCTCAATGATATTGGTGAAATGATTATACAAATACTATAAGACCATGTGAGCCATGTTTTCTATGAAAAACAAGAAGATAAAATAACTTAATTTACTCATATTTTATTTCCATATTGGGATTTACGGGTTAGGGTAAGAATGCCACATTGAATACAAAAAAAAAGTCATGATGATGAGGAGAACGATTGGGTGTTAATCATATAACAGTCTCACATTGATATTGGAATAAAAATCATGAGATGGTAGAACCATAGGAGTTAATATATCATTTGAAATATGTTTCGTAAATGAAGGACATGTAATAACTTATAAGATAAAAATTGCAATGTTTTTGAAACATGTGCTGAAAATTACCATTAAATAAGTAAGAAACAATAGCTATAATTTTGTGTTGTTATGAATGATGAAATTCATGTTTATTTTGACCACCAAAAACATTCAAATAGCTGGATCCACAATTTCTCTATGAGGATGGTCATATCAGGGATGTGTACCCTCTATAAAAGGTGGTCCAATACTGGGGATCTATTTCATCACCCAAAGGGTGACTTTTTTTAAATAAATTATCAATAATGCACTTCAAAAAATTGGGACTCAAAGTGTGGGGGTATAGAAAATAATGATTTTAATTTGGAGGCATAATAAATAGAGTGATATACTATCATGTACTAGGTAGTCAAATGGTGAGAACATGGACTAATGGAGTGTCAAACCCATGGGAGACACATGTAGGGTTTAACCTTTCTTTTTGAAGGACTATATTATTCCTTGATTAATCGTAGTTTATGTCAATATATAAAATACCATGGTATACAAAAAATTTATGGTTATAGAACTTGGGCAGGATGGCCTACATGATGTATCCCACATAGACCTGGGTAAGGTGAACCCTATGTGAATTAAGGGGATGGAAGTCAATATAGATGACCTAAAACATGCATTCATATGGATTGAGGTTGTTATTATTGGACAATTGGTGAGGATTTATACATAGTAAAATAGTAGAGGTAAACCTGGAATGAATTTGAAATACCACATTTTATAACAAAAAAATAAAGGACGAATACACAGATATTGAGGTAATGATGCACGAGCTCGTTTAAATTCATTGAACATTAACCATTAATAGTTCCTTTTATTGTCATGAAACTAGGAATCAAGGGGTGATATGTTATACATAGAAATGGGGGACTAGGTTATCCCAAAAATATTTTACTGATTCGAAGGAAAATTAATGGTCATCCTATTGGAATATTCCAATAGTTTAAAGTCACGATTCTTGGACCATTTTGATAAAGATTAAGATCAAAAATCATAGTTCCTATACTTGGATAAAGAAAACATCTCCGGGCCTAGAAAGTAAATGGGGAACCCAATGGAGGTATTTATTACCCTAAAAAGATTGGCGTGATATAAGACTTGTTTTTAAAATCAAGATAGGTGACTGGGATTTCACTACATATAAGAAGGAATGTGAATCAATCCAAACACATTCAATTAGGGTGAGAGACTTTTAAAAAAATTCTTATGTATAGAAGAGGGTAAGGAAAGGGTTATGTTTTATTTTTATGAATGGATTACTTAAACCTATCGAGGATTAGAAAAGGTAGCATACATGGGATTTATGGGTAAATGCATGTAATGTTTGTGGTGGGTCAAAAGAAAGAGGATACAGTGTAACTATATATCTTATAGAGGGGAATCAATCCACATATAGTACATTTAAGAAGATATGGTGGGTGACCAACACTAGAGTAAAATATTGGAATCCTCTAGGATAAAAACATTATTACACATATATAGATTAATGATAATACAAAAATAAGATAGTTATATAAATTAAGTTCGTGAAACAATGAATAATTCTACATAGTTAAAAATAATATGTAATGGTCTATATAAAAGGAAGTTTAAATTCATGTTGCCATTAAATTTTCTACGGAGTAAAGAGTCGTGTTAAATATAGTAGATTTGTATTTAGATTATCATCATAAAATTTGGATGTGATTATTTTAATATTATATTTTTTATTTGGGGGCTTATTTCATACAGATTTATATCATATGACAATGTGATACAAAGAAAGAGGATATAAAATTGGGACAATAACCAAATGTGAATTTATATAAATTACTTCCCTTTGATCATTATATTAGTGGATGCTGTGATTCACTCTCCATACATTTGTGATAAATCCATACAACATATTGTAGTAAACCTTGTTAATGGAAAAGAGGTCATAAAATTTAACAACCATTCATTTTTTCTATCAATGAAAAAACAAAATTAACATTCATGAATAAGTAATTGTTATCCTTTTTATTGAAAAATTAGGATACTAGATTCTAAGGGACCCCAAGATTATGTAGCAATTCGATCAGGTTTTCATAAAAGGGTCTTCATCTCATATAGAATGAAATGGGAACTTTTTTCTTGAATAAAATTATCATATATGTATTTCCTAAGAAATTGTAGTTGAATCTCGATGATAAGTACTTATTTTTTTTCATACATAGAGGAATATTAAGTATCCTAGGCAGAAGACCAAGTTTTCATTCAATATATCCACAAAGAATTGGAGACCAGGGTAGGCAACCTAATGATTTCTTATCCACCATCTTCTATAGAATTTTGGACTTCACATTATTGAATACCTCAATTTTTCCATTCTCCCATTCAATATAGTGTATTGAATAGTTTAATGACATGATATAATTGTTAAATACATTCTTAAACTCAATGTATTAGACTAATTTTAATGTGTATGTGAGAATTGTGTGGGGGTTAAGAAATCAATTAATGTTGTGGTATATCAATAACATGATCATAGAACTTGTTTTATACTATTTTAGGGGAAAAATTCGACCCATTTAGAAAAGAAATTGGATGTAGTTAGAATAATAAGGAACTTTCATATTTTTTTTGTAGGTAGGGACCCATGATTTAAATTAGTTATAAATTTGTTTCCAGAATACTTGAAATTGTGGAGAAATTATAGATGTTAATGCATTGTTTATTCCTTAAACGATCATGCACATAACTTCATAATGGGTTTCTTGTAGTAATGAACCATGGTAATCTAAATGTTGAACAATATTTAGATATAGTGGTAGAGAATTAATAATGACATATGAGTACCACAAATCCTAATTTGAACCTCCTATGAAAAATGATTAATTTCAGTTCCTTTATGTTGTTAATGAATAATTCTATCAATGTTTCACATGTATATGTCTCTCTCTATGTTGGGAGAAACAAGAAGGATGAAAATCACTTTTTTTTTATGGATTTTTACAATTTCAGTACAACATGATTATAGAATTACATTTTTTAGGAACACAAAAAAAGAAGTTATTCCATGAAATACTTTGTTAACAGAAAGGAGTTGTAGGAGCCCTAAATGACAAAATATAATAACGATTTGATTAATTTCTTGTCCCACACTATTATAAACAGTGGTGGGAATAAAATTCTAATACACTACATTAATAAAAATTCTATCCTATTCTTGATTAGAAATAGATCTGGAAATTTTTTTTAAGGGTTCTGGACAATCATTATAGGGATTTACGAAATGATCCAATTTTTCTATAGAGGGAACATTAGACAACAACTCATGGGTATGATCATGGAAGTGGATGGTCTCTTTTTTATTAAAATCATAATAACCATTAATTATGAGGATGAAATACTCGGAGTGGTAATTAATTTGAAATTGAGGGACCTAAATCTCATGGAAAAACTCAAGACTTGTGATGAACAGATGATATTAAAACACATTTATGTACTATTTCTATGAATAGTTTAATGTGTGTGGCATGTGGGATCATAATGGATTATCTGTGTACGGGGCCCCATATGGCTCCATTTTCTCCCAGAGTGTCCTCTCAAGCATGATTCTTCCCCACATAGGGTCCGTCCCCCTTGTTTGGATCAGCTCGTCTCCTCTTCCTGTTTCCTTTCTACGCAACTCTCAACCCCAGCTTTCTGATGCAGTTTCATCCTCCTCAGTTGTTTCTCCCAGCTTCAGTGTCCTTCCACCCCTTCGCCTTCTTCTCTTTTCATCCTCGGTGCTCCTGCCTTTTTTTCTGTTGCTGAGTCTTGCGGCATTCTTATTTCTTCTTCGTTTATTTTTTCTAGTTCCATTCTGTCATTTGTATTTTGTTGATTCGTGGCTTCCTTACTCTCACTCTTCTGCTCTTATCACCAGAATATTCTAGCTAATCCCTATCTTGGTTTATCACTAAGGAACTCTGGTGGTTTGGGAATGTGTTGGTGTGAGGATCGATAGATTTCCCCTTCTCGTTCTCCCTCCTCTTCTCTGACTCCCATCTTCTTATGCTTTCCCTCATTTCGGGTCAGTATGAGGGTGTTGCGGTAGTTTTGGGATGGTGTTGGTGGTTTCAAGATGGAGGGGGCTCGTCTCGGCTGGAGAAATCTAATTATTTGGATTCCATTTTATTTAGATGGTTCGCAGTATCCTTTTTCAGTGGTTTCTTCCCAGTGATGTCATTGTATTCTTCCAATACTTTTACATGTTATCCATTGGCGTTGCGTCTAATTTTCAGAGATTCTGGATCGTTGATGATGTTTTTTGTTTGGTTGATGGTGGTGGCTTCATCGTGGCTCACTGTGATGATCTTCTCCACTCTCACGCTACTCTGGCTACCTGTTTCATTGATCCTATCCAGGTCGGTTGTGTGTGATGACTCCCTCGGCGACTGTGGGATGTGTTCATGTGAGTGGGTCGGTGTTCTAGAGGCATGAATGTGAATGCCTTCTACCTTTTCTGGGCTCATTTTGTATTGGTTATCTATTCTTATTGATTATGTTCAAGGTGACTTCAGTTCGTCTTTGGTATCGACAATGGTTGTGAGATGTGTTTTTACTCGTATGTGGGATCTTCTGACGGCGTGGTGTGTGAGGGTGATGACGATTTTATCCTCGAGGTGCAGATGTCGCCTGATAGCCGTTAACTGTAAGGAGTCAGTGATGAGATGGGTGCTCCTGTTGGTTCGACGATCGAAGTTCCTATGACTCGCACGGTTCGAGGATCTTCTTTTCAAGGTGGTGCGACAATGCTCTGTTTGAATGTTGCCATTTGAATTTTCAATTAAAAGGTATTTCATGGTTGGATTCTTTGATTTTTCCGTGGGCTCGAGGTTGTTCCCATTTAATGTCATATGTGTGATCTTTTCTTTTTCTTTTTCGCTGGTTTTTTTAGGTTTGAATTTGACTGTGAGGTTCCCACTATTACAAAAAGTGGTTTATTCAGAAAATAAAAAAAAGGTATTTGGAGGTGTGTTGCAGGGGGGACCTATGAGGTATTGATAAAGGAAACACTAATACAACACTATTTATATAAGGGTTTCATATCATTCTATTAGATATAAATTTTTATATATTTTTTATTTGAATTATCATGTATGGTTTAGTTTTATCGATGGAGAGAATAGACTCTTTAGTGATGTGGTAATCCATAAGAATATCATATGGGTTTGAGTGTCTGGTATGAAAATCATCCACAACATTTCCTTCAAATTATTTTTATTCAATGAAAAAAATTTCATAATGATGATTGATTAATACAAATGTTTCTAATATTCTAGTTGGTGTGGGATGTTTGAGTATATACATCAGTAGGTGAATGTGGTAGATTATTTGGAACTCTTGATGTTAGAAATATTAATGAATATTTTTGACAATCAGAACTAAGGAACGATCATTTCTCAAGAAGGTAGAATATGTTTCCTTAGTTTGTATGACTATGTATCTATGGTATTACATAATTTTCCTTTTACCCTTATTATTCTATAATTTCATGAGAGTACCGAGGCATTACTCTAAAGGTGACATGTAGAAGAAAAATGGTGTCCTCTAGATAGGTGGAATTAGAAATGGGTGAAATTTAAATACTTCTTGATGTCAATAACTTAACATCTTAATTATTAATCCCATATGTATGTGATGATTTAATTTATAATCATTGATAAGGGATTTAATTTTACTACCTATGGGTGAAAAAACCCTGGATACAAACCAGCTTCCCTTGATAGCCTCATATATCTCAAAAATTTAATATATAGTGAATTTAAATTTTGTGGTTAATGTTATCTAAGTAAATAATAATTCCATTATATTATTCAATAAAATATATATTTCACTAGGCTTTCTCCGAATTTTCACTTTAAGGCGGACATCTTCTTATTATGGGGCATGAATCCTTCGAAAAACATTCTTATGATCCTTGGGATGGTTCTAATGTTTGTTGTATTCAACGACTTGGTCATATAAATTGAACTTATCCCTCATTATATATAGTGGATTGTATATTTGATTAATCAATTAGTGGTATTTAACACCATCATTCTTCCATATGATGGGAATCACCCAATAACAATTTATTCTCTTAGGTCCTATAAATATAGTACCCTCATTGTCTTGGTTAAAAATCTAAATTTTATTATATCGAAACTATTTTTTAATCAAATAAGAGAAATGGGATTTTGATGGTTTCAGCAATCAACAACTCCATGATTAGAAAATATATGTTATCCTTTAGGAAGAAAATTATGATACCAGTTGTTGATAAGGACTCTATCATCTATATTCTTCTTCATAAATGGGATAATGTTGGCTAACCAACATGGTAAATGAACTACCATTATTAATTATTCGTTGTTCTTCCTATTAGCCTCTTCCATGACCTTGGAAAAATTCGATGGGTGAATTTTTCTAGGAACTTATTTGTGATAATATTTTCGATTGGGAAGTATAATATGGTGTAAAATGACTTGGCAATTAAGCCATATTACCTAAAATTAATATAAAAATAAAACATATATGGATCCAAAACAAAATATAATAATATTTCAATGGTTGCATGATGAAACTAAAAATTATATGAATTTGGACATTCTATGTTTTGAGATTCATCTATATCATATTAAAAATGGATTTGGACACTTATTCATAATAATTGGTAGGGGATTAGTACAATTACACTTCAATAAATGTATATGGACAGATTGTTTGAGAGTTATCTTAAAGAAAACCTTTTGAGAAATTTGAATCACTTTATGATATGGGGTTTAATATTTACAATTAGGTTATTTTGTCTCTAGAATTTTATTAGAATCACATTCATATCTCTTTAGATCCAATAGACCATGTTGATAAATGCCAGAGATCATAACCCATGCGGCCTTCACTAGAATATGCTTCTTGTGATGATACCACCAATTGGTTTATCATAATATATGGTATTCATAGTGGATGTTTCCATTGGTAGGAATATAATAGACTTCTTAGTGAAAATGAGAGTTGGATTTCACATTATTAGATTCATATGTCCCTCATTTGAGTATTAAGGGATCTGAATCCACTCATCTATCATAGTTTTGGGGAAATATTTAATCATTTTAGTGGTTATTAATTCTATAAGATGGATAACTAATAGAAAAATAATTTTAAAGTAATGTTATAGATTTTTCAAGGTGGTTTCAAAATCATTTTGGCTATTCAGAATCATATATCTTTTGAAATCAAGATAGTTTCCATCCATTTTATTACAGAACATCAAGGATACAATTTCAAATGATTCAATGGGACTAGAATCACAATAAAGCACCCCAGTTAGACTTCTATGTAAATTTTTTAGGAACATATGATTAGAAGGTGGAAAAGTATACATATATGTGGATCCAACACCTTCCCATTAAGATGTTGAAAAAATAATATAGTAGGATAATATAAAATTTTGTATTGGATACCAAATCCCACAACTGGGACTTCTATTGGCTTTTATAAGGATGTTTCTATTCGTATATATCCTAACAATTATTTTTTTACATTACAAAAGATCAACCTCCATATACCCCATATTAAAAAGTGTATGGGTCATGAGGGGATTAATCCTAGATCTTATATCCACCAGACACTAGTAGGTATTGATGGTGGTGAGCTTCCCTTAAAAGTAGATGGGGTGTATGTGAACCTCTATTGTATTTCACTAATCTACCCTAATGATGTATATGGTGGCCTAATAAACCCCATTCATACCTTACTATAAATTGTAGATTTCCATGGAAAATACTTCAACATTGAATGTATAAGGCCTATTTAGGGACTTGATGAGGGACTCATGAAGAACCATTGATAGGAGGAGTGTTTCCAAGATTGAGAGCCACGTCAGGAAATTAATTTATTACTATATAACATCATAAAAACCATCTATGGAAATATTTTTTCTCCCAATAGTCCATTCATTTAATTTAATCATAGAGGTCCCTCCTGGTTGGTGTGGTAGAAATTTAATTGAACAACACAAAGTCAAATGAAAAATGGATGGCCATCAATGAGTCTAATATTAAACAAATATAAAATTTTATAGAAATACAATAGAGGATTCTAGTAAGTATTTTTTTATTTATAAAAAATAAATGATTACCTTATTTTCTAGGAATGGTATACAATGTTTTATAATATTTAAACTTCTGTATTGTTCCTTCACATCAAATGTTTTCCTTTGGGTCGAGATTATTAGTGAGGGGACATAGGACCTAACATGCGTGATTTAACACTAGTCTCGTTATGGTGATTCACCAACCTAATTATGTTGATAGTGGAAAACTAACTCTCCTTATTATACGATACCCCTAGAGTAAGAAGATTAAAGTAACTTCCTCATAATTCATTATGAATCATGTCTATGAGAGTGAACACTATCTTTATCATGGGTAGGGGACCTTTATATAACTTGATATACTAACATCAGTTTCATCATGAATTATAAGGTTATAATGTTTATGGTATTTCTGGATAGGATGAGCTGGTGGGGGGTTATTTTTTACTAAACAATGATTTACTAATCACTTGGGATTGAGTAATCATGTTTTGATCTAGTCACCCATCAAACGTTTTTTCTATATTAGTCAAGACATGATGCAAATTCATATTGTTCAGGTCATCATCATGAATGATGGGAATTTAGTAGATATTTACTAGAGGATTTCCCCGTTCAACTATGTCACATTCTACCATTCCATGGGGCCCATCCTAGATGATAATGCACACTTGTATGAGGTGTCACATGAAACTATATTCAGGGAAATATTTGGGATGATTCTTTGACTCATCGTATTGAAACATAATGATATCTAAGATAAGTAAAAGGTTATTATACTTTAAATAGATAAATTGTCCATAAAACAATTAATCCATAAGTGATTATACCTTTTACTTATTGTCTATAAAGGGTATATCATGTTGAATTTGTGTTGGTACCTAAGTAATTTACAAAATCTGATCATGTTCATAATGAGGCATTTATTATGGGGCCTCCTAAATTAATATTTCTTATGGGGTAATATCTTGTATCTAAACATCCATTTATAATATTCTTTTATTTCATTTAGGTGAAGGAGGTTTTGTATGAGTCCTTTTATTATTTAATTTCATGTACTTTTATATATGTTATGCTTTGTTACAGAATTCATAGAATATTCAACAGGTAGTATAGGTTGATGAATTTCAGGAATATATTATCCAAGACATTTTTCATTCAATTTACCAAAAATATCTTCTATGAAATATGGACATTAAGGTAGAATGACCGGCCATTTATTGAAATGATAATGTTCGAGAAACATTCATTCTCCCATTTTTCCCATTAATTGTTCATTATTCTAATCCTATGAGTGATAGATCAGATCTAGTAGTTGTATTTCATGAAATGATATCATTATATTGTGATGGGTACTGTATTAATATAATTATACAAAATAACGGTGGATTATTTTAGATTATAGTTCATGTGGAAGAGATTTTCTACCACCTGTTTCAATGTGGTATCCATCATCCGGCCAGACTCAGTGGGAAAGTGTTTATAGTTATGCTTTAGGTCACCAAAAAAATTGATGGAGGCAATACTCCTATAGTAAAAAGTTAGTGGTGGGGGAATTTATTTCACCTACACAATGTCAATTTTTTGTTCAGGTATTATTATATTTAATTTCATCTCCACATATTCCTAGCTAATAGTGGGAGAAGTAGTCAATAAATCATGGTTTCATTCACCACATGTCATTCCACCTAATTGGTTGGGTGGTAAATTATGTTTAGTGGTCGAGATCCATTGCTTAGAATTCACAATGATACAACAAATATATAGCCTCATGGAATATTAGATAATTTCTCTGATGATTTGAACCACCTATAGTAGAGTCAATTGATCATACAATGATAATAGTTTGTCGAGGAACAATATAAAGAGTGATGGGGTCATCTAGAACATCTTCCCCATTATAAATTTATCTGTGGAGGATCATGGTAGTTATTTTTTAAGTGGCCTCAACATCCAATTGAAAAGTGATGAGTTAGGGGTTTTCCATAGTTGTCCTAATTCCTTTATGAATATCAATATAGTTGGCCACTCAATTACCCATATATATTGTTCATAATGTGTTTTAGAGTGTTATTTAATGATTACATTCAAATAAAGTTCCCCATAAATAATTACGGTCATTTAAAAATATGGCAGGGATCACTTATCAATATCATTCATTAAGGGAAAAATATTTACTCTTTTTTTTCATTGGTTCCACACTACTTATTGTTAGAGGGACTGATTATGTTTAAATTAAACATGGATGTAGTCAATGAAAGATATTTACAGACATTATCAGTTGTATCGATCTTGGGAACGTGATTTATCCATATTATGGGACTAAAATCTAGACTAGAATACTACCCACATCAGATTACATTCATATAGGAAAATGTATTTTCAGATATCGATAATATTATTTTGAGACATCTAGTATACACTTTTATGATGTTCTAATGGTTCTTCTAAGATTCAGGATGTTGATTCACTATAGGTGTTGTTATAATTATTTTTGAACTATTTATAATGTACATGGAGGATCTAAATGATTCCAATAGTGGAAAACTGATGGACCAAAATTTGGTTGAATCTCTCTCAAAGGTTCTACTAGAGGTAGGTCACATGAATTTATAGATGAAACATTGGGATGGTAATATACATGCTCACATGTGGAAAAAATTACACCAAATGTTGATTAGTGGATAAAGCCTCAAACATTGTCTCATCCTCCTTGTTATATTTCCCAACGTGTAAATACAACTCTAAAGTGGTGAGTTAGTGGGAAGTCTCAAGATAGAGTGATGAATAAATTCCTTATTATGGGTCCTTAGAAGGAAGTTTTGTTTTTATAGTTACTATTATCCCAGATCTGTGGATTTAATATTTAGGTGGACAAGGATTCAATAGTTTTCCCATATATAATAGTCAAATTGTTTCATCTTGTTGCGGGAATTGGTCATGTATGTAGTGTTCGATCATATATTACCATGTTTGAGACTGATATGTTGTATAATGAAAACTCCATTACATATACTGTATAAGCGAGTAGAAAAAAAATTTAGATGGTATCAAAGAAGTTGTATAGTCTACCAATTGAGGGATCTAGACATACTCTGTATATAGTTATTTATAGAGGGACATCGAAACCTAGTGTGATTCACCCACATGAATTGAAATCCATAATAGATGGGTGCATTCCCCAAGGTCCAATAATAGTGGGGGAATAAAATTTATCCTAAATTGATAGGGGTATTGAATAATAAAATATTCGGTGTGACCTTGTGTTTCTAATCCACGTTCTTTCTTTTTGTCAGTTCATAAGTTCCATAAGAATGAGACTCATTGAGTCATGAAGAACTGTTACATGTGAAATTCAGTATGTTCCCTATGGAGGACCACCATGATGACTGGTATCCCCTATACTCAGGTGAGGACATTAGGGTGGGGGACTGTTCGATATAAATAGGACCTCCATGATTATTTTTTGTGGTGAAAGGGGAGAATATAGTTCACACAACATGCTTTGTTGATGGATTATTCTCAGTCCCATTACATTTTGGAAGATTAATTGTACATATTTCAGACAGTAGATGATATAACAATAGTTGTAATATCAACCTCTATTATTGAAAATATAGAGTCACATCCTTTGTGTGGTAACAAATAAAATTGTACTGGGGTATGAAAACACGGTTGATATTGAATTTTTTTTCTAATAGTTGGTTGGACCTATGCTAACTACTTTTACAGTAGATTGGTTCCCTCTTTGGAGACTTCTGGATGAGAGCTGAGGTGGGCACATATTTTGTATCCCCAACTTCCCCAGCTTAGTGGAAGGTGTCCTTATTTTACACCATGGAAAGTCTCAGTTTGAGTTTTTTTATGGTTTTAAGAGGTTTCTTCCCCCTATGAGGCCATTCTTTTTATGGGAGTATGTGTGTCTCCTCAGTGTTGATATCCTCTTAATCCATCTACATTGTGGGGATGATGCATTCCTATTTTTAACAACATATATAATTTTCTATCACCATATGTTGTATTATCACTTATTGTGAAAGGGGGAAGGAATCCAATTATTAATGGTAGATTTAATTATTACCACATGGGGTTATTTTTTAGGGAATGACCACAAGTATTTATCTATGAGAGTCATTACCACACTAGTAGTTTCTCTATAACCCACACATGGTTTTTTGGTAGGGGAACCTCTATTTGAATGTATGATGGATAGAGTTTTGCATGGTTATTTGAAGCCAATCGTGAGTACATGTCTAATGATGGTGATTCCGAAAATAGGCTATATATTTAATTGAAGAAAATGGTGATGTCTAGCATTTCTCACCATCTAATTATTGAAGGTGAAGGGATTCGTGTAAAGTTCACTTGTCTGTTTTGCATCACTTTCCTTTAGGACCACTACACCAGACATTTTCACTGATGTTGACAATTCAAGTCCCACATTTCCACATTATAAAGTTATGTATCCTCCAATAATTGGGCTAATTAAGAAAACAATATGATTCGAATATGAGGATGAGATGTCAGTGAATCCCTATGTCCATTTCCTTTCCGATTCTACTACTCTATAGATTTAATAATTTACATGAATCTGTTTCTTAATAATATATCTACATGGAAATAGGTTAACTACTTATCTGAATACTATGGTATCATAAATACCATAATTTGGAGTGGATTATTCTTTCTAAAATCATTTGTTTCTCATCTATTTTCAATATATACCTTTCTCATTTGTACTATGACGGAATGATGTTTTAATTTCACAATGTAAGTATATTCTTCTATAGTTTAGATCTAGGCATGAATACATTCATATCATTCTCATATAAGTCCATAATGGAATGTTAGGCTCATCACCTAATGAAAAAATATACTTTTATCATAAGAAATAACCTATTCATCACAAGGAGTATGTTGGGATCATCACATAAGGAAACCTAGGATTATTATTTTTGCTGTGATGACAGAGCCTCATGCCACTCATCAGTACGCAGAAAATAGAACAAAATGGCCTAAGGGGTGACTCCCATATAGTAGAGTCTTCCAACTAGAGATGATTTACTAAAAATAACATTAGTGAGACTTTCCCACAAATCAGTTTCATCAAAATAGTTTGAAATAAGAAACATATATTGAAAATTAACATCCATCAGAGTATGATGAATGATATAAAACAACCATGGTATATGAAATGCTATTGTCATTGAAATCTTACTTGCCATTATCACCCATTGGGAACTATTTAAAATAAAGTAAAACAAAAATAAAATTCATGCACATTATTCTGAAAATTATACAAAATCTGGACACACCCTTTGTCCAAATCCCATTGATCATCACATACCTTATCAATTTCATATCGTTTACTCAATATAAAAGCAATAAAATTGTTTGCATGATCACCACGGTTCCCATACATCATATGATATTTACATCCTAATAGGACCCCACTAATCCCCCAAGTATATTCCACCATATACATGTATTCATTATTGAAAATAAAAAGGCCACAAAAAATGTGGATGAAATGTGCTAAGAAAGACACTACAGCTCCCTACACATTAGGACATTGAGTGTCAGCCAAGCCACCATGGAATTTGATCATACAATATTTGGTGGGATTCTAGAATCCAATTGATCATCATGTCATCATACTATAATGATGACCAGCCGTACCACCAGACTCCGGTAAGGGCGATGTCTAATACCTCATCCCACTACCTAAAAACCCTTTTCATAGTCTTTTGAAAATTAGAATTTACGGATTCATTCTTATTCAAGGGATTAAAATCAGTCTTATTATGTGACACAATGACTATCCCCCTATATAATCCTTAACCAAATATTATTCCAGGAAATGGCCTATTCATGAAAATTCATCAATTACACCGATGTAATTTACTTTTGACTAATACCCAAAAGAATAAAAAAAATCAACCCACACACTCAGAACATTCCATCATAGTTCCAAGACCAGATACGATCATCAAGCCACTATTATCACATTTAATGATCATAGTAGACTCTTGGGGAGTCAAAATCTTTCATTCCCACCCCACAGTCTCTGAGGAGACCATCAAGTACCCATACCATCCCCAAAGACTATGCAGAGGCCATCTAGAACACACAAAAAACTATTCCTATATAACATCATTTATCTCTCTAACTAATTCTAGGCTTCTAATTACCCTTGATCTATCACCTCATCAATTAAATACTATACTATCCAAATTGGGCATCCATCAATTCCTACAAAACTACCATGTCTCTTCTCATTAATATCATCTCAATCCTATCTTCCCTGAGTGACACCACAACATCTTGCCCCATCCCAACCATGACCTAACAGGTTGGTGTACATACCTATCAACATTCCTTAACACTTCTAGTACCAATACCCATGGAATTACCCAAGACATAAAACTATAATACCCCTTGGAAACCATGGGTCATGACCTCATGCAATTTACCTAACCCAACACTAGGTCCCATCTCACATCACTATATATAGATCTCTCAACCCACCACTTAGAGGAAACACCTATAGTCCAACACTGTCCCATTCTGAAGTACTCACCTTTCTCACAAATATTTATAAAATCATGATCCACCATCAAGGGGGTTATTGTACCATAGACAAGACATTCAGTCTTCTTATTCATCAGTATAGGCCCCAAGACCTCCCCTTCCTACATAAAACCGTTATAACAATATTCCAATTATTGCCATGATGTTTTAAACATCCCAAGACCACCCATGGCATCTTATCATCTCAATGGGTACTCTTTCCCCTTGGTTGCAATCTCTCAGATCATTTCAAACTCACCAACTTTCAAAGGATAACGTATCCTGACCATAGGACAACAAATGAAATCCTACATCATATTTCTTGAGAATCCTCAGCCCCATGTAACTAGTTCTGATCCCATGAAATTCATGTATGTAATACACACATATATAAATGTCATATGATCTTGTAATAATGGGATAACCAACCTTTATCAAGGAGTTACCGTGAAACCAATTCTCTGCATCACCTTAACCAAGATCATCCACGCTTCATTCAATAATTCACTTCCACAGAATATCATACCTCCCATCACATGACATAAATACTTAATTATTAATAGTTATAAATAAATATTTTATTTAAACCAAAGAAACATAAGGGATGAACTACTCATTATATACCACCATTGTGTTGGAACATCAATCCACTACACTGAGAGGGTCCACAACACACCCATTGTACAAGCCTATTTAAAAATCGTATTATGTGTCACTAAATTGATCCCATGAAAAATTTAATTTTATACATAAATCATTGAACGTTCACCAATAGTGACGTACATCACCAAAACAACATGTCTGGGAATGTAAAAATTATCTCATGATTCCATTTATCTAGGATATAAAAAATCCTCATACATTTCAATTGGTTCCACTATGAGCATGTATAATTGTCAATGAAATCATAAAAAATAAAAATATGGAGGAAAATAAAGGGTAGAGTTGATGTAATATATAATAACAAACTATAGATCGCTTCCAAACCGATCAAAGAACCCACCCCTATCATGGGATGTCAATGGAGAGCTGATGGTAGGGGATAATCAACCATTAATAGAAAATGTTATCCTAACCACCATTAAAATCTAAAAGCACTAGAAAGTGGAATAATCTCAAAATACCCCCACTAGAAAAGGAACCCATAGCTCATAGGCTCAATACATGGCTACTATCTGGCCAACTATCTAGTCGGTCGTAGGTGACAGACTATCTGGTGGCCTCTAGGTCGAATTTAAATTCCTTGGCCACCCTATGAATTCATCTGATTCCCTGTTAAACATCTATGTCAGCACTGAAGCCTTAAATGACATCTATAAACACCTATAATTGACATTTAATTGCTCAGAACCCCATTATGAGTATTGTTTCAAAAAATCTACCATCCCTGATATTTAACATTACATCCATTCTCAAAATAGAAACCCTAAAATCTATGGGTCATTACAAACTCCAAACTATAATACATTAAATCATTAAGAATCCTTGTTAAACCTTGAAACACATATCCAAAACTATCTAGATCAAAAATTCATTAATAATTTAAAAAATCCAATCTTTGAATGATTACAATGCTTTTGTTATGTAGCTCTCAACACTGATGAACTATTCACTAGATGTTGAGCTAGCCACTCACGTCTAATTATAATGCTAAAACAACGATCACCACACATATCACTCCTAACACACCTCACCATCATCAACAGATTCAACCTTAGTATTTCAGTTCTCCAAACCATGATACTATGTTTGTAATGGCTGATTCTAGGACATAATTATCCCTTCCATAGATATTTTCTATAATATTTTATTTATCAATGGTGAACCATCCTTCCAAACACACAAAACACTATCACCAAGGCATATTTTGTTTTTCTACATTAAAACACAATAAATAAATACCATCTAATTGGCTCAGGTTGACTTCCCAGAATGATCATTATAACATAGTTACATACCTCCAAACTACAAACCCCAATTATGATGCGTTAGTAATCAGATGAATAATAACATTATCCAAGATGTAACAAATGAATCACATCAAATCTCTTCATGTAATTCCTTGGAATGGTCACCGTCTAATTTCTACATCCCTCATGATTCCAAAATGAGAAATGATACACCTATTATCATTATTATCCTTAGATCACACCAAAACCATCATGATACTGATTCCAATACAATTATTTCACCTTATAATGCATCAATATCCCAATTATGATATATATCAAGGAACCAGATCCTAACATATCTTCTCACACACTAGTTTTTAAAATTTATCTCTATCATTCACCAACATACCTCATTTCCCCAAGACCCTTTTGACTTAAGGACCATTATCCCAAAACTGAGATGATTATCTATATAATAGGAGTATCATTAGCCTCTCCCACTTAATCCAACATCAATCACCATGGTTTAGGCTCTATAAATTACAGAATTTTGTGATTAGATATAGTTTTCAAGCCCATACCTGGTCATAATCCTGAATATCCAACAGTCACTCATTGCTCGCTCACTAGAACATCATTACCCACTATGTTGCTAATTGTGTGATTCCCACTATATGAATTTACATACACCACTCCATGAGAAATGACCCAAATAGTTCCTTCCAAAACAAATTCTTAACAACCCAAATAAAGTTATAAGGACTGTTAGATGATACAATATTACCCCAATACATATATTTTTTATCTTATCAACATAGAGAGACATCTCATATTCACAAAACTCTAGTCCTCAATTCCCTTAGCTGTTTCAATGGACACACAATCCATCTCACTATATGAGTTACCATATATTGACACCCAAATACATCCACATATTTTACAAAACAGAAATACTTGGGTTTATTCACAACCTGAAAATTCCTTAACCAACCCAAACATGATGAATTCTCCAATTCCAAACTCAACCATACACTGAACGTACCAAGAATAAACCTAACCTCACACACTAATACATTTCTATAAAAGGTCGTGGAAATAATCATTATTCTCATCATGTAACAGTGAATCACTGTGAACCCAATCATATGATCTTCATATTTTTACCATGATCTCAACATAACCCAATAGATTCATGTTCCATTTAACTCATTCACAAAACTGTACATTCTATACAATGAGTCATGTAATTTCAAAACTACTCTCACATGTCAATCTAGCTAAACATTCTTCACTTATTGTCTGCCTCACTGCATAGCCCATGGAATCCTTCCCATTCAATGTTTATCCACATGAAAACATGACACATGGAAATCATCACATGAACCATGATTATTTACCCATTATCTCATATTGGTACACAATAATACATCTTTAAACCATTGTGATATGTATTAAATATATCCAATACTCAAACCTCATCCATTATACTAGAATAAGTCTAATACCTTCACATCCTAAATCCCACATCATTTCATTCATTCCATTACTCAACCCTCCCATGATTTCCACATATACATTAATACTCATGATCCTCATAAAATATTTACTCAGTTATCAAATATATATACCAACTATATTAGGGTTCTATAAATAAGGAATCTAATGAATAAACTAACCCCCCCCCCCCACAGGTACCATGTATCAATCGAAAATGGTACTGCATTTACATCACCAATGATCACACTACATCATGTTCAACAAAAACTATGATATGAGAAAAAATATTATGGTTAAGAAATTTAGAATTTCCAATCATGTTATATGGGAAAACGCCATATATGTTGTTACTAACACATTAATAAAATTAATCTTTCATTATAAATCTTGTTACCCATACAATGTAATATTATTCGAGTTCTTCCTTCCAATCCATGAATCGTGTACATGGATTCTTACTAATGGGATAAGATTAAAAAACCATACATCACTTTACCATTAAACACATATCTATAAACATATTATAAATAATGGAGTATTAAAAAACAATAATCTCATAAACATTGTAATCAATACATCGAATCATAAATATTTTTATGACTCAGTAGTATGAGATCCATCAAAATACTTGAACCAATAATAGATATCCATTCCATCAGCTCCCCATATCATTAGAAAATTTAGTCTCTAATACCATTTTTTAACTCCTGGCCCTAGGAAAGTTATTATATCCCATACTATAGAGAAAAATGAACTCATGTATATGTACATAAATTTCTACTGATTATGACTACAAGTAAGGGACTAATACATAAAATAGGGAGACTATTCCCTTGAATCAATTTCATAAAGAAAATACAAAATGACAAAACATCCATATAACAAAAAACCCAATCATAGTACATTGAAAATATTAAACATAGTGTTTTTGTGTTCTAATTATTTCCAATAGGATTTTATAATATCTCAATAACTGACGATATTTCCCTACTTACTTCCCCACATCCCTACATTCCAATGGTGGTATTATTCCATCGCTTTAATAAATGATGTCGACCCTTTGATAATAATAGGATGATGAGATTTTCATTACTCCCACCATGGATTCTTCATTGGAGATGATCTCCTAGTCTGGGTCTCCCTCATATAATTAAGTCATGTTTTTAAATCACATTCCCAATGCCATACTCAGGTGGATTCTTCTTAATTGTAGTAATTTTTTTTGAAATGGTAGAAAACATAAATCAATGTAGGTTGAAACATTGGTAATGTGTGATAATTAATGTATTTTTGGTGTGTTTTAGATCTATAAATTATTTTATTCTACTATTTTGAGGTATCTCATTTGAATCGCCTTTTGTGTAGAGCCTAAGGAATCATATTCCAGCCATATGGTAGTTGATGTCATGTGAATTTGATTTCTGAGGATTTTATCTGAACATTCCCATTATCATTTGCATGTGGTAGGGATTATGGATCTAGAAACATGTTTTATGTATTTTGGTGAAAGGTAAGTCAGAGTGTTATGTTATTATGGGGATAGGTAGGACTTAGTTTTAAGTAAATGAGGTGAAAGTTAGGTCACATGTTTAACGTCTTGTGGGGATAAGTAGGTCACAGGTTTAATGACTTGTGGGAATAGGTTGCTAGTAATTTATATCCCAAGTGGGGGGGGGGGGATTTCATAATTAGTATTTTATTAAGTGTATCCTCTGGGGGGATACATAAAACATAAGATTTTAATGTGTGGAGAGAATGTGTTCCCCTAGGTGGGATATAATCACACGTTGGAGTTTGAGTGTAATGTCAAGTGTGTTGGTAGTGTACCTCAAGGAGGCACCCCATGTTTCTTGAGATGTTAGCATTTAACCTCACGATGGTGTCCTAGATGACCTGTTGATTTATAGGGATCAAAATCTAAAAATCATAATGTCATAGATTATGTTCATGTGATAGAACATGTCCATGTAGTACGACGTCATGCAGTAAGTATGATCATGTGGAAAAATGAGGGTAAATGAGGGATGGCTTGGGAATTACACTTGTATTACATTCTACGGAGTAGGATCATGCCATAGTTGGGAAGGATGGTGTGGGTATTATGCATCTAAAGTTCCTGGAGATGGTGGATCATCCAATGCTGAGGGAGAAGTCATCATTTCATGATGATCATTCCTAGAGACTCCCATACTCATCACAAGGGTAAGGATATACATTAATTTCATATGATGATTATGTTTTTTATATTATTTAATACTAAAACTACGATATGGGTCTAGGATGTTTTATATTTTATATATCAGACACGGTTGGGCCTACACCTAGGGATTCCATTTCATAGTGGGAGTTGAAGATCATGAAATGTTGATCTAGTAGGAATGATTGGTAGTTTCCTGCGATGATTCCACCATTGTAGTTTAAGTTTAAATTACTGATGAACCTCTAGGTGGGGAATGTCATACAAACATCCATGGATGAGAAAAAATTAAGGGTCTTAATGTTAGAGTGTTTATGAATTGGAAGAGAATTTGGGGAACCTTTTCTTATAAGAAATTGGTATGGTGATGGTGAAAACCTTGATTCATTCATAGGAAAAATAGGATTAGGGACCCTGATAGTCGATACATGAAAATATTCCATTTTTTAATTCATGTAGGGTTTCGTGAAAAAATGTTTTCTTAAAATTTTATTTTCAAAATTTGTATGTTCCCTGGATACAAGGCACATAAATGCAGTCAGATTATCGGATTACCTGGAGCCTAGGGTTTCCTGAATGAAATTCATCGTGTTCATACCTACTTATCTGTTTAGTGATGTTTTCCATGGATTCCTATACATGGTATAGTTTTTCTTGGGCCTATGTGAATTTTGCCTTACAATATTGTTATCTTGGGTGTTTCATAATGTTCATAGTTTTGAAATCGCTGAAGAAGCATAGTTTGATGAATCAAGAGATGAACCTTCATATTCGACTCTACAATATTAATATTAGAATACATAAAGCTTGGATAAATTAGGTCACCACCATTTATTGCTTATGGGGGTGCATTATAATCATTACTAGGGAACAAAAAATGACAGAATAAACCCCATTAACATTATTTGATAAACATTTAGACCAACCTATAGAGAGAACACATGGGTTGGGATAATGATTGGGATTCATAACATAGGGAAACATCATTGACGAGTGGGCATGGTCGCACAAGGTAAGCATAAACATGGAAGACTGAATCGATGAACTGTGGATGTGGTGGTTGTATGAGATAGTATGGACATCACAATTTCACGCATTCATTCTTGCAGTGTTTCCATTAGAAATTATCAACCGGTGGTCTCCAATCATGAATACCTTCCACCTCAAAAAATGGGAGTCGGGGACTAGCTTATGGGATCTATATTGAAGTGCATGATACCCCTAACTTTATATCAGTACAATGAGTTCATCCAACTTCCAATTCATATGACAATGAATATATTACTCAAATCAGAGAAACGACCCTCCTAGATTAGTTGGAAGTGGTTTTGGGTCATCATCCCATGTTGCAAAAATACATCACATTCACTAAAAGTCTAGGAATGTTCTTAAATGTTAGAATATAGGGGACTTCGATATAACCAATGCAGCGTATAGTGACAAGGTAGAGGAGGAGGTTAGTATTTAACTAGGGATAAAAAAGGAAGTTATATAGATTGATTGGGTTTACAATATGAATAATTGGTGCCTGATGATTAGGTATAGGATGATCCTAAAATATTTTCATTGTTGTTAGCTACTCCTGAAGTAAGATTCTTGTTTTTAACTATGGTGTCGATATGTTAAACATTTGTCTAACTCTTTGTTTTGAACCAAATATGTATTCTGATTGAATTAAAGTGTGATTTGTTGGTGTAGAAGTCTTAATATTAGCATATATCCTAACATAATTGGAGATAGTGAAAAGCCTCTCTATTATGAGAAAACGTGTGTGGAATACTACTTAATTAACCCAAAATACACAATTATTGATAGTGAGTAGAAGGTGGATAAATAATTTTAGAAAACCATACATTCTATAACACAAAACCATATAAGATGTATGCAGATTTTTTGAAGTGATGAATTGAACTTTGGGTGTATGATTTACCAAACTGTTTTTCCTAATCATATGGGTACCCTGTTTATGTAGTATGTCAAGCATAGTTGGGGTACATTTTGGACAACTGTGAATCCAACCCATAAGCCCCTATTTTTCATGGGTGAAATGAAAAAAATCCATTACATTTATTTTTAACCCACCATCGTCATTATTTCTCCTATTTCTAGTAAACGAGTGTCCCCTTTTCCCAGATTGGAGATCTTCCCAAGGAATCCGAGTAGGTTTCTTGATGACTCATTCAATAGAGAAAGAATTCGATCATTGTCCATCACATTGGATATTCTCATTTATGTTATTCGATCATCTTTCTACATTAAAATTTCAATTTCACTTGTATGATATTTTAGGTATATGATCATATGCCCTATTTTCAGGCTAATCGTCCATTCATCTTTTTTATCTCCATCCATTACCGTATAAGGGATGATAATGGATTATGAGAGTACAATAATGTTCAGTTAAGATGTCTAATATTTTTCCCTCAAGAGTTTTTGTCTAATATTATGCCATGTGATGCCTCACAGAAGATTATTCATTCATTTCAATCAAAATACCCAAAAATCATGTTTAGTTAATTTGTTCGATAAAAATACATCCTTTTTATTTTATGGGTGTTGGGTTAGGATCCTATGATCGTGTGTTACCCATTGAAGTGTGAAAACATATTTTCAATAGTGTTATAAATATTTAAATGGCCCAATAATTATCTTTAATGATATGGGAAATAATTCAATTTGAAATGACTATATTTAAATTGGATAGGTGATAGAGGTAATGTAATGTCAATTTCTTGAATTGGAAAATGATACATCCTTGCTAGTACTAAATGAAAATGAATTAAAATTTTATTGTTGGCTCTACCTAAGTCCTTGAATGCTTCTTATATCTTATGAATGTTGGAATATATACCCTTTATAATTATGCTAAATGTTCTATATTACACTATTCATGCAATATATATATTAAAATGGTGTCCCTTTTTCTAAATGTGATACAAGGTATTTTATTCCCATATTCTAAATGAGATGTGACCATGGGGACCCCATAATAGTGTGATATGAGGGAATGATTACCCTTACTATGATAATAGGCATGGAATTCCCTATTTATGATATTATAGTCATGGTGTCTTTCTGTTGTGATACCTAGAATGGAGTCCCTATAAAGCGATATCGAGTATGGAATCCCAAAAATTTGATTTCGAGCATGGAATCACTATACATTGATATTATTCATGGAAAACCTAAAGTGTGTTACTAGCCATGGAATACCATACTATTGTGATACTGGTCATTATGCCCCATTATACTTTTAGAGGTAATATGACATAGGAATATATAGGTATTTGCAGCTTGATTTTCCATCAGGAACTAGAGCTGACATATTTATAGTTATTTAACTTGTTTTTGATATCATATCTGAGTCCTACCATGATATATAAACAAAAATTGAATATTTATAGACATTATTGATGGTTTCCTACAATGTTTATCTCACACCCTATATAGTCCTCTGACGGTACCTTGGAAGACTACAAGCCTCTAGGTGTAGATACGTGGAAGCATCCTCTTATGGATGTGTGACTACATGGATGAATTACAGTGGGATCATGGTACAATATGGTCAGGGTAGAGATAGGGATTCCTGGATATACTTTTGGCCTTTTTGTACCTTTTGTATGAGAAGTGGTGTATTATCTGACTTCATCCTTATATACAATTTTCATTTTATTCAAGAGACAGTAATTACATTATCATATTGTAAATGATTTATTTACTTTTAAGATTATTATTGAGTGATTGTATGATTATTTATTATTCAGTTATAGTGGTTCACCGGTCAAGTTATTATATTTTTATTCATTATGAAATCTTTTTTTTATATTCTTATTTTATTTTTCTATGATTATAAATCTATAGTTCTCCAGTCTGTCATGTGGGTATATTTTACCCATGATAACACCACAATACCACTCTACCACATGGTAGTATCTAGTGTATGGGGATTCAAACTGGAGGCCTTGTGTCTAACTAGGCTCAATGAACCATGAAGTGGAACTCAATTCTCGGATATCACAATGTGGTACCCAAGCCTGCTATTATTACCTTACTATTTTGATATAATAGACATAAAATTAGGAATTCTTCTATATTTGGAAATGATTTGGGTATAGGAGTATCAAACTTATGTGATGATAATATAGAAATTTCCATGAATGAGAATTATTATTTTCATAATTTATCAAATAAAATTTTTTTTGATTCCACCAATGGGTGATGCACATTAATTTTCGTATTTCTTTCGATATGATAAAGGTATATATTTTATCCTTGGTCAAATTGGATAAGGGAAAGTGAAAATCCACCATGCACCATATTTGGCACCTTATAGAAAATTCACAATCCATTCATATTCCAATCCATATATGATCAATGTGTTGTTTTAATTTCCTGTGAATTCCACTAATACATGATTATTATATGTTGAATTTTTTTTGGATAATGATTCTCCTAGGAAATTTATATAGACACAGTTGATACATAGATTTATTTTCATGACATAAATATAATATTCATACATAGGCTATAATAGAAACCATAAGAAGTCTACTATAGAATGTAGAGTCATGGACCAGTGGTCACATTGACTTGACTGTATTAAGGTTTTGATTTAGTGGATGCCACCTTTTGGTTTATAAGGTGTATGTTCCCTACTAGATCTGAATTGGTAAACCATTTGGATAGACAATTGAATATGAATATATTTGTTTATAAGAATTTAAAATTATAATTTAAATTGGAAACATAGATCTTAACATAGTCCTCACCTTCATAATGGGAAGTAGGTAGTGACTCTGGTGTTCAATATATTGTTCCTATCACCCAATAATAAATATTTGAGTAAGAGGAGGTGTGAGAATATTAAATAGAATGGAATTGTACCTATTTTATATCTATTTCATTTTATTATTACATTGTGCAAAAAAAATTGAGACATGTTTTTGAAAATTGTAGAATAATACCTCCATGTTACCCTCTAGTCGTATACGAGGAGGGTAGTGACAACCATGCTCCAAAGATGGTGGGCCCTGCACCTCTAGTGATACCTCTAGTAGTCACACCCACGAAAACGCTTGTTGTTCCTAATATGTGTAGTTAATTCTAGTTTTGAGGATATTTTTCTGGCTTATGAAGACATTACAAGGTGTCGCGTTCTCTACCCCTTATATGGAAGGGTTGATATGGGAGTTTCAACAACTTTATTCACACATGTTTTCAATGGATACTGGAACATATGGTGTTTAGATATGGATAAATATAGTAATATCTATATTCAAGCATCTGATACTTCTTTTGATAAGAGTGTGAAAATCACTACTAAAATGCTGAGAGTATCCACCAAACACAAGTGGGATATTCTAAACCAGGTTGGTCAGTATTGGGAAGTGATGTGGAGGGCTTTACATTTGAATCTATATGATTATTTCATATCAGATACCTTGAGGGATGATCTTTCCATTTATTTCATGAACCTATAGTAGGGTTATACAATATTTAGGGACTATTCATCTCTTCGTATAGATATTCATCACATTACGCACATCTATATGTCTCATGATCTAGTAAAAGAGAGGCAATTGGAAGGTGGAATTCAGATTTCAATTTGTCCTATTGTTAACAAAATTTCGTTTTATTACCATATATATAGTGAACTGGTCCTTTATTAATTGGGTGAGCTTGAGGGATATAGATGGTGTGATCCAGGGCTATTTAGAATTTAGACAGAGTAGTGGTTTGACTAGCGGTTGAATGTGATGCTTTGAGACTGTGTGCATGAGAAACAATAACTATTTGACACTATATGAATGTTAAATTTTATTCTTCATATGTGGGAAGCCTCTGAATTATAGGATACATGGTCCTTGATACCACATCATCTTTTGAGGATACACCAAACTGTTTCATATTCATTATTTTCTAGGAACTTATCATCTGTTCTATTTGGGAGAGGATATGTGCCATCTCCACAATTAAGAGAAGGTTCATGAACACCTTTCTAGGTAGGTAGTTGGATTACTACAATCCATATTGAAATATTATGAGGTTATGGTCCGAGTATCTTGGATTTATATATATAGCATAAGTTGAGTAGACCAACATTGGGTAGTCATGTTGTAGCACATGGTTGTAAATGAACCAAGAATTATTCAGTGCATCTTATACTAGAGGACCATGATGTTGGGATATCTACTATTAAATCTACGATTATTGTTTCATATAATGCATTTTTCCTCAATCAATACATCTAATCCACATTCCTTAAAATATGTTCATATTTTATAGATGATCAGGCTTCACATTGACTACTCATGTGGGGTTCTGATATTTGAGATTAAATTGGGTATATGCTCAGAATGTGTATGCAAATGTATGAACTTTCCTCTATTGGTAGGAAACCATTTTTTTTAGGGGACTTGTTCATCCTAATGATGATAGGAGTTGATATCATTCTCATGATGGAGTTTTTTCCCCAATCAGGCCTACGTGTACTATTATCACTAGATGATGATGTAGAAATTTTCAAAGTGATGTACTTATACTCATAAGGGAGAATGGGACTTCCATGCTAGAAGCTAATTTCCCTAGAATCATGGGCTAGGTAGAGTGACCACCCTACTTTCTAGCATTTATCATATGATTAAGTACTACATCAAAATGAGTACCCTCTTATATTTGTTCGATTTAGGGATGTTTCCTCTAATGATTTTTGTGGACTACCTCATAAGAGATTTGTATATTTTACAATTTAGAAAGTAATTAGAGTTCCTCAAGTAACCATTCCTAATTACATGATGGTGACTACTATGTTGTAGGGGATCAATAGAAAGCTATAGAACATTGAGGAAAAGGGTTTCATGCAACCCAATACTTATCCATATGGATCGTTAGTGCTTTTAACTAAGAAGTTAGATGGAACCCTTTGGTATTACATATATTATTATAAAATAAATCATCTTAATGTAAAAAACTAGTACCTCTTACATTTTATTGATGATATCTTTGATGAGTTCAGAGGCGTGAGGGTATTCTTAAAGATCAAACTAAAATCATGCTATCATCATGTTTGATTTAGGACTATCTTTATTCCATATCGGAATTTATATAGTTAGTACTATTTATATGAGTATAACATGATGCTGCTCAGTCTTACGAAAATCCCCTCCATCTTTATCGATTTGATGAATAAGATATTTCATCTCTATCTAGATTCCATCGTAAAAGTATTCAAATATGAAATGTTACTGTATTATCATACTCAATGTGACCACGACACACATAACGAGATCATTTAGAGTTCACTAAGAGATAATAGACAATATTATATGCTCCATAAAATTCAATTCTTGATCAAAATGGTTCACTTATGGGGTCATATTATCTTAGATGTTGTAGTTTTAGTCACCCAAAAAATTTGAGAGCTATGGTAACATTGGAGAATCCTAAGAATGAATTTGATATGTAGAGTTTCATGGGGATATCAATTCACTGCATTATTTTTATAAGAGACGTAAAACGCATAGAAAAAAATCTTAAAAACTTGACTAAGATGGTCTTTCTTATTATTTGGTATGAATCAAATGATTCATCCTTTTAGGAGTTAAAAGTGAGGCAAAATTCGGCACATATCACAATTTCTATAGGGATGAGAAGAATATATGCATTATATATTGATTCATAATGCATGATGATTTTTGAATTTCTGATGCATGCGGATATATTCATTGCATATGATTCATAGTAGTTGAGGCCTCATGAGCGGAATTATCCTCCACAAGATATTGATTTAGAAGCTAATGTTCACACCTTACAATGTTAGATGTATTAACTAGTAGGGTAGAAATTATTGTTTTTCAAATACCACATAATCCTAATGAATTTAATTAAAAAGTCATACGTGAATATCATAAAACAAATATGGGTTTAATATCTAAGGTTATTTGACATCACACATGCCTATATGACATTGAAGGTAAATTGTTTTAATGATGGAGTGAGTAGGATCACTCGGACACATGACGTTCAGGAGGCTATTAGTGGGTGGAGAATTATGGATCTATTTGTTGAGATGCACATATGGGTTTTTTGATCATTATGGACTATCTTTACATTCATTTTTATTATTGGAATATTCACTTATTGAGAAAATGATGATTAGGCGGGTTTAGGATCCCGAGGGCTGGACATATGAGAGGGTATTTCTATTGCGTTACCACCTGTAGATTGGTCTATTTATTATGATGAAATCCTCTATATACATAAATATCTCTTGGATCCTAGAGATATGAGGGAGGAGATGATGCATGAGTAACATAATTCTCATTGTTTTGTTCCTCTAGGTATCTCCATGATGTATCTTCATTGTCTCGGACATTATTTTTCACTAAGAATGAATCCTCAAATAACATGATTTTTTAATAGTTGTTCCACCTATTAATAGGTGAAGGAAGATAACTAGTGTATTTTTGGATTTTTAACTCCCTTAAAAGTACTATAATGGAAATGGGAATATTTTTCTTTGAATTTTTAAGTCGAGTTACCGATTTCACCTCAAGTCAGTGACACTGTTTTGTTAGCCCTAGACCAACTGATGAAAGTATCCCGCATTATTTTTTTCTGGTGGTCCTTATCAGTTGATGATCATTTTATACTATATGTATGTGAGATTATATGGATAAATTGGGTCCCTAATACTATCTTTTTTAATAACGATTCCCATTTTACATCATGTTTATAGAAATTTTTGTAGAAGTCAATGAGTACACATGTGATTTTGACACACTCAAACCAATGTAAATTCAGAATAGATTATACAGTTTTTAGAGGACATTCTTGAATAATGATTCCTTGATTTTTGTGGTTCTTGGGTGAAAAATATTCCTGTACATATGTTCTAATATAATAATATTTTTCATGTCATGATTCAGATGGACACATATGAATCCATATAGTGTTGGTCAGGTTTTTCACCACCATAATAGTTAGTGGTTAGAGAGGCAGTCATTTTGTGTCCTCATCTTATTACAGAGATATATTAATAGTTCCTTATGATCATGAAACAAAATTCTACCGATAATTTTCGAAATAAATATTGTGATGGTCATCATAATTGGCCACTAGAGATCAGTGTCGAGGGGGGGGGGGGTCATCTTTTTTTTTTGAGTATCAGATAGACTATGGAATAGATGGTTAATGATGCAAGGGAAGCTGTTGCCTAATTTTTTGTTGTTGTTTGAGATAGTGAAAAGAGTTATGCCAATATCATTTTTGTTGATATTACCTCAGAGGTATCAACTAATGCATTAAATCTTCTAAATTTAAAAAAAAATCTATTCTACCATTTCAACCCATCTCATATATATGATCCTAAGGATGTTGAGCCAAATGTCGATGCTTATTTTGAGGAGTGTCCTTTATGAATTGTTGAGTAGGTATAATTGAATTTATTTGTATGGGAATTCAGTTTAGTATGGTTTCTATGGGATCATGGATAAGTAGAAGTTGACTCTTGGGAAATTTTAGTCGATTTACATGCTTTTTGGTCGGAGTTATTCTGAGATTCCAATTTTCCACCATTAGAATGTGAACTTGAGGATGAGTTCATTTAAGAGGGATGATTATAATAAAATGTTTTTTCTATCATATATGTATCCTTTAAATACTGGTCTAATTATTTATTTTCAACCTATTATGGATTCATAATTATTTTATGTGTTTTTCGATGGTGTTAAGGGTGTTTTAGGAGGCCAGAGCCAAGATTATTTGGAAAAATAGACTGCCCATATAGTAAGGAGAAATCATATGGGGATGGATTCATCATTACCCCTAATAGTGTGTGGATTGATAATGAGAATCATGATGCTATGTTTTTAGATAAAATGATGAATATTGGGACACAAGCCCATGCAGGATGGATACAGTTTTTAGCATAGCTAAATTTCATGGTCGGTGCATGATTTCTCTAACTATTACACCTAACAGTGTGGGTACCCTCCATATATTGTAATACAATCACGGTTGGTGAATGGTTTGGTCCACAATTTCACTAAACCATACACCCCTAATTTTCTTTAGGATAAATGAAAAAAATATCCTTACATAAATTTTTAGCGCACCACCTCATTATTTATCATATTTCTAGGGAAGGGTCTCCCCATTATCATGATGGATCTCCCCCTATAGATCATAGGGATTCTTGATAACTCCTTCAAGTGAACACAGATACAATCATTTTTCATCTCATTGGATCTTCACTAGTATGTTATTTGATAATTTTATATGTTTCTATATTTCAATATGTCTTTATGTAGTTATCAATCTATTATTCTATAATCTATCAATCCAAGTCATATGATGGGTCGATAATATATGATGATCGTATTAGGAGCATGAGTATGGTGGTCTATTATTTAGACCATAATTCAAGTTTTTTATACTATGTTCCTTGATTTGACTTGATATATTTTCCATTAGTTTCCCTAAAAATATGTTTAAATAATTTTAATTAAAATTTAAAGGATAATAATAAATCATTGTTACTCCACACATGCCAATGTAGGACCACATCATCTACTGACACACCTTTAGGTGTCCAATGGATTTCCATTATTTTATAAATGGTCAAATCACCCAAACATTATTTTAAATGGTTTGGGGAAGACTTAAATATTTAATGACTATAGTTAAATTGGATATGAGTGAGTTTTTAGCCCACACCACTTTATTGAAGTGAAAAAGTGTTATGAAATAACTTTTACTAAATATAAAAGAGTGTTAAATTGTTAATTGGAACTTCCTAAAGCATTGGACACTCATTATAGCTTGTTAATGTGGTTATGGAGACCCTTGATTATTCTGGTCAATTTTATAGATGAACCTGTGCATGACATATATGTATATATGAGCATGGATTCCCTCTTAAAATATAGAAACATGGGAATGAAATCTGTTTTGTTATATGAGATGTGGGTATGGTGACCACTTTTATGTTAAATATATAGTCATGAATATCCTTATTGTGATATTTCGAATGGAATTCCCTATTATTGTGATTCCAAGAATGGTTTCGTTATAATATGATATCGAGCATGACATCCCTATACTATGATACCAGGTATGGTGTCCCTATACAATGATACCAAGAATGTTGACCCTACACATTGATATTGGGAATGTCATACCCTACTACTATTATACATGTAAATACATACCATTATACTTTTAGAGGTAATCCAGAACTTGCCAATGTAGGTAGCGATTTTATGGTTTTATATCATGAACTAATCCAACACATTTACTATTATTTTATTGAAAATAATTATTATATCTGATGACTAAAATGTTATAAACACAATTACTTGATGTTTATAGTCATTTTTTGGGGATTCTTATTACTTTTATCTCACACACTATTTGGGATTCTGTGGGTACCCATGACGACTACATGCTTGTAGAGTATATAATGAGAAGATTCCTGTTATAGATGTATGACTACATTAATGGATTAAGAGAGGATCATGGAATTTTATGACCGGGTTCGAGTTCGGAATTATTGTATATGCATTTGGAATTTTTGTAACTTTTTTATATCATCTCTTGTAATGAATACCTATAAACATGAATACATGGTTTCTCGCATTTTAGAGACAATTAATTCACTAAAACCTTTTATTTGATTTAGTATCTTATTTTAATTATTATTTATTTCTTGGATGATTATTTATGCTTATTCTACAGTAGGTTAGTGATCCCACTATTATAGTTTATATTTCTTCTCTAACATATGTATTTATATGCTTTATCTTTTTAAATTATATTCTATATACATGTCGATCCTCTATGAAAAGTGATTATACGCTACCCATTATCATTCCCTCATCCCACACTACTAGTCTATAGCCTTTGACCTATGGTGAGGTGTTCTTGGGGTCATGTAGCCAAATGGGCTCTGGGAACATTTCTGAGGAAAACAGATATAGGATGTCAAACCAAGTCAAGGACACATGTATGTGTTCATGAATAGGGACTACGGTAATGGAATTGAACATTATTTTATAGAATCATGTCAATTTGGGAATAATATTATTATAAATAATATAACACAATCTGGGGAAAATTTCCGTTGGGTACATGACTTTGTATATGTTTTGGAATATTCCAATTCTTTCTCATATTCCATGTGGCTCACCCCAAAGGGAATAAATTATGGAGTCTTATTACTCCCTCTAATTTCATCCTACACCATTCACTTTTAAATATTTATGGAGTTAGACCAATAACACTCGATGATATCATGGTGAAAAAAAGAATTTGCAATGCTAGGAATTTCAAATTCAGACCTTTCCCAACACTATCATGGGAGATAATTGAAAACACGAATGGATCACAACAGTATGGGGAGTACAATAATGCCTCTCTGGGTGGAGCATTTGTCACAAGGATTTATTAGAAAATATATTATATTGCATCCAAACCTTTTCAAACATTACTATTACATACTTTTGAAGATAAAAAACATAATCTAAATACAAAAATAAGATCCAATGGATTAGTGTATTCAGAAAACTATTACAATACATAACAAAATACCACATCTAGAAAAAAGACATTTTTTAATATATTTTTCTTTATCATCTTATTGGAACTTCACCCTTCCTTAGTACATATAGTAACCTGAGGATATATATCAAAAGAATTGAGCTAAAAGCTCCATAAGAGGATATATAAGAAAAATATAATAATGGGTGAGCATAATCATAACATAAAAAAAAGATCGTGAACATGAGTTGAAAAATTAATAAAACACTTGAAATACAGCAATGCATAAAAATGAAACATCATGTCATAGTGATTAACTAACATACATACTAGTGAACAAATATAGAATCTTGTTCATATATAATTTCTCATTAAATCATGTTATTTAACAATTTACCTAGTGCATTGTAATGCCTTATAAATATGGGGGCACCCGTCACATTGAAACATTCATATTGTGGTATATAATTCTAGGTGCACCCGTCACATCATAACATTATCATTTATCATGCATGACACAATGAACATATATAAAAAATGAACATAAAAACCCCATGAAAATGAATGGGATACATCTCATAAGAATAAATTCATAAACATTGGGTTTTCATAAGAAAGAGGGAATAACAAACATTTTACAAGAACCGTTAACCTTGAAGGAGAAATAAATGAAGTGTTCTTAAAAGAAAATTTCTTTTGGAAAACATTTTGTTTGAAATAAATACCAATGAAAAACATGTATATCACGGAAAAGGAAATACAATGATGAAAAAATACTTTTAAGGAGTAACCATATCCAAATAGAACAAAAGTGGGGGAACCCAAAGGATGAAAGTTGGGCACGATAATTCCCCCTTACCTTATATCCGAATGCTTCCTTCACATTAATGTCCTGTATAATTACATTATATTCATTAATTAGAAATTAAAGAACATTTTATACAATAATAGGGGTCACTTTGGTTTCATTATGTTATTTTTGGGCCTTTTATGATTTATAGTATTTAAAAACATTGTTCGGGAATGATCGTTTTATGGTTTTCTTGCATGTGACACATGTATTCATGAATTGATGTTCGTGTAGAACATGGATAAAAATCCAGAACATATACACAATTTTATTAATGATATTAAAGATGATTATATGATATAATAATGAATTACATTGTCTTTCCATGTGGATGAATCATTAGATAAAAATTAAATGATGATTGTTTAAGTTAATTTGGACGGTTTTTCCACCACAATGAATTTGTTTTGACTAATCATTTAGTAATATGTTTGGAAGTTAGTTCCAATACATTAAATATGAATTAATACATATAAAATATTTTGGTTCAACCATAATAATTGTTTCATGAATATATCTGAAGGTATAAATGAATGAATAAAACATGTCATTATTGAAGGAGATAGATTAAAAACTGAGGAACAACGTTTTCTTTTATAAAATAAAGGAATAGGAGAAGGGGGTTGGATAGTATAATATCCCATTAGTATCATAACATTACAGTATAAGTATCATACTAGAGTTACCGCACCATTTGAAAAAAGATAGGAGGGGATAGAATGAGAAAAGAACATGAAATAGAAATGGAATTAAGTGACAAGAGGGAGAGAAATTACTTCTTGAATACTCCTCTTGAGATCCCTTTTAAGGGGCATAGGCATGATCTTTTGATGAGGCCATAAGCTCATGCATGTGGTGGAGGGGCTAGGGAAGATAATTGGGAATATTTTAAACAAGGCTTGCAGCTTGAGAGGTGTGAGGAAATGGGGGTGTAAAGGGTGGTATTTATATTTGAGGGGAGAGGGGATTTCTTTATATAAAATCCAATAATTTTTTATTTCCCCACAAGGAAAGGAATAGTGAGTCTTCAAAGACCACAAATAGTTATTTTATAATATGATCCCAAAACAGGTGGGCTTATATCAGTATACATGAGATATATTTGTTAATTTATGAACACTTTTTAAGAAATTACATTTTCATTTATAATATTAAATTAATTAAAATTAGTTAATTATGTCTTAGAAAAATACCACTACTTATAAGACGCCCAAATTTTATTTAATTATTCATTGGAAAGGTTACTATTATTTTTGGCGATTTGATATTAAAAAGTGTCATATTAATATTCATAAGGGTAGGTTACTATTAATAATGTTATGTTACTATTCACCAAAAATTATTTTTGTTTTATTAGTCTCCAAAAAACATCTTGAACAGAATCGTGTATGTCGTATTTTTTAAACTCCAAACACAGAAGTGACAAAATTATGTTTAAAGGTAATTTAGCACTTAGTAGTTCATTATGTTGTATTTTCTTGTGATTTTATGACATATTTATAAGATGAAAATTTCCATTGAAAACTTTGGGTCATAACATATTATTCACTATATACCCCATCTCGACTCACATTTTAATTCAGATGCATCCAACAACAAACAATGTGGGTATACATGGGGGTGCATGAGGAGAGGCACCCATTTATCATCCATTATATTCAACGACTATTTTTAGATGTAGTTATTGGGAAATGAAGTTTATTTCCACCATCCCAACCCAGGGATGGCCTCTTCTAGACTTATGCTACTGACTGTGTAGACACATTCCCAGTCGTGATTTACCACTAAGAGGTGAGAAGGTTGTCTTCAATGGGCATGCCACTAGATATGGAGGGTGGCAGTAGGGATAGACTTATAGGAATACTATATCGACCAACTCTTTTAAATACATAGATATTACAGATTTTATATGAATATTCTTTACATTACACAAACACATTCCTGAATATTACAACAACATAGTGCCTTTAGAAACATGGAAACATAAACAACATGATCATAAGTGAACAGTATCATATCCCTTTATGTTATTAATATCTAGAACCCTTCCAGGAAATATTATAAATTATACTTTTCTGCATAACCTACGTAATGGAAATTTAAGAATGAGAGTGATCAGATTCTCAGTAAGGATAAACAAAGGATATACCAAATCATAAAATGAATGTAAGTACAAGAGAACATGAAGAGGGTATTTCTTTTTTATGGGGTTTTTGAAGATGTTATTAGCTAAGAAACTAGACCTAGATAGTGTTGGATATATTCAACTAATATATATATTTTCATATATGAACATTTAAAATATTAGAACCCAACATATGATGATGAGACCTGGCTAGATGTGGCTGATCACAGGGTTCTCATAGATGAGTTTCATAGTAAACAAATATAGTTGGATGTGGAGGGATTCACGAAAAAATGATTTGAAGTGTTATTCATGGTAATAATTTTTTTGGGACAAATTCCTAGTTATATTAGAATTATTCTCCTTATTTTAATAACTATCTTGATCATTCAATTGACTTTCATGTCTCCATCATCTCCATCATTGATTTCGTCCCAAGGTTCCTTGGGGTTCACAAGGAATTTTTCATCATTTAGAATTTCATAGAGCTCCCCCAGTTTTACTACATTCATAGTGGTGTACTATATCCCCTCATATGTGGAAGACTCAAAATATGTATATACTCTGGGAAAATCTCCCAAATTGGTGGGCATGAGGTAGCCAGGGGTGCCGTCTTATTGGTATAACGATATGGAATTTTATTTCTGTGACATCATGAATATATGTTCATTGAATACTTGGGAAATTTTTGCGTATATATGGAGGAAAATGTCATATGAAGTGTATTAACCATAGGATGCTATTTCATGATCATGTTTTATAAATAATACCATAGGCCCAGGAAACTATCTTACGAGCCAACTAGAAATTTTACTTATGTGTTTCATTGTAGGGGGATTGTTGCCCCTCACCAAAGCCTTCATTTTCACTATATGGGTTAGTGGAGGAATATGTCACCTGTTTAAGGATTTTTACCAATTTTACTTAGCCATAATGTAGTTTATCCTAGTGAAAATATTTTAAGGAAATTCATTCTAAGATGGTGTGTCCATGTATTTTTTGATAAGGAAATGATTGGTGTGACCAGTGAGTTCAGCATCCTTGGGTTCTAAGAATTCTAGTAACATCAAGATTCCCTTTTTTATAGAGTATATTAAATAGCATGGGACCTTTTCATCCTTAAATAATTAGGTATTTTTCTTTCTTATATGAATGGTACCCATGGATCCTATACATTATGGGGTTTGGGAAACATTCTCTCCACAAGGTGACTATCCTTGGAAAGATTGTTCCTCATGGGTCTATATCAGGTGGGTTTGGAGAGGTTCATCTAGTATAGGTGAGATAATGTGGACTTCTTAAGGAAAATATATATATATGGTAGTGGTGTTCTCAACATTTACAAGCCTTCATATGATCACTGGATTGGAAAAAATGAGTGACTGTTGTTTGGACTGCTACATGGATTTTCTAAATTCTATTCTTTTTCATAGAACTCTTGAAATCCACCCATGTAGTTCACTGAGATTCTAGAAAGGACTTTATCATATATAAGATTTTCCTTTCAAATCTAATAATATGTTCACGTGGAAGTAAAATATTTAGTGAATAAATGATTCCCTTCAATCTGACAATGAAATCATTTATTCACTCATCTGGACTTTTTATTATTTCAAGAGTTCAACGATGTTGGGATCATGTGAGGTGTAGTTGAACTGGAAGAAGAAATATTTATGGATTTCCTCCCAACTACAATTAGACCATGTGGGTAGATGGGTATACTTGGTGAACGTAGGTCCTTGCAAGGTATTTATAAAGAATTAGAGCTTGGTGGATTGTTATTGTTCTGCAGTAACCAATATTGGACCACATCCTTAAAAGAAGTGGGATTGATGTCACAATGGTAACCCATCCCATTAAATGGGTTTAATAATGTGATAATAAATTAATTGAATGGTTAAACATGGTCTACCCATACAGGTTATGGATTTATTTTTAGGAAAATATCTGTTGGTTACGTTTCTATACACTTTAGATGGGTGATGAAAAAATTTATAATGCCACATTGGTGATGATATTTTTTCATAAATTCATTGAAACCGTAATTGACATATGGAGTAATGTAGCCTTGATCTCAATGAATATTATCACACTTCTCGGATGGGTTGGAGACTCATATCATTGTCATTTTCTAAAACCTATAGCTACTTCCCTAGCATGGTCCTTAGTGAAAACAATTTCAAACAATGTTTCCTAGAAGAGGAGGACCTTGTTACCTACTAGAGGAGTGATGGGGAACCTTATACTGTGGTCATGTTCTAGGTTCTACATTGAAATAAACTCAATGGTGGGACTTTTAGAGTCTTTAACATCTTGAAGTAAAGTGGATATCTTGTGTTCTAACTCTTTTTTGAGTACAACCTAGGAAGGGAGGGTTAGCTCTTAAGGACCATTTTCATTGTCAATACATTGGTAAGATAGTGGAAATATCTCACGTGGGGGAATCCAAATTCCCAACACCAATAACATATGATGAGTGAGGGCCCCTATCGGGGGGACCTCTTGGTACTCTAGTACCCCTTAACGTAGGATCTCCTAATAATTCCCCAATATGGTGGCTTGATTTATCTAATTATAATGATGTTCAATATTGAAGACAGTCACTATGGTATCGACCAACATAAAACTTCTTACATCGGTGGTTTTTTCAATTTTATGATCATGTTTTGTAAATGGGATGGAGTGGAAATAGAGGGAAGCATATTTCCTCCACCATTTGATCTTCATGTGCTTAGATGAATCGTCCATGACCCACTGTATAATAGTTAGGATATTAAGATTTGTTTACTTGAGTGTCTGGTGGTATCCATAAGATTCAAGATGATGAGATACTATAAATGTTCAATCATTATCCTCATTCACTATTGGTGGATGGAATTGAGATTATTGCGGTCAGCTGACGGTCAATATATAAATGAATGCCACCTAGACATTCTAACGGAAACAGAACACCTGGTCCATAGTGAGGGAATCATGGATGAAATATTTTGGTGTTTATGTGGAATAAAATGAAATTCATAGATGATATGTATCCAAGAGTTCCCATAGGTATTCTTGATAGTTTCAATGATGATTATCCACCTCATAGTCATCCCATTCCCTAGTTTGTGTTTTCTGAGAAACCGGTGGTTGAACTGACACATAACATCATTGATGGTGATTTTCAAGGAGATGGGGCATCATACAAGTCAAATATCCACCATACGATTTAATTTATATTGGACTTGGAAACAAAATCGTCAACATAATTATATAGGATATGGTGTTTATATTCTCCTCATTCATTATATAAACAACATCTTTTGGGGGGCATAATGCAGGGATCACCATAATCTATGGGAATCAATCATGACCATTAAATCTCACTAAGTTCTGTTTTAGATGAAGAGGGATTGGAAACTAATAGTGGAAGGAAATTTCACAACATGATTCATTGAAATGGGAATTTAATTTCATTCAACGTCAAGTACTTGTGTAGGGATTGGTTATCTTAGGAACCACATCATCCAAGATTGTATGCCTCAATTGATGGGCATTTGACCCATGTTCAGGCAGCACCGATGAAGGTTCCCTCATCAAGTCATCCATCACTTCTATTTTTGGGTGATCGATGGTGACTTGGAATGTATCATTCCATACCTCTAACATAATGGGAGATCTCAAAATGTATGCTACTGAATGTCTCATTGGTTCCCCCTATGTGTTTTTTGACTAGTTTCGTCAGCATGACCCCCTTAGAGGGTGTTCTATAGCATATCATTGGACGATTCATCAGATTAGGGAATGTTTCTATCCTAGGGAGGACATCCACACTTGTCTGTGTTGGTATTGAGAAGACCTCTACATTGGTATTCCTATAACATTATGGCTCGTAATGGATGTAGGTTTCTCCAACGAGTTAGAGAGTTAGCCTTATATGTAATAGAGGTGTTTAGGTTCTCATTACTATGATGTAAAAGATGGATCCCTATTGAGTTTTATTAGGTATGTGATGGAATATTATTGTGGTTGAAGAGGACACTAGAATATTAGATGATTCCTCCTATCATCAAAGGATCCAATCCTACTCTTGATGTTGACATTGACAGTTCTAGACTAGGGTTATTGAGTCAGAGATCGGTTCAACCCACTGGTAGACCTGCGAGACTAGTGGGTGTTTTGCATTGATGTGGCTTGGTGGGAGATATCCTAGGAAGAACCATAGCAGTGGTCATGATAGGTATTTCTCGAACATCCCCTACCTCCTCGACATAGGAATGTGGGCTCTTAGATCACTCAAGGGAGATTCTCGTAAAGATGTCTTCAATTTGAATGGGGGAGGTTTTCCAATATGTGGACCACGTGGATGGAAGTGTTGGAGAGGTGATGATTCATCAAGGTACTAGAGGGATATATCTATAGTGGTATTGACCTGTTATTTTTTGTATTAATAAAGAAGGATGTCAATAAACCTCATTTGGGTGATCTCAAATGAACGATATTGGGTGTTGATTCAAAGAAACTGATGACATTGATTTTTCCATTATAGGGATAAAATCATTTTCTATTTCTAACCCATATTTTCCCAAAACCATATTCCTGATGAAATTATGATTCCAATATCTGGTAGCATGAGACCATTAATATACATGTGATCGTCCATCATTATAGTTTTTTTTGAAGGTGATGTTCAATTCCCCAATATTATGCACTCTTTCAAAAGAATAGGAGAGATCCACGTTGGTAGTGTTATAGATCAATGATTACCAACCTTATCATCCCAATGTAACATTAGAGTTTCATTATAGTCCTTCTTTCTTAGAGGGACATGGTACCAAATATTATGAATCAGTGACATTCAATTCTAATTGGTCCCCAATGTTACTATTCCCCATCGGCTGAGGATAATAATTTCACATTGGGTTCCCCATTTTGGTATTCTTACACATTATATTGGGGATTCAATATTTATATCAATATAGAGGTATTTAATATCATGTTTCCCTACATCCCCTCATTCCAATGGTAAAAAACTTTCATCCCACTAATCAACGATGTCAGCTCCATAGTCGAAATGAGAGGATGATATTTTGGTTCCTCCATCCAATAATTCCTCCTTGGGGATAATCACCTTTCATTGGTCTCCATATTTGATTTATTTCACTTCTGGGAAAATCATTCTATGTGCCATCTCAATGTTGATGATGATTACTTACGGTAATTCTTTTTTAACAGAAAAGTATCCTTTTTTCAATGTAGTGAGTAAGGTAGTCCATGTCATGGAATCACAGGACATTGAGGGTGTTGGACATATTTAAATTCTTCTCCACGTGATGTCATATTCATCTCATATTTGGCATCATAGTTGTAGACCCTTATGAATCCCATGTCATCCATGTGGTAGTTGATGCCAAAGGCATAAGTCTTCTGAGACTTTTATCTCTAGAATCTGATATTTTTGTATGGGGTATAGATTCAGGATGATGTCACCAGTTTAATGTATTATGGTGAATGGTATTCTATTGGTTCGACATATTTTTGTGATACTATAGTCCTAGGTTTTACATCATGTGGGGAATGTTAGGTCACATGTATATAATCTGTTGGGTACATGTACATCGTAGAGTTAATGCCCTGTGGGAACTGGTTGGTGGTAGAGTGTGTCCTAATAGGGAGATATATCACACATAGAATTTGTTTATGTGTGTCCCCATGGGAGAATATTTTTCACATTTGATTATGTAATGATCAAAGAATGTCCCCCCATGGTGGGAGATAATCACACTTTTCAGTTGGAGGGTAATTTTGGGGGTGTAAGGATTGAACCTCATGGAGGTACCCATGTTTGTTGAGATGTTGGGACTGAACTTCTTAGAGGTGTCCTACATGCCCTATTATTATACAGGGGTCAAAATCCACATTTTTGGACATTATATTTATTGGCTATGTGATATGATTGTTCAATGTAGTTTAACATCATTCGTTATGTATTCTGATTTCATAATTTGATCTTCAATGACGGTTTGGGGGGGCTTACACATAAAAGCTACAAGATAGAGGAGGATCATACAATGTTTGAGAAGGATGGTGTAGGGATTATGTTTTTATTATTTCTAATGCAGGGGGAGAATCCAATGATGAAGGAGAAATATAAATACCTTGATGGTCGTTTAAGAGGAATCTCATACTCAACACTCTAGGTAAGGATACAATTTATCATCATGTTATATGGATATTGTGGAACAGTTTTATGTAATGTGACAAGGTCTTGTGGATAATAAGTTTTACATCATATGGTCCAGATGTGGTGGTACCCATACCCATGGACTCCATTTTTGAGTGAGAGAAGAAGATATGTAAAGGGGCCTCTCTTCGAGGAAAGGTTAGCAGTTTCCCATGATGATTCTACCATTGGTTTTTATGTGTGTATTGTTCATGGTACTCTTGGTGGGGCAAGGAATAAACACTATAATGAAGGATTTTCAATCAGGGTTCCTGATATTAGGGAACCCATTGTTAGGATTAATTGGCTTTAGGGTACCTATTCTATAATGAAATTTTTAAGTTAATGGTCCAGTATATACATGAAGCATAGAAGGTGTTTGATCGAGGACCTGAAATATAATTCACACAAATATTTTTTTAATGAAAATATGATTGAATGAATTTTTAGTTAGTTTGTAGGTATTTTCCATGGATAAGAGGGGAATATGTGTATGTAACATCTGTATTTATGGGGCACTTGGTGATTCGTGATGAAATGTGATCTTGCATAAACCTATGTATTCATTAAGATAAGTTGTTTGAGGATATCTTAGACATAATCGAAGATCTTTATGGGACCATGCGATGTCTGTCATGAAAGTTACATACCATTGGAGTTCATTGAATTTTGGTGATGCACGATCGTCAGAGAATCTCGGGTTCTGGGGTTGAGATTCATCACTTCAACTTTTGAAACCATCCCTTTATGTGGGAGTAGATTCTATTTACATCCAAAATATATGGGTATTGGTGGATAACTATCTTTTGGATGTGAAACCATGTTCTATGACTCTCATTCCCTTTCTATTAAGAGAGTGTAATGGGATACCTCAGTTTATCGGTGCCTTTTTCATGCAAGTGGTTCATGTGACGTCCAAGATTTTACACAAGGGTATAATCTTTTGTTCCAATCCACATATAGAATTTTCAATTCTTTATGGTGCTCATAAAACTTCAAACCATGAAATAAATATATTTTAAGAATTTAGTTCTCCATACAAACACACAATTTTCTTGAAAACATTGATCTTTTCTGTAACCTTTTATGAGGATTCAGATTGGTTCTATATGTAATTTGATGTAAAATGATTGAGGAAAAACCACCTTCTGTAGAGAAAAAATATTTGAATCAATTTTTATATTAAAATTTTTTGTTATAAAATCAAACAATTCCTGATAATTGAGTTGGTTGATCCGAAAGAAAAAACAAAACATTCACACAATGTACCCACATTGTCTCATCTATTATCCCTAGACCACAGACAAAATTTCACAAAACCTCATTGAGCTACACTAGCTTAATACACTACAGGTATTGTGATCAACTAAATTGTAAATATATGATATATAAATGCATCAATATTCCCATATAGGGTGTGATAAATACATCTTTGATTGGTATCACTATGTTCCCCTAGTATACACAATCATATACCTGCATGAAAAATGAAAAATATACATATCACATAAACCTTCTGAACATCATATTACACATAGGCCTCCAAAAAGCCTAGTACATTAGGTATCCATGTTCTATAATGGCCACAATTTCACTTGGTCATACATGCATCAGCACCATACCAGAATCCACCTCACCATATCATCTGGACAATACACTAATTCCCTACCCATACCTAAGAAGTAATGTTAGAGAAACATATAACACTTTTACCCACATACATGAGACACTGGGCGCAATCATACATTGATATTTATTTATCCATCCTTTCTCACTCAATGGAGGTCCATCTTACTCATCATGTTACCACATGACCTAGATCCCATAGTGGCCCAATACATATGAAAACTCAAAGAAATCTAACAGTCATGTACACCTCCCCAAGAAATTCATTGAAGGGTCTTCGACGCAATGCAAAAAGGAACAAGTCATTCCCAACTCACTAACCTAAGACATGTATATAATGATACCCAACCCAATAACATCATTATGAATTGATCCAAACATTTACACATACCCACTAAATCTAAGGTTGTTTCAAGTACACCATCCAATCCACATAGTCATTGGGGAGGCTATCAGGTACACTTCTCCATCCCTAAAAATTCTAGGGAGGCCATCAAGAATATGAAACCACATAGAGATCGTATCCCATCACCCAAATATGTAGGTAATACTAGTATTTTAGTCACTCAATTACTAGAACCTCTTTTTAGAAAAAATCACCTCTCCGGACTGGTCATCCATTGGGTCCTCTAGACCCATAACAATCATTTATCATCGATAAATTCTCAAACCTATCACTCATTGGAGAAACCATAGACTGTAGGTATATCCCAACCTATACGTAAATGAAAATTCTACATCCGTGTCAATAACTCACAATGGTATTAGTATAACTACACGTGGAGCCTCCTAAGAAACACCTCACTAAGGCCCTTTGATATCTCATTCAAAGTCGTGATGAAAATCTACTAACACCCACTAAGTCTAATCTGACAACCCCTTTGGGAGATCTCTCAACTCGACACATTGAAGAAACACCTCTTAACATTGAACATCATATCCTAAAATTATATTCATTCTCCCAATGATCTATAAAAACCCACACCACTAAAAAAGAGTTTTTATCATATATGAGACAATTATCTATCTCCTTTATATTCCTAAGGACATATCCATCTATTTACCACTCCCTTAGCTTAAAAGAATCTACCTAGGCTCCCTACACTCTAATACACATTCCAAGACCACCGAATTCGTCACATATGTTGAAAATACTCTATATCCCCTTTGTGGAATAATCTTTAGGTGTTTCTAACAAACCAATGTGCCAAGGACTACTTATCCCAAAAATATGAGGTTGAACACCATCATTTCTCATATTAAAACATAATACCTAGTCCATAAAAATTATACCTAACCACATTAAATGAATGTAGAAAACAAACTCATAAATAACATATAGATGATCATGTATTAAACGGTCCACCAACCCCTATCATAGTGTTTCCATGCATGCTAAGCTTCGTATCACCTTAGAAAATATCCTCCAATCTTCAACCATGCCCGTACGACAACCTGAGATCTTGTAATAGATCACAAATCATAAATTCCTAATTATAAATTATTATAAATATCTATTTAATTAAAAACAAAGAGGTATAATGACCAAACATCTCAACTATAACTATAGTTTCATTTAAACCTTGACCCATTAACATTAAAAGAGAATGAAGCATTCCTTTAATACCATCCTTGGAAAAGACCAGTTAAGAATCACATAGTTAATAATGAACACTTTTTTATTTATAATGAAATAATTTTAAAATTCATGATGGTGGTGTACCCCCCAAAAACAACACACGATGGCATGCAGACATCGTCTTGAGATTCCCAATATCTAGGCTACATGAAATCACCATCCATTGTATTTAATTCCACTATGATCCAAGAGAATATATACAGAATCCCTAAACAAATTTAGAAAGATAATAAGGATGTAATGGGAATTATTATTAGAGGCCCAAATGGATGAACCTAACTCATATCACCACCAAACTCTAACAAGATCACACACCATTTAATAGGGATCAAATGACATCCAAGGGAGAATTGGACATGAATGGACTCCCTTACACACACACCCCTTTAAATCATGACGAACCCCAAAATGAAAAAATACCAAAATTTACCCCACTAATAATTTCACCAAGATCCCACCGGTTATCGGATGGGACACACTAGGTATTATATGGCTTCAATAGCTGGCTAGTGATCCCTATAAGGTCTTTGGGATACTAATTAACCCATGATCTAGATGTTAGTATCTAATTATCTATTATGTGGGTTCTCTGATGAATTTATACACCTCATCCACCGTGATCCTTTATATTATTCGTTCTCAAACCCCTAGGTCACAAACCTACACTTGAATCAATTCCACCACTTATGGATGTTTAGATTATAAGAACTGTAGTCTATGTCTCATTTATCAAAATGAACCAAGAATCAGGAGAAAAATAAAATTTTTCTTCAATGTAAGGATGAAAAAATTGAGTTTCCATTACAAATAACATACCATTATAATCATATGGGTCATATTTTTCATGTAAATAAAGGAATCCAAATATCATCACCTAAGACATCCCATGCTCATCATAATGGGAATCATTAACATCTCAGAAATGGAATCTTGAGTTAATGACCTAAGAATCCCTAATGTCTTGTCTTAAGTCTCCCCATTCACATCAAATGAGTTATATTTTCCTCATCCCTTGATTAATACTAGGATCATCACATCAGCCACCCTAGGATTATCCAATAATGCTCCGAATTATCATCACACAAGAAAGAATAGGTTTATGATACATATATGAGGTTAATACATTTTTCATCACAAATTACATATTATGTTCATAATATAAGGAATGGTTCCATACATTTTCATCCCATATGAGTGTTTGATCCACATAATCACATTAATAAGGAGTGTGAGGTTTAACATATAGTGGGGATGAATCCTATTATTCTAATAACTTATGGTCATGCACAGTTCAATGTCATATAGGGAAGGTTCACATACACATATCACATAAGGGTATTCATGATTTAAATTCTATTTGGGGAAATTTTAAATTAATATTATTTTTTTTCATTAAGGAATTTATTTTTAAATCTATATAAATGAATAAGGTATTGAAAAGTAGTTTTCTTTTAGTGATTGAGCATCAATGAGGCATTATATTTAGACTATTATTGTATAAATAAAGACAATCATATTTCAAAATTCATTATTTTACATCTAGTAAAGGCCTGGTTTGGGTAGATTCACATCATTTGGAAAGGAATATTGTGTCATGAATATTATGAAATAAACTGTTTTAATTTGGATTATTCATTATTTCCTCCTTACTAATGATTGGAAGATATATACATGGTTGATTCCCAACTGTTTCTTAATGAAAGGGGTTTAAGCCTATAACTCAAGTATACAATATTTTCATTTTTTAATTTTTAAAAATGAAAATGTATTGAAAGTACGTGGGTATCACATCAACTAACCATTAATTAATGTTTATTCAATTAAATGAGTGAATTTAATGATTTTCAATGGTATGGGTTTTATCATATTTGGTATTCTCATGAAACCAATACATTCATGTAGATTTGGTCATTACACAATGTCTGTAATTCATTGGAGGGAAATTTTCAATATCATATCAAATGGAACATAATTCACTAAATAACATGGGTGAGGTAATTTTTGTAAGTTATCATATATAAGGATCCATGGAAGTTGTGTGAGACGAGAAATTGAACATCCCCAAATCCAAAATTTGAACTGATGAACCTTTACATTGAGATATGAGGGGTATTTATAATCCTCTATAACAAAAATTTGACTAGATAATGGATGTTTAGAACACATATAAAGTTAATTCATGTGTATGAAACTCGTTACTTACACAATACATATGGTTATGGACATTCACAACCTATGTTGTGAGAAATCCAATAATTCTATCCCTGATTTCATTGGTCAACCATCATTCCTCCCAAATTTATCATGGATGTGTTTTAAAATGAAATAAACACAATAAGATGATGAAATTAAAAAATATAATAATTTTTATTATATGAACATGAGTGGTTGTCATGTTGTGATTACATTGATTCATGTCTCTTTAGAGCTTAGACTCTATAACAAAATTGGCACCAAGGATGTAAAAAGGAATATTGATTACATTAAAAGGATATATCAACATAATGATTGACATGATATATATAATGTATATAAGGAACTTTTTCAATGTGTGGTGATAGTTTTTACTTAAGAATCATATCATGTACTCCATATGAATATGTATGTGAATGATATAGAGATATTGGGGTCACACATTGATCATGTATTGGATACTAATTTCATTATACTATAATTATATTAATGGGTTAAAAAAATTTATTTTGAATTATAATATACATGAATTCAAGGAAATCGTACCCTAGATACTCAATATGATGGGGATTACTGAGCACGACATTGGAGGTCCAGGCTGAAGCATTGACTGATAGCCCAAATCGGGAAAATATCAAACCAAAAAAAAGAGCTAATCTATTTGAAATTTCAAAAGGGTTCCTTCAAATATATGGTAAATGTATATTGAAACTAATAGGTGGAGTGAAAAAGAGTTTTTCTCCATTTTGGGAAGAATGCTCATTGAAGATGTAATTTTATAGTGTATCTAAAGGGTATAAAAACCTAATGTAATATCCAAGATATATATCTTGTTATTAATTTTTTTAATATTTTAAAATAGGTATATTATAACCACTATATAAGTTTTAAATGTGTTTTGAATATATATGAGTTCAATATTGTTAGAGTTTATGGTAGAAGAGTGAAGTTTCCTTCTGGGTAATGGAGGAAGGAGTTACCACATTAATAACTTGGATGAAGGATTAACATCAAAATTAGGATGAATTTTAACAAGGAATTTAAAATTTGAATTTTATATACATTATAGGTTTTAATAGTAATTTTTAGTAAAAGATGATTGAATATTGAGTAAATGATATAAATGTTTCATACACATGTTAAATGATTCATCAAATTCTATAACATGTTTGAAAACGAATATAAGGTTTAAGGTAGTTGTATCCATAATAATGTATTTATAAATAAAAATTAAATATGATGAATGACATCATACCACCCATCCATGAAATATTTAATAGAATAAAATAAATTTTTTAAAGTACTACTATAGACACATATAAGACCATATATGTTATGGATATAATTTTTTGTTTTTTTAAAATATTCATGTATAAGGAAATAAAAGTTATTAACATAAACTATTTTGTGTATCTTAGAAAAAGTGTATCAAGGGAATATAATATTTATGAGTCTACTGGGATCTTGTTTTGAATTTTTAGATGTAAAAAGATAAAAAATAAATTATTTTTCCTGTAATTATACATTGATTATATTAAAATTTATCCTAAAAGAGTTCTTAGAATGAATGTAAATATAAATAAAATGAGTTACTTTTGTATACCATAATGTGGTGAATATCTCTATATATTTTGATGGATCATGGTATATATTAGTAACTAAATAATATAATGAGTTTTTTTAGTTATTGAACGGATCTCGATGAAATGTTTGATTGAATGGTTCCATGAATGATGACCATGATGAACATAGAAGTATTTCTCCATATAAAAAATGTTATTAACATCATTAAATTTGACATAGTGAAGTGAAAAAGTTCGAATATCTATTCAAATAAATAATCATTACTGTGATAATTCATATAAATCAAAATTATTCAAAAAGGATTACTTCATTGATATTTCATAATAATTAAGTTCAGTGTATAGATTTTATCATATGTTTACAATTATTTCTAGAATAAATTACATAGAGATCTAATGAATTTAACAAAACACTAAAAGTGACATAAACATAAGGTTGATTCGGTGGTCCTCCATATTTGATATCATTTAGCCTCAAATAATGTGTGGTTTTATTATTTTTATTATATTTTTGAAAGGTTATATAATTTATCTTGTCAATACAAAAGTAGGACTTCATATATCACATTAACTACATATATTATTTTAAATTAACACATAATGCGTGACTTTGATTTAAAAACAATTTATTATCATTAGTGAGTAATATAGGTTGCAGTTAAATTTTAAGGTTATCATGAGTTGGACTCTAGTATCAAGATACAAGACCTGATAAGTTGGTAAAAATGTGGTTTTTACACTAGATGAACTCCTATGTATTAACCACATGGAGTTTCATATACTATGTCTTTAGAATAATTGGTGTAAATATTTAATATTTTAATTTCACCACACCTGAGGATATCAATATACCTAGTATGATAACGTTAATAATTTGAATCATTTACAATGAAATACATAATGATTATCTAATCATAGGTACATTGGGTATGTTTTTTATCATTTCCTAGTTAGATAATAACCAAGAATGGATTCTTACTCTCATAGGATGATTAAAAAATATGGCACCTAAATTGAGATAAAATAATTATGTGTATGGAAATTCATAAAAAAATCATATGATGTTAGTAACTATTGGACTTGGGGATTGTTATGTGATCATATAAAAGTGTGAATGACATGTGATGTATTCATCGACCTCATCAACCTATGATCAGGTAATGGAGAACATATAAGTTGATATATAAGATTGAAATTCACTATGTCTTGTGGTTACACAATTTCATAAATAAAGGTATCATATAAAAATTCATAACATCATCAAATTGAACATGTGGAAATAGGTCTTATATACTTGTGTTTGAGGGAGATCATACAAAATTCCTTTTTATAGTAATTAGTACTGATTATTTTCTTGAGGATGAATCATTGATGCAATTATGGATATGATAAATTATAATTTTTTAAAATGAAATAAATCACTTGAGGATTACAAATTTTATTATTGTTTTTGAAGATAATGTTAATGAAACATTGAGTGATATCTGAAATGTGTTTTGAATGTTATTTGGAAGATGATATTGATAAATATTTCAAATGTAATTTATATGATGTTATACATGGGGAATAGATGCTAGATTTTACAATATGTTTTCTTGAGATATTTAAAATGAATTTTGGATATGGTTTCAAAAGTAGTTGTTTATTGTGTATCATAATGTAAAATTATACTATGTCTAAATTCATTTTTGTACATGAGGTATAATATTTGAAATATTCAGTAAAGGGTTGAATGTTGTGTGGTGGATTAGAAAATTCCATGTTCAATCCTTATTGACAACATTTAAAATTGTGAGATACTATTTCATGTTGGAAATAAAATGGGATAATTAAACTGTGTGATAATACATGGTTCATCTATCATGTTATTCCCAGAATTAATTATTATATATAGATATCATGTGATGATGATTATGAGGTTTTTAATCACATTTAATGAATGTTTAGATGCTAAATTCTCATTGATATGATTCATGATTTTTTTCTAGAGACAGAATGTTTGAAATTTTTTAGAAATGGACTGTCAAAATAGTCTGATTATTTTATGTTTATTGATTCAATATAATCATCATAAGTCAGTTTTTACAATATTTTAATTAATACGTTAAATAATCCCTCAATATTGAGATTATTATTAGCTGTTAGTTTTATACTACCTTTTAACAAAATGTTCTATAAAATTGTTGCACATGAGTTGTCATACCAAAGCATTATGTGAATCCACAAATTTATGGATACCTTCCAAATAAAGAGAATTTTTTTATTTATTATAAATTATCATAATCAAACACTATTATATTGTGTGAGGGAGAATATTTGACATGGATAAAGGTTCAAAATTCATATTTTTTATTTTATATCTATTTGATAAATATTGATAGATTTTGTGATTTATGGTGTTTTGGATTTGTTATTAAATTTAGTTTTAAATGTTGGATACCCCTCTAAATCTCATCAATATTTTTTGTACTAAAAGCATAAGTAGTATTTATTTTTGTTTTAGTGATGAATAGATTTGATGATGTTTGAAAATATAAATCCATATTACCGTTTTTTCTAGAACTCAAACATGTTATATTTAAACACATCATGGATTAAAATATATTTTTTCAATATATAGTTGTTATAAGAAAAAATATTATTTTAAATATCATGAATTAGTCCTCAATAACATCAAACTACTATAAATTTAGATTTAATATATAATAGTTATATTTTAGGGGAATTAGAATTTAATGTGTCAACTATAACTTAGATCAAGTTGTGATGTTTGAGAAATTATTTATTTAAAATATCTTAGATTAAGAAATTGTGATATCGTCATGCACCAAGGATTTTTGAATATATAATAAAAACATCATCCTCAAATCCGATTTTTAGGGTTCAATTGATGGACACAAGTCAAATTAGAAATATTGTATACCATATGAAAAGTTATTTTTATTTAATTCATCATTATTTAATTTCCCAATATATCATGATATGTTTTTCAATTTGTTATTTATTTATTTAAATACAAATTTAATATAAATAATTATTAATTTATTTAGATTATTATTATAAATTATGTTAAAATGTTTAAAATTTTTTATAATTTTTTTAAAATAGATAAGATATACATTCTTAGAATAAATAAATTTAATTTATATCCATAATATTTATGTTTTCTTATATTTTCTATAAAAAATAATAATGTCATAATTAGATTTTAAAATATTATGTTTCACTAATATACTATTATTATGATATCTCGTGAAATTATATATATTGATAGTGGGAGTTTGGATTACACATCCAACTATTCTAAAATCATAGGATATGATCTAAAATTGGGGTGCTTGTGAACCTTTCACACCATACATTCCCTTCAATTTTTATAATTATAATTTTAAAATTTTACTTGAAATTTTTTGAATTACATAATAAAAAAGATATATTTATAAATATTTCTAATAATTAGCATTTATTTTTGTGTATGTAACCCGAGTAATTACTTGTTTAATGTGTTATAACACAATATTTTTATAGAATGATAATTTAGATAAATGTATAACTATTGGGACCCTGAAATTGTTTAATTCAAATTTATATTATGGGCATGATATGATGCTCACTGAAATGATATAAATTGAGAATGAGAAAGGAGTATCACAATTGATAAATAAGACACAAATGTGATCTAAAAATATCATTTGATTGAACAAAATTAGAGATATAGTTAATCAAATAACTTTTCCCTATGTTCTATATGTATTATAAAGAACTACCCTTTTGTATTACGCCATGTAATCCTTCAATTGTCAAAAAAATGGTTTCTCCTATTATTATATAATTATTATGAGCCTCTAAAGACACCGTTTTGTGTTAAAACACCCACTATTGGTTGACCATATAGCCAATGAAATTGATAATTTCATATGACTCTATTTGATAGATCATGGATCGAAAATAGAATGAAATTTATAAATTTAGTGACATTTTATGTCGAAGCTTTTATGGATGTTATTTCCCATATTCCATTCTCATGCTCAATTGTAGATCACATACAGACCCTGCTAAGGAACTCAACATTGATTCACGCTCCTTGAACTCAATCATAGTTTATATGGGAACCCAACTTATTTGATCATCCCCATGTCATTATTCATGTTCCCTTACATGAATTACCTTTCATAGGTGTCTTAACACATTTTCCGAAATTAAGTCACACATTCTGCCAAATTATGTTGGACATAAACTCACATAATACAACATGTGTGACCTATCTAATTTGTTTGTTCACCCTAGTGAACTACACGGAGTCAATGTTCCATGGTTTAGTTACATACATTATATAGACACTTGGAATGGGGTATTCCTTTAAAAGAACCCCCCAACCTACCATTTTATGAGGTAAGTACCATGGTGGTGAATCCTTGTATGATATTATAGATTTGGTACACTAATAGAGAACAAAAATCCCTACATTGAGTGTTATAAATCTACAAATACATCAAAAAAATTAAAAATAACTATGGTAAATTTATGGTTTTCACCTTAGTTATTCATCAATTGGGGTATATAAAGTTTATCCCAATGTGCAGTCATTCCAACGTTGTCCCACTAGAGAAGATATTTATATGGGCCTTATTGACACACTATGCCAATCCTATGGTACACAAATTAGGTGTCAATTTACATAGGAATTATAATAAAATTCATACCGAAGTTACCCCAGTTCATATAATCCACCATGTTAAACGACATCGAACTTTCAACTATGAGAAACAACATAGTACTTAGGTTCCCTAACATAGAGAAATTTATATCCTTCAACTATGGTGAATCAACATGGTACTCTGGTATCTTAATGTTAGATCATTTCTTATCCCTCAACTAGGAAAAACATAATAATTCATGGGTTCCATCAATACCGACTGAGACGTAGTCAATAATAATAGGGACCCATTATAGTGCTCGACCTCCTACCATATAGAGCCTCACCTGGGTAAACTGGACTGTTATATACCATGGTGGCTTTCCCTAGAACCCTCAACATTTATTAGTGACGGGTTATAGTCATGGGAGTTAATTTAGATTCTAATACTCCTATCACTAACCTGCATGAAATTTCATGTGTAAAACAACGAATATATCATGATGGGTTAAATAATATTTGAATCAAAAAACATATTTCCTCCACATTGATCCAAAAAATTAATTTAGTTGTCATCCTCCCCTTTTCGTCCAAAATACCATGAGTCAATATCATCACATTCATTTATAAAAAATTCATTAAGTCAGTATTATCCTATAAATTTCCATAGATTCCTTGAGTCAATATTTGGTTTTTATAAATTAATTGATTCAATGTTCCCCTTTTGGTTTCCTCAAATTCTTAACTCGAGATAGTCTTATTGGGTCCAAAATTCCATCAGGTGAGATCCTCTATGTGTTTATAAAAAAATATACCATAATCATATATCATATTGAACAAAAATGGTAATATTAAATATATATCAGACAATAAACCCTTTCTAGCTACCCTTAACATAGAAATTCAGACTATATAACCTCAAATGAATTCAAATTGGTCCCAAAAAAACAAATTTCAACAATAATATATAAATTTAATGGATACATAACATAAAAGGAAATATTTTAGTCCATTTCATGTGAACATTAAATGAATTAATATCCTTATTAAATTTAATTGACAACATGGGTTTCGTTTTCTTTTTTACGGATACGTATAGAGAACCTTTCATGTGAAAAAAAATCTCTATCAAAAAACGTCAAACATCCTTTCCTAAGAGTACATCACCTATTTCACTTGATATAAACTCTATAGTTTCTTATTTTATTCATTTAAAATATTAATTAAAAAAATACTATGATCAAATGGTAGGGATATTAAGACTCATCTGTAATATTCTCATAGATGCATTTTTTTTGATTTTCCAATTTCTCTAAATGGGTAAGCAGTATTTTTACGGGGAGGGATTTCAAGAACAAGTAATTATTATACAATGTAGTTCTATATTAGATAATAAAATCCATCATGTGAGGAGTCAAACTCATCTCCTATCTAACAATAAAAATGGATGTCAACACAATTGAAATTTCCCTCCTTTACAAACAGGGAGTGTCATATGAGACCCAAACTGAGGAAACATGGCTCATGAAAACAATAAATTAGAAATAATATTATAAAAAACTAAAACATTATAATAATTAATAAAAATTATTATTTCATGTGATGTTTATGGAAATGGCGATTCTAAGAGAACACCATAAATTTTTTAATGAATACTCATTCCAAATAAAGTACATGTCAATACCGTTATCATTCAGTTTGGGTAATCCAAAAAATTTGGAATCAAATGATTATATTTTTATGTTGGGGATGAATTAGATAACTCTAGAGGTTAGGTAACCATACCATATTCTATGATCATTGTTATACATTATTGAAGAACACCGAAATATTAAGAACAATAGAAATCATGTTAGGAGGAAATTCATATAAATAATTTCTATAAAGAGTTTTCTAACTAAGTGTCCAAAGATAATATATATTATAATTGACCAAATTATATATCTATATATTTATATTATTGGAGAATTTATATATATTAACCAATTTATAGTTAAATATGGATCTTCTCCTACTGATAGATTTCAATTATAGGATTATCATTTATGCTAGAATGCATACAATAATTGTGATAATCATAGTGATATAAAACATGGTGCTAAATTATTTTAAATTATTTACTATAACATAAAACATTATAATAATTTTTACATATATTAGTGGTTGGGAATATAGTTTTGTAGATTGATTTATAAATTATTAAATTATTGTCAAGATAAAGCATTCTAATCATAATGATGTTAATAATATAGAAATCAAAATCATCTAATTCAAACTAATGGTTATCACTTAATAGGTGTTCATGAAACCTTTCAATATACATTCAAAAAAATTTGAATGAGAATCAACAGATTAATGGAGATGGAAATATGGTTTTAGTTTTATTATTTTAAGTCATGACATTTGATTTTAATTATCCTAATTGATTAATTCAAGTGTTGGGAGACTATTATTATATGTTAACCATATATTAAATTTTTTTCTATATAATTTATGGAAAGTAATAGAATTATATTCGTGATAAAAAATATGGGTTGTTTTGTATACATTAATAAATTTATTATAGGGTTATAAATATTTTGAATAGTTTATACATAATTAATTTACACAACACAATTAAAACTATTCAAAGAAGAAGGTGAGGGATAGTGATTCTAATTACATTTATCTATAAAATATTAAATTTTTTAATATGAATAAAAAAATATTTCAAAGAGACAATATATATGTGTTACTGAATATATTATGACATTGTTAGAAATTGTTTTATTGATAATACAGAAATCATGTTTTATTTGAGTTTAACATAAGTAATTAATGTAACAATAAAAATTCTCACAATTTTACCATGTTTAATTTAAATAATTTAAATTTGGTTAATTATATCATGACTAGATAAACCATCACAAATATACCATCTAAATAAACCTGAATGAGCATACATATTGGTGAATTTTTTAACTAAAGATGAATGTTAGACTAACCTACAAAAAGTTTTATATATGCTTTTTTAAATATTTCATAAAATTATAAACAATATAGGATAAAAAGATTATTTTACTATAAAATCCTAGATGAACATACCATAACAGAAATATTTTCCAACCATGATTTTTGATTCAGGTAACCATAGATGTTAGTTAACCTAATCAAGCCTAAATATATAAGTATTATGTATTAAATAACCTAATTACCATTATTTATTGATTTTAAATCTATTAATGAAATTATGAACAAAAATATTTGGGTTATAATATCCATTAATTTCGGTAATATAATTATTAAATATAAATAAATATTTTTAAAAGATAAAATGTATATATATTATTATTATAATCAAAAAAAATTACTGGTCAAATTAATTTTATAATCTTTTGTATGATTTTAATGACCCTATAGTTTACTAAAGATGTAATGAAATGATTTTAGACACTAATATAAATAATAAATATAACATTTATGTTTATGGATACAACTTATGTATAATTATAATTGTTCTAACACCACCAAATATTTGAAATTATTGAGTTTTAATATATATTTTTTTTAACATTTTGTAATTTTAATTATTTTTAAAAATTTATATATAGAATTTTCTTATTTATACTTAATTAATATTATCACATACACAATGTTGAAAAAATTATATAATCTTTATTCATCATTTCAAATTGATTTTATTTTCCACAAGTCCCTGGAAGAGTTTTCAGATTATAAACATGAGTAGACAAATTTTATGTTTTCAACTACCCTAAATATTGTAAAATAATCAATGAATACAATTATCTTGATCAGATTTTTTAATAGATCTTAATGAGTCTAGAAACATGTATCGTAGGTGAATAATATTTTGATGAAAAAAATATACATCTATTTGTAGTTAATCTTGACATGAAATTATTATTGAACTCTCTGTCTATTTCTTTATTTTGATTCCAGGTTGGCTGACTAGGAGGGTACATAAAGAAAAACACTTAGGCTTGTATGGTGGTTGGGTGGAAAATATATGATCAATCAATGGCCATAATCATAATATTGAATTAATGTGTGTTTATTTTACAATTCATATTGATGGAATCATATGGGATTTATGTGGATCATCAATGTTAGATTTATCCTATTCTAAAATAAGTGTAAAATTCTTATTGTAGAGTCATGGTGGTGCTAAGAATCATACTTTTGAGTGGATTTTATAACATAATCCTACGTAATTTTTAAGGAGACTTGAACATGATCACTATATTTTTTAAGGTTATTTATCCCACACTTTTTTGTTACATATTACATTAGGAACTGTAGATTTCCAATTAATCATGATTTAGTAATATGATATACATTTCCTGAGGGTAAATAATTAGTGTAAATCATTTATTTAAAAGTTAATCTAATTAACACTCTATAAATATTTTATATCATAGGGCATCTTCTACCAAATTGTAATTTTATTATCCTTGGAGATACCATTTGGAAACACTAAATTTTACCACTATGAACTTCTATGTGTTAAAATTATTGATAAATATTTACTTTGATAATGGTTATTCCTTGTATCTAAACCAATTGTATTAAATCTGTTGTAAAATATAAATATTATTTTTCTTATGATGTAATAAATGATTTTTTATTTATAATTTCATACCACAATTATAGTATCTATTTTTTATGTGAAATTAAATTTTATTTAAATCTTTTTCATAGGGTTTTTATAAAAAATATCATATTGTAGTTAATTTTAAATTTTAAGGTTCTTATAATTTTTAAGTTGATAAATTTTTTCAAAATTGGAATTATCTCTCAGTGTATTACATCTATGTGTCAATGTAATCTCTATGAATCATTTTTAATGTTTTCAATAATATTTCTCAAATTTTTTAAATGATATATATTTAACATAAGGGGTTTTTATAATATTATTCTATTTTTAGTATCTATTTTTAAAATTATAATACGAAATTAACCACCCCCCCTTCTTGAGAATTTGTTAGTTAAAATTTTATATCGGTGGACTTATATGAAACTTGATTAATTTTATTGGTTAATTTTTATTATTCCTTGATCTATTCCATATGAATAAAATCATTTAACAGTAAATATGAACTAATTTATTCATGGAATTTTGGTTATAAGTATACTTACTTATCAAAGTGTCTATAACTACAATCAATAGGAAATAAAAAAGTAAACCAATCTATAAATATTTTTCTATGATATATTTTATAGCATTGATGATGTGAATGAGAATCTAAAAGTTGTTAGAAGGGATTAGAGTGATTATACTAGAAATTAGTTTGATGAATACTAGAAATTTATTAATTCTTGTATTTAAACTTTGTTAAGATGAATTTTAATAAAATTTATTCTTATGAAGATACATAAGAAATTTGGAACACCGTGGTTATTTACCATGACGGAATAAAAAATGTCATGGATATGAGATTAGTTAGATATACAACCTAGTATGATACTTTTTGATATAACACTAAAGAATTTTTATTTGAAATGTACTGAATGACCCATGAGATCATCAACGAAAAGCTATATCATCGATAAAAAATGACACCAAAATAATAGGTTTTGATAATATTGAAATTTTTACTTCATAAATATATAATTAAAACAATTGATATTATACAATAATTTTATATAGAAAATTATATAGAAATGATTTTTTACTAAAATAATGATATATGAAGAGGATTTAAATTCTGAATATGATGTTGAATATAAACCAAAAATAAAAACCATTTATTTTATTTTTTTTATAACAATAAAAGAAATTTGGTGTGAAGATAAGTAGTTTTCCAAGTGAACTCGATGATAGAGATAATGGAAAGATTAAAATGGATAATTGTTTATTTATAAGGTGTTAAAATAATAATGGAATGTATTCATGAAAAGGAAAATTGAAGAATGAATATAACTTTATAGATTTTATTTTTTTCATTTATAATAACAAGGGACACATCAAAGAATATTTGAAAATGATAAAAGTTATTTATAAATATTATATGGTTAATTTCCATACGAAATATATGAAGGACACCACCTGAACAAATTGAATAGATTACCTCAACGAATCAAATTATAGTGGATGTTAAAAACCAAGACCTAATTCCAAAAAATATTTCATTGAATCATATCATATGGTACATTCTACATTTATTTATTTTTCATTGAATAATTAAAATATTAATGAATATTTTTTTTCTATTCATGAATAATAATAGTTTTAAGATATTTTGGTCGAAACAATGAATTAATGGAAATAAATGTATAAATGTACTAAAATAACACATGAATTACATGTAAACAAAATGGACTCTATTTATGTGAAAATTTAATATAGTAATTATATTTAGCCAAAGATAATGAAACTATCAAAACTAAAATTGATATTTAGTAAGGATATTGATTTATATTTAATGGTAGAGAAACTATATATAAGATAATAGGATCTCAAAGACAACTAACATCCATAGTTGGTATAGGATACCAATGGGGGTTGAAGATATAATTTTATAAGAATCTATTTATTCCTATCAATAATTCTTATATTATATAGGTTTGATTAGATTGTTATCTTTGTGGAAATGAATGATTCAACAAGCTATGATGAAAGGAATGAGCGGGAGAAACGAAGGGGGTGATAGAACCCTAAGCGCGGATGAGCGATGATGGTTTCCCCCTAGCCGGCAGCAGGAGAGGGGCATATGGAGTGATGATGCATGCTTAGGTTCAGTGGAAACCCTTTATCTGTTTCTTTAACCAATTTTTTCTCTGAGAGTTCCCGAAGATTTCTTTAAGCCCAAAGGATCCAGATCTTCACTATGGGGATCCCCAGCTTTCAATATCAGTGGCTGGGATCTCTGAAGCCTCATGTCATCTGAATACAACTATGGTGGCTCGCTTTAGCCATCATAGGTCTTCAGTTGATGAGTTTGACTAATTCATTTTTGTAAATTGGGACTTGAAAGATCCTGTCGTTTTGGGCCTTTTGGATAAACGCCACTTGATGATTCGTGTTGCCTCAGAAGAAGATATGATATGTGCATGGTCTGGGGCTCCACGAATATGCAACAGCTGTAAGTTAGTGCTTCTCTAATATCTTTCAACATCTGTATGAATAGGTACTCACCCTCCATCGTGACATGGGTTAGTCTCTCGCACCTTCCCTTGCCCTTTCAAAATCCATCTATCATCTATATGCTAGTTAATTGGGTTGGACGATTTCTATACTCTGATGATTTCATTTCTACTCTGAGTCACCCGATCAATCTGTGGATCTACGTGGAGGTGGATGTCTCGAAGCCACGTTTTGAGTGGATGTGGAGTATGGTTAGAGAAGAATTTAGGTGGAAGAAATCTATGGTTTACGAAACATGGATTAATTTCTTCTTGATTTTTGTTTGGTTGGATCATTTGGCCTCAAAATTCCATGATGGAGTCTCGAATAAGAGGTTATCTTGTCCAGGATGGAGGCCCAGCAAAGCCTCTGATCAGAAATGGAGGGTTTATGTGGAAGAAAGGGCTGGAAATGTCTCTTGTTTAGATGTATTGGGAAAACTAATGTTGGTAAATTCGGCACGGGTGCCTTCTAAGATGATAGGAATGGATGTGGATGGGTAGACCAATGGTGAAGCTCTGGTTGCAGTGAAGGCTGCTAAGGCTAAGGTGCTAGAACCGCTAGTTGTGGATGTCCTTGCCCACCTAAGGCATGATCTCGGAATTAGACCAGTGAAGGTGAGTGGAGTAGAAGTAGTGCATGTGGATGGATTGGGGAAGGATGATTCCTTGGAGGTGGTCATAGGGGAACAAAATACGGATTTAGACAGCCCAAAGTAGGTTGTAACGAGCATTCTAATGAGTGATGTCCAAGGCTTCAAGGTCCCCCAAGGCCATATATGGTAGGATACTATATTGAAACCTTAATTTATGGGTCGTGGGTATGATCAGGCCTGGCTAGCCTTGTCAGTATCTCCATGCAGTAATGCGTTGGTGGTTAGCAAGGAGGATCAGAATGATGGAATTTCAATACCCAGGATGTCTTTTCTGCAAGCTGAAACAGAATCGTTTTGTGGGAAAGGGGGAAAAGAGGTGGTTACTGTCTTGGGGACTTTAGACCCAAACACATCCATTCCAATTACTTAATTCCTTCAGATTCTTGGGCGTATGAGTAAGAAGATAGGTTTGGAGACCAATGAAGGCAAGGTGGATTCTATGTGCAGGCCGAGGCCCCTCAAAGCTGTCTCGAAGGATGAATTAAAAAACTACTTTGAAGGCTTGGAATAGCACGTGGAACCATTTAATCCTGAGGAGGAGGATTCTGGAAAAGATAGTCACAATCAATTCTTAGGGGACAGCTTGGACCATTTCCAAGGGGAAGGTCCTCATAGGTCAGGATGAAACAAGGGGAAAAAGGGAAGTGAGATCCAGGGAAATGATTTGTCGTATAGGGTAAAAGACCCAAAGGACGCTAATATTATTCCCATTTTCATAAATAAATGAAAACCAGGTCATCCAAGAAGGGGGAATCAAGTAATGAAATGTCCTACAAGACGGGGACAATGGAGATTCAAGTAGTGACCTATGCAGGATGGATAAAGATGAAGGGGAGTGTTTGAAACTCATTATCCACTCCAATGATGAAATTATTAATGATTCCTTAAGCCTATTCCGTCAAATGAGGAGAATTTGAGAATAGATGAAAGGATGATTCTCATTGCTGCCACCAAGTAGCAAGATGCAGGGATAGACAAGAATGACCGAATCACAGCTTGAGGCTTCAACTAAGGAAAAATCAACCGGGAGGAAATCATTCAATAAATGGACATAATGGTTACTCTCCTTGAAGAACATATCAGCAAGGATCCAGACACATAGGTTGGTACTCTACACCGGGAAATTTTTAGATTTTCTGACTCAAATAATCATAGTCTTGTGTTTAATCTCTTTATGAGCTCTCTCATCACGTAGCGGTATTCTGCGTTTAAAACTAAGGTTTTCCACATCCCTATAAAGTGGTGTCATAATAATAAAAATATATTTTGTTGGTTATCTGTGTGGAACTATAGGAAATATTCCATGAAAATATACAAAAAATAATTTTTTCAATGTTATTTTTTTCTATAAATGATAAACATATGAGAAAATAATTATACTAAAATTTTATATTTGTAACTATTATAAAACCAAACACAATTATGAACACCTTTTTTATCTTATATTTTTTATCAACTACATTTGTAATGAACTCCAATATGAATAATTATTTCTTTGATGATGAATTTTCAAGACTCATAACTACTGATTGTTCCATCTACAAAATCCTACTTAATGTCTTTGTAGGAAATGGTTTACTAATAGGAAATTAAAAATGAAGAATAATTTGTCATGAGATATAGAACCATTAATTTTTCCCTTATTTAAAATTTACTAATTGTTTATATCTTGTCATTTAATTTTCTCATTATTGTCTAATTTTGTGTTGGATTTTATTTTAACGATTTCAAAGATAATAAATGGAATGTTTTAAAAATTTGGAGAATATTTATTTAATATAAATAAAATTATAATGTTTATATAATATATTTGAATTCATTAATTTCCTTTCATGTTTTCTATCTATTTTAATTTCATAGTAGATATTTTCTATGGAATGGTTGAAAGAAAGATAATATTGTGCATTCAATTTGAAAATGCACATTGATATTTTTTATTAATTATATTATAATGACATAGATCCCCTGATACAAAGATAAAAAATCAGGTAAAATGGTTTAAATGTATAAAAAATCATTAAAACTAATGAAATATGTTTTTATATCTCATCCACATGAAATAGTTTATAGGTATATATTTGGACATGTTAAAGTGTATGGCCTAAATGTAATGAATTATTATTAGGTAATTATTGATAAATACTCAGAATAAATATATATATAATTTATACCTCACCAAATTGAATCTCACACATTTTTTTTCAGTTTTTTAAAAAAAATTTATAATCCTTAGTAGAAAACCTATAAATAATTGGAAAAGTGTCTATATCATTTATTTTGAAATCCATGAGTTCAAAACATTATGGTCCCTATATAGATAAAACCACAAATTCATAATCATATGAACTCCTCAATAGTTTAATATTATTTAAATGATAAATATAAAACATCATGAAATAAACCAGGTTATTTTCAATGGGAATAATTTTTCTGATAAATTTTTTGTATACTCTGTGTAAACATTTAGTTATGTAATTAATATATTTTTATTAGATTTATTTTAATCAAAAATCATATTAATTTTGAAATATTGGAAAAATAAATTTCTAATTCACTAGATCCCTTGGTAGTAAAATATATGTTATCAAGACTATAGATAACTTATATAAAATTACAAATATGTTTGTTGAAGTAATTTTTTGATGTTATTTTACTATAATTATGACATAGTATCTTTTAAATAATAGAAACATAGTAATTAATGTATTTAAGCATTTCATTTTTTATGATATAAAATAAAATGATACCAAACCCCCTACTTATGACCTTAATTTATATAACAAATATTTTGATGACAATAATGATTCCAAAAAAACAATTTGGGCTGGTTATTTCATTGACTAATTATAGAGAGCTAACCAATAAGACTTCCCAAATAATGAAGGTACCTTTTAACTAGAAAGTACCTATTTGCATAGAACATGAAAATATTTCCTTAAAAGTTATAGAATGTTACCATTAAAATGATATTATTATATTAAGTTATTTCAAAAACTAGTTTGAGGATCATTCATTCTAGCAATATTTTGAAACAAATAACTTTTCTAAGGCTATCAATATTAAAAATTGGTAATAATAATACATGAATAACATAATAAGTGTAAATTAAATTACCAATAAAAACTTTTAGATGATCCTAAATAATGTATCGTTATTTTTACTAAATAATTATTTATGAAATTTTTGGATAAGCTAGGAAATGTGGTTATAAGAGAAGAATTAATTTTTTATCTTAGGAATATTCTAAAGAAGCATATTGATAATGAATAAATGTCTATATTAATATATATAATTGAGGAAATTTTAATTCTATTATAATATACACTACATATATATTTCAGGATATATAAAATATATTTCAATCATCCCTCAATATGTGTATTTAGTCATGAGTACGTTTTTTCAATCAACCCCCTAATTTTCAAAAATACTTCTTTTATGAAAATGGTATTAGAATCTCAAATATATATTCATGATAATATTTTTAGTATTATAATAACAATGTGGTAAAAAAAATTTCCTAGATATTTCAAGTTGGGTTTGGATTTATTCTAATAAGGGAATTAATATTCTTCCATCACATTCCTGTCTATCATACCAAATATTATTTTTTATTTAATTAAAAAAATACACAAGTGATATTTTATAGCATGTTTTATGGAAAATGCTGATGTATGATACACTAATATAAGTAATAAATATGTACCATATTTAGAATAAAATTGGAATCAAGTTAAAAGATCTCCTCATATTGGGATTTTTGGATGTCTCATGCACTACTCTTGTGGGATCCATGAAATCATATTCGATATTTGTGTATGAACTAGATTTAAATAAAATCCCATGTAATCATACATGATAGTTGTTAAAAGGATCATTTTTTAGCATAGTGGTCTATTAAATTTAAATTTATTATATTCAAAGGGTTATTTATTATAATTATTTTGTAATATAGATACAAATTTTGTAGTATAATAGTTAGACAGAAATACCACCTATATAATATCTATTTTTTAAAAAAATTTATATATCCATGGTATATTATATAAGGAAACATGTTTTTGTTATATGCTAATAATGCTGAGTACAAATCTATATTTAATTTTTTTTATAACTATTATGGATGAAAAAGTTTTTATTAAATTATGGATTTTAATTCAAACATGTCCCTAAAATTTTTTATAACAAAATAGGTATTAATATCGAATTTATTCTTATAGCCAATCCCATGAAAAATGTAAATTGATATAATAGAACACTTTTTGATAGATCCCTATTGTAATAGTGATATATCTCTTTAATTTATAATCAATATTTTCCAAATATATGATAACATTTCTAAGATGCTTAACGTTGAAAAACTTAACTATTTCATATATGTGTAACCAATAGTTCAGTATTATAAAGTAATATTTTTTTAAATTGTTTCATTTATCTATATTCTCTCAATATATTTTCAATAATCATGTATATTATTTTTTAATGTTTTATATTATTAATCAATCTTTGTTATTTTTGGAAATTCATTGATAAATATTTAAAAAAAATAGTTAGATAAACATATTATTATTATATAATAAACCCATTATGACTATGTTTTATGATTTTTAAAACATACCGGGAAATACACTAATGGTTTGTATGCATTAATAAAACATAAATTTCATGTTTAGAAAATCATATTTGGGTCGTTTTTTATCATCCCACATTTCAAAATTCAAATTTTTTGTTATATAATATATAAATAATTTATTATAATTTATGGTTATACCATTATTTTATTATTTAAAAATACACCATTATTTTAAATCCCTTTGGATTTCAAAATTTAATTATTTAATACCTATTTGAAAATCATATAAAAATTCATTTCATTAATTATTAGTCATATTAGTATTAATTATCTCTTTCACTCTCATTGAAAACCTCGTTGTGAGAATTAATTAGATTTTAAAAAAATTTATGTTTTATAGGATGCAAATATTTATAGAATAATATTAACCATACATTTAATAGGAACAAAAATAAAAAAGGTTATATTACATCTATATAAAAGGGTGTGAGGAATCCCCATCGATGGGATATGATTATGTATTTAGATAATACATCAGGCCAATAATGGTTGGAATATTTAAGAGTTAAGGCTTATAAAATTATAATCAATCACGATTTCATTAAAATAATTATATTTCCTACATTTTACTATTTTGAGTAAAGTAATTTCAATAGATTTCAAATTTTTTACTATATAAGGAAAATGGATCTATCAAAATATAGAATATATGGTGAAATATTTGTGTTTACTAATACAGAATGAGGAAAATCCATTATATTTCCCACAAACTATACTAAGAACACAGTAATAATGGATATCTAATTGGGAATTTAAATTTTTACCTTAAACATGAACTGTAAATGCTATCAAGAAATACATATTAAGGAAAACCATATGTTAGTGAAAAAAATGGTTATAATTATATTATTATAAATATAATATAACACTATTTTATCATAGGAAAAGGTAAATCTGTGTGTTTAGACTATAGAACACCTTCTTCATATAATATCTATGTACTAGAAAATGGATTAATTTTCTAGATTATTGATGAGTCACATTGAAAGGGTATAAAAATTCATTTAAATATTCAATTCATTACCTCTTTAATGAAAATTTTACATGATATTGTAATCAAAAGGAATATTTACCTATGGTGAATTTGGAATACATTTTTTTACCTCATTATAGGAAAATGCCTATTTGGGTTTCCATTACACCCTTAAAAATAGAATTTTTCTAAAAATGAAATTTTATACCCACTAGGTATCATGTATGCCTTAGGTGATTCTTAAATTTCCCTTATGACTTTTGGGAAGATTCAATGGACCATACGATGAAAATAAGGATTTCTTGGATAAAACAATAAAGGAATATGGTTAGATTTACCATGTGGTAACTGTATGGTAACCATGTACTATTTCTCTATGTGGATATAGTGTAATTTTCATGGTTTGAACATGGTTAGTCAAACAGTAAAACATTCCTATTGAACCGTGCGATGTGTCTTGTGGTTGTCCATGTAGCTCCAACAGGAAACAAACGCCTATAATGGGTTATTCCCAGCTTTTATTTTTTTCACGATCGATGATCAATCCATGATTTTCACAATTATAAACCCCATGATCTACAAAATTGAATCAAATAATATAGACCTGGGATAGAATTCCAGATCCAAGAGAGCGAATCATCAAATAATAATTATAATTGACATTTTAAATAATTAATTACCATGATGAAATTCTATCTTCATTGATGGATTCGATAATAGATCTGTATTGATCCATCATTATGTTATAGGAATCCAAGTAGATTCCCACTAGCAGGGGTCCACACACACTGCACAAGTATATAAATATCGGCATAAGAATCTCTGTGTACTGGCATGGAAAATCCTAGTGCTTGTGTCGCTTTCCTTGGATCACCTCCAGAATCACATGCAAATCATTCTCCCTGATATCTTCATGACCTTAGAGGTGGATTTAGTGTAAGATCGCTATGTATTCTTAGTTGTTTTTTAGAGAAGTTATATCTCTATGTCTTTAAAGGATTCCTTTAATCAGTTGGGAAAAACCAAATAAATTATTTTTTTGTCGATAAAATAATATAATCAGATTTATATATCTCTAGGGTTAAAATAAAATAATTTCAAATATCCCCATTATTAGTTACATAATCCTATATAACCCCATGTCAAATAATAATATTGTTATTATTATTTCATGACATGCACATATCTTGTGAATTAAATTAAATACTAATTAATAAAATAGTATTCAATAATCATTATTTCTCATTGTAATATTATACCCATTCCACCATTCCTGTATAATATTTATCGATCAATGAATAATGACTATTTATTTATTAAATAAATTTCACTACATTATTCCCTACTAAAAATATTAACACTATTTCGCTGTATATAAAATAAATAAATATTTTGAAAAATCATACATGAAATGTTGTTAATCCTCATTAGGGAATAATATTTATTCCACATGTTAAAATATAAATAAGTATATAATATGTAACTGAGATTATGGATAAACATAGTGTGTGATCCAATAGGTGTATAACTCTGTGGCATTAGGTGATGATGCTTAAAGTCAAATTTTAGCAACGAAAAACATGTTAAGGACCCCATGGAAAAATTATTTAATGAATTAACAAAATGATACCTCATATGATTGTTTACTATGTAATATAATCTCTTTATCCAGATATCTCAAATAAAGCATGTTTCTTATGGATCCCATTGACCAATATGCTTGATGTGTCTTTATTTTACTTTCCAAAATTTGAAATTTCTTATTAGAAACCATATATATGTATTTATTTAGAAAATATATTATCCAACATTGTGCCAAATATGTCAACATCTATTACAAATAATAAGGGAAAATTAAATTATCACATTATTCATTAATACAATATTACTTGTGATGCACCCAACATGCCATACCTCAAAACAAACATCTATCATCATGGTTATTATCAATATATTTATGTACATGAATCATAATACTCATTAATAACAATCATAATTTCCAAATACCAATACACACATCTTAAAATTTTGACGTCCAATTACACATATAAATGTGTATTTCCTATTGGTGGGTCTCGTTCTCATAATATCCAACTCGATATTACTAAGGGCATACAACATGAGATGTTTTCTCAATGTCCAATGAGTATCCACTCTTAATAGAAAGTATCAATTGTGTTATTCGAATTATATCATCTAGATATAGAAAATATATTTAGGAATAGTTTCATTGAACATTCAGATTCACATTATAGTGGGGAAGTACTATGACATTATATTGAGACAACCACTATTTGAACATGAAGTCATACATTATTTCATAGAAACACTATCATGATGCTATAAAACGTTTTTTAATATTTAAATACTATAAATACTGGTTATCATGAAGTGAACAGAAGTTTGTTTTAGAATAAAAACTCCAATAGAATCCCACATTCACTCGATCCAACATGAAAAAACCTTCAGCACCCCCAGATCTTGCATGATAATAATTCTTCATCTAAAATTTGGATAGAGTTGGTTTCCTAAAACCAACTTTTTTTACTTTTATTACATTTATATTTAATGTATTTTAATCATAAAAATATTATTACATATTATTCACTATACAACATGACTATGATGTAATAATGTCCTATAGTATTTGTTGCATTGATATGGTCATGGAATATCCCCTCTATTATGATAAACATGGAATTCTATTAAAATATTCTTAAATATAGTTCTACAGTTGGATGAAATTCTATGATAGGACACATAGCATGCGGACCCTTTGGTGCGAGTACTCATAGAAAGATGATACTTCTTCTCATGACATTCACACGTGGTTATCTCCAAGACATGATATTATGAGAACATACACGCCGTATGAATTATGCATGTTTTGGTGTCATTGGAAATTACTATCTTCGAATGTGTGTGTAATGATCCTTAGGACTGATTAATTTCATTAATATGTGTTTTGACTCACAGACTATGATTTACTGATGAAAACCATCACACAGATAGTTGACAGGACGTAGGGTATGTTGGGTGACTCGCGAGTGGCATGTTATTAATTGATAAGTCAAGGAAGGATTTGTCACTTCCATATATGGAATTTGATATCTCGCCCCTTTGATTGAAATAGAACCATCACACGAATTTCAATGGCTATGGTGTAATGATTATTTTATTTCATGTAGTCAATGAATTATGTATCATGCACAATGTTTGATGACACTTTCATAAAACCATCTTGATAAGATATTGAGAAAAATAGATTATATTACACAGTGAGCGTTTGAATGGGGATGTAGTTGTTGGGACTTTATGTTTTTTCTCTTAGGTTCCTTGAACAATTTCTTGATAGTAATCTTTTTCTTTGGGCTAGCCATCCTAATTCCAATGAGAAAGAATCGGAGAGGGTCACACACTTAGTGATTCAAGTGGTCTCGGTTAAATTATATTTGAATTTAATGAATAAATATTACTCTAATGGAAGTGGAGTAAATTTATTCATGAAAATATTATTTCATAAACTAAATAAAAATTTATTCTCTGGGTTTTCATTACAAGATATTTATTTCTTTTATTACAATTTTTTGAAATATTTGTTTACTTGTTTGTAAATAAAATATTTAATTATGATAAATTTTTAATTATTTATTTTTTCAAGTGTTTAATAAATGGATGTGGAGTTTAAGGAGACCATGGTCACTCTAGTAGTAAAATAATTATTTTCATGAAGATAAATAAAAATTTAACAAGGTGGAAGAAATTCATATAACACTGTTATTATTTTGTGTAACAAAATATTCTAATTCTGCTTTGCGCATGTTGGAGGACCATAAATAATGATGCAGAATTATTATTAATAGCATGGGTTTTCTGTATGTTTATGAATGTATTTTATTTTGTTATGCAATTAAATATTGTAACTGAATCCCCATTTCAATAAATAGACACACACATCTATTGTGCCTTGTACTGAACTACACTCCCAGTGAATTGAGAGTTTTTGAGAAAAACATTTTCTCTCTCATATCATCTTTAGGACCCTCTAATTATAGGATATTTTCTTCACAGCTGATGAAAAATTGATCAATAATGACTGACATAAGACACTCACTTCACCATGCTAGCTACTGGAGAACGAGTGGGCTCGATCGGAGGCCATCTGAGCACGTGTGGATAACCGTTTGTGGGATTCTAGTTTGGATCCTCGCACGAGCAATGAGATAAATTGGAATTTCCATTGGGACATGGTAAAATAGTGGCATATAGAATATAATTAATTTATTATTTCTAATAATATATAATCCATAATTTACTAATTATCCACTCTTTTAATTGTTTTATAATAATGAAATTCTAGTCAACAACACTATGACTGCAATCAATTCGTGATAAAGAAAACATCCTCACCGACAGTAACTTCTTGGAATGGTATAGACCCCTTTGTGTTATCCAACATCATGAATGGAAGTCATATGTTTTGGGGTCATTATTACCGAATCATCCTACCATAGAGACGATTGATGAGGATTTCATAGTCTATGAGAAAAAAATGAACGACACAGTCGATGTTCAATGTTTGATGCTATCATCAATTTCAATGATCTCATGAAGTCTCATGAAAACATGTATGCTTATATAAATCTCCAGTATCTCCATGGTCTTTTCCAAGAGAGAGAAAGACACTAATGTTTTGATATCACTAAAGCACTCCTTCAGAGTAAGCATGGAGTGGGTTCCCATACTAGGCCTCATGTATTCATGTTCGTTGGATACATTGAACGAATGTAGGTTCTAGGGTTTAAACTCCTCGAATAAATGGGCCCTGATATCATTCATGCATCACTCCCTCAGATATTCTCCTAATTGGATTTCAATTTCAACATGAAAAACATTTATATTTATCTATCTGATCTTCTTATCCCAATTAAAAAATTGGAAAAACATATGAATCACGAAAAGCCTTATGTCCTTATAATGAATAAGACCAAAGGAAAGGTGAATATATTTAAGGCCAAATATTCTTCACGTACTTCCATGAAATACAAAGATAATAAGAGATGAATGGGGACAAGAGGCAGTTTGTTTCACATGTGGCAAGAAAGGCCACAGTATTAGGAACTTCTCCCATCCTATGATGCAAGGGGAAGCTTCATGTGTGTTTGTTATCCAATGGAATCTATATGTTTCTAAAAAATGGGTTCTTAGATAAATATTGGGGCACTTACATATGTATACAAATATAGGAACCATCTTGATTCAAGAGGACTGGCCATGGGGGGTAGATATGCGATCAGGTAATGAATCTAGACTTTCTGTTGTAGCTGTCGGGTACTACCACCTTACGTTTCCAACTGTGATGATCATGGGGTTAAATGATTATTATTATGTATGGTATGTTACTAAAAACATTTTTTTGTATATCCATATTAAATATAGAGGGATTTATTTTCATGTTTAGTAATGTATGTTTCTACTGTTACAATGATAGCATTTGTTATTGTAGGGAACTGTTATACAGAGGACTTTAGGTGTTGGGTTAAACAGACCAGGTAATGGAAAATGATAACAATGATACATCACATGACTCGTATCACACCAAAATTTGGCATCATCATCTAGGTCATGTAATCATTAAATTATTGAAAATTTTACGTCAAGATGGATATTTGGATTCCTTCGAACTAAAACCACATGTCCTACGTCATGCATGTTCACAATGGAAAAAGATTAATGCACAATATTGTGGGACATGTGAAAGGGCTATGTAACTTGTTGAATTTGTTCATAAAAATGTATGTGAACCATTTCTAGTTGAAACAAATGGAGGGTACTCATACTTCATAATTTCTTCTGCAAATTTTAGTAGATATCGATATATCTGCATAATGATGTATAACTCGGATTGTTTTGATAAGATCAATGAATATAGGAATTATGTTTATAAATATCATGGTAAGAAGAATATGAAACTCTTTTCATAATGAGATTGAGAATATCACAATCAAGACTTTATTGATTACTTACAAGAGTTCTGGAATCATATCCCAACTCACTCCTCTTTAAATGGCCTAGTGTAATGGTGTGATAAAAAGGAGGAACTTCACCCTGTTGGACACAGTGAGATCAATGATGAGTCATGCACATCTTCTCTTATTTTTTTGGGATATGATTTGCGAAAAACAATTCACATAATAAACCATGTACCATAAAAATCGATAAACTGTATTCCATATGAGTTCTAGAATTGAAATAGAGCCATGTTATCAAATTTACATGTGTGGGGAAGAGATAAGTTTGTTAAGCCCTCTTCGGGTCACAATCATTCTCCCCGAGGCACAAAGTGAACCTTAATAGGATTCCCTAAAGAAACAAAGTGATATAACTAATACAAAACATTAGAAAAAAAGGTTATACAATCTATACAAACCATATTCCTTGAGAGAGAGAATATCTTAAAGTTATAGTGGGAGCGAGATTGACTTTGATGATGATGTGGATCATGGTATACAAGAGTTTGTATAGGAGAAGATTCCACAATTCCCCATGGAAGAATGAACCATTCCAGAAATACATGAACAATGTATGAGTATAGGATTGTTTAGAGAACTGGAACTATATGGTTTTATAGTTACCGAGGATGGTGACTCATTATAAGTTGATAATAATGATCCCATATCCTACAAGGAAGTAGTACATGGAACATTTGTTGACAAGTGGCAAGGCGCCATGAATTCTGAAATGGATTCTATGTTCCAAAACCATGTCTAGATTTCGGTATCTCCTCCAGTTGATGAAAATAATTTTTGTTTCAAATGGTTATTCAAGAAGAAACTTGACATGGAAGGACAAGGAAATACCTATATGGAATGACTGGTAGAAAAATGGGTCAAGCAACATCCTGGAATTGACAACGAGGAATCATTTTTTCCATTTTCAATGCATAAATCCATCAAAATTATATTAGACATTGATTCTCACCATTACTATTAGATTTAGGAAATGGATGTGAGAACAGCCTTCGTTAGGGGGAACGAGATCAGGTGTCACATTAAACCACCTGGTCAGCCTGAACTATCCTTGGATTTGATTTTGAGTTCGGATGATGTGGTGACAGAGTAGTTGTTATTTCTCAATTCCTCGGAATAGGATGCAGCCAAGATGATGGTTCAGAATCATGAAGTGGATCTTAATGAAGAGAAATATATTTGGGTTGAAAAACAGGACACAATCCTGGTTGGAGGCTTCAATAAGGGGATGATCAGGCTCGAGGAGTTCATTCAGGTCTGGAATAAACTGACTTCTTCTTTTGAGGACCTGATAAGGGGAGATCCAAATTCTCATGTATCTAACATATCCTGGAAGTTGTTTAGAGATATGGACTCTGGCAGAATTCAATTGGTTTTCAATGATTCTGCTTACTCCTTTTCTAACTAATGCCTGGTTGCGCTATCTCCCTTATTGTGTGTGGAAATGTTTGAGGGTCAGATCGGCTCAGATGGGCTAGAGCACGATACTATTTCCACTGCAGGTCATTTGGGATGTGGGTGACTAAGAGGGATGGCTTGCCATCGGGAGGGACAATGCTTACATGGGATCACTGAGTGGTCCTTCATTGGAGTTGGTGGTTGCTGCTTATTCTTGGAAGAGGCTATTTCTAGTTTTCTGTTTGGGGCTGTTTGGTGTTTGTTGAACTTTATGGTTTCTCACTTTTCCCTCAAAAGTTTCTTTCTTTAAAAAAAATAATTTTAAGTCATAAAGGTTTTATGACTCCAATGGATGAAAATAAGACATATAAGTTTTAGAAATCCATTTATGGATCAATAAAAGAATCTGTGTCATGGAAAATTAATTTGGATGAAGCTATAACATAATTTGGTTTTTTTGAAAATGAATATCAGCCTTATTTCTACAATCGATTTAGTGGGATTGCAGTTGTATTCTTAATTTTATGTGATGATGACATATTACTTATTTTAAATGAGATACCAATATTATAGTCTGTTAAGGACTGGTTGAATCAATGATTTTACATGAAGGACTTGTGCAAAGAAGCATATATTCATGGGATGAAGATCTGTCCTGATAGATCAATGAGATTTCTGGTCCTATGTCAAAGTACAAACATTGATAAGATACTAAAGAGATTCATTATGGAAGAATCCAAGAGGGTATTATTTCCAGATCACATGGAATTCATATATTCAAGAAAATGGGTACTTAGACAAATGAGGAATGAAATATAACACCAAAGACTCTACATGAATAAATGATTGTGCCAGTCTTGTTTTCCATGCTATGTATGAGGCTGGATGTCACCTACGAATTTGGTTTGAAGGAAATATATCAAGCTAACCCAGGTGACCACCATTGGATGGAAGTCAAGACTATCTTAAATTATCTGAGGCATACTAAGTATATGTTCCATTTTTAGGGAGGATATGAGGAAATATTCATCAGAGGTTATGGAGATGCTAGTTATCAGACTGATCAAGAGGACATGGAGCCACAAACCAGACATGTATTCACATTTAATAGATGTGTAGTGAGTTGGACGATCACAAAGAAAAGTGTGGTCAATGATTCTATAGTAGATTTTGAATATATCACAGTTTCTGAGGCATCTAAATAATCAGTTTTAATGAGAAGCTTCATTAATTATATGGACGTGATACTTAGCAATAAATAGCCAATCACACTATAATGTGATAATACTAAAGTGGTGGATCTAACAAAAGGGACATGTTCACAACAACAGACAAAGCACATACTTTAGATGAATCATCTCTTGAGGGATTTTTTTCAAATAGGTGGAGTAGTAGTAAGATGTATTTACATTGAAGACAACATCGTATACCCATAGACTGAAGCCTTGACTCAACAAAAACATGATCATCCTGTGAGGTCTAACGTTCTGAAAGTCATGGGATGTTGGCTCTAGTCCTAATATAAGTTTGTTGGACATGGTGTCCTAGAACCTACTGTTTGTACCTTGATAACAAGGATATTTAATATATTTAAATATTAAACATCATATTACATGTTTTCATTGTTCTTTGTGACTAGGTTTTAATAATATTCTCGAGTATTTGTTGCATTTATAAGGTCATGGAAGTTCCCTGCGATGATTAATACCATGATATTTTAAACAGTATTCAAAAATATAGTTCTAGGATTGGATGACATACTATGGTGAGAGCCACAGAATGTAGACCGTCAGATGCGAGTACTCGTAAGTAGATGAGACTACCTCTCATGATGTTCACACATGGTAATCTCCAAGACAAGAGAATATGAGAACAGACCTGCCAGTATGATTTCTACATGTTTTTATATCATCAAATATTTTAATATGTGGGAATGTGTAATGATCTTTATACATTATGATTATTATTAATAAGTTTCATTACTCATGCACTTATATTTACAGATGATAACCATCATGCAGACAGTTGGGGGTATGTAGGGTACATTGGGTGTGTCATGAGGGGAATTTTATTATTTGTTAAATCAGAGAAGGATTTTCCCTTCCATTTATGGAATTTTATTTCATGACCCTTTAATTGAAACAGAACCTCCATGTGATATTCCATTGACATGGTGTAACAATGAGTTTATTTCATGTTCTAAAATAATGTTGTATCATGCACAAAGGTTGATGAAATTATCATGAACCCTGGTTGATGATATATTGAGACCAAGGGATTATATTTCTGAGTGATAATTCATATGTGGATTTCAATGTTGCAACTGTAAGTTCATTCTCCTCGGTTTCATGACCCATTTCTAGATAGTACTTTTCGACTTTAGGCAAGCCCTCCAAATTCCAACAAGAAGTAATCCTATAGGGTCACACACTATGTATTTATTGTGGTATCAATACAATTAAATTTGAATTTAATTAATGAATATTATTCTTAAGACAATAATATTATTTTATTCATGTAAAATTATTTCATAAATTAAATAAATACATATACAGTAGATTGTAGGTAAAATATATTTTTTATTTTTATTCGACATTTCATCAATAATTATTTACAAGTTTTTAAATAAAAAATTTATTTCAATGTATAATTTATTTCTTTGATTATTTGTTTTTTAAATATATATATGTGGAGTTTGAGTGGACAAAGGTTAGTCCAATAGTAAGATAATTATTTTCAAGATGATAAATAACTATTTAACACGTTTGCAAAAATTAAAATTATGCGGTTATTATTTTTTGATGCGGAATTTTAAAATTCTGTTTTACACATGATGGCACACCAGAAATAATTATACAGTATTATTATTAATATAATGGTTTTTATCTAAGGTTAGGAATATATTTAATTACTATTATGTAGTAAAATATTGTAACTGAATCCCAATATCAACAAATAGACACGTACATCTATTGTCTTGTGTACCGAACTGCACACCAGTTGAATTGAGAATTGTTGAGATTAACAATTTCCCTCTTGAATCCACTTCCTTCCCCTCTCAAGAACATCTGATATTCTTCTAGTGTAAAGAATCCGAGATCACGAATGAATTTCACAAGACACTTTCTTTGCTGTGCTAGCACCACGAGAAGCCGTGGTGTAGATCGGAGGCCATCAGAGCCTGTGTGGATCACCGTTAGAGGGATTCTAGTTTTGATCCTCTCAAGCACAATAAGATAATTCATAAGGGCCATTTCGGATGATCAATACATTGTTTTACTTGAGTAATAATATTAATTAATAATAAATTTAATGTCTAATTACCAATACAAACATCTGAAGATAATAAATTCCAATTACACATATAAATGTGGATTTCCTACTTGTGGGTCTCGTTTTAATAATATCCAACATGATATTACCAAGGGCATAAACCCTGAAAAGTTCTCTCAAATTTCATTGCGTCCCCGCTATTGATATCTTGTATCATTTTTGATTATCTAATTATATCATCTACATATAGATCATATATTTATGAATAGTTTCATAGAAATTTCGGGTTAAAATCATAGTGGGGAAGTACTATGAAATTATAGTGAGACAACAACTATTGGGAAATTATCTCAAAAATTATTACATTGAAGAGAAATTATGGTGCTATAAAAAGGTTTTTGATATTCAAAAACTATAAATAAATGTTATCCTGAGGTGAACACAAGTTGGTTTTTGGAAACCAACTCCAATAGAATCCCAGTTGCGCTATATCCAAATTCCAACAACGATCTGTACTCTAGCTCATGCATGAAAATCAATATTCTTTTGAAAAGGGACATAAGTCAAGGGGTCCATCATGTTATCTTCTCTGGGAAATCACCGTACATAAATATCACCCCTATAATGAATATTAATTAAGAGTTGATAGATCCAGAGTATGTTTTTGGTTCATTTTTGTGTCCTTGTCTCTTTTTCAAGTGCATCGGCTATAGTATTTTCACAATACTATGTGATATGGTATTTACTACAGGGATCCACATCAATATTGAATAAAAGCTATGTATTAAAATGGATTCAAAAGCATCACAAGAAGATTCAATACATTTTGAATCCACTATAGAATCAAAAACAACTAGCTACATTGAAGTCATCTATCTCATATCTCATCCATTGAGATTGAATAAAATATCATGACATCAAATTTAAATCATTATTATCTATCTGAAAATTAACATGAGCATAACCCCTAATGGACAACTTTTTATATCCTCCATACAACAGGAATATATCCTCATTTAATCTCATATACTTAAGGATAGACTTAATTGATGACCAGTGAAGTTCTCCATGATATGCTTTATATCTTCCTACCATGCTCAATTCATAGAGAACATTAAGTCTAGTAAAAAATATTGCATACATTAATGATCCCATCGCTAAAGAATAGGGGTCTTTCACATTCTCTCTTTCTCTTGTTGTTTCCAAGGACACATTTTTCTAGAATGATGTAAACCATGGTCCACTGGAACAAATGCCATATTGAATTTTTCCACACTAAATATCAATAGTATCTAGTCAGAATATTTACTTTTCCATAGATCACGAAACCTCTTAGATATGTCACGAATTATATGTATCACTAGAATATATTCTACCTTACCTATGTCATTCAAGGAGAAACAATTGTTTATACAATCATTAACTGACTATCAGTATGGAATGTCGTTTTTAAAAAAGTAATATGTCATCAACATACACTACAAAGATAATGAATGAATTTCCACTAATAATCTTATAAACACACAACTCACATTAGTTCTTATTGAAACTAAATTTATTTATTGATTCAAAAAATTGAATATTCCCTGACATGGATGCTTGTTTGAATCCATAAATGGATCTTTACAGCTTGAAAATATTATTGTTACCATGTGTATTAAAAAAACCTTCTAGTTGTGTCATATATTCATGTTCATGATTGTTCCCATTCATGAACATAGTTTTGACATCTAAATTTAAAATCTCATAGTCATGATATGTTTCAATAGCATATATAATTCTGAGGGATTTTAACATGTAAACCGGAGAAGATTTTTCATTATATTCAATTCTATGACGCTGTTTAAACCCAAACGAAAAAACAATTTCTTCATAGGTATTTAATTTACCTTTTATTCCTACTTTAATCTTGAATACCCATTTGTATCCAATAGTATTTACATCAACTAGATCATCAACCAGATACCAAAATCTATTCTGATAGGTGAAATCTGTATCAATATTCGTGGCTTTTTTCCATCTTGTTTCTTCTATGCACTCTACTTCCTCCTTGTAGGAGATAGGTTCATCATTGTAAACCAATAATTAGTTTCCATCCTTGGTCACAGGAAAACCATGTCACATTGGTTCTCTTACCTATTATACAAATCTATGAAATACATGTGTTTCAAGAACTACTTATTCTATGGGGGCATGTGGAATCTATTCACGTACAAAATTTTATTTCACTTAAGCATCAACTTCATCAATGTCGATATTTCTCCCAATATCCTATTCGATAATGTGTTCCCTCTTAAGTAATATGGAATGTTTAGCGGAAATTAAATTATTTTTGTAGTGGTTGCATAACTACTATTTGTTGGTTTACTTGGGATATCCTATAAAGATATACATTCTTCTGTAGGGTGCTAGTTTGTTTCATAGGAAGGGAGTAACAAACATATCGCAACCTCATACATGTGTCTATGAATCAATGAATTTCTTTCCACTCTATATCTTGATGTTAATTCCATTTGACACATTAGATGGTACATAGTTTAACATGTATTTCACAGTTTGTATTTCATATCCCTAAAATTATAATGGACGATCTTCATGACTCAACATCACCCGTACCATTATTAACAAGGTACACATCCTCCTATATCTAACACCATTCCAATGTGGTGTGTAAGGTATATTGAGTTGGGATAGAATCCCAAAATCCATTAGAAAGTTATTGATCTATTTGTTAAAATATTCACTGCCTAGATCTGACTAAATCATCTTTATCATCTCTCCATGATGATTCACTACTTCAGTCATTAATTCCTTTAATTTTTCAAAGGACTCAATATTATAACTCAGAAGGTAGATATATATTTATATATACATATATATATATATATCTTATCAATTAATTAGAAAAATTTATTATATAGTAATATCCACTACTAAATTCAACTACAAATGGACCACGCACATCAATGTATACTAATCTATGAACCCCTATGGCCCTTTCACCATATCCACCAAATAATGGTTTGGACATTTTTTCATGTAAATAATCATGACATCAATCATAATTTTTTATTAAAAATGATTCTAAATAGGTTTTTGGATATATATTTGTTACATAATACTAATTTACAAAACCTATATGGGGATAACAAACCTACCAGTTAAATGAGTCTTGTGAACATGTTTCCTTATCCATTTCCAATAGTTGGATTTTATAATTTTATACATAAAGATCATTATTTAAATGATTCATACCATAACATATGTTTTAATTAATTAGTGAAAAACATTCATTTCTAATCATGAAAATAATCACTTATGTATATTGGATTGATACAGAAATAATACTCCTGTTAACTTTCGGTAAAAAATAATAATATTTTAAAAATGAAATCATTATCATTGGAAATGAATGATGGATTCCTCTAATGGATAGGGAAATCATCATCCCTACATTAGAATATCATAGATCCAGCTCTCCAATGGAAATTTTTCAGAATCTAAAAGGTTTTGGAATTTGGATATATATGTTACCACAATAATCTATATGTAATACATAATGTTAAGAAATAGATAGATTATAATTTATAATGAACTCACCTTTAGATTCCCATAGATTCTTGGGGAGGTTCCTCTTCTAGTGGTTTGGGCTACCGTATTCCAAACATACTCTGTCCATTTCTTTACCTAATATTTTGATCTTCAAATTCATTGAAGGATGGTTCATTGGAGCTTCAGACTATTTATGGGTCTTATGATCCTTTTCCTTGTTCTTAATTTTTTATTTATAATATGGACCTCTATTTGAAAAAGGCTCATGTCCTTATCCTCATAGTGAATAAATGTATGTTGTTCTGGAATACTCTTCTCTTCAATTGTCATTCTCTAATTAAAAATAAAACAAAATAAGTTCATTGGATATGATGGAAGAATTAGATCCCTATGCAATGATTCTAGGAGTACAATGCCTATGATGTATCAAAATTAAATTTATCCAATAATATTGACTACAAGAGGACAATCTAGAGTATAATCTCCATTATTAGTTGTAAAAAATGTATTTGATATCAAGTAACATCTCTTTATTGGATTCTATTGATAGGGAAACTAAAGTTAAGAAATCATGCAATACACATCTATGTCCTCATGTTTCTTCAAATCCTCTTTGGTCATGGATGATAATAAGAATAATTGAACATATGTTGACGCATTCAAATGATTCAAATAGAGTTTTAACTCTTCATCAATATCCTCTTTTCCAGGCTCATAAAGAAAATGTTTTTCTAGCATATTAAATTTCCTTTCATGGTGAAGGATGACATTTAGTTCCTTTTATATTCATGGAAATTTTTTCTGGTTTGAAGGATGACCTTCTCATGTATGGATTAAAAGGATTTGTTTTATGTAATTTTATTTTTTTTTATTAAAAATATGATAATATTAATTTTAATACATTATCTGATAAAATTATTCATATAAATAAATAATATATTTATTAATCTCCCAGTCATTTATTGAAACACAATATCCCACACCATTGGTTTTAGAATATGTTATTTCCTGTATATTCATGTGGAATGGATCAATATTCCCTTTGTCGTTACCACAACATTAGTTGTTCAGGAAACATGAATGATTTTAGGTAGGAATTTGAAATTGAAAATACATTAACACAATGTTCTTTGATTTTTTGAGTGGAATACCTAATTCGGATATACCTCAATTATATTTCCTCAACCATTCCTTCTTATTTACACAATGTCCTTATATGGAAATAATCCCTAGATAAGAAATATATCAATTCAAACCAAAAAATCACGTAATAAATCCTTGATAATTAAAAGCACAACAACATTGGTTTTTCAATAACATTGAAGAATGGTTTGATATTAAATGATGTAGCGGAAGGATATACTGACATAATAATTACAATTGATGGATTTTATCTTTTAATGAATATTTTTACAGTTATTATAATCATTACATGATTGTTAATATTAGGAGTATTTACACTATGGAATAACCATCTCTTAGATAATATATGTGCATAAGCCAATTTATTTTAGTTCTGTCATGTGTTCTTGCTAGTTTCACCAAAATATGTGATCCCGATAAATCACCCAAATTAAAATATACTTGATACCTTCAATAAATAAAATAATAAATTTGTATGATCATGTAAATTTACTAATAGTTAATTTATCTAGAGGATGATAATCTAAACACTGACATAGTGGAAAAAAACTATAATGCAATTAAGGTTCGTGTTGTATCTTTCAACATTTTCACCATTGAATCTCTCTTTGATTGCTTTCGGCTCGACTCTAATCTTGAACCACCTCAACTAGATTGAGAGATCGACCCATTACATTAGAGGGTAAAGGGTTTACATAAAACAATATGAGGTCACATTGTCTGTTTTTAATAAAATGAGCGATGGGACACATGATAATAATTTAATTTAACAATAAATTAAATGAAACCATTCACATATAAAGGCCTGGTTTATGCTTATGATCATCCACATGCATGCAACCAATTACAGATTTAATGAAACAACAATTCAACTAATAATTTTTGTGATTTATTATAAATAACACCTGAATAAATTAATTATTATCTTTAATAAATATAATATTTATCTTAATTATCATCCAACATTATATTATATAATCATCCCTCTAAATTTTATACAAATGTAAGATATTTGTTTTAAATTAACTGTGTATATTAAATGTACATTGAAGGAAACACAAGGATTACCCATACAAATCCATTAATCATGTATTTTAATCATATCAATTTTTTCTTTTGATACATATATTATACATGAGTTATCATGTACTTTTATTTTGTTCACTATCAATAAAATGATTACATAAATTATATTATTTTTCGGTCATGTTTTATGATTCAATGCACATTGAGTAACAATTTTAATGAAACCGATACCTGATATGTTTATTTCAACACTATAAAGATATTAATTAAACTTATATATATATATATATTAAAAACCCATCACATAGAGTTTCCTATTAATTTAATGGGCACAAACAAGAATATTTATCATTGATTACAATGTAGAATAATTAATCTTTAAATCTGTTTAATTTTGTATAAGTACATGTTGTGTACAAGAGATCAACATAGTGTGTACATATATCACTATCTATCCGAGGAACATGCCTAGGGACTCAACATGTAAATCGTACCATGGAAGATAATAGAACACATGGTGTGTTAGAAGGACTACACAGATTGTGGTCTCCGAGTTACACAGTCACCCGTATGGGAGGATGTGTATAAAACACCTAGCATGTATGTGAATCATCAAGAAAACATATTGTGTACATGTGATACATGTTGTATTCTATAGCAGACAGTTTTCAAGGCTGGCCTAGTTATTGAGTACAGTTTGGTGTGAATAGTTATTGAGCATAGTTAGTTTAACTGTATTTCCCCTTCTAGAAAACCATGAAACCCTCCTTCATTTTTTTGTATTATACCCTTTTAACCTGGGTATTATTAATGTTTATTCAATTACTAATTGTAAATTGGATCATCCTAATCCTTCCACAACACTTGGGATGTCTGTCCTCATGGACTTTATGAGGAATACCATTATTCTTGTTGGATTATCTTGATGATGGTTGCATTGTTTATCTAGTTTCCTCTCTTATATTAAGATCTATGAAAACATATCTTCACCAATCATATTAATAGAACAAAATTGAGATGTTAGTATGGATATAATAGTCTTGATGGAGGTTTTTTTTCTTATGGAGTTAGAATCATTATGACCTGATATACAGTTCCCTGATCACTATTTTCAACTGTAGTTTTTGCTACCTATTTTTTGAGGCAGGTGTTTCTATAAAAATGGATAATTTTATGATTATCTTATTTTTAATATAAATTCTTATTATTACTTAAATTTAGTTTTTTTTATTTTAATGGTTTATTGGGAATTTAATATTTCATTTAAAGGGGGGTTTTCATTAAAACCAATTTGATTACACTAAGTGTTCGATTAAATTCATAATGGGTGGTTTTGGTTTTGAAATGGATTATAAAACACTATAGTCAATTGGAAAAGATTTGAAAATGTTATCTAAATTTTTTTCATGGAAATTATTTGGATTGGGAAAAACATATCACATTGGGAACCTTTGGTGAATCAGAAATGGACATTTCACTCATAGTGCGTGTAATAAAACACAAGGTTTTCTTCGACATAAATCTGTGTAATTCCATTAGATGTTATACATATTGAATCCACAATAATCTTGGATTTGTCATTTATTGTTATGTATAGTATTAATACCCATTGGATTGATCATAAATGGTGTTCTTTTTCATTTATGATCAGATTTTCACATCATTATTGTCCATGGTTATTTTCACACTTACATTCAAATTATGGATTGGTCGTGGTTATTTTTATCCATATTTACCTTATGGAATATTAATATATTGAATTGATTTTGTATCTTTTGATATATCTCTTATAATTTTCATATTCCATGATTTTAGAATATGAATGTCTTTTATGAAAAAAAGAGGTATGAATGAGAAATGGTTTTGAACTATGAAAATTATTTTTAAAACATTAATTGTTTTATCAATAAAACTATTGAATTCTTGATATTATACATTGTAAAAACTCAGTAGTGGTATCATATTTGGATTTTATCATAGATCATATTTTTTTGGGAAACATTATATGATTATTTGCACTACTTGGGTAATGGGAAGGGGATCGTGTAAGATTTACACTTCTATTTTCATTGTTTCCTTCATATCATGATGGTTTAGAAGTGAAGGTCGATCAAAATGGGACATGTTGTTATTTTCTTGTTCTAATTTCATCATTATATAGTTTTTTATGGTTTTATGGTAATTGTATGTATCTAATTCTCCCAAATTGTTCTATAGTTTTTTTAATATTCATTACTTTTTTCATTTATATTGTTTTACCTCACCACCGTGACGGGTCAGCTTGGGTTGATTTTCTTGTTGACTCAAATTGGATGTTTATAGAATGTATCATAGGGATACTAGGCATAATTTTTTTAAACAACAATAATTTGTTTCTCTACCATGGGTTTAGAGGAGTTAGTACTACTAGAATTTAGCTAGTATTTTTAGGAGGGTGGCTAGATAACTCACTTCTATATATGAACCTGGGTTACCATGGGTGGTAGGAAAATGTTTACAATGTTTTGGACTTGGATTTGGAGTTCATTTGAATGACCATTATAAATTATTTAATTGATTGGAAATTTTTCATCATAATGTATTATTTTATCATTCATAGTATTAAAAATTTCTTATAATTCAATATATTTTAAAGCATAGATGTTAATTATTGAATTTTATCATAGATTAAAAAATATTATCTAATGATGATTGATCATTTTCTTTTTCTAAATAGAAAATTTGTTATAGGAGATCAATTCTAAATCCGAGAGAGTAAGTTTTGAGATAGTATATGCATGTGAATCCTCCATGGGACCCTTCTTTGGATGAAGTTTTGATCGAGATGATTTAAACTCTGGGGCATGTCAGTGTTGGGAACCAAATATGTGTGGGGGATCATGGATCTATATTTACTATGTATTATCTTGATGTATTCATTGTATCAACTGACCTAAGGAATCAGAGGAGTGGCTTGAGTGGATTGAGGGAATCTTAAAATTCTTAAAGAATCATGAAGACACTAAGTTGGGTTTCATTATGTCTGTGTGCATAACATGTTGAAGGATAGGGTTGGAATATATCATGAATGATACATTACAGAAGTATATTACCTTTAATTATTTCATGAATATATCTAATCAATAATTTTACCCTATGTGGGTATTTGGGAAGAATACTCATGATTTATAGACCTTTGATCAAAGGGATCATACTGTTCAGGTGTATTATCCCTTAATTGTTGATTTAGTGTATTTAAAATTGGAACTCGTCACCAATTAGTACTCAAATGCTTACATGTTTTTTTTGGGACTAAGGTCGGATATTTTTTTCAATTTCGATTTCCTTATGTTTTCAAACCTTAATGGACATATTTAACAAAGTAGCTTTGGCTACGGTAGACATAGCTGAAAATATTGATATGGGTAATGATTTTATCAGTGTATTTTTTATCCAATGTGTGTCTTCTATAAAAAAAAGAATCACAAGTGTAGAAAGTTTTATTTAGGACCATTTTTTGGAATTATACTAAATAGTAATAGTTTTTCTTCTATCAATGTGTAATACAATGTCATATCTAGCCTAACAATATGGGGGCCGATAATGCATGTCATTGTTGAGGATTATCACACCATATGTGGAATTTTTGTGAAGGTATATCCCATGAAATAAGATAATATCCACTTTCACCATCAGTTTTAAAGTTAATACCAATGCTTTCAAGGGTGGTGGGTGTCATCCTTGGGATATAGGGTATTTTACTATGTTAGACTCCATGTGGGTTTATGCAACTGATTATGTACCAATGTAATCGGATGCAGGGCCCACTACTATAGGATGTATGATTTTTATTTCATCTTTTTGTGTAATATTTTATTTTGATATAGTTGATAATAATTAATTAATATAATAAAATATAATTAATATGTTGTGAATACATTAAAAAATTGTGTCCCGCCTCTTTGATCATTCCATGTATTTGAGAAAGAGGTTCCAAAAATATTTTAGGTGTCCCACATGTTGAGTGATGATAGACAATGTTGAGTTAGACTTGGACATCTCAGTGTTTAAATATTCAAATATTAGACTTGATAATCATCATGGATTTGATGATAATCATTAACACCTATATATAATATTATCATACTTGGGTTCATTTTTTATCTTTAGAGGGGGCCACTCATGCTTCTCAAAGTGTGTGGGACCCCATATTGGAATGTGAGGGTCATTTTGATACATATGATGTAGTAATATATTTCAGGTAGAGTGTAATGTTACATGATATAATTGAACAAAATTTTTGTATCGTTCTTCCTACACTAGTTTTTACATACCCTGAGGGAATTTTAGATTATTTTTATGGTTTACTTATATAGATATAGGAGTAGATTACTATTTAATTGCTCCCTAATATGAATCTCATTTCAGTGACATCTAATAAAATGGTTTCTGATGAGTTAGTATTTCTTAATGTCTAGCTCTATGATCTAAAGGGTAATGGATTTATTCACTCTAGCATGATAGATAGAGAGTATCCAGTTCATTTTTCTAAACTATCATATGGTAGTCTCAGACATTGCAAGGATTATCATAGGCTGAATTGGGAGACTATTGAGATGAAATATCCTTTAACCAGTATTGCATATCACTTTAACTAGCATAGTAGGGCATGTTGGATTTCAAATATTGTCCTTCAGTTAGGTTACCACAAGTTTATATTCCAAGAAGATGATATAGCCACGATATCATTTAGGAGATGATATGCGCCTTTTGAGTTTTTTTATGCCATTCGTCCTCACTAACTCTTATTCAGTTATTATGTATTTGATGGAAATAATATTTTATCAATTCCGTGTCACTTTTTTGTGGTGTACTCCATGATTGAGGAGTAGCTTGCACACCAATTATTTTTCATTCATCAAAACATGATATAACATTGTATATATGGTAATATTTCCAAAGGATATTTTTGGATACAAGATGATATATTTATAGGTAATGTGATATCTGATATAGGTGTATTAGTGAATTCTATAAAGATAAAGGAATTTTGTCTAGGGATCATCCAAGAAATCTCTTTGAGATCCAATGATTCTTTGTTTTGGTTGGTTAATATAATTTATTTGTTCATGATTTCTCCAAGATCACTGCCCTGATGACCAATTTAACACTTAAGGATTTTATGATTGGATGGAATGAAAAATTTCATATATTTTTTGAGGGGATGATGGTGATATTGATATTAAAACATGTTATGATTCTTCCAGAACCAGGTTCAAGATATGATGTTATATGTGAAGCTTATAGGGATGTATTTTGATTTATCTAAATATAGGTGAAACATGTGGTGGCATATTTCTCAAGAAATTAATTCCCGCATGATAATAACTTTAGTACTAATGATCTTGAGTTTCTAGTAGTTATTCATGCACTCTAAAAGTGGAATCACTATCTTTTTGGGAAGTGGTCCATACTGTATTCTAATCATAAAATCCTGAAATATATTTTTACATATACGGATCCTAACATGTGATTGAGAAACATGTAGATTACCTTATTATTGTAGATTTATATATTTCATACAATCCTATTAAAGGAATTTTTGTTATAAATGGATTGAGTTAAAAAATTCCTAACATATTCTGTGAAGGAATCATTTAAGGAGTGGTGTCTGATGATCTTGTTCGCTGAGTCGACCATGTTTTTGGAAGAGGTTGGTGGACTTGTGTTATTGGATTTGATGAAATATAAAACATATTTTGATGAGTTATTTCAGCAAAGAAGGTCAAAAACATCATATTGCATTGTTTTGGTAAAACTATTCTAGTGGGGAGACCTGGGGTGTGCTCTCATTATCTTAGAGTGGATATTTGTGCTTCCATAGTGGGTTAGTGGCACTAGTATCTCTAAGGCATGAGTTTATGTATAGCATGAATTGTTCATAATGGTCCTCATAACCTAGGAATTCAAAGATGTATAATAACTTTATACATCATTATTAGTGGTGGGGTATGAGGGTGTTGGAGTTATATTTTGTTTCATGGTTTCTCCCTAGTCCAAAAATTAAGGCCGAATATCAGAGAGCTAGTTTGTTTTAACATTTACACCTTATTTCCTTGAAGTGGGATGAGATTTCCATGAAATTCACATTTAGTTTTTCATGATCTATTATTTTGAAGGATTTGATTTGGGTGGTCATTTATTGACTTAATAAATCATAAAATTTCATTAATAACTTGGAGATGATGAATGTAAAACTACTTGGGGGCCTATAAATTCATGAAATTGTGAGAAATTATGGTATACCCTATGCGGTTTCATATAATTGGGTCACGGGGTTCACATACAAGTTTTTTAAATGTTTTCAAGATGTAATGGTTTTTTACTTGAAATTGATCATTGTTTTTTATCAGCAGACTAATGTGTAAATAGATAGAACTATCGATGTTCTTGTTGATATTCTTCACGCTTATGTATTTGATTTTGGTGGATCATGGGAATGTAATTTTCAACATTTAAAAATCTAATATAATAATATTTATCATGAACAATAAATATTTCTCCTATTGAGGCATTTTATGGGAATCCAAGAAGATCTACATTGTTCTAGGATGAGTTGGGAGAGTTTTCCATATATGGGATGAGTCCCATTCAAGCCACTACCGAAAAGGTGTAGTTGATCCAAAATAGGATGGTCACATCACATAAATGGCATAAATCATATAAAACCAATCTTCATCGGCTGTGAGATTTTTTATTTGGTGAACATGTTTTTTTTAGAATTCCACATGAATTGGGACATCATCGGTTTATTATATAGTTAATGTTGACATTGAGGTTTGTTGGCCCCTTAGAGATCATGGAGAGACATTGAAAATTTGAATATTGGTTGGACATACAATCTTGGTTGTCCTTGATAAACAATGTGTTCCATGTCTCTCTACAATGTATGTATCACCATTATCCTTTCCATGTTATTTATTGGGAGGTTGTTTATCATGAGCATGATACCACTGTTGTTAAGAAACAAATTCAAATTATGGTCTTCCAAAATAATGTACTACATTATAAATCAATTCCCTTGGACTATGTATTGTGGATTTCTGGATGGGATAGACCTAAAACATTGGAGTGGGAATCATCTCTGAGGTAGTTGTGGTCTTCAATCATTATGGGATTAGGATCCTGAAGAATTTCATGGGACATAAATAGAGTATGATGGGGTTAATAGTTGCTCACAATGGGTCATAAGTAAGCCTTATTTGGCATTTAGTATTACTCTTTTGATGATTGAGGATGTTTGAGAAATAACTGGTTGAAAAAGGGGTATTAGTGGAAAATGGTATGGTGCATGGTTAGTTTATGAATGCAGATACCTTATTGTATGCCTTAGTGAGATTGCAATGGAATTTTTTTGGGTTTTAATCATATTTATTAAAACTGTGTTACATTAAAATGGATCCAAGCAGGGTATTTGGTGGTCCTAAAGGTGTGACACACTATTTGATCATAATTTTCAACAACTGAGCAGCCCCTTGTGAAAATTGAGAACCTTTTAGAAATACGGGGTTGCATGGTTGGTGAATAGTTAACTAACCATGTGAAAAAACCATTAATCCACTTATAAAGGATAGTATGGTAAATATTTAAGGCGTATATTTAGTTTAACCATGTGACCTCCTCCTAGAAACCATGCTACCCTCCTCTTAAATTTTCAAAGGTTGAATTTTACCCATTTTCCTTGGTTGTTTTAAATACTATTAACCTCATAATGCCATATAACCTCATACTAATCCTTCCCATGACCTTTTTTAGGTCTCTCCACTTAACCTATAGGAGGAATTCCTTAATTTATGATGGATCGTAATGAGTTATGTTGTGTTTTTTATTATTTAACCTATCTTAATTGTATATATCTCGTAGATCACTTCTCGTATATTATTGATACATCCCAGTTGGGATGTGATTCAAGATATAATGGTTTTTTTGGAGGTTTGAAGTTGTTTAATTTGTATATTGGGTCTTGAGGACCCAATATACGCGTCCCTGTCATCTATATCCAATGGAGGGTTGACCTACATCAATTTTGAGGTAGGTTTTTTTATAAAAATGGTTAATTTTATGAATTTTATATTATTAATGAAAATTAATTTGGATTATTCATTTAATTGTATTTATTTTATATTTAAATGTTCATTTTTGAATGGGACAAATTATATTAGTTCTGTTTTCTTGAAAATTTGTTTATTCACCCCATATGTATGATTAAATGCTTGAATAGTGGTCTTTATTAGGAAATGGGTTTTCAAAACAAAAAATATAATTTTTTGGTCATTGATAATATCATTTAAAATTTTCTCATTGTTTGTAAATTTATTTGGAAAATTATGAGAAATTAGGAACCTTATGTACATTGGGAATATACATTTCACTCATAACCTGTATAATGCCACTTGAGGATTTCTTCCAGAATAGTGTGTATAATTCCACAGATGTTTTTATGGTTTTTATGTTCTATAAGATTGGATTATTGCATTATTTTTATGTCAAGTATGTATAACTAGAGGTCAAATCCCAAATGGTGTGATTTTTCATTTGTGATTGGATGTTTAAATGTTTGATTGGTGATGGTTTTTTTCTCACTTTTTCTCCCATGATAAATTAGTCATGGTTATTTTACTATATGTTTACCTTATGAAATATTTGTGTATTTTTTTTATTAATCTCTCATGCTTCATCACATATAAATTTCATATTACATTATTTGAGAATATTATTTTTTATGAAAAAAATAGGGATGATATAAATTATTTTTGTAGTTATGAAAATTATTTTTAGAAGTATGTTTGTTATAAAAATAGAACTGTTGAATTCTTGATATTAGACAATGTATTGAATCAGTGGTGGTATCCTTCTGGGATTTATTATCACATCCAACATTTTCTTTTGAAAGGTTGTTGATATTGTTTTTTTGGACCACGGTTAATAGGAGGGCATCTTAGGGTATGTTGTATTTTCTATTCTTCATTTCCATTATAGTGGGACAATTTAGAGGTGATGGTTGGTTACATGAGGTCTTTTTGGTCATTTCTATTTATAAATTCTGTTTTATCATGTTTTTCTGGGATTTTAAGTATTTTGTTGTTTATTTTTCTTCTCCATTGTAAACTATTTGTGTTCCAAATTTTATATTCATTAATTGTATTCCATTATGTTGTTTTAGCTCACCATCGTGATGGGTCGACTCATGTGGCTTCACTAGTTTACTCAAGAAGTTTCATTATAGAAAAAATTGAATTTGGGTTCTGAGATATTGGAAAATAAAATTGGTTTTATGAAAAAAATATATATATAAAAATTGTATTTATTGGAATCAATGGAAACCGTGTTGGGTAAATGTCCCATTGAATCTATATAAACTATTTTTTTACTTTAACTGATCCTACTCCACCTAATAATGATTACCAAAAAATAATGATACGTGAAATTATTATGATACGTGGTGATGTTAGTGATTAAAATTAATATTCAGGGTTATCTATCGAGTATGATGGAAAGAAATAGAATTACGAGTGTATAGCTATATACCATGATGAAAAATAAATGGAGTATATTTCATCAAATATATTTATAGTCAAAATATATTGTAAGGATAGAATTAATTATTTTATGTCTAACATTATTAATTCTATGAGAATAGAACTCTACATAGGATTCATAATGTAAGTTGTTGTATAGTGATTGATATACATTAAGACCACAGATCCTTGATAGATTATCTCTACTAGTAGAATATTATTTGACATTCATTTTTAAAAAAATATATATTCAGAAGGTTTATGAAATTATTGATTAAAATCAAGTGATAATTTATATTAATGATGCAATTATTTCTTAAAGATATTCTCATTTAGGTGATCCTTTTCATATAATTGACTTATGGGGTGAATAAAATCTCAACATTCTCATCTGGAGGTAAATTTACAAAAATAGATTGAATAAATTTATAAATGTTTACCTAAATTTAATAAAATATAATATTATGGTTTATCCATTACTATAAATTAGAATTAGTCCTCACTTATTTACAATATTACTATTTTTACTATTTATGGTGAGTAAATTCCTCATGTTATTTTAAAAATGTTCTTCCAATATTATTTTTTTAACAATATATCAATAAATCACTTCACCATGTTTTGGGGGGATGTAGACATACAACTATAAGTGAAAGAGGTATGAATTTGATGGATAAATGGTTGGAAAATCGTAATCATAAAAAACAAAATAACATAAAAGAATAAGTCATAAAACCTTTTATATATTAATCATTTGATGAATTTGTAGCACATCATGCTATTGAACCATAAGATTATGGGAATATTTATAGAAACCATTTAAAAAATTATTAATTGGATTGACACCCACAAAATTTATATGAATGTATTTTCATTTTCCATTAAATAAAACGGGGATAGTCTTATAGTGACTAGTATTAATTAAGCTCAAATTTAAGTCTCTTTATTTTAATATACCACTGATCATGAAATAAAAATAGTTGACCCATTTAAAAATATATGTGATCAAGGAATTATGATAGTTGAAAATAATTTTTATTGGAACTATATAAAATGATTTTGTAAGGAATACAGAAAATATGATTATCAAAACTTATTACTTCCATCATGTTATATTAAGGAAAAAATATAACGAAGACATGTTTTATAATCTAGTCTTATATGTTTAATGTTAAATTGGTGAAATCTATCATCAATCACCTACACCACCACTTGCACCTAAATTTCGATGTAGAGTCCTATAGGAGAATGATCCTTAATGAAATCAATGAAATTTTCAAATCAAAACAACCTCAAAAAAGGAACCCCCTTTCCTTTTGTCAATATTATTTAAATAATAGATGAGGTAGTAGACATGGATACAAACAATTTAAAGAAATAATACACTATCGTTCAATGAATTTCTCTTAGATGATTGGATTAATGCACACATGTATGGAATCAGTAATTAAAATTATATAATTATATCTAACTATAAAAATATATTTTAAAAAACAATGCTATCATTTTCAGATAGACGTGATATTACATTTTATAATCATTACGAATCGACTAATCCCATGAAGCTATTAGGAAATAAATATCTATATGATTCTATACTAAAGTAGATACTAGTTATTAATTACAATTTTTTTGTTTAGAACCATAATATTCTGATAGATTTTACTAAATTTCAGTGAGGAATGAATAAAATAAAAGAGATTATTTTTACTTTAGAAAGTGTTATCTCAAATCAGAAATAGTTTAGAAGAATTTTTATAAATGTATAAAATATTTAAAAAAATTAATTTCTAATATCATATCATTAGAGAGAAGATTAAACAAGCTTGTTCTGGTAATTTTGGTAATCCAAATTTGGATACAACACCATGTATTTAAATTATAATCAATGAAATCCCCTAGATCAACTAATTATGTCATTCCATCATTCAAAAATCCCAAATACCATCTTCAATTAATTATGTTGATGATATAATGAATTATAAGGTTCTCTTTAGGGATGAATAAAAATTTAATTCTTCTACAAGTTATGTATTAGAGGCGGTAAAATAATATAGGTTTGATACTTCTAGGTTTTATTACTTCTTTTGGTTTTCTAGTCTCAATAGCGTCATTTTTCCTTTTATTTGATTTATAATGCATTATATTCAAGTTTAAATTATCACCTTTTTTATAATAAAATTACTTTTTATTATTTCATTTCATTTTTGAGATCACGGTTGATGTATAGTTACATTTTATCTGTCTATTTAATGTATGCGTGAATAATTATATTTTTCCTTGCTATAATGTATCATTGATAACCATTGATCATATTTTTGATGTTTTCAAGGGGTAATGATTTAGGGTAATGAGATGGTTCGATTATTTTTTCTCTAGTTCTTACTGAAAAACAACTACTAACATATAACTATATTTTTTTATTCAAAATGTTCATCATTCTAAAACTACTATAATATTTTACTATAAAAAAGTGAGATAATTGGGCCAATTGTAGTAATCCCTGTTTTTATAATATAAAAATCAATTTTAAATTCACTTTAATATTTATAATTTCTTTGAAGAAATAAATTTTCATTAGATAAGTATGCTGAATTCAATTAGTAAACACTTGAATACATAATTAATGGTAAAACCTAAAAACCATTATAAAAAACCTAGTATATCATAACTAAACTTAACAATTCATTGATAGTTGATACAACCATGTTATGTAGACTAACAGAAGGTGAATTTCATATGGAAATATTTTTTAAATGTTTCATGGAAACATGAGTAGACCATGACATAATGGCCAACTAATATAAACTGATCATGATAGCATGATTTATTGAATTTGAAGTTGATGTCAAGTGAACAAAACGATTATCAACCAAAAAATTTCTGAATATGTAAGGAATGTGTATAAAATATCCAAATGGACAACAATATATAATTTAAGTGATGTTAGGTTTTTAATTAATATATGTAGTGACAGGAGTGGGGATACATTCTTTTTCTATCTATGAAAAATATTCATTTAAGATCAATAGATATTTGAACATGGGAAAAAATTACACAAACACACACACATATATATATGAGTAATCCCATAATTATAATTAATTAATTATTTTTTATTACACATTTAATAATAACATATATAGAACCTTTTTTCATGACATAAATTAAAAAAACCTAAAAAATTGGGTTAAAGAAGTAATATATTATTCATCTTAAAGGAGACTCATTAGACTAAAACATCGCTGAATAAAGTCTACCCAATACTCAATAATATATAGCTACATCAGAGGCTGTATTGATCATTTATTACTCTTATTTATTATTTTAATTTTATAGAGAGAATATTTTTATTTTTATTTAATTATTATTTTCTCATACATTATAAATGAGAGATTATATACAATTTCATTATGTTTCTATATTTTTATTTAATTTAACATTGGATGATGGAAGATATTTTTTTAGTGGATATGAGTATACCATGTATACACTGTACACTCACCAACTAGGAGTAAATATGTACCTTAAATTGTTTTCTATTAGGCAGGATTCCAACTAAGTAGGGTGGATTGTGGGTTTCTATTATCTAATCATCCTTTTCTATTTCTTTGAAGAAATTTAAAAATTAATTTATCATTTTTTTAATTTATGATAAACAAATTGGTTTAATTTTAACTCAACATTTTATCCAAAAAACTATTTTTTAGATTGATTCCATTTAAAATATAATAATATTTTTATTGTGTTTGTTTGAAAAAAACAATAAGACTATAACTATTTTTTATTTTTGTTATGAAATTATTTGGTTTGTGGAAATATGTTTAAATAGATATATATTTTATTAAGATATTTTAATTTAGTAAGGATCATTATTTTATGAGACTTTAACTAATTCCAAAAAACATTCCCTATTTTTTAAAAAATATATGAATTTAACATTACGTGTTTTCATAAACTGTGTAAATGTTTATTGGTATCTATTTTTAAATTGATACAACCCCATTAAAATCCTATTGATAAATTACTTTACTAAATAAATCTATCAATTATGTATCAGTTCCAAAATTGGAATATTATTTTGTTATGAAAAATTATACAATCACTTTTTAATGGAAAAGATGATATAAATAATTGATCGTTGTACCGAATATATTGTTATTTATGTGGGACAGTGACCAGAAACAAGTGGTCGGTATATATACTTCATAAATTATGTTGGTTATTATAGTTGGTATAGTTGTTTGTTATTATGAAACATAATTTTAAATCCGTTTAAAAGATCAAATTGATCAAAAATGTAAAAATATAATAAAAAAATTAATAAGAATCATTAATCATATCAAGGGGGTCAATACATGATACATGAATTGAATGATCATCAAATATTATGAGGAATAGTATAACTGAATTTTTTTTAATAATTTCATAAAAAATAGTGTGTTTGTTGTGTTTTGGATAATTATGATTCCATTGACATACTCTAGTGGAGGACCCTGGAACACCCAAATAGGGGAGGGGTGAATCATGGTGACAAAATTTTCTTCTTAATGTTGTGGATCTTGTTCCCACATGGGTAGGAACTTGTTATATCTATCAAACAAATGAAAGAACGATGTTGACACAACACTTTTACGTGGATCACCACAAAGGGCTATGTCGAAGGTTTATAAGCCGCCAGTATGTCAGTTGCACGAAAATCCACTAATCTTCACTAGTTTATAGATTACAAGTTTTTTTCACATTCACACTATTCAATGAACACTTCCTTTACAAAGGTTCAAGGATAGCTCACTGCGTCCCACATGACACTCTCGTTGACTCCCCTTGGCTCACTATCTTAGGTGAAATCCCACTAAGTTTATAGACGTGAAGGTCTCTTCAATAGATTCTAATTGAAGGCTTTGCCTCTGTTTAGAATGATACTCTTCTTTCATAAAAGTATGGAATTTATGCACTTGAACGCACTGAACCACTGAACCGGATAAACTGAATGTGAAAAAAGGTTACACTGATTATTTCGCACAACGCATACCCATTGCGCGCAATATCTCACTTTTACGAGAAATACATGAATTTCGCGTGAATGTTTTTTTACGCTACACCATCTTTTTCGTGCAATATCAAATTTTATGTGAATGTTCTACCCTTTTCACGCAGCATTATTTTTTCATGAATAATTTACTTTTTTTCACAGCTCGGAGTTTTTCACGCTGCTCGGATTTTTTCGCACTGCTCGGAGTTTTTCGCGCAACTCCATTTTCGCGAAATTTTACATACATCATCCATTATATCTTCAACAAGTCTTCTACCATACCTAATGAGGGGTTCACCTCTTATTTATAGGCGTCGTGGACCCATGTGCGCCAAATCCATCTTGGTACGAATAACCTCTCATTCGGCGTGCAATACATTTCGCACGGGAAGTGTTTTTCATGAAAAACAACATTTTATTCACGCAGCTCATACCATTGTCATTTTCCGACGTTCTAATTCTGATAAACCTCTTGTATGAAAAATCTCTCTCCACATTATCATGAACAGTGCTGTTTTTTTGCAGAACATGTTATTTTTCATGCATGCCGCTGTTTTTCGCACACACCTCCCTTATTTCGTGCACCACTTTCTCTTTCTATGCACCTCCTCTTTCCAACAACCTATGAATTCATTTACCGATTATCTGGTACGAAAATTTGGAAAACCCTGGAGAACAGTTCCACCTTCAATACTATTGTCTACATGAACTGTATGATCACTTTACTACCACAAATTCTATACTTTCATAGAGGATTGAAAACAAACACAAACCACACTTCAATTCATGCATTGAACGACTGTGGTTCCAATAATCTCCCCCTTTGTTTTATTGGGAATCACTAAATAAATATAAAAGATAACCAGCCACATGAAAACCAAAAATGAAAAAATCTACTTAGCCTACAATGTATGTCTATGTGATAAATTCCTTGTGTATAGAACATGAGGGGAAGAATGAAATGGGATCTCATGTTTTGGAATTCTCAATGATGCCCAAGAAATTATCATAAATTATCACAAAATCATTACATGTAAGATGAATTCATTATCATCCTATCACCGAATTCACATCGTGATACCAAACATGTTTTGAATTTATTCCCTCACCCACATTGGCAATAAACCCCAAGATTGGTATTTGTTCTTTGAACACCTAAACATGCCCCCTGGAATGTATCTCCCCCATAAACCTACATCATATCCACAAACAGATTAAAAAAATTTAACAACACTGGGGAGAGGGGAATTTCATAACATCCTTATGCACTTGGAGGTGGCTGAACACCAAGGTTCAACTGATGTTTCTCAAAAACAACTACTGACAATGGCTTGGTTAGGATATCATCCACCTGCTCATCAGTTCCAACATGATCCATTCTAATCACTCTTTACTCACCTTTTTATTTGATAAAGTGATACCTAATTTAAATATGTTTTGTACGAGAATGATGAACATTATTATTTGTAAGATCAACTGCACTCTTGTTATCATAGTAAATCACCATTGGTTGTTTCAACTCCAATTTCCTAAAGGCCATCATTTTTAATGATTTTGATAATCCACCAATCGAGGGGTGAGGTGGAACCCTTAAAGGTCCCGTATGTGTAATTATTACATGGTCCACAGTCCTTAAAGTAATTCAATTCCCAAAGGTGTTAAAATTTACATACAACCCAGACTAACTATTTTGAACTGCTTCTCCCCAGAATCTTTATTGTGAAATCATCTATCCACTTTCGCAAGTCTTTTCGACTAGGCTTTCCCGTGCATGCACATTATTGAGAGATGAAAGTGTAATCATTATTTTGATTCACATGAAGCACCAAGAAATATGTGATCTCCCAATCATTGACATTTCAAAGTCTGATTTCATGTGATTGGAAAATTCATCCATTGACTTCTGCCTGCATCCACCAAATATAATGTTATCAACGTAAACCAGAACCATGGACTAATATTTTTGGGAATTCTACACATAGAGATTATGATATTATCCTCCTCTTGTGAATTCTATTTTCTTGATATATTAATCCAGCTGGGAATATCATGCTCGTGGAGCATGCTTCAAACCATCAAGTGCATTATTTAGTATACAAACCATTGTTTCATCGGTACCAAGAAGAAAACGCACAAGTTGTTCAATGTAGACTCCTTCTTTAAGTACACTGTAGATCCCAGAAAACGCTTCCCCAAAATTTTCCAAATGCTTCCATACATGATCCAAGATCACAGTCCATTTCGCAAGCTTCGATTTGGTAGGTCGTAGGGCCCGAACGGAGTTACAGATTAGGAGTTATGGAAATTTGAAGTTTGGATGGAAAACTAGTTTTCAAAGCCCATTCGCGAAGCCGCCTCCGCAATTGCGGAATGCCGCCGCGAAGCACAAGAGGCGGGATGATCCGGGAACGAATTTGACATTCTTGAACTGTAGAAAACCGAAACTTAATGTACATGGACATTACATTACTTTTGCGGAATACTTAGTAAAAAACAAAAACACAGACACAAGAACCGTAATAGTTTAGTGTCTTTGGAAACTCGGAATATAATCTTCTAATCGTGGTGAATGATCTTCAACATCTCCCATAAAGATCTTCCATTTTTTACACCTAAAACCTTTCATTATATCTTGGGGAAAAGAAAACATAAAAGGGTGAGCTCAAATTCTCAATAAGGGTAAACAAAAGAAATGTCAATCACATCATATTCATAAGAACATAACATTTTGGAAATATTAACCAGAAAAAGAGATCATAATATCATAACATGGGATAAATCATATTAGTGAAATGTAATCCCAATAATCATAACATAAAACATGAAACATTTTGGCATACACACCTAATCATAGAGAATCATTTCTTATTAGTCAAGACTCATTGCCAAGACTTTCTTAGTGGACAAAGTCCATTTCTGAACCGAGTTCACTCCTCGTTTCAGTCCTATTTCACTGAACCCGTTTAACCTGCCGTTCCAACCGTGTCTATCTGATGAGATATAAAATCTTTACCCAATGCATTGTAGGGAGATATTGGTCCAACCCATCTCATAATGATACCATTCTTATGTGTGCCACAAAATCATAAATCATACATCATTGCATAACCCATGTAATAAAAATGGGAATCTTAAAAATCGTGACATCATAAAACAATTCATATAAGATAAAGGAATTCATAAATATAATTCCATCACAACATAATCAAATCAATGTAATAATAGGGATAGAAACAGAACCCTTTATTATCTTAGATGGAAAATAATTTTGATAAAACACATGAACTCCGTTCTTGAGAAAAATATCGTTCTACTTCAAAAACATTTTTCCTTTCTTAACATGTCATACAATATTAAACTAAAAGAAGTTGATTAAAAATAAACATGAAAACATGTAAAGGAAGATTTTTGGAAATAATGTTTTCAAAATCCATTCATGCCGTATAAGTTAAAAAAACATTCTTCTCATTCTTTTGTCGGAAAAGTCAAAAAGTACCTCGTATGAAAAATGACAAATGATTCCTTTAATATTTTTTACTAAAAACAAAAAGAAGGGTAAATTTGGATATAAAATATTGTAGAAGGATATAAATATTACATATTCAGGAAACATGGATGTGGATGATAAAATACACCCCAGTAAATAGCAATGTATAAACAATCTCGGATAAAAATGAGATTGTGATATTTCCCTTACCTTAGGTCTGATTTTCTTCGTAAGTGTCCGAACCTCCTGTATAATGATTTAAATAATGTCATTGATTATTCTAGAATCATACTCATTGTTATGATATCATATATGGTTCACTTAGGACTTTATATTACCCGTTCTTTTGTAAATTCAATGTTAAAGAGCGTTTTGGGTAAAATCGTTTCATTTGTCGTCTGTGTTTTGACTTGTAATTATTTATAAGATTACTTAGATCATGATTACTTAATTACAAAATATAAAAAATGATTTATATATAACATATATTCATAATATACATATATATAATAGATTAGTAAATGGAAAGAAATACACCGTTCATGGAGACGGTAGGCCGTATGTACGCATGAACGTTGTTTTCGTTTCTTTATTGAGTTGAATGGAATTAAGTAGATGAAATACATATATATACACATAAATCCAGTATCATTATTATTTAATATATTTCATGATTACTTATTATATATACTTTGTAATCATTCATGAATGGTTAACGTGGAGAATGAATCTCATCGCGTCGTGGAGACAGTAGTCCGTACGTACGCACGAGCGATGATATCGTTCTCCTGATCGTGGAATTGTATTGGAGTGTATGTATACTATTTCAGAATCAATATCACTTTAAAATAATCATATATAGTTATTATTTACACCATTATACCCATCCAAGTAAGGTGGTGGGGGAAAATAGATTACACCACGTCGTGGAGACGGTATTCCGTACGTACGAACACGTGGTGATTTCGTTTTCCGTAGGATCGATAGATGGTGAAATAGGGTTGTTTAGTACTTATAATAACATATAAGTATATTAGTGATACTGATGTTATTACTTCATAATGAAACAACCTAAGAAAAAAAAGTGGAAGAAGAAACAAAGTTGAAAGAATCGGTAACGGACATTAACTCTTCTTTGAAGCGCCTCTTTGAGTCCTCCTCTTAGGTTATAAAAATTGGTCTTTTAAGAATACCATAACCTCTAGAATGTTTTTAGGGAAGTGGAGAAGAGAATTTTTCCGGGTGTGGCCGATCTTGAAGGCTCAATGTGGTGTGAGGAAGACAGGGAGGTGGTGCCCTTTTATAAGGGAGGAGAGGGGCACCTTTGGAATAACTAAAAAGATTATTTTATTATAAAGACAAATTCGGTTTTAAATAGCTCCAAATTGATTTATTTAAAATCTAAGGTGGGTATGGGTCTAAATAATCTCATCCAATATAATTTAGACAAGTTTAGTTTCCTATTTTAACCTTATAATTTATATTTAACCTTAAGTTAGATAATTTTACTTTTACCGTGTCTTTTTGTGTTCTTACTCCATAAGGTAAATAAACATACAATAACAAGCCAAACGAACCCCAAGTTGTTTATTATCAACATATATAACCTTATATAAGTCATTTGGACGAACCTTAGATTTTTAGGAATAAAATAACAATTAATAATATAATATTTTTTTTAAAATCTATTTTTTGACAATTTTGATACTATTTAGTAATTGATTTTTGTAAAAATCATAACATAATTATTAATTCTAAGAAAGTTAATTAAATCATTACTAACATTTCATATTAACCTATAAAATTAGTTTAATTAATAAAAAGTCTCAAATTACATTTATTTGGGTATTTATAACATCAATTATGTCAATATTTCATTAATAAAATAATTACTACATCATCATTGTGTCATAAATAAATTAACATATTTAAAGTCTAAAAATTAAAAATAAAATATCATTATGTAGAAAATCATTTTAGCTTTCTAATGAATATTTATAGTCGAATTTATCGTATGTATAACCCTATATTAAAAATGATATACTTATTAAACATTGATTTTAACTATTTTAACCCTTCTTTAAATAAATTAATAATATATGTCCTAATCTAATCCAAGTGGGCCTGAATAGTCATATTTTATTTATAAGGTTGTTTTTGGTCGAATTACACTTATCCAATAGAATTAGGACATGTGTTAGGCTAATAATAATATAATTTTTACCCTTAATTACCCTATTTACTTTTAACCGTGATAAAAAAAAGTAAAAAGTTACTATTCACCAAAAATTATTTTCATCTCATTGAAACACATTTTACTTACTTACATCAACCGTGTATTTCAGATTTTTGAAATTCCATTCATAGAAGCGTTAAAATTATGTTTTATGAAAAATTCATTTTTTTAACTACCACTTAGTGGTTTCACTATTCATCAAAAAATGAAAGTTTCCAGAAAAATACCAAAAATTAGGCCTAAGCTATATTTGATATTATGAACTCAAAAATGATTTCTATTTTACAAAATTCAAAACATATCAGTTTCATTAATTAATTTAAAAATTAATTCCCGTCGTCAAAACAAATAGCGTGTTCTTAAGAGATAATAACTACCAAAAGATTGACACTTGTTTATGTCTGGTTTAAATGTGAAATTACATCCAATGACCAAGATTGTATTAAATTGTAAAAATATATTCTAAATATACTTTAAAACCACTAAAATTAATAATTTATCACCATTAATTATTTCTATTAAAAAGGTTGTTTTTAATTAAAATTTAGTGACTTTTACTATTCATCGGAAAATGAAAGTTATCTGAAAAGTACCAAAATTTCACCCTAAGCTAATTTTGACATTCCGAATCCAAAAATGAACTCCATTTTCAGAAACAAAATTTACAAAATTTCAAAAAGTTTTTATTACTATTCATAACGACTAGTTTTAATAATATTTTAATAGCATATCGTTGTTTAGTGAAAATCGGTATTGCGTACTACACGCGCTATCGAGGAAGGTCGCGATTGCATGTAATGAAAGGCAAGTCAAGGATGTGTGTTGTGAAAGCTCCTTTTGGTGTAGCATACAACACAAGACATTAATGAAATTAAAAATAATATTTTTCCTAAAATCTCGGGGTGTTACATTCTACCCCCCCTTAAAATGAATTTCACCCTCAAAATTCATCGGGGTTAGAAATGGTTTACTACTCGAATGTTTCTTTAATATAACCCCACATCGTAAAAAGGAAAACTAAAACCAATCTTTAAAAAAATGTATGAAACGTAATGGTTACCCAAGTAAACTAATCACTGGGTTTCTACATAGTTGAAAATATGGATGTGGAAGAGAAATCTAACGATCATGTTGTGATGGAGAGTGGTAGAGAACATGGCTATGGAAAAGCCAGCAATCACAAAGCCATAAATTTGTGACGATCTAAGGTACCATATGATTCTTCAGATATAAGAGCACTAGGATAAAATTTTTGGATTCCAAGATCATTTCCCTAAAGTTCAAGAATTTGAATTAGAATAAATACTGACTTTATTTTGGTACAATCTCACTGTTGTTCGTTCCTTGAACAATTTCCACTTCATCTCATAAAGAAATGAAGTTGAATTTTATTTTCGTGAAGTGTTAGCAGATCATGTGATAGAATGAAAGGTCATTCCATCTGTCTCAAACAAAAGGTTAGAAAAAGTTATTAAATATACATAAGTCGATCTATAGTGGGATTAATCATATATGGTTCCTAAAATGGACTTATACTTATTATATCATACTGCTTAATATAATAAAACTAGAATCTACTAAACAGAGACTTCCTATAGGCCAGTTGTAGGCGATAAAGGCCAGTCGCACTCCGATACGATGTGTTGTCGCCCATCCTGCAGGTTGTCCCTTTTCTAAAGCTATATTACTATAACATCCCATCAATAATATCAAAAAAAGTTCTACCCTTAAACAATACTAACTTATGTCCAACATAATCCATTCCAATATTTAGGCTTATCTAAAATACTTCGGTCCAAGCTCATAGTATAAAGAAAATGATTACATTAAATGTCACATAACAATCACGTGAATTCCATTATTTATCCCAAATATATCATAAGATATATCTTGTTGGTCAAATTACAAACATGTGAATACCATAATCATGTATTCTCTTGAATAATGAATACCCATTAATTGAACCATAGTGAAAACATGAATGCAGTTAAAAGTTAACACTTTCCACTTACCAAAATCCTCAATATTCAATATACTCAAACCATGATATCACTTTGTCCTTATATAAATCATGAGCTCATGAATACTGTCAAACATTTAATTTTCTCCTTATCCCTTCAATATGCACATATCATCTACTTTCCAAAATATTTGAATCACTTTTCATAGTTATCGGTACCTTAAAATTATTGAAAACCACAATAGAATAAAACAAAAATATTTTAATACACAATAAAAGTACCTCAACAACATTATTCTTGAATACCAATAAATGAACACTTCAATCCATCCTCTTCAATTATTTTCCTAGAATAAGTCCTTCCTTGATTTAGAAGTAACATTTTTGGTCAAGGCATTTAGTTGGGTAATGCCCATGTTCTCCACAAATAATACATTGAACTCCACAACAGTCTATCACTCTATGACCCTTTTCTCCACAAAGATAACATCATTCCATCCATTTGAGGTATTCTTTAAGGTTCTTCTTACCTTCTTTAGAAATCTCAATCTTCTTTTCTTTATGCTCCTCAACATGCGAACATGCAGAATAGTCTATCTTCCTCTTCTTTGATGAATTAGGCATACCAATAAATTTCACCTTGTTAATCATATATCGTGATGACTGATTCGGAATAATCACAATACCAATCTCTCTAGGCATTACACAATTTTTTTGCTCATAGTCACCAACTTGTCCATTGGATTTAATGTTAACCAAATTCCTTCTAGTTCCCTCCATTAACTAAAACACAAAAATAATTCTATGAGAGGCAAAAATAATTCTAGAGAAAACAACATAGTAAAGGGGGAGTGCCCTCAATATCTAACATCTTAGGTTAAATTATAAGATAGTTAGCACAATTCTTGGACTATTACCTATACTTATACTTAACCATAGGGACATCCCTAGACATATCTTAGAAATATCTCAAGGGATCTCACTAAAGTTCTCGCATCCTAGTTTCCAAAGGTTGACTAAACCATTCATCTGATACCAACTGTAGCGACCCGAAGCTTAACATACATGGACATTACATTACTTTTTCATAATACATAGTACATAACAAAAACACACACACAAGGACCGTAATAGTTTAGTGTCTTTGGAAACTCGGAATATAATCTTCGAATCGTGGTGAAAGATCGTCAACATCTCCCATAGGGATCTTCCTTTTTTTACACCTAAAACCTTTCTTTATATCCTAGGGAAAAGAAAACATAAAAGGGTTAACAAAAAATACTCAGTAAGGGTATTCAAAATAAATATCAATCACATCATATTCATAATAACATAACATTTTGGAAATCTTAACCTGCAAAAGAGATCATAATATCATAACATGGGATAAATCATAGTAGTGAAATGTAATCCCAATAATCAAAACATAAAACATGAAACTTTTTGGCATACACACATAATCATAGAAAATCATATCTTATTAGTCAAGACTCATTGCCAAAACTATCTTAGTGGACAATGTCCATTTATGAACCGAGTTCACTCCTCGTTTCAGTCCTGTTTCACAGAACCGGTTTAACCTGCCGTTTCATCCATGTCTATCTCATGAGATATAAAATCTTTACCCAATGAATTGGAGGTAGATATAGGTCCCACCCATCTCATAATGATACCATTATTATGTGTGCCACAAAATCATAAATCATACATCATTGCATAACCCATGTAAAAAAAATGGGAATCTTAAACATCGTGACATCATAAAACAATTCATATAAGATAAAAGAATTTATAAATATAATTCCATCACAACATAATCAAAAAAATGTAATAATAGGGATATAAATAGAACCCTTTATTATCTTAGATGGAAAATAATTTTGATAAAACACTTGAACTCCATTCTTGAGGAAAATATCATTTCTACTTCAATTTTTTTTCCTTTCTTAACATGTCATACAATTTTAAACTAAAAGAAGTTGATTAAAATTAAACTTGAAAACTTTTAAAGGAAGATTCTTGGAAATAATGTTTTAAAAATCCATTCATGCCGTAGAAGTTAAAAAACATTCTTCTCGTACTTTTGTCGGAAAAGTCAAAAAGTACCTCGTATGATGAATGAAAAAAGATTCATTTCATATATTTTACTAAAAACTCAACGAAGGTTAAAATTGGATATAAACTATTGTATAAGAATATAAATATTACATATTAGGGAAACATGTATGTGGATGATAAAATACACCCCAGTAAATACCAAAGTATAAACAATCTCAGATAAAAATGAGATTGTGATATTTCCCTTACCTTACGTCTGATTTGATTCATATGTGTCTGAACCTCCTGTATAATGATTTAAATAATGTCATTGACTTATTCCAGAATCATACTCATTGTTATGATAACATATATGGTTCACTTATGACTTTATATTACCCGTTCTTTTGTAAATTCCATGTTAAAGAGCGTTTTGGGTAAAATCGTTTCATTTATCGTCACTGTTTTGACTTGTAATTATTCATAAGATTACATAGATCATGATTACTTAATTCCACAATATAAAACATGATTTATATATAATATATATTCATAATATACATATATATAACAGATTAGTAAATTGAATGAAATACACCGTTCATGGAGACGGTAGGCCGTACGTACGCATGAACGCTGTTTTCGTTTCCTTATTGAGTTGAATGGAATTAAGTATATGACATACATATATATACACATAAATCCAGTATCATTATTACGTCATATATTTCATGATTACTTATTATATATACTTTATAATCATTCATGAATGGTTAACGTGGAGAATGAATCTCATCGTGTCGTGGAGACGGTTGTCCGTACGTACGCACGAGCGATGATATCGTTCTCATGATCATGGAATTGTATTGGAGTTTATGTATAATATTTCAGAATCAATACCACTTTAAAATAATCATATATAGTTAGTATTTACACCATTATACCCATCCAAGAAAGGTGTTGGTGGAAAATAGATTACACCACGGCGTGGAGACGGTATTCCGTACGTACGCACGCGTGGTGATTTCATATTCTGTAGGATGGATAGATGGTGAAATAGGGTTGTTTCATACATATAATAAAATATAAGTATATTAGTGATACTGATGTTATTACTTCATAATGAAAAAACCTACGAAGAATAAGTGGAAGAAGAAACATAGTTGAAAGAATCGGTAACAGACATTACCTCTTCTTTGAAGCGCCTCTTTGATTCCTCCTCCTAGGGTACTAAAATTGGTCTTTGAAGAAGACCAGGAACTCTAGGATGTTGTTAGGGAAGTGGAGAATAGAATTTGGCTGGGGTTGGCTGAGCTTGAAGTCTCAAAGTGGTGTGAGGAAGAGAGGGAGGAAGTTCCCTTTTATAAGGGAGGAGAGGGGTACCTTTGGAATAACTAAAACTATTATTTTATTATAAAGACAAATTCGGTTTTAAATAGCTCCAAATTGAATTATTTGAAATCTAAGATGGGGATGGGTCGAAATCCTCCCATAAAGTATAATTTATACAAGTTTAGGTTCCTATTTTAACCTTATCATTTATATTTAACCTTAAGTTAGATAATTTTACTTTTACCGTGTCTTTTTGTGTTCTTAAACTATAAGGTTAATAAACTTACAATTACAAGCCAAAATAACCCCAAGTTGTTTATTATTAATATATATAACCTTATCTAAGTCATTTGGCCGAACCATAGATTTTTAGGAATAAAATAACAATTAATAATATAATATGTTTTTTAAAACTGTTTTATGTCAATTTTGACACTATTTAGTAATTGATTTTTGTAAAAATCATAACATAATGATTAGTTCGAAAAAAGTTAATTAAATCAATAATAACATGTCATATTAACCTATAAAATTTGTTTAATTCATAAAAAGTCTCAAATTACATTTATTTGGGTATTTATAAAATCAATTATGTCAATATTTCATTAATAAAATAATACTGCATAATCTTTGTGTCATAAATAAATTAACTTTTTTAAAGTCTAAAAATTACAAATAAAATATCATTATGTATTAAATATCATTATCTTTATAATTCATATTTATAGTCGAATTTATCTTATTTATAACGTTGTATTAAAATGATATACTTATTAAACATTGATTTTAACTATTTTAAACCTTCTTTAAATAAATTAATAATATATGTCCTAATCTAATCCAAGTGGGCCTAAATGGTCATATTTTATTCCTAAGGTTGTTTTTTGTCGAATTAAACTTATCCAATAGAATTAGGACATGTGTTAGGGTAATAATAATATCATTTTTACCCTTAATTACCCTATTTACATTTAACCGTGGTAAAAAAAAGTAAAAAGTTACTATTCACCAAAAATTATTTTCATCTTATTGAACCCCATTTTACATACTGAAATAAACCATGTCTCTTGGATTTTTGAAATTCCATTCAAAGAAGCGTTAAAATTATGTTTTATGAAAAATTCGTTTTTTTAAACTACCACTTAGTGGTTTCACTATTCATCAAAAAATGAAAGTTTCCAGAAAAATACCAAAAATTAGGCCTAAGCTATATTTGATATTATGAACTCAAAAATGATGTCTATTTTACCAAATTCAATACATATTAGTTGCATTAATTAATTTACAAATTAATTCCCATCGTCAAAACAAATAGCGTGTTCTTAAGAGATATTAACTATCAAAAGATTGACACGTGTTTATGTCTGGTTTAAATTTGAAATTACATCCAATGACCAAAATTTTATTAAATTGTAAAAATATATTCTAAATGTACTTTAAAACCACTCAAATTAATAATTTTTCATTATTAATTATTTCGATTAAAATCGTTGTTTTTAATTAAAATTTAGTAATTTTCACTATTCATCAGAAAATGAAAGTTATCCGAAAAGTACCAAAATTTCACCCTAAGCTAATTTTGATATTCTGAATCCAAAAATGAAGTCCATTATAAAAAATAAAATTGAAAAAATTTCAAAAATTGGTTATTACTATTCATAACGGCTAGTTTTAATAATATTTTAATAGCATATCGTTGTTTAGTGAAACTCGGTATTGCGTACTACACGTGCTATCAAGGAAGGTCATGATTCCGTATAATGCAAGGCAAGTCAAGGATGCGTGTTGTGCAAGCTCCTATTGGTGTAGCTTACAACACAAGACATTAATGAAATTAAAAATAATATTTTTCATAAAATCTCAGGGTGTTACATTTTACCCCCTTGAAATGAATTTCACCCTCAAAATTCATCGGCGATATAAATGGTTTACTACTCGAAAGTTTATTTAATAGAAACCCACATCGTAAAAAGGAATACCAAAACCAATCATTAAAAACAAAAGTATGAAACGTAACGGTTACCCAAATAAACTAATCAATGGGTTTCCACATAGGTGAAAATATGGATATGGAAGAGAAATCTAACCTTCATGTTCTGATGGAGAGTGGTAGAGAACATGTCTATGGAAAAGCCAGCAATCACAAAGCCATAAATTTGTGACGATCTAAGGTACTGTCTGATTCATCAGATATAAGAGCACTAGGACAACATTTTTGGTTTTCAAGATCATTTCCCTAATGTTGAAGAATTTGAATTAGAATAAATACTTAGTTTAGTTTGGTACAATCTCACTGTTTTTCATGCGTTGAACAATTTCCACTTCATCTTTTAATGAAATGAAGTTTAATTTTTTTATTCGTGAAGTGTTAGCAGATCATGTGATAGAATGATGGGTCATTCCATCTGTCTCAAACAAAATGTTAGCAAGAGTTATTAAATATACATAAGTCGATCTATAGTGAGATTAATCATATATGGTTCCTAAAATGCACTTATACTTATTATATCATACTTCTTAATATGATAAAACTAGTTTATACAAAACAGGGACTTCCTGTAGGCCAGTGGTAGGCGATAAAGGCCAGTCGCACTTCGATTGTGGATTTGATTCCCACAGCCTTGTCTGACGCGATGGGCTGTCGCCCATCCTGCAGGTTGTCCTTTTTCTAAAGCTATATTACTATAACATCCCATTTATAATATCGAGAAAAGTTTTATCCTTAAACAATACTAACTTATGTCTAAAATAATCCATTCCAATCATTAGGCTTATCTAAAATTCTTCTGTCCAAGCTCATAGTATAAAGAAAATGATTACATGAAATGTCACATAACAATCACGTGAATTCCATCATTTATTCCCAATATATCATAAGATATATCTTGTTGGTCAAATTAAAAACATGTGAATACCTTAATCATGTATTTTCTTGAAAAATGAATACCCATTAATTGAACCATAGTGAAAACATGAATTTAGTTAAAAGTTAACACTTTCCACATACTAAAATCCTCAATATTCTATATACTCAAACCAGGATATCACTTAGTCCATATATCAATCATGAGCTCATGAATACTATCAAAGAATTCATTTTCTCTTTATCCCTTCAATATGCGCATATCATCTGCTTTCCAAAATATTTGAATCACTTTTCATGGTTACCAGTGCCTTAAAATTATTGAAAACCACAATAGAATAATACAAAAATATTATAATACACAATAAATGTACCTCAAAAATATTATTCTTGAATACCAATACATAAACACTTCAATCCATCCTCTTCAATTATTGTCCTGGAATAAGTCTTTCCTTGATTTAAAAGTAACTTTTTAGGTCAGGGCATTGAGTTGGGTAATGCCCATGTTCTCCACAAATAATACATTTAACTCCATAACAGTCTGTCACTCAATGACCCTTTTCTCCACAAATATAACATTGGTCCCTCCATTTGAGGTATTCATCAAGGTTCTTCTTACCTTATTTATAAATCTCAATCTTCTTTTCTTTATGCTCCTCAACATGCGAACATGCATAATAGTCTATCTTCCTTATCATTGATGAATTAGGCATACCACTAAATTTCACCTTGTTAATCATATATCGCGATGACTGATTTGGCATAATCACAATACCTTTCCCTCTAGGAATTACACAATTTTGTTTCTCATAGTAACCAATTTGTCCATTGGAATCAATGTTAACTGAATTCCTTCTGGTTCGCTCCATTAACTAAAACACAAAAAGAATTCTGTGAGAGGAAAAAATCATGCTAAAGAAAACAACATAGTAAAGGGGGAGTACCCTCAATATCTAAAATCTTAGGTTAGATTCTAAGATCGTTAGCGCAATTCTTGGACTATAACCTATACTTATACTTAACCTTAGGGACATCCCTAGACATACCTTAGAAATATCTCTAGGGATCTCACTAAAATTCTTGCATCCTAGTTTCCAATGGTTGACTAAACCTTTCCTCTGATACCAACTGTAGCGACCTGAAGCTTAACGTACATGGACATTACATTACTTTTGCAGAATACTTAGTACATAACAAAAACACACACACAAGGACCGTAATAGTTTAGTGTCTTTGGAAACTCAGAATATAATCTCTTAATCGTGGTGAAAGATCTTCAACATCTCCCATAAAGATCTTCCTTTTTTCACACCTAAAACCTTTCTTTATATAATGGGGAAAAGAAAACATAAAAGGGTGAGCTCAAATGATCAGTAAGGGTTAACAAAAGAAATATCAATCACATCATATTCATAAGAACATAACATTTTGAAAATATTAACCTGCAAAAGAGATCATTATATCATAACTTGAGATAAATCATATTAGTGAAATGTAATCCCAAGAAACATCACTTAAAACATGAAACTTTGTGGCATACACACATAATCATAGAGAATCATTTCATATTAGTCAAGACTCAATTCCAAGACTATCTTAGTGGACAAAGTCCATTTATGAACCGAGTTCACTCCTCGTTTCAGTCCTGTTTCACTGGACCGGTTTAACCTGCCGTTCCAGCAATGTCTATCTCATGAGATATAAAATCTTTACCCAATGAATTGTAGGGAGATATAGGTCCCACCCATATCATAATGATACCATTCTTATGAGTGACACAATGTCATAAATCATACATCATTGCATAACCCATGTAATAAAAATGGGAATCTTAAACATCGTGACATTATAAAACAATTCATATAAGATAAAGGAATTCATAAATATAATTCCATCACAACATAATCAAATCAATGTAATAATAGGGATAGAAACAGAATCCTTTATTTTCTTAGATGGAAAATAATTTTGATAAAACACTTGAACTCCATTCTTGAGGAAAATATCCTTTCTACTTCAAAAACATTTTTTCCTTTCATAACATGTCATACAATATTAAACTAAAAGAAGTTGATTAAATATAAAATTGAAATCTTGTAAAGGAATATTCTTGGAAATAATATTTTAAAAATCCATTCATGCCGTATAAGTTAAAAAAACATTCATCTCGTACTTTTGTCGGAAAAGTCAAAAAGTACCTCGTATAAAAAACGACAAAAGATTACCTTCATATCATTTACTAAAAACTCAACGAAGGGTAAAATTGGATATAAAATATTGTATAAGGATGTAAATATTACATATTTAGGAAACATGGATGTGGATGACAAAATACACACCAGTAAATACCAAAGTATAAACAATCTTAGATAAAAATGAGATTGTGATATTTCCCATACCTTAGGTCCGATTTGCTTCGAAAGTGTCCGGACCTCCTGTATAATGATTTAAATAATGTCATTTACTTATTACAGAATCATAATCATTGTTATGATATCATATATGGTTCACTTATGACATTATATTACCCGTTCTTTTGTAAATTCCATGTTAAAGAGCGGTTTGGGTAAAATCGTTTCATTTTTCGTCCGTGTTTTGACTTGTAATTATTAATAAAATTACATAGATCATGATTAATTAATTCTAGAATATAAAACATGATTTATATATAATATATATTCAGAATATACCTATATATAATAGATTATTAAATAGAAATAAATACACCGTTCAGGGAGACGGTAGGTCGTACGTACGTATGAACGTTGTTTTCGTTTCCTTATTGAGTTGAATAGAATTAAGTAGATGACATACATATATATACACATAAATATAGTATCATTATTATGTCATATATTTCATTATTAATTATTATATATAATTTATAATCACTCATGAATGGTTAATGTGGAGAATGAATCTCATTGCGTTGTGGAGACGGTAGTCCGTACGTACGCACGAGCGATGATATCGTTCTCATGATCGTGGAATTTTATGGGAGTGTATGTATACTATTTCAGAATAAATACAACATTACAATAATCACATATAGTTATTATTTACACCATTATACCCATCCAGGTAAGGTGGTGGTGGAAAATAGATTACACCACGACGTGGAGACGGTATTTCGTACGTACGCACGCGTGGTGATTTCATTTTCCGTAGGATGGATTGATGGTGAAATAGGATTGTTTCATAATTATAATAACATATCAGTATATTAGTGATACTGATGTTATTACTTCATAGTTAAACAACCTAAGAATAATAAGTGGAAGAAGAAACAATGTTGAAAGAATCAGTAACGGACATTACCTCTTCTTTGTAGCGCCTCTTTGAGTCCTTCTCTTAGGGTACTAAAATTGGTATTTGAAGAAGACCAGGACCTATAGGATGTTTTTAGGGAAGTGGAGAAGAGAATTTGGCAGGGGTTGTCCGATCTTGAAGGCTCAAAGTGGTGTGAGGAAGAGAGGGAGGAGGTGCCCTATTATAAGGGAGGAGAGGTGCACCTTTGGAATAACTAAAAATATTATTTTATTATAAAGCCAAATTCGGTTTTAAATAGCTCCAAATTGATTTATTTCAATGATAAGGTGGGGATGGGTCGAAATAATCTCATCAAATATAATTTAGACAAGTTTAGGTTCCTATTTTAACCTTATCATTTATATTTAACCTTAAGTTAGATAATTTTACTTTTACCGTGTCTTTTTGTGTTCTTACAAGATAAGGTTAATAAACATACAATAACAAGCCAAATGAACCCCAAGTTGTTTATTTTTAATATATATAACCTTATCTAAGTCATTTGGATGAACCATAGATTTTTAGGAATAACATAACAATTAATAATATAATATTTGTTTCAAAAACTATTTTATGTCAATTTTGACACTATTTAGTAATTGATTTTTGTAAAAATCATAACAGAACGATTAGTTCAAAAAACATTAATCGAATAAATACTAACATGTCATATTAACCTATAAAATTATTTTAATTCATTACAAGTCTCAAATTACATTTATTTGGGTATTTATAACATCAATTATGTCAATATTTCATTAATAAAATAATTACTGCATCATTTTTGTGTCATAAATAAATTAACTTATTTAAAGTCTAAAAATTACAGATAAAATATCATTATGTAGGAAATATTTTTATATTTCTAATTAATATTTATAGTCGAATTTATATTATGTATAACCTTATATTAAAAATGATATACTTATTAAACTTTGATTTTAACTATTTTAACCCTTCTTTAAATAAATTAATAATATATGTCCTAATCTAATCCAAGTGGGCCTAAATGGTCATATTTTATTTCTAAGGATGTTTTTGGTCGAATTAAACTTATCCAATAGAATTTGGACATGTGTTAGGGTAATAATAATATAATTGTTACCCTTAAATACCCTATTTACTTTTAACTGTGGGGAAAAAAAGAAAAAAGTTACTATTCACCAAAAATTATTTTCATCTCATTGAACCCCATTTTACTTACTGACATCTACCGTGTCTCTATGATTTTTGAAATTTCATTCACATAAGTGGTAAAATTATGTTTTATGAAAAAATCATTTTTTTAACTACCACTTCGTGGTTTCACTATTCATCCAAAAATGAAAGTTTCCAGAAAAATACCAACAATTAGGCCTAAGATATATTTGATATTATGAACTCAAAAATGATGTCTATTTTACCAAATTCAAAATATATCATTTGCATTAATTAATTTAAAAATTAATTCCCGTCGTCAAAACAAATAGTGTGTTCTTAAGAGATAATAACTATCAAAAGATTGACACTTGTTTATGTCTGGTTTAAATGTGAAATTACATCCAATGACAAACATTGTATTAAATTTTAAAAATATAATCTAAATATACTTTAAAACCACTCAAATTAATAATTTATCATAACTAATTATTTCAATTAAAATGGTTGTTTTTAATTAAAATTTAGTAATTTTCACTATTCATCAGAAAATGAAATTTATCCAAAAAGTACCAAAATTTCACCCTAAGATAATTTCGATATTCCAAATCCAAAAATGAAGTACATTTTGAAAAATAAAATTTACAAAATTTCAAAAAGTGGTTATTACTATTCATAATGGCTAGTTTTAATAAAATTTTAATAGCATATCGTTGTTTAGTAAAACATGGTATTGCGTACTACACGCGCTATCGAGGAAGGTCGCGATTGCGTGTAATGAAAGGCAAGTCAAGGATGCGTGTTTTGCAAGCTACTTTTGGTGTAGCGTACAACACAAGACATTAATGAAATTAAAAATAATATTTTTCATAAAATCTCGGGGTGTTACATTCTACCCCCCTTAAAATAAATTTCGCCCTCGAAATTTGTCGGGGTTATTAATGGTTTACTACTAGAACGTTTCTTTAATAGAAACCCACAACGTAAAAAAGAATACCAAAACCAATCTTTAAAATTAAAAGTATGAAATGTTACAGTTACCCAAATAAACTAATCACTGGGTTTCCACATAGGTGAAAATATGGATATGGAAGAGAAATCTAACCATCATGTTCTGATGGAGAGTGGTAGAGAAAATGGCTATGGAAAATCCAGCAATCACAAAGCCATCAATTTGTGACGATCTAAGGTACCATCTGATTCATCAGATATAAGAGCACTATGACAACATTTTTAGTTTTAAAGATCATTTCCCTAAAGTTGAAGAATTTGAATTAGAATAAATACTTACTTTATTTTGGTACAATCTAACTCTTGTTCGTGCCTTGAAAAATTTCCACTTCATCTCTTAAAGAAATGAAGTTGAATTTTTTTATTCGTGAAGTGTTAGCAGATCATGTAATAGAATGACAGGTCATTCCATCTGTCTCAAACAAAAGGTTAGAAAAAGTTATTAAATATACATAAGTCTATCTATAGTGAGATTAATCATATATGGTTCCTAAAATGGTCTTATAATTATTATATCATACTGATTAATATAATAAAACTAGTTTTTACTAAACAGGGACTTTCCTGTAGGCCAGTGGTAGGTGATAAAGGCCAGTCATACTTCGGTTGTGGGTTCAATTCCCATAGCCTTGTCCGACGTGATGGGATGTCGCCCATCCTCCAGGTTGTCCTTTTTATAAAGATATATTACGATAACATCCCATCAATAAAATCGAAAAAAGTTCTATCCTTAAACAATACTAACTTATGTCCAACATAATCCATTCCAATCATTAGGCTTATCTAAAATACTTCGGTCCAAGGTCATAGTATAAAGAAAATTATTACATGAAATGTCACATAAAAATCACGTGAATGCCATCATTTACCCCCAATATATCATAAGATATATCTTGTTGGTCAAATTAAAAACATCTGAATACCTTAATCATGTATTCTCTTGAGGAATTAATACCTATTAATTGAACCATAGTGAAAACATGAATGCTGTTAAAAGTTAACACTTTCCACATACCAAAATCCTCAATATTATATATACTCCAACCATGATATCACTTAGTTCTTATATTAATCATGAGCTCATGAATACTGTCAAAAATTTCATTTTCTCTTTATCCCTTCAATATGTGCATATCAGCAGCTTTCCAAAATATATGAATCACTTTTCATGGTTACCAGTACCATAAAATTATTGAAAACCACAATAGCATAATACAAAAATATTCTAATACACAATAAAAGTACCTCAACAACATTATTCTCGAATACCAATACATAAACACTTCAATCCATACTCTTCAATTATTGTCCTGGAATAAGTTATTCCTTGATTTAGAAATAACTTTTTAGGTTAGGGCATTGAGTTGGGTAATGCCCATGTTTTCCACAAATAATACATTGAACTCCATAACAGTCTGTCACTCTATGACCCTTTTAACCACAAAGATAACATTGGTCCCTCCATTTGAGGTATTTCTTAAGGTTCTTCTTACCTTATTTAGAAATCTCAATCTTCTTTTCTTTATGCTCCTCAACATGCGAACATGCATAATAATCTATCTTCCTCTTCTTTGATGAATTAGGCATACCACTAAATTTGACCTTGTTAATCATATATCGCGATGACTGATTCGGCATAATCACAATACCTTTATCTCCAGGAATTACACAGTTTTTTTTCTCATAGTCACCAATTTTTCCATTGGATTCAATGTTAACCGAATTCCTTCTGGTTCCCTCCATTAACTAAAACACAAAAAGAATTATGTGAGAGGAAAAAATCATGCTAGAGAAAAAAACATAGTAAAGGGGGAGTAACCTCAATATCTAACATCTTAGGTTAAAATCTAAGATCCTTAGTGCAATTCTTGGACTATAACCTATACTTGTACTTAACCTTAGGGACATCCCTAGACATACTTTAGAAATATCTCTTTGGATCTCACTAAATTTATCGCATCCTAGTTTCCAAAGGTTGACTAAACCTTTCCTCTCATACCAACTATAGCGACCCGAAGCTTAACGTACATGGACATTACATTACTTTTGTGGAATACTTAGTACATAACAAAAACACACACACAAGGACAGTAATAGTTTAGTGTCTTTGGAAGCTCAGAATATAATATTCAAATCGTGGTGAAAGATCTTCAACATCTCCTATAAAGATCTTCCTTTTTTTACACCTAAAACCTTTATTTATATCTTGGGGAAAATAAGACATAAAATGGTGAGCTCAAATTATCAGTAAGGGTAAACAAAAGAAATATCAATCACATCATATTCATAAGAACATAACATTTTGGAAATCATAACCTGCAAAAGAGATCATAATATCATAAAATGGGATAAATCATAGTAGTGAAATATAATCCCAATAATCATAAATTAAGACACGAAACTTTATGGAATGCACACATAATCATAGAGAATCATTTCATATTAGTCAAGACTCATTTCCAAGACTATCTTAGTGGACAAAGTCCATTTCTGAACCGAGTTCACTCCTCGTTTCAGTCCTGTTTCACTGAACCGGTTAAACCATCCATTCCAGCCATGTCTATCTCATGAGATATAAAATCTTTACCCAATGCATTGGATGGAGATATAGGTCCCACCCATCTCATAATGATACCATTTTTATGTGTGCCACAAAATCATAAATCATACATCATTACATAACCCATGTAATAAAAATGGGAATCTTAAACATCGTGACATCATAAAACAATTCATATAAGATAAAGGAATTCATAAATATAATTCCATCACAACATAATCAAATCAATGTAATAATATGGATATAAACATAACCCGTTATTATCTTAGATGGAAAATAATTTTTATAAAACACTTGAACTCCATTCTTGAGGAAAATATCCTTTCTACTTCCAAAACATTTTTCCTTTCTTAACCTATCATGCAATTTTAAACTAAAAGAAGTTGATTAAAAATAAACTTGAAAACATGTAAAGGAAGATTCTTGGAAATAATGTTTTAAAAATCCATTCATTCCGTATAAGTTAAAAAACATTCTTCTCGTACTTTTGTCGGAAAAGTCAAAAAGTACCTTGTATGAAAAACGACAGAAGATTCCTTTCATATCTTTTACTAAAAATTAAAAGAAGGGTAAAATTGGATATAAACTATTGTATAAGGATATAAATATTACATATTGAGGAAACATGGATGTGGATGATCAAATACACCCCAGTAAATACCAATGTATAAACAATCTCGGATAAAAATGAGATTGTGATATTTCCCTTACCTTAGGTCCGATTTGCTTCGTAAGTGTCGGAACCTCCTGTATAATGATTTAAATAATGTCATTGACTTATTCCAGAATCATAATAATTGTTATTATATCATATATGGTTCACTTATGACTTTATATCACCCGATCTTTTGTAAATTCCATGTTAAAGAGCGTTTTGGGTAAAATCCTTTCATTTGTCGTCCGTGTTTTGACTTGTAATTATTCATAAGATTAATTAGAGCATGATTAATTAATTCCAGAATATAAAAAATTATATATATATAATATATATTCAGAATATACATATATATAATAGATTCGTAAATGGAATGAAATACACCGTTCATGGAGACGGTAGGCCGTACGCATGCATGAACGCAGTTTTCGTTTCCTTATTAAGTTGAATGGAATTAAGTGGATGACATACATATATATACACATAAATCCAGTATCATTATTATGTCATATATTTCATGATTACTTATTATATATAATTTATAATCTTTCATGAATGGTTAACGTGGAGAATGAATCTCATCGCGTCGTGGAGACGGTAGTCCGTACGTACACACGAGCGATGATATCATTCTCATGATCGTGGAATTGTATTGGAGTGTATGTATAATATTTCAGAATCAATATCACTTTACAATAATCATATATAGTTATTATTTACACCATTATACCCATCCAAGTAAGGTGGTGGTGGAAAATAGATTACACCACGGCGTGGAGACGATATTCCGTACGTACGCACGCATGGTGATTTCGTTTTCCGTAGGATGGATAGATGGTGAAATAGGGTTGTTTAATACTTATAATAACATATCATTATATTAGTGATACTGATATTATGACTTCATAATTAAACAACTTAAGAAGAATAAGTGGAAGAAGAAAAAAAGTTGAATGAATCGGTAACGGACATGACCTCTTCTTTGAAGCGCCTCTTTGAGTCCTCCTCTTAGGGTACTAAAATTGGTTTTTGATGAAGACCAGGACCTCTAGGATGTTTTTGGGGAAGTGGAGAAGAGAATTTGGCAGGTTTAGGCCGAGCTTGATGGCTCAAAGTGGTGTGAGGAAGAGAGGGAGGAGGTGCCCTTTTATAAGGGAGGAGAGGGGCACCTTTAAAATAACTAAAAATATTATTTTATTATAAAGCCAAATTCGGTTTTAGATAGCTCCAAATTGATTTATTTCAAATATAAGGTGGGTATGGGTCGAAATCCTCTCATCAAATATAATTTAGACAAGTTTAGGTTCCTATTTTAACCTTATCATTTATATTTAACCTTAAGTTAGATAATTTTACTTTTATCGTGTCTTTTTGCGTTCTTACAAGATAAGGTTAATAAACATACAATAACAAGAAAAACGAACCCCAAGTTGTTTATAATTATTATATATAACTTTATCTAAGTCATTTGGAATATCCTTCGATTTTTAGGAATAACATAACAATTAATAATATAATATTCGTTTTAAAAAATATTTTATGTCAATTTTGACACTCTTTAGTAATTGATTTTTGTGAAAATTATAACAGAATGATTAGTTAAAAAAAGTTAATTAAATAAATACTAACATGTCATATTGACCTATAAAATTAGTGTAATTCATAAAAAGTCTCAAATTACTTTTATTTGGGTATTTATAACATCAATTATGTCAATATTTCATTAAACCAATAATTATTGCATCATCTTTGTGTCATAAATAAATTACCTTATTTAAAGTCTAAAAATTACAAATAAAATATCATTATGTAGGAATGCTTTTTAGCTTTCTAATTAATATTTATAGTCGAATTTATCTTATGTATAACCCTATATTAAAAATTATATCCTTATTAAACATTGATTTTAACTATTTTAACCCTTCTTTAAATAAATTAATAATATATGTCCTAATCTAATCCATGTGGGCCTAAATGGTCATATTTTATTCCTAAGGTTGTTTTTGGTCGAATTAAACTTATCTAATAGAATTAGGACATGTGTTAGGGTAATAATAATAACATTTTTACCGTTAATTACCCTATTTACTTTTAACCGTGGGAAAATAGTAAAAAGTTACTATTCACCAAAAATTATTTTCCTCTCATTGAACCCCATTTTACTTATATACATCAACCGTGCCTCCCGAATTTTTGAAATTCCATTCACAGAAGCGGTAAAATTAAGTTTTATTAAAAAATCATTTGTTTAACTACCACTTCTTGGTTTCACGATTCATCAAAAAATGAAAGTTTCCAGAAAAATACCAAAAATTAGGCCTAAGATATATATGATATTATGAACTAAAAAATGATGTCTATTTTACCAAATTCAAATCATATCAGTTGCATTAATTAATTTAAAAATTTATTCCCGTCGTCAAAACAAATAGCATGTTCTTAAGAGATAATAACTATCAAAAGATTGACACTTGTTTATGTCTGGTTTAAATTTGAAATTACATCCAATGACCAAAATTGTATTAAATTATAAAAATATATTCTAAATATTCTTTAAAACCACTCAAATTAATAATTTATCACTATTAATTATTTCGATTAGAAAGGTTGTTTTTAATTAAAATTTAGTAATTTTCACTATTCATCAGAAAATGAAAGTTATCCGAAAAGTACCAAAATTTCACCCTAAGCTAATTTTGATATTCCGAATCCAAAAATGAAGTCCATTTTGAAAAATAAAATTTCCAAAATTCCAAAAAGTGGTTATTACTATTTATAACGGCTATTTTTAATATTATTTTAATAGCATATCGTTGTTTAGTGAAACTCGGTATTGCGTACTACACGTGCTATTGAGGACGGTCGTGATTGCGTGTAATGCAAGGAAAGTCAAGGATGCGTTTTGTGCAAGCTCCTTATGGTTTAGCGTACAACACAAGACATTAATGAAATTAAAAATAATATATTTTATAAATCTCAGGGTGTTACATTCTACCCCCTTAAAATGAATTTCACCCTCGAAATTCATCGGGGTTATAAATGGTTTACTACTCGAAAGTTTCTTTAATATAAACCCACATCGTAAAAAGGAATACCAAAACCAATCTTTAAAAACAAAATTATGAAATGTAATGGTTACCCAAATAAACTAATCACTGGGCTTCCACATAGGTGAAAATATGGATATGGAAGAGAAATCTAACCATCAAGTTCTGATGGAGAGTGGTAGAGAACATGGCTATGGAAAATCCAGCAATCAAAAAGCCGTAAATTTGTGACGATCTAAGGTACCATCTGATTCATCAGTTATAAGAGCACTAGGACACAGTTTTTGGTTTTCAAGATCATTTCCCTAAAGTCGAAGAAATTTAATTAGAATAAATACTTACTTTATTTTGGTACAATCTCACTGTTGTTCATTCCTTGAACAACTTCCACTTCATCTCTTAAAGAAATGAAGTTGAATTTTTTTATTCGTGAAGTGTTAGCAGATCATGTGATAGAATGACGGGTCATTCCATCTGTCTCAAACAAAAGGTTAGCAAAAGTTATTAAATATACATATGTCGATCTATAGTGAGATTAATCATATATGGTTCCTAAAATGGACTTATACTTATTATATCATACTTCTTAATATAATAAAACTAGTTTCTACTAAACATGGACTTCCTGTAGGCCAGTGGTAGGCGATAAAGGCTTGTCGCACTTCGGTTGTGGGTTCATTTCCCACAGCCTTGTCCAATGCGATGGGCTATCACCCATCCTATAGGTTGTCCTATTTATAAAGCTATATTACTGTAACATCTCATCAATAATATCAAAAAAAGTTCTATACTTAAACAATACTAACTTATGTCCAACATAATCCATTCCAATATTTAGGCTTATCTAAAATACTTCGGTCCATGCTCATAGTATAAAGAAAATGATTACATGAAATGTCACATAACAATCACGTGAATGCCATCATTTATCCCAAATATATCATAATATATATCTTGTTGGTCAAATTACAAACATGTTAACACCTTAATAATGTATTCTCTTGAAGAATTAATACCCATTAATTGAACCATAGTGAAAACATGAATGCAGTTAAAAGTTAACACTTTCAACACACCAAAATCCTCAATATTCTATATACTCAAACCATGATATCACTTAGTCCTTATATGAATCATGAGCTCATAAATACTGTCAAGCATTTCATTTTCTCCTTATCCCTTCAATATGCGCATATCATCTGCTTTCCAAAATATTTGAATCACTTTTCATGGTTACCGGTACCTTAAAATTATTGAAAACCACAATAGCATAATACAAAAATATTCTAATACACAATAAAAGTACCTCAAAAACATTATTCTTGAATACCAACACATAAACACTTTAATCCATCCTCTTCAATTACTGTCCTGCAATAAGTCCTTCCTTGATTTAGAAGTAACTTTTTAGGTATAGGAATTGAGTTGGGTAATGCCCATGTTCTCCACAAATAATACATTGAACTCCATAACAGTCTGTCACTCTATGAACCTTTTATCCACAAAGATAACATTGGTCCCTCTATTTGAGGTATTCCTCAAGGTTCTTCTTACCTTCTTTAGAAATCTCAATCTTCTTTTATTTATTCTCCTCAACATGCGAACATGCATAATAGTTTATCTTCCTTTTCTTTGATGAATTAGGCAAACCACTAAATTTCACCTTGTTAATCATATATCGCAATGACTGATTAGGCATAATCACAATACCTTTCTCTCTAGGCATTACACAATTGTTTTTCTCATAGTTACCAATTTGTCCATTGGATTCAATGTTAACCGAATTCCTTCTGGTTCCCTCCATTAACTAAAACACAAAAAGAATTTTGTGAGAGGAAAAAATCATGCTAGAGAAAACAACATAGTAAAGGGGGAGTACCCTAAATATCTAACAACTTAGGTTAAATTCTAAGATCATTAGTGCAATTCTTGGACTATAATCTTTACTTATACTTAAACATAGGGACATCCCTAGACATATCTTAGAAATATCTCTAGGGATCTCACTAAAGTTCTCGCATCCTAGTTTCCAAAGGTTGAATAAACCTTTCCTATGATACCAACTGTAGCGACCCGAAGCTTAATGTACATGGACATTACATTACTTTTGTGTAATACTTAGTAAATAACAAAAACACACACACAAGGACCGTAATAGTATAGTGTCTTTGGAAACTCTGAATATAATCATCTAATCATGGTGAACGATTTTCAACATCTCCCATAAATATCTTCCTTTTTTTACACCTAAAACCGTTCTTTATATCCTGGGGAAAAAAAACATAAAGGTGTGAGCTCAAATGCTCAGTAAGGGTAAACAAAAGAAATATCAATCACATCATATTCATAAGAACATAACATTTTGGAAATCATAACCTACAAAAGAGATCACAATATCATAACATGGGATAAATCATAGTAGTGAAATGTAATCCAAATAATAATAACATAAAACATGAAACTTTGTGGCATACACACATAATCATAGAGAATCATTTCTTATTAGTCAAGACTCACTACTAAGACTATCTTAGTTGACAAAGTCCATTTCTGAACTGAGTTCACTCCTCGTTTCAGTCCCGTTTCACTGAACCGGTTTAACCAGCCGTTCCAGCCATGTCTATCTCATAAGATATAAAATATTTACCCAATTCATTGGAGGGAGATATAGGTCCCACCCATCTCATAATGATACCATTCTTATGTGTGCCACAGAATCATAAATCATACATCAATGCATAACCCATTTAATAAAAATGAGAATCTTAAACATCGTGACATCATAAAATAATTCATATAAGATAAATGAATTCATTAATATAATTCCATCACAACATAATCAAATCAATGTAATAATAGGGATAGAAACACATCCCTTTATTATCTTAGATGGAAAATAATTTTGATAAAACACTGGAACTCCATTCTTGAGGAAAATATCCTTTATACTTCCAAAACATTTTTCCTTTCTTAACATGTCATGCAATTTTAAACTAAAAGAAGTTGATTAAAAATAAACTTGAAAACTTGTAAAGGAAGATTCTTGGAAATAATGTTTTAAAAATCCATTCATGCCGTATATGTTAAAAAAACATTCTTCTCGTACTTTTATCGGAAAAGTCAAAAAGTACCTCGTATGAAAAACGACAAAAGATTCCTTTCATATCTTTTAATAAAAACTCAAAAAAAGTTAAAATTGGATATAAACTATTGTATAATTATATAAATATTACATATTGAGGAAACATGGATGTGGATGATAAAAGACACCCCAGTAAATACCAAAGTATAAACAATCTCGGATAAAAATGAGATTGTGATATTTCCCTTACCTTAGGTCTGATTTGCTTCGTAAGTGTCCGAACCTCCTGTATAATGATTTAAATAATGTCATTGACTTATTCCAGAATTATAATCATTGTTGTGATATCAAATATGGTTCACTTATGACTTTATATTACCCGTTCTTTTGTAAATTCGATTTTAAAGAGCGTTTTGGGTAAAATCGTTTCATTTGTCGTCCGTGTTTTGACTTGTAATTATTCATAAGATTAATTAGATCATGATTATTTAATTCCATAATATAATACATGATTTATATATATTATCTATTCAGAATATACATATATATAATATAGTAGTAAATGGAAAGAAATACACCGTTCATGGAGACGGTAGGCCGTACGTATGCATGAACGCTGTTTTCGTTTCCTTATTAAGTTGAATGGAATTAAGTAGATGACATACATATATATACACATAAATCCAGTATCATTATTATGTCATATATTTCATGATTACTTATTAAATATACTTTATAATCATTCATGAATGGTTAACGTGGAGAATGAATCTCATCGCGTCGTGGAGACGGTAGTCCGCACGTACGCATGAGCGATGATATCGTTCTAATGATCGTGGAATTGTATTGGAGTGTATGTATACTATTTAAGAATCAATATCACTTTACAATAATCATATATAGTTATAATTTACACCATTATAACCATCCAATTAAGGTGGTGGTGGACAATAGATTACACCATGGCGTGGAGACGGTATTCCATACGTACACACGCGTGGTGATTTCATTTTCCGTAGGATGGATAGATGGTGAAATAGGTTTGTTTTATACTTATAATAACATATCAGTATATTAGTGATATTGATGTTATTACTTCATAATGAAACATCCTAGAAGAATTAGTGGAAGAAGAAACAATGTTGAACGAATCGGTAACAGACATTACCACTTCTTTGAAGCGCCTCTTTGAGTCCTCCTCTTAGGGTACTAAAATTGGTCTTTAAAGAAGACCAGGACCTCTAGGATGTTTTTAAGGAAGTGGAGAAGATAATTTGGCAGGGTTTTTCGGAGATTGAAGGCTCAATGTGGTGTGAGGAATAGAGGAAGGAGGTTCCCTTTTATAAGGGAGGAGAGGGGCATCTTTGGAATAACTAAAAATATTATTTTATTATAAAGAAAAATTCGGTTTTAAATAGCTCCAAATTGATTTATTTCAAAGATAAGGTGGGGATGGGTCTAAATCCTATCATCCAATAGAATTTAGACAAGTTGAGGTTCCTATTTGAACCATATCATTTATATTTAACCTTAAGTTAGATAATTTTACTTGTACCGTGTCTTTTTGTGTTCTTCCAATATAAGGTTAATAAACTTACAATAACAAGAAAAATGAACCCCAAGTTGTTTATTATTAATATATATAAACATATCTAAGTAATTTAGCCAAACCTTAGATATTTAGGAATAAGATAACAATTAATAATATAATATTTGTTTTAAAAACTATTTTATGTCAATTTTGACACTATTTAGTAATTGATTTTTGAAAAACTCATAACAGAATTATTAGTTCAAAAAAAGTTAATTAAATAAATACTAACAAGTCATATTATCCTATAAAATTAGTATAATTCATAAAAAGTCCCAAATTATATTTATTTGGGTATTTATAGCATCAATTATGTCAATATTTCATTAATAAAACAATTACTGCATCATCTTTGTGTCATATTTAAATTAACTTGTTTAAAGTCTAACAATTACAAATAAAATATAATTATTTAGGAAATATTTTTAGATTTCTAATGAATATGTATAGTCGAATTTATCCTATGTATAACCCAATATTAAAAATGATATACTTATTAAACATTGATTTTAACTATTTTAACCCATCTTTAAATAAATTAATAATATATGTCCTATTCTAATCCAAGTGGGCATAAATGGTCATATTTTATTCCTAAGGTTGTTTTTGGTCGAATTACACTTATCCAATAGAATTAGGACATTTGTTAGGGTAATAATTTTATCATTTTTATCCTTAATTACCCTATTTACTTTCAACCGTGGTAAAAAAAAGTAAAAAGTTACTATTCACCAAAAATTATTTTCATCTCATTGAACCCCATTTTACTTACTGACATCAACCGCGTTTCTTATATTTTTGAAATTCAATTCACAGAAGCGGTAAAATTATGTTTTATGAAAAATTCATTTTTTTAACTACCACTTAGTGGTTTCACTATTCATCAAAAAATGAAAGTATCCAGAAAAATACCAAAAATTAGGCCTAAGATATATTTGATATTATGAACTCAAAAATGATGTCTATTTTACCAAATTCAAAACATATCAGTTGCATTAATTAATTTAAAAATTAATTCCCGTCGTCAAAACAAATAGCATGTTCTTAAGAGATAATAACTTTCAAAAGATTGACACTTGTTTATATCTGGTTTAAATGTGAAATTACATCCAATGACCAACATTGTACTAAATTGTAAAAATATAATCTAAATATTCTTTAAAACCACTCAAATTAATAATTTATCACTATTAATTATTTCGATTAAAAAGGTTGTTTTTAATTAAAAATTAGTAATTTTCACTATTCATCAGAAATTGAAAGTTATCCAAAATGTACCAAAATTTCACCCTAAGCTAACATCGATATTCCGAATCCAAAAATGAAGTCCATTTTGAAAAATAAAATTTAAAAAATTTCAAAAAGTGGTTATTACTATTCATAAAGGATAGTTTTAATAATATTTTAATAGCATATCATTGTTTAGGGAAACTCGGTATTGCGTACTACACGTGCTATCGAGGAAGGTCGCGATTGCGTGTAATGCAAGGAATGTCAAGGATGCATGTTTTGCAAGATCCTTTTGGTGTAGCGTACAATACAAGACATTAATGAAATTAAAAATAATATTTTTCATAAAATCTCAGGGTGTTACACGAACACGCCGCGAAGCTCCGGAGGTGGTAACTCTCCGTGAACGAATTTGATGTTCGCGAGACCGCCACGAAGCTCCGGAGGCGGTACCTCTCCACGAATGAATGTGACGGTCGTGAGCCCTCCGCGAAGCACCTGAGGCAGTGCGAGAGTTCGGCTTCGCGGCGCCCCTTGCCTATAAATACCCAGCTCACACCCCTCTCGACGGACGACCACGACCACTTCGCCCCTTGGGCGGCCGAGTGGAGCTCCACATTGCGGCTCCGCGAGGTCATGCTCTGCGAGCAGCTTCCTTTGCGTTGCTGCTTCATGAGCCAAGGCTTTGTGAGTCCATGCTCCGTGAGCCAATGCTCTGTGATGCTTCTCCGCGAGACCATCTTCCGTGAGTCCATGCTCCGTGAGCCGATGCTCCGCGATGCTGCTCCGCGAGACCAAGATTTGCGAGAGCCCTTTGCTTCGTGAGAGTCTTTTGCTCCGCGAGAGGCCTTTGCTCCGTGAGAGTCCATTGCTCCACGAGAGGCCTTTGCTCCGTGAGAGCCCTTTGCTCCGTGAACTTTTCAGGCTGAGATGCTGGGATTTTCCATTGCTCCCTTATGCTCTCCCACCTTCAACCTATGGAATACCATGATTTGACACACTCCTCCACAAACCATGAAACACCTTGAGTTGATGTATTCCTCTCTGTTTGATTCCTATGTCATGGGTTTAGGTTATCATCATCAATTCCCCGAGTACCTTGAGTCGAACCATTCCTCAAGCAACTCCTCCAAACCCTATCACTTGGCTCCTATGCCAGGCTGAACCAGAAAGGGCCGCCCTTGCATAAGTCCCAACACCAACCATTTCTTGGCACCTTCTACCTAATAGTACTATATACATGACTATAAACTGTAGTACACCCTATCTAACAAATGATAGGATGCCTCTTGCCCTATACGAGAGATGCCTTATTCTCCTAGCATGAGATTCCAATAGTCCTACCTACATGAATCTAAACTCTAGTATTTTCCCTATCTAACAAATGATAGGATTCCCCTTGATCCAAGAAAGAGATGCCTTCTGCTCCTAGCATGAGATGCCAATAGTCCTACCTACATGACTCTAAATCTTAGTATTCTCCATATCTAACAAATGATAGGATGCCCCTTGCTTCAAGCAAGAAATGCCTTATGCTCCTATCCTGAGATGCCAACAGTCCTACCTACAAGACTATAAACTGTTGTATTCTCCCTATGTTCCAAACATAGGATGCCTCTTGCTCCAAATAATAGATTCCTTATGCTCCTATCATGAGAAGCAAATTGTCCTACCTACAAGACTCTAAACTGTAGTACACCCTATGTTCCTAACATAGGATGCCTCTTCTTCCAAACAGGAGATGCCTTCTGCTCCAAGCGTATGATGCTCAATGACATGACTACAGTGGCATGATTCCAGTACCCCTTGGCATTATCCCTCTTGTGCACCAGTGCATAGGTGAAGGCCTCAATTCATCAATGAGTTGGGATGACCTCATGGCCAGACATGAGGAAGACATTACGGGAAACATCCTTGCATAAGCCCCATTCACCATTGCCGCTCCATAGCGGCACCCGGGCAGCATCCCTGCGTAAGCCCCATTCACCATTGCCGCTCCATACCGGCACTCAGGAAGCATCCTTGCGTAAGCCCCATTCACCATTGCCGCTCTATAGAGGCACCCGTGCAACTTCCTAGCATAAGCCCCATTCACCATTGTCACTCCAAAGAGGAACCCGGGAAGCATCCTTGCGTAAGCCCCATTCACCATTGCTGCTCCTTAGCGGCACCCGGGCAGCTTCATAGCGTAAGCCTCATCCACCATTGCCACTCCCTATCGGCACCCGGGTAGCATCCTCGCGTAATCCCCATCAACTGTTGTGATCTCATTCAGTGGTAAGTCATTGACACCCCATCCAGCGGTAAGCCGTTGTGAACCGATCCAGCGGTAAGCCGTTGCGACCCCATTTAACGGTAAGACGTTTACATCCTTTTCCAGCGGTAAGCCGTTGTTACCCGATCTAGTGGTAAGACGTTGCGACCCCATTTAACGGTAATCTGTTCACATCCTTTTCCAGCGGTAATCCGTTGTGACCCGATCCAGCGGTAAGCCGTTGCGACCCCATTTAACGGTAAGACGTTCACATCCTTTTCCAGCGGTAAGCAGTTGTGACCCGATCCAACGGTAAGCCATTGCGACCCCAATTAATGGTAAGACGTTCACAACCTTTTCCAGAGGTAAGCTATTGTGACCCGATCCAGCGGTAAGCCATTGCGACCCCATTTAACTGTAAGTCGTTCACATCCTTTTCTAGTGGTAAGCCGTTGTGACCCGATCCAGTGGTAATCCGTTGAGACCCCATTTAACGGTAAGCCGTTCACATCCTTTTGCAGCGGTAAGCCGTTGTGACCCAATCCAGCGGTAAGCCGTTGCGACCCCATTTTACGGTAAGCCGTTCACACCCAATCCAGCGGTAAGCCGTTGTGACCCGATCTAGCGGTAAGCTGTTGCGACCCCATTTAATGGTAAGTCGTTCACATCCTTTTCCAGAGGTATGTCGTTGTGACCCGATCCAGCGGTAAGCCGTTGCGACCCAATTTAACGGTAAGCCGTTCACACCCAATCCAGCGGTAACCCATTGTGACCCGATCCAACGGTAAGCCGTTGCGACCCCATTTAATGGTAAGCCGTTCACATCCTTTTCAAGTGGTAATCCGTTGTGACCCAATCCAGTGGTAAGTCGTTGTGACCCCATTTAGCGGTAAGCCATTCACATCCTTATCCAGCTGTAAGCCGTTATGACCCAATCCAGCATTAAGCCGTTGAAACCCCCAATCGGCGGTAATCCATCATCAGAAGAACTACGTGGACTTTGATTCCCTTCCACAGGGATGCGTAGGAAGCCTCTTCAAGGCTCAATCCCGAAATCATCGTCATTATTCACTTCGGGCCTCCATCCTGGAGTAAGTCCCAGCACTAATGGGTTGCCTAACGCGTAAGAACCTATTCGCTTTTCACGAACGCACCCTTCACTGCGTGATCGTCTGGTCCTTGCTATCTCTTGTTTCTCACACCGAGCATGACTCACGTGGGCTTAGAGTTGGCATTGGCCATGACAATACCTCATCCAGCATGACGTTAAACTGCATGCTCTCATCCAGCATGACGTTAAACTGCATGCCCTCATCCATCATGACGTTAAACTGTATGCTCTTTTCCCGCATTACATTAAACTGCACACCCATTTGAAATACGAGGTCTTGGATCCATGTCAAGGCATGGTACGTAGGAAGCCTCCACGAGGTTCAATCCCACCCGTCATCCAATTCACGCCGAGTTATACCTTTGTCCAGCATGATGTTAAATTACATTCCAGTCTGACAGCAAGCTGTTGTGACCATCCTAAACTACAGGGACCTTGATCTATGTCAAGGCACAGTACGTAGCAAGCCTCCCAGAGGTTCAATCCCATCTCCCATCGGACCAAGGTCCCTCATTTACGTCGGTTTTCCGACACCCACCGTCATCCCGAACTACGGGGACATTGATCCATGCCAATGCATGGTACGTAGGAAGCCTCCACGAGGTTCAAGCCCACCGCCCTTCGCTCATTCACGTTAGGTCACCAGCACCTGGGCAGCCTAGTGTGTAAGCCCAACACCATCTGGACCAAGGTCCACCTTCACGTCGGTTCGCCAACAAAGCCCCTCTGAACTACGTGGTCTTTGATCCATGTCACGACATGGTACGTAGGAAGCCTCTCGGAGGTTCAAGCCCACCACCATTGGATCAATGTCCACCTTCACGTCTGTTCGCTGACGATGCTCATCCGACCAAGTTCCACCTTCACATCGGTTCGCTGACGATGCTCATCGGACCAAGGTCCACCTTTATGTCGGTTCGCTGACGACATCCATCAGGCCAAGGTCCACCTTCCCATCGGTTCACTGGCACCATCCCGAACAATGTGAACTTGGATTCCCTTCCACGGGGATACATAGGAAGCCTCTTCAATGCTCAAGCCCAACTTCACTGTCGCCCCTGCGATGTTCCCATTTCATTCCCCCTCCACTTCATTCATCCATCCATCTCCCATCCTGATTCTCAACCTGGCCGCTACATCCTGGTGGGATCATTCCATCCACCTCCTCGCTGCTCCTAGAGGCGCATGGGTCGCTTTCCACGTGTAAGCCCCATCATATCTCCGGGTCGTTGTCCTCTGTGTACACCCCGATTCATCAACCTTTTTCCCTCTAGGGAGTGCACCACTTCAGATCCGTCCTCATTGGGCGTTCTGATCCATCCATCTTCTATATGTTCTCCCTTTGGGATATACCAATCTGATCCGTCTCTATGGGATGTTCTGATCACCCTCATTCTGTCTCCACAAGACGTTAAACTCACGGCCTACCTCATGATAAACATGAGATGCCTGAGGAAAACCTCGGATGACATGCCTTTGGCGTAACCGTCTCCGCAAGACGTTAAACTTGCGACCTACCTCGTGATAAACATGAGATGACTAAGGAAAACCTTAGAAGACACGCCTTTGGTGTAACTATCCCTGTTAGACGTTAATCTTGAAACATACCCTATGTTAAACACGAGAAGCTGAGGAAGACCTCAGATACATTCCTCAGGTTCTAAACCCTTGAGATGCCCTCTTATGAGGAAGAATACAGGTTCCCCTATGTCTACGCACCCAGAGATGCCCTGAAATGCCTGATGTTGCCGTCTACTCCGACCGAAGGTCGCTTCCATGTCAAGACCATATGGAAAGTATTGACGGAAGTAGTGTAATTAATCGGCGTCCATGAATATATGGCACTAGGAATGAGATTCACGAACAACATATTAAATCTATGAGGGAGACCCAGACTAGGTGATGAGTTCTGATGAAGAATCCACGGAAGGAAGAACCGACATCCCATTATCCCATTTCGATCAAGGACAGACATACCTGAACAAGTAATGAATGCCACCCGCCTTTGGAAAGAGGGAATGCGGGGCAACAGGTGCACGTCCTCCACATACGGATGTGCGCGCCCTGGTGAAAGCGTTGGAAACATACACCATTAAATAATGCGGTCATGACATGTATTTGATATACATTATATCGCTTTTGATGTTCCATGGAAAGGAAAATCTAGATTTACTCTAGTCTAGCCACTGCTGAATAGGTTTCTTGAACATCAACACCGTCAAACTGGGAATATCCTTTACATAATTTTCATGCCTTGTTTCAAATAAAACATTCATGCTCATCAAACGTGTTATAGAAGATCCACTTTGAACCAATCAAATTGTGACCATTGGGTCTCTGAATTAGATAACATGTATGGTTCTTTTCAATTTGATCTAACTCTTCATTCATGGATTCCAACAAAGATTAATCATTTGCAGCTTCTTTAAAAGAGGATGAGTCCATAAGTGACTGAAATGAAGATTGTGTATTGTTCACCATCCTCCTTGTTTGTGTTCACGCACTCATGTCCCCAATTATGTTAGATGATTCAATCTCAGCACTTTGATTACTCTTGTCAGGTTCATTCGCATTTTCTCCATCCAAGGATTCCTCTTTAGATTCTTCTTATGGGTCAACATCATGATTTTACTCTTGAGTGCTTTCTACGCCTTCCACTATTTCTATAATTTTATTTACTCCATGTTCACATTATTCCACACCTTATATCATTTCATCAAATGAATTAGTTGAAGCATTTTTTGTTTTCCCTTAAATGATCTTAACGTCGCTACTTTACACAATCCTTCCTAATCGCTTGTTGTAACACTTGTAGGATTTTCTTTTCATTGAGTATAAAGGAATATTTATTCACCTCTATTGTCTCAATATTTACCTCGATTTCCTTATTTGTTTCTGATGAAGCACTTGTTTTGGAGTTCTCATGGCATATACCACATGTTGTATCTGATGCCTCTCTAGGTAGTTTTCGAATTCAGTGGACGTATATTCCCCTCCATTTTTTTGATCAAAAAAATTTAATTGTTAGTCTAGTATCATTCTCAGGGATTCGACGATATAGTTTTATGTTGTAAAGTAATTGTCATTTCCCATGTATAATCATTACACATGAAATTAAACTATAATCATCTATGAAAAGGACTATGTACCTTTCTCCATGAGTTCATGCAACATTTATCAGTCCACATACATCTGGATGAATGAGATCAAGAAGATGTGATGCCCTATTCTTTTATGGCCGATATAAACTGTAGACTAGCTTCCCATGAATGCATGAATAACAAGGATTTTCATGTTCACGCTTTAGGATGGGAATGTCCCTGAAAATCCTCAATTTTGATATTTTCTTATTGATTGATGTTCCCTAGTCTCTGATGCCACAAGCTTTTTTCTTCCTCAACAATCATGTAAAAAATGTTTTCTTTAATATCAACCTAATACAGGCTATCTTCTGTTCTGCATTGCTTCATAAGTGAATTCCATGTCCTTCCCTTGATAGTGAAACTTGTTTGATTAAAATTAACTGTATGTCCCGAGTCACAGAGTTGACTCACATTGAGGATATTATGACATAGGCCATCTAGAAAAAGGGCTTCAGTTTTCATTAGCTCGTTATTTTCTAATTCAGTGCTTCCACAACCTTTCATTTTCATAGCTTCATCATTACCAATCCGTACTGTTCCGTCAACCTTCCATTTGATATCTTTTAACATTCTTTCATTACATGTCATATGAGACGAACATCCTCTATCCATAATCTAGTTACTGTAGATTTTTTGTTGCTTTGAGGGATACCTATGCAAGGTTGGATTTCCCAATTTTCATCGTTTCCTTCTATAAGACATTGGATTGAGTGTAGAACACTAATGGACTTTCAATTCTCCCTTCTGTGTACATTTATTCTTCATAGTCGAAATACTCATCAAGAGGAGAAAACCTGTTTTTGAGAGAAACAATAACTTGTTGACATGATTTCACTTGTCTGGAACTCTGATGTGAAGTGTCCATGTCCCTCCTCTGGCTGCAATTAACAGCCATACGACCAAAGTTAGAACAACAAAAACAATATCCATACAAAATATTTCTTATAAAAGAATTTGGATATGAATTTTTTCTCCACTATTGAACTCCCATGTCTTCTCCATTTAGATAGATTCTCACGTATTCCGAATAATACATGGTGTGGACCAAATACCCAAAAAAATACACTTCATGAGAGGAAATGTCTTCTCACTTCTGTTTATCCTCATTATTTCTTCTGTGGGAAAATAGTTTGAGGACTCGTTTTTCAAGGAGGATTGAGGATAATATTATTTTCATCATTCTGATTTAGTGGGGGGTTTCTACATCAGCACTTCAGATGAATTTTCTACATTACCCACTTTTAGATTGTCTTTATTTGGTCACCATTATTTTCATCATTTGACGACACTGCCTCATAACCAATTCCACTATTTCCCATGCAAGCAGGTCTTTGATCATTTAGAATCTTTTAGACTCCATTAATGCCATTTTTCTCTATCTCCAACATCTTAGAATCTATGAACCTTCCAATCTATATTTTTATCCTTATTCTTTTGAAAATGATTCACTCTCATGTTTTCTTCTACGAGTAACAACTTCCTCTTCCTGACTCTCAGTAGTCTTGGTCTTTTCTTCTAGACTAATAGGGAGATCATTGATGTCTTATTCCTGCTCTACAATTATGAGCCTCCAATATACAATATTATCAAAGATTTCATGAATTATAGACTGCACCTTCACAAATTCTTCCATTAAATCAATTTTAGCTTCGAGCTGATCAAAAATCTCAGAGGATTCTTCTACAATTGATTTCCCCTTGTTGAATCTATTAAATTTTATCTTAAGCTTACTAACAGAATATTAATGTTGCAACTTCGTATTGGTATTACTTGTCAACAGATTTTCATGACCATTATACTTATATGGTTCTGATTTTTAAATAGATTCCATCATTGAATCATGGTTTCAATTTTTAAATTATGGTTCTTCTTCTTCACAAAATTCATTATCATCATCTTATTTTTCACAGATAAAACAATTCTTTGACAGTTATTTTTATATTATACGTCTCCATATTTGAAAGACATTTTTTGAGGCTTCTCATTGTTTTCATCTTCACTATCTTCATTATTGATCTTTCTTAAGAACTGAGAGGCAATGTGCCCATAATTTCCACTACGAAAGCAAGAAAGTGATAACTTCCCTTTTAATTTCCCATTTCTCTTCTAGAACATCTTTGAAATGAGAGAAAGAATTTATTCTTCCTCATCATCATCAACACTACAATCTTTTGAAATTTTTAGTATATCCCTGGCCTTTAATGCCATTTCATGATCACTTGAGTCATAGAATCTTCTGATTTAACTCTCATTTCATATGATACCCAACTGCACAATAGATCATCTAGAGAATGTTTAGAAAGATATCATTCCTTGAGGGATGATACCTTTTCATTGTATAGGGGTGGAGCCCTTCTTAATATTTTCATTACAATATCAATTTCATTGATTTATTCACCTAGACCCCGAATTTCTCCATCCACATCAGTAATTTGATTGAAGAATTAGTTTGTATTCTCTTCCGGATGCATCTTCAAATCATCAATCCTATTGTGTAGGACTTTTAGTTTATCATCCTTCATTTTTCTATCTCCTTCATAAATATTTTCATGTTTATCCCACATGGATTTTTCTGAGGTGAACGGCATCACCTTTAGATATATTTAATAAGAATGGGCAGCAGTGAGGCCATTTTGTGCTTTAGAATATGCATCAAGAATTTTCATGTCTGTGTCAGTCATAGCCAGGCATGTTGGATCAGTGACTTGTTTTCTTTTAACAATAGAAAAAAATACATCCCTTCCAATTTATCTTAGATGAGATCTCATTTTATTTTTTTAGATCTGAAAATTGCTTCCATAGAAGAGAGGGAATCCCCTGAAATTGTCTAAATTGTCCATAACGTTAAATGACAGATCAAACACCAGTTAACCTCGCTTTGATATCACTTGAAGGACCATAGAAAACCCTGAGTGGGGAGCGGTGAATCGGGGTGTCAACTATTTTTTTTCTAAATTTGTGGATCTTGTTCCCACGTTGGTATGAAATTGTTAGATCTATCAAACAAATTAATGTATGAAGTTGATACAACACTTTTAATTGGTTCACCACAAAGCGCTACGTCCACGGAGCATACGATGACAGTTTTTCGGTCATTCCAAAATCCACTAATCTTCATTATTTTATGGATTACATGATTTGGTCACTATCACACTATTCCAGGATCACTGCCTTTACAAAGGTATAGGGATAGCTCACTACGTCCCTCAGGACACTATCGTTGAATCCCCCTAGCTCTCTGTCTCTGGTGAAGTCCCACTCAGTTTATAGACATGAAGGTCTCTTTAATAGATTCGCATTGAAAACTTTTCCTCTACTTAGCATGAGAGTCTGCATGCATCAATGTTCAGAATTGATGCACTTGAGAACACTGAACCACTGATCTGAATAAGAAGAATGTGAAACTAGGTTACAAATATTATTTCGCGCAACACCTACCCTTTGCACAGAAGTTCTCACATTGGCGCCCAATACATGAATTTCGTGCGGAAAAAATATTTCACACAACGCTAACTTTTTTACACAACCTCAAATTTTACGCACAAATTCTACATTATTCGCGCAGCATCATCTATTTCACACAAATCTAAATGTTTCGCACGCCTCAGATCTTTTCGTGCAGCTCGGAGTTTTTCGTGCAAATCGTAGTTTTTCGCACAACTCCCTTTTCGCAAAACTTTTACCCGTATCACCCATCAGATCCTCTCTATGTATGAAACTGTATGGAATGAGTGTGGTAAACTATTATTTCTCGGCGTCGCAGACCCCTACATGGAAAACCCATCTTAGTGGAAAAAACCTATCATTCTGTGTGCAATAAATTTCGCATGAGAACGGTTTTTCATGTGCAGCTCTATTTTTTTTGTGCAGCCCATGCCTCTGCCATTTTCTGACGTTATGATTCCAAAACAACTGTTGCACAATAATTCTCTCTCCACATTTTTGCACGCACCACTTTTTTTCGTGAACAACACTGTTGTTCACGCATGCCACTGTTTTTCGTACGCACCTCCCTTATTTTGTGCACCACTTATTCTTTGTGTGCACCTCTTCTTTAACTATATGATCACCTTGCTAGAACACATTCCGAACTTCCATAGAGAATTGAAAACAAACACAAACCATACTAAAATTCATGCATAGATCCACCATGGTTCGAACATCTACAACTATATTATATTATACAAAACTACATTCGATATAAGGTAGTCATAAATACACAATATCGATATGGATTGAGGCGAATCCTAATTTTGTTTTAAGTAATTTCCATCATCTATATAATATATAAGGAATAAAATTATAGATTTTTTATGCTAAATCATAATGATATATTTTTATTATCCTAATGAAGATATTGGATTTTATTTTACAATACAAAAAACAAAATGTTTTTATATGTCAATTTTATGTATTTCATGAGATAAAAAATTGGAAATGATGGATAGATTGGAGGAAATTTACATCTAAGATAAATTCATGAAAAAATAACTATAATGGATCCAATCATATAATGTTATTTGGATGCAAATTTCTTTTTGAAAAAACCAACCCATGCTAGGAAAGAACAATGATGGTCTTGTTTAATTTAGCCATATCCTAATATATATAGATATAATATGTAAAATAATAAATAATTAAAATTTATAGAGGGTCAAACTAACACCTATATGAAGATTGTTATGATTATTGATTTAATAAGTTGTTATATTTCTTGAAATATAAAACTGAATTTCTCTACAATAACCTATTTTGGATCATGGTAAATGAATATGATGTTATGCGACAAATATTATGTAAGTCGGTTTTCCTAATCTAACTGATATGGGTGGTTTATTGTATACCAATAAATCTATATTATAGGAAATAGAATATAAAAAATAGTTTTAGTGAAAATAAAAATCATTTTCATTAGTAGGGATGAAATATTTTATAACGATTTCCAAGTTATATCATTATGATGAAGATATATATAATTTTTTTGTCCAAATCACCTTTCAGAATAAGATTCTAGTTAAGGAAACAACTTTAATACAATCCAAATGGTTTGAGGATCAAAATGGTGCAACAAAAATATAAATATGAAGTTATGTATTTATGTATTAATCAAAACTATTATAGTTGTATTTGGTTTCATCAATTACATGGATGTGACTAGAGTATACAAGAATGCATGATGTAGTGTAATAAATAATTTATTGTTTAATTTTTATGGAATAATACGCAAAGGAAATAATATACCAACATTAATTTATGCATAGGATTAATTGGCACAAAGTTTCTCAAATAAATACATGGGTGAAGAATGCTAAATAATTACTATAAATATTTTCAGGGATTTATAAAATTGGGTAATAAGTCTGAATTTAAAAACATATATTATTTAGATGTGAAATATTATTGGAATAGGGAACTTTACAAAAGTGTATTTACTAGTTTTCTACAGTTTTCATTCTTATAAATAATCAATTTCCTTTTAATGTGATAAAAATAAGATTTATGAATGAAATTTTCTATTCATTAATAATAGGTACCATCATATATATCATGTTTTATAATCAAACAATATTCTAATATTATTTGATAATAACTTGTAGAAAAAAACATATCTTGGTGATACATAATATATTTTAATGAAAAACATCCCAATTTTCGAATGATGAAAAATAATTTTTTCTTAGACTTTTGAGGTGAGGAAAGGATCATTATAAAGGGTTAAATTGACTCTATATTCCAAACTGAAAAGGTTATATTCTTCATAATAATTTTTTTTCCCCGTAATGGTGAATATATTAGTAAAAATTGGCCCAAATAACCAATGGAAGTGGACTTACTAATAATGTCAATGTATATAGCTATATCCGATGTTGCGATGGAATATATATAGATCAATATATTTATTACAAGAAATTGAGTAGATCATAGATTATTTGGAGCAATTTAGATCTAATATGATAATAATATTTAAATTTCACATGTGAAAAATACTCAGACTGACAAACAGACCAAAATAATCCATTAAAAATACATTCTCAATGAATATATAATTAATAGAGGTGATATGAATATATACTTGGATGCAATAAGGGGAATATAGTGGTTACATTGAAAAATAAATTAAACCGACTAAATCAGGAGAGTCACCGAGTGTATATGAGTATTAGATATATTAGAGACTAACTGTAATGGTTCTTTATCTATATAATATTATCATAGTTTTATAATAATGAAAATATATAATTATAATTCATTATTGCATGCTTCAAATTTTACATGAGAATGGATTTATAAAATCAACAAAATGGGTGAATTTTAGTTTTTTTAATAAATATTCCTAATAATTTATTATGGATTGTGTTGATATGTTAATCTAATCATGAGTAGTGTATTGTATGTGATACATTGAAATCTCATTGGACAATAAGTATGAATTTTTGTCTGGACTAAACCATGATTGAATATCACATGGAATATTATTAATTAGAAATTGATATCCCTATGAATGTATGAATATATTAAACACCATTTACCAATGATAACAATCTATTAAACTTGTTATCCATCCGAATTTGATACCTTTTGCACACCAATCATGTAAATGAGAAAATATTGGGGTGTTTTTATACGTTCATGATCATGTGATAGTATTTATTAACCATGATAGAGTATTTATTCTTATGTGAATTTTATTATATATGTTCCATTGATTAAATTATTATGAGTGGATTTAATGTTATTATTATTTGATAGATATTTGATATTATCAACAACCTGGATGAATGACATATAATGTACACATTTAATATTCTTGGTTTATTTTGGAGTATAAAAAATGAATCCGAAAGCCTATAGTAGATTTAAATATTTCTAATCTATTGGTTGACTATTTTCCTTGGTTAAAGTGACTTTTTTGTATACATATGATTTATTAGAATATTTATATTTTCAAACATATTAATATAAATATAAAACTATATTTGATGGACTTCATGTATGACTATATTGAACCTGGAATACTAGTGATAATTTTTTAAATAAATTATTTAAATCTTATTTGGGATTTGTAAATTCATAATTTTATATATAATATGGATTACAATAGTATCATAGAGAAATACATAGAATAAGGATTAATTATTTTTCAAAGAGTTAGTAAATTTTTTAGATATTTTATATGAAAAAACAAAAAAAAAATTTATATGGATTAATAAAGTGGTATAATGTTTCAAATAATTTCTAATAAATTTATGTAAAAGTGAGATATTATAGAATGTATTTTATAATTATTAAACAGTGACATGGTAAAATTCACTAATCCTTGGATCGTGTTATGGAATAGATTTTTATTCCACATCCTGGTGTTTATCCGGAATAATATGATATATCCTCTAGAGATTTACATATGGTTATTATCATTGCATTTAACATTCATAAAATATAATTTCATGGTTTTTGATGTATAATATATTTGTTAAAGGTGTTAAAAAATACCTTTATAATTGAGATTTTTTTGTAAATTTTAAAATTGATAAATCCTAGAGTTATGTAGCATCCTATTATAAACAATTTATAAACATTAATAAAATAATATCATTTAATGAATGGGCTCTACATATTATTATATCAGAGACCTCATTTATATAATAAAAATTTATTTTCAATGAACATTTTATTATATTAATTAACCTTGGAGGTTGTTATTGAATATAAATTGAAGAAGAAGATATTATAGAAATGTGATTTTCATTCCATTTGGTATTTTATACCTAAGTATGTGTGTGTTTCCCTATAGAAATTAAGGGATATACATTCACCTCACTAATCAAGAATTTATTAATATCATTGGTATGTCTCTCATTGTTTATTTTTAATACCATTTTAATATTTTTCTTCCAATTTATATTATTATCCAGTTTTATAAAATTTTTCACTCTTTTTTAATTATAGAGATATCCTACAAAACCCTTTAGTAAATGGGTTGTAAGGGACCTTTCTAATATTTTATTTTTTTGATAGTGTGGGATATATTAAATTTATATATTATGTTTTAGGGAAGTGTGATTATATTGATAAATAGATAATTGTTTTGATATATTTGGGTAAGAATATATTATATTATTATTTTCTACTTGATTAATAGTATAATCAATATGCTTCATCTATATTGACACATGAGAGTTATAGATGATAATCCTACTGCATATAGTTTATACGCATCTACACATTTATATATTATTTTAGTATACTCAAGAATATAATAGATGTGGTGTAAGGAATTACTTGTTAATTATATATAGAACATAGATATAGATATACATATTTATAATTTTCATTAATTTTTTATCAAATAAGATTAGTATTATTGACATGGAGTTGTTTTTATATTTTTATATTTTTTATTTTTTTATTGATTTTTTGAAATATTATGTATGTAATAAATTTTATAGTGTGGTTTTAATATATTTATATTTTGTAATTGGGGTAAAATTTTATGTTTAAAAGTGATTACACTATAAAATGGCGGAATAACTCCTACAATGTTAACTTTACACCATTAGATTTAGATTCAAGATTGTTTCCGATATGAATCAGGATTATATTGTTACTCTCAATAACATCGTCAACTCGAGAGGAGGTTGTGTGGGGCTGAGTTATAAAATAATAGTAATATATAGAGTTTCATAATGATGTGTATAGTATTAATTGATTAGTATTTAATTATATTAAAAATAGATAAGTATTATTATAAATGTTTGGGGTAATGATGGTAATGTAATCCAAACATGGATACATAGTTCCACAATGATTATATGATAATACATTGATGATTGTTAAATCAGTATTATATAAAATTGAATTGGTTTTATAGTATCATTGTAGGTATGGTATTCATGTGTCATGTTAGAATTTGATGATTGTTTATGATAAAATATTTTATACTTTAGTTAGGTGTGTATGTAATAATAATGTTAAAATAGTTACATATCCGTAAGAATAATATATCTTTTTATAAATTGTGGATATAGAACTAAATAATTTTAGGGAATTTATCATGGAAGGATGTATAAAGGAAATTTGAGTGACTATATTAGTAATCCAATGTGGATGTGCTAAAACAATATCTCTATGATTCTAATTTTTATAAGATATTTTCAACAGTGTAGAAAAATGGAAATTTCATAGTATTTTTTATATTCTTGATGTTATTTTATTATTTATATCCAGGAGTAAAAAAAATTAAAATATTGTATGAATGGAATATTGAGTGTGTTTCTAGATTTGGTAGTGAATTTCTTCCCTTCGATAGTGTTTCATAATATTTTTACACTCGTTTAAATATTTGGTATGTTTTGTATTGTAATGGAATTGATTTTTTAAATTTATTTAATTAATTAATTATTTTTTGATATATTTTAATCACTATTTTCTATGACATGTGGGGGTCATTAAAAAGAAAATATTATAGAATATTGGGTTCAAATAAATTACTTATAGGGAAAAAATCAAGTTTATTTCATTGAAAATATTATAGGAATTTAAAAGTAAAATTCAATGAATATTTTGAAAAAAAATAAAGTATTATTATAACATGATTTATGATAACAATATATACTTTCAAAAAAATTGATCTATTTTACAACAACTGAATTATTTTTTTCTATTATTTTATTTAATAATTACTATGAATATATGTTTTATTGTGTATAAATATCTAGGTATATGAGGAACATGAATAAAAGATCCATTGATTGTGATTAAGGATTTATTATCATCATAGAATCTAGGAAGGTGACTTGAAAATCTCATATATTATTAATTAGTGTTAATATATATTTATTTTACTATTTTCTATAGGTGGATGGTTATTGATAATATTTTAAAAAAATTATATTGGTGAATAAAAATTATAAATATCATCGAATTATTTAATTGTGAATATTTAAAAATAAATGGACTATCATATAGATGACTATTGAATTAAAAATATTAAGCATTATAAATGAATTATTAGTATTGATGAAAATTATATTAAATATTTATAAAACAAATAGTTAACAATTTTGTTTAATTAACAATGGTATTCAAAATTTTAATAGTGAATTGTTAAAATATAGGAATATGGGAATTTTGATGCAATATTTGTATGATGAGAATTATGTTGATAATTTTTTAGGATTAATATGTTATTATTTATTATGTACCACTCATGATTTATTAAATAAAATGTTTTTATGATAAGAAAATTTTATACATATGAGAGAAGATAATATTTTTGAAAATTGGCACAACCGTTCTTAAAATGTGAAGCACCCCATACCCGTACTCTGAGAAATGGTTTTTGAAACAAATACTTTATATAGTGTCATTGATATCAACTATATCATCATGCAATAACCCTTTAATAATTACAGGAATTTATGTTTATATTCCATTACATATAAATCCCATTTCATTATTGTTTTAGTGATTAATATACTGTGGAAAAATCAACTAATAAATCTCATGAATTTATAAACTAAATGAAATATTAACCATTATATATTAAAATACATAACAATTTATATTTCGTCATCATATCCCATTAATTATGAAGAAATTATTTTTTACTCAAAAAATATCATGAAAAATATTTTTTATTATTACCTTGTTAAAAAGAAACATAATAACGTTAATATCAAACACTCAGTTAGGATAAATTTATATTAGAAGATATAATTGAATGATAAATATTTTAGGAGTAAATTTTATTCAAATAATTCCATATAACTGAAGACATGACCTTCATATAAATCCATGTATGAAATAACAATATAATAAATTAAATCGATAACAAAAATTGAAGTCATGGTGATGGAATGTATAATTTCATTGAACATCTAAAATCAAGGCCTCAACCAATTCATTATTCATACCATCAAGGTCATTCCAATTAATAATTTTTATCATCAAGGTCCCAATCAAGACATCATTCTTATATTAGTTAGGAATAAAAAAAATATTCCATCCATTTTACATCATGAGAACAAATAATGCATCGAGGGGTTATATAATATCAGGTCCCACTAGTAACTTATTTATGTACAATGCATTCATCTTATGAAAGATATTCTTAACAATACAATGCACAATAAACTAGCCTTCATAAACACAAGAGTAGAAATAACAACGTACATAATTTCAATACTTTTCTACATCCCAATAAAATGGATAACATTATCCTAACCCATCAATAGAATGAATGTTTATGGTAAAAGAATATATAATAAAATATACTATATAGTAAATATAAAACTATAATTGAATAAAAAATACATGGATTTTATATATTTACCCAATTAATACATGGATTATATTTCAATGAAAAGAAATATTAAATTAAAACAATATTTATTGAGGTATATATGTTTATTGAAATAATTTCCCCAATATAGAAATATATGGAATATAAATGAACACCCATTAATCAAATAAAGGAAATATATTGTTTCCTCATATGAAATTAATTGTAAGGAAAATATTTCCTGCTGAAAAGGATCAATTGGAAATAAGAAAGATGTTATTGATATCTTTTAGTTCAATACCTCGAAATAAAATAGTGTATGATTGTTTGAAAGGAAAAGGATCCTGAATATATACACTAAGTAAAAGAAACATGTTGTGAATATGGATTATATTTCAATGAAAAAAATTGGGATGTAGAAACTCTTATAGTAATGGTAATGTAATAATCAAAATGAAATGTGAAGGATGTAATGAAATAAAAATATAACGAAATATAATATATTCATTATAATAGGAATAAATACGAAATTCAATGCACTATATAAAAAAATATAGTTTACAATATCAAATATTTCTCATGGAATTAAAAATAGAGACAAATAACATTTACATCTATAGAAACATTCGAATAAAAAATCCTTAAAGTATAATATTTTAATTGTAAAATAAAATACCATGAATAAAAGGATTAACATGTGATAAAATATCAAATACACGGTAAGTATTCTATAGAATTTAAAACATGTTATAAAATATAAACATGATTAATGAAATTCAAATTTAAGTAAATGAACCATTTCCTTAATTCCTAACATCCACTAAAGCGCTTGAATTTCCTTTATAACAAAAAAAATATCATAATAAAACACTAAGAAAACATTTTAATATCTATATAATTTTATAATATCCAATTATTATTATTCCCAACATTTAAATTATTTATTATTTGTCTATTTTTAATATTTGTTGTGAGTATTCGTTGTCGTTTTGTTGTAGTTTTGTGATAAAGGTTTTGTTCTTTATTATTTCCCAAAAAATCAGCATTACCATATCCTAAAAGTTAATTGAAATTATTATTTATAATTATTTCTAATTTTACTATTTAGTCTATAAAAATTTTATGTTTCAGTTTGATGAAATTTTTATTAAGAATGTTTTAGTGATTTTTAACAAACAAACGGTGGTATCTAAATTAATTAAATTAATATAACAATTTCTAATATATAACAATACTAAAATATTTATTTTATTATTTATATATATTTTTATTTACGATTATGTTCTCATAGTTATCCATGATATTATTATTTATCATTTGTCTAGTAGGCGGTTAGACTGGCCAAAACATGAACAACCCATAATTGATGAATTATTATGTTTGTGATTGTTGTTTATATTGAGAATTAAATCATTATTATAAATTTATAATGATATTATTATTAAATTATCAATCTAAAATATATTATATATACCATTTTTATTCTTAAATTTCATATTTCTGATTAGTGGAGGGTTGTTGTGGTGAAAAATTAAAGGTGTACTTTGTGGAGGTTGTAGTCTTCACAACTCACGAACGATGGTATCTTTTTTTGTAATATGAAATGTATTTTTTTAATATTTATGGAATTAGAATAATAAAATTGAGTAATAATTAATTAATTATTTACTTATAAATTAACTATAACATTATATTATGCAATTTGATAATAAAAAGAAACAAATTTATTCAAAAAAAAATCATTTTGAGGACATAAGCATTACAATGGAAGACACCCTAAAAATGGTGGTATTAAATCAATATATTTTGAATTGGGGATAAAATAAAAAGAAATATATAATAGGTTAATTAAAATTGATATATTTTCATGATAAACACTAATTTTTTTGGGAAATATTAATGGGGTGATATGATGGACCTTTTTTAGTGATTTTTGAAAATATTTCAATTTAATATAAGGAGACAACAACTTTAAAATGTAAAGAAGAATAAAACATTGATGACGATGAATTGGAGGAGAATATCATAAGAATACATTGACTAATCATTTTAACACATGTTTTAAACATGTTTTAATAATTATTACACTTAGAATTTTATTTTTACTATTTTTGGTTGTTCCATGGTAGTAGATTTTACCTAAACATGTCATATTTTGTTCCTAAAAATTAAATATCACTTGTTTATTAATTTAAATGTATTGATTCAAAATATAGAACCCATTTTATTAGATAAATATCTATGTATGTAATATTAAATTTAATATTTTCACATATAAGGCTCAAAAGAATGTTTTTAGAAAAATTATATTATCCCTATTATAATTTACATATATAGTAAAATTATCGATGTATTATGTTTTAAGTATATAAAATGGTTTATTATAAGAAAAATTTATGTTTCATTCAAATATAAAAAATACAAATTTCATCAAAAAAAATTCAAGAAAGGGAAGTCCCAAAATAGACATTTATTATAAAATATCTATTTCGTCCCAAAATTGTTAAACATATGATTTCTTCATTAATAATGGAATTTAAAAATGTATATTTTTCATTCCGTAAATATATATTTTATCAATTAAATGTTTAATAATCATCTTGTTCTTTCTTATATAAATATAAAGTTGCAATTTTGGTAAAACTTTTATTTTCACTATTTACAAAAAATCAGCTATTTTAAGAAAATGCCCAAAATTTATCCCAAGGTAATATTTTTCTTTTTAATTCAAAATTTATTTATATTTTATTGAAAGTAAAATATAAAATTAAGGAATTTAAATTTTAAATAAAAAATAATAATGAAATATTTTTTCATAGGAATGTCATATTATAAAAAAAATAAATTTTCCTGATTTCAATCCCTACAAATTAATAATTACTATTAATATATTATTAACACCAAAAATATATATTATTCATTATATATTTACTTTTATAAAATAAATCGTATAAAAATAATAATTTTATAGAAGATACATTGTAAATAGTAAGTTAATCACATTAGATAATTAGCTACAGTAATTGAATTTTTATAAATTATTTTTTATTAATAATGACTTTATTTAAATTTCATCATATATTTCATAATTCAGATGAATATATTTTCCCCCATTTCTAAAACTATATTTTAATGAGTACGAATGGTTCCATGGTTCATTGGGGTTCAAGGTTGCATCTATGACATACTACCATTCATATTATGTCTTAAAGGGATTTATAATTTTAAATCATAGGCTGTTACATTCTCCCCCAACAATCTTATTGTGTCATCATAAAATTAATTATCCAATAATAATAAAATTATTCAATGGTATATAAATGATAGGTATAACTGATGATATATTTTCAAATAAGAGATCTACATTAATATCCTTCGTATTACTATGAAAAATGTTTCTTATGTCCTCGTATTAATAGATTGCTTAATTTTTACTCTATAATAGTATTATCAATAACTTTATCTTCCACCCACGAAGCAACTTAAAATTCATTTTGGATATTTTACATGGTGATTTATGCCACATTTTTTACATGTATGAAATTGAACAATCTTTCTTTCATCGTCTTTATCCCTGAAAAATATATGTACTCCATCCTTCTACTCATTAGTTTTTTTGATAAATTAAAAATTTTTATGTTATTGATTATAATTATTAATTTATATTTTGACTATCATGACCCATCCCTCAGGGCACATGTTGTGACTACCCCAAACACGCCTTTCATTGCTAGGGGATGATGACTTGTACCGGAAAGAAACATCTGTAAAATGGGAAGGTGTTGACTTTTAACCTGTACAGACATACAGTCCATGAACAAAAAAACAAGCTACCATGATGAAATCTACAATAGTTAAAGTGTGCTGAATTTAAAGGGTTCACAATACCAGCCCAATTAAAAAGTACGTGTATAACCAAAAATTACAAAAGCAACTGAAAAGTGAATAACAACTCCTGGTTCATCCACCATAGTTCTTACCTGAAGGGTAAGTACAAATCACGATTAGTAGTCCATGCATCACATAATGCCAAATATTATACCTCTGAGAAATGTCTGGTACTAGTTCCCTTTGCCTCAATCAATGCAATTATTCATTTGCACAAGACTCAAAATGGTGTGGGCGTAGCACGTGCATGGGTGAGTATAACGATACTCAGTAGGGAACCCGAGCCCCCCATAGTTCTCCTATAGTTCCAAAAAAGGATAACCACAACGAAATACATAAACTCTACTTAGATATATGCCCATTCATATACCTATGTTATAATGACATACTCATCTCATACATGAGGGAAGAATACCACAAAGGTAATACCACAAAGGTATAAATACCACACAGGTAACACCACATAGATAGAACTACCACCCAGGTAACACCATGATGAAAATACCATAAAGGTAGAGGTACCACATAAGTAATACCACTAAGACAATACCATAAAGGAAGAATACCACCCATGTAACACCACGAAAATAGTAGTACCACACCAGAAATATGATGAAGGTAAAAGTAAAACATATATAACACCACAAAGATAGTAGTACCACACAGATAACATCATAAATATAGATGTACCACACACGTAAAAACACGAAGATAGAAGAACCACATAGGTAACAATACGAAGTTTAAAGACTCAGCTCACAATCGGGTATAACTTAAGTACAGATGTACATATGATTAGTCATAAGCTAGATCATATTATTTTGTTAAGAAGAACTTTTTCTGACAAACACAAGATTAATAGGTAATGAACCCAGCTGACCCACACAGGATCTAAAACACATTGGATAATTATGTGTGGACCCACATAGGATCGTAGAGTGCTGACCCACACTAGATATGATAGATGCTGACCCACACAGGACCGATAGATGCTGTCATACTTAGTATCGATGTTCTTTAATCACATTAGATCCTACCACAGGATTCCTCACACACGATGAGCGAGAGTTTCACAGAAACTATCCTCGATATATTGGTCATACCTCAAATAACAATAATCTCCACATATGGGTGACCCATTGGACCTCCATTCCGTAGGGGTTCTAACGCGACATATGATGCGTCAAATCAGATGCCTAGCCAATGAGTTATAAGTGTTTTAGTTCTATGGGCCCAGTTTGATACGGGTTTGATCCAACCCAACCATACTAAAAAATTATCCAAAACTAATGTGGAGTATATCAATAGGATAGACTCGATCCAAGGATCCCAGAACCGCTGATATCTTTTCAAACAGACGTTCTGATGTCATGATATAAACTTTTAAGCATTTATCGGTCCAGTTGGGCCCTGGTTCGGATATAACTAGTCTGGGACAACCCGATCAGACCTTGTGTGGGCCGACCGGACCCAATCTTGGCCACCCAAGCTATGTCTGAGCCAGCTGGGCTAGGCCGCGGTGGGATAGGCCCGACCCGCAAGGGGGCATGACCAAGCGCGCAAGGCAGCGACTCGGCCCAGAAAGGGTTTGCTCGGCCCGCAAGGGGGTGCATCATTCCAATCCAGCCCGTGGTGGGGTCCTCTCTAGTCAGCAAAGGGGGAGTGAGACACATGGTCTCCTGAACGGTCCGAAGGATGTTCTGTTTGTGAAGCGGCGGCACCACGTGGGTCCCACCCGGTCACCGCGGAACACACCGAAGGCACAGGTTCCTCCTCCATAACATCATTGTCTAAGACCCCTTGCTCATCGGCGGTGTGCTGGTTGCACCACCCTCTTCTTTTGTGGCCTTTTGAACTATCATCTACCTCCTTTACCCATTGCAGCTTCGGTCGTGACTCCTTGCTAACTGGCGATATGCGACGGTGCATCACATATCTTCTGCGGCCGACTGGTGTGGGCCGCTCCTCTGACATACACAACTTAGTGTTGTGGCATCCTCTTCCGATTCACAACGGTGCGCTACATGCATCGTAGCCGGTTTGTGCTGCCACACCGGCAGTCTTCCACGGATAACACAAGGGAAGCATGGTATCAAAGTGTTTGGGCCGAGTTTATTAGGCATGTTCCCTCCCTGTTAGATTTTAATCCTGATGGAGGATTATAGGATTCAATAATCACTCGAATTAATCAAAAATAAAATCCCTACCTCAAGAACAATGGAGGATGCCAAAGAATGAGGAAGTGCCAGCATTCATCTTTCCCACAAGAATCTTCCAATGATGTCGTTAATACGCCATCCTTCGGTTCATGGTTCGGTGTCACCCATTAGCTCCCAATGAAACTAGCCCCATCCTCCTAGGGATTGGTATCATGACACATTACTAACAATTCGTTGCTTGGTGATGTATTTCCAACACCTCTCCCAAATATCAATATAAAAAGGGGAGGAAGAGGGTTTATAACATTCACAGAATTTATGAGAGATCATTAATTTGGAACCTTCCTAATTACCAACAACATTGTTACATAGGATTGATAATTTAAGACATTTATTTTATTGACACGTTGATGGTATGATGATGCTGTTTTTCTATTAGAGGAAAAGAATGAAAATAAAATAACCAAGTTATTTTAGTTATTATTTTAAAATGTACCAAAACCTATCTATTATCCAGTCCTATTGCAGTCAATGTAAAGCCTTCTATAAAGGAATCTTGGTTAAGAAGATTTAATGGTGACCTCATTTTTTTCGATCACCATTTCAAAAGTTAGAAAATGTCGCTCATGACATTATTGAACGTACGTAAAAAAGTCCAGAAATTAATTCCAGGCACAGTGGGCCTCGGAATCACATGGTGTAAATTTTTGTGGACTCGTAATAGTTCAATATAATTAAAAAATTACATGAAAAATTATGGTCTTTACATTCTCCCTACCTTAAGTCTTTTCATCCTCGAATGCCACAAAATAGACCAAGGAAACAAATGGGTCTACTGAGCATGATTCTGAGCCTCCCCCTACCATGTGCTCAATTGGAGGTTCCTATGATTCCATCGAATGCACACCAGAGGTATCTATTTCCCACAAATGACAAGTTCCTCTTGATCTTGAATCTCTACTGTAACCTCCATAAATGTCGTCTCATCATCAAAGTCAATCACACTGTGGTAGATGAGGTGAGATGGGTCATTCACATATCTCTTCAGTTGTGATACGTGGAAGACATCATGCACCCACTCCAAATGTGGTAGAAGTACCATCTGGTATGCCACCATGGATATCATTAGAAGTATTAGAAATCAATTTGATAAACCTCAGTCATTACGTAGCACCTTGGCTAAATATCTATAATCCTCGTCAAGGTGAGACATGTTGGAATACATGGTCTCCCTCCTCGAACTCCAATGTTCTCTACCTCCTTTCAATATACGACTTCTTTCTGGTATGTGCAGTCTTCATTCGCTCCTGGATGATCTTCCCCTTATCAGTGGTATCCTGTACTAACTCTGGACCCATAAGTGCTGACTCCCCTAGGTTTTTCCATCATAGAGGTTATCTTCACGACCGACCGTATAGGGCCTTAAATGGTGTCATACCAATGGTGATGTGGAATCTGTTGTTGTATGAAACTCCACCAAGGGCAATTGATCCTCCAAACTATGGCCAAAATCAAGGATGCATGCACAAAGCATGTACTCCACCATCTGAATTGTCCCTTCCGTCGGACCATACATCTGAGGATGAATGGTGGTGCTCAAACATTGGTGAGTCCCAAATGCCTCTTGTAATCCCTTCAACTATAGGGATGTGAACCATTTTTCATGGACTGAGACGATCGTCGATGTCACCCATGAAGTGACACAATATCTTGTATGTAGAGGCATCTCAATCCCTCTACTAATTCAGGATGTCAGATATGTAGGACGTTGGTCGACATTGTGTGTTGGTCAGCCATCACCCTGAAAGAATCATGTCCCATGGACGTACATGAAAGACATGTTACAATGTACATGGATATTCCACCCCACATCAAATCCAGCACCTCTAGTGGCTATGCTAAGCCTGCTAGTACCTGATGCTCGACATTCACTTGTTGCAAAGTGAATCATCATGAAAAAATCCATGACACTTCATTCATTATCCCTTGCCACCGGTGCTATTACCGGAGGTCCAAGTACATCTTCTCCACACCATGAAGTACAACAAGATGGAACATTTGGTACTCCCTCAACACCTCCTCTTGTATCCCTATAGGTACCATGGTACATCCTCTGATGAGGATGACGTGATCTCGACCTTCAGAAAATACATCAAGTGCCTATTATACGAATATCTATTTACATCAAGCCTAACAGTCAATGTTCTCATGTTGTGACTCCCTGGTTAATTGAAGTAGTGGGGGATTGATTTTCATAGATAGGTGGTATGGTACTCCTCTCTATCCATGAATGAAATCAGAAACACGACTAGATTTTATGTCGCATCACTCAGCTACTGTAGACCAGAACTCCTGCAGAGTGTATCCTCTACCATGTTCCCCTTCCTTGGAGTATACACTATCTCAATGTCAATGTTCTGGAGGAACTCCAGCTATCGTAGTTGTCTCAGGTTCAGGTTTTTCTATGATAAGATATACCTGGGACTCTTGTGACAATAGTAGACTATAAAATGTTCGCCCATCAAGTAATGTCACCAAATCATCATCGTGATGACCACTGATGCTAACACCAGGTCATGGGTAGAATAGTTCTGCTCATGTGGCCTCATCTTCCTTGAGCCTTAGGCGATCACTGCTCGGCCTACATCAGGAAACACACAAGTTTGATCCCTGATGCAACGTTGTAGACTACATACCCAAAGAACTCTTCTGGTACCATCTGGATTGGGGCACTCATCCGTCTCTTCCTAAGCTCCTGAAAAATCTAATGTCATCTCTCTATTAATACGATGGGTTGTCCCTTCTTTATCAAATTTTCAAAGGTGACACATCTCTAGAAAATTCAGGCAAGAATACCCAGTGGTATCCATCAATTCCCAAGAAACTCTACGCCTCGGTCACACTATAGGGTGGATCCCACGAAATTAATGCCTCTATATTCACTGGATCCACTGCAACTCCAACCCTGAGATGAAGAGTCTTAGAAGGTGAACTTATTGTATCCATATCTAGCTCCTCAAGATCTTAACATAAAGATGGTTTAATCAGGGTTTATCCAGAACTATCTTCAAATGATAGGCATGCTCCTCTTATGATGCTGGGTATATCATGATGTTGTCGATGAAGACTTCCACAAAGCGATCGAGGTATGGATGGAAGATCATATTCATGAGTCCCATAAACACTAATGGGGCATTGTTCACAGTGATTGGAATAACGAAGAACTCAATGTGTCCATACCGACATCTGAGGGCCATCTTCTACACATCCTCATCTCGTAATCTGGGCTGATGATAGCCTGATCTTAGGTCTATCATTGAAAACCAACGATATCCCTTCATCTGATCGAAAAGATAACCAATGCATAGAAGTGGGTACTTATTCTTCACTGTCATGACTTTCAGGTGCCGATAGTCCACCCAGATTCTCTAGCTCTAGTATGCCTTCTAGGTGAACAAAATTCGGTCAGCCCAAGGAGAATCACTGGGCTTTATAAACCCAATTCTCTTCAATTCCTCCGACTATACCTGTAACTCACAATGATCTATGGGATACATACAATATGATTGTGTAGATATTGGGGTCATCGCATGGTACATGTCGATGTAAAAGTCTACCTCTCTGTGAGAGGGTAATCCTGGAATATCATCATGGAAGACACCAGCATACTGGTCTACCACTACAGGATAGCTCAGACTCTAAATATCAACTGCCCTGAGGGTATGGATGGACAAATGATGTGTGATCAGATGCACCCTTCTCTAGGTAATTCCATCATGTACTGAAAAGGTTCTTCTCTCACCAGTGAAAAAACCCGGTCCCATCCTTATGTACACACTAAACATTGTACCTAATACAGTCAATGTGAGCATGGACAATGGATAACAAGTCTGTATCCAAGAGGATGTCTTAAAGCAAAAAAGTCCACTACTAGAGGATCCCAACTAATGATCATGCCTCCTATAGTATGCTCACACTATCGGAGCTAGTGTTTATTTGTCGAATCCTCTCATGTTAGAGTCTCTGGCCGAAAGGATCGAGCAAACAGATCCACCAGAATATCTGAGATCCGAACAATGGCCATGGAAATAAAAGAGTGACTAGAACATGTGTCTATAAGTACTAAAAATAAGGTATATTAGACACAGATCATACCTATAATCATCTCCAGAGCGATGTGGTCGTAGGCCTCAGCTTCCTGGAGCTGAGCTCATCCCTTTCCATCTACACCCTGTGGTTGGGGTGGACCACCTGGAGGTAGTGGCGGTAGAACCTCGAATCGTCACCAACCTCTTGTTGCCCGAACAACTTCTCTGCCATGTCTACTGACTGCCTGCAGACCTCCCTGATCGAATCTATACCTCTACCTCAGTGGTCCCTCGACCATGTTCTGGTCATCTGTATGAAGGGTCGGGCAACCACATGCCATGTGACCATGTCCATCGCACGATTAGAAATGCCTGCTCCTTAGTTGTCCTCCTCTATCCTGTAAGACCTGCTACACCGACCATATATCCTGAGGTTTCCCACCAGAAGGCAGGGCCTGTTTGGGCCTATCATAATTCGTCTACTTACAGTTGTAGATTATTCTTCAACCGGACGTCCGGTGGTATCTCTCATCTTTGGTACCTGCTCATATATAAATCTCTCCACCAAAAGTGCTCTCTCTAGCACCGAAGACAGTGTTGGAATACTGAGTGATATCATCAAATCATTGATCTCCCATCGGAGTCCCTGCTCAAAGGATCAGGCACTATCCAACGTTTCACATTCCATGTTGGTGGAGTAGTAGGATAGATCAATGAGCCTCGCTGAGTACTAGGACACCGTCATGATACCCTGAAATATGTGTAGCAGCTTCGGTATATGCATAGAGAGTAAGGTTTCTAGGAAGAACACTTCCTTGAAAAGGCTCTTGAAATTTTCCTAGATGTGGGTCACCATGTCGTGTATCTAGAGCATCATGCTCCAACATCTCTCTGATGCTTCCTGAATGAGACTAGAAGCTAGAATCACCATCGTATCAACTCATGTCCCCACTAAATGAAACACACTGTCCACATCCACATGTCATTCATCAGCCGCATGAGGGATCTCCTCTCCTTGAAACCTCGGAGGCCTCCGCTGCTGGAACTCATGCAATGAGATCAGTTGGCGTGGATCCACTACTTGTGGTGATGGTGGAAATGACTGACAAACGTTTAGTGGGGCTACTGGTACACCACCCTGAAGAACTTACAACGTAGGAGGGCCCTGCATCGAGGCCTCATCTCTTGGTGGGCCATCATAGCATACTCTCTCAGGAATACTGGATGGATTTCTACATAGCAGCATCATGAGAGAAGATAGGTGTTCCATGGTCAATAAGTTGTACCTGGTGAGATGACTCCTAGAGATCATAAGATAAACATTTTAAATCACACGCAAATTGTTTTTCCTTGCACTGATTCAGAAATTAGAATTCGGGGTCCTGGTATATGGATACGTCGACCATCACACAAACACTGGATCCCCAAACTGAAAACAACACTAATAACACTTAAGTATATTTCCATATAAAAAATATCATATTTGTTGTTCTTCTATACAACCGACTCATCTGATACCACTTTGTCACGACCTGTCCCTCGAGGCTCGTGCCGGGACTACCCCAAAATCACCTTCCATAGGCCAGGGGCTGGTGGCTAAAACCATAATGTTTATCCCTAAAAAAGGAAGGAATTTCCTTTTAACCTGTACAAACACTTTTTCCAAGAACACCACGAGAAGCTACCATGAAGTAAACTATTGTAGTAAAAGTGTGTTGAATGTAACGTGGTTGGAATACAATCCCATCGGAAATGTACAAATACAACCGAATTGTACAAATAAAACTGGAAAATGAATAAACACTCATTTATCATCCACCATAGATACTACATGAAGGGTATGTACAACTCACAATAACTTTTCCATGCGTTACATGATTCCAAATAGTCCACCTCCAAGAACCGTCCGGTCCTGGATCCCTCATCCTTTATCAATGATATTCATTGTCTTCCCAAGACAAAACAAGATACGGGCGTAGCCCGTCCAGGGTTGAGTCTAATGGTACTCAGTAGGGACCCCTGGACCCCCACAGGTCTCTTAGAGTTCCACAAAAGAAAAACCATAAATCATGACATAAAATCTACTTAGGTATATTCCCATACACATACCTATGTTATCAAGATATACTCATCTCATACATGATGGAAGAATACCACAAAGGCAACACCATGAAGGTATAAATAACACACAGGTAACACCACCGAGATATAAGTACCACACTTGTAACACTATGATCACAACACCACAAAAGTAGAAGTACCACATAGGTAACACCACTAAGAAAAAACCATGAATTTTGGAGTACCACACTGGGAACACCATGATGATAGTATTACCACACATGTTACTCTATGAAGATAAAAGTACCAAACATGTAACACCACGAGAATTAAAGTACCACACAGTTAACATTTAGATGATATAAGTACAAAAAAAGTAAAAACATGATGATAGAAGTACCACATAGGTAACACTATGAAGATAAATGAATCATCTCACAATCAGGTATAACATAATTACAGAATAATAGATGATTAGTCATATGATAGATCATCTAATTATATTAAGAGGAACTGCTGCTAACCCACATAGGATTGATAGGTAATAACCCCTGTGTAACCACACATGATTTGACCCACATAGGATCACTTTGCAATGGACCACATAGGATCACTGAGTGTCAACCCACACATGATCTAATACATACGGACCCACACGAGATCCATAAATGCTGACCTACATAGATTTGAATTTCTTTCATCATGTTATTGCCTACCAGAGGATTCCTCAAACCCTATAAGAGAGAGTTCCCTAGAACCTTCCCTCAAGATATCAGTCATACCACAACCTCCACTAAGCTCTGGAAAGGAATTAAATAATGGAAATCCATGTAGTAGGGGTTCCAACACGATAGACATTGTTTTAATTGAATTATTAGTCTATGAGTTATTAGAATATTAGTTCTGAGGGCCTGGTGGGATACGAGTTTGATCCAACCTGTCTGTACTAAATCATTTCCTAAAATAAATTCCGAGTATACCAAAAGGACCCTCTCGATCCAAGGATCCCATCACATTAGATGTTTAATCAAACAGACATATGGTTCTCTAGATGTGGCCCATTAAGTAGTTCTAGGTCTAGTTGGGCCTGGGTCCGGTCTGACTTGGCTGGACTAACCCTACCCGACCCGGTCTGGGCCAACCTGTCTAGGCCAGGCCACAGACTAGACCTGCACGCAAAGGGTACATGGCCTGGACTACAAGGGGGTGGATCGACCTATTGGGGGGTGGCCCAGCCCACAAGGGAGTAGCCCGACCCACAAGGGGTGGCCCCACCTGCAAGGGGGTGCCTAACATGCATGGGGGTACAACCTGCCAGTCTGTTCCGCGGTGGGGACCACCCTTGCCGGTGTGAGGGGGGCTGAGACCCCTCATCTCCCGAGCGACTCATAGGTCGTTCGACTAGTGAATAGGCAGCGCCACTTTGGCGCTCCCTGGTTGCTGCAGAACCGTATGGTGGAGTGGGATCCTCCTCCGTCGCGGCTTAGTGTCACGACTTCCTCTTGCGGCGTGCGACGAAATGCTGCCTCTATCGTCGCTGGTTGGTGCCTCCGCGCTAGTGGTCCTCCACAGAGATCACAAGGGATGAAATGTAGTAGAGGGTCTAGGTTGGGTCTGTTGGGACCGAGCCCTCCACATTTGCTTGAAATCATGAGGGAGGATTAAAGGATTCCATAATCACTTCAATTAAACAAAAATCAAATCCCTAACACAAGAATGATGGATGACACCCGTGATCGAGGAAGTGTCAGCATACATCATTAACGCAACAAGATTCCAACAATGGAATTCGTATGTCATCTTTCAGTTCGTGTTTCGTTGTCACCCATCACCTCCAACTACAACCAGCTTCGTCCTCCAAGGGTTTGACGTCGCGACACTTTACCAGCACATCGTTGTTTGAGAAACCAGTGTCGACACCTCTAACAATTCTCCATATAAATAATAGAGTGGGGGTTTCTAACGCTCGCAAAATTTATGTGGGTAAATTAATTAAGAACCTTCCTAATTCCCAGTGATGTTTTTACATAGTATTGAAGGGTCAATCCATTTATTGGATTGACACGTCGCTCGTCCCATGTTGTCGCTTGTCCGTTGGGGGAAAATAATGAAAATAAAATAACCAAGTTAATTTATTTATTATTTTAAAATGACCCAAAACGATACTTTTTATCTAGATATACTACGATAGAAGTGAAGTATCCCTTAAGAAAATCCAAGCATTGTGGATTCATCGGTGTGCTTGGATTTTTAATCCGAACACTGGTTCAAATGTTAAAAAATGTTTCTCTTTTATTTACTGAACATTCATAAAAAATGTTCATAAATTAATTTCAGGAACATCAGGCATTAGAATCACGCGCCGTAAATTTTTATAGACTCGAAAAAATTCCATATAATTTAAATAAATCATGGAAAATCTGGTACATTACATTGGAATAATATTTAGGAGTCTTACATTAGTTCTTATCATGTTTGGTTTCTCATTAGGATAATCTATGTACTGTTTGTAATATCTATTGTTAACTTCATTCCTTCGGTCTTCAACACTTAATAGAACCAAAAAAATTTATTGTGAATTATGAAAACCAAATAAAATGTATTATAAGTTAGATACATGAATAATTGAACATCAAAATGAATTATTATTTGAAATTATTACATAAACATTCCATTAAACCTATTTAACACTTGGATCAATATAAGTTTCTTTTGATTGGTTCTCCCACATTCCATAAATTTATTCAATTTAAAAATAAATCCTCCATAATGTATTGTAAATATTATATAGTAAACTAAGCCATATTTCCCTAGTGTGTCTATCTATGTGTGATATCTTATGACTACTAATCATGCATCTAATCAAAAGTTGATTTTATACTCATCTATCCCTTTTTGGGATAATTAGACTTAGGCGAATCTATGATACAACTGCATTAACATTATATTATCAATATAGGGATGTAATTTCTTGTATAACCACACAATTACTTGTTTGCCAGAACATCGTGATGTCATCTTACACATATACATGTACCTAAGGTGTATCAATTGGGTTTTCACTAAGGTACTATTAACTTAATCTCTAAAAAACCCAAATATATTTAATAGTACATAATCTAAACTATAATATCTATACCTTTAAAATTATAATATACATTAATTTATTAATCCTTATGTTATAGTCCACTATATTATTAACCAAAAATGTTATCTAAACTCTTCTATGATACCAACTATTGTAACCCCATAAACACATTCCCAAATCTGGTGAAAAATATATAAACATTGTATGTTGTCTTTTATACCAACTATAACTCACTAACATATCCATCCCATAATTAATTTATTTTTCTGAAAAAATTGATTTTATATTTTTCCACATATATTTTTTTGGTTTAGATATTCAGTTAATTAGAGAAAAACATTATCTAATAAATCACTTGACTTTTTAATCATAAGGGATTTTTTTCGCTATATAATAAATCAATCAATCCATATAATGTCTTCAATTTCACCAAAAAATTCTACACACATTCTATTCTCTTATAGACATTTAATAAAATATAAATTCATTAATATTCTATTAAAATGGAATCGTAAAAAGGATAATATCATACACTCAATAAGGGAAAAAATATTTTAAATGCAATCATTGAATGAATAATATATTTAGAATAAATAAGATTAAAATAATTCAATATAACTCAAATCTTGATCTTGAATTTTAACCATGGATGACATAGAAATATAACAAACCACATTTATAATAATCAATTAATTCAGTGTGATGGTATTTGTAATTCAAAACATCTTAGAACCTCATGGGCTCATCCCATACATTGTTAGTGTTATCGAGGTTGTTGCCAATAGCTCAATCTTATATTGGGTTGTAAAAAACAAATAACTCAACCATTTGTCTCATCAGAACAAATGATGCAGTGAGTGGATATAAAGTATTAGGTCCCATCCATCACTTCTATAGTTGAATGCGTTATCCATATGAATGACATGAATAACAATACCATGCATTATCAACTTTCCTTCATAAAAATATGTATTGTAATAGAATCATAAGGAACATAATTAATTTTCCCCATGATAATAATTGGGATAAAATAATCATTAAAAACCAGATAAATAATCTAGATTTCTAAACAATACCTTACTGATTTTTTATGTAGTTTAGAAACATCTGAATGGTAATTAAAATATATTTATTTTTAATATTTCCCTAATGAATAAATGGAATAGATATATTTATATGACTCTCTTAAAATTAACAAATATATATAAAGGTGTTTATAGTTATGAAAATAATTATCCCAATCAATTTATATAAGGAATCTTGGTAATAAAATTTTAATCAAATGTAGGAAATTTATAGTGTTCACTGTGGAAATGCATGAATGATAAATCATTTCTATAAAATGGTTAATTTCGAATTTAAAAAAAATGATTGATCTGAAGGATTTTAATCCCCCAAAATAAAATAATATGAGAGAATTTATTATTTAATTCATGACCAATATATATAACATAATATTTAAATAATTGGGGGTTATGAATAATATTTCATATAAAGAAAAATTGTGATGAAAAAACATACGGTAATCATAATATATAAATCAAAATATAATGAGAGGGATTCCATGAGTTTAAATACAATGAAATGTAAAATAATCATTATTAATGAAGTAAAAATGGATGTTAATACATAATATAAATGAAAATATGATGTTTAGTATCATTAATGTCACTTATAATTCAAAATATAGAGATTTACAATGTAAGGATTTAGAATCATTTAAATCCAATACCCTTGAAGGATAGAATTTCAAAAGGAAACAGAAATTAATTTTATAATAATTGAATCATTATATAAAATTTAAAAGTTTTATTATATATACCCAGAAATATAAATAAATTTATATGATATAAACACGTCTTATGGAATTGAAAATTGAGAGAAAAAACCACTCCCATTAATTCCGGACTTCCACTAAAGCACAAGAATCTGATGTAAAATAAAAAATATTTTCCTAATAGTATATTTAAGATCAATTTTAATATATATTACTATTTATAAGTTTAATTTATATTTATAATTTACATTTAATCTTTTATTTATTGTCTATTTTCAATTTCTGGTCTGAGTGATGTTGATCATTTTGAAATTTTTTCATAATAGCGGAGTTGCAATTAATTATTTTAAAAAAAATTATAATTAATATATCATAAATGATATTTTAAATGATGATTTATAGTAATTTATTATCTTATTATTTCACTATATAGTAGTTCTGTTTATAGTTCTCATATATGAATTTTTCCACAAGAATGTTTTGTTGGTTTTTAACAAAAGAATGATGGTATCTTAATTAATAAGACTAATTTCAATTTTACCATTATAAAAACAAATAAATATTTTTATTATTTTATTTATATCATATATAATCAGTAAATATGTTCATATTTCCATACGTGATGTTATTATATATCAATGTTTAATTATTTTTTTAGAGTGACTCAAACATGAACATACTGTAATCAATGGATGATTATGTTTCTGAAAGTGGTTTATTTTAGGAATAATATAATTATATAAGAATAATAATGATATAATTTATAGAATACTATTTTTGATAATAATATTTGAATATTTTTTAGAAAATAAATAATAAACCATAAAAAATGAGACATGTCACTTCATGGATCCGGTATTCCACACAATGCATGGTTAACATTTTCTTTTCTCAAATAACTTGTTAAAAAGAAGGTCGATTATAATTTTCCTCATAATAATAATAATAATTATTATTTAAATTTTAAATTAATTTATAAAATACAGACATATAATTACATAATATTGGTTTTCTTGAACAATGGAAGTCATCACTTTTTTGGAAGTGATAGTCCACACAACAGCAGAATAGATTATTTTTTTCAAAATTGAAAAAGGGAAAAACGTGGTCAATAGTTTTTACCATAGTGTAATAACATTAATTATTGATAAAATATTTATTTTATTTTATTTTATTTAAAAAATCATATATATCAATGTAATAATGAAAAGAAAACATTTAGGAAAAATGAATACATGTTGAAGCCATGAGATTTCCTTTAAATAAATCATTGGAAATGGAGGTCTAATGAAAATATCTTGTGACTAGAGGCTCAAAGAAATGGAATAGTAAAATAGGTAATATAAAAGAAGTATATTTTCATATTTAAACACAATTTTAATATTGGTCTTGAAGTGGTGGAAAGAGGCCCCATTTATTATTGGTGATTATATTATTTTTTAAATATTTCAACATGATATAAAAAGAGCACATGTATTAAAAATAAATAAGACTAAAAAACAGAAATTATGGATTTCGGAGGGTTATAAAACAAATAATATTTAATCCCTCATTTTTAATACACGATTTAAATATTTTTTCTATTCTTTATTCTTAAAATTATTAAATTTACCATTTTTTTACTATGCAAACTAGTTTTTACCTATGTAAATCATTTTTATGCCAAAAAATATAAATATACATTTTTACATATTATATAACTACTATTTAGAAATATTAAACCAATTTTATTGTATTAAATTTCTATGATTAAGATAAATCTACATTAACATTAGCACCTGTAACGTGTAAAATCCAGTTTTTAGAAATAGTGTATCTAAAATCAAAAAATTTATGTATCAGATGAAATTATCAATGTATATGATTCTATTTATAGAAATTTATTTATTATTAAATATATAAAATATATATGGATTTCTAATGAATAAATTTTTTTTTTCCAAAATCATATTTAATTAAAAGAAGAAATAAAATTGACTTTTCTATAAAATATTAATTATAATCCTAAAATGATAAACATTGTTTTCATTAATTAATAATGTTAATAAAAAATGTACAGTAATATTTCTTAAAATAATTTTTGATAAAATAATTTTTTATAAACTTATTGGTCGTGCATGTATATTTATTATCTTACGGTTTTGTTTAAAATTATTTTTTTACTATTCAAAAAAATATTCTATTGGAGAAAAAAATCCAAAAAATTATCATAATATAATATTATTACTATATATAAAATAATAAATACAATTTTTCAAAATAAAATTTAAATATTTATAATTTCAATTTTTTGATAAATATATAAAATATAATTTAAATGTTTTTCAAAGGAAAATAACCTTTTTAAAATATATATTTTTCCTAAATTTATATCATATCCAGTACTAATAACTATTAATTTATTTTTATTATAAAAAATTTATTTTATACAAAATATACATAGACTCTTAAAATAAATCAAATGAAAATCATTTTTTTAAAGGTGTTGTTTAAAATAACAAATCAGTCTAATTGATTATTTGTCCTTAATAATAGAATTTTCATCCAATCATAATACTAATAATGATAGTTAATTATATATATATATATATATTTCATTGTTCAGTTACATCTATTATTACCAACCAATTATATTTCCTACATTTAAATGGTTATATAATATTTTTTGGGTTGTGGTGCTTCATTATTCCATGTTCCACATATAATAAAACATATTAAGTCTTAAATGAATATAAATCTTATAATTAGTTGTGTTATAAATTTGATATAGGGTCATGAAACTTTATTTTAGGATATAAAAGGCAATCACAATATTTATAGGATGAGTGATGTGTAGGTTCCGAATCAATTTGAGTGATTTCTAAAAATCGCATCAGGTTATGAAACATTTTGTAAAATTTCCATAGAGGATAGTTTATCAAAAAATCAAGGTGATATGAGAAATAAGGGGTTATATTAGTTATCATAATGATCATGTAACATACAAGTAAATATTAATTTTCAACTAATGTGTTACATATAGGAAGAATATTTGTAAAATTGTTCATTCATTATAACCATGAGGAAATTCAATTTCATAATGGGGTTTGTATGTAATGATAACATATAGATCTATTATGTAATAATATGGTATAAAATGAATATTTTTTATTTGTATAGAGAAGAAAATTTTGAATCGATTTTGTTGAAATGATATATTTAATGATGAGGTTGGGGATCTTGATTTTCCCATGAAATATAATGAATATTAATAATATAATGATGAATACTAAAGGATACAAATAGTATTAATCTTCGGTGGGGGTGTTCTATAAATTTTTAATAGATATTTTTCACTAGGAACTATACATTTTTATTTATGTAATTTTATTATGTGGGATATATAATAGATTTTGGGATTTTATTTTATGTGTGAAACATGATTATAATGATATTCATGGTGTACCTAGTTATGATAGTGATATAAGATATGTGGTTGTGATGATGTGGGTTGAAGTGCGGAGATTAATTGAGGGTGTCCACATGAAAATATCATGAGTACTTATGAGTGGAAAGCTACACAACTGATATATATTAATATTTGTATAGTGATGGGTTGAGGTGGTGATAGTCTCTAGGGTGGAAACCATGAAAAAAATGTTTATTATTTAAAATAGATATACACCCTACCATTATATATTATAGTGAGGTCACTATATGGGAATAAATATAGATATATCTTATAGTGAAGTGCAATTGAGTAAACAAATGCTCTATTTTTGTACTTGACTTGGGGGTGTAATTATTCATTACAAGTTATATCATGTTATATGAATACAAAAGTTTTATTTATATAAGGTATGTTATGGATTTAGATTAGCAGTATAACTTTTTTTGGTTCTTTGATTATCATTTATTATTTACTTCTTTCATAGGAGCATTTGTACGCTTAATTTTCGAGGACACAAGAGAGTACCAGTGTGAAACCAGCAATGTATATTTTTATGATCTCCCTTGTTATGTATATATATATATATATTATGTTATATAAATATTTAGTGGTGGTTTTTGGATACCTTATCTTTGAAAATTGGAGACATGTTGGTGGATGTGATTTTCATTATACATTTGAAGAGGTATAAAGGATTTATTTTGATTGGAAGTGTTTTTCAATTTAAATTTAGCTTCATTGAAATGTAATTTTATATATTATTCATGGTTTTGGGTTTGAATATTGTTCATTGATGTGGTTATGGTGATGTGTGGTTTTCTTTTAATTGTGTAGTTGCCTCTATGAATGTGTAATGATATTCTAATGTTATGGTTTTCCAAATAAAAGGCTATTGAGGGTGGGATTCATGGGCCGCACTCAATTTATTTCTTTGAATTGGTGGAATCCTAATTGCTGAATATAATAGAAGAATTGTATCATAGTTAGTTTTTTAGGTTATTTTTTAGAGTAATACATAGTGTGAATTTCATATGGCTGTAAGGTTGAAATATCACTTGATCTAAATATATAATATAAACCAGAGGTATCTAATAGACCATGATGGTGTTTATGATCAAATAGAGGACTATATATTCTACTGAGTTAATAATAGGGAAATATTATATTATTTGATTAATATAATTGTATGTTTGTATTTGTAAATATTTTTTCAATGTGTTTTCATGAATGTGATGAAAATTTATGTGGTGATCGTTCCTGTGAGAATAATTATGTTCTAATATTATTTTAAATTTCTCTCACACACATATATATCCTTGGGATGAGGATATTTTATTTTTTATCTATTCCAATTATGTTGGGGTATCATGAGATTCATCATAAGGAGGATTAATGTGCACTTGAGACCATCCATTAGAGGATATACCTCGAGGTGATAGAGAAATCAAAAATTCCCCTAACTGTGTTATATAACCATCAGTTATAAATTTTTGAGTTGTTCAATTTATATCAATGAGACAAAGAGAATGTTAGAGGTGGATGAGTTGATTTTCAACTGATCTACATAAAGGATGAGTAGAGATTTTCCTTATAAGATATTTTATTATGAGGGTTGACATATTGATTGTGGTTGATATGTTTTGAATGAAATTCATTAATTAAATTTTTTTTGAAATTTAATTCAATTTATTATACCATATTTTTTATTAAATAATGATTAATGACTGTTTGGAATTGAAGAATCGTTTTTTTGACTATAAAGAATATTGAATAATTTTTATAAGATTGTGAATATAATTGTTTTATTAATCAATGGATATTCAATAAAATGATTTGTATTCTATATCATTTTATGTTTTATAGGAAAATAGGGAAAATATTATAAATGATTACATATGTTAATTGATGAGTAAATTGGGTTTCAGACATGTTATTTAAGATTACATTAATATATTAAACAGTTTTAGTATTAGACAGTCAATAAATATCCCCTATTTACATTTCAATGACATATAAAATATTTCTGAATAGATAATAACACATTTTGGTATCTGACACTATAATAATATTTGACAGTTAATATTTATAAGTATCAGTGTTTGTTAATGACAAATTTCTAAAAATTGGTCAACTTGTCCTCTCCATATAATCATAGAAATTACCATGATTACATTTCCCAATATTTTAAAGTGGAATTACCTTGAATTTTTTAATCATGATTTTTATTATTATTTAATATATTTAATATATTAATTTATAAATTAATTATATTTCATCTTTATAAATGTATTACAAATCATTATATTTTAATATCCCAAAATATTTCTTGGATATCCTATAAAATCATTATAATGTTATCATTTAATTCTCCTAAAAACTCATCCATCATTCATATATTAATTATTCTCTAAAAAATATAAGAAACATGTAGATTATTTAGATAATTTATTCATTATCAAATGAAAATAATTACATTACAGTGATAATCTTATTCAAATACTGAAAACTCATCATCAAATATCATCATTAATCTCTTCAAAAATCATTACATAATATTAGGAATCATGGTTTTTAAATACTGAAAAATATAAAATCATCATCTAATTTATCAATACGATTCACCTAATTACATATTTTAATCTTAAATTACCTTAGAAATCCATTTGGTAATCATATGTAGTAGTATAGTAATTATTATGTGAACATTGCTTACTCGTACATAGTTTTTTGAAACTATGAATTATTTTTATGAATCCTTAAATTAATCTAATTTAGTAGTTGAATAGTCTTCTATACCATCAAATAACTCCCATTCGACTAGGAAGATCTTCCATTTTACCACATGAATCTTTAAAGAAAATATTAAGTACGATGAGTTTAATCATACATTCCCTTTCAAATCTTTAGGTCATTATTATGTTACTTTAGGGAAACACATACAGAGTTCCCTTACCACACTATTGAAAATCACACACTTATAAGAATAAAAAATTATTCTTACACATATATATGTTAATATTCAATGATAGTAGGATACTCTTACACCTAAGCATCTTATTCTTACATAATGGTATGTCATTCTTACATAGTAAGGGATTCATCATTTATTCTAAAACTGAAAACTAAAAACAATCTTTATCAATTTCAACTCCAATACAAATATCCCCTATCAATATAAATTAATCAATAGACATTAAAAACGTTATAAAAATATTATATATCCACAAAACCCTATAACATAATTCCAAAAAAACATGTGGTTGAAATAAACTCCATGATTTTTAAATTAAATGAATAATTTTTTAAATAATATTTATGAATTTTAATTCCACTAAAATAAATTAATGATATCTATAAATTATATTCATCTATATTATAATTATCCAAAATATATTTTTTTATCTACTAACAATTTTTTTATATAATTAAACTAAACAACAAGTACTTCCATAAACAATCAAATTCCACATTTACATCATCTCCTCATCAATTTATTTTGAATATTCATTATGCTCCACATATTAATTATTAAATCTTCAATATTACTTTTCTAAACTCAAACTCAGTTTCTGAACCCCTGATCATGCAATCATAGCTTCAGTTTAACGTAATAGTATCTATATATGATGACAATGATATAGATCACAACAAAAATAAAATTTTATTTTTTATTATTCAACATACACATTCAATTTAAAATTTATTATATAATTGTGATATTATAGAAAAAAATTTCCATAAAACTCTTACAATAATAATTTCCTAATTTATGGTAAGATTCATTTTAATTTTCTTCTCATCAACACCTGTAACTTGTTAAATATTTTCTACATATAAAATACTATGTGACAACATCCTTGATCATCAAACATATATTACAATAATTTTGAAAATAATTATCTCCTTGAAATATTATAATAGGAATCATCTCACAATTATTAAATAGTCACATTCCCCCTAATTTAAAACTTCTATCAGAAAATATCAATATTTGAGGGTACTTCAATATCTATGATATAATGATTTCACTAATCTTCATCAACTTTTTATTTATTGGAATCATTTCTTATATAAATCATTAGTTTTCAAATATAATATTACCAGCACATGTTGGCATCCTATTTTATTAAGAAAAAAAGAAACACCTCATAATTTAAGGAAATAATATTAATAAATACTCATATAAGAATCATCTAGATTGTTGTGTTAGATTAACTAAAGGAGTCTCTGGGCCGTGTTAGGTTTTCGACATAGACAAGGAAATGGGAATCGTGGTCAGTCTCTATATGCATAAATAGACAAATTCAATATTAATATATGAATAAAATGATGATATATAAGAATTATAATTTACTATTTAGGAGTATCCATCCACCTACGTAACAATAATTTTTTTTAATTGGCTAACTGTGATTTATTTGAGGGTACCTTAAAATTTCACATTATAGTGAAATAAAAAATGGCTTGTAAATTAAAAATAGTCAATAAGATAAATACTCATTTTTTATAGAATCTCAATACACAGTGAACATATATAAGGCTAATATAAAATAGTGACACATTTAACTAACATTTCATATTACAATTTTAAAGTATGAAAAGAATAATCTATACAGATATTAATTCTATAATGATGAAGGAGGATAAATTCCAGTATTTTTATATTCTTACCAAATATAGGAAAAATATTAAGATGTAAAATTGAGGGTTTTATAATTGTGGTAGAATAATTCATTGTACAGTATTCAAATACAAGGGTTTTAAACCAGTGATGATGATTTTACTACTTTTTTTCTTCATTCATTTGTGATCTATAATTCCATTCATAGAGTATTAATTTTCAAACACATTCTAATGTCTTAGGATCTTAATTACGTGTTTCAATTTAATAAATATATTTATTTAATTTTTTGTTGTTTTTATGAGATAAGGCAGTGAGTTCATTAAAGGTTTTTGAATCAAGGATCATTATTCTTCCACCCATGCTTCATAAATATTTTTCTTCTTCCACTTGAGTTCAATAAATTATTACCTTTATTATATAATTTATCATATATTTGAGTTTTATTTGGAAATAGGGGAGGTTTTGTGGTTGTATTATGTAGACAATTGTATAATAATCTCTTGAATCTGTGGTTGGGAGAAGATACCGCGATTTTTTCTTTTGATTGAGGAATTAAATATTCAATGAGCCATAGGATTATAAGAGATCATCCACACAAGAAAAATCAATGGTATTGAAATAAGACAACATATTTGGAGAGGTAGTGTGGTGAATTATATTAATCCTTTATTCTGAGTGATAATTAAGTATTGAATAATATTTAACAATATATAAGAATAAACACATTTCTACTAAATACCTCATGGATTGATTACCATAATTCCTAAATATTCACTCATTTCAATTTTATTTATTACATAATTCATCATAAAACATCTCCCACTATTTAATTCATTCATCTATTTAAAAATTATATGAAATCAAAAATGAGTAAAAATTGAATGATTTAGGTTTTTTTCAAGTTAAACCCTATGAATATTTTAAAATATTTTTCTCAATTGAGTCATTAAATATTCATATAAATTCATGAATTGTGAAGTATTAGTGTTCATATATTATATATAATATATATTAATTTATCCCATATAAATAGACATTTTAAAATAGATAATTTTCTCTTAAAATATTATTGGATGGGGAAACGACGATAATGGCTGAGTCTAGAACATTTGTATTACCCGAGTAAGGGACAAATATTATGTTCCATAAGACCATGGGTTTAGAAATCATTTATATTTTTTTTAAAATTAATTTCTATTCTAATTATAATAAATTATGGGTTCAATAAATTATGGAAACCCAAATAATTCTCTAGATAAAAATATCATACTCTAATAGTTATAATTGTCTACAATAAACCCTAGGATTATAGAATCATTTTTGATAGAATACATGGATATCAAAGATGATTCAGTAGTGAATATCGAGCTCAATATAAATTAAAAAATACTTCAACACAAATTCATTATTCTTCTAAAATAAAACCATTGTTTTTTATGGATACATTATTGATAGACTCCACTATATCGTTTTTTTATTTTTAATAAGGGATTGAAAATCTTAATTCAATTCATTATGATGACATAAAACCATAAATTAATATTATATTATTAGCCTAGATTATTTAATTTTTTTCATCAATTTTCACAATTACATTATTTGGAAATGTTTTCAATAAATAGAAATGATATTCACCTTATATTTCATCCCAACATTCATTTTGTATTCCCCAAGGGAATATAATTAACTCAGTTATTTTAATTTCAAAGATAGACATAAAACATTATTTAATTCATAGACCATGTATAATTTTCGTGTTTAAATGAATAAGGATGAGTTATGTGGAACTAATTCCAGGTGATAGAGGATAAAAAAGTTAGGGAGGTGTTTCTTAATTTCCATGTTGTAGTGGATGGGGTAATTGAATTTTGAATGTTTTTTCAGATTACATTTTTGGTGATTAATGATCGATTATTGACACCATACGAATTCACATAATTTATTGTGGTCATAGATAATGAAAAACAAATGGTTGGATTTTAAATCAAATAATAAAGTGTAATTTCTGGTTATGAAGATTAATTTGGATTTAAATACTCAACGTCACATATTTCGGTTCAGAATATCAAAATTGATGTAAATCATTCAGTGCAGTGGATAGGGTTATGAAAATTTGAGTGACATAACCAACACATTGGGAACCCTAAGTCAACTGGAATGGAATGTATAGGGATTACACTGCAATGTTGTCATTTTTACTTATAAACCATGTGGATCAGAAAAAACATTTTGTATTTATCATTCATGACTCGAGTTGTATTGGTACATATTGAGTGTCCCTCCATAAATGTAATATTCTATCATCCTTCCTAATTTCCATGTATATATTCCATAAATTTAATTTAGTGTACCAATAAATTTACTAGTTACTAATTAGATTATATATTCTATATGCCCTATATTAAACATTTTATAATCCTTCTGGACCCTCTGACTGGTCATATACCCTTTCTTGGGAAAATTATTTATGCAATCTAAATGGAACATCCTACATGTATATATATATAACATGATAGTATCCATTAAATTGATGTCTTAGATGATATTCAAGGTGTTTTGTGTAAGATTACACTTTTTTAATCTTTAGATGGCCAAGAATGGGAATGTTGATTTATTGTTAAAGGGATGTTAGGGTTAGTATCCTCTTGATTAGGGTGTCTTCCAAAGGGAAATGGATCACCCACATTCATTATAAAAATAAGCTTAGTATACCCCAAGAACACATGGGATACATGTCCAATATTTTTAGAGATGGTATCTCCACATATAAGTTCGTTAGTGGGATGAGGTCCTCCATTCAGGTTAGTATCATCTTGGTCATTTTGTATCCATAAGAGAGGAAGAGATACCCCACCATTATTCGGGACAATTTCTATGTAATTTTATCTAATGTAGTTCAAATTCATAGAGCTGCATATCGATATAAAGTTTGTTAAGTTGTGAAGATCAAGAACTCTAATATTATATCAGGCTGATCTCCATTAAAAATATATAGGTTCTTCACTATCTCACCCTCTTTATTTTCCTTTATTGTATGGATACTGTTTTTATAACATTATTGTCCGTATGGTGTTATAATGGGTATGTGTATTCTCAATCCAACCTAGGAATCATTCCAGCACATGTCATGTATTATATAAATGATAGAAAGTTTGTTAGGAATAATTCTATTCTCAGAATTGGCTGAGCATAAATGTTCATAATGGTGGTGTTGGAAAGTTGTGATCAGAATTAGAGGAAATATAAGGTACCTTCCTCATATTAGTTTTACGATGGGGTTTCCTTTATGTTTTGGGTGTCTTCCCTACATTTCTTAATTCTTTATTATTATAATTCATAAGTCAATATTAAGGTATTTTTCATTCATTTATAAATATTATTAGATTGTTTAGTCATTGTATATCATTATCATGGTAGGTATGTAGTTTTGTGTTGTGTTAAGGTACTCTAGGATATGACCTCCCATAATCAGTTAAATCTCTACCTATTGTTAGTCAATCGCACTTGGTCTAGTGGAGGTGGGATATGGGTGTCATACTAAATATAATACATCCCAAGAGGGAACTCGGTGGTTAAGTACTTTCCAGAATGATATTATAATAGGTTTTTATAGGGATGATGATTAGAGTTAGTGGTTGTGATAGGATTTGTTTTTGAATTTTAGGAAACAGTGTTATGGTTTTTTAACTTCAAAATTTAGGATTGAGAACCCATTGACAATGTGAAATCCAATGTATCCATTCACCAATACTTGATAACATACTTCCTGGCATGGAGGTTTGAGACACTAGTTGTGGTGGAACAATGGTACATGAAAAATATAGGAATATGATATATATTTTCCATGCCATTATTGGGTCAACACCCTAGATATTTTCTTTTAATTGTGTTTAGTCATGTTAAATTTTATTATCCCACCATGATCATTTATAGATAATATTTTAATGAAAATTCATGTTAATGACCAGTTGAGCATGATGTTTCTTTTTAGGGGCAGGTTCATGAAGTGTTTCCTCCAAGTCAGAAGAGAGTGGTTCCACCACATTTTGAATGATAAGTAGACCCACCAATAATTATTTAGGAATTTTTTTTCTTCATGTTATGTAGAGTATTATTATAGTATCTCCAGAGGATGGTAAAATTAATATTATCATATTGTATGAGAATTAGAGGCAGAGACTATCTAGGAAACAAGCTGATCCTAACCCACAAGTAATAGAGTATTATATCAAGTTTGTGGTTCAATTAATCGATATCATTTAAGTCACACTAGAAATGTTTATAGTTTATAAAAGATTTATTATTCAAATAGAAGTGATTCATTGGTGGTATTTGATATCATAGACTAAGGATGTAGTGACTCTTCCTTGATCATGGATTGGGTACCTCTTCCATGAAATGTACCACCTCACCAATATGAGATCCATGCATATTCAAGAGTGTCTTGAGACATAGAGGGGCAGTTTTTCTCTTTATGACTACTTTAAAATAAGTAAAAATAAAATTTGATACTCCGTTGATATGATTCAATATAAATTATTCTGATCAGGGATGTTTGAGTTAGTTATTCCTAGATACATTTTGGCATGAGTGTTACCACTTTGTGTTCCCACATATTATGGGGTACTGTTGTATTCCTTAGTCATAGAGATATTTTTAAACGAGGATTGGTAAATTAATTGTTTATATAGGTGAAATTGCATGGCATGATTTTCAACATTAGCCACCAATAATCATCTGTTGGTTACTTGACATAGGAGGAAACTATTTATATTGTCTTGGACTCAGGGATCCGTAGTGTAAGTATCACACTCGGGAAATTGTTATCTAAGAGAAAAATGATATTATTTGTGTAATGGGAGAGTCCCTCTAGTGAAATAACTCATGTTTGTTCATACGTCAAGGAGTTTCTTTGAAGTATATAGAACCCTATGTTAGAGACTACTGTGTGATTAGGGACTCTTAAGTGGTGGTACAGGTATCCCTCAAGTATATAGTCTTGGAAAAGGATCTTATGGTAATCTAGGAGGTGTATATAGAGGATGATATTGTAACACCCAAGACTATTATGAGAAATATTTTGTTTTTATGTTATATAAATCATCAAAGGAATCTTTCACTACACACAACACTTGTTTGGCTTGCTTTACACGCAACCGCGGCCTTCCTCGATAGCTTGCGTCGTACGGAATACCGAGTTTCACTAAACAACAATATGCTATTAAAATATTATTAAAACTAGCCGTTATGAATAGTAATAACCACTTTTTGAAATTTTATAAATTTTATTTTTCAAAATTGACTTCATTTTTTGATTCGGAATATCGAAATTAGCCTAGGGTGAAATTTTGGTATTTTTCTGAAAACTTTCAATTTTTGATGAATAGTGAAACCACTAAGTGGTAGTTAAAAAAACTGAATTTTTCATAAAACATAATTTTACCGCTTCTGTGAGTGGAATATCAAAAATCAGAGACACACGGTTGATGTTTGTAAGTAAAATGTCGTTAAATGAGATGAAAATAAATTTTGGTGAATAGTAACTTTTTACTTTTATTTACCACGGTTAAAAGTAAATAGGGTAATTAACGGTAAAAATGTTATTATTATTACCCTAACACATGTAAAAATTCTATTGGATAAGTTTAATTCGACCAAAAACATCCTTATGAATAAAATATGACCATTTAGGCCAAGTTGGATTAGATTAGGACATTTATTATTAATTTATTTAAAGAAGGGTTAAAATAGTTAAAATCAATGTTTAATAAGAAAATCATTTTTAATATAGGGTTATAAATAAGACAAATTCGACTATAAATATTAATTAGAAAGATAAATATATTTCCTACATAATGAAATTTTATTTGTAATTTTTAAACATTAAATAAGTTAATTTATTTATGACACAAAGATGATGTAGTAATTATCTTATTAACAAAATATTGACATAATAGATGTTATAAACACCAAAATAAATGTAATTTGAGACTTTTTATTAATTACACTAATTTTATAGATTAATATGAAATGTTAGTATTTATTTAATTAACTTTTTTTGAACAAATCATTCTGTTATGAGTTTTACAAAAATTAATTACTAAATAGTGTCAAAATTGACATAAAATAGTTTTTAAAACAAATATTATATTATTAATTGTTATTTTATTCCTAAAAATATATGGTTCGGCCAAATGACTTATATTAGGTTATATATATTAATAATAGACATCTTGGGGTTCTAATGGCTTTTTATAGTAAGATTATTAACCTTATAGTATAAGAACACAAGAAGACACGGTAAAAGTAAAATTATTTTACTTAATGTTAAATCTAAATGATAAGGTTAAAATAGGAACCTAAACATGTCTAAATTCCATTGTATGAGAGTATTTAGACCCATCCCCACATTATCTTCTAAATAAATCAATTTGGAGCTATTTTAAATAGATCTTGACTTTCTAATAAAATAATATTTTTATTTTTTCCAAAGTAGCCCATCTCCTCCCTTATAAAAGGGAACCTCCTCCCCCTCTTCCTCACACCACTTTGTGCCTTCATGCTCGGCCAAACCCTGCCAATTTCTCCTCTCCAATTCCCTAGATACATCTTATAGGTCCTGGTCTTCTTCAAAGACCAATTTTAGTGCCCTCAAAGGAGGTCTCAAAGAAGCGCTTTAAAGAAGTGGTAATGTCTGTTACCGATTCTTTCAACTTTATTTCTTCTTTAACTTCTTCTTATTTAGATGTTTCATTATGAAGTAATAACATCAGTATCACTCATATACTGATATTTTATTATAAGTATGAAACAACCCTATTTCACCATCTATCCATCCTACGGAAAACGAAATCATCGCGCGTGCGTACGTACGGAATACCGTCTCCACGCTGTGGTGTAATCTATTTTCCACCACCATTATACTTGGATGGGTATAATGGTGTCAAAAATGACAATATATGACTATTGTAAATTTATATTTATTCTGAAATAGTATACATACACTCCAATACAATTCCACGATCATGGGAATGATATCATCGCTCGTGCGTACGTACGGAATACCGTCTCCACGATGTGATGCGACTCATTCTACATGATATTCATTGCATAATAATTATATAAATGAATTGAGTGAATAAATATGATATATATTACACTAATACCATTCTGGAAATGAGGTATCTATAACCTAAAAAGAATTATAATAATTTATTTGACAAAACACGCATAAGAACAAAAAGTAATAAACACCCGAATAAACAAGTAGTAGTGAAATATTACTAATATGAAGCTAAGAATATGACCATATATGATATCATAAAAATAATTATGATTCTGGAATAAGTCAATATCATTATTTAAATCATTATACAGGAGGTTCGGGCACTTACAAAGAAAATTAGACCTAAGGTAAGGGAAAATATCACAATCTCATTTTTATCCGTGATTGTTTGTACTTTGGTATTTACTGGGGTGTATTTTATCATCAACATCCATGTTTCCTCAATATATTTCCTTCTAAAATAGTGTATATCCAATTTTACCCTTTGATGAGTTTTTAGTAAATGATATGAATGGAATCTTTTGTTGTTTTTTGTACGAGGTACTTTTTGACTGTTTCGACAAAAGTACGAGAAGAATGTTTTTTTAACTTATACGGTAGGAATGGATTTTTAAAATATTATTTCCAAGAAGCTTCATTTATAAGTTTTCATGTTTATTTTTAATCAAATTCTTTTAGATTTTAATTTTATGACATATTAAAAAATGAAAAGCGTTTTTGAAGTAGAAAGGATATTTTCCTCAAGAATAGAGTTCAAGTGTTTTATCAAAATTATTTTCCATCCAAGATAATAAAGGGTTCTGTTTCTATGCCTATTATTAAATTGATTTGATTATGTTGTGATGGAAATATTTTTAATAATTCTTTTATCTTATATGACTTGTCTTATGATGTCACGTTGTTTAAGATTCCGATTTTTATTACATGGGTTATCATATGATGTATGGTTTATGATTTTGTGGAACACATAAGAATGGTATCATTATGAGATGGGGGGGAACAATATCTCCCTCCAATTCATTGGGTAAAGATTTTATATCTCATGAGATAGACATGGCTGGAACGACAGGTTAAACTATTTCAGTGAAATAGGACTGAAACGAGGAGTGAACTCGGTTCAGAAATGGACTTTGTCCACTAAGATAGTCTTGGCAATGAGCCTTGACTAATAAGAAATGATTCTCTATGATTATGTGTGTGTGCCACAAAGTTTCATGTTTGATGTTATGATTATTGGGATTACATTTCACTTCTATGATTTATCCCATGTTATGATATTATGATCTCTTTTGCAGGTTACGATTTCCAAAATTTTATGTTCTTATGAAAATGATGTGATTGATATTTCATTTGTTTAACCTTACTGAGAATTTGTGCTCACCCTTTTGATTGTTTTCTTTCCCCAGTTCAGGAAGAAGGTTATTAAGTAAGATATTCCAAAAGGGACTATAGATATGATGAAATAAATGGGATACAGTGTAGACAATTTATGAACCAGTTGTTTATGTTTCCCAGTTTCTAAAGACACTATACCTATACAATCCTTTCCGGGTTTTGTTCTATGTTGTAATAAGTGTGCTTCAATTTTGAAGTACAAAAAATGTAGGTAAATTATGGGTCGTTAAAGGTGGTATCAGAGGAAATGTATAGTCAACCTTTGGAAACTAGGATCTGAAAGCGTTAGTAAGAACCCTAAGTATAAGTCTAAGCATAGAACACAATCTTAGTGTTTTAGAAATGGCCATGAAAAACCTAGGATAAGACCTTAGGTGTGAAATTTTATTCTTGATTGTGTGGTTTTCCTATTATAATTAGTGTTTCTCACACTATTCTTCTTGGTTTTAGTCAATGGATGGAACCCAAAAGAACCGTGTTAATGCGGAATGTGACGGACAATGCAATGATTTTCCCCCTGAGCAACCAAACGTTATGGGAGCTGGAATGCAAAATCTTGTAGCCATTCTCACACAACTTTCTAAAGCTATGAATCATGCAGGACTTCCCAACGTGCAAAGGAAGGAGCAACATTCTGTTGAATCCTTCATGAGGCAGCGTCCACCTTCATTCAGCGGGTCTACTGATCCATTAGTTGCTGAACAATGGATTAGTACTACTAAAAAGATATTTTCAGTTCTTCAATGTTCTGAACATGATAAAGTCATCTTAGAAGTGTATTGTTTGGAAGGTGATTCTGATCAATGGTGGAATCTTATCAAGAATACAAGGCACAGAGATGAAATTGAGTCCACGGAATGGGATGAGTTCAAGAACTTATTTTTCAATAAGTACCTCCCTCGTATTCTCCGAACAAAGATGGAGAAGGAGTTTCTTGAACTAAAGAAAAAGGAAGATGAATATGTTGGTACCAATAAAGAAAATTTTACAAGACATTCAAGGTACGCTTCTAGTATTATTTTCCCACTTGAGAGTAAGATCGATCGATTCTTTAGTGGCTTAAAACCAAGTCTTCAATGGGTGTTAGCAATAAGGGACTTCAATAGCTACAAGGAAATCGTTCTATGTGCTCTCAAAATCGATATGGAGATTGGAGTAACCCATCAGTCATATGGGTTTGATAAGAAGAGAAAAATGGAATTCAAAGGAAAATCTAAAGAGAACACTGAATAGAAGATGAGCTTTCCCTTATGCACAATGTGTGGAAAGAAACATGGAGGGAGTTGTCTTAACGGGACAAGTAAATGTTTCAAATGTGGAAAGGAAGGTCATCGGGAATTTGAATGCCGCAATGATGGTAAGAAGATGTCTAATGATGAAAATAGAGGAAGGGATACACAGAATGAACCTAATACACTTCAATGTTTCAAGTGCAAGGAGATGGGGCATTATTCCAATACATGCCCAAATCTAAGGGTTGATGATGATGGTCGATGTCAAAAAACTCTTAAGGCTCAAGGCAAAGGAAAGTCACATGCAATTTCTATCAGCGATGTGGAGTACGATAACAATGTGGTGAAAGGTACACTTACCATCCAATCTATGGTAGAAAATGTTTTATTTGATTATGGATCCACCCACTCTTTTATTGCTAAATAATTTTCTAAGGATATCACCGTATTACCTCAACAATTAGATGTTGAGTTAGCTGTGAAAACCCCTAATGGCACAACAGTCACATCAAAAGATTATAATTCTTCTCTGATTGAAGTTTGTGGGAAAGTGCTTCCTGCAAATCTTTTGATCCTTCCTATAGTGTAATTTGACGTGATTTATGGCATGGATTGGATTTCTTTATATTGAGATCATATCAATTTCCAAAGAAGGGATGTCACATTTCATATTCCAGATCAATCTATGATCGTCTATCGACGCAAGGATGAACATAACCTTCCAGTGGAAATTTCTTCCATCTTATGTTTCTTGATTCCACTAAATTAAGGTTATTTATCTCAAATGGTTGGTGAGAAACACACGATTAAGAATATTCCCATTTTACGGGAGTTTGACGATGTATTTCCGAAGGAATTACCGGGTCTTCCACCAAATCATGAAGTTGAGTTTTCAATAGAACTCTTACCAGGTGCTTTGCCTATTTCAAAGACACCTTATAGAATGGCCCCAATTGAGTTGCAGGAATTGAAGATGCAACTCCAAGAGAATCTTGATAAGGGGTTCATACGCCCTAGTGCATCACTTTGGGGAGCACCTGTTCTATTTGTTAAGAAGAATGATGGATCAATGAGACTCTGCATTGATTATCGAGAACTTAACAAGATCACTATCAAGAAAAAATATCCTCTCCCACGCATTGATGACTTATTTGACCAACTACGCGGAGCTCAATACCTTTCCAAGATTGATCTTCGTTCAGGGTGTCATCAATTAAGGGTCAAAAGAGAGGATATACCAAAGAAGACTTTCTGTACAAGGTATCGACACTATGAATTTATAGTGATTCCATTTGGTCTTACTAATGCCCCAGCTATCTTCATGGATCTGATGAATAGAGTCTTTAGAGACTATCTTGATCAGTTTGTGGTAGTCTTTATAGATGATATTCTGGTATATTCAAAGAGCAAGGAAGAACATTAAGATCACTTGAGAATTATTTTGAAGACCCTGAGAAAGGATATGCTTTATTCCAAATTTACCAAGTGTGAATTTTGGCTTCAAAAAGTTGCATTTTTGGGTCACATAATCTCAAAAGAGGGGATATATGTGGATCCACCAAAAACAGAGGTTATCGAAAGATGGTGGAGACCAACAACAATGACTGAAATCTAATGTTTTCTTTGATTGGCTGGATATTATCGACGTTTTGTGAAAGGTTTTTCACGATTATCAAATCCACTCACCAAGTTGACTCATAAAGGAGTTAAGTTTGTCTGGACGAAGGAATGTGAAGATAATTTCAAGGAGTTGAAAAGAAGGTTATCCAGTGCACCTGTGCTCACACTGCCTTGTAGTGGAGAAAGGTTTGTGATCTACAGTGATTCATCCAAGAAGGAATTGGGGTGTGTTCTTATGAAAAATCATATGGTGATAGCTTATGCCTCACGACAATTAAAAAAACATGAGCAAAATTACCCAACTCATGATTTGGAGTTAGCTGCGGTAATCTTTCCATTAATGATTTGGAGGCATTATCTTTATGGAGAAAGGTGTGACATTTATACTTATCATAAAAGATTAAAGTATATTTTCACACAAAAGGATCTGAATATGCGCCAAAGAAGATGGTTGGAGCTAATTAAGGATTATGACTGCTCTATCCATTACCACCCTGGGAAAGAAAACAAGGTGGTAGATGCATTAAGTCGACAAGACCATGCCAGTTTATCCATGATGAGGATCACAAAAGATCCAATATTTATGGATTTACAAAGGATGGATGTTGGAATTATAATGGAAGGGGAAAAATTTTATCTGTCTCAAATGAATGTTCAGCCATCTATACATGTGAAGATTAAAGAGGCACAGAAAGAAGATATCGAGATACAAAAGAAGGTGAGAAATGTTCCAAAATTCAACCTTGATTGTGATCAGATAATAAAGTTCCGAAATCGGGTTTGTGTTCCCCCTATCCTCGAATTAAAGAAGTAGCTGCTAGATGAGGCTCATATTTCTTCATTCTCTATTCATCCTGGAAGCACAAAGATGTATAGGGACATGAAAGAGTACTTCTGGTGGGATGGCATGAAAAGGGATGTTTCTGAATATGTCTCTCGATGCTTGGTTTGTCAGCTAGTTAAAGCTGAGAGACAGAAGTCTAAGGGGATGTTACAACCATTACCCATACCCGAATGGAAATGGGAAAACATCACTATGGAATTTTTTACCGGAGATTCTAAAACATCCAAAGGCAATAATGTTATCTGGGTCATAGTTGATCGTCCTACAATGTCTGCACACTTCATCGCTATTAGAGAGGATTTCTCTCTGGATCAGCTTCCCAGGATATATGTGAAGGAAGTGGTAAGATTGCATGGAGTACCACTTTCTATTATATGTGATCGGGATCCGAGGTTTACCTCAATGTTCTGGAGAAGTCTTCAGCATACTCTAGATATAGAGTTGAGTTTCAGCATTTCTTATCATCCTCAGATAGACGGTCAGTCTAAGAGAACAATTCAAACTCTAGAAGATATGTTGAGAGCATTCTCTATGGATTTAAAAGGTGGTTGGGATCAACACCTACCATTGGTGGAATTTTCTTATAATAATAGATTTCACTCCTGTATTCAGATGGCTCCTTATGAATCTCTCTATGGAAAAAAATGCAGGACTCCAACTTGCGGGGTTGAAGTTGGGAAAAGAATGCTATTAGGACCTGATCTTATTGATGAGATGGCAAAAAAGGACCGATCTATTCAACAACACATAAGAGAAGCTCAGAGTCGATAGAAAAGTTATGCTGACAACCAAAGAAAGACATAGAGTTTGAAGTGGGTGATAATGTGTTCTTATGAATATCTCCTTGGAAGAGAGTAATGAGATTTGGAATGAAGTGAAAGTTGAGCCCTAGGTATATCGATCCATTCGAAATACTGGATCGTGTTGGGAAGGTATCTTACCGATTGGCGCTTCCACCAAATCTCTCTCAAGTTCACGATGTGTTCCATGTATCTCTCCTGAAAAAGTACATACCTAATCCGTCACATGTAATCAGCTCAGAAGTTGTACCGCTGGAGCAAGATCATTCTTATGAAGAACAGCCGATAGAGATTCTAGATCGTAGCGAAAAAGTCCTACGAAACAAGACCACTCGATTGGTGAATGTTTTATGGAGGAAGCACCAATTAGAAGAAGCTACATCGGATATTGAGGATATGATGAGGGAGTGGTATCCTCATCTGTTTGTTACAAAGTGACAAATTTCGAGGGCGAAATTCATTTTAAGGGGGGTAGAATGTAACACCCGAGACTTTTATGAGAAATATTTTGTTTTTATGTTATATAAATCATCAAATGAATCTTTCACTACACACAACACTAGTTTGGTGTGCTTTACATGCAACAATGACCTTCCTCGATAGCTTGCGTCGTACGCAATACCGAGTTTCACTAAACAACAATATGCTATTAAAATATTATTAAAACTAGTCGTTATGAATAGAAATAACCACTTTTTGAAATTTTATAAATTTTATTTTTCAAAATGTACTTCATTTTTGGATTCGGAATATCCAAATTAGCCTAGGGTGAAATTTTGGTATTTTTCTGAAAACTTTAATTTTTTGATGAATAGTGAAACCACTAAGTGGTAGTTAAAAAACTAAATTTTTCATAAAACTTAATTTTACTGCTTCTGTGAGTGGAATCTCAAAAATCCAAGAGACATGGTTGATTTCAGTAAGTAAAATGTGGTTCAATAAGATGAAAATAATTTTTGGTGAATAGTAACTTTTTACTTTTATTTACCAAGGATAAATGTAAATAGGGTAATTAAGGGTAAAAATTGATATTATTATTACCTAACACATGTCCTAATTCTATTGGATAAGTGTAATTCGACCAAAAACAACCTTACGAATAACATATGACCATTTAGGGCCACTTGGATTAGATTAGGACATTTATTATTAATTTATTTAAAGAAGGGTTAAAATAGTTAAAATCAATGTTTAATAAGAAAATAATTTTTAATATAGGGTTATACAAAATATAAATTTGACTATAAATATTCATTAGAATGCTAAAACGATTTCCTACATAATTATATTTTATTTGTAATTTTTAGACTTTAAATAAGTTAATTTATTTATGACACAAAGATGATGGAGTAATTATCTTATTAATGAAATATTGACATAATTGATGTTATAAATACCCAAATAAATGTAATTCGATACTTTTTCTGAATTACACTAATTTTATAGGTTAATATGACATGTTAGTATTTATTTATTTAACTTTTTTCGAACTAATAATTCTGTTATGATTTTCACAAAAATAAATTACTTAATAGTTTCAAAATTGACATAAAATAGTTTTGAAAAAAAATATTATATTATTAATTGTTATTTTATTCCTAAAAATCTAAGGTTCGGCCAAATGATTTAGATAATGTTATATATATTAATAATAGACAACTTGGGGTTCTTTTGTCTTGTTATAGTATGCTTATTAACCTTATATTATAAGAACAGAAGAAGACACGGTAAAAGTAAAATTATTTTACTTAATGTTAAATCTAAATGATAATGTTAAAATAGGAACCTAAACTTGTATAAATTCTATTGTATGAGAGGATTTTGACCCATACCTACCTTAGATTCTAAATAAATCAATTTGGAGCTATTTAAAACCGAACTTGACTTTATAAGAAAATAATATTTTTAGTTTTTCCAAAGTAGCCCCTCTCCTCCCTTATAAAAGGGCACCTCCTCCCCCTCTTCCTCACACCACTTTGAGCCTTCAAGATCGGCAAACCCCTGACAATTTCTCCTCTACACTTCACTAGAGACATCTTAGAGGTCCTGGTCTTCTTCAATGTCCAATTTTAGTGCCCTAAAATGAGGTCTCAAAGAAGTGCTTTAAAGAAGAGGTAATGTCTGTTACCGATTCTTTCAACTTTATTTCTTCTTCCACTTCTTATTCTTTAGTTGTTTCATTATGAAATAATAACATCAGTATCACTAATATACTGATATGTTATTTTATGTATGAAACAATCCTATTTAACCATCTATCCACCGTACGGAAAACGAAATCACCACTAGTGCGTACGTACGGAATACCATCTCCACGCCGTGGTGTAATCTATTTTCCACAACCACCTTACTTGGATGGGTATAATGGTGTAAATAATGACTATATATGACTATTGTAAATTGATATTGATTCTGAAATAGTATACATACACTCCAATACAATTCCACGATCATGTGAACGATATCATCGCTCGTGCGTACGTACAGAATACCGTCTCCACGATGTGATGCGACTCATTCTACATGATCTTCATTGCATAATGATTATATAAATGGATTGAGTGAATAAATATGATATATATTACACTAATACCATTCTATAAATGAGGTATCTATAACCTAAAAATAAGTATAAGAATTTATTCGACAAAACACGCATATGAACAAAAAGTAATAAACACCCGAATAAACAAGTAGTAATGAAATATTACTAATAAGAAGATAAGAATATGACCATATATGATATCATAAAAATAAGTATGATTCTGGAATAAGTCAATAACATTATTTAAATCATTATACAAGAGGTTTGGACACATACGAAGCAAATCGGACCTAAGGTAAGGGAAAATATCACAATCTCATTTTTATATGAGATTGTTATACTTTGGTATTTACTGGGGTGTATTTTATCATCCACATCCATGTTTCCTCAATATATTTCCTTCTACAATAGTTTATATCCCATTTTACCCTTTGGTGAGTTTTTAGTAAAAGATATGAAAGGAATCTTTTTTCGTTTTTTGTACGAGGTACTTCATGACTTTTCCGAAAAAAGTACGAGAAGAATGTTTTTTTAACTTATATGGCATGAATGGATTTTTAAAACATTATTTCCAAGAAGCATCCTTTACAAGTTTTCAAGTTTATTTTTAATCAAATTATTTTACTTTATAATTTTATGACATATTGAGAAAGGAAAAGTGTTTTTGAAGTACAAAGGATATTTTCCTCAAGAATGGAGTTAAAGTGTTTTATCAAAATTATTTTCCATCTAAGATAATAAAGGGTTCTGTTTCTATCCCTATTATTAAATGGATTTGATTATGTTGTGATGGAAATATTTTTATGAATTCTTTTATCTTTTATGAATTGTTTTATGATGTCACGATGTTTAATATTCCCATTTTTATTACATGGGTTATGCTATGATGTATGGTTTATGATTTTGTGGAATAATTAGAATGGTATCATTATGAGATGGGTGGGACCTATATCTCACTCCAATTCATTGGGTAAAGATTTTATATCTCATGAGATAGACATGGATGGAACGGAAGGTTAAACCAGCTCTGTGAAACAGGACTGAAACGATGAGTGAACTCGGTTCAGAAATGGAATTTTTCCACTAAGATAGTCATGGAAAAGAGCCTTGACTAATAAGAAATGATTCTCTATGATTATGTGTGTATGCCACAAACTTCCATGTTTTAAGTTATGATTATTGGTATTACATTTCACTACTATGATTTATCCCATGTTATGATATTATGATCTCTTTGGCAGGTTAAGATTTCTAAAATGTTATGTTCTTATGAATATGATGTGATTGATATTTCTTTTGTTTTCCCTTACTGAGAATTTTCGCTCAACCTTTTGTATGTTTTCTTTCCACATGTCAGGAAGAAGGTTATTAAGTACGATATGCCAAAAGGGACTATATATATGATGAAATAAATGCGAGACAGTGTAGACGCTTTATGAACTAGTTGTTTATGTTTACAAGTTTCTAAAGACACTATACCTATACGGTCCTTTCCGGGTTTTGTTATATGTTGTAATAAGTGTACTTATGTTTTGAAGTAATAACAATGTATGTAAAGTATGGGTCGTTATAGATATCATTATAACCCACATCAACCATCACCCTAGGTGTCTATACTAGTATTAGAGTACTATCATATAGGATCATGACTAACTATTAGAGATAGAGGGATATTATTAGGTGGTGCGTGACATGATTCAATATGTGATATTTATCTTTTATAACATAAAACTATAACTCATAGAAATAATAATGAAAAAACATTTAATTTTTATATACCATTATGGAATACTTTAAATTTATGTACAACCTATAGCCTAACATATGTAGCTAGAGAATCCAACTATGAGTGAACACACGATCTTGCACATCTGTTAATAGTGAAAACTCATGTAAAGAGAAACTAGTTTCACATGGGATATATTTTGGGATTATAATAAGTTTTATGATTACATACATGGTATGGAATCGATATCTACAGTTCAGGACCAGATAGAAAATTTTCATCTTACAATGAGGTGTCATCAAGAAGGTGAATCTTGGTTTTCCTTCCTACTTGAGATGTGTTTTTAGATTAGATGTGATGCTCGGATCGACTAAAATCTATTGTTAGTATCTCACTAATTAATGATATTAATACTAAATGTAGTAGACAATTCAAATTTTCAACTCCATTCCAAGGGGGAATTCATGGAAATCTTCATTATGGATGTATCATGAATAACCACCCATTATGTGGTAAAATTTTTGTTTTTATTTATACCATTGGTTTGTACCAATATCTTATATGGGATATAGAATATCCCTTGGTGACCTATAAGGGATTATGAGGAAATTAGAGGAAACTTAGGGTAAATGATTTATCAGGGATAGTGTATCTACCTTAGTAGATCTACTGATATTCTTTATGATGCTAGGTGAGATATTGATATATTTTCTAGAATATTATTGTTGGAACATTGTGGTTATCATGAAAAAATACACACTTAAAATGATTATTTACCACTTTATCCAATAGTAGTATTAAAATTGGTTTTCAAGAATCAATCATAGTTATTATAAACATTTTTAGCGATTTTATGAGGTTGATATCTTGAAGATAACATTCCAATGATTTTATAGATATTATGAGTTCGTACTTAATTTTTTTTAGCATAATGAACTCCCAAGATGTGTTTTGATCGTGGTAAAGAAATTCATCTAAACCTTAATAGAATGATTTATATTAGTCTTTATTAACAACATCCTCATTTATTCAACATAATTAAATAAATATATTAATAAAGTAAGTATGGTATTTTAATTACATTTGGATAATTAGCAATATTTAATTCTTTTGATGTGTTATATATAGATTTGAGAGTTTTACAATGTGGGAAATTCTATTTTACCGGAAAGAGTAGTAGTGGACCTAGATTAGATTATGGTCTTTATATCATAGTGTCCAAATAATATAATTTATGAGTTTTTTTCCTTGGGATGAATGGTTATTAATATATGTTTGTGGAATAATTTTCAAAAATTGTGGTCACCTTTTCTGTGATCAGAAAAAGGGGTAGCATTTCATTTTTTCTATGCAGTGTTAGAAGGCCTATGTGGATTTTAATTATAGATTTAATAGTGATCCTACTTAGAGATTTCTATAGGATGGAATGGAGTATGTAGTGTATTGGGATGCCTCTTGTGCAAGGCTTGAATCTGTACAAATGAAAATGCTTGAGTTGATTACATGATTTTCTAGATAACTAAGACCCCAAAATATAATTATATTACATGATAGTTAGTTATACTATGGGTAGTGTTATCCCATAATAATTATACACATTACCTTATTAGTGAGTGGTTAACTGTCTACTCGAAAAAATAAACTCTCAGGTACATTACATATAGGGAGCCTCAACCTGAGTTCAATGTATTAGTTAGAGATCTCATGAGACTATTTCTTATTGATAGTATACAGTCTACTAAAATAAAAACGTGGCATTATATTCCCTTAGTAGGAAGTTTCATTTCCATTTGACAGAAGTGGCATTGAAGGAGTTGTCCATGTCGTGGTTATCCTTGATAGGAGAGGAAGGAGCAACTTACCTATGATCGAGGGTACTAAACCCTTTATATCATCAATGAGTGAGGCATGATTATATTATTGAAATATATTTCATCGGTTTTAAACATAATATATACATAGGTGATGCATTAAATGAATTATATGATGTTAAGGATCATTTCAAACAATTTTAAGGATTGATGGTAGTTATAATCAGGCTGTGAGAGGAGGTGTTAAGGTGTTCAACCCTTCTCCCTTGGTGGTACATCCTGGGTTGAGAAATATGTACCGAGACCATAAAATATAATTTTAATGGGTAGGGATATAACATATTGTTTCTAAATTATTTCATGATTACTCAAATGTTAGAAATTGAAGAAGAGAGCTTGATAATATTATGTTTTTCCTCACCCCTTCAGGTTATGAAGTTTATATGGGATAGTATATCAATGGATTTCGTGATAGTATATCATCAATAATCAAGAGGTATTGATACATTGTTTATGATTATCAATCAACTGAACAATTCATCTAACTAAAATATTATTCAAGAGTACAATTTAATAGAGATAATTGGAAAAAATTTATGTAGAATATTTTGTAACAACATGGTGTACCCATAATACTCATATATTTCTATGATTCCCAATTATAGATCATCATTATATTAGGGATTTCAAGAGGGGTATAAGAGCCATTTACAGATGAGTAGGGTGTTAGATACTCATTTGGAATGAAATACTAAGTGAAACATTAAATTTCATAATGAAATGATAAATTATTTCACGTTATACATGGACCAATGTAGTGAAGTATATTTACCATGTGTGGAGTTCACATACAACGCTAGTTATCACTACATTATTGATATGTCACAGTTTTCGGCCCTTTACATGATACCTTTCCAATAACAGTCTATCTGGATATAGTTGGATTATTCATCACACATGAGAATAAATTTAGTGAGGGTGATGAAAATAAAGGTTCATGTGGTCTATGGTTTGAATAAAACTACTCATATTCATCACAAGTGTTATGAAGACCATTGATAGAGGCCCTTGTTATTTTGGGAAAAAACCCATGTGTTATAAATGGTCTCTTCATAGAGGGGATTTCATATATTTGGATAGGGTCGTAATTTATCCATGACATTCCTTAGTATATTGTTGACATAATTACATTTGGGATATATTTCATACCCATTGGGGTTTCCCCCATAATTAGATTGGCTGAACTAGGTCTTACATGTGTAATAGATGATGATACACATACACGATGCATCATAAATTATTCATTGACATGAGATAGATTTCTTGGATATATCCTTTACTTATAATTACCCATAAAAGATTGAGAATGAACCATAGAGGGCCCTTTGTAGATGAGTTATTTCATTGGTGCATTTCTTATAGAAGCGTGGAAACATCCAACAATGATTGTGGTAGTTAGGGAAAAATATTCAATATCAATAACCATATATTTTGATGTAGATTTAACATTTTATGATGAATATATGTGATGTTATGGAGGTATTAATAAATACATTTTTGTAGTTTAATCCTTATAATTTTTGAATATATATTTATGAGTTGGGTCATGAAGTTGGTATTCAATTATTTGAATCACATCATCCTACTATTAATATAGTAATAACGATATATATTAGATACACTCATTAATAAAAATATTATAGAATAATGGGTTTTCATCAAAATACCATCTTATATAGGTAAACCAATAATTCAGTTGAGTTTTGAAATAAGTTTTTCACCTACAGATGGTATAATTTCTATCTACATCATGGGTTTAGGGGATTATCCATCACTAAAAAATTATTTAATTAAAACAATGTTCTTATTCAAATTAAAATATTTAATGGTAAGAATTAATTATTAGAACCATAATAATCCCCTTATAAACATATCATTCTCTAATCTCCGTGTTTATTCTCACCAAACACTAGTGTCAAATTATTTTCATTCACAGAGAACATAGAGATAATAGATGATTCAATGGTGTTGATCGAATAGACCGGTAATTCCAAAAAGCATTTATTTGGAATCATTCTCCACTATTGATAGAACTATGGGCTAGGTAGGAATTTTTTATTATTATATTCTTGTCTATATTTTTTGTTTTACAGGAATGTATTAATAATAATTATATGATTCCAAATCTTGGTGTGGTCAATTAACTTTATAATTTATAATTCACATTGGTTTTTATTGGTTTTCTTGTTTTTTAATTTGGATGCCTACATATTATTGTGAAGAATTAAATTGCAACATATGATATTCACCTTATTTGATTATTTAGTTTTTTCTAATTATTCTATGGGTTTTCATAAATGGCATATTCTAAGGATGTGAATTATACAATCCTTGTTTGATGAAAATCATGATTTAATTATTTGACTATGTGTAATTATTAGATTTCAATAATATGGATTAATGTGTGAATAATTAACCTATAGAGATAATGTATCATTATGGAAGTAATGTTTTGTTTTATTCTAATAGTGATAGATAGGGAGATGGGATAAATCATGTGAATTATTGGATTCTTTTTCCAATGATATCTGGTTGGATATTGATTCTTTCTAGCATTACATTCATAATTCGAGCCTTACAGAAATAAATGACTCTGATTTGAAAAAACAAAATAGATTAAAAAATCATAATTTCAATGCAATAAGAATAATTTGGTTTGAAATACCCAATTACATGGATTTTTTTTTAACAAAACACATGTAGTGAATCTCTATTTATGTGGTGGTTTTGGATTTGGTCTAATTTAAATATCACACCCTATATGAAATTATTTATATTCCATGTACCGCTACCCAACAAGAATTGTGGTTAAAAGGAGTAAATTCCTCGGTGGTTTCTTAGAATTACAATCCATGTGCATCAGGTCCTAATTTCATGTTTATGTCAAGCATTAATTTTTTTGTGATGGTAAACTCAATGTACCACACTTTTCCTAACAAACTATGTTGTCTATCCTATATTCCGTGTACTGGGTACTTGGATTCCATGAAGATAGCTTGAAAAAGGTAAAACTACTTCATGTGTGATACATATCTTTTTCCCAAAAGTTCATTCCATATACCCCTATAGGCCTAGTGAATTATTATCTATTATCTTGGGATTCAGACTTGGAAAATATAAATCACCCATCATTTGTTTATTTACATATAGAACATGACATAAGTCATCATATTGATATTAGAGATGAGACATACGGCTGTAAGAGTATTGTACTCATTTCTTCGGCCTCAGATAGTCGAAAATATAATTCTTTTGGGATATACATAATGGTATTTTGGTTAGTGTCCTCTCTATTGTGGTTCTTTCTATTGAGACATGGATCCCTAAAATTTTTATACAAATAGGGTTAATTTCTATCCATACACCTATGGGACGAGGGTATTATATATATAGATTTGGAATCCATTCGTATAAGAAACTATATATTGTTTGGGTCCTCCCGTGTCAATATCCTCTCAACTATTAAATATCCATCAGCATGTCATGGGTTACCACTAACTATTGTAGAGTGGTTTCTATTGATGTTTACTCAGGTAGTCTAGAATCCTCTAGACACATACATATTTGAAATGTGTGTAGATATGAGTTTGGAAACCTCTTATGTTTTATCGGGATATTCTCCTTTAATAACATCTACGTAATTTAATATATCTCCCACGCGATTTACATTTATGAGACAACATATTATATTATCAGTCTTTGGGTTTTTAAAAATATTACCAGGTTTTTATTTTACCATATTTATATGGGAATCCGAACCACAATTTTATTGTACATTGTAGATGATAGGATGTTAATTATGGATCTTGGTTTTCAATGAACTAGAGGGGAGTAGTAGTTTATGGGGTTTCATTTAGATATTTATGTTCATGAACTGGAGAAAATGTTGGGATATTCCTCTAATCAATTGGTAGGTTGGGTTTTCCAGTATATTGAATGTTTATTTTATTCCAATACATTTATCTTTATGTAATATTATTCTCATGTGGATCCTATAGGTTGTTGAATGCAATTATCACGTTTATCCCACTGCTCATTTATTTCATTTCATTATTGTAGTGTGCATAGAGGTGTTCATTACATATAGGTACTCTATGATTAGGCCTTCAATGTTGAGTGTCATTCCTACTACTTCTATCCATAAAAATAGTTATAGTGGAGGTAGGATAGGGGGTGGAATAGTCTATTTACTACATTCTAGAACGGGTATCATTTGGTTTGTACATGTCAATAAATAAGATTCATTGAGTGAAATAACGTAACAAAATTGGGATATAACTCCGATATACAATAATTCTTCCTTATATGTGATAATATAAATACCTTTTTAACCATACTATGATTGTTTTCTATTACTCTTAATGGTAATATATGATGTTCCCATGGTGGAATTTATAGGGTTTTAAGAGTTGTTTAGGAAAGAGTTATTTTCTGAGACTCTTAGTTCTAGGTGACTATATGAGTAACTCTAGATCCGAAAAGAAAATAATTTTGGTCACAAAATTATTGTGAGGATTATGGAGCTACTATATTATTCCCAGGATTTCATGTTTGAGATTATGTTGAGTAATATTAGTTTATAGAGGTCTTCACGTCCTGAAATTTTGAGTCATTTAGAAATATTTTCTGAATGTTATTTCATGGATAAATTAGAAAATTAGAAAATTATAGATAATATTTTGACATGTATGAGTTCTTTTATGTTGATTTAAAAATAGGGGAAAACATAGATTAGTGGTAGTGTAAAAATTACATTATTTTTGCAATAATTAGACTATTTGAATGATAATAAGAGTTTTTTAATAGAGAATTCTCATTTATCTGGTTCTTGTAACACATCTCAATATAATGGAATCCATGGATTTTTATATTTATCTCTTGTTGGTATGGGTTATTTCCAAACTATATACCTATTTTTAACTATTTTAAAAGGAGTGATAAGAATATTATTGTTCCTAATAGATCACCTAATAAGTTTTATCATGAATCTAAATAGCGATTTAATCACTAATTTTATGATATATGACTTTGGGTACCACAATATTTTTTTAGGATAATATTTAATAGTTTATTAATAGTGATTAAATTGAAAAATATAATATTAAAATTAATTACATTGTAATATAAAAACATAGATTTTATATTTTTCTATATTAATGTCATCATACTTTTCTGACCACACAATCTATCTTCTTCATTAAATGAGATTGTAACTAGTAGATCATCACTTTTTAAGGGGGTTCAAAACACATTAAAATTTCACATTAATAATGGAGGCACAACCATAAACATAATTTTTTTGGTTAAGTAGTATAAAGAATAAATCTATAAATTTAATTGATGTGTAACAAAATTAATGAATAATTCTTTTACTAATGAAAATCATAAACAATATTATAGTTCATGACATATTAGAATAAATAAGGAATTATAATACTAGTCAAAGAACCAATGTAAAAGAAATATATCAAGGTGTTTATGAAAAATCACTTCTTCACCACTACTCATCAATGTTCATTAATCTTTCTCATTTATTTTAAAATAAAGATAAAATATCATGGTTTCCATTTCATTACTTTACAATTTATATTATAGAATGAGTTTTTTTACTACATCCTAGATCAATGAAGCATTGTATTCTGGTTTTTAAACCACATTAATTGAAATTATAACATTATGTAATTTTACATTCAAATGATACATCCATGTATAACAATATCCATTTATATTTTAATTTAATTGATTTTAAGTGGTAAATTATTAATTTAAATCTATATTTTTCAACTTTTCTAATATGATGTGGTAAAATATGAGATGTTAATGTTCATTATAAATTATATGTCTCTAAATTTCATGGTAATCAATGGATCTCGATCAAAAATTGATTCCTAAAAATTATCATAGTTTTAACATAAAATTAATTGAACATTTTAATTGATGATATATTAATCTTACAGTAATTATTTTTTGTTCTCATTATAATTTTTTCATGAAATTGTGAATCATATGAAATTTTAGAATGGATTTTTGATTTCCCATAAGGATCATCCCAATATAATTTTCCCTAAACATGTAAAACTCATTACAGAGAGATTGATATGATGATACAAATATGATTCCATCCATTTATATATAAATAAATGGATTATCCACAAAAATCATATTTAATAAATTAGTCTTAAAAAAGCCTTCATCAAAATTATTCTATTAAAGAACTGTGAATGTATCGCATTCTAGGTGCAAAAAAATTATTTTTTGTCAATGAAATGTCAAAGTTTCATTAAAAAAAGCCATTTAAAACAATAAAATTTATCAAGAATTACATGTTCACATAATTTTGATATTATAAAATGATTATATTTTAAACCATCAACATATATTATTTTACTTATAATATTACAGTTATTGAATCCTAATTCTGCAAAATCATTATTGATTCCTCTGGAATTATTTATAAATATTAAATGGTCTCTACCACAATTTTAATGATTTCAATTTCAATGGGCCACATATAATTTTCATTAATCAATTTTTATACATGTACCATAGTTCATTCTTGTGAATTACAAATCATTTTTCTTGAACATATCTAGCATTATATATTGGTTTGTCAGTTCTGTCATTTATTCAAACACTTCATTGGTGGTGAAATCTTCATTGTACTCATTAAAGCATTAATTTAATTTATTTACATTCATATTTATTTTCTATATATATGATCATTAAAGTATTTTGGGATTTCACGTTTTATTGGTAATTTTAATGAACTCATTTAATATATAATTAAAGCAATTTAAATTATAATCAGATGTGTTTAATTTTTTTATCATTGTTTATATCTATCTTATAATCAAACATTGAATTTGATAGCAATCATTTAACTCGATTAATAATTATCATTAATATTTCGTCAGTTTATCCCAATTATTTATCAGTTATTTATACTTAATCAATATTATATGATTCAGTAAAAAAACATTTAAACCAAACATCTTTTTTCTTATTTTTACATTATTCATCTATGTTCCTTAACATAGTATCATATTTTAGTAGTGATTAAATGAGTTTATTAATAAATTAATCATTATTTTTTTATTTCACTAATATATATCATTGGGTAATTTAATTTCATTTGTAATTCTATTGAATTTATTTTTCCGGACACTTAGTTTTCAATAGTTCACCCAAAACCAAATATCTCATTCACATTCATAGTGAAAAATTATATATATAAGAAAATTATTATTTTAATGCATCTTCAAGTCTTAAGAATCAGTTATTATAATTTTAGATTCATTAATTAATGTTATTTAGTTTCATTGTTTCTGACTAAGAGTATTACCAAAATATTAAATGTTTTATTACAAGTTTAATCATGAGTGAAAAAAATTCTACTAATTAATCAATTAAAAATATCCAACACTTTATAATTCAAACATAATTCCTAATATAATTACTATATATCATATACAATAATGTTTAGGTTCTTTAAAATATTTTATACTATAATTCTAATGATCAATGAATAGATTCACCATATATAATCAAATTTTGGTTTTTCAATATTCATATTCATTTTATATAAAATTATAATTTCTTATATGTTATCCATTGATAATTATTTACATTTACTACTCTATAAATGATATTTCCATTAAATAGGGTAGTGTATTGATTAGAGGTTGGAATAACATAGATATATATTAGATTCAATTATTTGATACCAATTTTTTCCTATATAGTATTCAATAGTTATTCAAGAGTTTGTGGAATTGGAAACCATAATTGTAAAATTAATACAGAAATAATGTATTGAATGCATGAATATTATATGGTTTATATCTTTATGATATAACTCCATTATTTATAGATTCTCCATTCCTCATGAAGTATAATTTGATCTTGTGTATACTTAATTTTAGTGGAATGTTATAACCATTTTCAAAATGCCTTTTCTAAGGGAGGAAAAAGATAAATATTACTTATTTTTTATCAGTATAAAAACCAATATAATGGAAACCTTTAAATGTTATAACTGAGATAGATAATATTGCTGTCATTAGTGAACATATTGGGACAATATTTCAGGTTAAAGTTGTTGGAAATGCATTAAAATAGTGATATGGTATTGTACGATGTCCTCGAATCAGAAAATGTGTTATACATGGGATGCATATCATAAATTATAATATCTTATTACCATATAAGGAATGAGATTCCTTATTAATAACTTATTATAGGATTGTGAAATATGATTTCAATTTCATGTTCACCTCTACATCTACAATATTTTTTCCTTCAGTTATGAATTTTCTACACATGTATTCAATATTCATTTTAAATTTTTTAATGGTTATATAACACAATTGGTTAATTTATTATCATAATTCCTGCTGGTTTCCATGAGATGCTATATGAAAGTCAACTACCGTATTTGAATATAAGGATCCCATATAAAGGTATTTGATCCCTCTATTGGTGGATGAAATTATTGATATTCCATAAATGGTATTATCTTCTTCAAATTCACCATTCGTATTTATAGAGATGGTTCCATAATACATTAGGATATCATATGGTCACCTCATTATGAATGGGTATTTTTGTGGCTAAGGTTCTACTATTTTAGGTGAGAGTCCCGAGGCTATGACTCTATGATATACCTATATAACAATCCTATGAGTTAGGTAGATATTGAGAAAAAATAATTGGAGTTATTTATATTTTTGTTTTTTTATTCATTTCATGTTATTGTTTTGATTATATTTCCAAAATATATTTGTTCTTCATCAATTTTAAAGATTATGTGATGATACATGATAAAAAATAAATGGTACTAGAGTTATATTCATTGAAAAATAAAATGATAATATAGTATATTTATGAAGAAACTGAACATATAATATTCCTGAGGCCATATCCTAGTGTTTTATATGATGAGGAAAAGTATCAACTCCATGATTCAATTTCTCATTAGACATAGTTAAATGATCCACATGATCAGTGAATACAACTAAGAGAATTGATTGATTATGAGTAGCAATTGTTTTCTAAATTATATGTTTTCATTAAACTATTTCACCCCTTCAGTATTTAAATCATATATGGTAGTTAATAAACATTCATATTTTATTTTTTCATCTAGCATATACTACTATATGTAATGTAGTGGAGTAAATCGAGATTCGGAATATTGTTTTTAAAAGGTTTATCCTTTCAATAAATCATGATCCTTATTTTGATCAAGATGTTTGATTCACTGATTCTCCACTATAATATTTTCATTATTTACAATGGGTCCGAGAAGTATCATCTTACAACTATAGATTAACGTACACTACATCACTATATAGAATAGGTTATGGGTCTTGGATTTTAACCCATAATATCATATCGTTAATATTTTATTAATAAAATATATGATACTTTAATGTATATCCCACTAAAACTATATTTCACTACTTCTATAATATCATATCTAATTATTTCTTAGCATAGAGCAATCAAATTCCTTTAGATGTCCATCAAGAATTCTTTAATATGGCTGTCTATTTTACAATACATCTCCCAGATCATATTCAAAATCAAATCATTGGATTTACACATTCTTGCATCATTGTCCATGATTAAATATAGGTGGTCATATATAGTGCATTCAACTCTTCCTTTATTAATCCATTCTAATTTATTCATTTCTCAATATTTTTTGACATATCGGTTATGTTTGGGAAGAACTGGTCAGCTTCTTCTTATAATTATTATTCATTGATACTAAGATGGTAAATCTTCTTTACCACAATATCAATTTCCCCTCTTCATCTCAGAATTTTATTTTATTCTTCATATAACAAAAGGAGGAATGTATCCAACATGAATCTTCTTCTCATCTCGAGAGATGTATTGTTCCCCTAATAGATCAATGTCTCTCTTGATCGGACCATGCACTATATTTGTGTATGATCTCTCAATTCTCCATTGAGTTCATTTGAAATTTTCTAAAAATAGAAAATATCATAGTATATATATAGAAAATCAAAAAAATCAAAATTTTATGATCCATTATTCTCAACATTGTTTCCTAAATTTTTAAAGTGGTTGTTTCTTATTTTTCAACAATTCCTCATACCCAATGTAATTCAATTAAAATCCACATTGTATATTTTTTCTTATGAATTATTTTTCAGAAAATTTATATCATATATATATTTCAGACACCAGGCATGGAGGCTTCACATTCTCAAAATATTTTCACATAATTTTAATTTGGTAAATATTTATTATAGTATAATAGTATATGTTTAGCTATATATTTGGATCTTCCCAATATAGTGTAACATCATCAACAAAAATTATAAATACTTCTTATAGAGTCTATATAATAATTTTAAATTCTCAAACTTATCTACTAAACAAATTTAGTAATAATCACATCTATTTTACGATATCAAATCATTTTAACAAGAGGTCATTAATCATACCTTTTATTTCTATACACACTTAATCTAGAATTTCTATAATTTTTGACTCATTATTTTCTCAGAAATTCCTCTATAGTATGAACACACTTTTCAACGTATGAATATTAGATAATGAAACAAATAAAATGATTCACAATTAATTATTATATATTATAATCCATGAATTTAAGATCTATAATAGTATTAATTAATTCTCATTTGTGATCATCATTATATATTTTGAAATATTTTCATTCTAAAAAAATAATATAAATAATTTGAATACCCTCATGTATTGTCAATTAATATTATTTCCAATCATTATTAAATCATTGATAAACATAGCTTAATAATGTTTTTAAGCATGAAAGAAAACATTTAGAATTTCCCTATTTCATATTAACTTCAAAATATGTATATCTGGAAAACTCATATTTTCAGTCTGTAGAAGTCTCAAACCTTCTCTATAGAATGAATCATATGTAAATACTATTCATGAAACCATAGTAAAACATTACCAGTACATAGGTATCAATTAATCATACATTAGACTATATGAATTTTAAATAGGTATTTTAACACATACGCAAAGTCCAAAGACTCATACATTTCTTCCAATGAATTTTGATCTTTTCCAGGCTTAGTCGCGTTTTTAATTCTCTCATATGATTCTCAAAATCAGTCATATGAATATTCACATGACTCGTTTATCTTATCATATAATATAATATGATCCTCTATTATTACTCAAAAAAAATATTTGATAACACATACATAGAGTGTAATGAGTCATAAATAGCCTTTTTCTTCTCTAAAATCCTAATATAAGTCTAAAATGACTCATAAACAGATTGTATTCATATAATGATGTATCATAAATATATATGAATCACAAATTTGTAGATCATCATGAATAATATTTAAATATGGAAATTAAATTTTTTTTAACTACAACAATAAATTCCAAAATAAATAAATAATCTATTAGTCACTCCCAAAATTTTTTGGCATTTTTCATCAGATCAAATAACCTATGAATAGATTCAAATAATTATAGGAATTAATTGATTAATCCCATATATATTTGGATTTCTTATAAGTTACATTACAACATATGAATACTCAATTTATAGTATTTCATGTTGATCAGAACCTTTTCTATTCCATATTTCAAATTTCCCTTTATAAACCACCATCGTTGTGTATTTCAATATTTCATTTTGTATCCATTTATATTACTTATATAGGGATGGTGTTTACATGATTTTAGCCATAATTTTAGCTATTAATAACTTTTAAATGTAAAATATATTTCCATAGGAAATATATTAATTACATTATTTGTAATATATTAAATTAAATTATAGAAACTCCCCATCGTCACATTTCATAAATCAATAAAATCCAACTTAAACAGTAATATCATTGAAGGGTAATATCACTAAGAAGCATTTTCATCTATTAAAATTTGTAATGGAACACTTCTAAATCAATAAAGTAAATTGTAATCCTCTTCATTTTGATGATTTTGTGGATGATTCCGTTATCACCAATCATCAATGCCCAAATGTCGACATGCACATAAACATGATTACATGGAGATAAATTCAATAAAACCACTTGCACATAAATCTCCCGATTCGTGTGTATCATAAATACAAATTAACTTCTCTATATAAATTTATTCTAATATATCTTCTCCATCTGTTTGATATCAAACAGAAAGTGGAAAGGTTTTATCCACATTAATGATAACATGGTTGTTGGGAAAACATTTTCAAAAGAAAATTATTTCGCTCCTTACTCTTATAAATTATAAAAATCATCTCTCCCTTTTTGTTCTTCATATTATTAATTCTTATCCTTAGTGAGATAATCATTAAAATTCTATGTAGGATATAGAATTAATTTTCATAATGATTCGTCATTATGTAGTCAAATCTATGATCCCATATGCTAAACAACTATAAAACACACAATTAATCATTTTATCGAAAGGAATTATACATCTATAATTATAATGTGAAGCCAAAAAAACCATTAATATTTTTGGAATATCGATATAGATTTGAAATAATTAATTTGAATGTGTAAATAATTTCAAAAAAAAAGAACATGTTAAATTAAATGTAATGCTAGTTACATTCTGTTGTTTGATATTCACTCCCCCTTGAATAGAATATTCTATATAAGTAATACTAGTGATTGGAACCTTATAATTTTTTTATATTGAGGTTCTTCAAAATTTGATATTTAATATAATAGAATAGATATCTAGAAAATTACTTTTTATCAAATCCCCCACATTAATGATCTCTAAATATAAGTTTAAATATTATTTATGATAAATCTGATCATTTTTCATGCTTAACCAAAAATTTCCTATTCAAATATGACAAACCAGAATAATAAGAGAATAAGATTAGTCTTTACCTTCAGATTAATGAGATAAACAAGTCTAGGAATTTTCCCTTATCCCATAAAAAACACCTTTTACTGAACCTATAATGTATCCACATCTCTCCATTCCTAGTATAATCATTAATTTATAGATTTTTTTTCATCTTTTAATTACATGTTTCTATTTTATATTTTTGATTTATTCATATTTATAACAACATTTTTTAATTTATACCTAAAATAACATTATTTATATTCTATTTTATCCAACATCATGTTATCTTCCAACTAGTATTGACATATAAATATGTAATCTATTAGTACTTAGTCAATATTCATTTATTTTCCTAGCCTCCATATTCACACAATATTTCATTGTACATTCATTTATTTTAATTATTACATTGTTAATTATTTTTCAATGAAATATTTCTATACACATATTTTCTATATTTCACATCTATTTTTACCTTCCAAACCAATATTTATAATTCAGTATTCCATTCAGGGGTGTCATTATTACCTCTTCATCAAATATTAACATAACTAATCCATTTTTGATATCTATCTCTTTTATTGATTTGATATTATATTATATATTTCTGCCTTATTTTTTGATATTCATGAAGAAATATGTTTTTGTGATATCACCTTTACTACCATAATAGAAGAATCATTTCCTAATTCGTATAATATACATTTCATCTTTCTTTTCAATCTTTTTTAGTATACTCCATTTGATAGTGTACATTTATTTATAACCCCAAGAAGACATGTCTTTTTTTATTACTTAATTTTTTTTAATTATGGTATTTTCTTCATATCATAATAATAAATAAGTTGGGTTGGAACATATCAATATTCATTATAGGATTGACCACATTTTTTTGAAAAATCCTATAATATTTCATGTGATACAAATTTATTCTTAATTAAATTGTTTTTCTTTATTTGTGAAATCTTATATGTTATATAAATTTAATTCTTTCCTTAAGATATGATCCCCCTCAAATTAGGCCTTATATAACTTCAATATAACAACCTATTTTTATAGAAGTCATTTTATTTGTTAATGAATTTCAATAGAATCAATATAAGCTAATATATCTCTTACTATTAATCTTGAGATAAGTCTAGACATGTTATTTCCTACTTATTTAGCAATGGGACGCTATATTGTTTGTATAAATTTCGGAAAATTGTTTTATTATTGATCTTTAAATCCATACTTAATGCATTGACTTGTTTACTGATATTTTTAACCATCCATGGTTGTTTATATTATAACATTAATCTTAAACATTTTTGTTAAAATATATTTAGTGAAATAAAATTCAGCAAGGCTTTTGGAGACTTGATTCAATGAGCATATTATAAATGGGTCTCAAGAGATTCTCAATATATTCATTACATATTATTGATTATTTCTACATACACTAATCCTATATAAAATATTAATGGTATAATTTCTCTGTTTGGTTTTTGTAGATGATTCTTCATTGGTGATATTTAGGTTTTCAAACCTCATATCTATCTCAAGACATTTCATGTTAAAAATATAATTTTTTCCCAAAGTGTACCAACCCACTCAAAAAAATTATCATTAATCTTACTCATATGATCCTAATTAAATAGGTTTCTCTCATTTACATAATTTTTTAGTGATTTTATTTTATTTTCTTTTAATTATAGTTGAGTATCTAATAATTTCATAGAGACTTTATGTTATTTTTATAATTAACTAATCAATTATATAAAAACATTATCAAAAATATATTTATAATAAATTTCCCTGTTTAATTATTCATTAGCCGTAGATATTATTTCATTGCAATGTGAGATATATTATTCCTTCAATTTGACATGTTTTTTGGGAGTCTTATACATGATTTTCCCTTTATCTAATGCATCCTCTTATTCATTAGCATCTAATAGTAGCTTCGAATTTTTATCCAAATTCCCTATGATGTAAATAAAATATAAGACACAATTTCAATAGAATCCTGTTTTAGGTAATCCTTGACTTCAGAATAAAATCACTAAGGGGTTCATTAAATTCATCTCTATCACAAATTTTTCTTGTATCATCTGAAGAATAGTATTTAATATATTTTTAGTATATTTAACAATATGAGTAAATTCTGGTAGTGGTGATTCCCCCTTCTATTATTGGGATTTTTTAATCTTCTCAATCTATTTTTTTCTTATAACTTAATGTCATGAAAGAGATATCATTATTTTATGAAAAAAGAATAGAAACTATTGTTTTTTATCTAAGGATCATTAATTTCACAATTAAAAATAATTAAATTATTTTATAAAATATTATATATTGAATGTCATGATCCAATTTGAAGGAACCTTGGAAATGATTCCAATTCAAATTCCCCACAGAATCAGAGAAAACACCGAAAATGGGGTAAGTTAGTTACTAAAAATAGTATTTTATATTTTAAATGTATTTTTATCAATTTTATACAATTTTATGATTGAAACTAGAATTTTAATTCATAAATATATATATTTTCTTATTTAAACTAAAATACACACTTATATGTGAGGATGTCCATTATCTATTGATCATTAAAGTTTTTTACACGTTTTCCCTCTTAAGAAACCTAATCCTTACTATGATTAGAATTTTTAAGTCATAGATTCTCTATTATAATCTTATAATAAATTAAAATGGGTGTGATAGTTATTATTATAAAACCATTATGCATCCCACATTACTTCACTATATGAGAAATGTGATGGTTATTAAAATTTCATCCTACATTCTTCAATCTCTCAACATTTATTAGAAACACCCTCTAACATTTTAAGTATTTATCCTCATAGAACTAGTAGTCATTACCTTACTAGTATCATATATCATTCCTTATTAATATTGAGTTTCTTAATTACTTTTGATGTTAATTTATATTCCATGAAAACAGGTATTAGTTTTATATAATCGTTCAAATATTTTTTACAGACACTTCAATTAGCTTCCCCCACACAAATATCGAGGTTCACAATTTCCCATTGATGGTTGGATATGTTACGTGCACATTGTCCATCCTCAAAAACATATTATTCCTTAATTTTATTCTCATAATAATTCAAAATACTATATCTGCTGGCGTAGAACACATAAGATTCTTCTTCTACAACATCTTCTTCAATACCTAGATGCTATATCTTTTTTAGTATATTATTTGTCTCTCTTTATTCTTACCATAGAGTTATTATCTTCTTCATATAATATAGATAATTCAAGTCTCAAATATCATAAATTATCTCTTCTCTAGATATATATCTTCTCTAGGTCTTATTATAATTCTTGTTGAGAGGCTCCTACAATATACCAGTATGTTCCATTTCAATAATATTTTGATTCAGGTACCCATTTAAAAAAAAATTAATATATTAAATTATACATCATAAATTCAATAAAAATAAACCTCTCATAACAATGATCCTTTTTATACATTCTATATGCTTTACATGGGCGCATCATGCAATTTCCTCAATTGGATCTCTTACAATGAATTTGATAAATAACTTTTCTTTTATGCTTTTATTGCAAATTATTATTTTGGGGAAAATTGTATTCATTATACGACTTAATGAATTATTTAATACGTTATCTTACACAACTATTTACATATAATCACCATTTATACATTATTCAACGTAGTATAAAAATGAAAAAGTAGTTACGGTAGAGGATCTTCTATTGTAGTGAGAGAGCTTCAAAAAATAATATAAACATCATCTTGTATTGTATTCTACATATAGAAAGTCAACCTCATTTTTTCAACTCATTCACTAAGAATTAAAATGGTCTTTTAAAATTTAAACAAGTGATGAGAAATATAAACATTTTAAAATTTAATTCTAGATTTACCAAATCTGGTCATTTTCACATATAAAATTCATTATTTTTCAAGAAATACCCAATAGCATTGATCTCACATTTCTCGTTGTAATGATCATTGTATTAAATAGTTAGATAGAAAAAAATTATGATATTTGAATCAATGGAGAATGGTTTGGGAAACCTCTTCTTCAAATGTCAATTTTGATCATTATTATTCATTTCCAAATATTCTCATTTGAAAATCACTATATTCTTAATTGTTATATCCTAGTTTGACTTCAATTTATCTTATTCATATCATTCTTGAATGATGGATAAATATAGCTTCATGGTTTTTTGAAAATGAAATAATGAATTCCACATTTTCTTATTTTTCATTTCTTTTAGAATTTATAATTCCAGAAAAATCATATTCTGGGCCAATAGAATTCTCCAAATTACTCTCAGGCATGATCATATAGAGACTCTTATCACTCATTTGTAATTGTATATGACTAATTTGAACACTCAATGATTCATATTCATGTACAGGCAACTCATACATATGCCCACATGAATTTTATGTAGAGTCAACTGACTCATAAATTTCTCACATTTTCATGCTGATTTAGAATTAACAACATTTTCTGTTCAATAATTTGATGCTCCAAATTACCAATACATATATGAAAAAGACTCATATGGTGTTATGATAATCTCATATAAGGTCATTATATCCCTCTGATGATTCATATATAATCTCATATGATACATTTACAAAGTGTAAAGACTCATACAAATCCTTCCACATTGGAAAAATCATCATATTATTTCCGTAGTAACATATATGAACTTATTCATATCATGAATATGACTCATATGATGAGAAAAATGACTCCCCCATAGATTCATATTACTCAAAACCTAATCATGACTTCACAATTTTTTATCCATAAACCCAAATTCTAGATTAAAAAATAAATATCATAGAGTCACTCCAAATTATTTTTTGTCTTCTTTAACAACTCCATATCACCGAAGAGAAGATTAAAATAATTCATGATTTATATAAATAATCCAAAACCACATTATAATACTACCACTGTACTTTATAACATGAGAACACTCAGGTCAGTGTATTTTATGTATCTAACCATCATTCAAATTAAATTATTCAAATCAACATTCATAAAACATAATCCATGAGTATTCTTAAATACTTTTGACATACATCAAGATCTCTTTCATAGGGATGAGGTTTCCACTATTTTAGTGGGTGTTAAAAATCTATTTAACTATCATATCTTCATACAACTTCAACAAGGCATATAGATTCATCTGTTGTAATAATATATTATCCACGATGTTAAAAACACTCCCCAATAACATATCATACCTCAATACCACCTAGAATAAACACTCATATTATTTAAGGGGACGAATAGTAAGAAGAATCTTTAACCATTCATATTTACAATGAAAGTATTCTTATTGCATAAATAATATGATAAGAATCTATATATTCATTATTGGGTTCGTAATTCCTCTTTCAACCACCATCAACACCCACATATTGACATTATCATTAACATGATTCACTGACCAAAAATAAAATCAAAATTATAGGCAATTCATAGAGGTAATGATCTATTTGTATCACAAGGCAAGATAAATATAAATCATAGGGTTTTTTTATATATCATATTTGTTGATATGAAATATTACACGATATAATAGAAACCTTGTTTCAGAAAAAAATAGTGTCAAATTATAATGTAAATGTCACATATATTGGAGAATTTGATATTCCCATATGATATAAAACCCCTTACAAAATGTTCTTTCATGGGCATGAGAGATACTCTTAAATAAGGGATAACCCATACACATGATTTCACATTTATGTAGAGGTATAAAAAATTAATGTAAGAGTATCATAAAATACTCTTATGTATGGGTTTCCCCAGATGTATTTTTTTCTACCTCAGTTGTCGTATTGAAACATATGATATTGTTAATATATTAAATTTTGATAAGAACCATTTAATAGTTATTATCATAACCACTGATTAAGATAAAAATTTGGATTAATAATTACTTTATCAATCATATATTACAATTATCTCCAAAAATGAAGAAAATCTATATTTTATCTTAAAATGAATGTATTTTTGAATTTTCGATAAAATATGCCCAATAGGAATTTAATATAATAAAATTCATGCCCAAATTAAATATTAAAAATTTATATTAATATTATTTATTTTCTAAATAATAAAATAATTTTTTTTATTCCTTCTAAATATTTATGTTTATATGATTTTTATGACATTTTGATATTATGCATTCTTCAATTTATGTGATAAATTTATTCTTATAAATTGTTATTATTGGGATTTCCAGATAGGTATGACAAAAAAAGATTTATTTTACATTTACCTTGACCTTATCTCGTAATTTTGTTAAAAAAAGAATTTTTATACATAGTTGATATGTATTAGGTATTAGAGTTTTAATTTATTGGAATATCGCATGAGTAGGTATCCATGGGTAAAGGTACTTTGATTCAAGTGTCACATTAGCCATAAGGATTATTCTTTATTCAAAAAATTTAGTGGCCGACTATTTATGGATCTGGGATTATTCATATGGGGATTATAAATATCATATAATTATAAAAAATTTCATGATATTTTCATTTACCTTACACATATGATAATTTTTTATGTTATTCAAAATCAATGTATTTTCGTTTTCTATGTGTTACAAAAAATTTGGGTTTTTAATGAGTTTTACATTAGTATTGTTTAAAAAAACTAATTTGGTGGATGGAATATGAATTCCAAAAAATAATCATTAAAAATAAATACACATAAAACAATAAAAGATGATATATACAATATTTTTAGTGATGTAACAGTTATTAATTAAAAATTAATGTGATTTATTTTAAATTGGTGAGTATTTTAATGAAAACCCTCAAATACATTGTTTACGATTCCTTCCTCGGTAATAATATGTCATTCCCTCAATCATGTAGCTAGTTAGATTCTTCCAAGATAGGTCTCACAAAGATTATCTCCTATAATAAATGGGATAAATGAAAATTCTTATGGTTTAGGTAACAAATTCCCATTATGTTATTTGGGTTACCCATATCTAGGAAACCATAATTGTTAGTATTATACTGTTGAAAATACGAATTTATATACATATGTGATGGATTTGGGAAAAATATCATTCCACTAAAATTTGAAAGATTCAAATATGATGTTACTGGGATGATTCCCAATGTAAATAAATAATTGTTGAGAGGAACACCAAGTAATACACAATATATAGGGAAATATGTATCATAGATCACAAAATAGATATGACGGGGCCATCATTTTTAGTGAGAGGATATTAATTTAATGTTCTTGATAAAAATATATAAAACATTATATTATCAATAGATTTGATTTTATTATAGATTTTAAGTGAATCATGTTTATAATTTTGGGAACCCTATTTAGAATGACATATAAAGAATTATATTAGAATGTATGGTTGAGAATCATTTTCAAAGAGAATAATTTTGAGTATATGAATTTGAATGTTATAGATATGAAATTATAAAACCAGGAATCATCAATATTATATATCTTATGTTTATCAGAAATTATAAAGAAAATACAATCTAATATATAGAAAATAATTAAATAATGGTAATGTGCATCTATTTTTTTAAATGGAATAGGATTTGTATTATTGGAGGTCAAGAATATATGACTCAATTATACCCGGTCTAATAGTTCTTGAAATAGATGGTTGTTTTTATGTTCCCAATATAAACAATATATTTATTTTTGTATCTTGTTTGAAACAAATGGTATTTTAATTCATTATTAAGAACATGATTATATATATATATATATCTAAATAAAATATTTTATGTCAAAAAGAATATGGTTACGGGTTTTTACATTTTTGATATGATTAATCTTGTCTTTATAAATATGAAAGAGAATATCAAAATTGACTCTAATCCCACTTATATTTATCCATGTATCCCTAGAAATTAAGATGAGAAACCCTTTCAAAAAATATATAGATATGTTTTAATAGAGTCATTAAATTATAATTAAATTTATAATTTATAATTTTTGATATAAGAAAAAAAGATCAAATATACAATTAGTGGAAAATATTACATGGATAGTGTGATATTTGATCTTATACATAGAGATGTATGTCCACAAATGGGCATGAAATAATTTTTAGGATTATTGAGTAACATCCAAAAACAAATCATTAGGATTGATCCAAAATACCTCATGAACAAAAGTGATCATCCATGTACGCTATAGGAAAAAGATTGAAAGTGAGGTTCTAAGGAGAAATATTGGGTGTAATTACCCCAACCCTAGTAGCACTGAGTCTATGGTTATTTTATTAAAATGGAATAGATATAATTTATCACATCACTAATAATCAATCAATTTATTAGACTTTAAGATCTAGATACACACATGGTTCCCTCCTTAAATTGGTAAATAATCATATAGTATCACAAAGAAAAATAAACTTTATCCTTGAAAATTATAAAATTATTTCATCTTCATAACCATTGGATGGAAAAAATTTAAATTGGATATCTAAAATTATCATTAATGGTTACATATAGTTAAAAAGTAAATCTATAATAATTAATAAATAATAAATAATACATAATTAAAATGTAAGTGTAAATTACTGAAAAACAAAATTCATTTAATCAGTAAATTGAGAATGAATATGCATCCATAGATTTATTCATAGTGAAAATCTCATTGATACAAATGATTGAAATAATAATGAAGGAAATGCTTCATTATTGAAATTTATATATCTAGAAAATGAACCACTATATAAATAACTTTCAAAATATGGTTTTGGTCTTCGGGTAGAAACCCATTTGATTCATCTTTGAACTAAACACGATGTGTTTGTCACCAACTATTTTGTCTCATGATACCTATCGATGGATCAAGGGGATATATATTGTCTGAAACCAACCTTCTTTCATGTCTAAATCATTATTATTACATATATATATATACATATTATAAATAAAATGACTTATCTGAATATCCATATTGATTAGATGATACTATTTTATCAATATTTCCCCAGTTAAAATAACATTCAATGTATCAACTAAATGTAAAAATGGTATAAAACATAGTCAAAAAATATAACCCTGAAATAGGAAAGATGGATATTTAATGAAATATTCAGTTATTTATGAACACAAATTAAATTGGTTGTACAGAAAGGTAATATGTTATGAATATGGAATATTTTCCACAGAAATTAATTTGGCAAGAATAACCATTACAACATGTAATAAATTTAATCGTATTCACCATAAAATTAATATCCATCAACTGAAACATTTAATAACATAATGATAAATATATTAATGATATTATATATCAGATGAAAATATACATACAACCCAACTAAGAAATAATCTTCGAATAACGTATATATCACCGAAATAATAAATAAATGAGAAACCACTTACCTTATGTCAAAGAGCATTATGCCCTTGTAATTACATTCATGTATAAACAAATAAGACTAATTAACTACTATATTCATAACCATTTAGAAAAAATTTGATTTATTATAATTTTATGAAGACAACTTATGGCCACTTTTTTGAGTTATAATTTTTAATATCGTTGTCTCAGGAGAATTCTTTCTATGGTTTTATGGTTCATTCTGTTGTGTGTAAATATTCATGTTCTTGTCAAATAGAAGAAAAAAAATCCAAAAATGGAATGGAATAATGATAATATTAATAAATTATTTTAAATGGTCCTCATATATCATTTGGTTATATTTTATGATGATTATTCTTTATACAAAATGTTATTGAAAAATGATTAGTTCATTTTGGGCGGTTTTTGTTCTGCCATCAAAAACAGGTAGGGATTTATATAATATTATCATTATATAATGGTTCCAGAATATTAAATAAGAAGTAATAAATATATAATAAATATTTTTTAATAATCAATTTTTTTATGATTATCCTATAAGTTGGTAATGAAAAATGAAAACATTTTATCCATGATGGTGGGGAATCAACACCTTACGGATAATGTTGTCATTTTTATAATTAAAAAGAGAGGAGAGGAGATTTGAAGAGAAATATTCCATTGAAACAACAAAATGTAGTATATATATATTTTAATAGAGCTTCAATGTCACATTGGATAAGGGTAGGTGATGATGGAATATGAAAAGGATATAAAATAAAATAGAAGGAAGGTTAATTTTACCTCTTGAATATGGTCTCCTCCAGTTCCTCCGTAAGACATCATGGTATGGTTATTTTGTAATACCAGAAGGTCTAATTCATGGTATGAAGTAATGGGGAGGTAATCAGGTAGGATTTAATGAATTTTAATCTCTTATATGTGTTGAGATGAATGGGTGGTTAGGGGTTGTATTTATAAGGATACGAGAGGGGTGTTTTTTATTATTTTGTTTATTTGTTCTTTATTTTGGAAAAAGTCAATCAAAAGTGGTGATTATTGTTTCTATGTATATCAAATTATTCCTATGAGTTATATATAATGGCCACATTAATCATAAATTACTCAATAATGACTCAAAATGTAATTTATTTACTTTTATTCTAAAAAAACATAAATTACTCTATTTCACATTTCCATAAAAATTCAGCTATTTTAGATTAATACCAAAAATTAACTGTTACTATTTTCTGATATAATGATTTCAAAAATGGTCTCATTTTTATGAAGATAAATTTCTAGAAATAGGAAATTTAACTTCCAATTAAAAAAATAATTAATTCAAATAATACTTCTTTTAATATTATAATAGATTTTATTGCACTTTTAAAAATTAATTAAGGTATCATAAAATTTTATTGTAATCAGAAGCCAAAAAAATTTATGACTCAATTATTTTAAAATATATTTTATTTTAATATATTATATTAATTATTATATTGTTAATATATCATATTTTCATTTATGTGATAACTAAATTTTATTTATAGTTTTGTAGTTTTGGTTATTATTCTAATGACCACATTACAATTCATAATTGTCACATTACTATTCCAACATTCATTTTAATATTATGTGAAAATATATTTTAATTTAAATGATTAAATAGTTACAAGATTGTAAATATATCATATTTTCCTTTATGGGATAAAAAATATACTTACATTTTCACATGTTAGGTAATTATTCTAATGCCCACATTACAATTCATAACAGCCATATTACAATTCAATCAATCAAGTCAATTTATAATAGTGTATCATGGTTTCTTTAAGCTTGATGTTACTAGAAATATGGCCTCTAAAATAAATTGAATTGATTTAACATGATAGATACCGTAAAATCATGGTGTGTTAAATTTTTTACTCTTATGAATCCATCCATTAATTGTTTGAGGAATATTTCCTTCTAAATATATATGGGTGGTTTATATTCATAACATCAGGAGGATCCCATTCTTATTCTTCAATTTTATGGTTTCACCAAAGTACTTTTACCAGTATATTCATCTAATTTCTCAACACATTCTCTCAAGATTGAATAATTTCAATTTTCTATTGATAGTAAACAAATCATGTCAAATTTATATTTATTCAGAGGTGAGTATATTTGTTGGGATGGTAATGTACTTCTTTTACAAGATAAGTAGAACAAATCAAGATATTTTGAGAAACCTGATGTAATTTATAATCAGTAAGATAAAAATAAAATTATTTCTATAATTCCAAATCATCAAATATTCCTTGGTATTAGTTTTTTTTATTACCAAACCATATGACACCCTTCAATAGAGACACTTCCAGAAAGATATGATCTCCCACGTAAAATTCCAAGCCCATTCTCTGATTTGATAGCATAATTTATTTTCCTAGTTTGAGATCCATACATATAATCCTAAATATTTTTTTTCTTTTTCGTTGTTTCATCAATAAGTTCTAGTACTATTAATTTACTTTCATAATCATTATCCCAAAATGTCAGAGTAAAAAATTTATATCCATTTAATGCTTCATATGGAAACATTTGAATACTATAATAGAGAATATTTTTGTAGTAAAACTCTAAAAAAGGTAAATTCAGATATGAAATACCTTTTAAGTCATGTGATTATGATCTCAACATGTATTTTAATTTTTTAATATTCATTTCATACAATAAATCGATTTGAGGGTGATAAGAAGTACTCAAATGAAGCACGGTATCCAAAACCTTCTAAAGAATCATGCAGGATTTTGACGTGAAAAGGGTGTCATGATCATAAAAATTCAAATAGGTGCACCATGAATTCTTAAAACACCATCAAAATAGTTTCTTTGAAGGTTCTAAAGAGGTAAATATTCTACTATATCTTGAAAATAATCCAATTTTTTAAGACGATCAACAATATCCCATATCACATTATTCCTTCACTATGTCCATGGTAGTCCTATGAAAAAGTCCATTGTATTGACATCCCACTTCCACATTGGAATAGGTACAGGATTTATGACATTTCTAGGATAATATCTCTCAGCCCTAACTATTTAACATATTAGGAATATTGAAATATAGTCATCAATTTTCCACATAATATTATACAACCCAAATGTTCGTTTAGATTATCTATAAATCGTGGTATTATCATGGTCTATAGATATATTTGAGCTATTATATTAATATAATAGATCCCTTTATATCTTAGCTGTTGATCAAACAGATAAAATCTATCCAAATTTCAGATTTCCTTTCACATATATAAACTCTGTTGATCATCCATCCCAAACAACATCAATTTTCTATTGAAAATTTTCAGCATTAGATTGAGAGTTTTTTATCTCTCCCAATAAAGATTATTTCTCAATCATTTTACAAAAGGAACAATTTCACCATATTTAAAAATTACCATGTCCATATTTTCCAAATCCATGAAAATTGTATCTCTATCAATCTTCATATTGGACAAAAATCCATGATCATTCTTACTCGAGGAATCAGCTACCTTGTTTTCATTAACTGGGAGGTACTGTATTGGGAAAATATAATCTTAGAGCAAAAAGTTCCATCATCTTTACCTCATGTTCAATTAGTTTTCTATACAAATGTAATTATAAATCTTATTATCTATATATATCATACATATTTCACCATATAGGTACTATATTTATATCATCAGAGTAAATGGTACAGGTTTTAACTCAATATCAGGATTTGGAAAATTTCATTCATGACTCTCCAACTACTTTTATGAATATTCAATGAATTTTTCATAAATACACAACCCAATAATTTCATTGATGCATCATTTAATGTTAAAAAACATCATTTTTGGATTGTATAATAAAAATTATAGATTTTACTAATAATCTATTAATTTGATCAGGAAATTATTCATATTATTTTTTCATACACACTAAACCCTTTATGTGTGATCTTGGTTAATGGTTTACCCATGCATGAAAAATTATTAACAAAACACTGATAGTAACATATTAAACAAAAAAACCTATGTTACATGGCTACGTTCTTTGGTTCATGTAATTATTGGATTTCCATTGCCTTTATTGGATAAAATATGATTCCATTATTAGAGATAATGAAGCTTGAAAAAAATATTCTAAATATAGAATTAACACTTTCTAAATATACAATATAACTCTTTCCTCCATAAAGGCTCAAAAATATTCAAAAAATTATTGTAATGATCTTCATGTTTATTATAATATACCATAATATCATCAAATGATACAACAACATAATCACCAATATGTTTCATAAATGTTTTTATTATATAATTATAAATTGAGGGTGCATTATAAATTTTAAATGGAATTATAGTAAATATGTATCTTCCATAACACATTTGAAATTCTATCTTCAAAATATCATCCTTCTCTACTCACAATTGATGATACCCAAAATGATGTTCAATCTTCGAAAAGTATTGATCTCTGGAAAGTTGATCAAATAAGCCCTCACTGTGAGGTAGAAGATACTTATGCTTTATTTTAATAACATTTATTTCTCTATAGTTAATTCACAACCACAAGGATCAATATTTATTTTTAAATTAGTGAACAAGGGATCATAATGGAGAAACACAAAAGAGTAAATAAATACCATATTTCTCAACTCCTCTATTTATTTCTTCAGCTTCACAATGTAACGACCCGGGATTTTGAATAATATTTTATTTTCGTAACTTGTGAGTTATTTTATTTTGTACTAAAAGAATGATCTCCTTTTTTAATAAAGACAATATAGTATAAATTTGACCATCAGGATTTGATTGTTATATAACCATCGGTTAATATGACCATCAATAATTTTTTATGTTATAGTTATAGTTAAAATATAAGTAATAATGTATAATTATTGCATAAAGAAGAGTCGAAGGCCTCATCTTGTAGACTCAGGCTGTACAAAGACCATTCGTCAGAGGTTGAGAAGGATTTTGGATCACTACACTCTGCAACAGACCAAGCCCAATCCGAGCTTCAACAAGTTATTCTTGAATGTAATCGCCTTTGGGAGAAGTCCAAGATGATAGAAATAAGAACTCAGGAAATGTTTTCTGAGAATCCCCAATATTAAAAAACAATTACACACATTACACTTAGGTCATATATAGGTTTTACAAGGATCTATGTAACAAGGCCTTAGTTTCTTTGTGTAATCATTTTATATAAATAATATTGTTATTTAATATTAAGGTTATTTTTAGGAATTAAAAATTTTAAAATAAAAATAGGACGAATTCATAGAAGTTTCATATTATTGATGAAAATTGAAATAAAGAGTATTTTATTATAATTTTTATACATTAAATAATTAATATTGTGAAATTATTTTCAAAAAATAGACATATACAATTATGATCAGTAAGAAATTTTGATTCTGATAAGATCAACATATTTTTTGGTGATTTAATTGTAAATTATGAATAATACTATTACATTTAAGAATAGTAATATGACCAATGGAATAGAAACCTGAATTAATTAACTATAAATACAATTTAGGCATATTCAATAGTAATATAAAATAAAAGGATAAGTAAATAACATTTTGAGAAATAATTTGATAAGTATTAGTATTTTTGGGATAAATAGTGATGTTATATAAAAATTAAATATCCCATATTTATAAAAATAATTTCAAAAAAATAGTTCAATTTTAATTCAGAACATTGATATTTGGATAGGGGTCATTTCTGAGATTTTTATAAAATATTTTGTATTTGCGTGAATAGTAAAAACACCATTATTTTTGTTTTCGGTGTGTTTTATAAAATCATAATGATGTAATATGTAATTAAAAATTATTTCCTACTCCTTTGGATTTAAATATTATATGAGGTGTCCTATAGGGAAAATAAAATTGGAAAATACCATGGAAAATTCCATGGTTTTTCAATTACCACTAAGAAGATGTGTGTGGGAAATTAATAAAATATTCCCTCACATTTGTTATAAATACAAACCCATTCCTTCATTCAATTAATTCCAAATTACTCCATAGAAAATATCTATTATTTTAACCTCCCAATGAGTACTCCCAAGGATCCATAATCCCTCCTAGTCCCATCCTTCATGTTTTTTATGTTACTCTTCAATGAATGGGATCCTTTGACCTTCTTATTTTAGTGAAGAATTATTTTATGTTATGTCCTTTAGTTTCTATTTTATTATTATTATATATGTTATTATATATTCTTATTTATTTATATTTTATTATAAATTTAGGATATACCCTTTTCTCTGTCATCAAATAATTTTTTGAATTATTGAGTGATGTTGTTATATGTATAAATTTTCATAAGGGAATTCTTAATGTCTATTTTTTCAATTAATGTTTTCTTCTATGTCATGTGTATTTAATGATTACATACCACATTCATATTTCAATTTTATTTTGTCCCACTAAATTATTCTGATTTTTTACAAATGATTTACATGTTTCCCCTCTCTTTTTAGTGTTTTCTAAAACGAGGTTTCTTTGTTGTTATGATCCAGATTGTTCGTCTCCAGATCTCTATGTATTTTTAAAGAAATTATCATATTATATTATGTGAATAACCAAAAAAATGTTATTTCCTATGGTATTTATAAATACATAAAAATTATATATTTTACTCTATAATTTAAATATATAAAACCCCCATTCCTATTCTGTGGGTTATTAATTATATAATGATCATGTTTTAAGCTGTTTCTAAAACATTATGATTTTGATATAGACTCCATCTATTTTATTCTATATGGGTTATTTATGAATTTTGTTATTATGATCAACCAATATCAAATGAATAAAAGACATATTAACCATGAACCATTATAGTTCACCAATACACTACTTAATGAAATTAATTTCTATAGATAACAAGTTTTACTATATCTTGGTAAATAAAATTGGTAATTTTTATGACACCATAGGGATGGACCTTGTTTATATGATTATGAATGTCTAAATTAAACTTTTTATGAAAAATATTCAATTTATGATTCATATTTTTTTTTATGATATTCCTCCCTTTCCATTTCTTATGTCTTTATCTATTTCATCAAGTTCTTATTTGTATCACAAGACAACTGATTCCATTATTTATCCCAATTGGGCATAATTCTCACACTTTACATTGATTTATGTCCCTACCTTATGATATATAGTATATTTAAATAGGAATAACATTTCTAGAATACATTCATGAGTATTTAATGATTATTTTACATTTGCATGTATTATTTTCCTTTTTTCAAATACACTAGACATTAAATATCCTCTGTTTGAAAAATGTAATGAAATGTTTTGTAATAAGAAGGTGGGATACAATAGTTGGTATTAAAGAATAGTTTAGTAATTTTTGGAAATTAGTCTATGAAAATATAAGGAAGATCCCTTTATAAAATATTGAATATAGTAAACCATCATGAAATATTGATTAAATATTAAATGGTTTCTGAATGAATTGATCTCTAACTTGATAAAAACATGTGGATGTGGATCTGGAATAGATTTCTCATGTGGTAAAACCTGAAAAAACAAAATTTTCAAGACTCAAATAGGAAATAGTGCATGAAAATGATCCTTGATGCACTATTTATTTGACATTCCTAGGGTATATGATTGGTTAATCACAAGCATTTTATGATCATTAGGGATTATTTATATAGAAATGTAATTATTGTTAAAGAATAATATGTTTAAGCATTAAGTATTAAGACAAAAAATGGTTTATAATTAAAATAATCAAAAATTAAATAAGCATCCAACTATGATTTTATTCATTTAGAAAATGGTGGGAAATAGGATGAACAATACAAATGGTGACAATAAAAGACCATGTGCGGACGACCCTCTGATTTATCCCATAATGGAAACATTTAAGAGAATGATGAATAAAATGACTCAATTTAATGGAAATAACATGAATCATGTTGTGGGGCTTATTTCATCGTAAAGGGAAAAACATTCTATTGAGTCATTTATGCATACACATCCACTAAAATTTAGGGGATAAATCAACCCATTTATTAGTAAACAATGGAAGTTGGATCCCATGTCCTTATAAAACAATAATTTTTATGTATATTAATATTTAGGAATAAGATATTAATTTAATGTTTAAGGGACTCTTTTACTGATAGTGTACTTGACAAGAAATAACATTTTTCTAAGAAATCATATGTTTCACAAAACATTGTGTTATACTGAAAAATAATATAACAATATTATAATTTTAAATGGTGGATAACCCCTACCCGTTGTATTAGAGGTAATGAATAGAAATAAATAATTATGATTAAAAAAATTAAAATGTTTTTACATTTATCAAATAAAATTTAAAGGCTTAAAATGAGAATGAATTACATTTTAAGCATAGAATACTCTAATAGTTTTAAAAGATCGTTTTACTACCTTTTGATGGAGAAACATTTTTAATTCTAATTTTAATCACTATTATACGATCTATTTGACAAAATAAAAAAAATTAGAACAGGGACATCAAAATTTAAATTGGATATTTTTTTTGTAATTTGATGATAATGTTTATTATTTTAATGAATAGTTAGAGATACATTATTTTAATTCAAAACTGCATTTTCATCAAACTAATTTATAAATTTATATTATAAATTTAATATCATTTAAATTTTAATTGGAATATTTTTTAAATTTTATTTCTATTATGGTAATTTTAATTAATTTCACATTGTAATTAGTCATAAACACATGTCAATCTTTTGATATATTTTACTTCATAAAATCACTTTTTTCGGGTTTTTACTATGGGAATTAATTTTAAATTAATTTCATCCAATAATGTATTTTGAATTAAAAAACATGGATTCCATATTTGTAATCATAATGTACAAATTTTGTAAATAGGCACATTTTTTTGGAAATTATTTATAGAAAATTTGGTAATAATTTTAATTTACTATAGTTAAAGTGTAAATCAAGTAAATATGGGTAAAAATAATATTATAATAATATAAAACCACATTAAAACATCTCCAAATCCTATTGGATGTGATATTTTCAACCATTGGAATCCTAGTGTCGAATTTTGTCTCCCATAGACCCACATGGGTGTGATAATGACTTGATTCAATATTTAATTTAATGTAATTAGAATAATAAAATAAACATGTATCTTTTACTAAACCAATTTTAATATGGGTTTCTATAACATTTAATTTTTAGAATAAATATTCATTAGAAAGATAGTTTTTTTAAATAATCTAGTAATTTTATTTTTATTTTTTAGAGATTAAATACATAATATTATTGAGGACACAATAAAGATGTTTTTATAACCTTATTAATGAAACATTCAACTAAATTATCTTATATATATGAAAATTAATATATTATTATTATTATTATGCCATAAAACATTATTTTTGATGATGTTAACATATGATCTTTATGTTAACATCATTGTATTGATGGAATTATGTATTTATGAATTTTAAAAAAATCAATTACTATCTAGTGTAAAAAATTGTATAAATGAGTTTTTTAAAAAAATTCAACATTATTATATGATATATTACTCATAAATATATATTTTTCGGCCAAATAACTTATATAAAATTTAAAATATCAATAATTATCCACTATTTGTTTTCCTGGCATTGTATTGTAACTATAGTAACCATATATAGTGAAAATACAAGATGAGATGGTAAGATTTAATGTTTTTAACTAATGGATAAATAAAATAGATGGGGGATATTTTATGAACTAAACATGTCTAAAACCAATTTAATGTGAGTATTTATACGTATTGGAATCTTATCAACAAAATATATTACTTTGGAACTATTATAACTCGAAAATAATTTTATAATAAAACAATATTTCAAGACTTTTGTGAAGTTCCTCTCCCTCATCTTACAAAATTACACCACCTATACTAACTTACTTACAAATATCAATTCTTTTTTCAATACTAGATTCTTTTGAAATAATCTCCCAACAACCCTCACTTCATCCTAAAATGAGTACCTTTCAAATAATGCAATTGAAGAACTTCATTTGGCATAAATCAAAAGGAGTTACTCATTTTAGAGGTAGTGTCTTCTCTAAAGTTCATTTACATTATCTTCCTTCTCCACTCCATAATATCTTTTTATTATTAAATTACATAAAAAATAATATCCTCAATATATTATGATTTTTTTATTATATGTATTCAAACTATACTTATACACACCACCATCTAATTGTTACGAACATATTGTTTCTGTGTATGGAAAACTTCTGTCTCGCGAAACGATAATTGTTCAATTTTCCCCTAACACATCCCGTGGTGGACATTATAATTTAACATTATATTTATATGATATATATTATATTTTTATTATCTATATGATTATGTATTTTTTTACTTACATTACACCTTTATGGTTTCAATAATGTGTAAATATGAAAATTTTATTTGAGAAATGCAGACTACAACCCACTCAAAGTGATAAGACACAATCATGGATTAAATGGTATATTTAAAGGATTTAGTTAATGAATTTATTTAACATATATAATAAATATATTATACTGTTATTATAATATACCTATTAATTGTTTAGTTTTAATTCTTTTAATAAGACATATAAATGAATGTATTCATCATGCATACGTACGACCTACAGTATCCATGAACGGTGCATTTCATTTATTATCATAAAATGTAATGGACTACTATATATACAATCATATACCAAATATATATGATATTCAAATCATGTATAATATTCTGGATATGATGTAATTTTGACAATGTTGACAATTTACATCAAATTAGTTCATTTTCGACTCATGTACCAAACATCGTCATAACAACCCATATGAACATAAATAATTATGTAGTTTTTATAACATGGTAACAATTGATATTAAATGAAGAATAAACCTAAAATATTATTTGAAGAATGATTAAATTAACCAATTATTATTTTTTTTAAATATAAATAATGAATGATATAAGTTAGACTTAATGTTAGGGTCTTTATCTCAATCTCCATTCATTGAGGAATATTTTCGTTTATACACGATCAAATTTTATACAGTGTATAATCAACCACATTGAAATTTAAATTCATTCTACTGGTTTAAAAATGTAATTTTATTTATGAAGTGTTTTACAAAATGAAAAACGGAATGTTTTTTTGATGTACGTCTTGACAAAGGCCTTTCCACCGCTGCGAGAATTATTTGATATTAGGATTCCATGACAAACCGTAATATTTTTAATGGAAAATAAACACCATATACCCTTTAAACATATTTTGGTGTTGAGAATGGATTTTCAGACGGAATTTTTTATAACAATATCTTGAAATGATGTTTTTTTATTGCATTATGGATATTTTATTTTTCCATAATTCTTGATCTTGTTTTATTATTATGTTCTGGTTCTAGGGAATTGTGTATGTATATGGGTGGTTATATAGAAAACCGAGGGTGGGTGAACCCATGATAGCTGTCCAAGGCAATGGGAAACATGACAGAGGTAGACGATAATTTTTATCATTAGATATTAAGGGAATATATTGTGGTGAGTATTCCAAACATAACCATTATGGTCACTCCATTTGTGTCTATGAAATCTACAATGTTAGTATGTTATGAATGCCAACCATTACCATTATAATTTATTTTTTCTAAGAGTTATTCATAAGACTTGTGATTTCATGAGGTTTTTTAATATATTATGATTTATGAGTACAAAGTATGATTTCATTGATTTGTATTTATTCCTAGACTATTTTTTCCATCCTTATTATATATCCTATATTTTGCTTTTTTATGCTGATGCCATGTTTTTTTAAAAAAAATTCCTAGGTTATATGGAAGGGTAAGTGTAATAAATAATTCATTATGAATTATATCATGGATTTTTTTTAATTTTTTTTATGTATTTTTATTATTTTAAAATTATATTGGGTATATTAGATTATTTTACATTGTTATATTTGAGATGTAATGTAATAGTTACGACATAATTCCCCAAAATCTAATCTTGAAAAGATCCTCAATGTGAATTTTTGAATTAAATCATGATTTTGTAATGTTTATGGCTGGACCCTTATAGTGTGTATCATAGGATTCTTTATATAAATATAGGAGTTACATATTTTATAAATGATTATACATAAATTATTTTTACATTATGGTAAGATTCAAATGATATATAACTGGAAGATTACGATGTTTCCTTGTATAATATATGTTTTGGTTAGAATGGTTTTCCATAGGGGAAACATGCTAGCTATGATGGGATGACATCAATAAGAAAAAACATACCGAATCAGCTACCATAAATTGTCATAATTGGAAATAAACATTTTTTTGTAGTGATGGAATAGTTGAATCAGGATATAAATTGTGCTGGTATCCATGCACAAGATCAGCCAGATCAACAACAGAGGAACAATTTAGTAGTTGTTCATTTCATGATGAAACATCCCCAATCATTCATAGGATCATATGGCCATGTGATATTTAAAAGGATTATTAAATCACTATAAAAATTTTCTGATGTTAGGGGTTGATTATAACATCAATAGAATAGTATTTTTATTTACCATTGTGATGGTGGATCTGACCAGTGGTGGTCCATTGTTAGAAATATGAGGGTTAGAGAGGATATTGATGCTATTGATTGGGATTCATTCAACGATATGTTCCTTGTGAAAATTTTCCAATGGTGGTTTGACATAATATGGAAAAAAAATTATTTTAATTGAGATAGGAGGATAACTCAGTCAATGCATATGATAGAAAAATTACTTAACTGGAATGGTATGCTACAAATTTATGACCAGATCATTAGTGTTAAATCAATCATTTTTACTCAGGATTATAGAAAAATAATTTGAGGCCATTAGTGTCTTGTGAGTTCAAATGTTATGAAAAACATATTTGATTTGTGGAGAATGTGAAAATGTATTTTTCTGACGATCAGGTGTTCTTTGAAAAATAACAAAAAAAAGAGTTCTAGGAGGTATATAAAAAGGAATAACTTTTCAAAAAATTATAATGGTATGAAACATATATGTTAACCGTTTTTGAATATTTTGGTACAAATCACAATGGGGAATGCCTTTTGAATTCTAGTATCTGCTTATGTTATGGTACAATGAGAGATAAGTTTCATAATTCCATTGAAAAAGATCAGGGTAGTGGTAAGACAAAAATTTATTTACAGTTAGTAAAATGAATTAAGTGTAATGAAATGTGTCATTACGAAAATGGGTTTCTGATGAAGAACTAAAATGATGAAAAGAAACTGGTATACAAGTAGAATCTGGTGGTGAAATCCTTTTCATCTACCTAAGTAGATATTGGTCTATCCAATTATGTTTTATTTGGTACAATGATTGTTTACTCAGATAATTCTAATGTGTTTTTTAATAATGGGTCTACACATTCTTTCATTTCAGAGAATTTTTCCATTAAATTTGGAATTCCATCCCAAGATATGAATCCTGAACATGAGGTAAAAAAACCTCAAGGAAATGATAAGAAAAAAAATTATAAAAACCTTACTAACTTTGAGTGTAGGAAAAAATCTTCCTAAATACCATATTATAATTCCTCTAGTTTAGATTGATGTTATTTGGGGTATTGATTGGCTTCATGTTTGTCATACTATGATTAACTAAAGAGATAATGAGAATTATTTGAAGAATAAATTTCATAATTTCATAAATTTATGAACAATTTATTTTGATAACATTTCATGAATCTAGAAAACAAGTAAAAGATGGAAATGAATGTTACCTAGGTGTTATTGTTGAAAAAAAGGAATTTTTCAGATTAATGATGTGCCAGTGGTAAATTAGTATCTTGATCTTTTTTCAGAGGTGTATCCTAATATAAAACATGATCATGAAATTGAATTTAATGTTGACTTGGTTCTTAATTTGAATCCAATTTCAAAACCCCCTTATCAAATGGACCAAAATGAACTTTTAGAGTTGAAGAATGAAATTTCAGGTTCTATTAGATAATGGTTTCATTTGACCTAAAACATAACCATGGGGTTCTCTTGTTATTTTTTTTAAAAAATAATGACTTTTAAATGAGGCGTTGTATTGATCATAGAGCCACGAATAACATCACTATTAAGAACAAGTATCATTTGCCACATATCGATGATTGTTTTGATCAGATCATGGGAGAATAGTATTTTTCGAAGATTGTATTTAGGTTAAGGTATCATCAGTTAAAATTAAAAGAAGTAGACATTCCAAATATTGGGTGTCATACTAGATATGGATATTAGGAGTTTGTAGTTATGCCTTCTGTGTTAACCAATGCAACAATTGTATTAATGGATCTTATAAATAAAATATTTCAAGAGTTCAGGGATAAATTTTTTGTTGTGTTTATTGATGATATTTTGGTATATTTTAAAAATAATGAGGATCATGAATGTTATATAATGGTTTTCGTTAATAGCATAAAAACAAAAGAAAATTTAATGGAATTTTAGCAATTGTGAATTTTGTTTACATCAAATTTCATTCCACGGTCTCATTATTTCTAAATATGCCATAATAGTTGTTCCATCTCAAACAAAAGTTATTGCAGAATGCCGAATACCCACTAATTTAACGAGATTCATAGTTTTAATGGATTTATATGTAATTATAGAAGGATTATTGAAAATTAGGAATTCTTTTCTAGCACAATGAATATGTTTACATGAAAAGGTTTTATGTTAATATCGAAAATATAATGTGGTGACTATTTTCATTTATTTAAATGAATATTGTTGAATGGTATTATTTTCGAACTGTCGCAAAAAAAGGTAATTTTTTTTGACTATAGTCATTCTTCGTTGAATGGAATTGAATGTGTCCAAATGGAGAATGAAAGGGAAATTTAAAATTATTCACGCCATATGAAAAATATTGAGACATGGTGATGTCATCTATTCTCCCTAACATGTAGTCTGGTTAGGGTTTCCCTCGGTGTCACGGTGTTGGTCCAAGAGGCGAGTTCAGATGCTAAGACCTGGGGATTCTGTTTTGGGTCGTTTCGTCTGTAGGTGCAGGGAGGATCTGGCTTTTGGGTTCGGTGATTAAGGTGGCGATAGGCTCTCCTTCTCTGGATTTTGGAGTGGCGGTTTGTTCGGGTGGCCCCCAAAATCGTGTTTAGTTTTCATCGTTTGGTTTGATTTCAGTTTTCAAAAATGATTTTGTGATGTTCTTGGTGGTGTGCGGTGGCATTTCGGTTGAGTTATGGTTCCATTTCCCGTGATCGGTCGGGGTGAAATCGTCATCGTTCCTTGTTGATGATTTTTGCATTTCTATTGATTCGGTGATGATTTTTGGATTCTTTGATGTTGTTGTGGAGTTGTGTGGATTGCGGGTCAGGCGACAGTGGTGTGAACACTGGTGTTCGATGTTCACTGGTGTGTTGTATTTGTGTTTGAGATTGTTAATCGCTTGTTGTTGTTCTCTTCGGATGGGGACAACAACGTCCTGATGTTTGGTGGTCGTCAAGAGTGAAGGTGATGTATCCTTCAACGACGATGGTGAAGATGTAGATCTTCAGAGATTCGGTTTATGAGGATAAGTCAAAAACCACATGGTCTTTGTTTCAAGGTTGGTCGTGGCTTGAGGCAGCGTAGAAATCGAGAGGACCCGTGCTTCGAGGTAGTCGGTTCGTGGCTCAAGGTGCGCAGTTGATTTTTTTTGAAGGTTTGAATATTGAAACTGAGATGTGGTGGGTTTTGAATGTGTGATGGTATGGATCTTTGTATGTTTACCACTTTCGAAATAGTAGATTTTATAAAATACCAAAAAAATTGCTAAAAAAAAATATTGTCCATGTTACGTGTGGAATGAGATCATTTGGTTTTTTTTCATGAATATTGTATTGGATGGTCAACGTGTGGAGAATTATTCTATTTTGATTCATGTTTTAGTACAATCACCTCTAGAAGATAGAATAAAGAAAGCACAGAAGGAAGAGATTGAGTTGTAGAAAAATGTAGAATTGGATCAGAATTGTAAATTTCTTGAATTTAACCATGTTAAAGACTTTTTTTTGTGGTTTGGAATGATATTATGTGTGCCTATTGATTCACAGTTGAAGAAGGAGATGTTATGTGAAGATCACAGTTCATTGTTCTTTTTTACCCCGTACATACTATGATGTTTAGAAATTATAGGGAGTATTACTAGTGGGATGGAATTAAAAGAGATATTACAGACTTTACCCTGAGATGTTGAATATTTAAATTGTTTATGGCATAGAGGAAGCTACCAATAAGGATGATACAACCATCCCCAGTGACATAGTAGAAATGAGAAATTGTTTCCCTGGATTTCATAGTGGGATTACCAAAGACTTGTTTAGGTAATAATGAAATCTGGGTTATAGTTGATCGATTGACTAATTATGTTCATTTTCATTATATTCGAGATAAACTATTCCTATTTCAAAATTCAAGATTGTATATTAATGAGATACTCAGGTATCATGGAGATCCCCTCTCGATTGTATCTGATCAAAATCCAAGTTTCTCATTGTCATTTAGTAGGGCCTTCAGAAGTCCTTGGGAATTGAATTAAATATTAAGACATCTTTTCATCCACAATCAAATGGGCAGTCAGAACAAACAATTGTGATATTGGAAGATATGCTATGTTCTTGATAAATTGATTACCATTGAATTTGGGACCAACATCATTCTTTTGATGAGATTTCTTATAATTATAGTTTTCATTCAGTATATATATTGCACCAGTGGAAAAATTATATGGAAAGCAGTGACAAACTACATCGTTTGAGGATGAAGTAGGTGAACAAAAGTTAATGGGAACAAAATTGGTATAATATATTTTTGAAAATGTTAACTTCATTTAGATGAAAATGAGGAGAACTCCGAGCATGGAGAAAAGTTATGCAGATAACCAAAGAAAGAATCATGGTTTTGAGGTAGGGGATCATATATTTCTAAATGTTTCACCATGGAAATTTGTGATGTATATTCCTAAGAAGGCAAATTTGAGTCTGGGGTTCATTAGACTCTATTAATCTTGGATAATGATGGATAAGATTCCTATAGGGTGGATTTACCTCCTATTCTATCTTAGGTACATAATGTTTTTCATGCTTCAATGTTGAGAAAGTATATTCTGAATTCATCCCATGTTTTGAGTCCCCAGGTAGTTCAGTTGGAAGAGAACATATTATATGAGGAATGGCCAGTATAGATTTTTGAACATAGAGAGCATGTGTTGCAGAAAATGTTAATTAATCTTGTAATGTTTTTGTTGAAAACCTACATGGTTGAGTAGGCAACATGAGAATATTAAAATTCTATGAGGGATAAATACCCCAACTTATTTCATAAGTAAATAAAACTGCTGGGATGCAACTTTTGAAAGGTGGGAATGATGTAGGATTTGAGGTATTTATAAATTATTAATTTTGCTGTCTATTAATCTTTATGGATAAGACATTAATTTTATGTTAATGTGAATCTTTTTCCAATAGAGTACTCGACAAGAAACAACAGGTTTCTCAAGAATCTAATGTTGAACAAAACATTGAGTTATATGGAAAATCAATATAATAGTATTATTATTTCTAATGGTAGTTACTGCCGAGTCATTGGATTTGTGGGGAAGAACAGAAATAAAAAAATTATTATTAAAAAAGTTTGTTAATGGTTTTTACATTTATCTAATTAATTTTAGTGTCTTAAAATTACAATGCATCCAACATTAAGCATATAATAATCTAATATTTTTAAAAGGTCCTTATACCATATATTGATGGTGAACCGTTTTTAATTCTAGTTCCTATAACATTTATATGTAAGTTTTGAAAAAATATACTTCTTCTATAAACGTAGGAAAAAAATTTACTTTCAATAAATATTTGGTAGTTTTCTGAAAATGTTTATTATTAATGAATAGTAAAAAATACCGCATTTTATGTCAAAACGGAATTTTCAACTAATTTATATATGCAGTACATTTTTTCATTTAATTGGTTTTAAAATGTAAATGGGTTGTATTTTTATCATTTAATACAATTATTGTCATTGTATATAATCTCAAATTTTAATTGGACATAAACACATGTCAATCTTTTGATATATTTTACTTCTTATAAACATGTTTTCCTATTTTGACAACGAGAAATAATTTTAAATTAATTTCTTCCTATTCTGTGTTTTGAATTTGAAAAATGGATTCCAAATTTGGAATCAGAATATCATTTTTTTAAATTTTTATCTTTTATTTTTTGACATTATGAATAGTTACAACATTAATTATTTTTATTTACCATGGATAAAGGGTAAATCGTGTAAATAAGTTTAAATATATAATATTATAATAATGTTATTTACCCTAAAACATGTCCTAATCCTATTGGATGAAGTATTCCTAACCATTAGAATCCATAGGTCGATTTTGGGTCCCCTTGGAGCCACGTGTGTGTGATAATGATATGCTATATGGATTAATTTAATGTAATGAGAATTATAACATACATATGTATCTTTTACTATACTAATAATAAAATGGATATATATAACTGATATTATTGATTATAAATATTAATTATAAATCTAAATTTTTTCCAACATCATTGTTTTTTATTTATAATTATTTAATATAAAATAAATACATATAGATTTCACCCAATGATGATGCATTGATTACGTTATTATCAAAAAAATTCAAATAAATGATATTATAAATATAAAAAAATGTAATTTGATTATTTTTATTCCATACATAAATCTTCTGGAGGATATTGACATATTAGATTTAATATTAAATCTTTGGATCAATGGAATCTTGTTGTTATGACTTCAATAAAAATCAAATTCTAATTAGTGTTATAATAGACATAAATTAGTTATTAAAACAAATACTATTTTATTAAATTATATAATAATCATAAAGATATTTTATTCCAAGAAATGAATTATATAATGTTAATTATTTTATTAATGATCGAATTTTTGTTCTCTTAGTATTATATAGTAAATATAATAACCATATTTTTAGAAAATACAAGAAGACATGGAAATAGTTTTTGTTTTTAACTAAGTGTTGATGATAAATGATATGGTTAATTTGATGAGATAAACATGTCTAAATTTTTTATAAGAGGTTTAAGACCCAATATAATGTTATCCTATAAATATATTACTTTTTAAATATTACAATTAAAAAATAATTTAATAATAACATAATATTTCTACATATTTCTAAATTTCCCTTCCCCACTCTTATAAAATGCCACCATATCTACCAAGCTACATACACCTCTATAGCCTTTGAGTTCTTCCTAAATCTACTAAAAAAATCATCCAACATCCCTCCCTTCCTCGTAGAAGACATACATTTGGTTCACTTCAAATCAATAAAACCTTTTAGCACAAATCAATGGAGTTAACCATTTTAGAGGTAGTGCCTTCTATAAAGTTCCTTTCCATTATTTTCCCTCTCAACTCCAAATGCAATTATTATTATTTTATTACATAACAACACCAGTAACCTAAAAATACAAGTATGTTCTTATGATATGTATTCTAACTACCCATACACACACCTCCATCTAGCATACACATACATATTGTGTGTGTACGACAAACTACTGCATTAGAAGAGAATAATTGTTGAATTTTCCACAACCACCTGTCATGGGGGAAATTATAATTGAAATTTATTTATATATGATATATATTAAATTTTTATTATATATTTTTTTATTTTTTTATTTACATCAAACAATTATTCATTCCATAATACGAAAATACGATAATTTCACATGAGGAAGTGCGGACTACCGCCCCCTCCATGTGAAATGACATGTTCATTCCTTATACTGAACAAATAAAGGGTTTTGTTAAAGAAATAATTTAACATATATAATACAGATATTATAATGGTATTGTAATATTCCATTTTAGGTTTAACTTTTCGTTCATTTAAATTGACAAAGAACTGAATGTAGTGTTCATGCGTATGTACAGCCTACCGTCTCCATGAACGATGAATTTATTTTCACATCTCCAAATGTTGTAGAATATTATAAATACATATATTTACTATATATCTATGATTCTTAAATCATTTAAAATATTCTAGAGATTATGTAATTTTGAGCACAATGACAATATACATCGAACATGTTCATTTTCGACTCATGTACCGAACATCGAGCAAACGACTGATATTTAGATAAATAAATATGTAATTTTTATAACATGGTAATAATTTCTATAAAATGAATAATAAACATGAAAAAATATCTCAATAAAGTATAAAATAAACATTAATCTTGAATATAATGAACGATAATGACAAGTCAGACTCCATGTAAGAGAGTTTGTCTCAAAATACTTTTATTGATGCATATTTTGGTTTCTACACAATATTATTTTATAAATATTATAATAAACCCCATTGAATTTTTATTTCATTCAATGGTTTTCAAAAGGGAATATTTATTTAGTAATAGTTTTAATAAATGAAAAATGGAATGTGTCTTTTTAACATATGAGATTACAACGACCTTTCTACCGTCACGAGCACTATTTGATATTTGGATTCCATAACATGACATATTGTTTTTAAAAGGAAAATAAATACCATATACACTTTTAATGAATTTTGTTATTGAAAATGTCTTTTTATAATGGATTTATGATATTAATACCATATAATGATTTATTATAATTTCAATGTGGAAATGTTAATTTCCATTTAAGCTTGTTCATGTGTTATGATTTTGTTATGGTTTTCGGCAATTGATTGTTAATAAGAATGGATTATTGATAAAGGGAGGGAGTGTGAGCATGTGATTTATCTCCAATTAATTGGGAACATGATGGTGGTAAACGATAATGTTTTCTAAAGAGATTTAAAAAATATAATGTGATGGGTATTCATAATGTAACCATTATAGTTAATCTTTATGTGTCTATAAAAGATATAATGTATATATGTTATGGATTCCCCAAATTATCTTTATTATTTATGAATTCTATGAGTTATTAAAAAATATCATGATTTGTTGATGTATGTTAAAGATCTTATTGTTTACGTGTTAAAAGTATGATTTTAATGTATTCATAGACTAATGTTTATATTCCTTATTATGTATCCATTACTGAGCATTTTATTCTCATCCTATGTTTTTTAAATTATTTTCAAAGGGTATATGGATGGGTGAGAGAAAGTAATAAAAAAGATGATTTATATCAAGAAAATAATTTCATATTTTATATAGGTAGATTTATTACTGTGAAAAATATTGGATAGATTAGAAATGACTACTAGGTTATGTTTGAGATGTAATGTAATAGTTAGGACCTAATTTTCTAAAACTATAAAACTAAAAATATCATCAATGGGAATTCTTCAATTAACTATTCATTATGTAATGTCTAGGGATGAGGGATTATAGCGTGTAACCTCTATCGAGATGATATTTTTTTGATATTTAGTTTGGAACAAGAAAATGTCACCATAGATGTTTATCGATGATAGGGAGTGGATGATTAGTGGTGGGAACTGATTAAAAACATGAGCCCTTGTGTGGAGGTTGATGATTTTGTGTGGGAAGAGTTCAGAGATATATTCTTCAATATGTATTTCTCTCATTCTATGTAAACAAAAATATTATGGATTTCCTCATCCTAAAGTAGAAGGAGAATGAATCTGTTGGAAGATATGAGATGATAATAACAAGACTTCCCCATTACACCTCAATCATTTTCAAAGATCCTAATGGGAATGTTGATAAGTAATTAGGTGGACTAAGCCCTCATGTATAGAATAATCTAGGAAACCAATACTAAAATAGCTATGAGGATATCATTTAGAGTGCAATGAATGTTGAACTAGTGTTTGGGGAGGCATAGTTGTCTCATAAATCCAATGATGAGAAGATATAAATGGAGAAATGCATAGGTATGAGATTTAATTAGGAAATTGGTGGAATGAAAGTGAAACATCCCATGTGTAATAATTGTGGGAAGAATAATTCAGGGAACTATATTTTTAGAAGAGTGAATCACTACAAGTGTGGAAGAGATGGCCATATCTCTTGGAATTTTCAAAGTGAGGTGATGCCACAACTTCCAATGCTAAAGGGAGAGGAATGATGGTGCATTCCCTGCTTGAACAACAATTGTTAAAGTGTGGATAGCATTGTAACTTTTCTAATCCCTGTCCTGATCTGAGGTTAGTGGAGGGGAATCATCATCCTCCTACAAAATTCCAAGGGGAAAATATTCTTCTTCTTCTATCACAATAGCTAATAATGAATCCTCAAGTGTTGTGGTGACAGTTAAAACTGGTGTTCTCTCCAATCTATCACGTATAATGTTTTATTCTATTTCTATGCATTATTTTATATCCTCCATGTTTTAAAATCAATAAGAATCAACCCCAATATTTTTAAAAGTAATGTTATTATTCAATACTCTTAAATAGATTATCCAAGAATCGATAGTATTTTTAATATGTATTATGTATTTTAGTGAGCACAGTTTTTTTGAAAATTGATTACTTATTCCCGTGATGAAATTTGACATTATAATGGGGATGGAATCACTCTCAATGTAAAATGATAAGATAAAATGCAGTAGAAAGGAAATATTAGTAGTGTTGAATGGGAAACGTACAATTATATCAAACAGAGAGAATTAGGGACCTCGTATTTGTCTAAAAGAACTTATTATTGCTTACAATATAGAGGAGATGAGTGAATAAGAAGAACTATATCAGATTATAAAGATAAAACAATTCCCCATCATCTCGCTATACATTGATGTATTTTCGATGGAGTTACCCAGAACACCCCCGTAAAGACAACTAGGGTTCTCCATTGAACTCATACTAGGATCTTGTCTGATATCAAGGACCATGTATAGGATGGAAAATGTGGAGCTATAGGAATTAAAGAAATAACAGCATGATCTTTTAGAGATGGGGTTTATCTGACCGAGTGTGTCTGCATGGTGATAACGTATTTTATTTGTAAAGAAGAAGGATGGATCAATGTGGTTATGAGGTGAATTTATATTAGTGAAGAGGAAGACAGTGAAGAACACATACTATTTCCAACAGTTGATGACTTATTTGTCTGACTTCAAAGGGCTCAATTCTTATATAGGATTGATCTTCAGTAAAGTTATCATAAATTGAGGGTGATGAAAGAATATATTCTGAAAACTACCTTATGGTCAAGATATGGGCATGAGGAAATTTTTGTTATTATCTTGGGCATAACTAATTAAATTTCTATTTTCATGGATTTGATAATAAATTCTTTAAGGACTACGTTGATAGCTTTGTGGTAGTTTTTATTGATGATATTCTGTTATATTATAAATATTCATGAGGAGTATGAGAATCATCTAGGAGTTATTATTCAACCACTATAGAAGGATATGATATTTGGAAAGCTCAAATTTTTTTAATTTTGGTTACAACATGTATCATTCTTGAGGATCTTTTTCTCCAATGAAGGAATCACAGTTTACACTACAAATAAAATGGGTGTAGTGGAGTGGCCTCGTCTTTCAAAAATAACTATGATTCATAGTTTCCATGGATTGGTGATGTATTATAGGAGGTTTCGAAAGATAATTCATGATGTTTTAATCTATGTTACATGTTAACTCGAAAAGGGTTCAATTTTATCTAGAAAAATGAGTGTGAAGAAAGATTTCAATAGATGCAGAAGATATTCATTACTGCAACTGTGTTAAAACTTCCCTCAAGTGGAGAAGGATATTTTATTTTTAGTGATTCATCTTTGAAATGTATTGGGTGCATCTTCATTCAAAATGATAAGGGGATTGCTTATGCATATCGACTGTTGAATACAACTGAGACGAACTTCCATATGCATGATCTTGAGCTGGATACGGTTGATTTATCTTTGATTATATGGAAGGAATGTCTTAATGGTACGATATGTGATATATACGCTCGATATAAATTTTTGATGTGTATTTTTACACAAAAGTAATTGAACATGACACGGAGGATATGGTTGGACCTTCATAAATACTATGATGGTTCAATTCAATTTCACACGGGAAGAGAAAACAAAATCAGTGATGCATTATGTAAGAAATGCCCAATTGTTTTATCCATGATGAGGATTCAAAGGGAACCCCTGATCTGTGACCTAGTGAAAAAGGAAATAGAAATTATAATGGAAGGTACATTATCACCCCTTTCCCAAATTATTTCTCATCTTTCATTACTAGAGAAGATTATGAAGCCTCCGGAAGAAGATCCATTATTACATAAGACTATTGAGGTTGTAAAGGATGGGAAGTTTCATGAGTTCAATATTAATCAAGTATGTGTGTTGAATATTTTAACAATACAATATTATACATTTGTTCCAGAAACAAAAAAGGAGATGATGGATAAGGCTCATAGCTCTACATTCACTATATATCATGGAAGCATGAAAATACATAAAGACCTATGTGATCATTTTTGGTTGGATAATACATCATGTTACATTGTTTAATACACTAATAGGTTCATGGAATGTTAGTAAGTGAAGTAAGAGTGACAGATTCCTAATGAGGTATTATAATGACTACCCATACCAGCATGGAAGTGGGACAATATCACTGTTAACATTGTCACTGGTCTCCTGGGATATTTCTAATTTAAAACTGTGATATTCTTTATGATGGAATGTCTCACCAAGACTACCCATTTTATCCTTATTTGGGAATATTTCTCTCTTGATAAACTTTCAATGATTTTTGTCAATGAAGTGGTAAGGCTGCATGGAGTTCCACATTCTATTGTATCTGATTGTGATCCATCATTAATATTAAAATTATGGGCAAGTAGTCAACATTCACTATGTACCAAAATGAATTTCAGTATGGCCTGTCACACCTAATATACTGGAAAATATGAAAGGACTATTTAGACACTCAAGGACATGGTGTGAACACGATCAATGGAATTTTATGGTGGTTGCGATCAACATCTCCCATTAGTTGAGTTATCATACAAAAATAGGTTCCACATGGGAATTCAGATATCACCTTATGATTCTTTATATGAGAAGATATGTAGATCTCATACTTTTTGGGATATACCATGCGATAGAATTATTATTGTGCCTGAACATGTACAAGATATGACAATGAAGGTTTATTCCATTCAACAACACAGTAAGCCTTCTCAGAGTCCAAAAAATATCTATATCGACATCCATCGATGGGACAATGAGTTTGTTGTATGAACAAAATTATTTCTTTAAATTTCAATAGGGAATAGAGTCATGAGGTTTGGGATGAATGGAATGCTAATCCCTAGATATATTGGCCCTTATGAAATCCATAATCACATAAGAGTGGTGGCTAATTGACATGTACTTCATCCAAAACTAGATAAAGTTCATGATGTCTTCCATGTATTCCACTTGAGTATGTTCACACCTGACCTTTCACATGTACTAAATACATAGGTGGCACAACAATAATATGGACTATTTTATGTGGTGTGGCCAGAGGGGATCGTGGAACATAGAAACAGGGTTCTACGAAACATGACTACACACCTTGTTAAAATGGTTTGGCGGTACCCCAAATATGAAGAAGCCACATGGGAAGTAGATGAGTTTATGAGGGATAAATACCCCCAAACATTCCATTATATGGTTATGAGATGAATGTTTGAAGATGAAATTTCATAGGGGGGAAGAATGTTAAGACCCAAACTGTTGAATAATATTTTATATCCAGAATTTATGTGTTATTTTATTTTTCACAAAACAGAACAATATCCTTTTTTAATGAAGTTAGTATAATTGAAATGTTACAATTGGATTTTGACCATTATATAGTTATTGCACAATATGACCAATAATAATTTTAATCATTATAATTGTAGTTTAAAATTGTAATATTAAGGGATAATTAATGCAGAAATAAGAGTCAATGGCCTATTCCAGTACACTGGGGTTGTACAAATCCCATCTTCTGGATATTGGGAGGAGGGTATCCTCACTATGATTTTTCTCGACCACTGCCAAGATGAGATTCAACATGTAAAGAATGAACTTAATCACCTTCATGAGTAGTTCAAGATGATAAAATTACCACTCAAGAAATGTTGTCTAAGGCATCCAAATATATTATCACCATACCACACCATACTCTTAGGTACTATGCAGCTATTATAAGGGGATATGTGAAAATACCTTAGTTACGTTGTGTATAACTATTTTGTAATTAAAAATTTTCTTTATTTTTATGGTAAATTTTTTGAATTTCATATTTCAAAATAAATATAGGCTGAATTATTAGTAGTTTCATATTATTGATGAATATTGAAAAAATTGTTTATTTAATTTTTTTTATTCTTTAGAAAATTAATATTGTGAAATGAGGTTCAATAAATGGACATATATAATTGTGATCAGTAAGAAATTTATAGTTTGATATGATTAACATAATTTTTAGTGAATATCAATTTATGAATATTAATATTAAGCTCATCAATAGTAATATGTCCTATGGAATATTAACCTCTATTAATTATGTAAAAATATAATTTATGCACATTTAATGGTAATATGATATAAAAGCATAAGTAAATAAATGTTACAAAAATTATTATTTATGTATTAGTAATTTTTCTGGAAAATAGGGATTTTAAATAAAAATTAAATATCATATATGTGGAAAATTATATATATAAAATCATGTTATTTTTTTAATTTATAACATTGATATTAGGTTAAGGATAATTTATGAGATTTTTATTAAATTTTTTGTTTTTCGGTGAATATTAAAAATATAGTTCTTTAGTTTTCGGTGGGTTTTATGAAATAATTCTTATTTAATATGTAATTTAAAATTTTGGTCAAGTATATTGGATAAAATTATTTAATGACATCTCCCATGATTCCAAATTTGTTGTCAAATACTATGAGCAAGCCCATGGTTTTTCAAATACAACTAATGAGGTGTCCCTTGAAATTAATAAAATATTCTCACCCTTTTTCTATATATACAATCCTATTCCATCATTAAGTTCACTCTAAATTCCTCCTCATCAATGATATGGTGTTTTTACCTCCCAAAAAGTCCTGCCAAGGTTTTCACAGTCACCTAAGGTCCCAACCATTTAGTTTTTGAAGTAACTCTTCAAGGTAAGGGATTCCTTCACCCTCCTCTTTTAGTCAGGACATCTATTATTTTATGTCTTTTAGTTTCCATTTTTGTGTTATGTTATTATATATCGTTATTGACATAAATTTTATTAAAAAATTATTATTATCCCTTTTAGCTGTCATAAAATCATTTTTAATGTTTTAAGTGACGTCGTTAGGCTGCTGAATTTTTAAAAAGGAATTCTCAATGTCTTTTTTTCATGAATATTCTCTTCTCAGTGGTATGTCTTTAATGTTTCAAAACCATGTTTGTATTTAAATTTATTTTTTCCCAATACTATTTTATGATTATTTTATTAATTGTTTACACATATACCTTCTCTATCTAATGTTTTTTAAAACCATGTTGCAATTCTATTTTGTTGTAGAATTTCCGTCACAAAATATCTCTCATTTTCTCAATATATTCACTTATTTTATTTATGTAGATAGAAAATACCTATTTTATTTCATGGGTTACTAATCAAGAAATAAATTTTTTTATTATCGAAATGTCATACCAAAATGTAACATCCAAGGTAAACAAATAATATAAATTTTTCATATTTATTGCATTTTGTGAATTTAATATTAATTTTATTTCAAAGGGGATTATATGTTTGATGCATACCCGATATACAAAAATAGTTTTCATTGAAATCTTATGTTTCACATAATGTTGAGTTATACTATAAAATATAAATATAATAATATTATTTTTAACGGATGTTAACGCCTAGCTTTTGTATTGGCATGAATGAATAAATTTAACCATATTAAGATTAAATATGTTTCTTAATATTTTAACATTTAACCAATAAATTTTAAATGCTTAAAATGTGAATGATTCCAATATTAATCATAAAACACTCTAATATTCTTTTAAATGTCGTTTTATCGCCTTTCTCACAAAATAGAATTCTTCTTTAGAATTGATACATCAATATTTACTTTGGTTGAAATTTTGGAATTTTCCTGATAATGTTCCTTTTTTAATTAATAGTGAAAAATACAATATTTTATTTGAAAATGCCATTTAATCAAATTTATTTATATGGATAGAATTTATTTTGAAATGTTATTAATGTGTTATTAGATTATATTTTTACCATTTAATAAATTTCTGGTCATTGAAAGTAATTTTACTTTGAAATTGGACATAAAAATTGTCAGTCTTTTGATAGTTATTATTTCATAAAAACATGTTTTTTTGTTTTCACAGTGGAAATTAATTTTAAATTAATTAATGAAAAATATATTTTTTGAATTTGGTAAAATATAAATCATTTCTACATTTAGAATATGAAATATAGCGTATGCTAAATTTTGGATATTTCTCTAAATACCTTCAATTTTTTATGAATAGTGAAAACCCTGAATTGTAGTAAAAACCCATATTTTTAATTTAAATAAAATTTTAACACTATTGTAAATTATATTTCAAAAATCCTACATACTTTTTTGTTATTATTATGTAAAATTTGGTCCAATAAAATGATTTTTTTGGTGAATAGTAACTTTTGACTTTAATTTACCGCAGTTAAAGGTAAATAGGGAAATTCAATGTAAAAATAATATTATAATAATATAAAATTACCTTAACACTATTACTAACCGTATTGTATGAGTAATTTCCTAGAAAAAAAATCCTTGTGTAAGACCATTGGCAATTGAAATACACTTGTGTATGATAATTTCATTAATAAGTTTTTATTTAATGTACAAATAACAATATCATAGACATGTATTATTTTGCTAAAACAATTTTTTTGTTGGGTTATGTAATTGAAATATTTTTCAATAAATATTCATTATAAATATAAAACTATTTCATACATAATGGTATTTTATTTATAATTTTTATACATCAAATCAAATATTTTATTTACGACACAATAATGATGCAGTATTTATCTCATTAATGAATGGTTTCAGTAAATAAGATTATAAAGACTAATTAAATATCAATAACATGTCCATTTATTATTGAGTGATTTTATTTCTAAAAATAATCATCTTATCTTCGACTTTAATAAATTTTGGACCTTTTGAAACCAAAAATCATTATATAATAAAATGATATTTTCAATATTCCCTAAAGAGAACCTCCTCCCTCATATAAAAAGTCACCACCCATAACCCATTACTCACACATCTCAAGCCCCTTTTCTCATCAAAACTCTAAAAAATAAGCTTTCAAGATCTCTATCTACCACAAATATTTCTTCCCTTAGGAAGAAGGCCCTTAAATGAAGCATTTTGGTTCAAATCGAAAGGAGTTACCTGATTTAAAGGTAACAACTTCTCTAATGTTCATTTCATTTATTTTAATTCTCCAACCCCTTAAAAACTATTTATTTCTATCCAATATAATAACACCAATATCTTAAATATAGTAGGATTTTTTTATGAGAAGTATTCTTACTACAGTTACGCACACCTCCATTTAATGGATAAAAATCATACTATTTCGGTGGACGGTGAACTACTGCCTCACAAAACAATGATTGTTCAAAATTCTCTGATCACCACTTATGGTGGTCATTATTAAGGAAATTTATTTAAATGTGATATAAATTTTTATTTATATTGTCTCTATACTTTTTTATTCTTCATTTATATCATACCTTTAGGTTTTCAGTAATGCGTAAATATGATAATTTCATTTGAGGATGTGCGGAATACCATCCCATCAAAGTGATATGACATGTTCATTCCATATGGGGAACATATAAAAGATGGAGTTACCGAAATTATAAATTATATTATTCAGGAATTATAATATACCTATGTATAATTAATTTTTCATTCCATTAAAATACAAAATATAAATAAAAGTAGCGTTATGAGTACGTATGGGTTGCTGTCTCCATCAACGGTGCATTTCATTTCATATCTACAAAAGATATGTACTTTTAAAAATACATATATATATTTGATATATATGATATATATGATATCTAAATCATTACCATTATTCTGTAGAGAGTTTATGTATGAGCACATGAACAACATGTAATTATAAGATGTTCATTTTTGATAGTATTACTAAAAATCGACCAAACTACCTTGATTAACATAAATTATTGCATAATGTTTATAACATGGTAATAAGTTATATAAAAGTAACAATAAAGTTGAAAAAGGTTATTAATAATGTATACGTTATCTTTAGTTTATTATTCGGGAGATTAAATAATGAACGGGTCAAGTTAGACATGAGGTAAGGGGTTTCTTATCTCAATTTTAATTCTGTGAGATTTCCATTTTTCACCAATTATTTATTTCATGTGGTTTATTTTGTATTTCCATTTGATATATATTATCAAGATTATATTAATATCTATTTTATAATGTGATTCATTTGGTGTTTATTATATTATGGTTATACGATTCGATTGATTGCAATGTGGTAAGAGGTTTTCATGTAACTTTTTATTCCTATGAGATTTATGCTGCTTGTTGCGACTATTTCCTTTATGGTGGTGTATGTACTTCCAATGATTGTATTATTCATGTAAAAGAACATAATTTATGGGTATTTACATATTCATTTTATGATCCTTCTTTAACGAGGGGATTGTTTCTTAAGTTACCAAATCAGTAAGGGAACTTTTTAACCGAAATTAAATTCCTTGGGTTAGTCTTCTGATTTTTTATTATGTAATTCATTGATTTTGTGTGGAAATATTATTTATTTTTTATGTTTAAATTTTCACTCCCCTTTGTGGTATATACTTCTGATACACATAATCACTCCATTTATAAATTCTCAAGTCGTTGATTCAATCTTGATAAGAGTATTTTTAACTCAATTTCAATTTATTGAGTTAAACATCGCAGTCATTTGTTTTGTCCTAAAAAGAACATGTGTGAATGTCCTATAATTTATTTACTATAAATATCAAATCATAAAGAGTTTATGTATATTTTTCACACATTATTATGTAATTTATTTATCCTTAATCTAAGGATACAGTTTTTATAAGGGATTTCACCACAATTTACATTCCATTGAGACTTCATAGTTTTTATGCACCAATTCACTCTTATATGGTGTATGTACTATCCTTTGGAATATTGTATCATGAATACATTATTTCTCATAATATAATAATGTTATGATTAATTATTATACCTCAATTATTTATACTCATGCATCTCTCATTTTGATAATATCTATTAAACTAAAATATCATTTTAAATAGATTAATGATTTATTCTAATAAATATATCTCATTAATGTCCATGTTTTCCAAATAATTTTTGAAAATTATTTATATTGAAATTAATGTTTTCAAATGATAATTCATTTAAAAGTTTCAATGTTATATGGGACACATTGATTGAAAAATATCTTTATTAACTATTATCAATGGTTTTTAAAATGGTTTGTTAAAAAATTGATTATATTAATATCTTCAAATAATATATTGTGATATAAATGTGGAAATTTTATCATTCCTTTATTTTTGTTTTAAGTGTTATGAATACATTATGGATAGTCTGCATTGTTTACGTATATGGGTTGTTCTGTGATAAACCTAGGGAGGGTGAGGCCGAGAGATCACTCCAATGCATTGGGTAACATGATGGAGGTAAACATTAATGTTTCTTCTAAGAGATTTAAGTAATATACTAGGATGTGTATTCAAAATGTACCTCCCTATATAGATTTGAATTCTACAATGTATGTTTGATATAGATTCCATAAGTTTCCTTTTTTGAATTATGATTTTTGTGTATTATTCAAAAATCTTATGATTTATTGATGTATGTTATGATTGAAAAGTTTGGTTTCATTGATTTTTATTTATTGATGGGTTAATTTTTCCATTCCTTATTTCTTAACACTTATTTAAATTTTTATCCTCATAAATTTTTTTGAAATGTTTTTCATGGGACAGGAAGATGAATAGGGTCAAGGATGGGATCATGGAAAAGTTATACTGTCTAAAACATTGAACTAGAAATGACTCTTTTTTAAGTGATTTTATTTTTTGAAAAAATGGAAACACAATATATGTGTCTAGATTTTTATTTTTTGAGATTTAATGTATTAGTTGTGGCCTAACACACTAAAACTATATCCTGAAAAGATCCTCAAATTGAATTATTAATTTAATTCAAGATTATATAATATTTTAATATTGGGTCCTTAAAGATGGTATCTGAGGTCAGTTTAGAAAACATTAGAGGATAGGGTGATATTTAAGAATATGTGGAATAACCATAATGGTTATCATATTAGAAAGATCCATTGTTATTTTAGATAATTTGAATGAGTTTAAGATAACATGAATAAGTCTATCTTTGTATTTACCCTAATCATAAAATATTATATTATGATTTTACAGAAATACTCCAACTGAGAATTTTTGTTTTAGTAAATAGATAGATATAACAGGAAACAAAGTAACATTGTTTGCGAGGAAAACATTGACGCTTTTCTAAATGACCAACTGAATGAAATTGTAGTAGCAATTAGAACCCTTGTGGTTATTTTCACTCTACTATCTGGAGTCATGAATTACCACATAAACCATGGTGATTTTTATAAGTCATCATATATGCGAGAACTAATCCCTATGGATGTTCAGGTAATAATCATAAAGGTAAGTATGTTCAAAAACCTATGTGTCAAGGATGTTGAAATAAACACCTAGGAAAATGCTTCAATGTGATGGAAAGATGCAATAGATGTGGGAATGAAGGTCATAAATCAAGAACCAACCATGGAAAAAGGAAACATCTAGTTGACTCTAAAAAATGGAAATATTTTATTTCTGAGGGATCAATTGAATGTTATAAATGTGGTGTGCATGGTAATTAAACAAAAAGATGTCCTACGAAGAAGTTTCAGGAATTGGATCACCAGGATCATATAAATATATGTTTACCAATACCGAATTCTATTCCGATTGAGGATGACGAATGTAAAAAAGACCAACGAAAGTTATGAAATATTTCTTAATATATGCTTTGATATTATTGAATCTTATTATATGATTCATGATTTTGTTTGTAGGATATAAGTATTTCAGAATAAGTCAGTAAATAATGGTTAATGGACCGCGAAGAATGTTTAATGAGAAAGAAGTCAACATATAAGGGATTAATGAGTTACAATAGATTTTAAGATGATGAAATACATAAAAGTATTAAGACTCCTTTGATGAGGGGATTACATTGGAAGACTTTTTATTGTATGTGTAACCATGATGTTTGATATATTAAAATGTTATTCATGGTATAATTATATTTTCATTTACTGAGTAATGGTGGAATTTTATTTTGGATTAATCTATGTTTTGATTATGGACATATGGAGATTTGGCTTATTTATGGAAATGATAAAACTATCATATTGAATATGTAATTTTGTTAATAACACTTCAGTATGAGACATTAAGAGTAGTTTATTTTATTTGGAGATAAATGTAAAAATTTACTGTAGAACACTATATGATTAAATCTATAATAGTTTTGGGTTACAATCTCAGTTTGTGTTACATAGAAAAATTTTAAGGACACATTTTTATTGAATGGTTTTTGCAGATAATTGGGTATTCTTTGTCAAAAATTGGGGGATTAAGAGTAGTATTTTATTTTTAGAAAGTATTATTATTTTTTGGGGATTATTTGATCTTTTACTAAATGTTTTTTCTGTGTATATTTAAACATATGGCAAATAAATATATTATCTTTTGTAGATTATCTGACACTATAGAAGTTTATTCTAGTTCTTTAAATGTGACCTAGTCAGTTTGAATTCTAATCGTCTGGAGAAAATATGAGTTTGTTGTATAAATTTAGTAATGTACGAAATTCCACATGACATGTAAGTATGATTTCTTAGGTTTTAATTTATTCTCATAAATAAATTTCTCAAAATTATGAAAAGTAACTTAAAACATAATCATTTTCCGTTAACATTTCCTACTGGGAATCAATGAACATTTAACCCATCTCATGTTTGTTATTTTTTGGGGGTTAACATTCTCTTAATCATGTTTTCTACCACTCTTAATCAAACCCTGATTGTTTTTTTCTGTTCCATATCCAGGTTTTCCTACATGGATTAATAATATGGGATATCTCAGGTGACCTTTTTAATTCTATTTCCACCAATTAAAGTTATATTTTTATTGACAGTTTTTCTGATGTGGTACTTTCAATGATGTTTCCAATCCACATTTAAAAATCGTGAGGACGCAATTCCAAAAATGGGGGAAGGATATGACATCCCACGTAAATAAAAAATATTACATTTTCATATTTTTTAAAAACATGTCAATTAAATATTAATTTTATTTAAAGGGGATTCTCTATTGGATGGAATACCCAATACACAACAAAAGTATTCATTGAAAACTCTCATTGCACACAGTATTGAGTTATACTGAAAAAATATTAAAATATTATAATTATTTTAAATGGTATTTAAGGCATAACCATTGTATGGGAGTGAATGAAAAAACTAACCATATTATGATTAAATATGTTTCATAAATGTTTTTTCATTTACCCACTAAATTTTAGAGGCTTAATATTATAATGAATCCATTATAAGCTTGAAACACTATAATATTATTTAAATGGTCATTTTACCGACTTTTGATAGTGATCCCTTTTTAAATCTAGTTTTTTCACTTTTATATGTTATATATAAAATAATATAATTTTTATAGAATTAGTACATCAATATTTACATTGGATGAAATTTTCTTATTTTTCTGAAAATGTTCTTTTTCTAATGAATTGTGAAATATTGTATTTTAATTCAAATCACTCAATTAATATAATTTATTTATATAGTTAGATGGTCTTTTTAAATTGTTTTGAAGTGTATTTTGAATATATTTGTACCATTTAATTTAATTTTGGTAATATGAATAAATTTCACTTTGATATTGGACATAAACAAGTGTAAATTATTTGATAGTAATTATTTCTTAAAAATGCACTTTTTGTTCTGACAGAAAATATTTATATTAAATAAATTAATTCCAATTCTATGATTTGAATTTGTTATAATAGAAACCTTTTTTGAATTCGGAATATCAAATATATCTTGGGATTAAATATTGTTATTTTTCTAAAAACTGTTAATTTTTTACGAATAGTGAAAACAAGGAGTAGTAGTTAAAAACCGAAATTTTCATTTAAATAAAATTTTACAGCTTTTTTGAATTTAATTTCCAAAAACTGACGTACATGGTTGTTATCTGTTAATAAAATTTCAATAACGAAGATGAAAATATTTTTTGGTGAATTGTATCTTTTGACTTTTATTTAACGCGTTTAAAGATAAATATGTAATTCAAGGTAAAAGTAATATTATAATAAAATAATATTACCCTAAACATTTTCTATCAATTTTTTATGAGTAATTGAAAACCAATACAATCCTTGGGTTAGAAATTTTGGCCTTTTAATTCCATTTGGTTAAGATAATGACAATAATAACTTTTTTTATAATGTAAAAATAAAAATTTCATAAACACGTGTTGTTTTGTTACAACAATTTTTATGTGGGATTATATAATTGATATATTTGACTATAAATATTTAATATAATTATAAAAAAATTCCTACATCATGTTTTTTATTTTTTATTTTTATACATCAAATAAATAAAATAATTTATGCGACAATAATGATGCAGTTTTTACCTCATTAATGAATGATTTAATTAAATTAGATTATAAAGATTTAAACAATATCCAAAATTTGTACAATTATTATTGAATGATTTTATTTCATACCAAAGTCATATTATCGTATAATTTAATAAGAATTGTACCTCTATAAACCTAAAATAATTATATAATAAGCTAATATTTTCAATCTTTCCAAAAAGGCCCCTCCTCCCCCTTATAAAAAGACCTCCTCTCCTACACATTACTCACACCACTCAAGCCCCTTGGATCATCCAAACTCTACTTGAATCATCTAAAAATTATTTATTTCCATATTTTATTAATACACATGTATCATAAATAAACTATAATGTTGTTATGAGAAGTATTTTGACTCTACTCACGCAGACATCCATCTATTGCATAAATTACATATTGTTTCTCTGGACGACGTTGTACTCCCTAACAAAACGACGATAGTTCAATCTTCTCACATCACATCTTATGGTGGTCATTAAGAAGGAAATTATTTTAAATGTTATATATATTATATTTATATTTTCTCTATTGTAATGTATTTTTCCTTTATATCAAACCATACGGTTTCCATAATAGGTAAATACTATAATTTCATTTCACGATGTGTAGACTACCGCCACCTCAAAGTGATATAACTCGTTCACGCAATATGTGGAACTTATATAGTATGTAGTTACATAATTTATATATAATATTATATTTTAATTATAATATAAATATGTATAATTATGTTTTAATTCCATTAAAATACGATATAGAAATTAAATTAGTGTCCATGAGTACGTACCGCTTATCGTCTCCATGAAAGGTGCATTTCGTCTATTAGATCCAAATGTTGTGTACTGTTATAAATTCATATATATACTGGATATATATTATATAAATGACATATAAATCATGAATTCCAATCTAGTGAAAATTTAATTTTGAACACATGAACAACATGTAATTATAAGAAGTTCATTTTTGACTCAAGTAACAAATATCGACCAAACGACAATTATTAAGTTAAAATAACTCCATAACATTTATACTATGGTAATAAGTTATATAAAAGGATTAATAAACTTTATAATGGTTCTTTAAAAAGTATATAATTAAATTTAGATTATTATTTAGTGGACTAATGAATAAACTGGTCTAGTCAAACATGAGGTAAAGGGTTTCTTATCACACTTTTAATTCCGTGAGATTTCCATTTTTTGACAACTTATTTATTGCATGGGGATTATTGTGTATTTATTTTTGATATATATTATGATAATTATATTTATATTCATGGAATTATGATATTAATTTGGTTGTTATTAACTTTTTGTCATACGACTCGATTGATCACAATGTTGTAAGGGGGTTTCATCTCAGTTTTTATTCTTGTGAGAGTAATGCTATATTTGCAACTATTTCTATTTTATGGTGTATGTACTGCCCCCGATTGAATTATTTGTGTAATATAATTTAATTTATGGGTATTTACTTCTTTATTTTATAATCCTTTATCATGTGTTGTATGTTTTTTATTTTACCAAATCGGTAGGGGACCTTTTTATCCAAATTTTCAATCCTTGGGTTAATCTTCTTACTCTTAATTATGCCATTCTATGATTATGTGTGGAATCATTGTTTGTTTATCTATTTTGTCATTTTCACTCCACTTTATGTTTATATACTTTTCATAAAAATATTCAATCCATTGATAAATTCTAAAGTAATCGATGTGAAGTTGATAAGAGTAATTTTAACTCAATTTTCATTCATTGAGTTAAACATCCAAGTCATTGTTTTTGTCTTAAAAATATCATGTGTGAATTTCCCCTAACTGATTTACAATAAATATCCAATCATATTTAGTTTATTTATATTTTTTTTCACATTATGGTGTATTTTATTTGTCCTTATTCTATGGATACAGTGTTTATAAGGGATTTTGTCGAAATTTGCATTCCATTGTGACTTTATTGTTGTTATGCACAAATTCACTCGAATATGGTGTATATATTTCCCTTTGGCATATTATATCATGAATATATTTATTTTAATGTTATTATAAAGTTATAATTAAATTTTATTACTTGATTATTTGTATTAAAACATCTCTCAATTTGTTAAAAACTCTTTACCTATAATATCATTTTAAATGTTTTAATGATTTATTATTCAAAATATTTATATTCATTGTCCATAATTTAAAAATGGTTTGTATGATTTATTTATATGGACATTAATGTTTTCAAATGATAATTCATTTAAATTTTTAAAAGTGGTATGGGAAACATTGATTCAAATAATTTTTTATTAAATGTTTTAAATGGTTTTTGAAAATATTTTGATAAAGAATTAATTATATCAATATATTGAAATAATATATTGTGATAGAAATGTGTAAATTTTATCTTTCTATTATTCATTTTTTTGTTAGGACTACAATATGGTTCTTTGACATTGTTTACATATACAGGTTGTTCTGTGATAAACATAAGGTGGGTGAGCCCGAGATAGCTCTCGAATTTATTGGGTAACATGATGAAGGTAAACATTAATGTTTATCCAAAGAGATTTAGGGAATAAACTCTCACGAGTATTCCAAATGTAACTACCTACGTAGCTATGAAAGCTACAATGTTTTTTTGATATGGATGCCACAGGTTACCTTTTTTATTTCTGATTTCTATGTGTTATTAATAAATGTTATGATTTCATGAGATATGTTATGATTGAAAAGTATAGTTTCAATGATTTGTATTTATTGATGGGGTAATGTTTCCATCACTTATTTTACAACCCTTAATGAGTATTTTATGATCATATAATGTTTTGAAGTGTTTTTTCACATGACTTAAAGATAAATAGGGTGAAGATTGGATGAAGGAAATGTCATGTTGTCTGAAACATGGAACAATATATGAATATTTTTTTAAGAGTTTTTATTTTATAAAAAAATGGAAATTGATTAGAAGTGTCTAGTTTTTAATTTATTGAGATTTAATGTAATAGGTTTGGCCTAATTCTCTAAAACTCAAAACCTAAAAAGAACCTCAATGTGAATTATTAATTTAATTCTAGATTATGTAATGTTTTATGGGTGGGTCCTTATAAAAAACCCATCATTCCCTTTCTGTGGGTTATATAATGATATAATGATCAGGTTTTTAAACACTTTTTAAAATGCCATCTTGCCAAATGGATAAAAGGCCTTCATTTTTATTGATTTTTGATTACCCCCAACTCAAGGGATGAGTGGGAACCCTTACAATTCCCACATTATTAGTGATTACATGGCCCAGAGGCTTAAGAGACAATACATACCCGAAGGTCTTAGGGAATTTAAACAAACTATAACTATAAAAAAATGCCACTCCCCAACATATGCATCATGATGGTAGTTCTGTACCTTCCCATGGACGTCTGGCTATGTTTCCTGTGCTAGTATAAGTTGGTCCCGATGGCATAGTTATACCCCCTATTTCATCCAAATCCAACAGTTTTACTCTGGTTAGTGTGCCTTCTCTAAATCCTCCTCTACGAATGTTTCATTTGTGTAGAGTCGGTCTGGGGAAATTGTATGTGGCCCAAAGACCTTGAGGTGTCCCAAAGGACTTAACGGTGTCCTGAAATCCCAACTGACCTAATGTCTTATGTGGCCAAAAGGCCTTAAGGACACCAAGCCAAAACTAGTGGCCAAAGGTGAATATTTCTGGATACTACAGTACCGAGCAATACCAACTATATTAAGTTCTACAATACTTGTATAGTGTACAGTAATCCTACATTACCATCTCTAGTAATTCTATAATGTCTACTACAGTATCCCCAAAATATTCCCTTGCATGCTTTTGAACATGGGTCTCATGGATGGACATAAGGATACCTCACCAACTAGGTCGTTGCTCATTTTCTTTTAAAACTCCATGATTGCGATATAAAACCCATATAATTTTTCTCTATGGGTTATTTATGAAATGTTTGAACATGATATAGGTGGATAACTATAATATAAATAGATATTCATGGTGTTCTCTAATATCACTCTAATGCATTGGTTAATGAAATTAATCTCTAGAGATGACATGTTTTATGATATGTTGGGGAATAATCTTGGTAAATTTTATGACTCCTTGGGGATGGACCTTGGTGAGATGATTATGAATGTCTAAATTAAAAAATGTAAAACAAAATTCATGTCATAATTCAAGTTATTTTTATTAGGATATTAATATCTCTGAATTTCCCATATCTTTATGTATTTCATCTGATTATTATAGATATCACAAGTAAATTGATTCATTTATTTACCCTTACTACGACTTATGCTCACACATTCCATTATTGTATGTACCTAGGATATGAGATACAGTAATTTTACTTGGGATGAAAATTTCATGAATAATTTCAGTTGGATTATATGATTGTTTTATCTTTTCATGTATTATGTACCATTTTTCCAAGACACTATACACTAATAATAATTTGTTTTTAAAATGTAATCAAATGTTTTCTAATAAGAAAGTGGGATTCCATACACTAAATATACAGTGATCATTATATAGGAAGTCTCTTATATTTGTTTTTAATCGGGGTATAAATCAATGGAAAACACAATTTAACACTATGGGTATGTCCAGATAATTACTCAAAAAATACATCCTTGTATTCTTGCACAATACGTACATCCTATATTTTATGATCACCTACTTCATCACTAGATATTATTTCCTCTTCCTCCCTGAGAATTTAATTTTTTATAGCTATTGAGGTTGATCTATATAACAATAATAAGATACTTTTTCTTCTTTAATGATTTGGAATTATAAATATTCCTCACAAACTATAATTTTCCATCTTCAGGAAAAAAATTGACGTCATATTTTGAAATCCATTCCATACTAAGGATTGTATCAAATACAATCCTAGTTATGATGATAATTTATACCAAATTTTTTTTATTCCATAATGTTAAATTCCCCACACATATTTATTGTAATGAGATTTTTTATTGGAGTTTTAATTGATAACTACCTTATTAAATAAAAAGGGAATAATATAATTTTATTGGAAAAGAATGTTGATATAAAAGATTTTGATGGACTATAACAAAATAATGAATTGGATAAATTTTAAGATTGGAATAATGTAACTTCCACCACATTATTGGGTATTTTTACTGTAACACCCCGAGATTTTATGAAAAATATTCTTTTTAATTTCTTTAATGTCTTGTGTTATACGCTACACCAAAGGGAGATTTCACAACACACATCACTGACCTGGCTTGAATTACACGCAATCGCGACCTTCCATGATAGCGTGTGTTGTACGCAACACCAAGTTTCGCTAAACAACGATATGCTATTAAAATATTATTAAAACTAGACGTTATGAATAGTAATGACCACTTTTTGAAATTTTTTAATTTCTATTTTTCAAAATGGACTTCATTTTTGGATTCAGAATATCTAAATTATCTTAGGGTGAAATTTTGGTGATTTTCGGATAACTTTCATATTTTGATGAATAGTGAAAATTACTAAATTTTAATTAAAAACAACTTTTTCAATCAAAATAATTAATAGTGATAAATTATTAATTTGAGTGGTTTTAAAGTATATTTAGAATATATTTTTACAATTTAATATAATGTTAGTCATTGGATGTAATTTCATATTTAAACCAGTTATAAACAAGTGTCAATCTTTTGATAGTTATTATCTCTTAAAAACACGCCTTTTGTTTTGACAACGAGAATTAATTTTTAAATTAATTAATGCAACTAATATGTTTTTAATTTGGTAAAATAGAAATAATTTTTGAGTTCATAATATCAAGTATAGCTTAGGCCTAATTTTTGGTATTTTTCTGAAAACTTTCAATTTTTAGTGAATAGTGAAACCACTAAGTGGTAGTTAAAAAAAACTGAATTTTTCATAAAACTTAATTTTACCGCTTCTGTGAGTGGAATTTCAAAAATCCAAGAGACACGGTTGATTTCAGTAAGTAAAATGTGGTTCAATAAGATGAAAATAATTTTTGGTGAATAGTAACTTTTTACTTTTATTTACCATGGTTAAAAGTAAATAGGGTAATTAAGGGTAAAAATGATATTATTATTACCCTAAAACATGTCCTAATTCTATTGGACAAGTGTAATTCGACCAAAAACAAACCTAGGAATAAAATATGACCATTTAGGCCCACTTGGATTAGATTCGGACATTTATTTTTATTTAATTCAAAGAAGAGTTAAAAGAGTTAAGATCAAAGTTTATTTACTAAAACATTTTTAATATAGGGTTATACATAAGATAAATTCGACTATAAATATTCATTAGAAAGATAAAACGATTTCCTATATAATGGTATTTTATTTGTACTTTTTAGACATTAAATAATTTAATGTATTTATGACACAATGATGATACCGTAACTATCTTATTAATGAAATATTGACATAATTGATGTTATAAATACTCAAATAAATATAATTTGAGACTTTTTATGAATTCCACTAATTTTATAGGTTAATATGACATGTTAGTATTGATTTAATTAACTTGGATAGAACTAATAATTCTGTTATGATTTTCACAAAAATCAATTACTAAATAGTGTCAAAATTGACATAAAATAGTTTTTCAAACAAAATATTATATTGGTAATTGATATTTTATTCTAAAAATATAAGGTTCGTCCAAATGACATAGATACGGTTATTTATATTAATAATAAACAACTTGGGGTTAGTTTTGCTTGATATAGTAAGTTTATTAACCTTATAGTATAAGAACACAAGAAGACACGGTAAAAGTAAAATTATTTAACTTAATGTTAAATCTAAATGATAAGGTTAAAATAGGAACCTAAACTTGTCTAAATTCTATTGGATGCGAGCCTTTTGACCCATCCCCACCATAGCCTCGAAATAAATCAATTTGGAGCTATTTAAAAACCGAACTTGACTTTATAATAAAATAATATTTTTAGTTATTCCAAAGGTGCCCCTCTCCTCCCTTATAAAAGGACACCTCCTCCCTCTCTTCCTCACACAACATTGAGACATCATGCTCGGCCAAACCCTGAAAAAATCTCTTCTCCACTTCCCCATAAACATCCTAGAGGTTCTGGTCTTCCTCAAAGACCAATTTTAGTGCCCTTGAGGAGGTCTCAAAGAGGCGCTTTAAAGAAGATGTAATTTCTGTTACCAATTCTTTCACCTTTATTTCTTCTTCCACTTCTTCTTCTTAGGTTGTTTCATTATGATGTAATAACATTAGTATCACTCATATACTGATATGTTATTATAAGTATGAAACAATCCTAATTCACCATCTATCCATCCTACGGAAAATGAAATCATCACGCGTGCGTACGTACGAAATACCGTCTCCACGCCGTGGTGTAATCTGTTTTTCCACCAACACCTTACATGGATGGGTATTATGGTGTAAAGAATAACTATAAATAGTTATTATAACATCATAATTATTCTTATATATTGTATCATCCACTCCAATTCAATTCAATAATTATGGAAATGATATCATCGCTCATGCGTACGTACGGACTACCATATCCACGACGCGATTAGATTCATTCTCCATGTTAACCATTTAAGAATGATTATAAAGTATATATAAGCTATAATAATGAAATATATGACATTATAAATCTACTGGATTTATGTGTATATATATGTATGTCATCTACTTAATTCCACTCAATTCAATAAGGAAACGAAAACAGCGTTCATGCGTACATACGGCCTACCGTCTCCATGAATGGTGTATTTCTTTCCATTTATCGATCCATTATATATATGTATATTCTGAATATATATTATATATAAATCATGTTTTATATTCTATAATTAATTAATAATGATATAATTAATCATATGAATAATTACAAGTTAAAACACGAACGACAAATGCGACGATTTTACCCAAAACACTACTTTAACATGAATTTACAAAATAACGGGTAATATAAAGTCATAAGTGAACCATATATGATAAACTAACAATGAATATGATTCTGTAATAAGTCAATGACATTATTTAAATCATTATACAGGAGATTAGGACACTTATGAAGCAAATCGGACCTAAGGTAAGGGAAATATCACAATCTCATTTTTATCCGAGATTGTTTATACATTGGCATTTACTGGGGTGTATTTTATCATCCAAATACATGTTTCCTCAATATGTTATAATATTTTCATCCACCTAAATTTTTTTAAAACCTATTGTACCCTTTGGTGAGTTTTTAGTAAAAGATATGAGAGGAATCGTTTTTCGTTTTTCGTACGAGGTACTTTTTGACTTTTCTGACAAAAGTACGAGAAGAATGTTTTTTTAACTTATACGGCATGAATGGATTTTTAAAACATTATTTCCAAGAAGCATCCTTTACAAGTTTTCAAATTTATTTTTAATCAAATTCTTTTAGTTTAGAATTGTATGACATGTTAAGAAAGGAAAGTGTTTTGGAAGTAGAAAGGATATTTTCCACAAGAATGGATTTCAAGTGTTTTATAAAAATTATTTTCCATCTAAGATAGTAAAGGGTTCTATTTTTACCCCTATTATTAAATTGATATGACTATGTTGTGATGTATATTTTTTTATGAATTCCTTTATCTTATATGAATTGTTTTATGATGTCACGATGTTTAAGATTCCTATTTTTATTACATGGGTTTTGCGATGATGTATGATTTATGATTTTGTGGAACACATAAGAATGGTATCATTATGAGATGGGTGGGACCTATATCTCCTTCCAATGCATTGGGTAAAGATTTTATATCTCATGAGATAGTCATGGATGGAATGGTATGTTATACCGGTTCAGTGAAACAGGACTGAAATGAGGGTGACTCGGTTCAGAAAGGGACTTTGTCCACTAAGATAGTCTTGGCAATGAGTCTTGACTAATAAGAAATTATTGTCTATGATTATGTGTGTATGCCCCAAAGTTTAATGTTTTATGTTATGATTATTGTTATTACATTTCACTGCCATGAGTTATCCCAGGTTAAGAAATTATGATCTCTTTTACATGTTAAGATTTTCAAAAGTTATGTGCTTATGTATATGATGTGATTGATATTTCATTTGTTTACCCTTACTGAGCATTTGAAGCTCACCCTTTTATGTTTTATTTTCTCCAGTATATAAAGAAAGGTTTTAGGTATAATAAAAAGGAAGATCTTTTTGGGAGATGTTGAAGATCATTCACCAGGATTAGAGGATTATATTCCAAGTTTCCAAAGACACTAAACTATTAGGTTATTTGTGTGTGTGTTTTTTTTATGTACTAAGTATTCCGTAAATGTAATGTAATGTCAATGTACGTCAAGCTTCGGGTCTCTACAGTTGGTATCAGAGGAAAGGTTTATTCAACCTTTGGAAACTAGGACGCGAAAACGTTAATGAGATCCCTAGAGATATTTCTAAGGTATGTCTAGGGATGTCCCTAAGGATAGGTATACATATAGGATATAGTCCTAGCACTACGGTAACGATCTTAGAATTTAACCTAAGATGTTAGATATTGAAGTTACTCCCCCTTTATTATGATTTTTTCATCTCACACTATTCTTTTTGGGTTTTACAAAATGGCTGGAAACAAGATGATTCACGATAATGGAGGATATGATGGACAATGGAATGATATTATTCAAAAGAAATCAAATTAAATGGGATTTGGAAGTCCAAACATCATTATTATGCCGAATCAGCAATCTCATAATATGATCAATAAAGTAAAATTTGGTAAGTTTCCTGACTCGGCTAATAAGAGAAAGATGAAGTTTCATGATAATCATAGAGGAAAGAAAGTTCAATTTCCCCTATGTAAATCATGTGGGAAGAGGCATCAAGGAAAATGTTTCAAAGGAACTGGAAGATTCTTTAGGTGTGGAAAAGGACACAATGCCAGTAAGTGCAATGGAAAAGTTTCAGTTAACACCATGGATGAGGTTAATGGTATTGCTACGAAATCAACAATGGTTAAATCTTTTAAATGTGTAATGTACAGGCATTATGAAAACCAATTCCCTAAGGGAATGTATCATGAAGAGAATCAGTATGGTCGTATGGGTAGTATTTTTGTTGATGATGATGAAGAGACTACAAATGATATGTGAGATGAAAGAATTGTTGAAACTCGGTCAATGGTTTAAGAATGTAGTGGAATGATTAAATGTTTATCACGTGTAATGTTGTATAAGAAATCTCATTGTACTATGGAATAAAGAGACATCTAAGGATTGTTACGCTGTTGTCTTTCCTTGAGTTTTGAAAGTGTATGATTAATGGTACCACTATCCATGAAATATTATCCAGATATTTTTGGAATTTAGATGATATGAGCATAATGAAGGGATAAGGATAAAATTAAATGTTTAAAATTATTCATGAGCTCATGATTGATATAAGGACTAAGTGATATCATGGTTTGAGTATATAGAATTTTGAGGATTTTGGTATGTGGAAAGTGTTAATGTTTAACCGCATTCATGTTTTCAATAAGGTTCATTGGTTATTCAAGATAATACATGATTGAGGCCTTTGAATGTTTAGAATGTGACCAGCAAGAGATATCTTAGGATATATGGGGATCAATGATGGTATTAAATCTCTGGTAATCTTTTTCACTATATTATGAGAGTGGAGTGAAGTATTATGGATAAGCCTAAAGATTGGAATGGATTATGTTGGACATAAGTTATTATTGTTTAAGGATAGATGTTTTTTCGATATTATTGATGGGATGTTATAGTAATATAGTTTTAGAAAAAGGATAACCTACAGGACGGGCGACAACCCATCGCGTCGGACAAGGCTGTGGGAATCGAACCCACAACCGAAGTGCGACTGGCCTTTATCGCCTACCACTGGCCTACAGGAAGTCCCTGGTTAGTAGAAACTAGTTTTATTATATTCAGCAGTATGATATGTGAAGTATAAGTCCATTTTAGGAACCATATATGATTAATCTCACTTTAGAATGACTTATGTATTTTAAAAAAAAATTTCTAACCTTTTGTTTGAGACAGATGGAATGACCCGTCATTCTATCACATGATCTGCTAACACTTCACGAATAACAAATTCAACTTCATTTATTTAAGAGATGAAGTGGAAATTGTTCAAGGCACGAACAACAGTGATATTGTACCAAAATAAAGTAAGTATTTATTCTAATTCAAATTCTTCATCTTTAGGGAAACGATCTTGAAAAACAAAAATGTTGTCCTAGTGCTCTTATATCTGATTAATCAGATGGTACCTTAGATCATCACAAATTTATGGATTTGTGATTGTTGGCTTTTCCATAGACATGTTCTCTACCACTCTCCATCAGAACATGACGGTTAGATTTTCCTTCCATATCCATATTTTCACCTATGTGGAAACCCAATGATTAGTTTATTTGGGTAACCGTTACGTTTCATAGTTTTGTTTTTAAAGATTGGTTTTGGTATTCCTTTTTACGATGTGGGTTTCTATTGAAGAAACTTTCGAGTAGTAAACCATTTATAACCCCAATGAATTTCGAGGGCGAAATTCATTTTAATGGGGGTAGAATGTAACACCCTGAGATTTTATGAAAAATATTCTTTTTAATTTCATTAATGTCTTGTGTTATACGCTACACCAAAAGGAGCTTTCACAACACACATCACTAACCTGACTTGAATAACACGCAATCACGACCTTCCACGATAGCGTGTGTTGTACGCAACACCAAGTTTCTCTAAACAACGATATGCTATTAAAATATTATTAAAACTAGACGTTATGAATAGTAATAACCACTTTTTGAAATTTTTTAATTTCTATTTTTCAAAATGGTCTTCATTTTTGGATTCGGAATAACGAAATTAGCTTAGGGTGAAATTTTGGTGATTTTCGAATAACTTTCATATTTTGATGAATAGTGATAATTACTAAATTTTAATTAAAAACAACTTTTTCAATCGAAATAATTAACAGTGATAAATTATTAATTTGAGTGGTTTTAAAGTATATTTAGAATATATTTTTACAATTTAATACAATGTTGGTCATTGGATGTAATTTCACATTTAAACCAGTTATAAACAAGTGTCAATCTTTTGATAGTTATTATCTCTTAAAAACACGCCTTTTGTTTTGACGACAGGAATTAATTTTTAAATTATTTAATGAAACTGATATGTTTTTAATTTGGTAAAATAGAAATAATTTTTGAGTTCATAATATCAAATATAGCTTAGGCCTAATTTTTGGTATTTTTCTGAAAACATTCAATTTTTGGTGAATAGTGAAACCACTAAGTGGTAGTTAAAAAAACTGAATTTTTCATAAAACATAATTTTACCACTTCTGTGAGTGGAATTTCAAAAATCTGAGAGACACGGTTGATGTCAGTAAGTAAAATGTGGTTCAATGAGATGAAAATAATTTTTGGTGAATAGTAACCTTTTACTTTTATTTACCACGGTTAAAAGTAAATAGGGTAATTAAGGGTAAAAATGATATTATTATTACCCTAACACATGTCATAATTCTATTGGACAAGTGTAATTCGACCAAAAACAAACTTAGGAATAAAATATGACCATTTAGGCCCACTTGGATTAGATTAGGACATTTATTATTATTTAATTCAAAGAAGAGTTAAAAGAGTTAAAATCAAAGTTTATTTACTAAAATATTTTTAATATAGTGTTATACATAAGATCAATTCTACTATAAATATTTATTAGAAAGATAAAACTATTTCCTACATAATGGTATTTTATATGTAATTTTTAGACATTAAATAATTTAATTTATTTATGACACAACGATGATGCAGTAATTAACTTATTAATGAAATATTGACATAATTGATGTTATAAATACTCAAATAAATATAATTTGAGACTTTTTATGAATTCCAATAATTTTATAGGTTAATATGACATTTTATTGTTGATTTAATTAACTTGGTTCGAACTAATAATTCTGTTATGATTTTCACAAAAATCAATTACTAAATAGTGTCAAAATTGACATAAAATTGTTTTTAAAACAAATATTATATTGGTAATTGTTATTTTTTTCCTAAAAATCTAAGGATCGGCCAAATTACTTAGATAAGGTTATTTATATTAATAATAAACAACTTGGGGTTCGTTTGTCTTGATATAGTAAGTTTTTTAACATTATAGTATAAGAACACAAGAAAACATGGTAAAAGTAAAATTATTTAACTTAATGTTAAATCTAAATGATAAGGTTAAAATAGGAACCTAAACTTGTCTAAATTCTATTGGATGAGAGGATTTCGACCCATCCCCACCTTAGCCTAGAAATAAAACAATTTAGAGCTATTTAAAACCCGAACATGACTTTATAATAAAATAATATTTTTTGTAATTCCAAAGGTGCCCCTCTCCTCCTTTATAAAAGGACACCTCCTCCCTCTCTTCCTCACACAACTTTGAGCCTTCAATCTCGGCCAACCCCTGCCAAAATATCTTCTCCACTTCCCTAGAAACATCTTAGAGGTTATGGTCTTCCTCAAAGACCAATTTTAGTGCCCTAAGAGGAGGTCTCAAAGAGGCGCTTCAAAGAAGAGGTAATTTCCGTTACTAATTCATTCACCCTTATATCTTCTTCCACTTATTCTTCTTAGGTTGTTTCATTATGAAGTAATAACATCAGTATAACTCATATAATGATATGTTATTATAAGTATGAAACAATCCTAATTCACCATCTTTCCATCCTACGGAAAACGAAATCATCACGCGTGCGTACGTACGGAATACTGTCTCCACGCCGTGGTGTAATCTATTTTTCCACCAACACCTTACATGGATGGGTATTATGGTGTAAAGAATAACTATACATAGTTATTATAACATCATAATGATTCTGATATATTGTATCATCCACTCCAATTCAATTCAATAATTATGGAAATGATATCATCGCTCGTGCGTACGTACGGACTACCGTCTCCACGACGCGATGAGATTCATTCTCCATGTTAACCATTTAAGAATGATTATAAAGTATATATAAGCAATTAATAATGAAATATATGACATTATAAAGCTAATGGATTTATGTGTATATATATGTATGTCATCTACTTAATTCCACTCAATTCAATAAGTAAATGAAAACGGCGTTCATGCGTACGTACGGCCTACCGTCTCTATGAACGGTGTATTTCTTTCCATTTATCGATCCATTATATATATGTATATTCTGAATATATATTATATATAAATCATGTTTTATATTATATAATTAAGTAATAATGATCTAAGTAATCATATGAATAATTACAAGTTAAAACACGAACAACAAATGAGACGATGTTACACAAAACGCTACTTTAACATGAATTTACAAAAGAACAGGTAATATAAAGTCATAAGTGAACCATATATGATATAATAACAATGAATATGATTCTTTAATAAGTCAATGACATTATTTAAATCATTATACAGGAGTTTCGGACTCTTACGAAGCAAATCAGACCTAAGGTAAGGGAAATATCACAATCTCATTTTTATCCGAGGTTGTTTATACTTTGGCATTTACTGGGGTGTATTTTATCTTCCACATCCATGTTTCCTCAATATGTAATAATATTTCCATCCACCTACAATTATTTAAAACCTATTTTACCCTTTGGTGAGTTTTTAGTAAAAGATATGAAAGGAATCTTTTATCGTTTTTCGTACGAGGTACTTTTTGACTTTTCTGACAAAAGTATGAGAAGAATGTTTTTTTAACTTATACTGCATGAATGTATTTTTAAAACATTATTTCCAAGAAGCTTCCTTTACAAGTTTTTAAGTTTATTTTTAATCAAATTCATTTATTTTAGAATTTTATTACATGTTATGAAAGGAAAAGTGTTTTGGAAGTAGAAAGGATATTTTCCTCAAGAATGGATTTCAAGTGTTTTATAAAAATTATTTTCCATCTAAGATAATAAAGGGTTCTATTTTTACCCATATTATTACATTGATATGACTATGTTGTTATGGATATATTTTTATGAATTCTTTTAACATATATGAATTGTTTTATGATGTCACGATGTTTAAGATTCCCATTTTTATTACATGGGTTATGCAATGATGTATGATTTATGATTTTGTCGCACACATAAGAATGGTATCATTATGAGATGTGTGGGACCTATATCTCCCTCCAATTCATTGGGTAAAGATTTTATATCTCATGAGATAGACATGGTTGGAATGGTAGGTTATACCGGTTCAGTGAAATAGGACTGAAATGAGGGTGACTCGGTTTAGAAAGGGACTTTGTCCACTAAGATAGTCTTGGAAATGAGTCTTGACTAATAAGAAATGATTCTCTATGATTATGTGTGTATGACACAATGTTTAATGTTTTATTTTATGATTATTGTGATTACATTTCACTGCCATGAGTTATCCCAAGTTAAGAAATTATGATCTCTTTTACAGGTTAAGATTTCCAAAAGTTATGTGCTTATGTATATGATGTGATTGATATTTCTTTTGTTTACCCTTACTGAGAATTTGAAGCTCACCCTTTTATGTTTTCCTTTCCCCAGGATATAAAGAAAGTTTTTAGGTATAATAAATTGGAAGATCTTTATGGGAGATGTTGAAGATCATTCACCAGGATAAGAGGATTATATTCCGAGTTCCCAAAGACACTAAACTATTACGGTCCTTGTGTGTGTGTTTTTGTTATGTACTAAGTCTTCCGCAAATGTAATGTAATGTCAATGTACATCAAGCTTCGGGTCTCTACAGTTGGTATCATAGGAAAGGTTTAGTCAACCTTTGGAAACTAGGATGCAAAAGCGTTAGTGAGATCCCTAGAGATATTTCTATGGTATGTCTAGGGATGTCCCTAAGGATAGGTATACATATAGGATATAGTCCTAGCACTATGGTAATGATCTTAGAATTTATCCTAAGATGTTAGATATTGAAGTTACTCCCCCTTTATTATGATTTTTGCATCTCACACTATTCTTTTTGGGTTTTAGAAAATGGCTGGAAACAAGATGATTCACGTTAATGGATGATATGATGAACAATGGAATTATATTCTTCATAAGCAATCAAATTAAATGGGATTTGGAAGTCCAAACATCATTATTATGTCGAATCATCAATCTCATAATATGATCAAAAAAGTAAAATTTTGTAAGTTTCCTGACTCGGCTAATAAGAGAATGATGGAGTTTCATGATGATCATAGAGGAAAGAAAGTTCAATTTCCCCTATGTAAATCATGTGGGAAGAGGCATCAAGGAGAATGTTTCAAAGGAACTGGAAGATGCTTTGGGTTTGGAAAAGAAGGACACAAAGCCAGCAAGTGCAATGGAAAAGTTTCAGTTAACAACATGGATGAGGTTAATGGTATTGCTACGACATCAACAATGGTTAAATGTTTAAATGTGGAATGTACGGGCATTATGCAAACCAATGCCCTAACGGAATGTCTCATGAAGATAATCAGTATGGTCATATGGGTAGTATTTTTGTTGATGATGATGAAGAGACTACAAATGATATGTGAGATGAAAGAATTGTTGAAGCTAGGTCAATGGTTTAAGAATGTAGTGGAATGATTACATGATTATCACGTGTAATGTTGTATAAGAAATCTCATGGTACTATGGAATAAAGAGACATCTAAGGATTGTTACACTGTTGTCTTTTCTTGAGTTTTGAAAGTGTATGATTAATGGTACCACTATCCATGAAAGATTATTCAGATATTTTTGGAATGTAGATGATATGAGTATAATGAAGGGATAATGAGAAAATTAAATGTTTTACAGTATTCATGAGCTCATGATTGATATAAGGACTAAGTGATATCATGGTTTGAGTATATAGAATTTTGAGGATTTTGGTATGTGGAAAGTGTTAATGTTTAACCGCATTCATGTTTTCAATAAGGTTCATTGGGTATTCAAGAGAATACATGATTAAGGCCTTTGAATGTTTAGAATGTGACCAACAAGACATATCTTAGGATATATGGGGATCAACGATGGTATTAAATCTCTGGTAATCGTTTTCACTGTATTAAGAGAGTGGAGTGAAGTATTATGGATAAGCCTAAAGATTGGAATGGATTATATTGGACATAAGTTAGTATTGTTTAAGGATATAAGTTTTTTCGATATTATTGATGGGATGTTATAGTAATATAGTTTTACAAAAAGGACAACCTGCAGGGCGGGCGACAGCCCATCGCGTCGGACAAGGCTGTGGGAATCGATCCCACAACCGAAGTGCGACTGGCCTTTATCGCCTACCACTGGCCTACAGGAAGTCCCTAGTTAGTAGAAACTAGTTTTATTATATTAAGCAGTATGATAAGTGAAGTATAAGTCCATTTTAAGAACCATATATGATTAATCTCACTTTAGAATGACTTATGTATATTTAATAACTTTTGCTAACCTTTTGTTTGAGACAGATGGAATGACCCGTCATTCTATCACATGATCTGATAACACTTCACGAATATCAAAATCAACTTAATTTATTTACGAGATGAATTGGAAATTGTTCAAGGCATGAAAAATAGTGAGATTGTACCAAAATAAAGTAAGTATTTATTCTAATTCAAATTCTTCAACTTTAGGGAAACGATCTTGAAAACCAAAAATGTTGTCCTAATGCTCTTATATCTGATTAATCAGATGGTACCTTAGATCATCACAAATTTATGGATTTGTGATTGTTGGCTTTTCCATATCCATGTTCTCTACCACTCTCCATCAAAACATTATGGTTAGATTTTCCTTCCATATCCATATTTTCACCTATGTGGAAACCCAGTGTTTAGATTATTTGGGAAACCATTACGTTTCATACTTTTGTTTTTAAATATTTTTTTGGTATTCCTTTTTACGATGTGAGTTTCTATTAAAGAAACTATCATGTAGTAAACCATTTATAACCCCGACGAATTTTGAGGGAGAAATTCATTTTAAGGGGGGTAGAATGTAACACCCCGAGATTTTATGATTTTTTTTAATTTCATTAATGTCTTGTGTTATACGCTACACCAAAAGGAGATTTCACAACACACATCACTGACCTGGCTTGATTTACACGCAATCGCGACCTTCCACGATAGCGTGTGTTGTACGCAACACCATGTTTCGCTAAACAACGATATGCTACTAAAATATTATTAAAACTAGATGTTATGAATAGTAATAACCACTTTTTGAAATTTTGTAATTTCTATTTTTCAAAATGGACTTCATTTTTGGATTCAGAATATCGAAATTAGCTTAGGGTGAAAATTTGGTGATTTTCGGATAACTTTCATATTTTGATGAATAGTGAAAATTACTAAATTTTAATTAAAAACAACTTTTTCAATCGAAATAATTAATAGTGATAAATTATTAATTTGAGTGGTTTTAAAGTATATTTATAATATATTATTGAAATTTAATACAATGTTGGTCATTGGATGTAATTTCACATTTAAACCATTTATAAACAAGTGTCAATCTTTTGATAGTTATTATCTCTTAAAAACACGCCTTTTGTTTTGACGACGGGAATTAATTTTTAAATTAATTAATGAAACTGATATGTTTTGAATTTGGTAAAATAGAAATAATTTTTGAGTTCATAATATCAAATATAGCTTAGGCCTAATTTTTGGTATTTTTCTGAAAACTTTCAATTTTTGGTGAATAGGGAAACCACTAAGTGGTAGTTAAAAAAACTGAATTTTTTATAAAACTTAATTTTACCGCTTCTATGAGTAGAATTTCAAAAATCCTAGAGACACGGTTGATGTCAGTAAGTAAAATTTGGTTCAATAAGATGAAAATAATTTTTGGTGAATAGTAACTTTTTACTTTTATTTACCACGGTAAAAAGTAAATAGGGTAATTAAGGGTAAAAATGATATTATTATTACCCTAACACATGTCATAATTCTATTGGACAAGTGTAATTCGGCCAAAAAAAACTTAGGAATAAAATATGACCATTTAGGCCCACTTGGATTAGATTAGGACATTTATTATTATTTAATTCAAAGAAGAGTTAAAAGTGTTAAAATCAAAGTTTATTTACTAAAACATTTTTAATATAGGGTTATACATAAGATAAATTCGACTATAAAGATTCATTAGAAATCTAAAAAGATTTAATACATAATTGTATTTTATTTGTAATTTTTAGACATTAAATAAGTTAATTTATTTATGACACAACGATGATGCAGTAATTATCTTATTAATGAAATATTGACATAATTGATGTTATAAATACTCAAATAAATATAATTTGAGACTTTTTATGAATTCCACTAATTTTATAGGTTAATATGACATGTTAGTATTGATTTAATTTACTTGGTTCGAACTAATAATTCTGTTATGATTTTCACAAAAATCAATTAATAAATAGTGTCAAAATTGACATAAAATAGTTTTTAAAACAAATATTATATTGGTAATTGTTATTTTATTCCTAAAAATCTAAGGTTCGGCCAAATGAATTAGATAAGGTTATTTATATTAATAATAAACAACTTGGGGTTCGTTTGGCTTGATATTGTATGTTTATTAACCTTATAGTATAAGAACACAAGAAGACACGGTAAAAGTAAAATTATTCAACTTAATGTTAAATCTAAATGATAAGGTTAAAATAGGAATCTAAACTTGTCTAAATTATATTGGATGAGAGTATTTCTAACCATCCCCACCTTAGCCTTGAAATAAATCAATTTGGAGCTATTTAAAAACCTAACTTGACTTTATAATAAAATAATATTTTTAGTTATTCCAAAGGTGCCCCTCTCCTCCCTTATAAAAGGACACCTCCTCCCTCTCTTCCTCACACAACTTTGAGCCTTCAAGCTCTGCCAACCCCTGCCAAAATATCTTCTCCACTTCCCTAGAAAAATCATAGAGGTTCTGGTCTTCCTCAAAGACCAATTTTAGTGCCCTAAGAGGAGGTCTCAAAGAGGCACTTCAAAGAAGAGGTAATTTCCGTTACCAATTGTTTCACATTTATTTCTTCTTCCACTTATTTTTATTAGGTTGTTTCATTATGAAGTAATAAAATCAGTATCACTCATATACTGATATGTTATTATAAGTATGAAACAATCCTAATTCACCATCTATCCGTCCTACGGAAAACGAAATCATCGCGCGTGCGTACGTACGGAATACCGTCTCCACGCCATGGTGTAATCTATTTTTCCACCAACACCTTACATGGATGGGTATTATGGAGTAAAGAATAACTATACATAGTTATTATAACATCATAATGATTTTGATATATTGTATCATCCACTCCAATTCAATTCAATAATTATGGAAATGATATCATCACTCGTGCGTACGAACGGACTACCGTCTCCACCACGCGATGAGATTGATTCTCCATGTTAACCATTTAAGAATGATTATAAAGTATATATAAGAAATAATAATGAAATATATGACATTATAAAGCTACTGTATTTATGTGTATATATATTTATTTCATCTACTTAATTCCACTCAATTCAATAAGGAAACGAAAACAGCGTTCATGCGTACGTACGACCTACCGTCTCCATGAACGGTGTATTTCTTTCCATTTATCGATCCATTATATATATGTATATTCTGAATATATATTATATATAAATCATGTTTTATATTCTATAATTAAGTAATAATGATCCATGTAATCATATTAATAATTACAAGTTAAAACACGAACGAAAAATGAGACGATTTTACCCAAAACGCTACTTTAACATTAATTTACAAAAAAACAGGTAATATAAAGTCATAAGTGAACCATATATTATATAATAACAATGAATATGATTCTGTAATAAGTCAATGACCTTATTTAAATCATTATACAGGAGGTTCGGACACTTACGAAGCAAATCGGACCTAAGGTAAGGGAAATATCACAATCTCATTTTTATCCGAGATTGTTTATACTTTGGCATTTACTGGGGTGTATTTTATCATCCACATCCATGTTTCCTCAATATGTAATAATATTTCCATCCACCTACAATTATTTAAAACCTATTTTACCCTTTGGTGAGTTTTTAGTAAAAGATATGAAAGTAATCTTTTGTCGTTTTTTGTACGAGGTACTTTTTGACTTTTCTAACAAAAGTACGAGAAGAATGTTTTTTTTAACTTATACTGCATGAATGGATTTTTAAAACATTATTTCCAAGAAGCTTCCTTTACAAGTTATCAAATTTATTTTTAATCAAATTCTTTTATTATAGAATTGTATGACATGTTAAGAAAGGAAATGTGTTTTGGAAGTAGAAAGATATTTTCCTCAAGAATGGATTTCAAGTGTTTTATAAAAATTATTTTCCATCTAAGATAATAAAGGGTTCTGTTTTTACCCCTATTATTACATTTATATGACTATGTTGTGATTGATATATTTTTATGAATTCTTTTATCTTATATGAATTGTTTTATGATGTCACGATGTTTAAGATTCCCATTTTTATTACATGGGTTATGCAATGATGTATGATTTATGATTTTGTGGCACACATAAGAATGGTATAACTATGAGATGGGTGGGACCTATATCTCCCTCCAATGCATTGGGTAAAGATTTTATATCTCATGAGATAGACATGGCTGGAATGGTAGGTTATACCGGTTCAGTGAAATAGGACTGAAATGAGGGTGACTCGGTTCAGAAAGGGAATTTGTCCACTAAGATAGTCTTGGCAATGAGTCTTTACTAATAAGAAATGATTCTCTATGATTATATGTGTACGACACAAAGATTAATGTTTTATGTTATGATTATTGTGATTACATTTCACTGCCATGAGTTATCCCAGGTTATGAAATTATGATCTCTTTTACAGGTTATGATTTCCAAAAGTTATGTTCTTATGTATATGATGTGATTGATATTTCTTTTGTTTACCCTTACTGAGCTTTTGAAGCTCACCATTTTATGTTTTCTTTTCCCCAGGATATAAAGAAAGGTTTTAGATATAATAAAAAAGAAGATCTTTATGGGAGATGATGAAGATCATTCACCTGGATTAGAGGATTATATTCCGAGTTTCCAAAGACACTAAACTATTACGGTCCTTGTGTGTGTGTTTTTGTTATGTACTAAGTATTCCGCAAATGTAATGTAATGTCAATGTACGTCAAGCTTCGGGTATCTACAGTTGGTATCAGAGGAAAGGTTTAGTCAACCTTTGGAAACTAGGACGCAAAAAATTTAGTGAGATCCCTAGAGATATTTCTAAGGTATGTCTAGGGATGTCCCTAAGGATAGGTATTCATATAGGATATAGTCCTAGCACTACGATAACGATCTTAGAATTTAACCTAAGATGTTAGATATTGAAGTTACTCCCCCTTTATTATGATTTTTTCAACTCACACTATTCTTTTTGGGATTTAGAAAAAGGGTGGAAACAAGATGATTCACGATAATGGAGGATATGATGAACAATGGAATTATATTCTTCATAAGCAATCAAATTAAATGGGATTTGGAAGTCCAAACATTATTATTATGCCGAATCAGCAATCTCATAATATAATCAATAAAGTAAAATTTGGTAATTTTCCTAACTCGGCTAATAAGAGAAAGATGGTGTTTCATGATGATCATAGAGGAAAGAAAGTTCAATTTCCCCTATGTAAATCATGTGGGAAGAGGCATCAAGGAGAATGTTTCAAAGGAACTGGAAGATGCTTTGGGTGTGGAAAAGAAGGAAACAAATCCAGTAAGTGCAATGGAAAAGTTTCAGTTAACAACATGGATGAGGTTAAGGGTATTGCTACGACATCAACAATGGTTAAATGTTTTAAATGTGGAATGTACGGGCATTATGAAAACCAATGCACTAAGGGAATGTCTCATGAAGAGAATCAGTATGGTCGTATGGGTAGTATTTTTGTTGATGATGATGAAGAGACTACAAATGATATGTGAGATGAAAGAATTGTTGAAGCTAAGTCAATGGTTTAAGAATGTAGTGGAATGATTACATGTTTATCATGTGTAATGTTGTATAAGAAATCTCATGGTACTATGGAATAAAGAGACATCTAAGGATTGTTACACTGTTGTCTTTCCTTGAGTTTTGAAAGTGTATGATTAATGGTACCACTATCCATGAAAGATTATTCAGATATTTTTGGAATGTAGATGATATGAGCATAATGAATGGATAAGGAGAAAATTAAATGTTTTACAGTATTCATGAGCTCATGATTGATATAAGGACTAAGTGATATCATGGTTTGAGTATATAGAATTTTGAGGATTTTGGTATGTGGAAAGTGTTAATGTTTAACCGCATTCATGTTTTCAATAAGGTTCATTGGGTATTCAAGAGAATACATGATTAAGGCCTTTGAATGTTTAGAATGTGACCAAAAAGACATATCTTAGGATATATGGGGATCAACGATGGTATTAAATCTCTAGTAATCGTTTTCACTATAGTATGAGAGTGGAGTGAAGTATTATGGATAAGCGTAAAGATTGGAATGGATTATGTTGGACATAAGTTAGTATTGTTTAAGGATAGAAGTTTTTTTGATATTATTGATGGGATGTTATAGTAATATAGTTTTACAAAAAGGACAACCTACAGGACGGGCGACAACCCATGGCGTTGGACAAGGCTGTGGGAATCGAACCCACAACCAAAGTGCAACTGGCCTTTATCACCTACCACTGGCCTACAGGAAGTCCCTGGTTAGTAGAAACTAGTTTTATTATATTAAGCAGTATGATAAGTGAAGTATAAGTCCATTTTAGGAACCATATATGATTAATCTCACTTTATAATGACTTATGTATATTTAATAACTTTTTCTAACCTTTTGTTTGAGACAGATGGAATGACCTGTCATTCTATCACATGATCTGCTAACACTTCACGAATAACAAATTAAACTTCATTTATTTAAGAGATGAAGTGGAAATTGTTCAAGGCACAAACAAAAGTGAGATTGTACCAAAATAAAGTAAGTATTTATTCTAATTCAAATTCTTCAACTTTAGGGAAACGATCATGAAAACCAAAAATGTTGTCCTAGTTCTCTTATATCTGATTAATCAGATGGTACCTTATATCATCACAAATTTATGGATTTTTGATTGTTGGCTTTTCCATATCCATGTTCTCTACCACTCTCCATCAGAACATGATGGTTAGCTTTTCCTTCCATATCCATATTTTCACCTATGTGGAATCCCAATGATTAGTTTATTTGGGTAACCGTTACGTTTCATACTTTTGTTTTTAAAGATTGGTTTTGGTATTCCTTTTTACGATGTGGGTTTCTATTAAAGAAACTTTCGTGTAGTAAACCATTTATAACCCCGACAAATTTCGAGGGAGAAATTCATTTTAAGGGAGGTAGAATGTAACACCCCGAGATTCTATGAAAAATATTCTTTTTAATTTCATTAATGTCTTGTGTTATACATTACACCAAAAGAAGATTTCACAACACACATCACTGACCTGGCTTGAATTACATGCAATCGCGACCTTCCACGATAGCGTGTGTTATACGCAACACCATGTTTCGCTAAACAACGATATACTATTAAAATATTATTAAAACTAGACGTTATGAATAGTAATAACCACTTTTTTAAATTTTGTAATTTCTATTTTTCAAAATGGACTTCATTTTCGGATTCGGAATATCGAAATTAGCTTAGGGTGAAAATTTGGGGATTTTCAGATAACTTTCATATTTTGATGAATAATGAAAATTACTAAATTTTAATTAAAAATAACTTTTTCAATCGAAATAATTAATAGTGATAAATTATTAATTTGATTGGTTTTAAAGAATATTTTGAATATATTTTTACAATTTAATACAATGTTGGTCATTGGATGTAATTTCACATTTAAACCAGTTATAAACAAGTGTCAATCTTTTGGTAGTTATTATTTCTTAAAAACACGCCTTTTGTTTTGACGACGAGAATTAATTTTTAAATTAATTAATGAAACTGATATGTTTTGAATTTGGTAAAATAGAAATAATTTTTTAGTTCATAATATCAAATATATTTTAGGCCTAATTTTTGGTATTTTCCTGAAAACTTTCAATTTTTGGTGAATAGTGAACCCATTAAGTGGTAGTTAAAAAAAACTGAATTTTTCATAAAACATAATTTTACCGCTTCTGTGACTGGAATTTCAAAAATCCGAGAGACACGGTTGATGTCAGTAAGTAAAATGTTGTTCAATGAGATTAAAATAATTTTTGGTGGATAGTAACTTTTTACTTTTATTTACCACGGTTAAAAGTAAATAGGGTAATTAAGGGTAAAAATGATATTATTATTACCCTAACACATGTACTAATTCTATTGGACAAGTGTAATTCGACCAAAAACAAACTTATGAATAAAATATTACCATTTAGGCCCACTTGGATTAGATTACGACATTTATTATTATTTAATTTAAAGAAGAGTTAAAAGAGTTAAAATCAAAGTTTATTTACTAAAACATTTTTAATATAGGGTTATACATAAGATAAATTCGACTATAAATATTCATTAGAAATATAAAAATATTTCATACATAATGGTAGTTTATTTGTAATTTTTAGACATTAAATAATTTAATTTATTTATGACACAACGATGATGCAGCAATTATCTTATTAATGAAATATTGACATAATTGATGTTATAAATACTCAAATAAATATAATTTGAGACTTTTTATGAATTCCACTAATTTTATAAGTTAATATGACATGTTAGTATTGATTTAATTAACTTGGTTCGAACTAATAATTATTTTATGATTTTCACAAAAATCAATTACAAAATAGTGTCAAAATTGACATAAAATAGTTTTTAAAACAAATATTTTATTGGTAATTGCTATTTTATTCCTAAAAATCTAAGGTTAGGCCAGATGACTTAGATAAGGTTATTTATATTAATAATAAACAACTTGGGTTTCGTTTGGCTTGATATAGTATGTTTATTAACCTTATAGTATAAGAACACAAGAAGACACGGTAAAAGTAAAATTATTTAACTTAATGTTAAATCTAAATGATAAGGTTAAAATAGGAACCTAAACCCGTCTAAATTATATTGGATGAGAGGATTTCGACCCATCCCCACCTTAGCCTCGAAATAAATCAATTTGTAGCTATTTAAAAACCGAACATGACTTTATAATAAAATAATATTTTTAGTTATTCCAAAGGTGCCCCTCTCCTCCCTTATAAAAGGACACCTCCTCCCTATCTTCCTCACACAACATTGAGCCTTCATGCTTGGCCAACCACTGCCAAAATATCTTCTCCACTTCCCTAGAAACATCCTAGAGGTTCTGGTCTTCCTCAAAGGCCAATTTTAGTGCCCTAAGAGGAGGTCTCAAAGAGGCGCTTCAAAGAAGAGGTAATTTCCATTACCAATTCTTTCACCTTTATTTATTCTTCCACTTCATCTTCTTAGGTTTTTTCATTATGATGTAATAACATCAGTATCAATAATATAATGATATGTTATTATAATTATGAAACAATCCTAATTCACCATTTATCCATCCTACGGAAAACGAAATCACCGCGCGTGCGTACGTACGGAATACCATCTCCACGCCGTGGTGAAATCTGTTTTTCCACCAACACCTTACATGGATGGGTATTATGGTGTAAAGAATAACTATAAATCGTTATTCTAACATCATAATGATTATGATATATTGTATCATCCACTACAATTCAATTCAATAATTATGGAAATGATATCATAGCTCGTGCGTACGTACGGACTACCGTCTCCACGACACGATGAGATTCATTCTCCATGTTAACCATTTAAGAATGATTATAAAGTATATATATGAAATAATAATTAAATATATTACATTATAAAGCTACTGGATTTATGTGTATATATATGTATGTCATCTACTTAATTCCACTCAATTCAATAAGGAAACGAAAACAGCGTCCATGTGTACGTATGGCCTACCGTCTCCATGAACGGTGTATTTCTTTCCATTTATCGATCCATTATATATATGTATATTCTGAATATATATTATATATAAATCATGTTTTATATTATATAATTAAGTAATAATGATCTAAGTAATCATATGAATAATTACAAGTTAAAACACGAACGACAAATGAGACAAGTTTACCCAAAATGCTACTTTAACATGAATTTACAAAAGAACGGGTAATATAAAGTCATAAGTGAACCATATATGATATAATAACAATGAATATGATTATGTAATAAGTCAATGACATTATTTAAATCATTATACAGGAGGTTTGGACATTTACGAAGCAAATCAGACCTAAGGTAAGGGAAATATCACAATCTCATTTTTATCCGAGATTGTTTATACTTGGCATTTACTGGGGTGTATTTTATCATCCACATCCATGTTTCCTCAATATGTAATAATATTTCAATCCACCTAAAATTTTTTAAAACCTATTTTACCCTTTGGTGAGTTTTTACTAAAAGATATTAAAGGAATATTTTGTCGTTTTTTGTACGAGGTACTTTTTAACTTTTCTGACAAAAGTACGAGAAGAATGTTTTTTTAACTTATACGGCATGAATGGATTTTTAAAAAATTATTTCCAAGAAGCTTCCTTTACAAGTTTTCAAGTTTTTTTTTAATCAAATTCTTTTAGTTTAGAATTTTTTGACATGTTAAGAAAGTAAAAGTGTTTTGGAAGTAGAAAGGATATTTTCCTCAAGAATGGATTTCAAGTGTTTTATAAAAATTATTTTCCATCTAAGATAATAAAGGGTTCTGTTTTTACCCCTATTATTACATTGATATGAAAATGTTGTGATGGATATATTTTTATGAATTCCTTTATCTTATATAAATTGTTTTATGATGTCACGATGTTTAAGATTCCCATTTTTATTACATGGGTTATGCAATGATGTATGATTTATGAGTTTGTGGCACACATAAGAATGGTATCATTATGAGATGGGTGGGACCTATATCTCCCTCCAATGCATTGGGTAAAGATTTTATATCTCATGAGATAGACATGGCTGGAATGGTAGGTTATACCGGTTCAGTGAAACGTGACTGAAATGAGGGTGACTCGGTTCAGAAAGGGACTTTGTCCCCTAAGATAGTCTTGGAAATGAGTCTTGACTAAAAGAAATGATTCTCTATGATTATGTGTGTATGCCACAAAGTTTAATGTTTTATGTTATGATTATTGTGATTAAATTTCACTCCCATGAGTTATCCCAGGTTATGAAATTATGATCTCTTTTACAGGTTAAGATTTCCAAAAGTTATGTGCTTATGTATATGATGTGATTGATATTTCTTTTGTTTCCCCTTACTGAGCATTTGAATCTCACCCTTTTATGTTTTATTTTCCCCGGGATATAAAGAAAGGTTTTAGGTATAATAAAAAGGAATATCTTTATAGGAGATGTTGAAGATCATTCACCAGGATTAGAGGATTATATTCCGAGTTTCCAAAGACACTAATCTATTACGGTCATTGTGTGTGTGTTTTTTTTATGTACTAAGTATTCCGCAAATGTATTGTAATGTCAATGTACGTCATGATTAGGGTCTCTACATTTACTTTAGTTTAAGTGATCTCATTTGCTTTCCCATCTCCCCTTGACCTCACCTATAGTAGAATAATTTTATTTTGAGGGCATTGGTTTTAATAATTCTCTATCTGAATATAGGAAAATCATTGAATATAATTATTTTTCTTCTACCACATTCCTTATTTATCTCGACGACCCTTTTCTTTACACATATAAAAAAATCCCATGACTATAAGTAATTTACCAGGATTATTCTTTCAACATTTTTTGCATAATGGGAATCTCTTTATTACCTTATTCTTCTTTTATTATATAAATTTTCCATAGTTATCAAAAATCATTTTCTTCTCTAGATTTACGTTGAGAACATGGGATCTGTAAAATTACCGCTCTTTTCTATGGAACTCAATTTTATTTCATAATAGGATGAAAATGTTTTATAAGACAATAACATACAAAGATAATTGTGATGAACTAAAAATAAATGATCAATATTTTTTTATAAATCATGTTGGTAAGATATAGAAAACATGGATATTCTTGTTATGTTAGCCTCATACTCTCTAACACTACCTTCTTCCTTTTCCATTAAGCTATGTAATTTTCTCATCATTTCGATTTATTTTGTATATGATATATATTTGATGAACAAATTTTCTCTAAAAATTATCTATTATATGCCTTATATTTCATATTAATCCTTAGTATTATGGATAAATTTCCACCATTGATAAACATATTCCTTGAATAAATATACTGTTAGAAATACCTTTTTCTTTTCCACACACATCCCAATAGGAAATGTTTTTTCATGGGACATGATCCATTTCTTAGATACCACTGGATTTTAGTCCCATTATAAGTTGGGGTCTTCGATCGAATGAATCAATATAACATTGGTGTAGTATGGTTAATCCTCCTAACCTATGTAATCATTCATTATATAATTATTATATACTCATCGCCAACACCAACTGTGTTGTCTTACTCAGTGGAAAAATCCCTACATGGTCCATGAATACCATTTCCCTTTATTCCATTACGTGAAACCACTAAATAATGGCACACAACGAGTCATATCATAATAATATTGATTATTGAACCAAAAATTTAAATTAAATAATTATTATATTTCTCGTGTTTATTTAACATCTAGTTCTAATGGTTTCTCCTAACCCTTCTCTAATTCCAACTGTAATAACGCTGACCCCAATAGAACAAATTCAATGGCTATTTTATTTTAATAGAATATATACATGGGATAAAAAAATGGAATGATTAGTTTAGTAGTCTTTATGAACTTGATACATACGCGTATCCATTATAGGATTATTAATTAATAATAGAACACAGAAAAGAAAAATAAATTTCTTCCTTGTCACTTATTCAATGACTTCATATTCATATCCACTATATTAAAAACAAATAAAATGGTGAGAAAAACAGCCATTAAGTGTTATATGTAGTAGAAAAAGGAATCAATAATAAGTAAAGCTTAATAAATAAGGGCTAACTAAAAGGGAAGGTTAAATAAATAAAAATCACATTCCATTAAATCAGTAAACTGAGAAATAAAATGAATCAACTGATTATGTCAAAGTGAAAATCACGTTCATAGAAAAGAATGAAATATTATTGAAGGAAATTTTTAATTATTTTTCATCGTGTATCTACAACATTATCCACTACCATCAATACCTTTCAAAAAATAGTTTATGTCCATGTGTAGAAACCCATCAGATTGTTCTTGGAAAAAAACATGATGGGTTTGTCGCAAACTATTTTGTCTCATGAGTCATATCAATGAAATGAGGGTCTATATAATGTCATAACCCACATGTTGCTATACATCAAAATAATTGTTCATATAAAGATTTATTTATGGAATAATAAGAAATACAAAATAATCCATATTTAGTATAGGCTAGCGATTTATCAATACTTCCCCAGTTAAAATAACATTCAATGTAAACATCAGATGTAAACATTTTTTAAGGATTAGAAAATAATCATATCCTTGATAGAAGAAATATGAATATTTAATTAAATATTCGATTATTAATGATCATAAATAAAAGTCATATTACACAATGGTAATAAGATATGTATATAGAATATGTACAATAGAAATTAAATTGAGACAAAAATATCCTTACCACGGTTTATCAATCAAATCATACACCCCATAAAATTATAAATAATAAAAAAATACCATGAATATAATGAGATTATTTATTTACTATATCAAATTGTTTTATTGATACACTACATAGATCAAATAATTTTTTAATAAGGAATGTCTTACTGAAATTAAAGTGAGATTAGAAACCACTTACATTATATCGGAAAGTGTTCTCCACTTGTAGTAAATTTCATGGATAATAAAAATTAGAGTCAATATTTAATTAATTCAGAACATATTCAATATATATATAAATTATTATAAATTTATTAAGTTCATTTTTTTCCATTTTTTTGAGTCATAATGTTTAATTCCATTGTTTCGAGAGTATTCATTTCATTGTTTTATGGTTGGTTCCCTTGTGTATAAAAATTAGATTTCTTGTCAAATGGAAGAAAAACAATAGAAGTGGAACTATTGATGTTAATAAAAATATAATATTTTAAATGGTCCTTATTTATCTTTTTATTATATTGTATTTGGATTATTTATTTAATAAAATGTTTATGAAATTGATTAGTTCATTTTGAAGGATTTTTACGATCGTCAAAAACATGTATCATTTTAATTAATATTAGGTTTATATAATGCATTCATAATAATAAATAAGTTGTAAAAAACATATAAAAATATATATTAACCATAAAAATGGTTTTATAACCAACATTTAAGGAAATAATGAAAAATGAAAACTCATCATCCATGAAGTCGGTTAATCGACACCTCGCAGACGATGTTTTCATTATTAGAATATAAAGGAGAGGAGAAGAGATTTGATGATTAATATTCCATTAACAAAATAAAATTATAGTATATATATCAAATTGGGTTTACCTTGCCACTTTTGTTAATGGTAGGTGAGGAAAGAGTAAGCAAAGAAAAGAAAGGAAAATATAAATGAAGAATTTAAATCTTGAATATTGTCTCCTTGAGAACCTCTATAAGACACTTGGATGTGGTAATTTTCTAAGACCAGATGGTATTAGTCTTGGGGATAAGGATTGGGAATGTATTTAGGAATAATATAGACATTCATTAAGGCTTATACGGTGTTACTATAATGGTTTATGTGGGGACGTATTAAAAGGGAGAAGAGAGGTTTGTTTTTTATTTTTTTTCATTTGTTTATTATTTTGCCTTAAAACCATCAATAATAATTATATTTAAACTAATTATAGTAAATAAAGAATTTGAAATCGAGATAATGGACATATACATCATCCATAACCCAACCAAGACCCAAAAATTCATTCATTTATAATTAATTTTAGATAACCTATGTTAATGTATTTCACTATTCCCTAAAAGAATTAATTATTTTAAAATAATACAAAAAATTCATCAGAACTATTATCATATCAATATATTTTAAAAAAGGACACCATTTCATGAAAATTATTTCAGGAATATTTGAAATTTAATAACTAATTAAAATCATCATTTATTTTAGAAATATATATTTTAATATTATAATATATTTTTCACAACATTGAAAACGTAATTATGGTCTTTCAAAATAATGTTAAAATCAAATGAAACAAAAAAATTAATTCATTAATCTATTATTTCAATATAAATTATCATTTAAAAATTATATTTATTATGAAATTGTAAATAATCATTTATATTTCCCAAAAATATTAAAACTTAATTTATCATTTTTTAAAACATTTGTTAGATTGTTCAATTATATATATATAATTATATAACATATTTTAATTTATTAGATTCTTAATGTATAATTATAATTTCATATATGGTGCTATAATGGCCACATTACTATTCCAAATAGTCCACATTTAAATTCCTACACACATGTTAGTATTTAATAGAATATCATGTTTTTAATGATCAGTGTTGCATAAATTGTAGGATATCAAATAAAATAAATTTATTTAAGAATATATATACTATAAAATATAGAGTAGTTATAGTTGGGATAATATTGATACATGTATTCTAATAATATATTTTAGTGTGTTTTAATTCATTGATTAAAGTATTCTTGCCAATATTTAGGTTGTATAACCAATTTAGTGATTTATGGAAGGATTCTACCTAAATTTGGAAATAGACCAAAAATTTTCAATTATATTTAACTAGATACACATCATTCAATGACATGTTGCAATGCATCCTGAAACCGGAAAATTGATGTCATAATTGGGATTATAAGTGAATAACCAAGGAAAATGGAGATTTTGATGCTGGAATTTGACATTTTACATCATAAAAAACATACATGATATTAAAAAATTATTGGAAAATAAGTGAATATGGAGAATTAAGGGAATAAAACTCAATAAGAGTTGATCATTACACATTTATGATGTGACACCAATTAACGCCGTGATCCTTTTCAAAGTGATTTTTCAAAAAATGATAAAATAATGACCTGAACAACCATTACATGTGGTGGAATACCTGACACTCATAATGGGAAATATTAATAGAAAAATATATTCCAGAAAATCCCCCTGAATTTTAATAAATAGGTAGGAGGTATACTACTATCAAGATTGAATATGGGGACCAGAGCATTGGCTGAGAAGCTGCCTTATTCGTGGTCCTCACTAGTTCAATGTCTCTGGTCATTCATTTATGTTTTAATTTTCTTTATTCCATTCCCCATACTCCATAATAAATATAATGAGTGGGTATTTATAACATTTACTTGTATTATTTGGCCTGAAGGGGATGTTTTTCATGGATCTATTTATCATTATTATTCATGTATTTGGATTCTTGTAGTCTGATATTAATCATCCAATCCCTTTTTTATCATGACCAATGATAATTTATTGTGAATTAAAATTTAGTATTTTACAATTTTTAAACATTAATTAAGGTATTTATAATGTCTCATTTAGGGAAACCATGTATAAATATTTTATCGATACAAACTCGATTTTAGAATACGCTAATTTTATAACAATGGGAAAAGGGGAATATCTATATTGACATGGGGATACTATGACCATGGGATCCAAATCAACTTGAATCTAATTCCCAAAATGAAATAATAAATTTGATTGTTAAAATCCAATTGAACATATAATAAGTGATTAAAAAACCCAACATGCCTTCAAATCTGATTTCCAAACAACAAATATACTACAATGATTTTTTCTTTCACTTTTATAAAACAATTCCCAAAACAAATTTTCTTCTACTAATTTATCCAATTTAAATGAAGAATGAATCATTAAAAACCAAAACAAAAAAATTCACCCTCTTATGGGTTCAACCTCGAACATGCCTAACAATATATTTTTATTAATTATGAATAAAAATTGGAGTTTTTATAAAATTTGTATTATGATTAGACATGTAGGGAAATAATTATTCCATTAGGTCATATCAACTATACCCTCACTCAGAGTAATAAATAAGTGATAAATAACTAAACATTTTTATAGTATACAATCATAGTTAACGAAAACCAATGGCATACCAACTATATTAAATATTTCTGAAACAACAGATCTGAACAGTCATACCATTATACAAGGAAAATTATCCCCAATACCAAATAATGTATATGAAAAAATATTAAATGTAAAATAAAATAAATAATTTCAAGAAACAAATCATCCCAGTCCTCAAAATTATATCATGTTATCCAAATCAATGATCAAATATAGGCCTTAGTCCAACTTGTACAATCAAAAAAATGAGGGAAACATAGGTACCCAATTGAAATGCTCTCATGAGTAGGTTGTGAGTACCACTGAATATGACACCACCAATGCAGTCCAGTACCCCACTGTATAAATTCAGTGTATATGAATCTGATAAACTCTATAGAAATTAAGAAAACAAAATATAATAGTGAAAACATAGTAAAATATTACTAGAGAACAAAATGAGAACAACACACATATACCATGCGGTCGTGTGTTTTCAAATATTCCATGAACCCCCGACCATAAATACATCGATTTAATTCCATTATGTATGAATATTTATAATTGGAATAACTCCACCACATGTCATGATACATGTTATACGTATTAGTATTGGTTGGAACACTATGACTATAATTCCATGGTCTGCCTTAAAGTAAACATCATATTCCCAACCCAAAAGGTGGTGATTATTTGGAATTCCAGACACACCAACATGATGGGGTCCTTTACCAACGATATTACATATCCCACCATGTTTATTGTCATTATACCCAAATGATGGTAAATCCCACATGACAATCTTGATTTAATTTCACAATCAAATCACACACATATGGAACTCTCCCACCATATCCTTTAGACATTAGATTATCAACTCCATTGAATGGATTTCTCCTACGTTAAAAACCTGCATGAAATACTACCCATAACATCAAATGCTCCATAATCTATAACAATTTCAATGTCAACACACTCACCTATGAGGGTTCTTATAACCAAAAAAGTCAATCCTAGTCATCCGAATTCCAGAAACAAGGTTCCACATGATCTAAAATACCACAACAAAAACATACCATTGAAATGAACTATACGTCATATCAAGAATTGTTCTCAAGATACTATACACAATCATGTGATCACATATCAAAAAAGGTGTCGTCAAATGCTCATGATCACAAATGTGATAAAATCATCAATCATAGTCTCATAGGATAATCATGCAAACACATGTCATCAAGCATTAATCATGGACTTATGAATTGAAAAAGCCCACAAAAGTGATCAAAAATAAATCTTGGTCTCACAGATATACACACACATGGGATCAATTATCAAACATAGCGTCACGGGCAAAAAACACCCTCATATGAGTCACATCTAGACAACACAAGGTTTTCATGCATTTTAAAGAATTCATTATTTGTCAAGCCTCATCCATTTATAGTCGGAATTCAGCTAGTTTATAATGGTATTCCATTGTCCATGGAAAATTGTCTTATTACATTATGAATGGATGCCTTAATTATTATTATTTATTTATTATTAATTTGATAGGAATTACTTTTTATTCATAACACATTATGAATTCAAGGGTTGTTCACCAAAGGTGGTGAACCTCAAATCACATGCCAAATTAACCTGCTTGGAAACATAAGGTATAATACAGTGTACCATACCTCACATGGAGCCAATTACAATCCATAGAAGTCCCCAAAACATTATTCAATTCATTCTAGATGACTTTTCTTCCATTGATCACCATGAGGCACTAAATATACAAAAAAATTACAAAAAATTAGTTATGAATAATTTATAATTAATTAAAATAATATAAGGAAAGTCACATTTAATGGAAAAAAGCATATATACCATAGGACATACTAGATATCACAACCTCTTGAAAACCTCAACCAACATCCATAGACAGGTGGCAACATGCTTTCGATTTAATTTTATGAATATGGATTAACATATAGAAATGAAACATTGATAAATTTAAAATATTAAAATTGGAACCATTGGAAGAAACCCAACAATGAATTTTAATTTATCATCAATTCTATCCAATATAGTTTGGCCACTCCCAATTAACTCTAGACAATAATATTAGAAAAATCCCCATTTCAATTCTTTGATATGCTAGGGAATTTAACTCAATTTCACCATAAACCCATCATAGTCATAAATTCAATGAAACGATCATCAAGAACATGTGTTCATCATTAGGTCACATCCTATATATATTCCAATCAAAATCCCCATAAATCATGAATAATTACATAATGATATATGGGAATTTTCATCTAATTATCCACCTGAAAAAAATCTAATGATAAATCGAGGTAAAAAATGATTGTGGAGAAAAATATCTAAACAGAATTGAGACATTAAGGGATCAAAAAGGTTAATCTTACTAAGGGGATCTTTCATTTTGAAAGGCCCGCATATCCACAACCAATAATTGAATAAATAAGACAATATGAAAGCATAATAGTGGATCTCATTTGATTGTTGATTATATTTTAACTCGATCCACACATGATCATGGTGGTGTACTGGATAGAGGATAAGAGAGGATCATAGACATAGTGCACTATAAAATTTGAGCCACGGGTGAAAAAATGGATTTGGACTCATTAGTCAAAAGGCACAAAAAACCCATCATTAAATCATACCACATACATGCCACTATGTATTCATTCAAAGTTAACTTGTTTACTAGTAGTCCATCATCCACCAAATGCTAGCTTACTAGCTCACCAATGAGACCTCCTAGGAAACAAGTGTTCATCCCAGCTCAGTAGTGATCTGGTACAGGCACACAAGTTGACCGATGAGTGATGCATTGTTGTTTTGAAACTAATCAATCCACCAGATAGTTGGTGCTAGCTAGCTAATATGTAGTGGATATTGTATCACCCCTAACAACTCTAGGCCTCCACTGTTGTGAACTCGAATCTCGATTATCCTTTCAATATTTTCTCATGTATGAAATAGTCACTTTTTGAGGTTTAAATAGGCCAAATATTAGTTCACTAACCAGTTATCTAAATTAATCATCAACCAAATTGTTGTTTTATGTTCCCTATGACATTTTTCATCCCATAATAGTGTTGGCCATTACAAAATCCATTCTAATGCACTACTCATCTATGTGAAGTTATGATAGCACATGAACTAAATGCTCTATCTACCTTGATCATCATCACTAATTATTTATTCATGATACATCCTCAAATTTCTACTCAATTCCTAATGGCTATGACTATTCTAAAAAGACACTATTCTCTCACTGCATGACTTTAAAAAGGGAACAAAAAACTTAGCTTGTAGCTTTTTTATGTCAATCCTATAGACCATGATCAGTACATCTATCTCACTCAACACAATGTAGTTTCTTTAAAAAATTACTACTAAATCATATATGTACTCCTAGATATAGAGATATTTATATGAAAGAAGATTTGGGTATTCTATTGAAACAGAAATTTCAATTCACTTCCTGCATACATGATCATATTCAAAGAATGTGTTAAATTTACTATGAACTCCTCACCCTTGGGTATCAGTTGAACTAATGTGTCTATAACAACCAAACATAACCCTAAAATTCACAATGTTATAGAGGGGCCCAACTGATAGTTTAATAGAACATTCATTCACAAAAAGATTATCTAAAATTGATTCCAACAAACCATACTCTTATTCATGATAAGATATGAGTCTATACTTTCCTAGTTATCTTCCCACATGTTCCTTGTCATCAACAACTGATATGCTAGAATCCATTTATCATGATTCAACAAGCCTCATAAGAACCTATAAATCAATCCAATAGCATTTCCAATGTATGAGATAATTTATATGTATTTCCCCCAATATGTTCACCATCTGCTTACACCATCCACTAGTCTCTCAATGGTGCACCAACTCCCCAATGATCAGATTCCTTTTTAATTCACAACAATGTTATCTTGATTTTAAATCCCACATATGTCCTCCATATATTGTTCAATATAAATCAAAAATAAGGAATAAAATTTGGAACAATATTCTTTCTAATCCATCACAGATTGGTCTCACGTAGACACTTTTATTATTCATTAGTAATTCTTATACAAGAACTCAACCCATCCCACAATAAAATTCATTTCACATGTGACTGTTTTAATTATACACCCAAAAAGTATCCTTTTGGTATCATCAATGTGATTACATCAGTTTACCAATCCCTCAAAAATTCCCTTGATACATACAATTGATATAAAGGAAAATCCATTATTACCTGATTACTAGGAAAATCACCAATCACTTCAAAAAAACAGATTTCATATAACACTATTCACTGCATCGTACATTCCATTCATCTTATGAATAGTTCCATCTAATATCCTAGGATTGGGTTATGAATTCCGACAGAGAGGTATTTCTTACCCCCAATCAATTCACTACACTAAATCATGATATCTACATAAAGGAATGACTTACATTAACCATAAAAATGTAATGTGACACATTATCGATGTCATCTTCTTCCGTATTTACATATCCAATCAAAAAATCATATCGAAAACCGAACCTTATGATATTCATGAAAAATATCGGGTTATAAATCCATGGTTTTGGTTGAATGAAGAATGATTGTGACATACCATTACTATCTTCAATATTTTCTTCAACAGAACCTTATCATTCTCAATGGACAGATTACCACACAACTTCTACTGATTCAACTAACTAGACATGAAACCATGTGATTGAATACTAATGAACCAAGGATTTCATATTACGGAATGATACAACCACTTATTAATCCAGTAGAGTCACTCCACATAATTCATGAACTTATTAGAAAAATTCACTTGCCTCTTCAACTCTCAACATAATGAGGCATCATCACCACCAACTTGAGTAAACATTGCACTCCTCATAAAAAAGAGAACTCTTTAAATTTGAGATTCATAGTGCAGCAACCAACAAATGGGATTATGTTAAATAAAATAGTAATCAAACCACTCTCTAACATTCCGTTATCTTAAAACCTAATATATTCAACATCATCCAAAAAAGGTTCATTCAAAACTGTTTGGTTAGGAAACCCATGGTCCTATACTCAATTACACAAGGATCAAAGTGCACTATAACACAACCATGTATCACAAGTAGAAACACCTAGGGTGTTCTATACTATATTGTTTCAAGAATAAAAAAACTATATTCCATCATTAAATTAATCGTTTACTCACATGCAATGGGTATTTCATCAATGAACACCCCATGCATTAACCTTAACTATCCCTTCACAAGAAACTCCCACCTCATTGTTTACAATTATGAAACTTAATAAATAGGATCACTAGTAACCAGAGTCATAATTATAAAGCCACAAATTCTTTTTCAAACCCCATATTGGGATACACTATGGGTATGAAAAAATAGAAAATCATGTATACAGATATAATCATATATGTCAAGATGGATTCAACATTATACTAGACACATACAGATGATATAGAAAACTAGTTCGGTTAAATATTATTCCACTAAGGTGCATGGATCACCCCAATTATGATATTGTCAACATCTTAATTAGGTGGACATATATAATGTATACTCCCACTAGGTTCTTTAATTCCTCAATTTATGCTTGAAAATGACATAACAAGGCAACAACACCATGGTACATAGATGAACTACATTATTATAACTATCATCATCACCAAAATCATCACCATCATCATTTCCATTATCATTTTCTTGTAGTATCACCACACCATAGTCTGAAAAGACCTAATATAATAATTAAACACACGAAGTTGTCCATCCAAATAGAATTTCACTCAATAATATTATGTGAAAACAGAGTAAAAATTTTCCACACTAAAAAAGAAAAGTCCTCTGCCATTATTAAAATAAAAAACAATAAACCTATATTTCATGAAAAACCAATGTGCCTAATTTGATTCATGGTATTCTACAATTGGAACCATCCAAATTTCAATTTCATATGAAATAAAAACCTCAAAATCAATGTGTGACGTATAAGGAAACACATATGAAAATAATTTCACATAATAAGAACATAAATACCAATACATAGTAACTTAGACATACCTCCAAAGTAGATTATTTAATTGTACATACAATAATTCATCATAAGATCCACCAAATTCCAAAGTCTCAAGTCTACCAACTCAATATTATATTAGAAAAAGACACATCACCCCTAATAACATTTGGTAACATCCTAAACCAAATCAACCAGATAGATTTGGAGTACCATTGTATCTTAATTATGGATCCCCATATACTGGAGGCTTCCAACTAGTAGAAAGCATCAAATTTGGAATATTAGGTAGATCATTACCTAAACTAAATTACACAATAAAAATAGATAACAAAAAATGAGAAATTTATATAATCAAAGTAATTGGAAACCAAAGACATTCCAATGGTGTCATTGAATACTAAAATGAAATACCCATATGGTAATAATGGAATATAGTGACACTGGTCTCCCATAGGGGAATCAATGAAATGTGAGAAAATAATTAAAGTGTAAGATGATATGCAACTCCAAGACTCTACTAATCCCTATATCTAGCCTAATTGTGAGTAATACTACTCAATGATTAAACATGTGACTCTTCCCAACATACACATGTAATAATAGAGGTATTCATGTGTACCCAAGTGTCATTTGAAATCAATAAGGGTTTGATTATGACTCAATATTACACCACCAGCACAGTATTATACACAAATAGTAGAAATGTTGTGTATCAGAAGTGATAAACTTCGAAAAAATAAACATGAAATATATAACTATAAATACATAGCTTAATATCTCTAAATAACAACAATAAATCAAATTCTTTATAAAAAGAGTTCATGTGCTTTCCAAGACTCCCTCAACCATAGGTCATACCAGTTTTGGATTGATGCTGATATGAATATATTTGAGGTTGTAAAATTTTATCGCCACACCTCACGAGAAGTGTCACGAGTACCAGCATCGGTTTGAACCATATGATTATCAATCCATGATTTACAATTATGGAAAAACATCATGCTGCACCCTGATGTTGGTCACTATCATGAATACCACATGAGCTACCATGACTGTCATCATTACTAGGAACATTGTATTCCCCCACAGGGATGAGGTTTGTTTTCCCTAGAATATGGTAAATCCTACCTAACATTCTTTATATAATGGGATAATAAAATGACCCATGCATTAAATTTTCCCACATAGTCCCATAGATAACATATTTTCAATTACCATTCTTGGTCTACTACCACGTCAGAAAAATGTTGGTTATATGGCCCATCCAATGAAATGATCCACAGTTTGTAGTCATTTTCATGTCATCACATTACCTATCAAAGGGGTTGTCTAACTAAAATTGAGAAACTCAGTCATCTTGATACATGACCGAAGGATCTACAATCTATTCAATATCAAAAGAAAAATGTACCATATTAAGGAACAATAAGGAAAATTATGAATAGTTTTCAAGTGGATATACACAAATCATATGATAACATATCGAATAAGGTATCTTTGGATTATCAAAAACACAAATGTGATCGAATCATCAAAAAATTGTCTCTTAAGCAATATACACATAAGTGAACTTTCAAAATATTTTTTGCCACATGCTACACATCCACATAGAATGTGATCAAGAATCAATCATAGTCTCATGGATACTCAAGTACACACATGTGATCAAGCATTAAACATGGTATCATGGGACAAACAAGATCACACATGTAATATATCAACCCAGCCCAAGGTGTCCATGTAATTCAAGGCATTTATTAGTTTCTAATCATTAACCATTAGTGGATAACATATTTTATTTGAAAAATTGTCCTTCGGTGTTCTTGGAATTTTTTCAATAAATTATTCATGGAAAAATTAATAAATAAATATTAATAGATCATTATTTATATAACCAATGGTTTTTAATTGAAAAAAATTATGAATTTAAGGATCATTCAAAGAATGGGGAGAACCTCATGTCACATGAAAAATAAATGTTCACAATACCATAGTGTATAATAAATGAGACCACATACATTACAAGGTTCTAAATCAAAACCATGGAAATCCCAAAATCTATGTCTGAGTCATCCATGCCCATTTTCTCTCCATAAATATCCATAAATCCCAATGTATATACTAAAATTAATAATAATTAACTTTAACTTAACTAGATTTAATTAAAATAACATACATGTAATGAAATTAAAAGGTGAAAATAAAATATGCAAAAGGACGTACTGGATAACCCACCTAGCGGTAATATTGATAAACCATCCATATAATATTTCTAAAACTCTGTCAACATTGTTTTCAGAAATATCCCTATTGCATGTTAATGAATAATCAACTAATTTAATATAAATATATTGAAAAATTTTCTATAAAATATAAAAATCAAGGTACCTTACCTGAAATGTTTTCCAATGATGTTTGGTCACTCCCAATGCACTCCTAATTCTTTGAAAAGAAAACTCCCATTTCAATTTCATGATATAATGGCCAATTTAACTCAGTTTTACCAAATAATAGTTAATAGATCATTAATGGAATTTCCTTAAATGAAATTATTGTTAATGGAATGTGATAATGATTATGATAAATCCTTTATCCATGTTGATATAAATCTCTATCGGTATCAAAAAAAATCCTCAAGATCTAATAGAATTTTAATTTTATTATGTATTTAAAAAAAAGACAGTTATCAGTCTAGGAGAATGATTATTGAGGAGAATAATACCCAATATAAATTTATAAATAAAAGGATAAAAAGATTAAACTTTATTAGAGTAAAACCATGATGAAAAACTAAAGGATCCACAACCATAAAATGAAAAATGTGGCCACTATTGTAGAAGAACATAGGACATAACATTAAATAACTATTTGAAATATTCTAGATCAACGCATGCTCAAGGAGTTCACTAAGAGGGAGGAGATGAGAGAATAACAATGATATTTTAAAAAATTGAGACAAGGATAATAAAACGCAGGGGTCCTAGGTTTTTAAAAGGTAAAAACAACCCTCATTAAAGCCTACCTGACATACCCTAACACCTAACTAATGAGACATGCTGGTAATGAAGGGTTCTTCCAAGATCACCAGTCAAATACAATAGACTTACTAGCTGACCAATGAGTCTTTCTGGGTAGCTCAGAAACTGCATGAACCACCAGCTAGAGGATGGGGCCTACCATATTGTTGGTGGATATTATTGTAGCCCTAACACCTCTATGTTTCATTCAATAAAAACTCAAAGCTCAATTTACCTTTGGTTCCATAATTGAAATATATAAACATTACTTAATGATGTGAAAATATGATGTAAATTATTTAATCACCAAATTCATTAAAGGATCATCCAAATAGAAGAAAAGATAATGATTCTTATGATGTCTCACTACCCCTAATAGAGAGGGTCATAACATAAGTTAGATTTAAACCAGTATCAATGAATTTAGTCATTATAGTATGGGGTTTCTAATAATAAACATGTATGAATATTTTTAAATGTTGAATGAGTTTTAAAATGAACTACAAAATCATCTAGACTAAGGAATTATGATTATTCAATTTTACTGAGGTGGTGATTACTTTATCTATTAGTTCACTAATTATCTATGATATATAGTAATTTTTCTACAACTCACCCCTCTAAGAACAAAATATTATAATGGTGTCTCTGAGAGGTGGAATTATCACTTTTGTATATGGTTCAATTAATGATGAGAAATTGTGACCTACATTATTCATTATTGGGATATTATTTTTAAACTGATACATTCCTACTTATCTTCATTATATCTAATGTTTTAATAAATAATACTCACGATATATTGACTCATAAATTTACAAATATATTTTTAATAATTATTCAGTGTTGTAAATTATTTTTACAATGATTAGATTCTGATTATGATCACCCTAATTATGAAAAGTTCCTTTTCTTTGTTATCCCAATAAAATAATAGATGTTATTATTAATCTAATACTATCTTAAAATTGTTTATGGATTGTATTACCAAATTATTTGAGAATAAATATATCGATCTAGGATTCATTTAGAGGAAATATTAATTTGTTTCATTTCCATACAAAGAAATGAGAATTCTTCTTGATATAGATTATGGACTTGTTCCATAAATAAAAGTGAGATAATAACCAACTCAGGTTACACAAGAACCTAGATTGCATTATATGATTCTTCAAGAGTCTAAGATGTATTTCTTTTGGAATATTATGATTAGCTAATGTTAATAAATAATAAACCTACTACCTCCTAAGAGTACCTTGAGGGATCTAATTCTAGGATAAGGTTAAATATCATGGAATCTTAACTACACTACGTATATACTTACCATGTTTGGAACATTTCATATGCACATAAAGGGATGAAACACATAGGGTGCATGTAGGTTTTTTAAGAAAAAATTAGTGGATTATAGAGTTTCTACCTTTAATTTACACCATGAGGAAAAGGGTTATGAAATAGTTTATTAAATTATCTACAATGATTCCATTTCAAAATAGTTGATGATAAATGAAATTGGGATATTTATTTATATAAAAGTTCATTATAATGATTTGATTATAAAATGGATATAAAAAATGTATTCCATGATGAGAGTTATTCAATGAAATGTATATGACACTATTGAAGATCTAAATGAGTCTATCAGGTTTTTTATGTTATGGTGGACCAACATTGGATAACAATAATCCTATCAAAGATCGAATATTAAATTTTAATACACTATCAAAGAGTTTAGTTTCATCATGAACATGTATCATAATTTTGTATATAAGTGTATTAGTGGGAGTGTAGTGGTGTTTTTGAAATAGTATGTGGATTTAATAATACATATCAAAAATAATGTACTAGATTTACACACTATATAATATGATTCATAAAATTAATCCCAATGAAAGGAATGGGGGAATCATCCTTAATACTATGTATTAAAATATATTGATGTAGATCTAAGATATTGTTTTCGAATGAGTCAGAACTTATATATTGGTAAATTTCTAAAAATGTGTTTCATGGAGAACTACCAGAAGATACCATTACCTATGTTATAGGGGATAAATCTTAGGAATATTCAATAAAAAAATAAAATGTTAGAATACATAGATATGATTCTTTATGAATCATCTATTGGATATGTCATGTATTATCTATTATGTACTGAAACTTATTTTTCATATTATTTTAGTGTAAAAAGTATATACCACTCCAATAATGGTGAATGTAACTAGATTATATTCAAAAACATTCATAATTACATGAGAATAATTAATGATTTTTTCATAATATATGTATGTTTATATGACATCATTATAAATGGTTAGATTAATTCTAGTTTCCAATCTAAAAAATATAAAATGATAGGTCCAACTAGATTTGGGTTTTCCCTATATGGTGGATATATTAGTTGAATGTGTTCTAAAAATACATTTTCAAGGAATTTTAAAAAGGGGAAGAGTACATGTATATATTGGATGTTGTGATGGAAATTGTTTAGATTATTATTTTTATCACTAAACTTAAAGTGCATCCTTGAATTGAGGGATAAAAGAAGAATTATTTTTAAAATAGTGGATATATTTCTCAAGATATAGAACATTAGTTTAACAAACATACCAATCACATACTATAAATGAACCATATCATTCAATAGATTAATCAGATGGTTGAAATAATTATATATTTGGAGAAAATCAAGAAAAATATAATAGAGATAATTTTGGAACCAGTAGAAATAAAAAACATGGAAGACATATTGAATACCATTGTATAATATACATGGTAGATCTGATGTAATGGTTGAAAAATGTATGCTGATTTTATAATAAAATAAAATATTTAATTATCAATAATTCATGTGTGGAAAATTTATTTTATGTTAATATGGGAATGATAATATCTAACACCCTATGGTTTATAGATTTTTCGGGTTTTGAGAATGTGTTGAATTTGGAATTAGTAGTCACTATAAATTTTGAACTAAGATTCAGAGTTTATTTATGAAGGTTATAACTCATCAACATAACGTTTTTGGATGAGTAATAAGGTTTATTTGATGTTTTAGAGTCTTGGGAGGTCCCTATAAATAGGTTTGGGTGCTTCTTAATTTATTTTATGTAGCAAGCCTCGACAAAATTGGTGGCTATATAAATCCTATGTTTCATAAAGAAATGGAAATTTTATGGTAGTATATAACACACATTTATGGTACTATAATGAAAAGTTATCTATTTTCCCATGACCAACTATCCAATGGTGAAACCAGCTAGCCGATCGGGCTAGTTCAGAGAAAATTAAATTGGCGAATTTCGACCATTTCCCTTTCAAGGTGTTGTGGTTCTTAGAAGGGGGAGGTAACGTGAGAAGAAATTTTTGGTTGTCATATCCCCTACCTTACAATCTAGTCCTCCTAGGGTTGGTGGGTGGATCTATGTGTGTTTTAGTAATGATCCTTGTAAATTTCTCCTTATCTCATTATTTTTGGTTTTCACCGTCACATTCATTAATTTTGGTCCAAATTATGATTGGATTTGGGGATTATTTGATCAGTTCATGGTGAAATCGTTGGTGATTGATAGGGATTTTTTAGGGATTTTGTAGAGGACCTCATGAGATGGAATCTTTCATTTATCAATTTTCATTTAGATGGAGACAAGAAATTATACAGATTTTATTTATGATTTTTAATGAAATTGAATAAAATTGAAATTTTCTCCTCTATGAAATTACATGTATTAATTATTGGATAGTGGATGGGGTGTGATGCAAGCCCTCCAAGAGTAGTGTTTTGATAATATATGGTGACGATGAGGCTTGATAAATATTTTCATCCTTTATAACTCATTTCCCTTATTTAATAAATAATTATAATTAATTATAATTAAATTTTGATTTTTTTATGGAATGATAAGGGTTCCTAAGAGTCGGTGTGAGTCTTGGCGATGCTTGGTGGGGATCAGATGGGGAATATGTAGGCCATGAGATTGTTCTGTGGAGCATGGATGTGCAGAAACTCCATTGTAATGGTAGGTGGTTCCTTTAATACAAATCGATATGGAAGTTCATCTATAAATCTTTTCCTACAATCATGATCATGGATTTAAGTTGATGGAAAGGGGTAAAGGTTTCCTAGGGAAAAGTGATAGGGTCAAAATCAGCCTCTTTTGCTTGGGTTTTGTTCTCTTTAATACCTATGATGGATGAGATATGCTACTAAATGTGTCTCCAAGGGGTAAGATAAATGATTAAAAGGAATGAGGACAATGTAAGATCTCATGGTTGGTATTTTTATGTGAGTAGCCTAGATTTTTTTCCATCATCATTTCCATTATCATTTTCTTGTAGTATCACCACACCATAGTCTGAAAAGACCTAATATAATAATTATACACACGAAGTGGTCCATCCAAATAGAATTTCACTCAATAATATTATGCGAAAACAGAGTAAAAATTTTCCACACTAAAAAAGAAAAGTCCTCTGCCATTATTAAAATAAAAAACAACAAACCTATATTTCATGAAAAACCAATGTGTCGAATTTGATTCATGGTATTCCACATTTGGAAACATCCAAATTTCAATTTCATATGAAATAAAAACCTCAAAATAAATGTGTGACGTATAAGGAAACACATATGAAAATAATTTCACATACTAAGAACATAAATACCAATACCTAGTAACTTAGACATACCTCCAAAGTAGATTATTTAATTGTACATACAATAATTCATCATAAGATCCACCAAATTCCAAAGTCTCAAGTCTACCAACTCAATATTATATTTTAAATAGACACATCACCCATAATAACATTTGGTAACATCCTAAACCAAATCAACCAGATAGATTTGGAGTACCATTGAATCTTAATTATGGATCCCCATATACTGGAGGCTTACAACTAGTAGAAAGCATCAAATTTGGAATATTAGGTTGATAATTACCTTAACTAAATTACACAATAAAAATAGATAACAAAAAATGAGAAATTTATATAATCAAAGTAATTGGAAACCAAAGACATTCCAATGGTGTCATTGAATTCTAAAATGAAATACCCATATGGTAATAATGGAATATAGTGACACTGGTCTCCCATAGTGGAATCAATGAAATGTGAGAAAATAATTAAAGTGTAAGATGATATGCAACTCCAAGACTCTACTAATCCCTATCTCTAGCCTAATTGTGAGTTATACTACTCAATGATTAAACATGTGACTCTTCCCAACAAACACATGTAATAATTGAGGTATTCATGTGTACCCAAGTGTCATTTGAAATCAATAAGGGTTTGATTATGACTCAATATCACACCACCAACACAGTATTATACACAAATAGTAGAAATGTTGTGTATCGGAAGTGATAAACTTCGAAAAAATAAACATGAAATATATAACTATAAATACATAACTTAATATCTCTAAATAACAACAATAAATCAACTTCTTTATAAAAAGAGTTCATGTGCTTTCCAAGACTCCCTCAACCATAGGTCATACCAGTTTTGGATTGATGCTGATATGAATATATATGAGGTTGTAAAATTTTATCGCCACACCTCACGAGAAGTGTCATGAGTACCAGCATCGGTTTGAACCATATGATTATCAATCCATGTTTTACAATTATGGAAAAACAGCATGCTGCACCCTGATATTGGTTATTATCATGAATACCACATGAGCTACCATGATTGTCATCATTACTACGAACATTGTATTCCCCCACAGGGATGAGGTTTGTTATCCATAGAAGATGGTAAATACTACCTGACATTGTTTATATAATGGGATAATAAAATGACCCATGCATTAAATTTTCCCACATAGTCCCATAGATAACATATTTTCAATTACCATTCTTGGTCTACTACCACGTCATGAAAAATGTTAGTTATATGGCCCATACTATGAAATGAGCCACAGTTTGTAGTCATTTCCATGTCATCACATTACCTATCAAAGGGGTTGTCTAACTAAAATTGAGAAACCCAGTCATCTTGATACATGACCGAAGGATCTACAATCTGTGCAATACCAAAAGAAAAACGTACCATATTAAGGAACAATAAGCAAAATTATGAATAGTTTTCAAGTGGATATACAGAAATCATATGATAACATATTGAATAAGGTATATTTGGATTATCAAAAACACAAATGTGATTGAATCATCAAAACATTGTCTCTTATGAAATATACACACAAGTGAACACTCATATTATTTTTTGTCACATGCTACACATCCACATAGAATTTGATCAAGAATCAATCATAGTCTCATGGATACTCATGTACACACATGTTATCAAGCATTAAACATGGTATCATGGGACAAACAAGATCACACATGTAATATATCAACCCAGCCCAAGGTGTCCATGTAATTCAAGACATTTATTAGTTTCTAAGCATTAACCATTAGTGGATAACATATTTAATTTGAAAAATGTTCCTTTGGTGTTCTTGGAATTTTTTCAATAAATTATTCATGGAAAAATTAATAAATAAATATTAATAGATCATTATTTATATAACCAATACTTTTTAATTGAAAAAAATTATGAATTTGAGGATAATTCAAAGAATGGAGAGAACCTCATGTAACATGAAAAATAAATGTTCACAATACCATAGTGTATAATAAATGAGACCACATACATTACATGGTTGTAAATCGAAACCATGGAAATCCCAAAATCTATGTCTCAGTCATCCATGCCCATTTTCTCTCCATAAATATCCATAAATACCAATGTATATAATAAAATTAATAATAATTAATTTTAACTTAACTAGATTTAATTAAAATAACATACATGTAATGAAATTAAAAGGTGAAAATAAAATATGAAAAAGGACGTACTGGATAACCCACCTAGTGGTAATATTGATAAACCATCCATAGAATATTTCTAAAACTCTGTCAACATTGTTTTCAGAAATATCTCTATTGCATGTTAATGAATAATCAACTAATTTAATATAATTATATTGAAACATTTTATATAAAATATAAAAATCAAGGTACCTTACCTGAAATGTTTTCCAATGATGTTTGGTCACTCCCAATGCACTCCTAATTCTTTGAAAAGAAAACTCCCATTTCAATTTCATGATATAATGGCCAATTTAACTCAGTTTTACTAAATAATAGTTAATAGATCATTAATGGAATTTCCTTAAATGAAATTATTGTTAATTGAATGTGATAATGATTATGATAAATCCTTTATCCATGTTGATATAAATCTCTATCGATATCAAAAAAATCCTCAAGATCAAATAAAATTTTAATTTTATTATGTATTTAAAAAAAAGACAGTTATCAGTCTAGGAGAATGATTGTTGAGGAGAATAATACCCAATATAAATTTATAAATAAAAGGGTAAAAAAGATTAAACTTTATTAGAGTAAAATCATGATGAAAAACTAAAGGATCCACAACCATAAAATGAAGAATGTGGCCACTATTGTAGAAGGACATAGGACATCACATTAAAAAACTATTTGAAATATTCTAGATCAACGCATGCTCAAGGAGTTCAATTTGAGGGAGGAGATGAGAGAATAACAATAATATTTTAAAAAAATGAGACAAGGATAATAAAACGCAGGGGTCCTAGGTTATTAAAAGGGAAAAATAACCCTCAATTAAGCCTACCTGACATACCCTATCACCTAACTAATGAGACATGCTGGTAATGAAGGGTTCTTCCAAGATCACCAGTCAAATACAATAGACTTACTAGCTGACCAATGAGTCTTTCTGGGTAGCTCAGAAACTGCATGAACCACCAGCTAGAGGATGGGGCCTACCATATTGTAGGTGGATATTATTGTATCCCTAACACCTCTATGTTTCATTCAATAAAAACTCAAAGCTCAATTTACCTTTGGTTCCATCATTGAAATATAGAAACATTACTTAATGATGTTAAAATATGTTGTAAATTATTTAATCACCAAATTCATTAAAGGATCATCCAAATAGAAGAAAAGATAATGATTCTTATAATGTCTCACTACCCCTAATGGAGAGGGTCATAACATAAGTTAGCTTTAAACCAGTATCAATGAATTTAGTCATTATAGTATGGGGTTTCTAATAATAAACATGTATGAATATTTTTAAATGTTGAATGAGTTTTAAAATGAACCACAAAATCATCTAGACTAAGGAATTATGATTATTCAATCTGACTGAGGTGGTGATTACTTTATCTAGTAGTTCACTAATTATCTATGATATAGAGTAATTTTTCTACAACTCACCCCTCTAAGAACAAAATATTATAATGGTGTCTCTGAGAGGTGGAATTATCAATTTTGTTAATGGTTCAATTAATGATGAGAAATTGTGACCTACATTATTCATTATTGGGATATTATTTTTAAACTGATACATTCCTACTTATCTTCATTTTATCTAATGTTTTAATAAATAATACTCATGATATATTGACTCATAAATTTACAAATATATTTTTAATAATTATTCAGTGTTGTAAATTATTTTTACAATGATTATATTCTGATTATGATCACCCTAATTATGAAAAGTTCCTTTTCTTTGTTATCCCAATAAAATAATAGATGTTATTATTAATCTAATACTATGTTAAAATTGATTATGGATTGTATTACAAAATTATTTGAGAAGAAATATATCGATCTAGGATTCATTTAGAGGAAATATTAATTTGTTTAATTTCAATAAAAACAAATTAGAAGTCTTCTTGATATAGATTATGGACTTCTTCCATAAATAAAAGTGAGATAATAACCAACTCAGGTTACACAAGAACCTAGAATGTATTATATGATTCTTCAAGAGTCTAAGATGTATTTCTTTTGGAATATTATGATTAGCTAATATTAATAAATAATAAACCTACTACCTCCTAAGAGTACATTGAGGGCTCTAATTCTAGGATAAGGTTAAATATCATGGAATCTTAACTACACTACGTATATACTTACCATGTTTGGGACATTTCATATTCACCTAAAGGGATGAAACCCATAGGGTGCATGTAGGTTTTTTAAGAAAACATTAGTGGATTATAGAGTTTCTACCTTTAATTTACACCATGAGGAAAAGGTTTATGAAACAGTTTATTAAATTAACTACAATGTTTCCATTTCAAAACAGATGATGATGAATTAAATTGGGATATTTATTTATATAAAAGGTCATTATAATTATTTGATTATAAAATGGATATAAACAATTTATTCCATGATGAGAGTTATTCAATGAAATGTATATGACACTATTAAAGATCTAAATGAGTCTATCAGGTTTTTTATGTTATGGTGGACCAACATTGGATAACAATAATCCTATCAAAGATCGAATATTAAATTTTAAGACACTATCAAAGAGTTTAGTTTCATCATGAACATGTATCATTATTTTGTATATATGTGTATTAGTGGGAGTGTAGTGGTGTTTTTGAAATAGTATGTGGATTTAATACTACATATCAAAAATAATGTACTAGATTTACACACTAAATAATATGATTCATAAAATTAATCCCAATGAATGGAATGGGGGAATCATCCTTAATACTATGTATTAAAATATATTGATGTAGATCTAAGATATTGTTTTCGAATGAGTCAGAACTTATATATTGGTAAATTTATAAAAATGTGTTTCATGGAGAACTACCAGAAGATACCGTTACCTATGTTATAGGGGTTCAATCTCAGGAATATTCAGCAAACATATAAAATGTTAGAATACGTAGATATGATTCTTTATGAATCATCTATTGGATATGTCATGTATTATCTATTATGTACTGAAACTTATTTTTCATATTATTTTAGTGTAAAAAGTATATACCACTCCAATCATGGTGAATGTAACTAGATTATATTCAAAAAAATTCATAATTACATGAGAATAATTAAAGTTTTATTCGTAATATATGTATGTTTATATGACATCATTATAAATGGTTAGATTAATTCTAGTTTCCAATCTAAAAAAGATAACATGATAGGTCCAACTAGATTTGGGTTTTCCCTATATGGTGGATATATTAGTTGAATGTGTTCTAAAAATACATTTTCAAGGAATTTAAAAAAGGGGAAGAGTACATGTATATATTGGATGTTTTGAGGGAAATTGTTTAGATTATGATTTTTATCACTAAACTTAAAGTGCATCCTTGAATTCAGGGATAAAAGAAGAATTATTTTTAAAATAATGGATATATTTCTCAAGATATAGAACATTAGTTTAACCAACATACCAATCACATACTATGAATGAACCATATCATTCAATAGATTAATCAGATGGTTGAAATAATTATATATTTGGAGAAAATCAAGGAAAATATAATAGAGATAATTATGGAACCAGTAGAAATAAAAATCATGAAAGACATATTGAATAACATTGTATAATATACATGGTAGATCTGATGTAATGGTTGAAAAATGTATCCTGATTTTATAATAAAAGAAAATATTTAATTATCAATAATTCATGTGTGGAAAATTTAGTTTATGTTAATATGGGAATGATAATATCTAACACCCTATGGTTTATTGTTTTTTCGGGTTTTGAGAATGTGTTGAATTTGGAATTAGTAGTCATTATAAATTTTGAACTAAGATTCAGAGTTTATTTATGTAGGTTATAACTCATCAACATAACATGTTTGGATGAGTAATAAGGCTTATTTGATGTTTTAGAGTATTGGGAGGTCTCTATAAAGAGGTTTGGGTGCTTCTTAATTTATTTTATGTAACAAGCCTCGACAAAATTGGTGGCTATATAAATCCTATGTTTCATAAGGAAATGGAAATTTGATGGTAGTATATAACACACATTTATGGTACTAAAATGAAATGTTAGCTATTGTCCCATGACCAACTATCCAATGGTGGAACCAGCTAGCCGATCGGGCTAGTTCAGAGAAAATTAAATTGGTGAATTTCGACCATTTCCCTTTCAAGGTGTTGTGGTTCTTAGAAGTGGGAGGTAACGTGAGAGGAAATTTTTGGTTTTCATATCCCCTACCTTACACTCTAGTCCTCCCAGGGTTGGTGGGTGGATCTATGTGTGTTTTAGTAATGATCCTTGTAACTTCCTCCTTATCTCATTATTTTTGGTTTTCACCGTCACATCCATTAATTTTGGTCCAAATTATGATTGTATTTGGGGATTATTTGATCAGTTCATGGTGAAATCGTTGGTGATTGATAGGGATTTTTTAGGGATTTTGTATAGGACCTCATGAGATGTAATCTTTCATTTTTCCATTTTCATTTAGATGGAGACAAGAAATTATACAGATTTTATTTATGGGTTTTAATGAAATTGAATAAAATTGAAATTTTCTCCACTATGAAATTACCTGTATTAATTATTGGATAGTGCATGGGGTGTGATGAAAGCCCTCCAAGAGTAGTTTTTTGAGGATATATGGTGACGATGAGGATTGATAAAGATTTTCAGCCTTTATAACTCATTTCCCTTATTTAATAAAAAACTATAAATAATTATAAATAAATTTTGATTTTTTATGGAATGATAAGGGTTCCTAAGAGTCGGTGTGAGTCTTGAGGAGGCTTGGTGGGGATCAGATGGGGAATATGTAGGCCGTGAGATTGTTCTGTGGAGCATGGATGTGCAAAAACTCCATTATAATGGTAGGTGGTTCTTTTAATACAAATCGATATGCAAGTTCATCTATAGATCCTTTCCTATAATCATGATCATGGATTTAAGTTGATGGAATGGGGTAAAGGTTTCCTAGGGAAAAGCGATAGGGTCGAAATCAGCCTCTTTTGCTTGGGTTTTGTTCTCTTTAATACCTATGATGGATGAGATATGCTACTAAATGTGTCTCCAAGGGGTAAGATAAATGATTAAAAGGAACGAGGACAATGTAAGATCTCATGGTTGGTATTTTTATGTGAGTAGCCTAGACTTTTTTCCAAAGGGATGGTTGACTAGATTATGTAGGATTAGTCCCTATGATGAAAAATGAGACAATCATGAATATTATGTGATATGGAAAACATACCATAAGGGTTGACTGGGATATTTTAGAGCAATGTTAGTTGTATCGGTCCCTGAAAACTAGAATGGTTTTGGTGTGAGGTCTACCTGTGGGTGTTAGCGTTGATATATCATTAGGGTGCTGCAATATAGGATCTGATAATAAGTCATGGTAATTTTTGAATGGATGTGAAATGATATTTTTGAGTGGGATAAGATATTTTTGTCTTGGGATAGTTCCTTGCTTGTGGGACCGAGAAAGATAACTAATTTCGATGAGGATATCATGGACCTTGAGGTTTGGATCAGAAGAACGTGTGGGATTGTCATGACCCCCTCCCCACAATGTGTACCCCTCCTAGGCCAGCAATGTGAGAAGGGAGATAATGACCCTCGAGTCCCGCCACCATTAGGCCCCGGGTTGGTGACTAGAACTAAGGCTATAGTAACACAAAAATGGGAGGCATTACCCTCTAAGAGAACACATGCAGAAGAGAGAGATAAGATAGACAACAAACAACTCCAACTGAAATTAAAAAAGAAAACCAATTACAAATATGAAATTCCATGATAACATACTACAACTGAAAGGGGAAAACTACAAGTTCCCTAAAGAAAATAAAACAGTAGAAACCACAAGCCCAAACAGCTCCTATAACCATAAGCTAGTAGTAACAAGCCTGATCTCCAACCTCCTCCAAGTGACATGAAAAACAGTTTATATATACGTAGGGTGAGTATAACAGTATACTCAGTAGGATCCTCCCCAAAACCTCAAATGAAAAAGTAAAGAAAGCATGCTAAATCCTAGTGAACAACAAGTGAATCTAACTCATCTCGTAAACAAGTATACTATGTTCCCGACCTCACCATGGATACTCTCACCAAGTTACGCATACAAGAATATATCTTATAGTAATGAATATCAAGGGTACCCCACTACTACTTCCCCACGAGGATTCCGCTTTTCCCCAATGACATACATCTTGTGCGTCTCTATCCAAAGTCTTCCTCGTATTCACCTACGCTAAGCTCCACAATCTGCACCACGTTCACCACAAAGGCTTGCTCGCAACCACCTAGACTAAGCACCACACCATTCTCACAACCAATAGTAACTAGGTAGTTTCCTGGAGCCACCACATCTCGAATAGCGTGTATCATACGTCGGCTATTATACCTCAAGCCATCACAGCCCATACGTTGAGTATGGATCCTCAAGCCATCGTAGCCTATACATGTTACACCTATAGTAGTCCATAGAATACTATATCCAGAATATATTTTGTGAAACAACCAATAGTCATTACAAACCTCTACACACATATATTTGGAAAATTAACTGATATGCCAAAGGCATTAATATCTGCCAAGAGACGAGAGCGGGGCTAAACAGGGTAGTCATCCATTCAACCTCCCATGAGAATGTTGGGGAAAACACCCCCCTAGGGATCAGAATCCCCAGGGTGTCAGTTTCCCTTACCGACAGGGTGGAGTACCGTATAGAAACACAAAATGTACAGAATATATATAACTCACAACCACACTATGGGCATTACCTAGTCTTAGACACAACTACAACTAAAACCTCTCAGACTATGGGCTGCTACTTCTAATACTAGGTATCCTATATGCACACAACCATTTAAGGGCTTTATTAGATTACTTCATTCTCTTTTTATCAGTTCCATTGTCTGTTAATTAATTCTTTAAACATTAATTAACCATGAAAAATTCCACATTAAACTGTATTGGCCTCACATTCAAAATCTACTTCTACTTTTTATGATTCAACATCACCTTTAAATTCCAGCATCTCCATCCCCAAGGATCATCACTGTAGAGACCCGAAGCATAACGTACATGGACATTACATTACTTTTGCAGAATACTTAGTACATAACAAAAACACACACACAAGGACCGTAATAGTTTAGTGACTTTGGAAACTCGGAATATAATCTTCTAATCGTGGTGAAATATCTTCAACATCTCCCATAAAGATCTTCCATTTTATTACCTAAAACCTCTCTTTATATCCTGGGGAAAAGAAAACATAAAAGGGTGAGCTCAAATTCTCAGTAAGGGTAAACAAAAGAAATATCAATCACATAATATTCATAAGAACATAACATTTTGGAAATCTTTAACTGCAAAATAGATCATAATATCATAACATGGGATAAATCATAGTAGTGAAATGTAAACCCCAATAATCATAATTTAAAACATGAAACTTTGTGGCATACACACATAATCATGTAGAATCATTTCTTATTAGTCAAGACTCATTTCCAAGACTATCTTAGTGGAAAAAGTCCATTTTTGAACCGAGTTCACTCCTCGTTTCAGTCCTGTTTCACTGAACCGGTTTAGCCCGCCGTTCCAGCCATGTCTATCTCCTGATATATAAAATCTTTACACAATGCATTGGAGGGAGATATAGGTCCCACCCATCTCATAATGATACCATTCTTATCTGTTCCACAAAATCATAAACCATACATCATAGCATAACCCATGTAATAAAAATGGAAATCTTAAACATCGTGACATCATAAAACAATTCATATATGATAAAGGAATAAATAAAAATATTTCCATCACAACATAATGAAATACATTTAATAATACGGATAGAAACATAATCCTATATTATCTTAGATGGAAAATAATTTTTGATAAAACACTTGAACTCCATTCTTGAGGAAAATATCCTTTATACTTGAAAAACACTTTTCCTTTTTAACATGTCATACAATTCTAAACTAAAAGAAGTTTATTAAAATATAAATGAAAACTTGTAAAGAAATCTTCATGGAAATAATGTTTTAAAAATCCATTCATGTCGTATTTGTTAAAAAAACACTCTTCTCATACTTTTGTCGGAAAAGTCAAAAAATACGTCGTACGAAAAATGACAAAAGATTTCTTTCATATCATTTACTAAAAACTCACCAAAGGGTAAAATTTTATTTAAACAATTGTAGGTGGATGGAAGTAATATTACATATTGAGGAAACATGGATGTGGAAGTTAAAATACACCCCAGTAAATACCAATGTATAAACAATCTCGGATAAAATGAGATTGTGATATTTTCCATTACCTTAGGTCCGATTTTCTTTGTAAGTGTCCAAAACTCATGTATAATGATTTAAATAATGACATTGACTTATTCCAGAATCATACTCATTGTTATGATATCATATATGGTTCACTTATGATTATTTTACCCGTTCTTTTGTAAATTCTATGTTAAAGAGCGTTTTGGGTAAAATCATTTCATTTGTCGTCCGTGTTTTGACTTGTAATTATTCATATGATTACATAGATCATGATAACCTAGTTCCAGAATATAAAACATGATTTATATATAATATATATTCAGAATATACATATATATAATCGATCAATAAATGGAAATAAATACACCGTTCATGGAGACGGTAGGCCGTGCGTACGCATGAACGCTGTTTTTGTTTCCTTATTTAGTTGAATGGAATTAAGTAGATGACATACATTTATATACACATATATCCAGTATCATTATTATGTCATATATGTCATGATTACTTATTATATATACTATATAATCATTCATGAATGGTTAACGTGGAGAATGAATCTCATCGCGTCGTGGAGACGGTAGTCCGTACGTACGCACGAGCGATGATATCGTTCTAATGATCGTGGAATTGTATTGGAGTGTATGTATACTATTTAAGAATCAATATCACTTTATAGTAATCATATATAGTTATTATGTACAGCATTATACCCATCCAAGTAAGGTGGTGGTGGAAAATAGATTACACCACGGCATGGAGACGGTATTCCGTACGTACGCACGCGCGGTGATTTCGTTTTCCAAAGGATGGATAGATGGTGAAATAGGGATTTTTCATACTTATAATAACATATCATTATATGAGTGATACTGATGTTATTACTTCATAATGAAACAACCTAATAAGAAGAAGTGGAAGAAGAAATAATGTTGAAAGAATCGGTTATGGACATTGCCTCTTCTTTGAAGCCCCTCTTTGAGTCCTCCTATTAGAGCACTAAAATTGGTCTTTGAAGAAGACCAGGACCTCTAGGATGTTGCTAGGGAAGTGGAGAAGAGAATTTGGCAGGGGTTGGCCGAGCTTGAAGGCTAAAAGTGGTGTGAGGATGAGAGGGAGGAGGTGCCCTTTTATAAGGGAGCAGAGGGGCACCTTTGGAATAACTAAAAATATTATTTTACTATAAAATTAGTGGAATTCATAAAAAATCTCAAATTACATTTATTTGGGTATTTATAACATCAATTATGTCAATATTTTATTAATAAGATAATTACTGCATCATCTTTGTGTCATAAATAAATTAAATTATTTAATGTCTAAAAATTACAAATAAAATACCATTATGTAGGAAATATTTTTAGCTTTATAATGAATAATTATAGTGTAATTTCTCTTCTGTATAACCCTATATTAAAAATTATTTCCTTATTAAACATTGATTTAAACTATGTTAACCCTTATTTAAATAAATTAATAATAAATGTCCTAATCTAATTCAAGTGGGCCTAAATGGTCATATTTTATTCAAAATATTGTTTTTGGTCGAATTACACTTATCCAATAGAATTAGGACATGTGTTAGGGTAATACTATCATTTTTTCCCTTAATTACCCTATTTACTTATAATCGCAGTAAATAAAAGTAAAAAGTTACTATTCACCAAAAATTATTTTCATCTCATTGAACCAAATTTTACTTACTGACATCAACTGTGTCTCTCGGATTTTTGAAATTCCACTCACAGAAGCGGAAAAAATTAAGTTTTATGAAAAATTCCTTTTTTTAACTACCACTTAGTGGTTTCACTATTCATCAAAAAATGAAAGTTTCCAGAAAAATACCAAAAATTATGCCTAAGTAATATTTGATTTTATGAACTCAAAAATGATGTCTATTTTACCAAATTTAAAACATATCAGTTGCATTAATTAATTTAAAAATTAATTCCCGTCGTCAAAACAAATAGCGTGTTCTTATAAGATAATAACTATCAAAAGATGGACACTTGATTATGTCTGGTGTAAATATGAAATTACATCCAATGACCAACATTGTATTAAATTGTAAAAATATATTCTAAATATACTTTAAAACCACTAAAATTAATAATTTATCACTATTAATTATTTCGATTAAAAAAGTTTTTTTAATTAAAATTTAGTAATTTTCAGTATTCATCAGAATATGAAAGTTATCCGAAAAGTACCAAAATTTCACCATAAGATAATTTTGATATTCCGAATCCAAAAATGAAGTCCATTATGTAAAATAAATTTTCAAAATATCAAAAAGTGGTTATTACTATTCATAACGGCTCGTTTTAATAATATTTTAATAGCATATTGTTGTTTAGTGAAACTCGGTATTGCGTACTAGACACGCTATCGAGGAAGGTCGTGATTGAGTGTAATGTAAGGCAAGTCAAGAATTCATATTGTGAAAGCTCCTTTTGGTGTAGCATACAACAGAAGACATTAATGAAATTAAAAAGAATATTTTTCATAAAATCTCGGGGGTGTTACATTCTATCCCCCTTAAAATGAATTTCGCCCTCGAAATTCGTCGGGGTTATAAATGGTTTACAACTCAAATGTTTCTTTAATAGAAACCCACATCGTAAAAAGGAATACCAAAACCAATATTTAAAAACAAAATTATGAAATGTAACAGTCTTCCCAAATAAACTAATCACTGGGTTTCCACATAGGTGAAAATATGGATATGGAAGAGAAATCTAACCATCATGTTCTAATGGAGAGTGGTAGAGAACATGGCTATGGAAAAGCCAGCAATCACAAAGCCATAAATTTGTGATGATATAAGGTACCATCTGATTCATCAGATATAAGAGCAATAGGACAACATTTTGGGTTTTCAAAATCACTTACCTAAAGTTGATGAAATTTAAATTATAAGAAATACTCTCGTGATTTTGGTATAGTCTCATCGTTGGTAGTTCTTTGGAAAATTTCTACTTCATCTCTCAATGAAGTGAAGTTGAATTTGTCATTCATGATGTGTTAGCAGATCATGTGATAGAATGATGGGTCATTCCATCTGTCTCAAACAAAAGGTTAGAAATGTTATCAAATAAATACATAAGTCCATCTATATTGAGATTAATAATATATGGTTCCTAAAATGGACTTATACTTATTATATCATACTGCTTAATATAATAAAACTAGTTTCTACTAAACAGGGACTTCCTGTAGCCCAGTGGTAGGCGATCAAGGCCAGTGGCACTTCGGTTGTGGGTTTGATTCCCACAGCCCTGTCCGACGTGATGGGCTGTTGCCCGTCCTACAGGTTGTCCTTTTTCTAAAACTACATTACTATACCATCAAATAAATAATATCAAAAAAAGTTATATCCTTAAACAATACTAACTTTTGTCCAACATAATCCATTCCAATCTTTAGGCTTATCTAAAATACTTCGGTCCAAGCTCATAGTATAATGAAAATTATTACTTGAAATGTCACATAACAATCACGTGAATGCCATCATTTATCACCAATATATTATACGATATATCTTGTCGGTCAAATTACAAACATGTGAGTACCTTAATCATGTATTCTCTTGAAGAATGAATAACCATTGAACCTTAGTGAAAACATGAATGTAGTCAAAAGTTAACACTTTCCACATACCAAAATCCAAAATTTCTATATACTCAAACCAAGATATAACCTTCTCCTTATATCAGTCATGAGCTCATGAATACGGTCAAACATTTCATTTTCTCGTTTTCCCATCATTAGGCGCATAACATATTTTTTTTCCAAAAATATGTCAATCACATTCCATGGTTACCGGTACCATTGAAATCCACAATAGACCAATACATAAATATTCAAATATTCCACGATACCACATTATTTTGGAATCCCATTACATAAACACTTAATAATTCCAACACATTGTTGTCATATTCAAAATCGCCAATAGTGATCGCATGTGACTTCCCTTTGTCCTTTTTCTTAAGTGGTTTCTCATGTCGATCATCCCTAACCCTTGGATTAGGTCATTTATTAGCATAATTCCCCATTTCCTTGCACTTAAAGCATTGAAGTGTTGGTGGTGCGTTCTCTGCAGTCTTTTCTTTATTCACATCATTAGAAACCCTTTTTCCATTACTTCGACACTCAGCGGCTTGATAACCTTCTTTTCCACACTTAAAACATTTTCTAGTACCATTAAGACAATCTCAACCATGCCTCTTTCCACACTTTGAGCATAAGGAGACATTCATCTTCTTTTCACCATTATTTTGAGATTTATCTTTGAACTCCATATTTTGTTTCTGGTCAAAACTATGAGATGGATAAGTAACACCAACTTCCATTTCTACCTTGATAGCACAACGCATAATTTCTTCATAGCTACTGAAGTCTCTTATAGCTAATTCCCTTCGATTATTTGGTTTTAAGCCAATGAAGAATTGATCAACATTACTTTTAGGTTGGATGATAAATCTAGATACATACCTTGAAAGCCTTGTAAAATTCGCTTCGTATATACCAACAGAATCATCATCCTTTTTCTTTAGTTCAGGAAACTCCTTCACCATCTTTGTTCAAAGAATACAAGGGAAGTACTTATTGAAAAATAAGTTCTTGAACTCGTCCCATTCCATGGACTCAATTTCATCTCTTGGCCTCATATTATTGATAAGATTCCACCATTGATCAAAATCACCTTCCAAATGATACACTGCTAAGATGACTTTATTATGTTCAGAACATTGATGAACTGAAAATATCTTTTCAGTAGTATTGATCCATTGTTCAGCAATAAGTGGACCAGAAGTCCCACTGAAAGAAGGTGGACGTTGCCTCATGAAGGACTCAATAGAATATTGTTCCCTTCTCTTCTCATTTGGAAGTCTAGAATGATTCATAGCTTGTGTAGGTATAGAAATAATATTTTTCACTCCATTTCCCATGACATTTGTTTGTTCAGGAGGACAATCATTGCATTGTCCACTGCATTGATCAACACAGTTCCATCGGGTTCCATCCATCGTCTAAAACCCAAAAAGAATAGTGTGAGAGGCAAAAATCATGCTAGGGAAAACAACATAATAGAGGGGGAGTACCTTCAATATCTAACATATTAGGTTACCGTAATTCTAGTACTATAACCTATACTTATACATAACCTTAGGGACATCCTTAGATATACCTTAGAAATATCTCTAGGGATCTCACTAAAGTTCTCACATCCTAGTTTCCAAAGGTTGACTAAACCTTTCCAATGATACCAACTGTAGAGACCTGAAGCTTAACGTACATGGACATTACATTACTTTTTTGGAATAATTAGTACATAACAAAAACACACACACAAGGACGGTAATAGTTTAGTGTCTTTGGAAACTCGGAATATAATCTTCTAATCGTGTTGAAAGATCTTCAACATCTCCCATAATGATCTTCCCTTTTTTTTTACCTAAAACCATTCTTTATATCCTGGGGAAAAGAAAACATAAAAGGGTGAGCTCAAATGCTCAGTAAGGGTAAACAAAAGAAATATCAATCACATCATATTCATTTGAACAAAACATTTTGGAAATCTTAGCCTTCAAAAAAGATCATAATATCATAACATGGGATAAATCATAGTAGTGAAATGTAAACCCCAATAATCATAACTTAAAACATGAAACTTTGTGGCATACACAAATAATCCCAGAGAATCATTTCTTATTAGTCAAGACTCATTTCCAAGACTATCTTAGTGGACAAAGTCCATTTCTGAACCGAGTTCACTCCTCGTTTCAGTCCTGTTTCACTGAACCGGTTTAACCTGCCGTTCCAGCCATGTCTATCTCATGAGATATAAAATCTTTACCCAATGCATTGGAGGGAGATGTAGGTCCCACCCATCTCATAATGATACCATTCTTATGTGTGCCACAAAATCATAAACCATACATCATATCATAACCCATGTAATAAAAATGGGAATCTTAAACATCGTGACATAATAAAACAATTCATATAAGATAAAGGAATTCATAAAAATATTTCCATCACAACATAATCAAATCCATGTAATAATAGGTATAGAAACAAAATCCTATATTATCTTTGATGGAAAATAATTTTTGATAAAACACTTGAACTCCATTCTTAAAGAAAATATCCTTTATACTTCAAAAAAAATTTTCCATTCTTAAAATGTCATAAAATTATAAACTAAAAGAAGTTGATTAAAAATAGAATTGAAAACTTGTAAAGAAATATTCTTGGAAATAATGTTTTAAAAATCCATTCATGCCGTATAAGTAAAAAAACATTCTTCTCATACTTTTGTCGGAAAAGTCAAAAAGTACCTCGTACGAAAAATGACAAAAGATTCCTTTCATATCTTTTACTAAAAACTCACCGAAGGGTAAAATTTTATTTAAACAATTTTAGGTGGATGGAATTAATATTAAATATTGAGGAAACATGGATTTGGATGATAAAATACACCCTAGTAAATACCAATGTATAAACAATCTCGAATAAAATGAGATTGTGATATTTTCCCTTACCTAAATTCTGATTTGCTTCGTAAGTGTCCGAACCTCCTGTATAATGATTTAAATAATGTCATTGATTTATTCCAGAATCATACTCATTGTTATGATATCGTATATGGTTCACTTATGACTTTATTTTACTCGTTCTTTTGTAAATTCCATGTTAAAGAGCGTTTTGGGTAAAATCGTTTCATTTGTCGTCCGTGTTTTGACATGTAATTATTCATATGATTACATAGATCATGATTAATTAATTACAGAATATAGAACATGATTTATATATAATATATATTCAGAATATACATATATATAATAGATCAGTAAATGTAAATAAATACACCGTTCATGGAGATAGTAGGCCGTACGTACGCATGAACGCTGTTTTCGTTTCCTTATTGAGTTGAATGGAATTTAGTAGATGACATACATATATATACACATAAATCCAGTATCATTATTATTTCATATATTTCATGATTACTTATTATATATACTTTATAATCATTCATGAATGGTTAACGTGGATATGAATCTCATCGCGTCGTGGAGACGGTAGTCCGTACGAATGCACAAGCGATGATATCGTTCTCATGATCGTGGAATTGTATTGGAGTGTATGTATACTATTTCAGAATCACTATAACTTTATAATAATCATATATAGTTATTATGTACACCATTATACCCATCCAAGTAAGGTGGTGGTGGAAAATAGATTACACCCCGGTGTGGAGATGGTATTCCGTACGTACACACGCACAATGATTTCATTTTCCATAGGATGGATAGATGGTGAAATAGGTTTGTTTCATACTTATAATAACACATATGTATATTAGTTATACTGATGTTATTACTTCATAATGAAAAAACCTATGAAGAATAAGTGGAAGAAGAAATAAAGTTGAAAGAATCGGTAACAGACATTACCTCTTCTTTGAAGCGCCTCTTTGAGTCCCCCTCTTAGGGCACTAAAATTATTCTTTGAAGAGGACCAGGACCTCTAGGATGTTTCTAGGGAAGTGGAGAAGAGAATTTGGCAGGGGTTGGCCGAGCTTGAAGGCTCAATGTGGTGTGAGGAAGAGAGGGAGGAGGTGCCCTTTTATAAGGGAGGAGAGGGGAAACATTGGAATAACTAAAAATATTATTTTATTATAAAGATATATTCGGTTTTAAATAGCTCAAAATTGATTTATTTATAAGATAAGGTGGGTATGGGTCTAACTCCTCTCATACAATAGAATTTAGACATGTTTAGTTTCCTATTTTAACCTTATCATTTAGATTTAACATTAAGTTAAATAATTTAACTTTTATTGTGTCTTCTTGTGTTCTTATACTATAGGGTTAATAAACTTACTATAAGCAGCCAATCGAACACCAAGTTGTTTATTATTAATATATTTAACCTTATCTAAGTCATGTGACCGAACCTTAGATTTTTAGGAATAAAATAACAATTAATAATATAATATTTGTTTTAAAAACTAGTTTATGTCAATTTTGACACTATTTATAAATTGATTTTTTTGAAAATAATTACAGAATTATTAGTTATAAAAAACTTAATTAAATCAATACTAACATGTCATATTAACCTTGAAAATTAGTGGAATTCATAAAAAGTCTCAAATTACATTTATTTGGGTATTTATAACATCAATTATGTCAATATTTAACTAATAAGATAATTACTGCATCATATTTGGGTCATAAATAAATTAAATTATTTAATGCCTAAAAATTACAAATAAAATACAATTATGTAGGAAATATTTTTAGCTTTATAATTATTAATTATAGTCGAATTTATCTTATGTATAACCCTATATTGAAAATGATTTACCTATTAAACATTGATTTTAACTATTTTAACCCTTCTTTAAATAAATTAATAATAAATGTCCTAATCTAATCCAAGTGGGCCTAAATGGTCATATTTTATTTCTAAGGTTGGTTTTGGACGAATTAAACTTATCCAATAGAATTAGGACATGTTTTAGGGTAATAATATCATTTTTACCCTTAATTACCCTACTTACTTTTAATCGTGGTAAATAAAAGTAAAAAGTTACTATTCACCAAAAATTATTTTCATCTCATTGAACCACATTTTACTTACTGACATCAACCGTGTGTCTCGGATTTTTGAAATTCCACTCACAGAAGCGGTAAAATTATGTTTTATGAAAAATTCATTTTCTTAACTACCACTTAGTGGTTTCACTATTCATCAAAAAATGAAAGGTTCCAGAAAAATACCAAAAATTAGGCCTAACCTATATTTGATATTATGAACTCAAAATTGATGTCTATTTTACCAAATTCAAAACATATCAGTTGCATTAACTAATTTAAAAATTAATTCCCGTCGTCAAAACAAATAGCGTGTTCTTATAAGATAATAACTATCAAAAGATGGACACTTGATTGTGTCTTGTGTAAATATGAAATTACATCCAATGACCGAAATTGTATTAAATTGTAAAAATATATTCTAAATATACTTTAAAACCACTAAAATAAATAATTTATCACTATTAATTATTTCGATTAAAATTTTTTTTAATTAAAATTTTGTAATTTTCACTATTCATCAGAATATGAAAGTTATCCGAAAAGTACCAAAATTTCACCATATGCTAATTTCGATATTCCGAATCCAAAAATGAAGTCCATTATGAAAAATAAATTTTCAAAATATCAAAAAGTGGTTATTACTATTCATAACGGCTAGTTTTAATAATATTTTAATAGCATATTGTTGTTTAGTGAAACTCGGTATTGCGTACTACACACGCTATCAAGGAAGGTCGTGATTGCGTGTAATGTAAGGAATGTCAAGAATTCATATTGTGCAAGCTCCTTTTGGTGTAGCATACAACAGAAGACATTAATGAAATTAAAAAGAATATATTTCATAAAATCTCGGGGTGTTACAATCACCATTTAATCTATCATTCATTACAGAAATTACTTTCCCTTATTCCCAAGAATTGTAGAAAAGAAACCTATGCTACTAAATATGAAGGGGGCTCAACATGGTGAGTAGATATAATACCCGTCGAGTCTTTTCCACCTATATCAAGAGCATAGACCCATTCTCCCTCGAGAGTGTAATCACGGAAAGCATGTGGCATACCCCGCGTGTCTTCGCCTCCTTCGGAAAGAGGGTAAACAAGACCAGCTGCCTTGAGGAGTGGGGAAAAGTAAAGTAGATAAACATCGAAACAAAACCACCATCATCCAGCCATCACATCTATCCACTTCCATCATCTTTGGTGTCCTCCCCGAAACCCACATGCATAAAACGATGCATCTCGCCACTCTAGGTGCCATCTACTGCCACAACCACAAGGCCTCCCTGCCTCCACATATCACAACAGCCATCTAGGCTCACATCATAGCACAAGTAGTAGGAAAAAAATCATCACATCAAATGTGATCTTGGACCATTAACAAGGCATCCAACCTTCATACAAAATGAGAACTCAATGATCTAAAGAAAAAGGCACTCAGCCTTAAGAATAAGATGGTAACAAATAACCCTGCCAGGAGTTATCTTTTATCAACCAACCAGTTCTTTAATCCCTATTGAATTAACAGATTCAATTTGTAGGTTCTAATTCTAGGAAACCTATTCAGTAAGCTATCACAAAATATTTAACTTTCTTACTATGCCAATTTGATTAATATAACGTTAGAACAACTACAACAATGGCAACAACCAGATTCATTTATATGCCTATTTATATTTAGCCAATTAAATTCAATTAATTCAGACTTTACGTTCTTTATCAATTTCCAACAATGACTAATAGCTAAACCAAAAAAGAATAGATATCACACTATCTAGCATAACAAGAGGTAATAACATATGATAGATAACAATTTCTTTATCCAGATCAAATATTTAATTAGGTCAATTTAATTGAGATCAAAAGGGATAAATCATTATAACTATACGATTGCACATAAACAACTTGAGAATCAATGAATCCCCTACCTCAAACAGTTCCACACGTTCTTCATCCACACAAAGGGTCACAATCCTCCTCTCGCGACAACTGCATCCACCCGAGGATGCCACATTACGACATAACCAACCAAATCCCAAGAAAACCCCATTATAATCCTGAATATTACATGCTAATATGGAAAGGATAACAAAATAAGATGATCCCTGATGGAACAATGATAAACATATCTTATATCGATGAATTATCGACACAACTTGGTTGCATCAAAACAGAGCGGAACTGATCCATGGAGTAAACTATGATTATGCATCTCTTACGGGATGTATTGAAAAGGTTATAACATCTTATAGCTGATAAAAAAGAGGAAGAACAAGGAAGAATGATATCTTGCCCCTTTTTGAAGATTTACTCAGGTGGCGGTTTAAGATCTGCATAATTCTCCATTAAAAACGGATCGCATTAACCCACACGGTTTGACCAAGTAAAACATTCCAATCCATAGGAATAATTAATATAATATTTATGGCCTTTGAATCGGACTTAAGAGTCCTTAAAATAAGGCATTAAATGTATTGTATGTCAAAGAAAACGTCAAAAACTATTGGAATTTGGAAACACTATTCACATACCGTTACTGTACAACAAACCGATCTGTGAGACCGATCTGTGAAACCGATCTGTGATATCGATCTGTGAGACCGATATGTGAGACCGATCTGTGAGACAGATCTGTGAGACCGATCTGTGAGACCGATCTGTGAGAACGATTTGTGAAACCGATCTGTCAGACCGATATGTGAGACCGATCTGTGAGACAGATCTGTGAGACCGATCGGTGAGACCGATCTGTGGGACCGATCTATGAGACTGATCTGTGATACCGATCTGTGAGACCGATCTGTGAAACCGATATGTAACTGTTCATAAAACTGGGAACAATGTTCACAGAACTGAAAAATTGGCCAAGTGTTGGGGATAGGTCACCTTGGCCTCCCGGAACACCCCCAACACCACATTTTCACAATGCAATGGACTGGAGAGGTCCGATCCATTACATTAGATACCTCTCAAAACACTCTCATCCTCAAGAATTTGAACCCATCCTAAGGAAAATAGGGTTCCGAAAAACCACCCCATAAGATACCTCTCTGGGAAAAACAACCCTGATTTGTTCTAAACTGGAATGAAACCACGGCGTCTGAGAGAAAGGGAACAAACAATAAATATCCAAACCATTCAATAATAACATCACATCAATGGTGCATAAAAGAAAGGATCAATGAAAACACTACAAAACATCTTAAAACAGCTTTGGGTACTGGACATGCATCTGTGACTCACGTTCCCAGGTACTCTCTTCCATGCCACCATGTCGCCACCAGACACAAACTAAGGGGATAGAAGGCCCACAAAACGCCTTCTCCTTGCGGTTTGGGATATCCACAGGTCACTCCTCGAAGGTCGCATCATCATCAACATCGATCTCTCCCCAATCGATGATGTGAGAGTCATCATGAAGATAACTACAGAGCTGTGAAACATGGAGACCATCATGTATCCGACTCATCTGTTGGGGAAGTGCTACTTGAGACGCCATAGCTCCAACAGGAGTGAACACCTCGAAAGGCCCCACAAACCAGGGAGAAAGCTTACTTCCATGACCAAACCTTCGCTGCCCATGATGGGGAGTCACCTTTAGAAACACATGATCCCCAAAATTAAACTCCAAGGGTCTCCTCATTTGATCAGCAAATGATTTCTAATGATATTGCACTATCCTCATCCTATAAGGAATCACCTGAACCATAACTTTTCTATTCTACACTAGTTCTGCTCTGAGAATTGCTGACTCTCCGACCCCAGTCCAGCACAATGGAGAATGGCAAGGCCGGCCATACAAGGCTTCAAACAGCGCCATACCGATGGTAGAGTAAAAACTATTATTGTAAGCGAACTCTACCAAGGGTAAGTTACTCATCCACGAACCTCCAAAATCAAGAACACAAGAGAACAACATGTCTTCAAGAGTCTGGATGGTTTGTTCTATCTAACCATCCCTTTGAGGATGAAAAGCAGTGATAAGGCATAGTTGAGAACCAAAAGCATGTTGGAGACCTCTCCACAACCTGAAGGTAAAACGAGGATCTCGATCAAAAATGATCGTCTTGGGTACTCCATGAAGTCTCACCACCTCCTCTAGATATTTCCTTGACAAAACTTCCACTGAGCTCGACTCCTTGTTCTCTATGAAGTGGGCTGATTTTGTTAAACGATCCACTACCACCAAAATAGCATCATGTCCTCCCATAGCTCGAGGTAAACCTGTAACAATGTCTATTGAGATGTCCTCCCACTTCCACTGAGGATTCTCTAATTGCGGGAGAAGGACACCAGGAACACAGTGTTCGGCCTTCACCTTCTAGCAGACTAAACATCGAGACACAAACTCTTCAACCACATGCTTCAGCCTAGGCCACCAAAACTGACTCCTCAAGGATCGATAAATATTTTTCACACCAGGATGTACTGCTAAGGGTGAACTATGGAACTCTCAGAGAACCGTCTCATGCATCGCCAAGGGAACAAACAACCTGCCATGATACAACACTCAGTGTTGTTTGTCCTCCGACCAACCATCAGGGGCCTCAACAGAAACAACTCTATCTCTCCAAACATCCACCTCTGGATCACCCATATTGGAATCTTCCACCTTCTACACTAGGGATGACTGCACCATCATCTGGAAAAGACAACCTCTACCACCAACCTCCTCCATATCAAGATGCAATGCTGAGAATTCTTCCATTACTCTTCAAGAATCACCAGATTCATGCACCACATCACTATGTGACTTTTGGATCAGCGCATCAGCAACAAAATTCCTTTTTCAATCTATATACTATTTTTCGATGTCGTATTCTGGTAAGAACATCATCCACCGACCCTGTCGTATGTTCAAGTCACAATGGGAGAAAACATTCCTCAAACTCTTATAATCAGTGAAACCCCAAAATGCTCACCAATGAGGTAATGTCTCCACAACTTCAAGGAAAACACCACGGCTGCCAACTGAAGGTCATGGGTGGCATAGTTGCGTTCATGGGGATGAAACTGTCGAGACCCATAAGAAACAATTGACCTCTACTGTATGAGAACACAACCTAGCCCCAGATGTGAAGCATCACAGAAAACATCAAACTAGACTCCCTTAGAGAGAATACAATGGACTGGAGCACATACTAACTTCTCATTTAGATACTCGAAAGCTACCTCACACTGATCAGTCCATATGAATGCTTGATCCTTCCTGGTCAAAGTTGTCAGAGGAGTCGCACCCCATGAGAAATTGTCTACGAACCTCTTGTTATAGCCTGTGAGAACAAAGAAACTTCGTACCTAGGACACTGTCTTGGGGGATGCCCAATACAAAAATTCTTCTATCTTCCATGGATCCATAGCTACTCCATGATGGGACACAACATTCCACAAGAAGCGAACTTCTCGAGCCCAAAACTCACAGTTGGACAACATCCTGAACAGCTGATGTTGGCAAAGAACTCCCAAAACGGATCACAGATGCTCTGCATGCTCCTCTTCAGATTTGGAGTACACAAGGATGTCATCAATGAAAACCACCGCAAACATGTCCAGGAATTCACAGAACACAACATTCATCAATCCCATGAATACATCTGGAGCGTTCATCACACCAAACAACATTACAACGAACTCATAATGTCCATGACGACAACCGAAAGCAGACTTTGGGATATCCTCACCCATCACATGAATTTGATGATATCTCGAACACAAGTCAATCTTTGAGAACCAAAATTCACCCTTATGTTGATCGAATAATTCATCAATCCACAGAAGAGGATAGCGGTTCTTTATTGTCACTTTGTTTAAGCGATGATAATCGAAACACAACCGCAAACTGCCATCATCATTCTTCACGAACAAAACTGGTGCACCGCATGGTGACACACTTGGCCAAACAAAACCACACTACAACATTCAATCAAGCTATATACATATCTCTAGTAACTCATAAGGGGACATCCAATACAGAGACATAGAGATAGGAGACGCTCCTAGATGTAGCTCAATCCCAAACTCGATCTCTCGTCGTGGGGGTAATGTTATGACCTCTTCTGGAAAGACATCAGGGTGTTCCAGCAAGACCCTAGGAAACTCCAAATTTTGAACCTCTGAAGAACTCTACATCAACTCAGCCATCAAGGATGATAAGGATGGAACATGCCTATGACCCATCTGAGGGTCTTCCTCACAAAAAAAACACCACTTTCTCTCCATCTGCACCAATGAAGACGGCCCTCTTCCTGTAGAAATCACCGATAACCAGCTCCGAAAACATCCAATCCATGCTGAGGATGACATAATATAGTTTTATTGGTAAACATAGGAAATATCCCCAAGAGCGGTGTTTCCCCAACACTAGCTCACACTATCTACATACTTCAAACAAGTCAGATCAACCTCAAATTGGCGTAGTCAATGCCAAGGGCACTGGAAGCCTCTCTACATCAAATACCAAGGCATGGAAAATGGTAGGTGATATGAAGGATTGTGTCACTAATGAATCGAAAAATCCATACACTAAGGTAGAAAACAAGCATAGGGTACCTCGAACGACGTCTAGCTCGCCTGGGGCTAGCAACGATAGAGCATGAAGCTGACCACAGCCTCCTCCACGACCTCTATAACCCTGATGACGACCACCATCATTGTTGCGCTCTACTCTCTTAGGATAGGGAGCGTCATGGGGTTGTCCTCTACCTACCCCATCTATCATCCGGTGACCTAAAGCTAGTGCAAATTTCTGCCGCTGCCTCGGCTGGACCTGTCTCAATGGAGGAAACTAGAGCGAAGCGCCCGATGCACGATGACTGCTCCGATAATTCGGGCACTGCCGCTACTGATGACCACGACCACCAAAATAAAAACAAGTGCCTGCTCCATTGGCATAGGCATGAGAGGATTTGCCTCCAGAGAAACGAGATGGAAAGGGATGAGACCTACCCCCATGTGAAAAGAAACTCTTCTTCCTTGAAAATCGGGAACCCCAGACCACAGCTCTGCTTCATGAGGAATCATGACGATTCCCCTCTCGTGACAATCCAGTCATGGCCAAAGTCCTCTCAACAACCTATTCCCTTGCAAGAACCTCATGATAGGTCTTCAGCATAAATGGGGTGACCTCGCTTTGGATCTCTGGATGCAAAGCCTCCTCGAAATGCCTCGCCCTGGCCTCCTCATCTGGTAACAGGTCTGAAGTATATCATAGAATGTTCCTGAAGTGGATTCCAAACTCTCGAACAATGGAGATCTGCTGTCGATGGGTAAGAATCTCCTGACGACTAGACTCCTTCGCGGTTGAGGAAAGGAACACAACTCTAATCTTGACTCGAAACGTCTCCCATGAGATCACTGACTCCTCATGACCCCGAAGGAATAAGACCCACAACTTCCTTGCTGCTCCACGCATCATCGTCACAACCAAGGACGCCCAGTGCTCCTTCCGAGCACGAATCGAACTGAAATTGATCTCAACCTCCTCTAACCAGTCTTCCATGACTGCATCTGAAACAGAGCCCTCATACTTCTTCATACTCCAACGCTGAAACTCTCGGAGTGTCTTCCTCCAAGTGTCGTCGTCGTCAACATCTACCCCACGACGACCTGCCGGAATAGCCTGCAGCACATCTTCTTCACAAAACTGATGAGGACGTCGACCTGGAGCCATACTGGTAAAATAAGAAACCATTAGAGCTCCTTTTCCTGGAATACGGAGACTCAAGTTTAATTAAATAATTGTTTTCTTTCATTCATTTTAGGTTAAACTATCCCAAGGTCAACCAATTAAAACATAGGCACAAGAAGAATGATGCATGATCCTATTATAGGTATCTACCCTGCAACTAGTATCACCTTCTTTAGTAGCCATTGTAAACTTAATTTTCTATACATCAGACCATAGGGGGCCCCTAATGCCTATGTCTCAGCCGGTCTGTAGTGTTTACCTTACTTTCTAAACATGAATGACATTGTTGCCCTACAAACCCATGAAATCTCACATGTGCCTAACTCCAAACTCCATTCTATCCCTCAACAAGACCTCTGATACCACTCTGTCACAACCCATTCCCCAAAATGTGTACCCCTCTTAGGCTGGAAATGTGAGAAGGGAGATAATGACCCTCGATTCCCGCCTCCAGTAGGCCCCGGGTTGGCGACTAGCACTGAGGGTATAGTAACACACAAATGGTAGGCATTTCCCTCTAAGAGAACACATGCAGGAGAGAGAAATAACATAGACACCAACCAACTCCAACTGAAATTATAAAAGAAACCGAAGTACATATATGAAATTCCATTCAAAAGTACTACAAATGAAAGGGGAAAACTACAAGTACCCAAAAGAAAATAAAACAGCGGCAACCACAAGCCTGAACTACTCCTACAACCACAATCTAATAGAAACCAGCTTGATCTCCAACCTACTCCATGTGACCTGAAAACAGTTTATATATACGTAGGGTGAGTATAACTATATACTCAGTAGGATCCTCCCCGACACATCTCGTCCAAAAGTAAACAAATCATGCTAAATCCTAGTGAACAACAAGTGAAACAAACTCATCACCTAAATTGGTATACTATGTTCCCATCCTGACCATGGATACTCTAACCAATTAACTCATACAAGAATATATCATATAGTTAAGAATATCAAGGGTACCCTGCTACTACTTCCCCACTGGTTTGCGACTTTTCCCCAATGACATACATCTTGTGCATCTCTCTCCAAAGGCTTTCCCATATTCACTTAGGATAAGCTCCAAAATTTGCACCACATGCACCACAAAGGCTTGCCCGCAGACACCTGGGCTAAGCACCACACCATTATCATGACCAAGAGTAACCAGGTAGTTTCCGAGATCCACCACAGCTCGCATAACCTGTATAATACGTCGGGAATTAGACCTCAATCCATCACTACCCATACAATGAGTAAGGATCCTCAAGCCATCACAACTTATACACGTTACACATATAGTAGTCCATAGAATAGTATATTTAGATTATATGTGTGTGAAATAACCACAAGCCATTACAACATCAACACACATATATGGGGAAAACTAACCGTTGTGCCAAAGGCACTAGTGTCTACCAAGAGAAGAGAGTGGGGCTAAAGGGTGTAGTCAGCCATTCAACCTCTCACCAGAATGTTTGGGAAAACACCCCCTAGGTCTCATAATCCCCAAGGTGTAAGTTTCCCTTACCGAAAGGGTGGATTAGCATATAGAGACACAAAATGTACAAAATATATATAACTCACAACCACACTATGTGAATTACCTAGTGTTAGACACAACTGCAGCTAACATCTCTCAGACTCCGGGCTGCTACTTATAAGACTAGGTATCCTATAATCACACAAACATTTAAGGGATTTATTAGATTACTTCATTCTATTTTTATCAGTTCCACATTACGTTAATTAATTCATTAAACATTAATTAACTATGAAAAATTCCACATTAAACTGAATTGTCATCACATTCAAAATCAACTACTCCTTTCTAAGATTAAACATCACATTTAAATTCCAGTATCTCCATCCCCGTGGATCATAACCATTTAATCAATCATTCATTACAGAAATTTCATTCCCTTATTCCCATGAATTCTAGAAAAGAAACTTATGCTACTAAACACAAAGGGGGCTCAACACAGTGAGTAGATATTCTACCCGTCGAGTCCTTTCCGCCTATAACAAGATCATAGACCCATTCTCCCTCGAGAGGCTAAACACGGAAAGAACGTGGCATACCCCGCGTGTCTTCTCCTGCTTCGGAAGGAGGGTAAGCAAGAACAGCAGCCTTGAGCAATGGGGAAAATTGAAGCAGATAACAACCAAACAAAACCACCAACATCCAACCATCACATCCACCCCTACCATCATCCTTGGTGTCCTCCCCGACACCCACATGCATAAACCGATGCATCTTTACATTCTAGGCGCCATCCGCTACCACACTCAAAAGACCTCCCTGCCTCCACATATCACAATAGCCATCCAGGCTCACATCATAACACAAGGAAGATAAAAAAAATCATCACATCAAATGGGCTCTTGTCCCTTTAACAAGGCATCCATCCTTCATACAAAATGAGCACTCAGGACTCTAAAGCACAAGGCACTCGGCATTACGATCAAGAGGGTAACTAAGAACCCTACCAGGCATTATCTTTTATCGACCAACTAGTTATTTAATCCCTCTTGAATTAAAATATTCAATTTGTAGGTTCCAATTCCAGTAAACCTATTTAGTAAGCTATCACAAAACATTAAACATGCTTACTATGCCAATTTGATTAACATAACACCAGAACAAATTCAACAACGACAACAACCAGATTCATTTATATTCCTCCTTATCTTTAGCCAATTAATTATCAATTAATTCTGGATTTGCGTTCTTTATCAATTTCCATCAAGGAAAAACAGATAAACCAAGCAAGCATAGATATCACACTATCTAGAAAAACAAGAGGCAATAACATATAATAGATAACAATTTATTTATCCAGATCAAATATTTAATTAGGTCAATTTCATTGTGATCGAAAGGGCCAAATCATGATAACTCTATGATTGAACATAAAAAACTAGAGAAAAAATGAATACCCTACCTCAAATAGTTCCTCACGTTCTTTATCCACATAACGGGTCAAAATCCTCCTCTCGTGACAACTACATCCACCCGAGGATGCCATAGTACGACAGAACCAACCAAACCCCAAGAAAAACCCATTAGAAGCCTGAAGATTACTTACTAATATGGAAAGGAGAACAAAAGAATATGATCGCTGATGGAACGATGATAAACATACCTTATATCAAAGAATGATCGACACAACTTGGTTGCATCAAAATAGAAAGGAAATGATCCGAGGAGTAATGTTTGATTGTGCTACTCCTATGAGAAGGATTGAAAATGTTCTAGCGTCTCATAGACGATAACAAAGAGGAAGAACAAGGGAGAAGGATATCTTTCCCCTTTTTGAATATTTACTAGGGTGATGATTTATGATCTGCTTAATTCACCATTAAAAACAGATCGCATTAACCCACGGGGTTTGACCAATTAAAACATTAAAAAAATTAATAATAATTAATATAATACATATGGCCTTTGAATCGGCCTTAAGAGTACTTAAAATAAGGCTTTAAATGTATTTTACATCAAAGAAAACTTCAAGAGGGGAAAAACAATAGAAATATGGAAACATGGTTCACCTGCCATTACTGTACACCAAACCGATCCATGTGATCGATATGTGAGATCGATCTGTGAAACCAATCTCTGACACCGATCTGTGAGACTGATCTATGAGACCGATATGTGAGACTGATCTGTGAAACTGATCTGTGAGACCGATCTGTGAAACGGATATGTCAGACCGATCCGTGAGAGAGATCTATTTGACCGATCTGTGAGACCAATCTGTGAGACTGATCTGTGAGACCGATCTCTCAGACCGATCCATGGGACCGATCTGTGAAACTGATCTGCCACTATTCATAGAACTGGAAACATTGTTCACAGAACTGGAAAATTGGAAAGGTGTTGGGGATAAGTCACCTTGACCTCCCAGAACACATCCAACACCACATTTTCACAATGTAATAGACCGGTGAGGTCCATTCTATTATTGGGATGCATCGTCACCATTAGTTGTAAATCATGATATGGTGTTCGAAAGGTGAGAAAAATATGTGTCTAGAAGACCTAATAGGTTCCATGAGGGGTGTGGTGTGGTTTTTTTGGACAAGGGACTAGGTATCGAGTGAAAAGTAACCTTAGATCAAATAGGGAGCTGTTGTGGAAGGATGTGGCCCTATGTGGTGTTTTCAGTACAAATAGACCCTTACATAGAGGCATATGATAACATTAAAATGGATATACATACAATGTAATTGAATCCTAGCCTGTATGAAGGTAAAATACGAGAGTTAAATTTATATGGGGATTTTATAAGCATTACCCACACAAGAATAGAAATGGGAAAACATTTTACTATATTTTGTCAGCAAACTCCACAGTAAATATATTGGAAACAATTCTTTTTTTTAAGTTGAGTGCCATAAAAAATTAGTGAAATTTATTTTAATTTTAGAAGATTTATATATTGATCAAATTAATCAATTATACATTAATGAAGGGGTAAATATATAAGCAATTCCACACCCAATTGTATATGATCATGATTTGGGGTTTACCTCACAAATTTGTAGAAGCCTTTCACATGATCAAGATACAAAGTTTCGTTTCAACACTTATTATCATACATATATAAATATTATGTATGATATAACCATTAAATCCCTAGAATAAATGTCTATATCGTTCTATATTGATTTTAAAGGTTTTTGGGATCAACAACATCCTTTAGTGAAAAATTTATACAAAAATACCTTTCATTCACAAATTTAGATATTTGTATATGAAATAATCTATGGAAGTATATATAGAAATCCAATAATATAGATAAATTTTGGAGAGATAAATCTATTAGTACCATTATCTAGCTGAGTAAATAAGAATGAAGTTCGTAGAAATTCAGTATAACATAAGTGCATCTCAGACTAGATGAAAAGGTTAGGCTAGAATTCAACGGTAAGATCTGGTGTTTAAAGTCGTTAATAGTATATTATTATGAATACTTCCCTATAATATGGTTATGATATTTGGAAATAATGTCATGATAAAATATTCATATATCGCTCTCATTGAAATTATTAATTTTATTAGGATGGTAGCTTATCAAATAGAACATCCACCGAATCATCATTATGTTCACGATGTGTTCCATTTATATATCATGAATAAGTACATATATAGTCCTTCATATGTAGTAAACATAGATTTCATACAATTTTGAATTATCACTTTTATGAGGAACAACTGGGGTAGATTTTATATCATTGAAATAATGTGCTATGAAATAAAACCACTATCATGGTCAACATTTTTTGCTGAAACCATCAATTTTTGGAAGTAGAATCGCAACCTAAGGATAAGAATAATTAGGTAAATATACATTAAATTTGATCATAGTGATTGGATTTCGGATGATAAATTCATTTTCTACGGGTTATAATTTAAAACCTCCAGATTTTATGATGAATTTCTCTTCAAATAAATTTTATTTCATTGATAGCATATGATACAAAAAATAGGTGAATCTAAATAAACTATAATATTGTTTACATATATAAACATTCAATAAATTAGTGATATAAATCAAAATCAATATAATGATTTTTTTAAATAAATACATTATTTTATTAAATAGTTGCACACTTTATATTAAAGACATTATATGCTTCATATATATATATATTTTCTCAGTACCATTTTTTATTTCCATTAATCACAAAATAATATAAATACTTTTTTAACCTTATTAGTAATTATATTTGAAAAAATTAACATCGTTTTTAAATAATTTTTTAATAACAAGTTTTGGGGAAATTTTTAATAATTTCCTTAAATGACTTATTTTCCACTGAATGGTGAAGATGGTTACTTTAGTAGAAAAATTTATTTTCATCTCTCGCATTCAAAATGATAGTTTCATATTTTTTTATAAAGCTAAATTATACAATTTAAAATATAAATTAACCAATTATTATCATTTTAAATAATATTATGTTTAGTTTATTATAACTCTTTTTATAATTTTGATTGCATTTTTCTGGAAGACCGCATGTCAACACTATTAGAGGGGTTGATTTTAAATTAACTTCTACCAATTATGTTATTTAAATATAATAAAATGAATTAAATATTTTTAACCACATTTTTCAAATTTATTTATGAGTCCACATTAATTTTTGTACCCAGTGTCTAGTAAAACTGAAAATAAAAAGAATTCATCATCGTTATGGTTTAAGAAGTTATTACTAGGGGTTAAACTAAAATACAAGGATAGACTTTCCTATTAAACATTTCTAAATAAAATTTGGTCTAGATATTTAAAAAACCTAAAATAAAAATAAATTCAATAGCCATTATGAATTATTTTTCTTGATAAAGACATTATCTTATTTTAATCCATTAATAAATCTTGAGTGTCTGATCTCCAAAAGGACACCCACCTCCTATCTTATTTTCAACATGACGATCCATATATAATAAAAATCCCATACCATATGCTCTTATAAAATTCATTGTCCATGAATTCTTGTTTCTTTTCTTTTTAAATTTCCATTTAATGGGTCCTAGAGAAGAGATCTAAAGGAGGCCTACCGAAGAAGAGTTAACCATCTTACCCAGACACTTTGAAATAATATATTCTTCTATCTACAATAAATCTACAGTATTCATCAATAATTAATAGTTTATTTATAATAAAAATAAATAAATGTTATTATTATTATGGAAAAACCATTATTAATCAACTTTTCAGTCAAACTGTATGTGTAGGTATACATTAATCGTACATGTGGACTACCACATACATATATTAATACAATTCATATTCCATTACCAAATTGCATGAATGGTTATTATGAGGGGTATAATTTTTATATATAACATTTATTATATAATAATTATTCCTTAATGATAATATAATATCATCCACTTAAATATTTTATATATTGGAAAAAGATAATGGCTCTCATGCGTATGGGTGGAGTACCACATCCACGAAGCGACCCAATTAATTTTAAAATTTCAAATTACATTGATGAAAAAATAATACACTTAATGAATATATATTATTTAAATGATCAAAAAATTATTATTCAATGGTGAATTATAAATTACCATTAATTGTTTTACATTTTTTGAAAAGTGAAAACAATGTTCATGCCTTCAAACGTCCTACCATCTCCAGGAAAAGTGTAACTCATTTTTTTTTATTTTTTTCCCTTTCATAAATGATTATTATTATGTATTTAATGAATATATATGCTATTTTTATAAGTATGATTATTTTTATAAGATATATATATTTTAAATTTTAATAAATAAATGTTCTAAACAAAATCTCTCAAGAAAATTGAAACAATTAACATCCAAAAATTATGATTATAATAAGAAATTATGAATAAAATGGTTTTAAAATATTATATGTGTATAATTTATGATATAATTATTTAAATAATTACATTATAATATTATAATAAATATAAATTAATTATACATCATTTTAGGGAACTTTCAAAACATGTCGAACATCAAGTAATGATTTATTTCATAATCTAATAATTTTTAGGATTGTTTATGATAAATTATTTCTGTGGGATATTATTTGATCTTTATATCTTGATCCCAATATATTTAATTATTATTAAAAAATTATTCAATGTTATTTTTAAATAACAATTTTCCACAAAATTTTCCAATTTTTTTAATTTTAAATAAGTGTTTTCATAATGAATTGTTTATATTTATCATGAAATGTTTCTGTGATCTTTTAAATGTAGTTATATATATATCCACATATTTTATTGAATCTCATTATTTTCTGAGGATATAATCTAATAGTACCATAAAAACTAATTTGTCTACATAGTTTAATTTCATAATGATTGGGGAAATTATTAGTATTTTTTATAACAGTTATTCTAATAAGAATAATTATTAATTATTATGGAATGACGATTAAGTATTATTATTTATTAAAACGATGAATTCATTTGACTTATTATGTTAAATGTGAGTCTAGGAATATCATATACCCTTGATGCATCAGCGGGACCCATGAGATAAAATAGTTTTTTTATTTAGATAAGGACATAGAAATTTAAGTATGATGTCTTATAAGGAGTAATCAATGGTATGTTTACAATATTTGACATTTTGAATGTCAACATTAGTAATAAGTTATTAATATCAATGTGATTATTTTAATAGTTATTATATTCAAGGAAATGTTTCAATATCATGCGAATATTTATATAAAATTATTTTATTATGATTTATTCCCACAATATTATTATGTGAGCATATGTTATTGAATAAACAGATTGTGGTTTCATTTATTTACATAGACATGTTGATTATGATTTATATACTATAGATAAAATCCAATATATGAAACTCTTACTAATAATATAAGATCAATCTTATTTTTTTACCTTTCACATGGATTCCGGGATGTGTACATTGAATGGTATACATCGATATTCTATATTGAATAATATTGTTCTCAATGAAAATACTATGTTATATTTTATGTTTTAAAATGAAATGTGAGATTTAAGTATGTATCTAGGTTACCCAGACTACTAAAATATTCAATCCATTGGGAAGTGATCATGTATATAATATGAAAATGTAATAATGTAATTAATGGGAATGGGATACTATTATTGGTTAATTTATTTATCTACAGGAATATCAAAAAATTAAAACTCTTCCAAAAAATTTATACTACCATTTAATGGATATAAATGAATAGGAATTGGTAATTTGTGAATATATTATCCATATAATAGTAGTAGAAAATAAGTGGTTGATGGGAACAAATAAAAACAACGGAAATATAATCGAGGGTAAACATAATTGAAAAAATAAAATATGTCGAATGAAAGAAATTTTTTCCTAGGAAAAAGGGAAGAAAAATTATGATCAGTAAACAAGAAGGATATATCACTTCAATTACCCAATCAAAACTAAAGGTTTCTATAATATTTATAAAAATCATGTATCCTGATGGATGATATGAAAAAACAACTATAAACGATAAAGATTTATTTTAAATAACATATATATAACAAATATAAGGATATTAAGCCATTATGTGGAATAAGTGTAAACTCAAGAAGGAAGTTGATCTGATGAAAATAGAAAATGATATAATAATGAAGTAAAAGAATAGATTTTTCAAAAGTGAATTTTTTTATTAAAAAATTTAAAAATCGTTACTGAAGGTGAAAAATCAAGATTATATGGTGAAATATCTTGGTGAAAAATTTGTTTAAAACAATAGAAAATAAATAATCTTTAATTAAGTTATCTTAATGATATAAATTCAATGATGATTGTGGGTAAAAATTTCAATTAATCAGTAGCATTTAATGTTGATTCATCTCAAGATGATGTGAATTCTATCCCAAGTAGTGATATGAACTATTTCTCTCTACAATTTTTCTATAAATCTGTTATTTCTAAAAATTAAAGTTAATATAAAAAATATAAGTAATCCTATATTGAAAAAGTGAATTGGAATACAAATATAATTCAAATAAACATTTATGGAATTGAAAATATGAATTATTCTCATATTCATTTGAAATATTAGTCTTATTATTTTCCATGGCAATAATATATTTCTAGATAGTGTTATAATCAATGAGGAAGATTTATATTTAGATCATAGTACTAGTGTTGTTTCTTTTATGGGAGAAAACATATTCATGATGATTCAACGTATGACTCCCATGGAGTAGGTATGAGTTGAGGGGGGTTAAAATGGAAATAAAATGACGCTATTCTAGAATGATGAGAATCAAATCAATGAATATAATATTTTTGATGAATAAGTCACTAAAACTAACCAATATAAATTGGTCTTAATTCATAGGATAGATATGTTATTATTAGACAAAGTTGGTCACAAATTTTATGATTTTATAAATACTATTCTTGGATAAATTTTCATAGTTTAAAAAGAAAAGGGAATTTATAGGATGATGAATAATAAAAAATATGTTACTGTAGAAGTATCTCAGATATCTAATAATAATGGTAATCTATAGAACCTTCGTAGTGGATTTTCGTTTCATATTATGATTGATAATTAATCATTTAGAGCATATAAGTGAATGATATAATGGAATCAAAAATTATGAATTATAGCTATTTAATAATTAAAGGGGTTGGAACTATAGTTATAAAATCTAAAAAGATGAATTCCAATGATATCCCTTTTATTAAAGGAATTGAAAATAATTTTTGTAGTGTGATAAAACTATCTGATAATAGAAATAAAATTTTTTCATGGGAAATTTAATAATAATCATGAGATAAAATCATAGAATATTTTTCAGCAAAGGTTCATAATCTAGTGGATGTTTTTTTAAATTGTTTCTCCTAATAATTATTTTTATTTGAGTTCAAAACTAAAAAACAAATAATGATATATTAGACATTGAAAGATTTGAAAATTTTTAAGTAAAATATCCATGAATAATGTGGTTATAGACCATACAGATGTAAATATAGAAATATAAGTTGTTTGTGAGGCATGTGAAAATGGTAATATTTTTTAGGTAACTCTAAAAAAATTATAAATTCAATCCATATATCCATTTAAACTAATATATTTTGAATTATGTGGCACAATGAGATAATAATTTAATAACGGTTATCCTAAATATATGATAATTATTAATAAATTAACATATATTAACAAAGTAATGTTCATGAAGCACAAGATATGTATTGTTGAACTGTTCAGAAATTTCAGAAGATGGATGATAAATAGATGGGAGTCTATATAAAAAGATCAATGTTGGATAATTGGAATGAATTTAATTTTAATTATTTTTAATCCTATATTTCAAATAATTGGATAAAAGACCCATATTGTTTTCTTTAAATACAATAAAAATTGAGTTTTAGAAATAATGAGTAGAAATATTGTTAAAATGTAGAGAAATATGCTATCTGGGAAAAAAATATTAAAAACATTAATGTTGGATGTTGTGTGTAATGTAGTGAATTTACAGAAGACTTTCAGGCTAAGACTAAATTCCAACATGAATACTTATGATATGTGAAATAATAGGAATACTATAAAATATTAATTCAAAGTGTTTATTATTTTATGTTTCATGATAAAAAAAAGGAAAATCCTGTAAAATTTAGGTGGAATTTTGAAAAAAGAATATTCATTAGATATTATTCTAGTGTAAGAGGCTATAGGTGCTAAAATAAAATGGATACATAAGATGATGGATTGTTATGAATTTAAAATAAATAAAAATAAACCGAATTAAAGTAACCATTAATGTATATATTGAATATTTTGATTCAGTAAAAATTTAAATTAATATTAAATATATTGAAAACAAAGTTGGTAACAAACCATATGTTTTCATTATCAACATAGATCATATAATTTAAAAGGATTATGTTGTTGGTGATGAAAAATATAATAATTAGAGAATGAAAAATAATGTTAACATATATTTTTTTGTTGGAAATCAAGAAACACTAGTCCAAAAAATTACAAGGATGAGGGTAGAATGATAAAAAACACTAGTGTCATATGTAAAACTAGAAATATTAAAATATACAATTCAGGAAAAAAATATTAAGGGAAAAGAATGAAGAGTTTTAGGAGACTAAAAAAAATTTCAATTGAAACTATTCCATGGACTAAAAGGGGGAATTTTATTGGAACCATATTTATATTTAGAACTATATTGAATGAAAAAGGTGAGGTATAAATAATTAATGATAATATAGGGTAAAAATGTAACACTAAAATGGAAGGAACTAATTTTTATGAAACCTTATCACCGGTTTTAAAAAATTAATATATTAATATATATCTATTTTTTTTCACAAACACACTAAAAAGTATATAAAACTAATTGTAAGTCATATTTTCATAAAACAAAGTATAAAGAATTTGTTTTTATTGAGAAACTATAAGGATTAATTTTTGATAGTGGTTGAAATTTTTTATTCTAGTATAAAATGAATTGTATGGATTAAAGAGGGATCTTAGGGACTAATAATAAAATAAACTGTATTATAGCATAAAACAATTATACTCTTTAAAAGTAAACATGGATACAAATGAAATGTGAAATGGATGATTTAGTTATCTTAATTATCATGGTTTATACATAAAAAATAAATTGTACACGTGACCATGATTTTTCAAGTGATAGATTTTCAATTTAAAAGTAATTATATTTTAAAATTTTGATTATTATATTGATTACCTATTTATTGGATTATACAACTTAAAAAAATAACTACACCTACTTTAACAATTTAACATATCAAATAAAATTATTGAATATATTTTGTATTAAATATTCAAAATATGTATGATCCAAAATAGAATTTTTTATGAAATTAGCTATAGATGAAGCTGGATACTTTTTCAATTATACCAAATATTGGTAGATAATTTCAATATTTCTTTATCATAGAACATTTAGACCACAAATCTTATATTATGTGACTCATTTTGAAAAATACCAAATTTATCTAAAGGAATTATTATTTTTGGATACTAAATTATTTTGTATGTATACCAATGTAACATTATGATATGTTAAGATATATATAAAACAGTGTAAAATAGAATCTATTATCTTTCATTGATATTTATTTTATAGGAGGTTGTAGTGACAAAAAAGCATTTATATGAGGAACTTTTATTCTATGTGAAATCTTTGTGATTTAGAATGGAAATAATAAAAGTGCAGTGACTTTCCAGACAACTAAGGCTTGATATATAGACTCAATGCATGAATGTACACAAATAAGGTGGATCAAAATATTATAAGATGACATTAAAGAGGATTTATAGAATCATTTTATGGTTTTTTGAGAAAAAAAATTATCATTGATATGTCTTATATTAATGATTAATATTACATATTCAATAATATTGATATAAAATATCATTTAAACCTTTGATAGGTGGATAATATATATGTTATTTAGGATTATATTTCATTAAAAAAATTGTTTTTAGCTATATTTAGGAAATCAATGTCATGGTTAGGTTTTTCTGAGTTAATGTTGAATTTTATGTTCAACGCTTCCCTCTCACATGAGGATCATATTTTATACCCCCAATATAAATTGGATTATATTTTCAATGGGGGGAATAATTAAGATCTTATGGTATAATGGTACATGATTCTATTTGTCAGATATTTATTTGATGTTGTGGTTGTTACAAGTAAGGGGAAAAATTAAATATCAAAATAATTGAGGGGTATAGAATATAAGTCACACTGGGGAAAATTCTTTTCTTAGATATTTAAAATTCAATTAAAAATTATATCGTATCTAATTGTGTAGTTTTATAAAATTTCACCATGATAAAGTATATGAATTTTTTACCATTAGAGTGATTTTTTAAATATGTAAACAAATCCAGAAGAGGATATTATGTAACCCTCAAAATTAAGGATGGTATATTTTATTATTTTATACAAATATTGAAAATCAGTAAATGTTGGTGAGATTATGTTTTAATAGTTTTTTAGAAGATTAGGAATTACACAATTGACAATGAAAATTGATAATGTATATATCTAACTTTGGTTCATTACATATGTTCATAAGATATGGAATATATTTTTGGGAGTATCATAATAGAATACTGACAAATTATGGAACCATCTTGTATTCATAAGATTCTATTAGAATGATGTGTAATATATTTCGATGATTTTCAGACTGAAATTCACAAAGAAATTAAATTGACAATATACTTATGTAATATGTAATATGTTGGGTGAATTTGAGGATGGGAATTTTGGATGGTTATTAGATATGTATGATGTTTGATTGATGCATAATAAGTTATATGTGTACAAAAAATATATTATACTAAGTTGAAGCTAATAATTTATAAAAAATATTGGTTATAAATTAAATTTGGTTTATTCATAAGAATTTTTAATTGATATATAAGAAATTGATACTCAAAGGATGAAATATAAAATCATCTTATATATGTTCAAAACGATAAGTAAAAAAACTCATTCAGAGGAAATTAATAGTATAATTTGATAAATCAATGGGGAAAAATTAATATCATCAATTATTTGGATTTAACACTTAATGGTATGGAAATAATGATTTATGATATATTTTTATAAATTATTAAAAATAATGTTCAGTATCATAAAGATAATTTCTATACCAAGAACAAAAATGACAATGAGATGTCAATCAACGTTGGTTATGTGAATTTTGAGATTGTTGCAATATGAGGTGAATCATTAATATTATGACTTGATAAATAAAATATTAATGGAGTGAATCTCACCCTATCAAATGTTGCAATGATGTGACTTTTTTTAATCAAAAAGTTATAAAAATGTGTTTTGAGTAATTTTTTTCAACCACGATAGGTTCACTGGATGTTATTCATGCATATTTGGATTTCAAATAAAAAAATATAGTTTTTTATAGAAGTTTATATGTGGAAAATAATTGGAGTCAATATATTTCCATTTATTTAAGTGCATAATTATTTTTTTATAGAAAATGAGCTGTGATATTTTATGATATCACATGTGATTTAAAGAAAATTATTATAGAGAACTATATCATATAGGTAGGGCCATTATTTATAAGGAATTTATTTATTATAAATATTAGTTTCACATATTAAAAAAATGAAAAATACTATAGAAAATTGTTTTAAAGGATATATGTGGGACACATTGAGAATATAATGCGAGATATTTTCGATATTTTAAAAACATTTCATAGCCTTCTAGTTGATGGTGAGAATATATGATCCATAAGAAGTAAATGTATTTTTTTATTGATATAAGAATTAATTTATAAGATAACCAAATAATAATACTGATGTGTAAAGCTGTGTATATGAAAATTTTATGGAATTTGAAGTTCTATAAGTGAATTTATAAGATCTTATATGGTGATTTTGTGAAATCCAAGAATTTATTTAATGTTCTTATTCATTGTATTATAAATTTTTTATCACCCTGTGTGAGTCAACATGATTCCAACAACCATCTATATAAATTTTGGGAAATATTATCTGGGAATAGATGATACCAACACACACTAAATAAAAATAAAATTTTTATTATTAGAATAATTTTTGAATCACAGTCCACCTAATCACAATGAGGACGTATTCAACCTCCTCATCGGAGAACCTTTCAAATATCTTGTGATACTTGTGTTATTCATAATTCCAATGAAATTTATGTATCTGTCTAATTATAATAGAGTGGATCATAAAATACCATATAACATATTTATATTTCATAAAAATTTATTATAAATGAACCTACATAGATTCAATCAACAGTTCTTAGATGATCATCAATTCATAGAAACATTACATATTTAAGAAATATTCTCCCCCAAAGGTTAACATAAACATATATTCTATTGATATTATGATTATTATTATTTATATGTACAAATATTCACCTATAGATACAATATTAAACAAATTACTATTTATTAAGTCTGTATGGATTAAGAATATTATGTCATGTAAATGAGTCGATATAATCCCCCAAAGAGGATTTTATATGAATAGAGTTAATGGTGGGATATATAATTTTTATTATCAAAAACATTTTATGATATTAATTCTTCTATTTAATGTAGTTAAATGATGATAATAGTTATAAATAAAATGAGTTTTTTCTTCAGATAATAATTATTGATAAATAATTGATTATCATTCAATAATTATTAAAATTTAATTTAGATTTCATAAATTAATTCAATAAATTTTTGTTAATTTAAATGTTTTTATATCATACATAAATGTTATTGAAATTATATATGATGTATTTTATATATTTAATTTTTTAGATAAATAATTTTTTAGAAATATAAAAATTTTATAAAAAATTTCCTTTTTTACCTGAAGTGATTAAGAATACCTAAATTATTTTATGAGTTATAATTATGATAATGATGAAGATATTTTTTAAAATCCTAAATATTATCAATAAAATTTCTTAAATATATATTAATATGCATTAAAATACACGTGGTTTCTCTCCCATGTAGAAATTTTAAAAAAAACATTTTTTGCACAAGTTCTATCTTATATATTTTGAAAATCTATTTTTTTTAATTTATGAACTCAGGAACCTATTGATGAGAAACCACAATTATAAAAAATATATTAAAGATAATGATGAATTTTTTTTCATGAACTGTGATAAATATATACAGTGGAAGATCTTTCTGATTTTATATAAATCAATCTTGATGTATTTGTTTCAAAATTACTATTTTAAATAAATTATTTAGATGAATATATATTTTTTAATTATTTTTCAATGGTCTTGAATATTTGTATAATCATGTAACTACCTTAATTGGTTGTATATAATCAATCCAATGCTTTAAAAGATTTAATATATTCCTACTTAGTGGTGCACACAATAATATTTTGTTTTATCCTTGGTTGTGAGGAAATCTATTGATATATAAATCTATTTTTGAAAAAATATCTTATAGAGACCATGTATAAAAACGGTGATGAATACCTCAATATCTTGCAAGCATTTATAGTAATAAAAATAACAATTCAATCAAATAAATCAATTGTTCTATTTACTTAAACTATATGAATATATGTTCAATCAAATAAAATTTGTTAAACCAGAATTAAATTGATCCAAACTTATTAATTATATGACGTGTTGATATATGTTATTTAAGATCTGTTACAATGAAAAATAATGAAATAATTTATATGTGATAATTGATTGGTTGATTATATGGTATAAATTCATGAGTAGGACAAAAATTAATATAATTAATGGAAGTATGGATATTAATAATTGAATTTTTATTTCTCTTTTAGAAAAAAAATTAATTCCCAATATACGATTGTCTTTCATGGGTGAAAAATTATTAATGAATTTTTTTTTATCATCATGAGTTACGTTGAAATAAATTTTTCAATATTTATATAATGTATCTATTAAGGAAAATATATAATTACATCCACCAAACATGTGATTGATATATATATTTTATAAATGATGTGTATATAAAATGACAACATTTATTATTATTAGCTGGTGGATATATATCACATGAATTTTATTTTAATTATTGTATATATATTGATTATAACATATATTATATAAAATGTCCTAGTAGAACCATTTACTAGATGAACATAATATTTCTCTCCATGTTATTTTATATTTATGGATATTTAATTTTGGATCCAATTTTTTTGGATTATGTGGGCATCCAAAAAATGGGATTATTTGGTTAATTGAACCTAGTTAAAACTGACACGTACAAACAAAAAATATTATTTTAATGCCTAGTAAATGGTTAGGATAAAAACATAATATGGTGAGATAAAGGAAGAGAATCTAAGAGGATCCTCCATCACATCCTCAAAGAAATGTGCCTCAGACCCTATAACCATTAAGAAAACATGACTCACAAAATTTGGTGCACCAAACTTGATTCTTGTTTTCTAACAAGTCCCATTCATCTTTAATCACTATAATAAAAATTGATCAATAGCACCACAGTTCACCCAATGACAACATCGAATCCTAACACAAAACTCATCCATCATCATCTATAATCAACAATCCTAAAAACCTATGACTATAATCGGAAAACCCCCAAATACACTGATAAGGACCATGGATCAAACTCAATCCCCCACAAGATCTGATCTAATTAATGGTGTGTCACCCTAAACTGCTACCTCAACAATTCCAACATCCATTGTTGAAACCCCAGATGGTTATCACCACAATAATATTGTGATACCTACATTGATGGTGATTTATATGATGATATTTGTAAATAAATACTTTATAAGTACATTAGTGTGACCACATGATAGTGATTTTATAAAAATATATAGCATTGATTAATAAAATTCCACACCACAATCAAAAACATGAATGAGAAAGGGAGAAACATGTAGAAAACATAGAAATACGAAATAAAAATTAATTATAGAACATGAACTAAAATAAACTTATAAAAAATAAGGATTTATCCTGTAGAGACCCAAATCATAACGTACATGAACATTAAATTACATTTGAGGAATACATAGTACATAACAAAAACACACACACAAGGACCGTAATAGTTTAGTGTCTTTGGAAACTCGGAATATAATCTTCTAATCGTGGTGAAAGATCTTCAACATCTCCCATAAAGATCTTCCCTTTTTTTCTTAACTAAAACCTTTCTTTATATCCTGGGGAAAAGAAAACATAAAAGGGTGAGCTCAAATGCTCAGTAAGGGTAATGAAAAGAAATATCAATCACATCATATTCATAAGAACATAACATTTTGGAAATCTTAACCTACAAAAGAGATCATAATATCATAACATGGGATAAATCATAGTAGTGAAATGTAACCCCATTAATCATAACATAAAACATGAAACATTGTGGCATACAGACATAATCATACAGAATCATTTCTTATTAGTCAAGACTCATATCCAAGACTATCTTAGTGGACAAAGTCCATTTCTGAACCGAGTTCACTCCTCGTTTCAGTCATGTTTCACTGAACCGGTTTAACCTACCGTTCTAGCCATGTCTATCTCATGAGATATAAAATATTTAACCAATTCATTGGAGGTAGATATAGGTCACACGCATATCATAATGATACCATTCTTATGTGTGCCACAAAATCATAAACCATACATCATAGCATAACCCACATAATAAAAATGGGAATCTTAAACATCATGACATCATAAAAAATTGATATAAGATAAAGGAATTCATAAAAATATTTCCATCACAACATAATAAAATAAATGTAATAATAGGGATAGAAATAGAACCATATATTATCTTAGATGGAAAATAATTTTGATAAAATACTTGAACTCCATTCTTGAGGAAAATATCCTTTCTACTTCAAAAACACTTTTCCTTTCTTAACATGTCATAAAATTCTAAACTAAACAAAGTTGATTAAAAATAAACTTGAAAAATTGTAAAGGAAGCTTCTTGGAAATAATGTTTTAAAAATCCATTCATGTAGTATAAGTTAAAAAACATTCTTCTCGTACTTTTGTCGGAAAAGTCAAAAAGTACCTCGTATGAAAAATGACAAACGATTCCTTTCATATATTTTTCTAAAAACTCACCAAAGGTTAAAATTGGATTTAAACAATTGTAGGTGGATGGATGTAATATTACATATTGAGGAAACATGGATGTGGATGATAAAATACACCCCAGTAAATACCAATGTATAAACAATCTCGGATAAAAATGAGATTGTGATATTTTCCCTTACCATAGGTCCGATTTGCTTCGTAAGTGTCCGAAACTCCTGTATAATGATTTAAATAATGTCATTGAATTATTCAAGAATCATACTAATTGTTATGATATCATATATGGTTCACTTATGACTTTATTTTACCCGTTCTTTTGTAAATTCCATGTTAAAGAGCGTTTTGGGTAAAATCATTTCCTTTGTCGTCCGTGTTTTGACTTGTAATTATTCATATGATTACATAGATCATGATAACTTAATTCCAAAATATAAAACATGATTTATATATAATATATATTCAGAATATACATATATATAATAGATCATTAAATGGAAATAAATACACCGTTCATGGAGACAGTAAGCTATACGTACGCATGAACGCTGTTTTTGTTTCCTTATTGAGTTGAATGGAATTAAGTAGATGACATATATATATATACACAAAAATACAGTATAATTATTATTTCAAATATTTCATGATTACTTATTATATATACTTTATAATAATTCATTAATGGTTAACGTGGAGAATGAATCTCATCGCGTCGTCGAGACGGTAGTCCGTACGTGCGCACGAGCGATGATATCGTTCTCATAATCATTGAATTGTATTGGAGTGTATGTATACTATTTCAGAATCATTATCACTTTAAAATAGTCATATATAGTCATTATTTACACCATTATACCCATCCAAGTAAGGTGGTGGTGGAAAATAGATTACACCATGGCGTGGAGATGGTATTCCATACGTACGCATGCGCGGTGATTTCGTTTTCCGTAGGATGGATAGATGGTGAAATAGGGTTTTTTCATACTTATAATAACATATCAGTATATGAGTGATACTGATGTAATTACTTCATAATGAATAAACTAAAGAAGAAGAAGTGGAAGAAGAAATAAAGTTGAAAGAATCGGTAACGGGCATTACCTCTTCTTTGAAGTGCTTCTTTGAGACCTCCTTTTAGGGCACTAAAATTGGACTTTGAAGAATACCAGGTCCTCTAGGATGTTTCTAGGGAAGTGGAGAGGATAAATGGGCAGGGTTTTTCCGAGCATGAAGGCACCAATTGGTGTGATGAGGAGAGGGAGGAGGTGCCCTTTAATAAGGGAGGAGAGGGGCTCCTTTGGAAAAACTAAAAATATTATTTTATTATAAAGTCAATATCTGTTTTAAATAGCTCAAAATTGATTTATTTATAATCTAAGGTGGGGATGGGTCGAAATACTCTCATCCAATATAATTTAGACATTTTTAGGTTCCTATTTTAACCTTATCATTTAGATTTAATATTAAGTTAAATAATTTTACTTTTACCGTGTCTTCTTGTGTTCTTATACTATAAGGTTAATAAAAATACTATAAAATGTCTAAAGAACCCAAAGTTGTTTATTAATAATATATATAACCGTTTATAAGTCATTTGACTGAACATTAGATTTTTATGAATAAAATAACAATTAATAATATAATATTTCTTTTAAAAACTATTTTATGTGAATTTTGGCACTATTCAAAAGGTGATTTTTGTGAATCTCATAAAAGATGTATTACTTCGACAAAAGTTAATTAAATAAATCCTAAAATTCCATATTAACCTATAGAATTAGTTTAATTTATAAAAAGTCTTAATGTATATTTATTTGGGTATTTATAATATCAATTATTCTAATTTTTCAGTATTATGGTAATTACTGCATCGTCATTTTGTCATAAATAAATTAATTTATTTAATATATAAAAATTATAAATAAAATATCATTATGTATGAAATCATATTATATTTCTAATGAATATTTACAATCTAATTTATCTTATGTATAACCCTATATTAAAAATGTTTTAGTAAATAAACTTTGATTTTAACTCTTTTAAGTCTTCTTTGAATTAAATAATAATAAATGTCCTAATCTAATCCAAGTGGGCCTAAATGGTCATATTTTATTCCTAAGGTTGTTTTTTGTCGAAATAAACTTATCCAATTGAATTTGGACATTTTTTAGGGTAATAATAATATCATTTTTACACTTAATTACCTTATTTACTCTTAACCATGGTAAAAAAAAGTAAAAAGTTACTATTCACCAAAAATTATTTTCATCTCATTGAACCACATTTTACGTACTGACATCAACCGTGTCTCTGGGATTTTCTAAATTCCACTCACAGAAGTTGTAAAATTAAGTTTTATGAAAAATTCAATTTTTTAAACTACCACTTAGTTGTTTCACTATTCATCAAAAAATGAATGTTTCCATAAAAATATAAAAAATTATGCCTAAGCTATATTTGATATTATGAACTCAAAAATGATGTCTATTTTACCAAATTCAAAACATATCAGTTGCATTAATTAATTTAAAAAATAATTCCCGTCGTCAAAACAAATAGTGTGTTTTTAAGAGATAATAACTATCAAAGGATTGACACTTGTTTATGTCCGGTTTAATTGTGAAATTACATCCAATGACAAACGTTGTATTAAATTGTAAAAATATATTCTAAATATACATTTAAACCACTAAAATTAATAATTTATCACTATCAATTATTTCTATTAAAAAGGTTGTTTTTAATTAAAATTTAGTATTTTTCACTATTCATCAAAAAATGAAAGTTATCCGAAAAGTTCCAAAATTTCACCCTAAGCTAATTTCGATATTCCAAATCCAAAAATGAATTCAATTTTGAAAAATAAAATTTACAAAATTTCAAAAAGTAGTTATTACTATTCATAATGGCTAGGTTTAATAATATTTTAATTGCATATCATTTTTTAGTGAAACTCGGTATTGCGTACTACATACGCTATCGAGGAAGGTCTCGATTGCGTGTAATGAAAGTCAAGTCAATGATGCATGTTGTGAAAGATCCCTTTGGTGTAGCATACAACACAATACATTAATGAAATTAAAAAAATGTTTTTCATAAAATCTCTAGGTGTTACATTCTACCCCCCTTAAAGTGAATTTCTCCCTCAAAATTTGTCAGGGTTATAAATGGTTTACTACATGAAATTTTATTTAATAGAAACCCACATCATAAAAAGAATACCAAAACCAATTTTTAAAAACAAATGTATGAAACTTAATGGTTACCCAAATAAACTAATCATTGGGTTTCCACATAGGTGAAAATATGGATATGGAAGAGAAATCTAACCATCAGGTTCTGATGGAGAGTGGTAGAGAACATGGCTATGGAAAAGCCAGAAATCAGAAAGCCATAAATTTATGACGATTTAAGGTACCATCTGATTCATCAGATATAAGATCAATAAGACAACATTTTTGGTTTTCAATATCATTTTCCTAAAGTTAATGAAATTGGAATTTGAAGAAATACTTTCGTGATTTTGGTATAGCCTCACTGTTGGTCGTTCTTTAGAAAATTTCCACTTCATATCTTAATTAAATAATGTTGAATTTTTCATTCGTGATGTGTTAGTAGATCATGTGATAGAATGATGGGTCATTCCATCTGTCTCAAACAAAAGGTTAGAAAAGTTATCAAAAAAATACGTAAGTCCATCTATAGTGAGATTAATCATATATGGTTCCTAAAATGGACTTATACTTCTTATATTATACTGCATAATATAATAAAACTAGTTTCTACTAAACAGGGAATTCCTATAGGAGTGTGGTAGGGGATAAAGGCCAGTCGCACTTCGGTTGTGGGTTCGATTCCCACAGCCTTGTCTGATGCGATGGGTTGTCGCCCGTCCTGCAGGTTGTCCTTTTTCTAAAGCTATATTACTATAACATCCCATCAACAATATCGAAAAAAGTTCTATCCTTAAACAATACTAACTTATGTCCAACATAATCCATTCCAATATTTATGCTTATCTAAAATACTTCGGTCCAAGATCATAGTATAAAGAAAATGATCACGTGAATGCCATCATTTATCCCCCATATATCATAAGATATATCTTGTTGGTCAAATTACAAACATGTGAATACCTTAATCATGTATTCTCTTGAAGAATGAATATCCATCGAACCTTATTGAAGACATGAATGTTCTTACAAGTTAACTCTTTCCACATACCAAAATCCTAAAAATTATATATACTCAAACCATGATATCACTTAGTCCTTATATCAATAATGAGCTCATGAATACAATCAAACATCTCATTATCTTCTTATCCCTTCATTATGCGCATATCATGTTTTTACTAAAAATGTCTCAATCACTTTTCATGGTTACTGGTACCATAAAATTATTGAAAACCACAATAGAAGAATACATAAATATTCCAATATTCCACGATACTATATACAACATTATTTTGGAATCCCATTACATAAAAACTTAATCATTCCACCACATCGTTGTCATATTCAACATCGCCAATAGTGATCGCATGTGACTTCACATTTTCCTTTGACTTAAGTGGTTACTAATGTAGATCATCACTAACCCTTGGATTAGGGCATTTATTAGCATAATGCCCCATTTCCTTTCACTTGAAGCATTGAAGAGTTGGTGGTGTGTTCTCTGCAGTATTTTCTTTATTCACATCATTAGAAACACTTTTTCCATTACTTCGACACTCAGCTGCTCGATGACCTTCTTTTCCACACATAAAACATTTTCTAGTCCCTTTATGACAATCTCCACCATGCTTCTTTCCACACATTGAGCATAAGGAAACATTCATCTTCTTTTCACCATTATTCTGAGATTTCTCCTTGAAATCCATCTTTCATTTCTTGTCAAAACTATGAGATGGATAAGTAACACCAACTTCCATTTCTACCATGATAGCACAACGCACAATTTCTTCATAGATACTGAAGTCTCTTATATCTAATGCCCTTCGAAGGTTTGGTTTTAAGCCACTGAAGAATCGATCAAATTTAATTTCAGGTTGGATGATAAAGCCAGATGCATACCTTGCAAGCCTTGTAAAATTCGCTTCGTATATACCAACAGATTCATCATCAATTTTCATTAGTTCAAGAAACTCCATCTCCATATTTTTTCAAATAATATGAGGGAAGTACTTATTTAAAAATAAGTTCTTGAACTCGTCCCATTCCATGGACTCAATTTCATCTCTTGGCCACGTATTCTTGATAATATTCCACCATTGATCAGATTCACCTTCCAAACGATATACTGATAAGATGACTTTATCATGTTCAGAACATTGATGAACTGAAAATATCTTTTTAGTGGTAATGATCCATTATTCAGCAACAAGTTGATCAAAAGACCCACTGAAAGAAGGTGACGTTGCCTCATGAAGGACTCAATAGAATATTGTTCCATTATCTGCTCATTTGGAAGTCCAGAATGATTCATAGCTTGTGTAAGTATAGTAAAAAGATTTTTCATTCAATCGCCAATAACATTTGTTTGTTCAGGAGGACAATCATTGCATCGTCCATTGCATTGATCAACATGGTTCCTTCCAGTTCCAGCCATCGTCTAAAACCCAAAAATAATAGTGTGAGAGGCAAAAATCACCCTAAGGAAAACAACATAATGAAGGGGGAGTACCATCAATATCTAACATATTGGCTTACCGTAATTCTAGTACTATAAACTATACTTAACCTTAGGGACATACCTATACATACCATAGAAATATATCTATGGATCTTACTAAAGTTCTCGCATCCTAGTTTCCAAAGGTTGACTAAACCTCTCTTCTGATACCAACTGTAGAGACCCGAATCTTAACGTACATGGACATTACATTACATTTGCGGAATATTTAGTACATAACAAAAACACACACACAAGGACCATAATAGTTTAGTGTCTTTGGAAACTCGGAATATAATCTTCTAATCGTGGTGAATGATCTTCAACATCTCCCATAAAGATATTCCCTTTTTTCTTACCTAAAACCTTTCTTTATATCCTGGGGAAAAGAAAACATAAAAGGGTGAGCTCAAATGCTCAGTAAGGGTAAACAAAAGAAATATCAATCACATCATATTCATAATAACATAAAATTTTGGAAATCCTAACCAGCAAAAGAGATCATAATATCATAACATGGGATAAATCAAAGTAGTGAAATGTAACCCCATTATTGATAACCTAAAACATGAAACTTTATGGCATACACACATCATCATAGAGAATCATTTCTTATTAGTCAAGACTAATATCCAAGACTATCTTAGTGGACAAAGTCCTTTACTGAACTGAGTTCACTCCTCGTTTCAGTCCTGTTTCACTGAACCGGTTTAACGTGTCGTTCTATCCATGTCTATCTCATGAGATATAAAATCTTTACCCAATGAATTGGGGGGGAGATATAGGTCCCACCCATCTCATAATGATACCATTCTTATGTTTGCCACAAAATCATAAACCATATATCATAGCATAACCCATGTAATAATAATGGGAATCTTAAACATCACGACATCATAAAACAATTCATAAAAGATGAAAGAATTCAAAAAAATATTTCCATCACAACATAATCAAATCAATGTAATAATAGGGATAGAAACAGAACCCTATATTATCTTAGATGGAAAATAATTTTGATAAAATACTTGAACTCCATTCTTGAGGAAAATATCCTTTCTAATTCAAAAACACTCTTCCTTTCTTAACATTTCATACAATTCTAAAATAAAAGAAGTTGATTAAAAATAAACTTGAAAACTTTTAAATGAAGCTTCTTGGAAATAATGTTTTAAAAATCCATTCATGTCGTATATGTTAAAAAAACATTCTCCTCGTACTTTTGTCAGAAAAGTCAAAAAGTACCTCGTACGAAAAACGACAAAAGATTCCATTCATATCATTTACTAAAAAGTCACTGAAGGGTAAAATTGGATTTAGAAAATTGTAGGTGGATGGAAATAATATTACATATTGAGGAAACATTGATGTGGATGATAAAATACACCCCAGTAAATACCAAAGTATAAACAATCTCGGATAAAAATGAGATTGTGATATTTTCCCTTACCTTAGGTCTGATTCACTTTGTAAGTGTCCAAACATCCTCTATAATGGTTTAAATAATGTCGTTGACTTATTCCAAAATCATACTCATTGTTATGATATCATATATGGTTCAATTATGACTTTATTTTACTCGTTCTTTTGTAAATTCCATGTTAAAGAGCGTTTTGGGTAAAATCGTTTCCTTTCTCATCCATGTTTTGACTTGTAATTATTCATATGATTACATAGATCATGATTACTTAATTCCAGAATATAAATAATGATTTATATAAAATATATATTCAGAATATAAATATATATAATAGATCAGTAAATGGAAAGAAATACATTGTTCATGGAGACAGTAAGCCCTACGTACGCATGAACGATATTTTTGTTTCCTTATTGAGTTGAATGGAATTAAGTAGTTGACATACATATATATACACATAAATACAGTATCATTATTATGTCATATATTTCATGATTACTTATTATATATAATTTATAATCATTCATGAATGGTTAACGTGGAGAATGAATCTTATCACATCGTGGAGATGGTAGTCCGTACGTACGCACGAGCGATGATATCATTCTCATGATCGTTGAATTGTATTGGAGTGTATGTATACTATTTCATTATCAATATCACTTTACAGTAGTCATATATAGTCATTATTTAAACCATTATACCCATCCAAGTAAGGTGGTGGTGGAAAATAGATTACACCACGGCGTGGAGACGGTATTCCGTACGTACGCACGAGCGGTGATTTCGTTTTCTATAGGATGGATAGATGGTGAAATAGGGTTGTTTCATACTTATAATAACATATCAGTATATGAGTGATACTGATGTTATTACTTCATAATGAAACAACTAAAGAAGAAGAAGTGGAAATAGAAATAAAGTTGAAATAATCGGTAACAGACATTACCTCTTCATTGAAGTGCTTCTTTGAGACCTCCTTTTAGGGAACTAAATTTGGTCTTTGAAGAAAAGAAGTACCTCTAGGATGTTTATATATAAGTGGAGAGGAGAAATTGGCAGGGTTTGGCCGTGCATGAAGGCTCAAATTGGTGTGAGGAGGAGAGGGAGGAGGTGCGCTTCTATAAGGGAGGAGAGGGACTCCTTTGGAAAAACTAAAAATATAATTTTATTATAAAGTCAATATCGGTTTTAAATAGCTCCAAATTGATTTATTTCTAAGCTAAGGTAGGGATGGATCGAAATAATCTCATACAATAAAATTTAGAGAAGTTTAGGTTTCTATTTTAACCTTATCATTTAGATTTAATATTAAGTTAAATAATTTTACTTTTACCGTGTCTTCTTGTGTTCTTATACTATAAGGTTAATAAACATACTATGACAAGGCAAAAGAACCCCAAGTTTTTAATTATTAATATATATAACCGTATCTAAGTCATTTGGACAAACCTTAGATTTTTAGGAATAAAATTACAATTAATAATATAATATTTGTTTTAAAAACTATTTTATTTCAATTTTGACACTATTCAAAAGATGATTTTTTGGAAACTCATAAAAAAATGATTACTTCGACAGAAGTTAATTAAATCAATCCTAACATGCCATATTAAGCTATAAAATTAGTTTGATTCATAAAAAGTCTCAAATTATATTTATTTGGATATTTATAATATAAATTATTCTAATTTTTCACTATTATGGTAATTACTGCATCATCATGGTGTCATAAATAAATTAATTTATTTAATGTCTAAAAATTATAAATAAAATATCATTATGTATTAAATCTTATTATCTTTCTAATGAAAATTTATAATCTAATTTATCTTATGTATAACCGTATATTAAAAATGTTCTAGTAAATAAACTTTGATTTTAACTCTTTTAACTCTTCTTTAAATTAAATAATAATAAATGTCCTAATATAATCCAAGTGGGCCTAAATGGTAATATTTTATTCCTAATGTTGTTTTTGGTCAAAATAAACTTATCCAATAGAATTAGGACATGTGTTAGGGTAATAATAATATCATTTTTACCCTTAATTACCCTTTTTACTTTTAACCGTGGTAAAAAAAGTAAAAAGATACTATTCAATAAAAATTATTTTCTTCTCATTGAACCACATTTTACTTACTGACATCAACCGTGTCTCTCGGAATTTTGAAATTCCACTCACAGAAGCGGTAAAATTATGTTTTATGAAAAATTCATTTTTAACTACCACTTAGTGGTTTCACTATTCATCAAAAAATGAATGTTTCCAGAAAAATACCAAAAATTAGGCCTAAGATATATTTGATATTATGAACTCAAAAATAATGTCTATTTTAGCAAATTAAAAACATATCAGTTTGATTAATTAATTTAAAAATTAATTCCCGTTTTCAAAACAAATAGCGTGTCCTTAAGAGATAATAACTATCAAAAGATTGACACTTGTTTATGTCTGGTTTAAATGTGAAATTACATCCAATGACCAACATTGTATTAAATTGTAAAAATATATTATAAATATACTTTTAAACCACTAAAATTAATAATTTATCACTATTAATTATTTCGATTAAAATTGTTGTTTTTAATTAAAATTTAGTAATTTTCACTATTCATCAAAAAATGAATGTTATCCGAAAAGTACCAAAATTTCACCCTAAGCTAATTTCGATATTCCGAATCCAAAAATGATATCCATTTTGAAAAATAAAAATTACAAAATTTCAAAAAGTGGTTATTACTATTCATAACAACTAGTTTTAATAATATTTTAATAGCATATCGTTGTTTAGTGAAACTCGGTATTGCGTACTACACACGCTATCAAGGAAGGTCGTGATTGCGTGTAATGAAAGGCAAGTCAATGATGCGTGTTGTGCAAGCTCCATTTGGTGTAGCGTACAACACAAGACATTAATGAAATTAAAAAGAATATTTTTCATAAAATCTCTGGGTGTTACATATCCCCACACTCTTATACCAATGAAAGTGTGAGAGAGACCGTTAGTTAATATTGGTTCAAGGTAAATAGACTATCTCAAGTAGGCTAGAAAATATTAGTGCGATACTTATAGGGCCACCAAAAATGGCACCTGAAACTCCCCAAAATGATGACCACCATTAGGTTCATTCTTATGAACTAGGAAATGAACTATTGAAAGAAAAAAACAAATTAATGAATCACACAAAATAATGTAGGGAAATTTATGCTTTAGGACACTAATAGAATACAATTTATAGATATGAGAAAGGAAACTAATGAATATTATTCACTCAAACCAATATCTAACAACATTAAAACAAATATATTGCAATGATGAACGGGGTGTAAGTAATATAGAGGTATAGTCTGAGAATGAGAGAGGAAAACATGACATTATTTATTCAAATACATGGAGAAGAAAAATCATTTTTATAAGAAGTGGAAGAGAAACTCTATAAGGTTTAAAGATGACTATAGAGAAATAAAAATAGTGTTCATTTTGAGTATAAATTAATAAATAAATCATTACCTATAAGTGTGAAATTAATATATCAACAATAGAATTATTTACATTATATTATCATAGAAGTGACACCAATACCAAATAAAATATGAAATATTATTAATTATTAATGATGAAATATTTCTAAATTTTAATTCTTTCGAAACACGATTATATAATTTATATTTATAGTTTTTGACGTCAAAATTACGGGCCAAAAATAAATTATGTAATATGAGATATATTTGATATTTTTTTTATTTTTTATTGAAATAATTAATATTATTTAATATTGATGATATTTTTCTAAAAAAGTATACCTCCTTTTCATAAAATATATTTATATATCTATATATGAATCCCTTGAGGGAAAAAAATTCTTATAGCATTTTCAAAATTATCAATACCTCTCCCAATTACATAAATTTCAATATGGATTAAAATTAATAATGCATATATAATTTAACCATATAAATCCAGATAGTAATTAATTTAAAATTATTATTATTCATGCAATTATATATATTAATAAAAAATATATCATTAGTCATCATACTATAAAAATCATTTATAGAACATAGATATCAAGAAGAGTTTTAAAATATGGATGAATGTTGTATTTTCATGTTATAAGAAAAGTTCATGTTTTTTAAATTATTCATCAAATTGATGAATAGTTATATTTTAAAAGAGTTTTATATATTCATCCAAATAACTGTAAAATAATTAAAACTATTTCTTCCAAGGCTTATGTATTTCATACATTAGGGGATAATGAAGAACATATTTTTCTATGAAGGATTAAATATAAATTCTTATCTTAAACATATCCTTAAAAAATATAGGACCGTGTTATACTAAAGTATATTCAATGTATGGATATTATATACTAATTAATATTTAAATCATAAAAATTAACTATTATAATATTAAAAAAAGATCATTTTAGGTATATAATGAGAAATTTTATCGTTGCCATTATGAACATTAATGAGAAAAATGATATTATGGATATTTATAAAAAAAATGCCCAAATCATGTTTAACCACTTGGATATAAGGAGTTAAACTTCAAAAAAAAAAAATACAAGTAATGATTTAAATATGAAAATTTGTGTTCCAAACGTAACATTTAATTTGTATTTCTTAAAATATATATAATGAAACTAACGAGGATACATTAATTGACCTTAAGATACATTAATGTTTTGAAAATCATTATATCATATTTAATTGTATTCAATATTGGATCATTAATAAATATAAAATATAGATAAACTATTACCATTTTTAATGAAATTTGATATTATGAATAAGGATGAATATTTTGAATCATGACCTTTTGTTAATTTATTATCACTATTTTATTAGGGGGTCGTAATTGTGGGACAGTTTTTCCTAAATCAAGGCTTATTTCACTATTTTTTTGAATATTTATTTAATGAGAGACCCTCTAATTGACATGAAATCCAATCACTTTAAATTCATGTAATGAACTAACCTAGGATCCACATTACTCTTATCAAGATCCAATGCCTCCTCGTAAGCCAGAGGATGCCGAATAGCAGTGTGAATGTAAAGGTTGTTCGGTGGGGAAACTATAGCCTCTTATCAGAGTGGAATAATGAATATGATAACATACATAAATTAGTAGTGGTGTAATATTTTAACTGTCAAAATAAAATAATGAATAAGTAGTGTAAGAATAAATAGAACTGAAAAACTGAATATTAATGGAAATCCTCTTTGGTAGTGTCAATACATGGATTTTTGTCATGATGATATACAAAAATGGTAATAGGGGAACATAAATGTAATCAAGGTATAATTTTTATAAAAATAACAAAAGGATTATTCACTTCAATATTGAGCATATTCTCAGTCTTGTCATATAAATCTTCATATATAAGCAAGAACATCAATATCCTATACTATGGCAATTTCCCTTACCAAAATCTTACAAATAGATAATCATAATGGGTATCGAAGGCAACCCAAGAAGGGTGTGACATGAAAATTTTAGTAGGACACCCCCAATTTTGTATATGAATAATCCAACATGTTCTAGTAATTAAAATGAGTGATGGTATAAATAGAATAGGAAGTCAATACTGAAATAAATAACCTTCCATCTCGGTTCTTTTAGGACACCTGGTGGGTGTACCAACTTCAGCTCATTATCCTAATGAGAATTTCATGAGAAAAAATTTATATATAGTAAGAATAAATATTTAGTAAAATTATATATACCATCCACCTATATGAACCATTTATGTGTGGATTCAAGTTTCCATATACCTATAATACGAATCGCTTTGCTAGACCAGAGAATAACTCAAACATCTATGACCAAAATAATGAGCCTATAAGATCATGAAATTCGGAATTGGCCATACATCCCAATAATAGTTTGATACATCATTCATGACACTCTAGATGGTGGGTGAATCATAATTTCATCATTGTACCAAGGTGTGTGGCTTGTAAACCCCAACATCCAACTAGTATCAATGGTGTGAGACATTACGCTCAACACCCGATGTAGGCGAGTGCGATACCATCATGCTCAAATATTCCCTTGACATAATACCTCATGGCATACCTAGTAATTAATACAATTCTAATACATTAAATGAGGCATTAAATCTCGGTTTTCATGTCATATATGCCATATATTTAGGCATAAGAGCTCGATATTGCATTAAATGAAGTATAAACTATTATCATGGACATACCAGCCTCTATAATTCATTTAATTTCATAAAATAAATCCATTTTAATGAAGGGAACCCTTCATGAATTAGATATTTAACTTAATTAATCCCATTAACTCTGTTACACATGAAAATTAAATTCAAAATTATCATATGGTCACTAAGGTGGTGAGGTTGTCAAATAATGAAACTGCCTACATGGTAAATTCTATTTAATTGAGGATAAAGCACAAAGGAAGTGCACTTGATCAATTGATCATTCGTATAATGAGGGATATTCTATATTAAAACTAATTTGAGTTATTTGGACCTGATTATAGCATATACACATTTCACAATATTGGTATATATATCTTGTCACATCAATGGGGTGTCCAAAATTGAGATAATCCCCTATAATTCACCTTTTAAGGATCAATAAGCATGTATCAGGATGAAAGGATCAATTCGATAGTAAGAACTCAAAAAAGGAGATTCAAAGAAAATTCCAACAAGAAGCACAAAATAATAGCTATGAATCTTCATTACTATTGGAAAAAATGACGAGACCACCAATCTCAATGGTGTAGATGACTCCTCTCTCTATATCGCCCTCAAATTCAGTGTAGGATGTAAGTAATCATATAAATAGTTTAATTCCCAGAAAATATTGAAATTTATCTTACACCAAAATAGAATGATGGATATGAAGATATAACTTGATTATAAGGGAGTGGATTCAAGAGCTAACCATAAGGAATCTGACCACGTTGATGGATTTTGAAATGGAATTCAGATAGGAATTTCGTCTCAAATTTACTATGGAGTAGATTATGTGCTTATCGGTGAAGAAACAGGACGCCATTAATTTGATTAATAAATGGAACATATAAAAAGTGTAAGAATATAAATGAGCTGAAAATATGTAATTCCTCATCAAAATATAGGGCCGCAGGGTGTAGGCTCACATTTTTTCAAACCGTGTGCAACCCATGTGAAATTCCCACCATCAAGGGGAACCTCTCATAGTTAGGCACATGGTATATTTAAAATTGTGAAAACCATGAAAACAATTCCAAAACCCTATCCTGAAATCTGCCAAAAACTATGAACTTATGGTGTCATGGTTTTAGAATAACCATGCTCCCCTTGTTTCCTTATTATCTACCGCCACACAGTTTTGGGAAACATTATTGGTTGAGTGTACGTTTTCTCAAAACGGTGCGTCCAAGACATTTCATCCTATTTTCGGGATCTAAGATGAAAATGATCCACATATGATACCATGATCTCTCTTACTAGTTTATAAATCATTAAATTCTTCCTTTAAAAGAAATAAAATTAAAAAAAATCAATAGTACTTTTATGAAAACACGTGTTTTTATAAACTCCCATCATTAACTAAAATTTTCACTGAGTTGAACATAAAATGGTAATTTGGTATCATTAACAAATATTTACATCCAATTATATCGTTTATTATCTTCCCATTCCTAGGTCTCTTCCAATACACATTTTAACTATCATAGCACACATACCAATGTAACTAACCATTCTCAAAGATTCTACACACTCTGATCCACTATAAGAACTAGATACTCTTTTAGGGAAGAGACTTCATTGAATTAAACCTCATCAGGATGAATGAAATATGATCGGTCTCCTAGATATTAGATATTATGAGATATATGAAAAACATCATCAATTGACCAATATCACAGAGGATGTTCCAATTGGTAGGATACTGGTATGATTCATTTAACATCCACGATAGGTCCATCAATCCTTGGTGAGATAATAACCTTCTTCTTAATACATAAATTCCCCAACCCGGGTGAGCCGTTTATGAAAACATGTTCTCCGACCATTAACCTTAGAGGATATATAAATCTATTAGCACATGACTATTATCTTGATTGATATTTAATCATTCACTTTATGATTAGCTGGACAAGATATATAGACTCTTTCATGAGACATGGTCCCAGCATAGCTGCCTCTGCTGCCTCTAGCTAGAAAAAGAATGAATGGAAATTTCTACAATATAATACTTCATAAGGATCCATCACACTGGTATCCAAAATTCTATTATTAGAAGATAAAATTATTATACTAATTTTTTTCCTTGGAACAATCAATGTCAAGGGAACATTCATGGAAAATGTCCTCCGGAACCTAAATTGTATGTTCTATCAGTCCATAGATTTGAGTGTGATTGGACATACTTTGAGAAAGTGTGTTTTCAGTGTCTTATGAATTCTTTTATAGAACTATGAGGTGAAATGAGAATCTCTTTTAGATACTATAGAACAAGGATCTCTATGAATATGTACATCCTCCGTGAGGTACATCCTCTCTAGCACATCTTCCATGATGGTATATCAAACAAGAAATAATTGTGTAACCATCATCATCTATTCAATGATATCACAAATTGTATCATTGACATGACATGATCTAGTTAGAATAGTCATTAAATCCATCAACACATCCTCTCATTTGAACTCATGAGTTATCAAGGGATATAAAATCCCAACTAAACACTGATATTCTACCTTCACAAATTGATAGGTGGAACACCATGTGATAAAACCATCAATATCACATTTCTTACCTATCAATAAACAACAGTGTCATAGATCCCAGATCATTTTGGTGTCATCGGGAGGATCCTCTCTTTTTGGGGTAGTGAAATCCAATATTAACACCTCTCTAATGTCTTTTGGGACATATAAACTCCTTTTTAATTGAATGTTATCATCCACATTCGTGGTCTAGATTAAAGATGCATTATTTTACGAAACACTTTCCCTTAGGAAAAGGCCTTCATGATCAGATAACTGACTACATCATAACTATTCCTGAATGGGGGAAGTCACTGATAAGCCCAAGATGATAGACTGACAATGGTCCTCATGAAACCAATTTTTCATATTTTCGAATAAGGCCATTGGATTCTATTTCCCATAGGATTCATGAACTGTCTATATCTTTGTCTTCTGACTCATAGCATTGGACACAAAATATCCTTCAACAAGTGTGTAAGAAAGCGTGAAATCAAATGACTATAGGTACTCAAACCAACTATACTACCAGAGATTATGATCTATCTATGTAATGATGTACTTGAGTCATTCTGTGGCAGTGTATGCCAAAAAATTCACTCCATGTAAATTGTGTCTCCAACAGTGTAAGGCATGTACAATAGATATGAGCCCAAGATTTTGCGTCTATTAATTCCACTCATCATGCCTCAAATGATGGGAACTGTATGCAATAACATTCTCGACCCTCATCAAAACATATCCAATCTTGTTATTTGGTGTTTCATAATATATGGTATTTTTTTTGATCGGGCAGAATCAGTATCGACATAAAAGTAAAACATCACTTAAACTCTAGAAAGGGTTCATCACCAGTATCTGACCAAATGGATTTGACACATTTCATTGTAAAGTCTGTAAGTGGATCTATAATGCATGGGAAATAATGTATAAATCACCTATAATATCCAGTAGGACCAGAGAATTATTTAATATAACATATATTCATGGGATGCTCCCAGTAAACTACATCACTCACTTTCTCTAGGTCTACAAAAGTCTTGACTCTAATATTATAAATCCTAAAAAGTGGACTTTGTCAATCCAATAGTGGAATTTACAAATCATATAATAGAGATTATTACCATTAAAATATTAAGAAAGATCCATATACGATTTTCATTGTTGTGTATGGAGTGTGAAAACACTATGATATCTCCAATAAAGACTTCCATGAATGAATCTATATAGGGTGGAAAATCATATTCATAAGAGACATGATGATTTTATAGGCGTTTGTTAGTCTTAAAAACATATTCAGATAATCATAAAGGACATAACTACTTTTGAATGTTGTGCAAGGCATGTATGATGACATGATACACACATAGTGATATCCCTACCTCAAATCTATTATTTAAGAATATCTCACACCACATTGACGATCAATGTTGTTGTCTATTCTAGGAACGGGATACAAATCCTTCATAGTGAGTTTTTTCAATTGAAAATAATCCTCGTAGAGTCTATGGATTCCATCATCCACCATGGGAAAACAATTTTTCAAACCCAAGGAGAAGTTATGGGTCATATAAAACATTATCCTCTAGATCATCCAATTGTTTCTTGATCTCTATGAGCTCTTTCTGTGCCATCATATATGGATGAATGATGACTGTTTTTACTCTTGGAATGAGCATAATAGTAAACTGTACCTATCAAAGTGGAGGTAGAATATAGAAGTCTCCTAGAATACATCACTAAAATAATACACTATAGGAGGAAAATAGTGGGTTGTAACACCTTGCCGTATAGAAAAACGCATGTGATCTGAGCTATCACACTACCCACTCACTACTGCTCGGGTCGTACCCGTGTTTCTTTCACATCCCATTCTACCTTATGTATATTCCTAGAACCATTGGTGATATATACATCACCTCAAAAGAATAAAAGTAAATTTGGTACCAATAGTGAACTAACATGTCCATGTCGATGATTACTTCAAATCCCATCATGTCGATGATGAAAAATTTCATATGAAAAGGAATCTATATATGACGATGAGGTAGTCCTTAAATCAGTGAATTCCTTATGATTGGGTACCTAATGGGGTATCAAAAATAATAATTCCATGAATTTTTTTGATGTTGAGTGTTAAACTATCAACTATTTAATATGATATAAAAGAGTGATATGTACCTATATCAAATAAGGAAGGAAGAAAAGTTAAGGATACAATAATAGTACCTAATACAGTATAAGTTCTTCTGCTATGCTCCTCCATTGTAAGTTGGACTACATGTAACTAGTCTGTACTGAAACCATGAATCATTGGCTGGATACCCTTAGAAATCCCTCTCAACTAGCCATGTGAATAAAAAGTTTTACTATCTCTTCCTTAACTACAACCTCATCCCAATCATACGGTTGTATTTTAGATGCATGTCTGTCATTATAGTACTAGTCTGGCTCTTGATCATGGTGTAGCATTAGATCCCTACTCTCTAGGAACTGATGGGAATGTTTTTAGATGAAATAGATATTCCCCATTATATAATATCCCTTGCACTCCACTGGGACACGCATTCATTGTGGTTTTGTATTCGTCAGCTTCCTGCACTAGTGACAGATCAAGATACTATCTTCACATGGGTTATGACTACTACAACCTCCCCAAGTAGCCTCAAATAATCACTTTCTCTGAGAAGAATAAGTTTTGATAGGCCTCGGTTTCGATCCATCATAAATGTCACCCTCAAATTCCCTCGAGTTATCTCTATTAGAAGTGATTGGTTGACAACCATATAAATAGTTTTCAAACTAAACAAATTGACATACAATGTAATGGTGTATACTGGCCCGTCCATGAATTGTCTAGCTTTCATAAGATCATAAATGACTGTAGTAAGAGGGAACCATTGTAGTTCAGTGAAATGATCTAAATATTCTATAATAGACATACTTCCTTGTTATAGGTTAATGAATTATGTGGCTCAATAATCCCTCTGATTTTTGGGAAAGAAATTGTCAGAGTATATTATTTATAAATCAGTTTATATCATTTCACAGGGTCGATCATCCTCAGAGATAATTCAGACCACCATTGGGTTGAATGATGTTGAATATAATCTTTAAACATGACCCTCTTCTTTGGATGTCTCCCTAGATGATTTAATATAGAGATGATTGAATGGATCCATGAATCGGTGACTTGTGGTCCTCCATCCCCCAAAAATGTGGGAGGATGTTGCTACTTTAATTAATATGTCAATTATACCATGCTCAACTAAGGTCAAGATATACATTTCATATTTTTTTATCATATAATGAAATCCCTCTCAAAACTGAGCATCAGTTCCCTTATCCAAAATAAGAATATGTTCCATAGGTAGCATTGCAGGATGAAACAGTATCGAATCAGGGACTACCACCACATGAGAATGGACAACCCCACATTAAGTGTTAATTAATAGAGGATGTCATGGTGTCATGAAACTACAATTCCAAACACACACCTTAGAATATATATGCAAATTTTAAGATATTTTAGATAGAAACTATGACCCATATAAATCATTCATATAGAAAAAAACAAACCTCTCTTCATACTCAACATGCAAGGTCTAGATGATATAAAGTTACCACATAGGTTATCATTACATAAGAGAAACCTATATACACATGTCCATGTCAATGTTTTGGTATGATTCAAGGTTTCACATGTATCAAATATACATTTTCAGATTTAGAGTCATAATGATTTTCAATTTGTTCTTATTGAATTTTATAAATCGCTTTAAATGGTCGAATAAGGTGGATTAAAATTTTTGGTCCATAATTTCCCATACTCTTTATGAACCAAAATAAGGAATCCGCACAACCTACACAAAAACACATTCTAGACCAGGTGACCAATTGTCCATGGTACAATATTCTATATTTGAATACTTAAGGTGTCTATATTATACTATTCAGGCAAGAAACATTAGGTTAAACATGGAAATTTAGAATCAGTTATTATTTCACATCCCTTCCAGAAGGGTAATCACAATTAAATCCATATTCAACGTACATTAAAATTTCAATTTGAAAATGCACACTAAAATTAAACATGACATATTAGTGTTATTGTTCCTATAGTGATGTATGGTCTAATGAAAAGATATCATTTTATATAGCCATAGTAATGGAATATCCATTTCAATAATACCAATATCAATGAAATCATAAGGAAATTTGGTCACCCAATAGTGAATTCATAATAACGATGAATCAAATAATCAGTAATAATAATTTCCCATCCTAGGAAATTTTGGTTTCCTCTATACATTGGCTATCTACGTCGAGAGTATGGTCAATTACAAATCCATTAACTCTTAGTCTCACATATAAAAAATAAATATTATGACACAGAAAATATATTTTGACACCACTTTATAATGACTAGACCAAGGATCCACTTATCTCTTGTCCTAAACTAGTAGTTCACATGGCCTCAAGCGTGCCTCCCCAAATTTCAGATGTTTCTGAATAATTGTAAGGGAGTAAAGATGGTTTGGTGGGGAGACTATACACTCATATAAAAGTGAAACATCAGAAATTACAACATACAGAAACTAATAGAATAATCATATCATAACTAGAAAAATAAATTAATGAATATGCAGAGAAAAATGAAATAGAACTGAAAGGCAAAATAATTAATGGAAGCCTCTACTAAAATGCCAAATCCATGGATGCATGTAATGATGATATAAAAAACGTGGAATAGCTGAAAATACATAAAATAATGTTTTACAATAGTAAAAAATGAACAAAAGTCATCTCTACAAGATAATCGAATGTATTCTTGGTTCTCTGTTCCTAATATCCATCTATAAGTAAGCATATTGACACTCTATAATAACTCCTTTACACTTATCGAATTCTGGAGATGGATAATATTATAAGGTATGAAATGCATCCTGAGTAGCGTGTATGATAAAAATCCATAGTCCACCACCAAAAATGTCTACACATAATCTAATCACTTATCATAACTAAAAACTATGCATATATATAAATAAAAGAAAATCAATACATAAATAAATAACATGACCACTTAGGTTTCTAGAGGACACTTGGCGGGTCTACCTACATTGGCTCAGGGACTGAATGAGAATCTGAAGATTGAATATATTTATATAGTAATAATATATATATATATATATATATATAAATTGTAATTATATATTTCATCTACATATATGAACCAAGATAGCATAGATTTAAAGGGCCATATACGTAGAATACTAATTGTTGTCTGGACTAGGGCTTTAATCAGACATCATGGAATTATTTAATGAGAATATAAATTTAATCAATATGGTACATTTACAATATCACAATAAGTGTGTGAGGCATCATAAAAGACACTTGAGATGTTGAGTGAGCCATCATTTCATCACTTGAACATTTTACGTCGCACGTAAATCCCAATATTAAACTAGTATCAGTGGTGTGAGATGTAATGTTCAATACTTGATGTAAGGGAGTGGGATATTTTCTTTATCATATAATTCCATACCATCATACCATATACAATAGTAAAATATTAATAAATTTATAATACAATACATGAGTAATTACATCTCATGTTTTATTCTATATAATCCATATATATATATATATGCATAAAAGATAAATTTTTCATTAAATTAAGCATACAAAATCGGTGTGGCCTTACCAACCATTATAAGACATTCAATTTAAATAAATAAATTCATTTTAATGAAGGTATATCATCATGTATTAGCCATTTCACATAATTAATCCATTTAAAATGTTGAGACATGGAAAATAAATTTAATATGATCATTATGTCACTTAGGAGGTCATATGGTCAAATAAGGCACTTACCTACATGAGTAATTCCATTTATTGTAGGGGTAAACACATAAGTGGTTAATTTTTTCAATTAATCAATCATATAAGGTGGGAAATCCAATTTTAAAATTAAGACTAAGGCTTAGTAGGTGATTGTGGAATATAAAAATTTCACCTTTATGGGGAATTTAGATTTGTAAACCCATGGAATGTCCATAAATGCGATCAATCACCTCTAATATACTATAAAAGGATCAATAGGAATGTATCATGGTGAGAGTATCAATTTGAAATAAAAATATAAAATAAAAATAAACTGTCTACAAAAGAAAGTGTGCATAAAAATGGAATATATAATAAGAATAAATACAAGTTGATAGAATGATAAGTCCCCCTAACTCAAGGATGTAGTCAAATCCTAGATATATATAAGCCTCATATTTAGAGTAGGTTGGAATAAATATAAGAAATGGTATAACACCCTAAAAGCAGGGAAGGAGAGATTTAACAAAAATAGAAAGATGATTTTTATGATGATCTTAAATATGAAGGGATGTGATTTGAGATCACAGCTTAAGGAATCCAATGCCTTTGACAAATCAAGAAACAAACATCTGATCAAAGTGTAATCTCAGAACCATTATGGAGGAGATTTCGAGCTCAAGAGATATGAAATAGGAGGTATTTCCTAAGTGAATTAAAGGTAAAGGTGAAATTGGTTATGATGTTAAATGTGGGGAAATGGGTAATTTCTCCTCAAAATATAGGGGAACATATTTTTGGGGAACATTTTTCCAAATTGTGCAAAAACAATGTTCAAGTCACTATTATATTGGGAACCTCACATGGTTTGGAATGTGGTTTATCTAATTGTGTGAAAAACCTACATAAAGGAACTATCCCAAATATATAATCAAACACACTTCCATGCACCGAGGGTATCTCAGTGGTAGAAAAAGTATGGGGTCCTTACTACCCCAATATATATAAACAGAACATTTTGGGAAAATAAGAAGGCTATGCTATATGGTTACTTTAAACAATGCAACATAGTCTTTTCTTCCCATTTTGAGGCTCCATGCACTTAATGATCCTAGATTCACTTATGAACTCCCAAACATGAATAATAATATTTAATAGGGTTGTTTAAAGGAATTCAAATTGAAAAAAAAACGAACCATACATTCGGGAAAATTTGAGTAATTACAATTTACTTGTTTCTCCAACAAGGGTTTTTTTAACAATGTTTAAATAAGATTATTTAAAATTTATGATGCCATGTGATGATTATTGTGAATAATTATTACATTTATGGATGTCATAACTCCAATATAACATTATTAGGTTTGAAAAAATCATTTCATAATTAGAAATGTAAACCAGTCAATTAAAAGGAAAATTAAATACATGATCATATATATACGAACCAAAACAATAATTTCCATACTTTTTAATTATTTTTTTAATTTTATTTATTTATACATTGTGGTTGGGGTACAATTAATTTGAGAATTTTAAATTTTGATGTTTTTTATCATTTTTTCCTTCTGTTTTATGTTTAGTGAGAATCTATTAGGGGAAAATGTGAATATCGTCACACAGAAGTAATTTTAGGTTATATTTTATTATACATGACATTATTACATGTAATGTGGATGAATAATTACAAATCATGTGAAACCTAGACGAAATCAGGAAAGATATTTCTTTCATGATGATAATAGTGCACTGCCTGAGCATGATAATTGGAAACCAGGAGTAATGTGTGAATTAGGTATATAGATTTTACAATGAACATATTTATTGGTTTACATAATGTTTTATAAACAATGTGTCTAAGAAATTCATATATCCAAGTGTATCCAATGATTGGTGCATGGTTTGTGCACACTTTGGGAAATCATGCTTCCAAGCTATGAAACACACATAGGTTTCATTAAATATAATAATTATAAACCACCCCTAATAAAAACTCAATTCCCCCCATATCTCATCCTCCTAACTCATCTGAGGTACATGAATTTGGATCCAATCTATCCAATTACATTTAGATAAATGATTTTTCTATCTCAAATTTTTCAAGTTTCTCCATGGGTAAGCTCTTTTTAATCCCATATCTACATTAATATCTTAATTTCCTTATTCATTTTAAGGGTTCATTTTTTTAAAATTCGTGGTGATGTTTTGTTTCAAAAAATTTATATATTATATATCTTGGTTGTGTGGTTTTATTATTAGTAATTATTCCCTCGATAATAGAGTGGTATGTCGCCTAATCGAAGAATTGAGGTATGTGTTTTTATATCTATCTATTTCATAGCACTTCATGAGATGATTATATGTTCACACATTTTTTAATTAAATTTATCATTTTAATTAATATATAAAGTTAATTTTGAAATATTTTTTAGTCATGGTTTTATTAATAGGGGGTTTTCTACGATATTAAATTTTTAGGAATTTGGGATTAAAATACATGTGTGTTGTGTGAGTCTAAAATTCTACAGGTTCCTTATTAATATAATTAGGATGATTCATATTTATATGGTTTTATTTTATATTTTATATAAAATTTTCCTAGATATCAGATCATGGTTTCATCATGAATTTACTATATTGAGGTCATCGGTGGATTCACATGAGGGTTATTACATTTGAAAGGGTGACTTAAATTGTAACCCATTATTTTGTTCTTATTACTCAAATGAATGTCTACATGTTTACATGTGGGTCGATATATGAATATATGTAAATTATTATTATGTATATATTCGTATATATGTATATAGACTAAATTTCATAGGATTCATCCATTACAGATAATGTTCTAATTTTCTCTCTGGTCTTCCAATTGATTTTAAAAAGTGACTTTAATGAATTATTTCTAAAACCTCATTAGAGGATTGTTTTCACCTTGAGTAAATATTTTTGAAATATCATTTGTATTCTAACTACAAATAATGGAATGAATTATATCTAATAAAATTATTACTAATTTAAAAAGAAAATTTTCAGTTGGTACCTACAAATGGTTATCTATATAAAATGTGATCCTCTATGGAATCCCTAACCTCTAGTTATGTTATGCTACTATTATTTGTTCTAAATGGAGTGTTTGACATATATGGATGTAGTGAGGTGTTTCTAGCATATTTTTATGGATTATATTTATTTTTGATTAATTGTTTATATTCAATGGATATCTTACCTTTCATTTTTATTATCTATAGGTGTATCCTATTTTTTATAGTTATATATGATAGAAAGTAATTATCTATTCATTATTAGAAAATATAAATCAAATATGTTTTTAGACTCCATATTGATGTTCCACTAGTAAGGCTAGTTTAGTGTATCTGGTTAGTAGTGAACATATGAATGAATCAATATATGAGTATATTCATCCATCTAGAGTATGTATAAGTTCTCCGTGAAGGATGCATAGAAATTTCCCAATATCAATTATGATATAATTTTTCATGTACACTAGTACCTAATTTATTTATGATCATTCATTTTGTACCATATTATTGCATTATTATTATCTCATTTATCATATTATGCATTATATTACTACTTTAGTGGTTTGGTTGATTTGTCAAGATGATTATTTTTTTGGATCATATCTAGTTACTTAAAACATGTTTATAAAGTTTAATTTAAATCTATTTTTAAATGCAGAGATTTCAAATTCAATCGAACTTTTTAAATGTTTAATTAATTTTTTTTGGATTTCGAGTTTGGTTTTTGAGAAAGCATATTGATTTTTTAATTTGAATGATAAAACCTAAATATTTAATTGTGTATTTTCAAAAAATATTAATGGTTATTATTTAAAAAATTAAATTCATAGATTATGTATTTCTTATTTATTAATGTTTTTTATTCCCACTGCATATTTGTGCCCCTCAACATTGGTATACTCCAGCTATTTTCGAGGTTCCTGTTAAGTTTGGGATCGTTCATAAATTGAGTTTTTTAAGGATTTTTAATGACCATAAGGGCCATAGAATTAAATTTTTGTGTATTTTGGTTTTATATCATAGTTGTGTCTTCTATGTAGGATTATTTATTTTTGATACTATCTTTATACTACAATTTTTGAATTTTACTTTTTAATATCAATATGGATTTACTCTTATTACCCAATGTTTTTTATTCTTTGTCTTCTAATTTGATAATATGCATAGATATAGGATGTTAATAGTTTTCATGTCAGGATTTCACGTTGAAAATATATTTTCCTTTTAATTTATTTTATTAATTCAATCACACGACCTCTTCTTTGATGTCCTAAAACAAGATTTCATGTCATGGAGATCGAGAATGTCCCTCAGGTATGTGACCATCTTGTTCAGGTGCCCATTTCCCGGGTAACCCAGAGATGATTCATGAAAAAATAATATTATATCCTAGGATATTTTGATACCCTATTTAATATCATTGGATATTAAAACGAAATTCTAGGTTTGATATCATAAAATATATTAACTCCAAGCTAAAACGAATTATTAATTATTATTATTTAAATATGATCTTTATTACCTAGTTGTTAAATTATAGAGAATGAAATGTTTTGACCACATTATAAAATATATAATGGTTCTACTAATTTAAAATTTCTTATATATTTCATTCGAAATAATAACTCATTTTATAGTAAATTAATTTTATTTTTCAACAATACTTTTACTTCAAAATTGGGTTTTCATATTTTTAATAAATGATGATTATAATTAATATTGGAAAAATTGATAAATTTTATTTAAAAATTTTAATTTAATTTTTGAATTCATCATATCTAAATTATGTTAGGGTTAATTTTTCTAAAATTTCTGAAAATATTTATTTTTTAATGTATAATGAAAAAACTTATTTTTATTGAAAACTATATTTTCATTTAAAGTATTCAAAAAAACATTTTTTATAAGTTTTAAAATTCAATATGTTTATATATATTTATAATGATCCAATTATATTTTTTAAAATTAATTTTATACTTGATTTTAGTATAAAAACATTATATATTTAAAACGGACATTTATCCTAAAAACAGTTTTTTCATTTCGTTTTTCCAAGTTGATTTAAAATAAATTCGTAAATGTTTTTTTAATTTGTAAAAATAATAAAATTCTTAAATAAGTAGGTTTAAATTTGGTAAATATTTCCCATTTATTTTTGTTCAATATAAATAATATCCTTAGTAGTTTTTTCTACCACATTAAAGGGTAAATCGTTTAATTAAGGTTACAAATAAAATGATAAGGACTGTAAATTTATCATAAAACATGACTAAATATTATTGTATTATTAATTTTTTTCCAAAATATTTTTTTATTAACTTATAAGGAATTTTCCATTTGCATTTGATTAAATCCATTTTAATATTTTATTTCAAGAATATTCCAAAATATCACTCTTGTTTTTAATAACTATACTATTTTTATAATATGGATACACATAATATTTGTATTTTATAAATATTACAATTAAATATAAAAATTATTTCTTCTTCATGGATATTTATTTTTAATTATTGGTTTGTAAAATATTAACATAAATATTTACACAACGTTGTTGCACTAATTATTCACTTAATGGAGAAATAAAATAAATGATATTGAAAATGCAATATTTTTTTTTGAGATTATTAATGTTATATATGTATTTAATATATTAATGTGATATTTTAATTATATAAAATATATTTGTTTCTTATTTTACCTCTTTTCTTGAAGTTATAAAAATAAAAGCGATGAATAGTTGTAAAAATTAACATTCATATTACCTTATTATGAATAATATTTTTTAAATTGATATAAACCTTATAAAATTATTAGAAAAAGATAATTTTTAGGATATCTTTCATAATCCAAAAATGGTCTTCTTATGGGTCATTTTCTATTTATAGTTACTATCATAACACTTATATAGTAAAAAATCTTATTAGTATGATAAGTTTTAATAGGGTTAACAAGGGCTTAAAACTAACCAATAATTGTAAAAACATATTCTAAACATGAATAAAAAGTACTATATAATATTATTTTGAATAATAATCATTATATAATAAAAATAAATCATTTTTGAAATTTTTTGATAATTTAATATTATTTTTTTATAATTAAATATTTTTTGAAATTTGAAGATTGGCCCTCCCCTCGCTTATAAAAGGGAATATCTTCATCCCATTACATCATAATTAAAAACATATTTTTTCACCCAATTCCTACCCAAATATCTTTATAGAATCCCTTAAATAAATATACATGCCTTATATATTTTATTACACCATCCTTAGTGGTCTTTTGGTGTTATACTACAGAGGTTTTCTAAAGAAGAGGTATAATTTTTTATCGAACATTTATGTTTTATTTCTTCTTCAAAATAATTATAATATTTATTAATAGTTTATATATAATGAAAACACATATATTATTAATATATATGCCTTTATTTATGAATTTCATAACCAATATCTATCACCTCTTCCTTCAAATGGGAAACAAAACCATCATTTATGTGTATTGGGGACTATCACCTCGCGAACCAACTTAATTTTCATTCCATCGACATCTATAGTGAATGGATTATAATTATGTAATTAATATTTATATATTATATTAATTCAGTGGTTATAATTTTGAAATGATAATTTATCATTTCCTTATTATCTTTCAATTCACTAAAAATTATAATGTTGTTCATGTGTATGTGTGGACTACCACCCCCACAGAGCGATGTGAATCATTTTTCATCACCACATGACATTGATGATATTAATAATTATATATAAATAATTAATATGATAATTTTTATGTTATTATTAATATGGAATAATAGAAAAATTATTTATATTCTTTTGTTAATTATCATTGCAAAATTAAAATGTTACTCAATCATATGTATGACCTACCATCTCCATAAATGTATGATATTTCAATTTTCTTAAACATATATTATGATTGGATATAAAATTATTATTTTTATATAGAAATTATAAATATTTAATGACTACTATTTTGAATATGGTGGAATAATTTCCTCTATAACAATAGTCAACCAAATAAATTTGATTTTTTACTTATAAAATTATTTACAATCAAACATTCGACATGAATTTAATTGATTAAATAATTATGTATATAATGGTAATAAATAAAAAATAAATAATAAACTTGAAAAATTTTCCTATGTAATTAAATTAAAAACCTAATATTATCATTCAATATGATAAAATATGTACCTGACGATTCTTTCTCATGGTAAGGGACATTTTTTTAATTAATTTAATGTTTCCCAAGAATCACCCTTTTTCATCCATGTTCATATTTCTTAAAAAAAAATTCAATAAGTTTTATAATAATATCATATATGTTTTTAAAGTAAATTTTACCCACGTTTTACATTAAACAAAATTGTTTAAATAGAATATTCTTATCATTTTTTCCAATGTGGTATATTTTAATATCTATTTTAATATTATAAGAGGAATGTTTTTTAACATATACATAATGAAAATAATTTCCCATAATCACAAATAATATATTTTTTGATGCATCCTTTACATGATTATAAGGTCATTTTTAGAGAAAATATTTTCCTTTTTAATTGTATAGTTTTTTAATTAGTCATTTAAAAATAGAAAGTGTATTTTCAAAAAGAAATGTTTCAAGTGATTTTTGAAAACAGTTTCATCTAGGATGAAAACAATTTATGATATTTTATTTTTTATCCTTTAAAATAATTTATATATTTATCAAATAAACCCCACCATTCCATTATTATGGGTTTTTTGATAATAAAAATTGTGTTTAAAAACAAAACAGTATTTCTTCATCCCAATGTGTTTTTCATATGGGAATAAAAAACAATGGTTTTTCAATGAAAAGGAACATACATAATATGTTTTATATGTTAATTGAGAATTATATGTGAAATGGGTGGCCATATACAACTAATATGAAGGTTTGGTCCCCATTATAGCTCAATAGTGAGTTCAATACAACTTATATGTTCAATGTTCTCAAATTACATTATGGGATCTTATTATAGATTATATGAAGGGTGTACCAAATATATATATATATATATAATGAATGTAATAATGTACATTGTACTTTGAGGAGAATATAAAGGAGATATTGGGGGGTTTCTTAGATATATTTAATTGTACTCAAGTTATTTTGTACAATTGTTTAAAAATGGTTATGAATGTGATGATCTACATTTCCAAAGGGTTATTTATTAATTTGATATGTGTTTTAAGGTCTTCATTGAGTATAATTTTTTTTACTTTAAAATTATTTATTTACTTTTTTAATACATCAATGAGGTAAATGTAATCATTTCATTGGTTTTCATGTATTTCAATAGAATATCAATTGTCTTCTTTTTTTTGTCCCTTACTATGATTTTTTTTATCATCCCACAATTTTAAAATCATGTTCACATGGTTTTAAGTGTGGGTAATAGAAAATATGACATAAATTTGAATTTAATGAATATTTTTCATTAAAACAACACATATTTTATTTTTAGAAAATATATATTGACAAAACAATATATTATATAGATGTGTCCACTTGTAATGTATGGGCTTGATATGTATGAGTTATGAATTAACACTCTAAATCTCTAAACCAAATAGATCATTGGAAAATGATAGTTTTTTTACTCGAATGGAACTATAATATATAATTTATATAGTTTTTCCCTTATAGTTGGTATCAAATTAGGCTATAGATAATATTAGTGGTTATGCTGTTATTTTAACATAAGTTAAACTTCATTTATAACCAGAAAGGATAGTAAGTTAGGATTAATTATAGTTACATTCATTTTTGTGGTAAATGATATCTTAGGGATTATTATATTGATATTCTGGATTGTTTGTTTATTTATATGCTCACACTAACCATTTTTTTGGTTTAGTAAATGTATGGATATTCTAGGAAACAATGTAACAATGGATTTAACGTAAAATGTAGTTTTTTTTGAATAAAAACTGAACTAAATGGGTTATATAGTGGGAAAAAATATGGTAATTCATCAACATTCATAGAGAGTAATGAATAACCAAATTAACCTAGGTTAGTATACTTACTAATCAAATAATAGAGATATAAATATTAATTGATGTTCCTGTGTCAAAGGAAAATACTATAGAAATATTCCATGACCTATGTGTCAAGAATTTGATAATTATAACCAAAGAAAACTAATTAAAATATTGGGAAGATGTTTTATATATGATTAAGGATATCATAAATTAATAATCTACTAAGGAAAAAAGATATGTTAAATTAACTCCATGAATGGGAAATAAGTTAGTCTCAATGTATGAATTGAATTTTTTATATGTAGGGAGAATGATAATCTTTTAAATTTATGTTCTGAAGGGAAATCATAAGAATATGATCATTAACAACATGTAAAAGAATTTTTATCATTACATAATGTCATTATTCTCTATGATGATGAAAATGAAAATAATACAACAAATGTACAAATTATATCTTGGCATATGTTTTGATATTATTTAATCTTATGACATGATTCATATTTTTTTGTATGAATGACATATAATGGGATAAGAAATAAAATCATTTTTAAAGCATTTTGAAGAACATAAAATTATTTATGAGAATAAACATAATTATACTTGAATAATGATTTATGTATGGTAAAAATAATTATAAAACATCTAAGTTTTTTGGTAATATAAGTAATTTTAGTGCCATTTATTTTTTAGGTAATAGTAACATTTATGTTTAACATGGGAAAAAAATTTCTAGGAATAATTTTATTTTCAATTTTTTTGACATAAATTAAAATTTATAGATATCCATTAGTGTTTATATGACATTTATTCTTAGGAAATTGTGGTTTATTACATTTTTAGGAATCAAATTAAATCTATGAGACAATATTTGAGATTAAAACATTCAATTAATGCTAAAAATAATAACATTATTATTTTGAGGATGTTTAACATATTTTATGAATATTTATAAGGATTTTTTAATTCTGGTTTTGAAATATGAAAACCACTTGGTTGGGTGAAAACATATCTCATTTTGAAAGGCCACAAGTCATAAACCCACAATAGGATAGTGATAAGGGTGCATCACCGACCACTGGCCAACAAGATGTCCTAGTTATAGTGACTTGTTTTTATTTATTTAATCCACCTTAAAAATAAATGTTTGGTTTTTTTTAAAATATAATTTTTATCATATAAATAACAATGTGATTGAAAATTGATTTGGAGATTACGTTATTAATGTTATTTTATAATAAGTTCACTATATTGGGAACCCTTTATAATTAAGTTAACCATAATACTATATGATTTTATTTGAGGAATAAAATATGACTTATTTTTGAAAGAATGTATTATTTTAATCTTACATTATGGTGATTCATGTTATCTATATTTATAATTATCATATATTAGATATTGTGTTATCTTGTAGATTACTTTTTTTGAGTGACACATTATGTGTGATTTATGCTAATTGGAGATAAATCTTAATTAAATATTTGAATAAAATGTGATCAAAACCTTATGATTTATATGTTTCTATATCATTCAAGAATATTTTGATGAATTATAATTATTGTTATTTATTTAATGAAATATTTTCAACTTTGGGTGTTTCTGTTGAATTTTTTAAATTTAGGTAGTTTTTCCTCATATAATGTTTTATTATCATTTGGAATTATATTATATTTTCATAAACATTTTTTTAATTTATAAATAAAGGCGGAATATATTGTAAACACTTTTGGATTATGTGATCCATTAAATTTTGAATCTAGTGCTTCAGGAATAATATATATTTCTGCTTGAATACTAATCATCTAGAGAAAAAAATGAGTTTTTAGTGGAAATGGATTAAACTTTTAAATCATTATTGATAATTAAATATATTTCTATCTTGTTTTAGTAAATAGATTAAATTAATTCCTAAAATCTAAGAAAATGATATTGATATACAAAATGTTATCCATTTTATTTTCTTATCGAGATATCAATGGCATTTTAACCCGTCATAGATTTAGGATTTTGTGATGACTTACATTATCTAAACCATGTTCTCTATCACTACCTATTTTCACATCACATTATTTTTCTCCTATTTATGAACCTATTATATGTTATTTAAAATGACCCTCCCACTCATTTTCAATCTTTTTTAGAAGTTCTATAAACCCTTTTTACGATTGGGGTTTTCAATAAAGTTAATTTGAGAGGTCAAACCGTTGTTATTCATCTTGAGTTCAAATAGTGAATATGTGATTTTTTAAAGGGGGAGAATAAAATAATCTAAAATATTAAAAATAAATACTATGTTTGACAAACAACAAAATATGAAACACTGACCTTAAATGAACAAAATATTATTATTATATAAATGTTTCCAATATATTATAGTCGTTAAATTGGATGGAATAAACAGTATTAACCAAATTATAGAGTATATAATGTTTCTAATCATGTATAAGTTATTAAAATAATATTTTTCAATTATATCTCATATTTTAGTAAAGTCATTTTATTCTTTAAAAAAATATTTTTTGAAATATCTGTTTTCGTAAATTTTTTGAGTGATTAATATATTTTATTTTTGGAAGTGAAAGAAAAATTATTTGAAAAAAAATTGATTTATGTTTAAAATTCATCATGTAAAAATAAATTTAAAATTATTTTTTGACATTTTTCATAAAAGAATGATTTTGTAATGATCAGTGAAAACTTCTGATTTTTGATTGAAAACATAATTTTCCTTTAAAGAATTTATAATGTAAAATGTTATTTTCGATTATTTTAGAAATTTATATTATTAATTTATATTATAATTTTTCAATTATTTATTTTGAATGAAATTTTATCATAGAATTTTGTATTATAATATTTATATTTTAAAAATAAATTTTTCAAATGAAATCCTTTTTCTTTTGGTTTTTCCATCTTTAATTTTAAATTAACATCTTCCAATTATGTCATTACATTTTTAAAACTGGATTAAATAATTTTAATCATTATGTCTAAATGTGGTAAATATTTTCCTTTTACTTTTGTTCAATATGAATAGTAACATTAGTAATTTTCTTTACATTCTTAAAGGGTAAATTGGTTAATTGAGGTTAAAAATAAAATGATAAGGGACAAAAATGATCATAAAAATGCCTAAATTTTATTTTATGTTTTCATTTCATCAATAATATGAAAATATTCTGATATATGTCCTTTTGTATCCATTTGGATGGGATTATTACCTTTATAATATTTTATTTCATTAAAACTAGAAAATAAAACACTCTGGTTTTTTATAACTATAATATTTTTAACGTAAGTATAAATAGAATATATGTTAGGTTATAAATATTATACTAAAATATAAATGTATTATCATCATTGATTTAATTTATCTGTAATTTTTAGTTAATAAATAATTAGATTGTTTATTTACCCAACATAAATGTATTAAATAAAAAAATAATGGAAGAATAAAATATATGGTTTTTAAAATATGAAAATAAATATAATTTTATATAATTAATAGGAATCATTAGTTTTATATAATTGAAAATGAGATCTTGGGGATATAATAAAATATTTTTTATTTATTTTACGGCTTTTCTGGATGTTATTAAAATCATGGTAAGCAATAGTTATAAGAATTGACATTAATAATATTTTATGAAATTATTTAAAATTCCAAAAAAACATATTTCAAATATAAAATTTGGATATAGTGTATAATGTAAAACATGTACCATTTATATAATTTTTTCAAATTTTTAGATTCTATATTGACCCTCGTAGAGAAAAAACCAATCTTGTCATGGTGAGATTAAATGTTGTAAATATGGTGTTAAATTCAAATGATAAGTGTAGAAACATATTCGCAATATATCGAAAAATTAGTATTCTTTATTATTATGACACATAATCATCGAATATTTTAAATAAATTATTTTTAGCAGTTTCTAATTGAAAATTTGTTTATATTGATTTAATATTTTGATAAATACAAAGAGTGCACCTCCCCGCTCTTATAAAAGGTAATATTTCAATCACTTTATTTGACACTTCAAAACTCATTTGGTTTGGCCACTAACTTCTCAAAATACCTTCCTAGAAACCATACCATCATTTTAAAGTCCCTATATATGTAATCACACCAACAATAGTGGTCTTAAGGTTTTATGAAAATGATGTTGGCTAAAAAAATGATTCATTTTTAATCGAGTGTTTCAATTTTACTTATTCATAAAAATACATAAAATTTTTCTTCACAAATCTAATATAATAATTCATTAATATTATATATACATAAGTGATTTTATTTTAATGTCTCAAACAATATCTATCTTGTGTTCTATCATATGGGAAATGAGACCATAATTTGTGTGAATGGCATACTACCTCCTAACGAACCAATGTAATCTATTTTCCATCACTACCTATCATGTATAGATTGTAATGATTGAATTAATTTGTATATATGATATTCTTAATATATTTATCATTAGGAAAATATAATATATCATTTATATTCTTACCTTTACATTCACAAAAAATGATAACATCATCCATGTGTACTTGTGGACTACCACGACCACAAAACAATGTGATTTGTTTCTCATCATCACATCACATGGATAATATATATTGTTATATTTAAAGAATAAATATTATAATTATGATATTATTAAAATTATTTAAATTCAAAGGTAAGACTGATGTATAAAAATGATAATTCATTCATGACTATTCTTTTATATATAGTTTAATAATGAAATCTCTTACTATATTTAACCCATTGATGACTTTTTTGGTCATACTAATTCATAGTCATCCCAAAATACAATGTTAATTTATTTAGTTATTTAATTAAATATATCAATATAATTGATGAATTAAATGAAAAAATAATATTTAAAAAGTTTATTAATCATGTAAATAATTAATCGAGGTTTATTATTCCTCATAGTAAATACTATATTTGATGAGTCAGATAGAAGGTAATGGGTATTATTCTAAAAACTATCTTTTAATGTTTTCCTTAAAACACACTCTGTTCAAAATAAATATATTTTCTAAAAATAAATTACATAAGGTTTTTACTTTTATCTTGTTATTTTTAAAAGTCCTATTTACCAACATTTTAAATGTAATAAATTTATATAAAAGTAATTTACTTATCATTTTCCGATTGTTATGTATTTTACATTTGATTCATCAATGAGAAAGCAATGTTTTTTTAACATATAAAAATTGAATGTATTTTCCCAGTATCAAGAATTATCTTTAAATTGAACATTATATTTCATGTTTACATTATTCTTTTTTTAAATTTTCTCCCTTAATGATTATGTAGTTTTTTTAAGTTACTTATTTAATAATGGAATGTTTATTTTCCACATGAAATGTTCCATGTGTTTTCTAAAAATAAACTGACATCTACAATGACATCACATGATGTTATTTAATTTTGGATTGATTACATGATTTCAATTTTTATTCATTAAAAAATCATCTTGACATTTTCATGTTTATATTTGATTTAAATAGGTATTTTTAAAAATAATTTGTATTTCTTACTCCAAAAGTTTTCTAATATTCGTTTCAATGAAATTTTTTGATGTGTATTATGATTTAAATGAATTTTTTTAAAAACAATATGGTACATGAGCATTATATATGAAATTGGTTATCCTAATACAGCTTATAAAATAGGTGTTCCCAAATAGAATTGGGTGATACCATTATATATTATATGATTGGTGCATCCAGATAGAATTTTGTAAGACCATTACAGATTATTTCCAACACATGATTAAAGTGGGTTATGAATTTAATTCCCAATGATTCTAAAAAGGGTTTTATTTTATTCTTATGGATCTTAATGTACTTTCATTGAGAAAAAAAATTGTGTGGGTTTTACATACTGAAATGATTTATTTAATTTTCTCAATATTCATTGAGGTAAAGGTAAATATTTCAAGGGTTTTCATGTGTTTGACTGGAATAATAGATTTCATCTTTTTTTGTCCTATACAATGTTTTTTTTGCTCATTCAACATATTTAAAAGGATTTTCATTGGTTTTTATGGATTAGTAAAAAAAATAGACAAAGCTAAAGGACATGATGATTTTCTATAAAAACTATTAATGTTTTATTGTTAAAAAAATATTGTGAAAAAATGGATACTAAGTAAAAATGTTCATGTATATTGTATGGGTTTGACATTTATAAGTTATAACATAATTCCATGAAACTGTAAACCTAAATTTTATTTGTTAATTTAATGTGATTTATACTGCAATGTAACATGAATATGTAATGTTTAATTTTTCATCTGTACACCTGGGTTCTTGGAGTTCCCTCTCTTATTTGAGGTATCTAGTGGATTATAGGTAGTACTTTCATACAGAAGAGGATGTTGCGAGGAGAGGCTCATGTGCTATTTATCATTCAAAACCTCTAATTTCCATGGTATATCTAGTTGTGAGTCATAGGTTAGGATTTTTCAGTAGTTAAATGTGTATTATTGTTTATATTGACAGTATTCTAGAATGTTTAATGGATTTATCTGTTTGGGGGAACAATTGGTGTTAATATAGCATCGCACAGGAGCCCCCACGACCTAAAAACCATGTGGATCATAGGTTATCGACTTCAACTAACTTAAACTAATATTTTAATGAGTGTAATATAGTCTCTTAAAACTTATAACCAATTCATGCAAAACTATTAGTTTCTCATAAATAATTATTAGTGTTGTGAAATATTATTTATTTATTTTGGTTTGGTATTTATAAAAAAAGAAGTAGATTTCAATGGAAAAAATTATCAGGGAGTTGAAAATTAATTTATATATTTTAAGTATCTAAGTTTAATTTTCAATTATAATTTCAAATTTTAGTAATTGAATTTTATGAATCTAAGAAAATGGTATTTTGTTTGTTTCATTTTGTAGTTCATTAGGTTCTAATTTTCATTTATCCTTTTGATTAGTATATTGAGCCAATGTTTCCTTTCTAGCTGGGTGTGTTTTAGGATTCTATATTTATTTATTATGTCATATGATTCCATATTATTATGATTGTGAATCATTGAAAATTTAAAAATAATTACAATGGATTGATTGTGGCTTTGTCTATTAGTGGATCTACCATGATCCTGGTAGAGTAGTAGATTTTAATTCTTCTTAGTGTTTACATTTTTTGTGGTGATTTAGGTTTATTAAAGGATGGGGAGTGTATAGAACAAATTGAGTGTATATTCATGTCCCTAGGGATATATGAAGCCACTAGGGTGGGGATGTTTTACGTTTATTTAAGGGGATGGTTCCTTATTGGTGGAATGACTTTTTACATGCTCATTAGAGATGGGAATTCTAGGATGTTCATTAAGACCAAATTCATTCAAGGGTTTCTTATTAAGGATGTGAAGGTGAAGAGGATATTGTATATTATGATTCTTTAGTAGGGTCAGTGGTTGATTAATTAGAATGTTGTCCACATTAATGAGGTAACTCAATTTTTCTCTAAAGATGGTGTTGATCGATTTGATAATTGGTCATATCTTCATTAATGATCATTGTAAGAACATGTATCCTTACAAGTTTAGAATTATAGAAGGGGTTTTAATTTCTCATTATGATGGAAATTACCATATGAGAACCATAAATCAATATTAGTTTCCAAGTGTATAAGACTTTGGTAATTGTTTTTTCAATTGAGGTTCAATGCTCAGGTGATGAACCTGGGAGTTGAGAGGCCATCGAAGGAGTTTATAGGGGCCAAGACAAAAAAAATATTACATAACTTCTTTAACATCTGGAATATGTTATTAGCAATGTGATATTGTTTTATTGGTTTACATGTAGTGTTTTAGTATGTGAAAATAGGACATTGAGGCTTGTCCTAAATATTCATGGCACGAAACTAAGTTACACACTCGGACAATGAATGGCCAGACCCATAAAGTTATTTTCGCAAAATAGTCTTAATTTGAAATTTTATTGCATATGGTGAATCCCTGATAGTTTTTAATGGGGTTTTTTGAGTGATAATATAATATATTGAAATCACAAAAATGTTCCCAATAAAATCCCTTATGAGGAAAGAGATGGAGATGATGTTTTTTTGGATTCTAGTAGCCTCTCTAAACTTATCCCTTCATTGATTGAAGTGTTTTAAACTGTTAATGACTATTCTTGGTTGGTTATAGCTTTTACAATACCTATATTTTCAAAATCTATAAAAAATATCCTATGTTTATTTGATCATATCATTATTTAGATTAGATAAATCAGATGCCAATTCCACCATATCTAGGTGGATTTTTTTAGCATGATGGAGCTAATGATTGAAATGTATAGAGGATATTATAGGTTGATAAATGTGTCTCATTGATGGAATATTCAATTATGGTATTTAATTGGGTTGTGCCTTTCAAATATTTCCAATTTAATTATATTAAATTGGATTTTTTGGTAAAATGTTTTAAGTCTTTTCCCTAGTTTGGTTTTGGATGATCATATCAAACATTTAATAGATTATTGGTCAAGTAATTAGCTATCCGGTGACATTATATTTGTATTTCATCACATTTTACTTTTATAGTTCGATTTTAGTTTCTTTATTATAATTTAATTATTTAAATCTCATTTATAATTACTTAATTAGGATGTTTTGGCATGATATATGATGTCATGGTGTTTAAGGAAGGATGAGTGGACTTGAGTGATGTGGAAAAATGTACTATACATTTTAGGGAATGGATTTGATAGTATATAAGATATGTGAGACCGAAAAAACATATTTTTTTTATTTCAACTAGTAGGTTAAATAAGTGTGATTTCACTCTTATGTCATGTATGTGACCTAAAAATCTATCCAATGCACTATTTATGAATTTCACATACTTGGACCTCCTAAGGACCTTACTAGGACATTTATATTTGTAACCTAGGAAAGTCGCACCTAGATGGGTTTTCCTATCTGTAATCTTCTAATCAATTGTGAATCAATATAATTTTAAATGGTGTGATATGTGTTTTATGATAAAAGGTAACATAGTGAAAATGAACGAATGTCTTGTTATAATTAGAATACTTATAAACTGTTCTTGATGGACTTTATGGTTATAGTTACCTAATTTTTACCATCAATGATTCATCTTGACATAGTAGAAACCATTAATTGAATGAGATGCCTGGTTACTTATGCATATTTTCAGTGTTTTTTCCAAGGATATGAGAATTTACCAAATGATGATAAATGACAAGTAAGTTGGTTTTTATGATATATTTTAAAAAATTTATTATGATAATATGTTGACATGGTTGATACATGATATGTCTATATTTCATGTACATGATATTACATAAATGTCTCCCAATTAATTAATTCATTATCTTTGATGGTGTGTTATTGATGATTCAACCTCGTTTGGAAAATCCATCAACTGATATGATATTTTTACCTTGGTTTCCTTTGATTTTCTAGTGGCCCATAGGTACATGTATGTGTCTCTAACATAGTTATAGAGTCTAGTACGATATGTGATGAAATTATATTTCATCCATTTGTTTCGTAATGGTACATGGGGTAATGTAAGTTGCTCTTGCATAGACTAAGGGTTTATTATAATATGGTTACATTTCGACACAACACGGTCTTGCTCCCTATGAATACAGAAGTGGTTCTAGAATTTCTACCACACCAGTGATATGGATAGGTGAGGCATGATACTATAGAATCATTCTTATGTAGTTTAATCCGCAATGGCATGTGTGATCCATCCTGCTGTAGGAGCAATTACTAGTTGAAAAATATATCTTTCAATGTGTTGATGCATGTTTTGCTGCCAATGGGTCCAAACTCGAGCTTGAGGGTTGGTATCTTTTTTTGACGTTTAGAATTAATTTATTATGTCATTACCTATTTATAATAATATTTCATGCACTATATACTCAAAATGAATTCTTTCTAAACCATTTCTTGTATCCTGGTATTTTTTTCTCGAACACTCCTCAGGCCCCTATTACACATCATTACCCAAGTCATTTTTGTATGATTATTATATGAATGGGTCAGGATGAGCCTCAAAATATCATAGTCTATAATTTTCAATCAAATGGTATCAGTAGAATAGATGTGTATCATCTCGGTGATGTAGTATATACCCGTTTGTTTTATTTTTTTTTTGATTTTTGTATGAATCTATATCCTTTCTAGTTTTTGGGATTTTGTATGTTCAACATGGTTGTTCAGGACATAACACATTAAATTTTTTATTTTATGATTTCATTTCTTACATGAGTGCTCTGAATATTAACAATTGTGTATAGTATTCTTATTTTACATCATATTTATCACTCTGGTATAGGGGGTGTAATCTCCCCACAGTATCACATTAGATACATGGTACTAGTTGGAATCCTCAAACGCACAAGGAGGTGTACCAATTGTCATGTGGAAAATTGGTTCATTTACAATATTAGAGTGGGATGGGTTTGGATGTTACACTGGTATTAGAGGAAGGTTTATTTTATTTAATGTAAATATCTTTTGATCTGGTAGACTGGATAATTACCAGTGTGTTGGATCATCTGATGGATATCATGAGGTTTTGTCATGAATACAAGTTCTAATAGGAATTTCTGTTCACTAGTTCATGGGGAAGCTATTCTAATTTTTGTTTTTAATGTTTTATTTTATTTTTCTCCATAGATGATGCATATATGGTTTCAGTGATTTATTTTTTGATAGATATATGGATCAAGACTTGTTGGAAGGAGGCTATAATTTTGATTTTTACTCTTACATGGTAGAGGAAAGAGGCATAACATTCATCATGATTGTAATTAGAATTCACATGATATATTCATTCTAGTGTTTTAAGTCACTAATGATAGAGGCTAAAATTTTGTCAAAAACTACTCATACAATGTTTTTTCATGTTAATACATGGTTTTATCCAACTCAACTAGGCCAACAAGAATATGGAATCTATTTTAGGGATGTTATTGTGAATCTATTGAGAAGGTTTTCACTGGTCGGATTACGATGTAGTTTCCCTCATTCATAGTAGGTGTGATGACCCATATGAAATAGTATGATGTAGGTCCATAATATTAGACCGCATAATGGGCTCTAGGTATAGATTATGTCACCTCTAATATGTAATACGATTGAAATGGGTGTACATTCATTTTTTTCTGTGTTATGATGGGATGAGAACATGTTTGACATGTCGTGAGATGTGGCTATCTATAGGTTGTCCAGGGAATAGGTGGCCGTACCAAGTGACCATGATGTTATAAAATATATTGGGAATATGTTTTAAACACTTGTGAAAATTTTTATTGAAAAATTGGGGCACAAAATTTTACCTAATCTTCCAGAAAAGGCATGGTAATGCCCTGATTTAAATCTAATGGAAGTAGCATGACTGCGTGTGGCTTTTTCAGAGCTGTCTTCGAGGGACGTGATCAATTTAATTCTTGATCCAATTAATATAAAACAATTAAATATTTCAATAAATATTGTCCCTATATTTTTATGATTAAATTGATTATAGAGTGTATAGTTTCTTCTGAGCAAGGGATGAATCCTAGAGTGGTAGGTGGCCATGTGGGTGGAATTGAGCCAGGATAAAGCGATGTTATTGGTTGGAAAATCAAGTGTGATTAATGAAATTTAATCATATGGTATAAGATGAATGGTTAGTAGTGTGAATGGGAATTTGAGTCTAGTTATATTAAATATAACTAAAAGAGTATTTAAATTGGTTTAGTGAATGGTCATAAGGAACTATGTGGATCAGTATTTTTAGTAAGAATAAAATTGCATTCCTTTGTCTGAAATGGGAAATGTCATTTGGTATATGTGAATGGATGGATAAAGAAGAAGAAAATGTCTATTTTAGTGTAATAAATTTGATTCATTCATTCTATAATGGGACCATTTGGTTTTGGAGTAGTACAATTTAATGGTTCGATTTCCATTTTGAATCATTTGGTTCCTGGTGCATGAAGTTGAGTTGTGTGGAAGAAGAAGTGAAAAAAACATTAGATCATGACTTCTTGGAAGAGAGTCATGTGGAATTAGTGATATCTGGTACCAATTCTAATAGCATTTTTTCCATGTTTGGGTATGGTGAGTTGTAAACCGTTTCAAATGGTTTTTTGGACTATTGGGAACTTATTTTTCTTGGTGATTCAAATTTTGGGAAGAATAATGACTCAGAATCAGTTTTAGAAATAGATATTTATGGGGGATAGAGAAATAAGTGGGGTAAGAGTTAGTTCTTGAGAAATAGTTGTTTCAATATATATTGCCTTTAGGAAATTTTGTCTAGGGGATAGATGATGGTTACATGTGATAGAAAATGTTTTGTTTATTAATTCAGATTGTGTATATAGTCATATAGAACAATATCTTTTAGAGTTATATGGTATAAAATGGTGAATTGAGTATGATTAAGTGACATTGCTAAATTAGATTTCTCTGGTGAATTCATGATAATGTTTCCCTATGATGATAACTTATATGGTGGGTGATTGTAAAAACCTATATATATTTTTATAACATTAGTGATGATTTGAATTTATCCATTTGGAGGAAATAAACTTTTTATAATTGGACAGCAGAACAAGGTAATGAGTTTTTAATAATTCCAAAATGGTGTTATTTAATGTGTTTTGACATTCGCTTAATGACTCGGTGGTCAGGTAGGCCACAAAAGGAGTTGTCAGGGTTCGAGACCACTAATATATTCTTTTATACATTATCTTAATTGTGAATATTTCATTCATGATGTGCTGTCTTTTCATGTGGTTCTTAGGAATGTTTCAGGAATTTAAATTAGGCTATGATTGTTGGGCCAAAAGATTCACAGTGTGAAATTATTTTTCACAAAGGGATATAGTTTGGCCAGACTTGGTTAGTGACATTCAGATAATATTCATAATGTGAATATTTCATTCACATGTTGAAATAAGATTGATTAGTTAGATGGATTTCTTAAGTGACTTTATTATTTCAGAAACCCAAAAAAATTGACACCACTAAATCACTTATAAACAATGTTAACGGGGTGGAAGGGTTTTTAATCTAGGAGCCTTTATGATAGCATCCATTCCCAGATTGAAGTGACATCAATTACAATAGAGTAATCTTGATGACTTATATAATCATTAATCCATAATTTTTCTCAATTATATTCAAAATATCCTTTATATTATATATCGTGGCCTGATTCCGATTATAGAAATTAGATGAAAATTCCACAGGATCATGATCGTCTTGTTTTAGTATGATAAAGATAATGATTACAATTGAATGCACATATTATGTGCTGATGAATGCGTGTTAATGAATGGAGATTCAATAAATTAATATTTCTATTTTTATTTATATATTTATGGTTTTCAATTTAATTATATTAACTCGGTTGTTTTATCTACACAATATCTATTATTCACAATTCAGTGTCAGATTATCAAATAGACATTTCCAAGATTTTTTGCTGAGGATTTAGCTATGCAGGGACATATGGTTCATCCTTTCGAATTTTTTTCCTTCATCATTAGGTGAAAGGATAATTTTTATAATTTAAATAATTATAATTCATTTAAAATCAATTAATAGGGTTTTTTTATATGAGATAGGCACTCATGGATTTTGAGGGAAAATGTGTTAACTTCTACAATGCCATAAAATCCATTGGACATTGTAGGGCTTGGAGATGATATTGTTGGAGGTAAGTGGTCTATAAAAACAAGTAAATGAATATTTTAAATTTCTATAGTATGTGAAATATGTGTGATCACCCTGAAATGTTGTGCTCATGACATAAATAATTGGAAAATACATTATTTGATGAATTCCTCTTTCTTAGACCTCATTATGGTCTAATTAGTTCACTATGTGTTTTAACCCATACATGCAACCACCAATGGTTTGTGGTAACCCTTGAACATGTAAGGAATTAAAAATTTTGATAATGTGAAATGGTCTAACATGTTTTTTATGATTATGGTTAACTTGGGGAAAATGTATAAATTTTATGTTAAAATTGGTAAATTGATGAACAAATTTTGATATCTTATATGGGTATAGTTTCCTAAACTATAACATTGATTGGTATTCTAGAAATATGAGAAAATTCCAGTTGGATGAGATTCTTGGTTACACAATTCATTCTACCTATGATTTTTCCTAAGGAAAAATGATTTACAATATGAAAAAATAAATGGTAAGTTGGATTTTTGGATAAATTTTCGAATTTACATTATGATAATATGTTGACATCATTTCCAGATTATATATTTGTCTTCTTCGTGAGTGATATACTAAAAAGATGCCCAAAATCATAATTCATTTTCTTAGAATACATGATAATTTTGATTCATCCTTATTGAAGAACCCATCAATTAATTTGAGATAGTTACGTGGGTTTTCACTTGGTTTAAAAGACTACCATAGGAAAACATAAGTTTTACTTTCCACGTATGAGAGTCTAGTATAATAAATCATGAAATTTTATTTCTTCCACTAATTTGTGGCATGCACTTTATTTTTGTAATTTTTTACAACATTCTTGATTTATTATTTCTATATTTAAGGATTCATTTTATCATTTTTTGGTTAATTATGTTATTTTATTATTTGGATGGTTTAATTGATAAAATAATTATTTTAATGATTGGTTTATTCATTTATGTCTAAATTATATTATGTGTCATATTTCCTGTTCATTATTTCATGATGAAGGATCTTTAAAAATATTAATTTTAATTTTCACTGTTTTATTTCATTGTACTTTAAATTAATTAAACAATTATTTTTTTTAATTTAATATAAAATATAATAATTTTAATGATTTAATAATTTTAACAATAACTTGTAACTTTACATTGTAATTTAATACATAATTAATTTAAATCCTCATTTGTTTTAATTGAATATTTAATTACTTTTAAGTGAATTTAATTTATTCCATTTTGTTTTGTATTTTTAATATTTAATTATTTTATGAAATTGAAATTATTTACATGACGGATTATTTTGAATTATGTTTTTTCATTTATTCCGTTTGTATTTGTAGAATGCATTCCATGTAGTGTAATTATTCAGCAATCACCATAGGTGATTTATTCCATTCATATATAACCAATTCTCAGATGGTCATCGATATACCTATTTCATTATGTATATAATTGGATATATTTTATATTCTCTCTTAGATACCGTATATCTAATTCTGGGGAATCTGATCAAGGATCTGACATAGTTAATAGGGAGGTCATCCAGATAAAATAACCAACTAATGGTCAGATCTATGAAATTTTTGAATTACTAAATCTGAGTGTTAAGAGGACTATGAAAAATTAAAGTGATATAAGTTGTATTCTTGAGAGTAGATACCTAATATGAAGTATAATTGTCCATATAAGTGGATTTGTGTACTAAATTCCACCATCACTGTAGTATCCTGAACAAGGATGAATTGATTGGATGATGAGTTTTCATTGAAGGGAATCATGAATAGTATGATTTTGTGACCGAGTGTATATTATTGAAGATGATAATTTGATGAAGGCGACGTCAAATGTGGTTGTTGAAGTGGATGAAAACTCAAAAAAGTCATCAATATTGTTGATAGATTTGGGGGGCTTGAATGAAGATGTGGCTTTGAGTAAATGAATATGGACGATAATTGATAGAGATTTCAAATATGGTTGGTGTCAACCAATGAAGGTGAGTATCACATGAACCGATAGTCAATGCCACCATCAAATAATATTAAAGATAAAGAAACTAATTTTATACACTTTAAAGAGTTGATATTCTCTACACATTATAATTCGTTATTTTTATTGACAATATGGATACAATATTTGGTAGTTTTCAAGACTTGTTTATGCCAAAAAAACCTGATTTGATGCATGTGTCAAATTCTGGAATCGTGGAGATTTTTTATTTCCATTTATGAATATACTGTGGGCTTGATCACAATTTGGGGAAAATTATCTTCAATTATGTGTCTCTGATTTCTCAATGATTAATTTGGTTGAAATGTGATTCATTTTGGGAATTTTTTCCTATTGAAGGCTTGTTCCGTTAAGATTCAAGGGTTCTAGATGTTTTCCCTTTCTGCAACTGTGATGTTGGTTTCTATTGGGAGAAACATATTCAAAATAATTATGAAAACCAATTTTTCTTTTCAACAACATCTAAAAACAAGGAGTTTGATCTTACAATTCTGTTTGAGTACCATGTATGGTATTTTCAAATTTTTTTGAAGACAAATAAAATCTGAGAAGTTAATTATTGATATTTTCTTATTGAACTACTCTAATAAAATTATTACCTACCTATAATAGTTTTGGAATCATTTATTTTATGTTCATTCCTGGATATAAAATATAAATTAACAAAGTATTTATATTATTATGTATTTGTAACTTTATTTTCTATTTGAGAATATTTGGGAGGATACTAGTGTACTAAATAGATCCCAAAAAAATATGAGGATTCCAGAAACAATTTTTCTAGAGGGGCATCACTCGAATCACATACATGATGATGGAAAGTTGTTATGCTTAAAATGTGGAGTTCTCATCCTGACTAGTTCATTTGAAAAAATTTATTTTTCTTTTATTTTATTGGGGGATTAGTTTCACAATGGGGTGACCCATTAGATCAAAATAATTTATCTCCCTTGTATTCATCCTCTCTCCTATAACTCTATGTTTTTTAAATGAATGTGGTGATGTTTCGTTCACTTTTACTCTCTCTCTCTCTCTTTAGTGTGTGATCACTAATCTCCATATAATGGATGACTAATCTAAATACCCAGCTGTAGGATTCGAATCATAATGATGGATATAGACATGATACACAATTCATCTTTCTACTTCTATTTTTCAGTTAATAATTTGTGATCATAAATTAAGGAGATGAGAATGCACGCCCTTTTAAAAGAAAGGATTTCTAATCTCAACTCCTTTTGCATATCCAATTATTAGTTTATCTACTAAATAGTTATTTTAACAGAGGTTAAATAATTTTTATCGAATCATTGATCGATTTTTTAGGGAAGAAAATAGATGTAATTTTTTTTGACAAGGAAATTATTTTAAAAATTAAGAGATAACCCTTTCGTAGAAGGTGATTTTGATTTTTTTCACTAACTGAGAGTGATATGATTATTTTTTTATTGATCGAGCATATAAATTCTCATTTTGAGCATAAATATATTAATTTATTGTATCTAGGATCGGAAGTAGAGAAGATCAACTTGGAACTAGTTGGTTTTTAATTACGTTTATACTTTTATTTTTCCCTTATTTTTTTAGTTTCCATTTTATATTATTCTTGTCCATCATTGATTCATTGTTTTTTTATACATTGAAAATTGATAAAAAAAATAGATTTTAGATGACTCAATGATATATATACACTACCATGTGGAGACTTAACCATGGGTTATCCACCAAACTCTAACTATTGAAAATATTATTGTTTCATTTATTGTTCAAATGAATTGATATTAATTTTGATTTTCACTATAGTTACATGTATATGGCTATAGGGTATTCAAAGGGCATAATATGATATGAATAATTCTCCACATAATATAGACTTCCACTATGGGACAACGTAAGTGGTATTGGAAAGATTAAGAGCCAAATAAGATGGTTACATGTGACATGATATTATAGAATTATCTTTTTTATGAGAATATAACATGGAATGGGTGATCTATCCTAATGTAGGAGGATTTTCTACCTTATAGGGATATTTAAAAATGTACTGAAGAAGGTTCAGTAATTCCATGGTGTCAACCTAGGTCATCAAGGTCCAAAGGTTTATTTTATATATCATTTTAATTGATAACTTCATTACACTCTTTATCATATAATTTCGTGCAATATATACCCATATTTTAATTATTTAGAGATCGTTGGTGGTGACCTACTAACTTTTTCTCTTACTATTCTTGCTTCCCCATTGCACATGGGTACTTGAATAGCTCTTACATGTTCCATGAAGGCATACATATTATGAAGGCTATAAATAATGTGGCTGAGAATGATTTCATAGATGGTATCATGAATCTATGAAAAATTTATCTTAGTGTTTCTATATATCTATTTTTTTCATTTTTCATTTTTCATGTAACATTGAATAGTCTAATGGGGAGTTTGTTTTTATATTTAGAATGTTTTTTCAAGCCATACCACATTTCAAAAATTATTAAAGGTTTTCCATTTATTAATACATATTCAAATTATTTTAAAATTTTAATGTTATTTTTTTATTTTACATTTTATTGGGCATTCAGATATAGGGGGTATAATCTCCCCACTATAACACCTTAGACCCCCACTAATAGTCAGTATACTCTGGCGTACGTACTAGGGAACCTGAGGTTATATGGAGTACCAATTTTGCTACTGGAGTAGAGTGATATATTGCGGACTGTAATAGACTTTATCTGGATATTAGTGCCCAAGTTGGTTGATCTCGACATGTCTTGATTAAGGAATTTCTGGATGAGGTGCTCATGAGTGATTTTGTTTATATTGGGTGATCTAGGAGGTTGGTAGCCTAATTTCCATTAATTCTAAAATGGTTCCCTATATGGTGAGTATTAGAAACCAAAGAAAACTAGTTTGTAGATATTTCCTTCTCTTATCACTACATATTCCGAAGGGAATATTTCACTCATGTGCATTAAGTGTCGTCAATTCATGCATTCCAATCCCCTGTCCACTAATTTTATGATTATTTTTCCTAATTGTGGTCAACTATGACACCATTAGAAATTATGTGGTTTTAAATTGATTATAAAAATAGTAATTTCTTTCTGACATAGGAATCCTGCTGGAATGCAGGTTTTATCCTTTGAGATAACCCTTCATGTCATTTCTTTTTCTTGTTCTTTTCTACTTTCTCCCCTTCTTATCATTGATTTATCAATTGTAATTTGGGTGACTTCATATATTTTTCCTAGTTATAGATATATATGTATATGTGAAATTTTAGATGGCATCTTGATCAAGTGATCTGTCATGTAATTTTATTTAGAAGATTGTTCTAGTGCATTGTATAATTGAGACACCATGTTGGATGAATACTAAAATGGAGCGGTGACACGTTGGGGTCAATTTCTCTTTTTCCGTTCATTAGATCAGTCTAGTGATAGTTTTATATTGGATATAGATTATTGTTTGATGGATTTAGTTGATATATGCGGAATTAGTAGATTAGACATGAGTTGTCTCTCATTTCAGTTGGAACATATTGATGGGTTTCCATTCTATTTGAAACTCAATGACACGGGGTTGTTATGTTTGGGAAAATTTTCTCACATCAATATTTTATTTTCTTATTTTTGTATTATTTACTAATTTTAATCTTTTCCCATTTGTTTTCAGGTATAATTCAACATATAATTTTGATTTTTTGTGCTTTTTAGTAGTGTCCTCTTAAATTGTAGGTTAGCTTTAATGGCTTAAGGGAAACTATGTGACTACCTTTATAAAAGACTCATTTATTTCATCTCAATACATGAAAAGTTTGGATGCTTAGGTAGAACCTGGATTGGTTCTAACCCTATGAGAGCCTTAATAAACCATATGAGGGTTCTTTTGTGGCTTACCCTTGTGTAAGATCATATATTTCCATCATTCTCTTTCCTCTCATGTTTTCCCTTCTTCCCATGTCTACGGTTCATGTTGGAAAAACCCTCAGTGAGATTTTTGGTATTATTTTTTTAATGGCTACACTTTACCCGACCCAACAATATTTCCCTAGGTGTGGCCCAGTCGAGTGGGGTTGGGTGGTGCCAAATCGGTTTACTTGGGTGATGTAGAAAAAACACAGTAAATAATAGCTAAAAAATTAAAAAAAATCTATTGACAAAATTAGAACTAAAAAAATATCAATGGATAAATATAACATGAATATAAGGAAAATGTAATGTTTTAAATCATTTGATAACATAAATATAATGTAATATGAAAAAAATAACTTTATATTTACAGTATATAACATTACATTTTTGTAATGAAAATATAATATAAAAATAATTCAACATTATATTAACTGAATATAATATTTATAATTATATATAATAAAAATATAATGTTATATAATGTAAATGTAATGTAAATAAAACATCAACCTAATTTAAATGAAATTTTATATTAATGTAATATTTGTGTTATATAACATTTTTCTGTTAGTTAATATTAATTTTAGGTAGTTAATATTTATTATACATTATTATCAACTATTTAAAATTCTTACTATGTAATTATAAAATTATTTTTATTTATAAATAATTTTTATTTGTAAATATTTATTTCTATATTTTTATATTATATATTCATATAGTTTGGTAGGTTGGTTTGGGTTGCGTTATAATTTTCCAAAATTGTGACCCGACCTGACCATACCCCAAGTGTAACCTGACCCGAACCAGTTTAGTCGGTTTGGGTCAGTCGGGTTTGGACACGCATGAACCATTGTGAGGATGATAGAAAATTACTATATCATCCCGATTAGACGTACTTGATCTCTTACTGTATTGAATCAGCACTAGGGGATTGCCACTAATGAGTTTAATTATGAGTAGTTAGTTGGTGGTAGGCATAAGAAGACATCGATAAATTGATATATGGATCAAACATGAGTATGTCTAAAGATTCTTCATATAGTGGTTTGGAATTTCAAATTATTAAATTTGATTTTATAATTCCCGCATTCTATACTCACTTTATTTCTACTCAATCCTATTATGTCTTATTGTATCATTATTATTCTAGAAATCGATATGTTATATATCTTATTACATCATTACAAGTTCATTTCATTTGATTACGTGATATATACTTTTGTATGTTATTCGGTTTATTATTACATGGTTATAAAGGGGACTTTATGGGATTATTTTATATAGAGTGATATTAATTATTATGGAATAAATTAAGTGTTTCTTTAAATGATGTTTAAAGAAATAAATATTTGTTTCAATGAAATTTTATGATTTTTTTTTCAAATATGAAAATACTTTTTTCAATGGATTGTTTTTAATTTATGATGAACAGGTTCATTATCAATAGGAAATTCATGGATTAAATAGAGATTATCTTCAAATTTGTTTAATTATCACAAGCCACTTGTGTAACTCATCATCGGTATACCTCAAATATTTTAAATGTTTTGTTCAGTTTAGGATCACTTGTGGAACAAGTTATTTTGAGGATGGATGTTGAGCACAGAGGTCACACAAAGACATTGTTTGGTATTTTAATTTTCATTTTGTATCATAGTTTTATCTTCAATGATATCCTCTTCTTTTCAAGATAATAAATTTAAACTGTTTTTGCTGTATTTTTATTCTGACATTATTATGGTTTTATTCATGTTATTCCACAATTGATATGTTTTATTTTGTATCAACTTATTTAATGTTTCATGAGAATCTTTGTTGTACCTATTGGTAATGATGGACTATTTATTGGAATATTTATATCCAGTTTTATTCATTGAGTTAATCAATTACAACAATCTCTTGTTTTATTCTCTTGCACTAGTTTTCAGCCCAGGATTATTGAGAACTCACACTGGGTATGTCATATAATGGTATTGGAACACAAATTAAGAGTGGTCTGGAGCTAATTCGTGATAGTGTCTGACTCAAAACCTATATAAATGGTGTTCAACTTGATCATTACATATAACTAATAGATAAAATTAATTGGCTGATATCCATCTGATCAATACCTAGAAAACATTAACCTTTCCATTATATTTTATTTTTTAATTTGATAACATATATAGAGATGTTATTTTGAAACACATTTACCACATAAAACATTCATTAATATCTTAACTATTTCTTCTACAAATTATCATTAAACATGATCATCAATTTATTGTTTAATAAATTAAAATTATCATCTATGATTTAAAAAAATTTACTTATAGTTTTAGCTAACCAATATAAAAAATATAAATTCAAAAAATTATAAAATAATAACAACCACCAATAAATTTTACAGAATTATTTACGAAATATAAAACTACATCAACAGAAACCTCTGAATATTTTTTCTTATACTTATCTTTGTAAAAAAATATGTTCATGCAATAGAAATCATAATTAACATATTATGATAAATTAAAATACATGAATTGATTTAATTATCCATTTTATGTATCAAAGTTATCTTTACTCGTTCATTATATTCTAATTCCTCTCCCGAAATCCATTCCCTCTGAACTAATGTACATATTTTAAAGATATTGATCCATCTATTCATAGTCTTAATTCCAAAACCTTCTCATATTCTCAAATCATGTAGTTCAATTTTTTACAATAAATCTCTCTCAAACCTTACACTATTTTCAAATCATATTTTAAATTAGTTTCATTTATTATATTCAACCACTAGATCTACCTCAGTCGGAATTCATTCTATTGACATCTACAAATATTCCACTCCTCTTATAAATAATCTTATTAGTATCACATATATTTATTAAAGATTCTATTTTTGGGTGATTTATGCAGAATTCCTTATAAAAATATTCAGACCCCTAATCTTTTAAATAAAGAACTATACTTGAAAAATGATGATTGAGTATCCTCAGATCATTGGTGTGTTATATTTTTAGTGGTATGTATGGCATCTTCTATTTACTTCCAATCAATTATTCAATTCTGTATTTTTGGCTCCCAAAATTCTATCATTAATTGAGATACCCCTTCATCATATTTTCTATCGGTGGAATTAACATTTAGTTAACGTCATTGTACAATTATTTCAAAGATATCTCAAATATCCCTTACACAAGAACTCAATTAAATAAAAATTTCACAATGGAAAAACATCAATTCTTACACAATTTGATTAGATAACCATTACACAGATCATTGAATGTTACTTATACAACTAAAACAGAACTCTTCTCTGATTCATTGAATCCATAGATATATCCATTGAAGTAAATTCACTCAAATAAATATTATGTATTTCTCTTGATTATGAACTTCTTCAAACTCTTACCCAAGAACCATGGATAAATTATTACTCATTGATCAATTCTATATCATTTTTTAATGTTTAATTGATTTGATTTTCATGATAAATGTTATATAATACATATCATTACTGATTTCTTTGGTTAGGTGTCTGATGTCTCAGTTGATGAAATCATGTATAAATAGAAGATAAAAACAAATGAAATAATGAATTTAATGTGGTTTGAAATTGTTCTTACATCCACGGGAGAATTGGGTCTTGTTTATTTCATCACTGCATGTAATGTTATAAGATATACAAATAGTTACTGCGGGATTATTATTATTACAATTCATATAATTTTATCTCATTTTATATAAAATGGAAGATCAGCATCTTCTATGGTTGTTTAGTTAGACCACCTATACTTGGAAACAAATCTCACTATTGACTGCTTCCACTACGTTGGCTTCCCACTAAGGATATTATAACACAAATCGAAAAAAATACTCAAGCTATATCTATTGTATGAAAAAGAATATAATATGATAATTTATCATCTAATTGGAGGTGTAAACTACAAATATACCCCTTATGAATAATATGGGGACATGTTGGACCTTTATTCTCCGTAAATGAATTCATCTACTATTTTGGTGGAACCATTTTCATTATGTCTATCTCATTATAATTGGTGTAACATTTCTCAAATAGTAACAATATTTAATCAAAAACATTATTTATCTATTGATATCTCATGTTAATGTGTTTTGACCTATAATTAACTACCTGGTACTTGTTATGTCAAAAAGCACTCTGATTATCCAAATATAGAATGTAAATCTCTAGACTCTATCCCAACCCCCATAGAATCATCCTCATACAAATAATATATTTCTAGCCTTAAGTAACTATGATATATTATAATTTGGATTTAAATAGTACAACACACTAATTAATTCATGATTAACATGAGACTGATTTTCTATAAAATGATATGATGTATATAGATATGTATCTCGATGTGTTAATATCTCTATCTATATCAGCATCATTGAATCTTGCCAAAAAATTTCCATTTCCAATCCAAAAACAATGATTGTATTTACCCTGATGATACATTGGTATATATTTGACCATTTTCAAATGATAATTTCCTAGACATGATAATAATTTTATCACAAAACAAACAATGTGATAAATCTTATGTATATTCCACCCCATGAAAGATATAGGACCACCAACTGCAGATTGGTAAAACATTTTCATTCATTTTTCATACCCTTCAGTTGAAGGACTCTGGCTCGTCTAATGAATGAAATGAATCACAAGTGGTGTACTAACTGGTTAATCATTATGATAAATATTTTAAGAATATTCGAAATGTATCATTCCTAATATAAACAAATAGTTTTATTTCAATTACCCCATATAATCATCACCACATGAATCAGAGTAGTATCTCTAAAATGATTCATTTCAAATATCATTCTCAACTCCATAAACATGTAAATATGTGTGGTAACTCTTCCAATAATCAATATATCATTAAGAAAAACAAAAACATAATGAAATCACCATCAAAAAAATTTGGAGGAAAATTTTGTGATCTTTATTTATTATTCACTAATAATGTTTCTCCATTAACGAGTGGAATTATCTGTACCATTGTCTCAGTTCATGTTTAGAAACATATAAACTTCTCTCATGTTTACACAGAAGGTTTTTTTACCTTTCACCTAATATCTATCATGTTTTACTTGTAAATATCATAATAAATATTTCCCTTTAAGAGAATTATCTATACATAATGTTGTTGAACATATGGGTTTAAAAATTACACCAATCCAAGAATAGCATTGATATACGTCATTTTTACCAAAGGTGAAAAAATTCCATCAAATTAGATAAATTTCATTTGTCTTAATCCCTTCACAACCATTATGGTTCTATAGTGCAGATTAAAGCTTCCATATTCACCTTTGATTCTATACACCCACTTATTCTTCAGTGCCGATATTCTTTGTGGTTACTCCATCATATTAAATGATTAGTTCAAGGGAAAGGTTCTCATATCTTTTTACATGGAAGTTTTCGATTCCATAATCTAATAAATCCTAATTGAATCATAAAAACTATTTGTCTCCCCCCATTAGGGAGGACCACATATTCATGTGTTGAGTATCAATGACAGTGTATCCTTTGTCTATTGGATCTCCTCAATTTCTGTTCCTGGAGAATCTATTCTATAATTTCATATGATGAAGAAATATTATCTGATGAAGACATATTACATGGTAGTGTTGTGCCATGGGTTTTATAAATCTCTCATACTCTATATCGTACTAATGGTGGTTAGACTGGTTCTAGGTTATCTGGAATTTCATTAGACTATATCTAATTATTATTTTCTAGCTTCTCAAAAACACTAATCATTTTCTCCTCAAGAAATATCCCATCTTTAGATTTTATGATAATCATGCTTGTAGGGTCCTAGAGTCAGTATCCAAAATCCTAATGAGCATATCCAAAAAAGATATAGTTCATTCATTTGTTATCCATCTTCACCCTCTAATCTTCAAAGATGTGAAAAAATCCCTACTGCTAAAAAATTCAAGTGTTATTATAGAACACCTTTACCAATCCAATCCCTTTCCATAAAATCACATTTCCATGGAAATGATGGATAAAGGTGGATAATATAAATTTCATCCCTCATTGACTCCCACCAAAATGTGTCGGAAATCTATTCATTTGATAATATACACATGAATATCTCATATATATTTTTATTCATTCACATAGAATTACCATTCTAACGAGCAGCCTTCAATAGTAATTATTTTATCATGAAGATAAATCTCATATAGTACTCTTCAATTGGAACACTATACACACCTCTATTGTCATCCCACAAAATATTTAATGGTTTACTTATTTTTCTATCCTCCTTCACATGAAATTTCATGGTACCATCATCAACATGATCGTTAGTTTTCAAAGAAAATACCTATGTATTTTTATAATGATCATATATGAAGGAAAACAATAACACCTCACACAGACTTAGTTCTCATCATATAGAAATTAGTGTGAGTCAACTATAACCCATTTTATTTTATAGATAGTGAAAAACAATAAAAACATAATCAATGTTGTTTTCCCATGATGAAATCAACAAAAGTTACAAATTTGAATTTATTTTTTCTGAACATATAACCATCTAGAAGAGAATATTGATTCTTCTATCACTCATTTGACCAACACATATTTTTCATAGATCTTCTTGAAAATATTTTCTAGTTTCATTGACTTGTCAACTATATATTCTGGCATCGATGTGATTAATAGAAGAGTCATTGTTGAATTTACCAATTACCATGTTATCTTTGGTTAGCATCCATTTCCAATAATCAATGGAATTGATATATCAAATATCATCAAGTAATCTAGTGGATATCAAGTTGACAAGAATATCAGAAACATGCCTTACTTACTTCAAAAACATCATGCATCCATTATTTGTCACCAAATTAATATTTCCAATATCAGTGATTTTGGATACACCATCATTTTCAATATTCATGTGTCAAAAACTCCCTAATGTACAAGAAGAGATGAAATACCTTCTTAAAATGAAACGACAAGAGGCAACTGAATTAATCACCCATGCTGAGTCTTGGATTGAAATATTTACTTGACCATATTCCTGAACAATAAATATATATTTATTGAAAACTACAACATCATTTTTTGTTTTTTACCATTATCTTTCATCTACTACACATTCATCTTCTTACACTCCCCAATGATGTATCCGGGAATTTCATAGTGGTGGCACTTGATGTCATATATCATTAGGGAATTAGATCACTTCCTCCTTTACATACTTTTTTCACATGGATCTCTCCCTATGTTTCATCACTTGCATTTTTTGTTCCCTTTTATTTCAGTAAAATGGTTTTGTGATTCAGGTTTACAACCCTCATAATTCATTCAAGAATCTTCATTCATCTCTATTTATTTCACCATTTCTACAATGATATTTCCATATTATATTGAATTTCTAACTAGAAAACTATCATGTCTCATGTATTCGTTTTAGAACATAATATAAAAACTTATTATAAAACATTTTCAACCACAATTTTCATTAACATAACTTATCAAAAAATACCTTTGAACTCACCCATGAGCTATGGAACATTGTTCTAATATTTCTAATTCATCTTGGAAATTATTGTATCAGGTTTTCATTATTCTGTTCAGTTATCTTTGCATAGATATTTTCCAACATTCACCAAAAAACAGAATGATCGGGATTTATGAATAAATAATAGATGATACTCTTGTTGATCCACTTCCTAGTTTGTGCAACACACATTCTGTTGAGCACGACCCACTATGCATCAACTGAAAGGGTATTGGTAGTTGTCTTCTCCATAGATTTACAACTTATTGAATATACCCCTGAAATCCCTAAAATTATATTAGTTTTTTCCTATATTAGTTTCCAAAAATCATTAATATACAATAGATTCTCCATTTTACGATTCCAAATAGAATACTTTAAAGGTGTAAGTTTAATCATGTTACATGTATTTAATTATATTTATAAAGTGAGAATATTGAAAATATAGCCAGAAGGATTATTATAAAATGAGAAAATTAATTTAAATGAATTTTGGATCATTAAAAAAAGATTTTTATTGTCCAATATATCACCAAAAAGGATTCATTGTTCTCGTTATAATTGTATGGTGGAAATAGTGTGGTTATATGGAAAAGTCACTAGATAACCTTCTTGAAATTTATAACCACTGTGAATAATTTTTTATTCTCTAATAAGGGTGTATTATACCACCTTGTATTTGATTGAATTTTTAATGGTCTCTAGAGGCATTGTTTAATCTCTATTTTTTATATCATTTAGTTCATTGTAATCATCTTGAAAACCCTTTAATAGACATGGATTCAAATAAAATTCTAACAACCCTTAATTTTAAAGTAATCAGAAAACTTCAGTGTATCTTCACTATTTCGACACTAATGCCCCTAAAATTATTTTTTGGTGTAGTTTATGCTTTAAGTCATGAAATAAAATAGAAACAGAAGAGAATAATCGAAGAATACAATCTTTTATTGTGGATTTACAGTCTATCTCCATCAAAGGGAGTAAAGGGGACTATTTATTTGCTATCAAAATCATTCATTGGAGGACGGAAAAGGGGTAAAGTGTATTTTTTCTAATAATAATTCACGATATTTGATCTTTTTTTATAGATTAATTGGGGAAAAATTCTTCATTAGTTTATTGTGTTGATCATATACCCTTGGAAAAAATCCTCATCGTCGGTTTCTTCCACTACATTGGCTTCCCACCAATGGAGACTGTATCTCCAGTTAACAGAAGACAACTCCTATATTTGTTTCTATAAAAGAAATAGCCACTGCAAATTTCTCTACTAATAGAGAGTATCCCCTACATTTTTCAATATAATGAATCATGATGAACATATATGATTATTAACTAAATATAAATCATTAAAAACATCTAATTTTCCCCTGACATCATAATACTCCTTTAAATCATTTAAAAATTGATTGATCCATTTTTATAAATAAAAGTAATTTATTTTGTTTTATTGATAATTTTTATAGATATTATCAATCTACTATTTTTTTAATGAGGATATTCAAATTATCTTAAAACACTTGATTTTGAAATATTAGGATTTTATCATTTTTTAATCAGTTCCACATATGTTAAAAAAATAATATTTTCAAAAATGATATAGAATTGTTTTCACCAATATAAATCAAACAGATCTGGTTATGATTTTTTTGGAATAATTATTGGTCAGTTTTGGATGTTACATGATTTTTTAAATCAATATATTGAATTCAGTGTCATCTTTTACAGATTTTAATTGATCGTGCATGAATCTACAATGAAAAATTCTACTAAAAAAGGTTGAAAACATTTTTAAAATTCCATAATTAAGAATCAAATTAAAATAAAAATCAAGGGAAATAATTTAATTTATAGAATTCTAAAATTTCATCTATAAATAATATTTAATAAATTTGATCACAAAATATTTAAATTTTATTTAACAAACTTTTCAAATATTTTCCATATTCAGTTATATAAACACAAAATCATTTAATCAATTCGTCTATATTGTATTTTTAATTATATTAGAAAAATATTACAAATTTATAATCAAGTACATTAAGAATTTTTACAATATAAAAAATAACTCAGTTAGAATTTTAAAATAAATTCATAAAATACATGATATTTAATAAATAAGTTCAATTTGAGCATTAAAATGGATTTTAAATTACCATAATTTGTGGATAAAATATATATATTATGTCATTTCCAATCCTTACACACATAATCATTTTTTCCTTATGAAAAGAAATATTCACATTCATCAAGAAACAATTGAAGGATGATATGGTAAAAACATTCAAGTAGAAGGGTAATTCTCAAAAAAATCATCACAGATAAATCCATCATGAATTAAAATATTATCATTATTTAAAGGAAAAAACAAATGATTAATTATAAAATATAGAGAAAATGAATATTAAATATTGATATTAATAATAGTCATTATAAAAATAACACATTTCACATGTTTATCTTTAGGATCCTCTTTTTTCCATGAATGAGTGCATAACCAAAATTTGTTTTTTCTATAAATTAATAAAGAACATGAAAACAACGTCATATATAATTCCACTCGTGTAATTGATGAATGAATTTATTATTAAATTATTAAAAATAAATTGGAAATTCTAATAAATATTAAAATCTATTACACCCCAAATTTCCCTTGATCGTTTATCAATAATTATGATTAATAAACCCCCGATTTTCTATTTTTTCATACTCTATAAAGTGAAAAATAATGATAAGAGGCATGGAAATTAAATGTTCCAATGTCATCCATGAATTCAAATAAATTTTAACTAAATCCAAATTATATTTTAATAATCTATATTTGGTCTAAGGAATCACATTGTATTTTCATATGAATTTGGGGAGCCCGACAATTTCGTTATTGGTATTTTTAAAACAAGAGGGTTATGGACATGGATTAATTTTCAATAAATTTTAATTCATCAACATGTCTCTTTTCTCTCACACACTCACACACATAAACTGTGAATAAAATATTAATCCTCCAAAAAACAAAAAAAATCGAATTGTTAGTATATGATTCATCTTAAAAAAACACCTCAAATTCAATTAAGAAGATAAACATACTCATACATATTCATATAAATTAAATATTTAGAAAATGATTTTGAATGAATATTTAAAGAATTTTTTTATAAAAATTAATTGAATTATCTACATGAGAGAATATAAATTATATCTCGCAATCTCGGGAATTTTCTTTTAAAATAAATTCACATAAATTTTTTTTATACAATATAACATCTAAATAGTTTAGTGAAATTTTATCATTGTAGATAATATTATATATTTCATACCACATGTTGGATCATTTAGAGATCACTAAGATAGGGGTTTGGGAGTTGAACAAATAACCATTAATAATTTTTATATTTACTTCCCTGAAAACCATTCTTCTTGTTATGATGAGTGATATTTTCTATCATCACACATTAAACACAAAACAACACAAGTAGAATGAAAATATACAAGGTTGATTTATCAAAATAAATTCATTATAATTTTTATTATTTTTAATTGAATAAGATAACATGACCCTTTAAAATTGAATTTTAGGTACATGAGAGTAGGTTTTATCCACGAATTTTTATTACATGTAACATGAAGTAGCTTCAATTTATCCAACAATAATGTTTGACCCAAACATTACAATGATATTAAAATATTCATAATAGCTAAAGAGTCTTTCACCTAATAGATTATTGTTGATTTATTTCTGTGTTGAGTTCTTCTTTTTCATCATCTTCTATATGATAACAATTCGGTACTTTACATTTTATGCACAAAATACTTACATTGTCACTTTTTATCTTCCATTATTTATATCATCCCAATTTATCACCTATAGAAAATATATATGAATATCCTCCATGTAAAACATATCCATTATCACATCATTTTTATATCTTCGATGTATCTATATCTTAGATACATTCATCAATAGTTATTAACATTTAAATTTCAATTCCAATCTATTGACATACGTAAACTATATCTCAACATATGAGTTTAAGAGACTTCATATATTTTGTCAGAGAGGATTTAGAGTCTATAACAGAGCCACTTATTTATATCCACTTAAAATAAGTATATTTTTCAGAACATGGGTTTCACCATGACATGTTGTGAAATATTTTTGTCTAAACAAAAACTTGAAAATACCCTTTAAAATTTCCAAACATCTAGGAATGTCCCCTTCATGTTTTTTCTCATTATGATACTTTTTCAGACTCAATTACTTTTACTATAGTGTGAAGAACTCATTGCTGAACCTCTAAAAATTATTATAAAATCTTATAAATATAGTCCCCATGATAAACTGTGTTATGTTTCCCATATTATTTTTTAGAAAAATATATTTATTTTATACCATGGTGTACTAAATTTCATGTTAATCCCCATTTTGAAATTCATATCGCTACTCATGTACATGTGATCTCATTAACCTCAAACAGAAAACCTTACACATTTATTAAAAGAGTAGAAGTTATCCATCTAAAACGCCTTTCAATAATATTATGTCAAATGTAGGATTATTTTTTTCATGTCCCAAATAATCTCAAATAACATTTAGATATACCAATAAACAATGGTGTTGCACCTATGATTTAAAACTCCATGCTTTAGCCTTCAAGAATTAGCTATGTCCTTTAAATCAATTTTGAACCATAGAATGAAATTTACCTAAAATAAATAATCAAGAATAAACTAATATTTAACATTATTAATTTGATGATAAAAATTAAAACACAATAATATTATATTCTTCAAAAACTATCATTAAATAGTAATTTATAATGAAACTCTTATATCATAAAATCTATTTATCTTGATCTCAATAATACCCCCTTTAAATTTTATTATTAACAGTGGAACATAAATTACTATAATTATATAAATTTTTAAAAATAGATTTTCATTCACTAATTATTTTCCTAATTTATTTAACTTGATGTATGAAAAACGGACATGGAATAAATAATACCATTATTCCCATAAAATAGTTACCTATAATAAAAAAAATTAGACCTAATGTCCATGATTATTCAATGTTGAAGCGATGCCCATTGAAAAAAAAAATTAGAATTGAAAATCCATCATCACTAACTCCATCAACAATCTAGTCCTCAAAATAAATATTTTTCATAGGAACATATTTATGAATAAATTTATGCAATCAATTTCATAAAATGTTTAAAAATGTTCACCAATTAATCATGCTGAATTCAGAAATAACCCATTTTATTAACTATATTTAAATATATGATACCCATCAAGAGAAGTGCATATCAATGGATTTATCCACTAAATTATATTATACAAATTTTAAAAATCATAATAAGATAAATAAAATGTAATATTTATTTTTTCTTCTTTTTTCTCACCCATTTACAACATTATTCTAATACAATAAGAGATATGGGGATTAATTCCCCAAACCATATCCTTGAGAGAAATGAGGTTGAAGTCCTATCATGAAACTAAAAATGTAAAATTTATTCTTTGGTATGTCTTGGTGAACACATATACAAATTTATTACATGTAACAATAAATTCGAACCTCATAACATTTCCCTCTAGAATATCCTTAATGAAATGATAAATCATATCAACTATATTATATCATTAATTATACACTACATTCATTTAATGATTAAATATACATTGATTATCATACCTAATAAGTTGTGGTAATTTGAATATAACATTAAGATCCTTTTACTGTATACTCATATAAATGAATTGATTTGAAACATGAGTGGTAGCCATATACTCAGTTTTTATATTGACTAGAGCAACAAAAATATAATTCATAGTGCACTAAAAGAAAACCTATATCTATGGATGAATAATTAACCAGACGTGGACCTTATGTTATCTACACAACCTAGCTAATATTTATCTATGTATCCTAATAGATCAATCATACCTTATTGTCATATTTTACACCAAAAAATATTATACCTTTCACAAACATTAAAATTTTATTTACAACACTATGATTCGAATATTTTTTGGAACTTTTTTAAACAAAATATAGGTTATCTACTAACACAACATATGATCTAGATGTTGTTTAATGATGTAGACTTCCAGTTAACTCCCATAATTCTCATGTAATAATCTATGTTCCCAATTCATCATTTTTACTATTTGTTCACATATAATTTTTTTAATTATTATTTTATTCTTTCATGAAAATCATTTTTAAAGTTTTTTAAATCGTGAAAATTTTCTTGAACATTTTCAGAAAAAAATGATTATATTATATAAAAATAATTAACATATATACCTCTTTTTTCTCCTTAATATATAGATTTAAATCCACCTTCCCTTTTATGAAATTTTAATTCAACAAAATAATTATAAAATTTATAATATGAAAATATTGGGGATTATTTCATCCTATATAAAGATTTATTTGAGCTGAAGACATATTTCCTATCATCTCCATTAAATAAAACAGATTACTATTCAAAATGTACTTCGTCTTCCATTACCCAATTAAGAAATTATGACTTCAAATCCATTTGTAATATCTTATATTTCATTTGAGTGATAATAAAATGAAATATTCTAATCATTACCATCCTTCACTCCCATTAAAATATTTCACCAAATTCAATTCCTGTATCTTATTAATAACCTCTACAAACAATTATTACTTTGTTTATTATAACTTCACCTCTTTCATTCATCTTATTTCAGAACACCCACATTGTCCTGATACATTTCTTCAAATAGGGCATTAGTACTAAATCCCATCAGTAATTTTTCTAAATATAGTCTAATTCTTCATTCATAACATCAACACACTCATTATTATTCAATTACTCTTCAACAACTTTTTAATTTAGTTAAGAATGTTATGTTGTATGAGTTTTTTTCTTCAATGATCTTCCTGTTTATACCTATCTTCTTTGATCATCAATTTTTTTTGGATCTTTATATTTATTTTCTACATTTATGAGATTAATAAAAATTTTAAACTACTTGACATGGGTGAATATTATTATTCAACTTGTGAATAAATTATATATTATTCATTTTGAGAACCATTACCTGGTTTGTTGAAAAAAATACCATCACAATCTGAGCTAGAACATGAATATTCATGGGAAAATTATTTCGTTGAATGTTCCAATATATTATTTTTATTAGAGTCAAAAATATTTATTATCACTTTATTAAGCTATTAAAAACACTTAAAATTTTAGTATAACCTATGAAAATTACATCAACACATTTCTTTCCAAATTTAATATGATGATAATCATGTTTTACCTTGATGAAAAACGGGTTAAAAAACACTTGAAAATACATAAAACATTGTTTTTTGTATATAAAACTCAATATATGCTATATCTATGTTTGGTAAATTGAATAATGGTTTTGATTTTGAACCTATATTTCAATATATTGCATCCCAAATTACCTAGATATATCATGCATGATTATCATCTTGTGATCCCTATCTACCAAAAATGCATTCTTCTAACCCATGATAAAATTCTATTGTGGTGTTTCTGGGGCAATGATATTATGTTGAATACAATGATTCTCTAAAAAATCTTCAAACATCTCATTTTAATATGTAGTTCCATTGTATTTATGAATAATCATTGATGAAAACATGCATTCAATTTCGATACATCATCAGAGAAATTTACACATTTTTAAGGCCTCTAACTTTTACATCATAAATTTGAAACAAGTAATAAAATTGAAGTTATCATTGAATGAAATAATGCACCCATCTCTAATAGATTATTTATTTCTCATCATCCCATAATCATAATAATGAACAAACATTGTTGATTGGCTGGAATAAATTTCCACCTATTTGTGTGAAGAGATCATAATCTCCCCTTTTGGCATGTTTGGAACACATGACATGTTTATCTCTTACAAAAATGAAAATCATGAACATTGCTTACCTGGGTGATATTATACATTATTCATTAGATATTATGACTTTTTATTAAATAACATAAAATCATTTCATCATTCTAACTATGATAGAATGAGTTTCCAGTATCACCCAAATGAAATAAGTTACCAATAATTAAATATTCTCTACTTACCATTATGACATCTTATAATGCCACTACCATGAACCCTTATTTTAAAAAATTATATTAATTTTCCTCATCATGATTTTATGATGCAATTTGAAGATTATGATTCAATCTATCAAAAAACAATGTGTTTTTAGATTACAGAGTTTCTTTCTCAATCATTGTTGGATAAAATCATTTAAACATATGAAAAAATAATATACTAATGTTTTTGAGACTCCATTAATATTTTTAACATATTAAATATGTATTAAATTTATTTTCATGTGGGGGTAAATTTTACTAACCATTATCCTTCCATTATAAACTTTCAATTCATTAAGTTCCACATCAACATCTATCTATTTCTCCTTTTATTTTCTATTCATATTTTAAGTCTGTCGAGTTTTGAAAGTCACATTTTAATTAATATTTGGAAATATTATGAAATATATTTTAATGAAACTAGGCCTGCCCCAACTTCCATAGATTTCTTCATGATCTTTAACCCTGTTGTATTATATATTTCAATAATTTTCAATATGTTTCTTTAAAATTATTCCACTGAGAGAGCTAGACAGAAACTAACCATACTATAAATACTTATAGTCATATTATGTTTTTTTAGTTAATCCAAGGGATATTTATTATATGAAAAAACATTGAATGTACCAGAAAAAAATATTGATGAAATATTTTCCTTTGTATACAATTTGTTTTCAAGAATTATTGACTTATATTTTTTCTATACTTGAGGGACTAATTTTGGATTTTTTTTTAAATACAAAATAATTTTAAATTCTTAACATATTAATATTTGTATTATTCTTCTTCTCAAAATTTCATAATCACTAGTATTAGTTGTTATTGACTTCACGTTGATGTTCTAAAACTTTCTAGACTCATTAGTGTCAATAATTTTTTTTAAAAACGTGTTCTTGTTATAGGAATTTTTTATGATTCATTTAAACAACTTCTTCAAGAATTATTATCACTCTTCGAAGGATATAATTTTTGGTCAACACAACATTCATTCATTTAAAAAAATTCTATAATGTCTAATATATAATTCTAAAATCACAATCTATAATTTTTTAAATCAAATTTTTTTGAACAATTAAATTAATATATGGTCAAACCCTATCCCACTATAATTCATAAATTCTTACATCTTCTTCTTTTGAGTATTATCATTATAAATTATCTTCTTCATATCATTAATAACATTTTAAAAATTTTATCTGGCTTTAAGAGTAACAAATTATTTTTGTTTGGGAGATTGATTGTACTTTTTTAACATTATAATATATTTCTCCTATTTTATAGATATTTTAGATACATTCTTTTAGGTTTTTATTTAACATGATCTCCATAAAAAAATCATGTTTTTGATGTTTTAAATTTATTTCATCATATTTTTAATATTTATCATTCACTTTATCATGGAGTTATTTTTACCAACTTCATCACAAGCGGTGTTTAATTATTCATATTCATTAATGATTTCAATGTATTCATGGTTGAATAATAAATTATTCTTCTTTAACAATGATAAATTTTTTCACTTACATTTAGAATAAAACATTTACATTCTATTAATTTTGGATTTAATCATAACTATTATTTTGTAACATTCTTCTCGATCTTCACGAGATTCTCCATCTTTCAATCAGGGATAAATCGCAAGAAAACATATAATTTTTCTGAAAAAGAATATTTTTAGTGGAATATTTCCCTTGAAAATTATATTTATATTATTATAGTTATAAAAAAATAGAATTAATTTTATCATCCTTCAAATATATATCTGAATATGAATTTGAACATCCATATTCTTAATAAAAATTAATATTCTTGTTTTCCAAATACTTTTGAGGAAAATGCGAGAAACCAACAATCAATTTTGAGGAACAGTGGTAAACCATACATGACATCAAGAAAAATTTACTTCAAACACCATTGATCAGAATATAGTTTCCAAACAAACAACTCAATCATCATAAAAAATCACCACCCCATCATTCAAACTCAAAATATTCAGAACAGGTGATGGAATTACATAGGAGAAGTCCAATGAACTACCAGAATGCATAAATCAAGAACCTCATAAAATAATGACCAACCTCAGAATAGTTCTCCTCAAACACAACCACTGTGTCCATCGACACCCGTACAAATCCTTCATCCTGGAAGCGAACTCTAGTCGATGGTCACCACAACCATCCAGTGAGGTGATATGGAATCCCAAAAATCACCCAGGAAGAAAACATCCACATAAGTCCAATGATGAATCCTGATCGAGGAAGACCATGATTTTTTGATGATGCATCCTACTCTATAGTGAACAACATCCCAACCTCTAATTCCAATAACTCCACAAAGAAATAAAAAATATTAAACAAAAAAAGAAAAACACCATCAACAGAGAAACATCCATGCATCTAGATCAGAAAAGATCCAGTAGGAAAACATCATCAAACCACCCATATCATGAAGCAACACAGTCGAACAAAAACAACGCCGGTTACCCTGTGACATCACACATCAACCACAAACACATCCATATCCAAATCATGCATACATAGAATTGGAAATATAAACCATCATGGAAAATATCCGAACACCATGTCATGCCAGAAGAATCTCGGTCACGATTCAGATACCACACCTTATTTCCACCATTACAGTTGCTATAAAGACCACCAAGAAAACCCCCTTTAACTCTTAGCCGACTCCTATGAGAGAAACCCTATGAAAAAATATGATGCTCGACCGATAGATCTCATCATGCCACCATGAAACCCTATCCAGCAAAGTACTTGAAGGGAAAAGAGTGGGACAACAATTTGAGAGGGAAGTCACAACTATCGAGCCCATGAATATAGATGATGCCACTGGAAGATCCCCCCCCCCCCCGAGAACACAATGATGAATAACTGATAAGATGATATAGAAGGACTGAGGTGGTGGAAGGAAAGGCAGCAACTTGAAAATCTCTAGTGAGGCAGGCCCCTTACAGGTTAATAAACAGTTGAACATCCCTATTCAACTTCATAAATATTATTCTCATACTTTTCATGAATTGAGGTTTTAAAATATATCTACTTTTTATCCACAAACATTATCATTCTTAAATTATCTTTTCCCATATCATAGAAAATAGAAATAATATTTATGTAATTAAGAGTTAATGTTTCTTGATCATTATCTATCCAAGTGAACACTATTAAATCAGACAAGCCAAGTAAGAAGTCAAATATCATTTGAACCACTATACAATTATAAAAAATATCTCTGAAAATATTATTCTGATTACAATATCACAAAATTTTGGAAAAATCAATCCACTATTTCATCCTCAAGAATCCTCTGGTCATTGTATTTAAACACACAAATTTAAAACCTTATATGATATAATTTTGATTTTAAATTTTAGATATTCTAAATCATTAAACATATGAAAATTACTATTTTGATTCCTTTTCCATTCATAAATTAATTATTTTAAATGAAAGAAAAAACTTCATTCCTAACTCTCCATTTTTCAACATATTCATATAATTTTCTATTGTGAACTAATTACCATCATCAGAAGGGATAAAATAATCTGTGAAACTTCTGATACATTACAACTACTAGGTAAAATAAATTAAAATCCACATCCTTATACAAATGATATCATTTCTTGTAGAATATTTGAATCCCCTTGACATTCACTAAGACTAAATTACCTATTATAGAGAATAAAAATTACCAAATACTTATTCCAACAAGGAGAGTATTAAACATCCTATTTCTAAACAACCAATAACAAATTAATAGATCTGGACTCTGATAACCCTTGACAAAAAACCAATAGAATCATTGAAAGATTACTAAGAGTGGGGCTGAATCGGTGATCTTAAATTCATTTTATTTATCATTTCAAAAAACCATTATCACATATTAATATGAGTTTTATCTACTATCAAAAAAATTTGAACAAATATCAACATGAGCAGAATAATGATTTACAATTATACCCTCTGAAAATATAAGGCTAATCCATATTGTGATTTTAAGTAGAACATTGTCATATGACCCACAGTAATTGACTTATTGGTATAGAAGGGCATGATTTATCCTTGAACATTTATTAAATGTATTCGAACAATTATTTTGTCTATCTATTATAAACATGCATTCCAAAATTTAAAATTATATAACATTTTTATATAAACCGATGATTCTTCAATAAAATATATTGAGGTTGTGTGTTTTTTTTGAGTAGACGTATGGTCTTTCTTCTTTTCTTGTACCATAATAAATTACTACATCACATTTAATACACAACATAAGCATTTAATTATTTCTTATATTATCTTATTATTTGTTCCACCTTTTCTCACCTATGTATAGTCTCTAAAAATATCCTCTATTCAATACAGACCCATCATCATGTTAGTTTTATTCATTTATATTTATCTACTTATTCTACATTTTTATTGACACTAGATCACATTTTATTTTTATTAGAAATTTCATATTCAAACCATAAACATACCTAAACCAACAGTAAAATCATCCAATTTATTTTTGATCCATTAGAATATATTATACCACTTAGTCATCATTAATAATGATATGAGATTTGGTGATCGATTATGAGTGGATATAATTTTATCCCAACAATTCAGAACCACATTGAAAAAAAAACATTAAAATTTAATGAATTATGGACTTTACCAAGTTATCCTTTTCACATTAGGATCCTATTTAAACCCTATTATATTTATAAAAATTTGAAGGTCCTCATGTCAATCCACTAGAAACATCAATTTGAAATTTGCAAAATGGACACCAAGATTAAACATAAAATATTTTCCACTATAATTTTCATAACATGATTTTTCATTAAAAACATGATCTACTACATGATTTATAGCTCCCCGTATCAGGATTTAGATTATAATTATTCCACCGGTTACCACAATAACTACCATGAAACACACTAGCTAATTGATTTTAGTAGGATTATATATTAAACCAAAGTTCCTTTCAAAATGCCAATGTCCAGTGTAACTCAAATTTTTTTCACTTTCTAGATTTCCTCTATGTTTATTTTTCTATACTACTGTGGAATTTTGTTTCCACTTGAATCATACATATCCTCTCTTCTATTGTAGTTATTCCCTTAGAACCATCTTCTTTGTACATTATATTTATAGTATATTTATAAACATTTATATCTATGAAAATATAATCACATATTGATTATTCATCTATGTAAATGTAGTTTGATAATTTCCTAGAAATTCCATCAAATATAAATGTCCTAGTTAGTTCCTTCTTATAATGATAACATTGAAACTATTTGATAATATTTTTAAACATAGCCTTATTGTTGAGTGGAATCATCTGATGGTTCAAAGATGATATAGAATGTCATATAGAAAAAAATCAAATGCAGATGAGACTTTATCTCATAATGTTAAAACACAGTAATATTTAGGATTTTATATTATGAGGGAAGACCATCCATAAAGAATCCCACATGTTACATTTCATTGTACATTCCTATCTAAGAAAATCGGTATTGATGTTTATGATTGAGATTATTTTTAATGTTTATCATGAATCATGTACTATGATGTATTGATGAAAACTGTGATTACATACGCTCATTATAAGTTATGGGACTTTGGGTATGTCATGAGTCATATAAAACATATTAATTAGTCAAAAATGGGTTTCACATCCATGTTTGTTGATATTTGTAACACTTCCATTTGATAATTATAAAACTACTGATTCTAATCCTCATTATAATAGTGTATTGATATATTTCATTCAGTATGTTTATGAAATATCATTAAACCATTTATATTTAGGACACAAGTACAAATATGAATCTAAGTGTTATCGAGATGAAGTGATAACATTACATAGTATCTGTTTTCATGTGGTTTTCAACATTGCAGCATTTGCATTTTCCAATCAGGCTCCTTCAAATGTTTCTGGAAATTGATATTAGAAATTAAGAGAACACATCTAATTCTATTGAGGAAGAATCCTAGAGGATTACCAAATTAATATTTATGTTGATCTTAAATAATCTCAATATGAATTTAATTATTTGTATAAATATTGTTTAATATTTTTGGAATAAGATATTTGCAGAATTTTATTGTCACAAATATTTGGTAAACATATTTATATGTTATTTGAATATAAAAAGAAACATTTATTTTGAATATCGTAAATATTTTGAATATTTAATTATTTATTTAATGGATAATTTTTTTTTCACAGTTTGATAAATACTGAGGTGGAAACGCAAACCGAATCATCAGATCTATTTGGAATGATATATTAAATATAATATAAATAATATTAATTTTTTTTAATTAATTAATATTAATTTAATTCGTGAATTTAGAAAATATAAAACAAATTAATAAAATTATATTATTATTATTTATATATGGGGTTAACTAAGGATTATGAGAATAAAAAATAGACATTTTGTAATTTTTTAATATCTATCCTAGTTCTATTAATAACTGGATATGTCATTTCCTTGGATTGGATATCGTTGAATGCAACACAATCCCTCTATATATTCTCTCATCCCATGGGATAAAAATCTCTAGAAATGTATCATGAATCTATAAATTTCACATTCCTCCTCATCTCAAGAGCCTGAGAAAAATAATCAATCCTTAAAAAAGAAGGATTGTGTAGAAATCCATTGGAGTGGTACAAGAAGATTAGTATAACCAAGCTAACACATGAATTACCATAATATATGATTTTAGATTATAAGATCTTATTTAGATCATTTATATAGGGATTTTACATTGGATCATATCGATGAAACAAAGATACTATCAAATAATGGTTCAAATGATGAAAAAATAATTTGTATAAAGAATTCCCAAGACCTGGGTATTTCGGTTGATTAAATTAATTATAAATTTAATATTTAATGATCCTCTCACTTGGTACAAATGTTTTTAATCAATTATAATCGAATTTATTTCATCAATTATAAAATTTACCATCATGTACATTATAGATCATTCATTGAAACTTATAATTGATGAGTTAACCACAAACCAATAAGAACATGAACTGAACCCCAAACCATCATGTAGTATCTGATTAGTCAAATTTAATTTTAATGTTTTTTAATAACCATTCATAATTATATTCATTTTCAGTTAGGGTTTTCTATTGGAAAAAATATTATTTCAATATGAACATTGTGATCTATTATTGTCCGTATTTTTTACATTTATATAACCATGAATATGTTGAAAACACATGAAGAACAAACAATAATCTATCTTGAGGTGCTATACATTTTTGAAGGATAACATGAGACTATAAGAATGGTATCCCAAAGGTACATTCTATGTATCCATATTCATCCCAAAAAGATAATGTTATGAAAATCAAGGATGTATGTCTATATAAACATGATGTGTCATGACACACTAACGTTTTACTACAACATGATGGAGAAGGGTTTACTGTAATATATATCTTGTAACTTGCATACATGTTACGTAGTCCATATGTTTTCAAGGTGGAAAATATGAGGACAATTACTTTTCATGTATTTATTTAATATCTCATGTGATTAAGAAAATGAAACTCAGAGGACACATGTAATTTATATCCCAAACACACCATGTAACATATAAATATAGGTCTCTGACAAATATAACCAATCCTATGGTGCGTTTCAGAAATAATTGGTGAAGCAACAGGCACGTTGTATAGTTGTCATATACACACTGTTTATCCGGCCTATTAAAATGGAAAATTTTAAATTAATCATTTATACCATAAAAATTAATCAATATGTCTTGGTGTTTCATTTAATGTGTGTAAAAACCATGTGATAGGTTTTATATGTATTAAATTTATAATTAATTTCAATGTTATAAATTGGAACTTTGGACATTGTGTGGACCTTACACGCTATTCACTTTTCTTGAATTAAAATCATTACATACCACACAAATTAAATGGGTCCATGTGACATTTAATAACATAACAAGTTGTGTAATTACATAACATAATATGTATGTTAGATTCAATATGATTACACATTAAATGAAAAGGATATTGTTGGGTTGTTCAGAAAATTACCCACCATTTTTCCACATAGTACAAACTTTAAAATGTATAATTTTGAATAAAATTAATTCATTAATATTTTATAAAAAAATTACATTGAATGGGTGTTTCAAATAATTTTTGTATGTAAATTATAATAGGTGGATAAATTTTTTAATAAATATAATTAATTATTTGGTGTTTGATTTATCTTAATTAAGAATGATTTAAATGAATTTGAGTTTATTAAATGAATATTTATTGCATGTGTGGATGATCACGAGCACAAACTACCTATGTATAGTTTGGATTTCTATTAATTTAATAAATTCAGGGTTTATTTGGTAATCAGTATTATTAAATTAAAATTATTTCAACTGAGTCATTACATCCTCTTATTATGTATGGGCTTGAGTATCTATAATCTTTTTAACAAAAATTCCATAACCATTAAATTGGTTCCCCTCACATGTGTTTGAGTGAATAATTTTTAAATATGTAGATCCTTAGAAATTAAATGTGGTTCAAAATGAATTTTAGGTTAAATCAACCCAGATGATACATGAGTCATTGGTGGAATGCTAAAAATTGTTCGAAGTCCGAGTCATAGATTTTTCCCGAGGGTCAACGGTTTGTTTATCATCCCCTCAATAAAAACTAATATATAATGATCATGAACATTCCATATATTCTTTCCATCATTTTAATAGTTAATTTTTTTATGTATTCACTATAATGATAACAAAAATATATTATTTAAACAAAAATAATTCTTAAGTGTAATTAAAAAGGGATTATGCATAAATATTTTATCGACACATGGTTACTCACATAAGTAAACTACACATAATATAGATTGGAAATATAAATGGAAATGATTCAATTTTCTCAAATTATAAAATAATACATCAATTAAATATTAATTAAAAATCCCTTTTATTTCTTATGTTTTGAATGATACCATAGTTAAAGGAACTTTTCTGACCAAATTTAAGGTGCTTTTAAATTATCAGAGGGTAATAAAAAATGTATTGGGTTATGTAACAAATTTATTATCAATGGTTGACTATAAATAAATGTCTTGGAATAACATATAGTAAATTGTTGATAATATAATAAAAAAATTAGATATTGGGATTGGGGAGTCCACTCAATAGATCAAGGAGTTACAAACTCAGAATTGGTATGTTCATATACCTAAATAAATTCAAATAAAATACTATGAAAATGATTGGGTTATGTGAAAGAAGATATGGATCACTCATACAATAATTTCCATGTTATTTGAAAATACATGTCTAATGGTGATAGACATTATGAATTGACAAAATTTTCTGACACTAAATAAATAATTATTTCCACATATTTGGGAAATATTGTAGTGTACCTATAATATTATTTTAATATAGAAAATTAAAATGGATAGTTGATCAACCATGTTATACCTATATAGTCAGTCATTGTTCTTCCATGACAAATAAGATTGTGGGGAAAAAATAAATATGAGGCTTTCTATTTTCCAAGTGAAAATATTATCCATTAAAATAAGAACTATAACATGAAAAACAAGTTATATTAATTTTTTGGTGAGTTCATTCTCAAATACAATATATATATTTCTAAAATATTTTATTACAAACAATATTAATTCACTAAATTTATATTAAAATATTGGAAAAAAGTAAATTCGCACAAGTTACATTAGGTGTGGTTGATCTATGAGTTTTTGATAGATCCAAGCATGTTTTAGTTTATATTGAATAATACCACATCAAATTTAAATCTAAAATGTTCTTGTATTTGATGAATTATTCTTACATTCCATCATTTAACAAAAAAATTATTTTCTTGTCTATTCTATACTAAGATTAATTTATTTTCAAATTTAGGACAAATCATATTTTTTAAAGATATCATATTTTATGGTATAACACAACTAAATAATGGTCTTTATGTGTTTGATTAGACAAGTCATGTAATGGAAATTGATAAAAAAAAATTAGTTCACATGAATCATATCACACCAATGTATTGAATCAAAACATAGTTCTTGTAAATGAAAAATGATTGACTGTATTATAAAAATATTATTATTTATATTCAGTTGTACTAAAACAACATGAAATTTTAAACACTTATTTATAATATAAATGACTAAGGAAATATTAATTTGTAAATTATAATGGACCAAATATATTCAAATGGTAGTTCATACTGATTTGTGTCAAAAATTGAAAATTGATTAATAAGGTGGATACAGATACTTCAAATCATTTTTCAAAGACATTATAAGATAGGTATAATTTTTTTTAATGATGTATATGTTGGATTCATTTTATTAATTAAATGAATATAAGAATTATGCATTAAATAAAATTGGTAGGAAAATAAATAAACTCCATATAGACCATATTAAAGAATATCTTTACCATGTTTTCATTTTTTATCTATAAGAGTTTGAGTTTCTATCTAAACTCACTCCTCCTAATACAACACAAATAAATTTTGTAAGTGAATGGAGGAAACATATATTGTTATAAAAGGTGAGCTCAATAATGAGTCTAAAAAGTCTTACACTATCCATTTAGCAGTAACCATTATATAAAGTGGAATAAACACTAAATTGACTTCCAAATAAATAGATGGTTAGTGTTTTATTCATTTTCTAGAGTGGAAGGATCCCCTCTTTGTCACATATAAATTCTCTGGGATGAAAATTATTGTTATGTCCTATTCAATTGAAAAACAATAAAGTCAAAGAACTAAATATACCATTATATTATATACTAATGAAACTAAAGGATATTTCTATACAAAACCTTTTAAAAAATGCTAATAATTTAAAGAGAATATATATCCATTAAGATGGATCAAATATGAAGAATATATAGTGTATCAAGATAGGTTTCAATGAAGTAGAAACTCAAGAGAAAAACGAGTTGGTATAGAAAAATATTCTACAAATCACTATTGAAGATGATGTTCTAGAGACACAACTAAAATATATAAGTAAATGTGATGTCAAACAACCTAATATACGTGGTTTTCTAATTTCCTGGTATGGGGATTCAATATTAGGAGAAAATAATGAACCCTCTAACATGCAAGGAAGTAGTATGAAGAACAAAATCTTCCACAAGGAAACAATCTATGAATTATGAAACAAATTCCATGCACAAAAACCCTTTTTTGATTTTGGTAGATCCTCATGTGGATGAAAAGATAATTATTTCCAAATAAGTATCCAATATGAAACCAGACATAAATGGAAAATCAGTAACTATAAGGAATGATTAGTTGCAAAAGTATTTAAAAAATTTCACAACATAAACTCTAAAAAACCTTCAATATAGTTGCTATACTAAAATCTAGAAGAATTATACATAACATTGTATCTTAGCATGACCATGATATTCAGTAGATGGATGTAAAAATTTATTTCTATAATGGTATCTACTATTAGGATGGGTACATGTCACAACAATAACGTTTTTTAATACATAAGGATGCTGACAAAGGATATAATTTGAATAGATCGATGTTTAGATTAAAGAAAACTAGTTTTAATGGAACATTCATATTTATAAATCCAAAAATGAATTTGGTTTCATAAATAATGAATGTGGGGAATTTTTAAAAAATTGGTTTAGTTAGAGTACCATCAATTTATTGATAATGTAAATTTATGACATACTACTCATCAAAAATGAAATACTAGTTTATAATTATTTTAACACATGGTTAAACACTTGATTCTCCGTAAAAGGATTATTCAATAAATATATATTCCTAGGATAATGATTCATCCTGATAAATCCTAGAGATTTTATTAACTATGAAAATGTATACACATTCTAAAGACACTAAATATAATAACTATATAATATTTGAATATAATAGTAATGAAAATGTCAGAAGACATTCATCAATATAAGAATTTTTTTTATTTAGACACATGAAGAAAAATACAGGATCTTTATGATTTTATTTGATTCACTGATTTTCATAATCATGTATTCCATTCTATTTACTAGGATTTAAGTTTAATATTCTATAACCATGGTATACAGATATCATGTTGACCAAGGTGATTACAAATTGATTTAATTCATGACTATCATTATGTATATAAGGCATACTAAGGATATTTTATTGGTATACTTAGTTTATAATGATCTATTCATAAATAGATATGTAAATTCTAGTTTCTAAATATATCATTATGACATAAAATCACAACCAGGATACAACTTCAATATTAATATTTGTGTTTTATGTTGGAATAGATCAATAGATGTTATTTTCATTGATTCTATATTGGTGTCAAAAATATTATGGACTCAAATGCATAAATATAAAAAAATTTATTATGTAAATTTTTCCAATATTATGAAACAATATTTAATTGTAAAGATCATTAAATAATGTACCATAATAAAACATCACTGGTCGATCTAACCTAACATCCAAGGGTACATTAGCAGATAAAGTATATAATCTAGTAATATCATCTCATGATATATTTTTCTCATTGGGGTGATGTTTAAGTAATTACAGTTTCCATGAATGAAAATGTGGCATACCCATTAAATAAAGCATTATTTTAATAGTATCATGAACATCACATGAGATCTTGAGAACTAAAAGTCATTAGTAGTTGGTTTTAGTCGAATTGGGATTCCATTTGATTCGGTTTCCTAGAAATTGATTTATTATAAATTTGATTTATTTTATATTATTAACATTGGATATCTATAAAAATATTATTATATATATATTATTGTTTATCATAACATTAATGTGAAAATTTTCTACAGTATATTTGAAATTGAAAACATTATGAGTATTTCTGTTCTATGATGAGAACCAAGAAATACTATAATGATATAATATCACTATGTATTATGTTCATAAAAAATAATATAACAGGGGTGGGGGAATGATGCAGAATGATTGGTTTAATTACTCATAAGAGGTTGAGACTTTTTTTCATGATGTTCAGACTCAACAATCATCATGATAAGATATTATGATGACATACATTCCTATATAAATTACACTGGTTATGTGTCATTGGATATTACTATCTATTAACATTCTTAATTATCCCTAGAATTGATATTATAGTACATTTACATCATGAATCTTTTACATTCATGTATTGATGAAAACCTCGTCAACATATGCTTACAATGAGGTAGGATACATTGAGTGTGTAACAAGTGATATTATATTAGTGAATATGTCAATAATGGATATTTAAAATCCATATTTAATGAATTTTATTTATCATCCCTTTGATTGAACTGAAACTCTAAAAACTAAATTTCATCAAAATGGTGTACTGATAGTTTTATTTCAATGTATAAATGAATTACATATAATGTATATTGGTTAATGACATGAGTATGGAACCTTCTCTGTATGTTATCACTACTAAAGGATTATATTATATAATCAGAATTGGATTGTTCTTGTGAATGTTTTTGTATTAGATTATTCTCCTTGTTGGCCATTACATGTTAATAAATATAGATAAAGGACATAAGGTGATCCTACCTAATGCCACTAGTGATGAGGTCTTGAGGGTAACACACATTATATTTTTGTTGATATCAATTAAATTCTATCCTAATTTAATAATTCAAATAAATATTAATCTCAATATCATGAAAAAAATAATTATTTAGAATTTATTCGTCACAAATACTCAGTTATCTAATTTATATGTTCTTTGAATATAAATAGATGTATTTATTATCCAGATGATGAATACTGTATATTTTTTTATTTATTGGTTGAATATTATTTATTATTCATATTTTTTAAATAAAAATTTAGAAACACCATTGATTCATCGAGTCCTGTGTGAATAATATATTAAATATCATTTATAAAAATAATAAATTATTTTTTAATAGAAATTATATTGATTTTATCAGTGAGTTTAATTCATGTCATGTAAATAATAATTATTATTATAATATTTAGACATGGTGTTTTCTATGGATTAAGAAAATAATAATGGTCCATTGTGTAATTATTTAATATCTATCCCAACACAATTATTACTTTTTTATATAATATCATATGGTTAGATGATGTTTTGAACAACACATCCCCTCTAGATATTCTATTAACCTAAGAAAAAATACCTCCATTACAATCTCAAGAATAAAGGGCTTCCACCTTCCTCCTCCCCTAAAACGAGTGAATAATAACCAATCCATCAACCATGAATGATTGTGTGGAAATAAAATGTTGTCATTCAATAGGATCAGATCCACCAAACTATAACTCGATGCACCCTCAATTGTTCTTTTTGATCGAAGGAGTATGTGTAAATATCTTCTTGAGGGGTTCTTTTTTGGTTTCAATTGACACCATCATTTTACAATTGAGGAATGTTTTTTTATGATTAATATATTCTTCAGGGAAATAAGTTCAATGTCATATGTAATTATCATAGTTAAGTTTATAATAAATTATATATAAAAATATCAACCCTCTTTGTTCTAATTATATTCATTAATTTCACTAATTTTATTTCATTAGGCAATATGTTCTTCATAATATACGTTTTTGATTATTCATTGAAACTAAAAAAAATTAGTTCTCCAAGACTCCATAGGAACTTTCACTATTTCGAAAACCATTATATTCAACCATGATTCCTCGATCATGTCCTTCAAATCATTCTAAATATTTTGTATGGATTTAACCTAAAATGAATCATCATCAAAAAATTGATATAAAAATAATATTTTGATAAAACAGTTATACAAATTAATCATAATCCCTTAAGACCATTATTCAAACCACAATTTCTAAAAAAACTCCCCAATCATCATCTCAACAAAAATTGGTATCAAAAATATACACAAATAATTACCCCCATCCCTCATACATAAATTTTAATATTATACACAATTTTAAATTATATGGTGCTTATTTGTAATAATATATTTTCTTTCATGTGAATTTTCATACTTAACCAGTTTGTGTGTTGTGATTACATAGATTTTTTTTAATTTTCAAAAAATAAATTCAATTATGTATTATAATATAAAAATTCCAATGTTTCTTGTAAAAAACAAGTATTATTTTATAACGTTATTATATATCGCTTCAAATAAAGTGCTAATGTATAATGTGAACTAAAACCAGCTAAATTTGTACTTTCAACAACCTGAATATTCGTAGTTATGAATATTAGCAAATATCATATTAAAGTTTTATAGTTATTCCCTAATATAATGACAACCTTGATGTTATAATAATCTATTATTAAACAAATTATCTAAGATAAGATGATATCAATCATGCTTGACACAAACAATGTTTGACTATCAGGTGTTAGAGGATTGTAATACATAGAGACTTCTTTTCCTAAAGTTGAAAATTGGAAATATCCAAGAGATGAGGTTAGGAGTATAGATCCACCAACAAGAATTCCACATGTTAGATTTCATTGGATATACCTATCTATGGAAGTGTGTATTTGTCCTTGTACATGTGATTTTAATTAATGTGTATCATAAATTGTGTACTTTTATGTATTGATGAATACAATAATGACATATGCTCATGGAGAGATATGATACAGTGAGTGATTACAAAGAGAAATAACATAATGAATAATATATGAAAACATTTTCCATTCTATATTATATACAATAACATATCAGTCCCTTGGATTGTTAGTAAAATGTTTGAATAAACCCATGGTCATTGAGAATCGTCAATGAGTTCATTTTTGGATGAAAAATAGAGATAAATCAAGATTAAATGATGATGACACATGTATAAAACCAAATGGAAGCAACATCATGGAAAATAGATTGTATTATAAAATAAGAGTCTATATGAGGTTGTTTCTATTGTTACATTAACTAATTCAAATATGGGTACCATGTCATGTTTCAAGATGATAATATTAAACATTATGCTAGAAAAAATGAATGACAATGCGAGAGAAGGCTAAATGTACACATAAAAATAGGATCCATAATATCATATATTTTCCCTCTAAAAATAGTAGTCACAATAAATATTATCCCCCCAATTACAGTTTAATATTGATTTTGGTTTTATAAATAGAATATATTCAATCCATAGCTAATTTATTTTCGAATATATTTTAGTTGAATGTTAAATAAATATTATTTATTCAGTTAAAAATAATATATTTATATATACATTATTTATTATTCTCAAGGAAATTAATAATTATATATTTAGTAACATGAATATTAAAATAAATATTTATTCAATACATTGTGAAAATAGTATTTATTTAATTATTAAATGAATAATATAATGATATTTATTAATTTAAATATATATTTATTTTTATATTATGATAATAGGAAAAAAGGATTAATTGGATGATTTAAGAGTGCGATTATAAATATCTAATTTATTTAATAAAATTTTAATAAATAGATATTCATTTATTTAAGAAATGATATTTATATATATTTGATTTAATTCGTGCCATAAAATATAATAATAATTATAATATTATTATTTAACATGTCGTTTTAAAATTAAAAAATTAGATTAATGGATATTCAAAATAATTAATTTACTAAACATATGTATATACCCAAAGTTATATCAAATTTAATGGTAATTGAGAATAGTGGTGCATAGATTTTTTCTCTCAACAACACTCTCAGTTGACTGAGATAATGTGTAAGGAATGATCTCAAGCATGAGAGGTTATTATCCTAATACCACTTTATATTTATATAATAAGGTAAATAATTCATCATGCCCAATGAAATTATTGTTTGGAAAGAAAATAAACAATGAAATATGGTTGCTTCCATCATGCTAGCACATAAAGATTAATTGATAATGTTATGTGACTTATGGAACACATGTTTATGCCAATAGATGAATTATGTTCATGATTTTTTAAATAATATTGTATTAAATGATGATCAACAATATTTATCTTCAGTGTAAGAATTATTAAATAAAGGTAATTCTTATTGATAATTTAATTATAAATTTTATTTAAAATTTTTTGTCATTATGGATTTTTGAGGGTTTTTATTCATCTAGTGATAATGATTTATCCACATAATCCAACGAAAAACTTTTTTAGGAATGGGGTCAATCACATCAATTTTTGTGGAACTATGAAGTTGTTTTAGAGAATTCACATATTAATTTATAATTATTTATTCATCAATTATGAATTTGTTTCTTAGGATTATTTTTTCAGTTTTTGTTCATTAATCATAAAGTAATGATAATACTATCATTTAATTATATATGAGTAATAATATGTCAAAAATATTGGTATAATTTCTCAAGATCCCATCTAGAGGTTTTAAGGATTCTGGTTAATATACAGGCATACATGATGCAAAACTAAAAAAGTGAATGTTTTGTTTATGTAGTAAAAAAATTCAAGACGAACCATGTAAATTAAAACACATCATGGGGGGTTCTGTGTTAGTGTTTCTTACACATCACGTATTGGCCACTAGTTGAAATGTGGTATGATAGGGTGTACATGATGTGTAGTGCGGATTCCCGTCGTGTAATCCCATATGGTTTGACCCCATGTAAATCACCAAATAATATTTTCAATGTGCATGAACTATATTTAATACATGTGGAATAATTAATTCCTGTTAATAATCATTGCATTTCATGATGTACACACAATGTTTTTGGCTATAAATTCCCTACAACATGTAATAAAATGTATTAAATTCACATTGAGTCCCTAGGTGTGTAATGTTTGTGGAAAGTAATGAGTCACATTCCATGAATATGGTTGTAAACATCATGTAATTTAGGACTAATTATGATAGGTGAAAATTAATATTTGTCATTCATGAAATTAAATTTATGGACAAATTAATTATTCAAAGTAAAAGTGAAAAACATAATCTCTAGCTTGCTATACGTGTCATTTTTTTTGTATTTTTTACATGGGTAAAAGGTTGAATAAATTGGTGGGTCTTCAGAGATATCAAAAGATTTATCAATTAATTTCAACATATTTCTTAGGATCCTTTTTTACGGGTGTTATATATTCGTTTTACTTCATGGGTATCGCTAGTGGTACACACTGTATATTTATATTCAAGACATGTCATGTGGTCATACTTGTCATTGTGTCTACACAACTTGACTAAGCGAACTATACTCCATCTATATTCTGACACACCAAGTAGAAGTAAATTCTTTATAATTACATAGTACATGACATTTAACCTGAACATTATTATTCACCTGTAGTGTCATGTGACGATACACATTGTGTAATGACCAAAACTATTATAAATAAAATTTCCTTTATGATTTTAATAATGTTTATTATAATGTAATATGGTTATTGAAAACAAATAAACATCATTAGGATTTAATAATGTAGTTAATTTAATATTTCTGTTGATAATATAACCATTGAATATTGATCACATAGTTAGTAAAAATATATGGTTTTAAAAAATCTAATTTACACATAAAAAAGAAGTAATGGCCTCAAATTATAGGATTGTACCCTATGATCCACATGTATCAAAGATTATGAGGGATATAAAATATCTAGTATTTTCCCTTTACGAATCCAAATATGAGATCTAACAACTTTATCATGAGAGAAATTTTTTATTTGTGATGTTCAAGCTCATCAAGATAACAGAAAAAACTGTGTACGCCGAACCACATCATGAATATATCACCATTATACGTATTTTTCATAGAGTGTATCTGTTATATTAAAGGAATATATATCAAGAACCCAGTGATATGATTATGTACATAATCTTTTATAGAAAAATGGACATATTTTCATCCTATTATTGTTCATTTATAAATTATTTTTATTTCAATATAATAAAAGTCAACTACTATTTTTTGGTATCGTTTAAATTCAATAATAGAACTCATATTAATGAATAAATGGATTTTTTGGATTATTAAAATTTTAATAAAATATTATGGTTATATAATTTCTATTAAATATAAATGATCGTATAATTTTTTTTATGAATTCAAATGTAATATAAGGGTTTGAAAACTTTAATTTTAAAAAATCTAGACATTCTTCATAAATAATGGTTTTATTTTAAACGTTAAAATTAAAATATATACAAAATCATTATAAAAAATAAATATTATTTGTGGAATCATATGCTAGAAAATATAAAAGTGTGATTTTTTCATTATTTTCTGAGATGTTAAAAATTTTGTGTAAAAATTAAATATCAAATAAATATACTCTGCGAATTATTACACCATAATGACCCAAATTTGATGTATGAAATAAAATAATGGTTTTAAAAGTTGAAATATAAATTTAATCATTAAATTACTGACATTTTTTATTTAATTTATCTTATAAATCCATTATGAATCCTCCAAAAACATTAATACATTTTATGGTTTTAAAATAATTTGTTTAAGAGTATGAATCACCTCCACATAATAAAGAGTGTTATATTAATATTTTTGAACCATCTCATTATAAATTAATGAAAACAGCTACCATTTTTGAAGAAAAAGTTAAAAATACTTGTAAGAATTGTGGTTTTTATATTTTATTTTATAGAGTCCAAAACATGTGTCTAAGAAATAATAAAGAAATACCCACTAATTTATTATATAATCCCATATACTATCCCATTTTTATTCCCTAAAAATAAATGGAAAATGTATATAATCTTACCTAGCCTCTATAGAGTCCTCTCAACACTCCCCTAAACACTCAACAGGCCCCTCCCTGGAATTTGGAGTCACACACTCATGTAAGGGATCTTCAGCTTCTATTATTTATTAATGATTATATATTTCCTTTTGACTTATATTTCCAATTCCTATTGTCGGTATATGAATTTACATGTCCATAATACTACCCATATTATTTCCAAATTTTTATATAACCATTTATCTCTCATCAAACCAATTTATGAATTTTTATGATACGTCGTTGTCCTGTTGATTTTTACCAGTGATTTTCCAGGAAAAAACAAGTGTTTAGAGAATACCATACCCATTTGTGTCCAATTATATACACTTTTATACATATATAACTCATTATATTTTGACTCAAATGTATCTATTTTATACACGCCATTATTGTGGAAGAAAATATGATGATGAATGAATCCATGTTGTATAATCCATGTGGCACATTTAAGTATGAGAATGAACATAAAGTGATGGCTTTACCAGGAATTATATATTGATCCAATTCAATGGGAAATTCATAGTCTCATGAGACATCATGAACGGATATGGGGTGAACCTGATTTCATAATGGTAACTTTTACACCCTGATGCCTTGGCAGGTTTTAATGACCTATATTTTTTATTTGGTGTTTTATGTTTGTTGTGACATTTCAAATTTATGATTATCATGCAATATCATTCCATATAATTCATTTTACATTTATTCCCCATTAATATTCATATTTTCAATCATGATTTACCTTATTACATGGATATTCTATTAATAGTATTCATATCTCACTCTTTTCTTATTCATGTCCCTAGCTTATACTATCTTATTTTAAAATCCATGCAATATTAGGACCAAATTAATGATGTTTTCAATAAAGCTGATGTATTTCAATGTTTGTGATGTTATGTAATTTACCTAATTTAATAATACACTATAATTATTTATCATCCATGTTGTAGAATGTGTAATATTATAAAAAAAGCATGTTTTAATGTGAAATAAATATCAATTTTGTTATATAATTTACAAAAGTTATACTCTAGAAATGTGTTATGTAAAATAAGAATGGTATATGTTGTTACACCTAGAGTACACATTGTATATTAATTTATTATTACTTAATATAATATAATTTTTTTATTTAAAATTAATGTGAGGTAAAATATAAATGATGTTTTATTTGATTAATTAATAAAAGTTAATCAATTAATTAGTAAGTTAATTAACTTTTAATTCAAGAAATTTATCTTAATAAATAATATTATAGATTGTATGGTTGATAATTTCAATGAGTAATTAATTTCCTACTTTCTTGTGTTTTCTTTTTTATGACCCTAAACCTTTGATTTACCTCACCTATGTGTAACAAATTTGTTGTGAATGAAGGATCACCCACATCAGAGTAGACAGTTCCAAAACATGATAAGATGACACCAACGTAAGAGATTTATAACTTAAATGTGTAATGACGTAGCGTGAACCCATTCTAGATCAAGGAATTATTTTACTATGGTAAATTCATTGTTTAATCATCCTCTCAATAAAATGACCAATAGTTAACACTCTTGATGATGTTGCAGGTTAATTTAATTTTTTTTCTAGCGCATGGTAATATATTTTTTTTACATTTTATTTTTATTTTATGTTTCATCATGATCATATAAATTGAATGATATAAGAATCATGATAATATAAAATGAAAAAAAATATTATTTGTAAATTATTTAATAAAACATAGTTACTTAATTATGTAAAATACTTATAGTATTAAAAAGAATATAAATATAAAATAAATAATAAATAATCATTATTATTAAAAAAATACTTAAGTATATATTATGTCACATTAATACATCAATTAATTATGTTAGAATGAAACTGTAAATTAACGTGATGGTCTACCCCCATCAAAAAACATTATTTTATCAGGTAGTTCAAATGAATGTTTTGAGTTGAATAAACCATATTGACATAAAGAGTAGTTTCTATTGGAAGAATTTATGTAATTAAAAGGATATTGTTTATAAAATATTAGATTATGATTACAGGAAGGGATATTCCACAAAATAGATCAAGGAACTACCTGTAAAAATAGCTTGAATGTATTCCAACCTATATATAAATGTTTTTTAAATCATGCTCTCATTTTGGATATGATAAGGGTATTATGAATCCTTTCCACTATAATATCCATGCTATAAGAAATTATTATAAAAATAGTGAGGGTTATTGGGATTCTATAAATTAGAGGAAGACTAATAAAATAAAATTTATAATGTCATACTTTTTAATAAAGATAATGTACTAAAATATTCTTTTATATATTATAAAAATGGAAAAAGAATACTAGGAACATTACAATCATCATGAAAATAAGTAATTTCCTCACCTGTAAATTTTTTAGTTGTTGTATAGTCTTTTATACAATTCAAATCTAATGAATATTTATAATATGTGTTAGAGTCCCCAATTCCTAACTACCCACCTCATCGAGTGAGAAAAGGAAAAAAAGGTTCATTCTGGAGTTATATATTTTATTATTCTAATGTCAACTGCATCATTATATCACCTATTCCAAGGGTAATAATGGTGACACAAAACTACAAGGATGCATAGACCATGATATCTCATCACACATCTCTTAACTATAAGAACACGTGTCTTATGATGAATGATGAGGTAACTTTATGAAATTATAATAATGACTAGAAGAGAGATGGATACCATTGGAAAATTATATAATATTCTATGGGTGTGATTTTCAAAGAATACCCTAGAAATATTCATCAATAATTTAAACATTTAATGGTGATATTATTGAGATAAAATTACCATATACACATCAATAACCTAAAGGTTGTACAAGGATGAAAATCTGGATTATTATATATATATAAAATATTCCATGATCTATTTATAGAAATGTTTCTCAAATAGTATATTATCCACCAACCACAAGAAGCCCATATTGATTAATGGTGTTATATAAATTCTTATATAAAATAAAATCATTATGTCCCAACTTGTTTTGTTTTTATATGAACTACAAGTCAAATCTTCCTTCACCAATAAATAAATATTATAGAATGAACTATTTGAATATTATTAAATTATCTTATATCTAGTGTACATATTAAGATCAATAAGAATTAATATATTAGTTTAGTCTGACTATGTTTCTATAAGAGGGATGCAATAATCTCTTGAGGTATTGGTAGAATACTTGATATGACTAATGTGATGGTTCTAGATGCACATTAGTCGGTATAATAGTAGTCCACATTATATGGTTAAGTGGTAGGTGATGTTATAGATACATATACTATGTAAAAGAAGTTAAAAAAAGTGGTGGTTTTACATTCACTAATATATTTTATAAATTATTCGATAAACATAATGAATCGTTTAGGAAGTAGTCAATAGAAAATATTTGCGATTGAAAATTTCAGATGAATTCTATTATTAATTACATTTATCATAATCATGTTCTATATTTTGGGCGATTATCCAATATATGATGATCTTTTGAGGGTTTTCAAGAGAAACATGATATGGATTGTTTAAACTAGTACCAATAATGTTTGATTGGATAACTATATGTTCAACCTATTTCAAGCCATAGTATTTGGAAAACCTTACACTATCTATCTTGCTAAAATTAATTAGAATTTAAAATTGTGTATATTATTTGAATGTAAATTATATAGGGTGGTTGGATATCAATAACAACTTCTATTGAGGAATTTTTATGAGTGATGTTTATATGAAATTACCATATGGGTTGGTGACACTACAGTTCAAATAGGATATATTGGTTATAGAAATACATTTACTAAATTAAGAGAATGATATGAAAATGGATTTTTTGTAAAATAATGTCATTATATATTATTCTTATATTATTAATGAAATAGATAACTTTTTTATATGGGGTTATTAGAGGCTCTATAATTTTCAAGATATACATATTGATAATTTATGGAAAATACCATCTTATAGATATTTGTTTCTATATATTATTTCTCCCTGAGTAAATTAATGCAGAAACCCATGGTGGAGGACATAAGTTAAATATACATAGAATGATGGTGTTTCATAGAACAAGATGTGGAACATCCATTTATATGAAAATTAAAAATAAAATAATAATCAATTTATGAATGAATAATTTCTATTTCACATACAATTATATTCTTCTTGAATAATTTGTGAAAACACAATAAAATATTATGTTGGGGAATATACTAAAGATTATAAAAGATTAATTTGGAATCTATGTTACAGTCCATGATATGTACTGAGGATTTATGGTGTATATGGATAATTAATAATAGTGAATATCAATTAGAACTAGAATTATTACATATAATTTGATCTATCTAAAATAACAGAGAATGTAAAAATTGGTGAGTTCCTTTTTTATAGAAATTGTAACACTACATTCTGAGGGGATATAATTTTTTTTTCTTTTATATCAGTTTCATCTAGTATTGTATTATGTCTAACACAATATGAAATATAAACATTTTTCTCCTTGTGGTTTCCAAATCTATAAAGGGAGGACTATTATATAGCTTTTAATGTTGTTAAAGAATGGTTTAATAATGGGTTTTGTTTCTCTTTATAGATTCCTTAATGAATTAAAAGTTTTTAAGGAGGGAAAAAGGTAGATACTTTGTGAGATCACCCTGTGTTGGATTTTCCCAAATGGGTGGAGTCATTGTAAGTAGAATAAAAAACAAAGCTTGATAGACCCAATAAATATCTACATACTCAATAGAATAATGTTTATCGTGTCAAAACTAACAAGTTAATAAGAAAATGGATAAAGTGTATGTGGAATTATATTATAGTTTATTTTTTATAACCAACTAACTTTATAATTTTGATTACAAGGATATTAATAGACCTAAATATGAACAATTATCATACCATCTGATGAGTGTTATTCCATGAAACATTATATTGATAGTTTTATTATAGTATTCATCCCATTGAAAGGTTATAGAGGTTCACTTTTATAATGAGAATAATGAAGTATTAGGATAATATCTTTAAACATATGTTATATAGTCATATGAATTCTATTTAAAAATAGATAGATACTGTTTTTATATCACATGTTATGAGATCGTAATACATTGATACTTTTTCTCATGAAGTTTGAACTTGGTAATCTCCAAGATAGGTGTTATGGTAACAGAACATCCCATAGCAGTTCCACATGCTAGGTGTAATTGGATATTCATATATGATGATATGTTTATTTATCCAAATACTTGATATTATTTTTAACGTTTATTGTGAATCACATATATTTATGTATTGAAAAAATTCGTGATGAAATTTGATCCTTGAAAGGTAGGTTGTATTGGTTTAATTATAAGTGATATAAATTTTTGAATAATTTACGATAGAATTTATCCATTCCATATTATAGAAAAATATGTCTCTAGAACATTGACTATGATGGAACTATCTATTTAAATACATGGCCATGGTAATTTATCGAAAAGTTCATTTCAGGTAGTCAAATAAAGGTAAATAAATTATATAGCTTGCTTAACAAGTTTTAAACGTTCTTGTTAGATATAAAAATAAAGTGATTATATAATGTATTAAGTGTTCATATGAATTGTTTGTCGTTACTGTATCAACATCATTCTATATGGGTTCCTTGATCTGTGGCAAGATTCAAATCATGTACCATAGACCAGCTAGCCTAATGAAACATAGAATAAGACCTAGAGGGACACATACTAAATGTATATGTAATTACATGAAAAATTCTATTTGTATTTTACATTTTGAATAAATATTATTTCCAAAGAATTCACTAATAATTATTCTTTATTGTTTTATCTCATAAATTAAATTTCCAGTTATTGGGGTGCGAAATGAATGTTACTTAAATCGTAAATAAATATTATTTTATAATCACAATATATAATAAAATTTTCACTTATTTATTATTCAAAAGGTAATAAATAATTCGTAATATAGTTATAAAAATATTATAATAATTTATTGTTCAACAGAGAGTGAGTCAAATATTTAATTATTTATTTATTGAATAAAATAATTATATTTATTTTTTAAATTAAATATTTATTATTAAAGGTTCAACAAATGATTAGGAAGATTGAAGGTCTAAGTTAATGTCATGAACCAAGTGGGTCTTCCATCTAACATGACCAGAGGCAAGGCCTATGATTTGTTCCCCATCCTATCAGGATGGAGACTAGCAACCAACAAAAAATATATCACAGTGGGAATTGTTTAACCAAATAAACAACAAGGATAAAATAACCAAAAGAGAGTATGAAATGTAAACCAATATGAACTGATTAAAATAAACCCATAAATCGGATCCACAAGCAACTATAAATGAACAAATCAAAATCTAAAAACAAAACCAAATACAAAATTAGGTAAAAACCTATTATCCATGTGGCCTCTTGGTCACCTCCAACTAAAATACTAACCTAGTCCAAATGAAAACCCAAACCTAAAAAATATCTTGGGTATACTGAAATTGATTGTTATATTTAGTGTGTGAGTAAAAGTATCTCAGTATGGATGCACCATAGATTACAAACATTTATTATCCAAAAATAGTCCAAAACCTCTAGTTTGAAATACATTTATAAAATAATATTTTATTATTTAAAAAGAAAGAATGTATTTGACTCTTTAAACCCACACCCAACATCATCATATTATCAAAATGGATATATATTTTTAAAAACTGGTTCACAAAATAAAATACCATATAAGAAACCATTCATGGTGATAAAAAAATTCTATGCTGATTGTGTGGAAAAAAATTAAGTAGGAATACATGAGAAGGGGAAAAAATGTAGCATAAATAATAGAATCATATAGATAGAAAATTTTAATCATCACATAAGCATCTCTAGATAAAAATCCATGACATTAATTGTTCAGACTCAACTATCATTATATGTGGCAGATACAAGGTCAATAACTAACATGGATCCTCTGAACTAACCTCACTAATGAAATATACCACTTATTTTCTAATCAAATATTAAGGCTACCCACCCATCAAATCATGGTTAGTAAAAACTATCACTTAAACCACAAGATGATGCTCATGAATTCCATGATAATAGTTCATGGAGAATGAGGGGTTCCCCACATGTGTTGCATGAACCAATAACCCATAAAATCCTCCCATCATACCTATACAAAACATATTCACCCTCTATGTGATATCGCTCTCCTCAGTGAAATTACCAAAGAGGTACTCATCAAACATTGATACACCCAAAGGTGAAATCCTATGATACGTTTCATGTCACATTGAAAACAATTTTCCAAAAGACCACAAAGTAAAAATTTGGTCTTTTACATTAGTAAATAAAATCCTTTTCAAAAAAATTTAAAACTTTTGCGCTGACATTAAACATGATCAAAATGTTCCCAATAGGCCTTTATAACATTTGGTAACTAAAATAATTAACAAAGTCCCAATGTGGCCATGATTTAGAAAACATCACTGGAAACCACTATTGAAATCATTTAGGAAACACTAAGATGTTTATAAAACACTAGGGGTTTTAGAAGAACCATTTGGAATACAAAAATTTCATTTGAAATACATTATGATTTGGGTGTCAATCCATTTTTTTCACCTTGTTTAATCATGGATAGGCCCACATAAAATTTCACAATAATGGTAAACAATATACTTATCTGAAAACCAATTTAAATGGTCAACTCATACATTACCACCAATAATATAAGCACTAGGCCAACCAGACCCCACAAACCAATATCAGCATTCAACAAACCATATACACAGAACCTAGCAAGGCCAAACACCATCTAAATATAACCATTTTAATTTTGAAGGACAAATTTTAATTTCACAAATGATATATAATACATTTATATAGGCATACCCATGTAAATACCTTTTAAAATACAAATCCATAATATTTCCTTGTGAAAACAAAAAATCAACTTATGTGAACACATGAAAATGAAAATAATCAAATTTAAAAAGAATTTAGGAATGCATGAGCATAAAATGGAATATTCTTGAAAGTAAAAGGATTATCACTCGACTCAATGTAATAAAGATGAGACAAAACACTAAGAGGAAGAATAATGAGGCCCCATGAGAAATCTAGACATCCTAACCAATAATAAAGATAACCAAAAAATAAACCCTATAATATAGCGTTAATCTAAGAGAGAAACTATGAAAGAAGAAAAAGATCGAAAAGAGAGGAAAAATGACAAGAGATTGAAAAACCCAAAATCCAAGGAATATCCACCGAAAAAACATATATAAGAATCCATTGAGGGATTATAACTAAAGGTAGATTAGATTTAGATCCCTCCCATGCTCCAAAAATCAAAAAAAGGATGAGGGATCCATTTGGGTTACAAATAATAGAGGTTACAAAGATAATCTAATTTTTCTTGAACATGTGGGACCCTTGTAACTGTTTTCCATATAGTTTATCAAAATATGTTCCAACCATGCACACCATTCTGGAGATGAAGGAATCTCGCATGAGGTATCTTCTTGGTTTAGAAAATCATAAAACAACAATGTGCAATAGTTCTATAAAAAACTATAGAATCCCATGATTACATTAAACATGGTTTCTCTTAATTGTGTAGAAGCCATGTGACTTATCCATGACACAAAAGGAAGTCCTCACTGTATCTCCTAGACCGTTCATGGTTTGGAACAAACCATGATCATGATTTTCAAGCCAAATGGTGAAAAAAATGAACTAGAAATTCTATAAACATTAACATTCCACATGGTTATCACCCAAACTATCCATAGAAACTGTGTAGAGGTCCAAAACTCAATAGAAAACCCGAAAAAATTACTTGGGAAAATCAACTCGAATATCAAAAAATTGTTCCAAAATAAAAAAAAATCATAAAATCAAATACATTCCAAAGTAGGGGTGTGTAAATTCTCCCCACCACAAAATCATTATTCTCCAAGGATTTCACCCATCTAAAAAAGAAAAAAATCTCACACTCAACCCTAAATTAAGTGAATGAAACAATGAACCTCAGTGTGACCATTATAATCCAAAATTCAAAATAGAAATGTTCTATAGAAAACCAAAAGGATCCAAATGGTGGGTCTCCCAAAAAAAGGGAAATCAACCCACTCAATAGAACAAATACTAGAAATCCCAACCCCAACCAATACCCACCAATAGATTCCACAACTAAATAAATTACAATCCAATGGGTGACCAATCTATGAATCATCATTTTCCTAATACATGAGTACCAATAAAAGGAACTCAACTTAAAACCAAAACCAATCCACCAAAGTCTAACAACACAGGTTTCAAAAAAAAAAAATTCAATAATAAATCATTAATGAAAACATGGAAATATTATTTTTACAATGAAAAAAAACATACAAAACCCAAGAAAAATACATTTGGTAAGCTTGAACTAGTCTATACAAAACATTGGGGATGATAGTTGAACCATGGTTATGGACACCCCAATCAATTCTTGACTGCATGAAAAGAATCACTCTAGGGCCTATTGATACAACCATGATGTCTTGAAGCTTCTTCTTCCTCAGAGTCATGATATTACATGACCCGTTATAGACTTCCCATACTATAAAATCGATATGTAGAGCATCTCCAGATAACCCCAAGGGAAACATCAATGTTAATCTTTCGTAGTCTTGTAGTAGGAAAGATTCGAATTCTGGAACTATCCATAGTAGAAACACACAAGAGAATGGAATGATGAATGGAATAACGGAACTGCAAATGTAGATTCTTCTCTAATAGTTTCCTCCGACATACACATCACACTATATGGGGATCCTTCACAAGATCCATCTACCAAAAAATACACCTAAAACAAGAAATGATAAAAATGATTAATCAAACAACTCCTCAAAATAAATTTCCCCAGATTGGAGAACGTCCCCTTTAATCATTGAATGAAGACACTTGATTTGAACAATATATTTCAACAAATACATCAATTTTATACCCAAAGAAGAAGTCACTAGAACATAAAATTGGCCAACATAGGCCTTCAATGTCTGCTGACTATACTGAGTATCCAATATATCGGCCACTTTCCCCACCATTACCATCATTGGTATGAAAAGTTGGACAAATGTGGTATTAAATAATTCCAAATAAATATAATTTTGAAATGAAAATGGGATGATCGCCTAGCACATATAAAATAGTGGACACCCAAATTAACTCAAGAAAGTATGCACTCTCACATCTCTGGAGTTCCCAAAAATTTGTAGACACATAAAAAATGTTAAATACAAAATAGAACCACTAAAAGACATCAAAAACTATGTAACATATGATAAAATAGATACCAACTTCCCTCTACCACTCCACTCATTGTTTTTACAGGGCCAACAGTTGGATGATACGCAATCGAAACCATAGATACCTTTCTAGTTGACATAATATGTAAATAACCAAATCTAAAAAACAAAATCATAATCCTACCAAAACATGAACAAATGAACACATTAGACCAAAACATTCAAATCAAAATCCAAACACCTCAAAATGAAACCAATATACCCTTTCAAAATCACAACTTTTATTTGACAATCCAAAACCATTTCATTCTAGGACCATTTTCAAATTTTAGAACTAACATCCTAATCTAGTTAATAAATACCCAAACCAACATTCAAAACAAAATAAAACCCTGAATCCATTTTCCTTTTAAAAAACCTTTTTCCAAAAAAACATGTTCTATTTAGAAATCCACAAACTCCAATGAAAGTGAACCAAAATACTACTCACAACAAACTATGGGATTAGGAAACTATTGTTCATTCATGGACAAAGAATATGGGTTAGTGGACCAAAAACTAATAAAGAACCAACCAATAAGATATCCTTGAACCATGCACCAAGGATACAATGGGAAATACTCCATGTATGTCCACCATACCTCATTGGTTCAACACTGTTTTCACTTCTCATCCACACACACATAAACCAAAACAAAAGAGGAAAATCTCAGACTACCCTATGTTACATGATGATTAGGACAAGTAAGAGTTAATGAATACTTTCAATACTTACCTTTTCAGTCGGGTCAATACTAATATCAAACTAACTGATGCCCCAAATAAAAAAGGTATGCACTGATACCATTTTTTCACAAACATGGCTAAATTAACAACAAACCTATCCCGAGACAAGTCTTGAGAGGCATTATCATTCATCTCGGGCCAACAACTACTTATGATAATCAATTATTTCACAATGGTAATGATTTACACCAAAAAATAAATAGGATCAAATATCCAAAACGGAGTATGTAGAATAAACCAATAATAACTGATCAAATTAAATACATAAATAGGATCTAACAGTTAGTATAACATAAAAATATAAACTACCAAAGGAACCAAAAACTAAACCGAGAACAACCCAATATCTATGTGACCACATTGTGACCACCAACTACAAGAGCATCCTACTCCATAAGAAAAACAAAACTAGAACCCTAAAGCATCCAAACAACACAATACCATCAAAACCTAGTGGAATATATAGGTGTTGAAAAAAAACATCTTATTAGGTATAATCCAAAAAGTCCATACATTTTCATTATTGAAATAGTCCAAGATAATTAGTTTTAAATAATTTTATAAAGATGAGTTTAATCATTTTAATAACAAAACACATATTTCTCTCTTGATAACCAGAAACACCGCCATCATATTTTAAAAATAAATTTCTATCATAAATCCCAGTTCAAAAAATGTAATCCAAAATAATAAATCATCCCATTTGATCAGAAAAGAGTATGCTAAAAGTATAAAAAATTGAAAATGATGGAATAAATGAGCAGTGAAATATAATAAACTGGTGCAGAAATAAACATAACATGCATATAGAAAATAACACGCATTTCCTAAACATCTCTAGAGGAAATCCTTGGATTCACTTAGTTCATAATCAACTCCCAGCATGTATTACATCTATGTAGTCAATTACAGACATTGATTCTCTAAAGTAGCCTCACTAGTGGATCATCCCACTTTGACTCAATGTCAATCCAATGGGTAAAAACACATTTAATAGTGGTCAGCATGAAACCATAAATCAGTCCTCTATATGATTCCCAGGAATACCCTCATAATATTATATGGATAATGAGGAGTTTCTCACATCTGGGGCATGAAAAATAACCAACATATTCCACTATGTATTCATAGATCCAACTCTATCACCCTCTATGGGATTCCCATCATCTCAGAGGTACCACTATTGAGTTTCTAATCAAACGAAAACCCCCCTAATGGTTCCAAAAAATCCTATATGTTGTGTCACATTGAAAACCATTTAACAAAATACCATAAAGTACCAATAATGCTATTGATGTTTCAAAATCATATAAAATTATATTCCATTTCCAAAATATAGGTTACGACATAAATCATGATCAAAATGTATAAAATAGGAATTTATATTGTTTCCAAACAAAAATAATTCACAAACGTTCCAAATGGTCCATAAATGACAAAAAAAATTCATGAACCAAATTTAAAATGATTTAGGAAACATAGATCCATTTAGTAAAAATTAGGGGATTTAGAAGAATCATTTCCAAGATAAACATAATAATCTTCGCCATTATCATTTGTGTTTTGATCCATTTGTGCACCATTTTTACACATAGATATGACCACATCTAATGTAACAACAATGGTAAACAATAAGAATATATGAAAAACAATTTATTGAGTTCCCTCATACATTACAACTAATCACAAATGCACTATAGCAAATAGAAACCACACTCCAAGCTCAACAGTCATGTAAACCAAATAGAAATATGTTACCTAAGATATACACCATCCAAATGTAACTAATTTCTTTTAGAAAGGCAAATTATAATTTTCGCATACATTTTTCATACGCATATATATATATATATATATATATATATATATATATATATATCTCCATAACCATTGAAATCACATTGAAAATAAAATTCCATAAAATTGTCTTCATATACAAAATAAACATGTTAATACACACCGAGAGAAATAACATAAAATTTAGAAATAATTTTTGAATTATAAAGAATAAAATAGAATTTCCGTAATAGGAAATGGGTGGAAATACCTATCTCAATGATTTGTTGATGTAATAAAAGTCTTGGAGGAGGAATAACGTTGTATAAAGAACAATCTAAAAACCCAAATATACAATAAACAAATGATAAACCTCAATAATAGTTTCTAGGCTTTATCCAATAGGGAAAACATGACAATAAGAACAAGAAAGACATGGTATGAAGAAAAAAGGGATGAAAAATTCCACAAACTAGGAGAAACTAACATAAAATCATGGAGAATCATCCATGGATAGAGGATAACAAAAAGAGAGAGGGGCTTAAAATCCCTCTAATTTCGTAAAAATATACCATGAGGGAGGAGAAATTAATTTGGGGTAATATGTATGGATTGTATAATGGGAATTTCATCTTTTTATAACACATAGAAAGCTCATAGGGTTTGGCCGTACATTTTTTCAAACTATGTGCCAGTCGTGTGCACCCTTGTAGAGAAGGAGATAACTCACATCAGCTAGTTTCATAGTTATGGAAACCATACGTTGAATGTGAACTATGGTTCTGTCAAAAATGACAGAACCCATCACACGTGCTCTGCGTTATTTCTATTAACTATGCGCAATCCATGATCCTTATCCCTATGATTAAAGGAATGTCGAATGGTTTCCACTAGACCATGCATGGTTTCATCCAGAACCTTGATCAAGTAGTGTAATTCAAACCATTCAATAAAAAAAGAAACTAGAAACATCCTCAAATCAAACAAGCCAAAGTGTTATACCCTAAACCATGCACACAAACTATGCGTAGGGCCATAACTCATCCAAAACCACCAAAATCAATAATTTACTATATTAACTCGACTCAAACCTCAATAATGTGACCTAACATCAAGAAAAGAATAAAATAAAAGAATGATTATGGTTGGTGTTTCATAATTAATGTTTTGATTAAAATTATATATTTTTTTAAATATCATTTATATATATATTAATTTATATTTATAAAAAAATATATTAAATATTTAATACTTTTATCATTCCATAAAATACATCAATAAATATAATATTATTATTTGACATGAGGAATTTTTGAGATAAAATTTAGCTAATGGCCTCTCCATTATTATTAATTGTCTAATCGTAGGTATATAACGCATTTTATATAACTTCTAATGATAGTTGAGTATATGTTTTCCCAATTACATTATACATAGAGTATTCACACGAGACTACGTGAATCTATCAAAATTGTTATCAAGATCAAGATACAACCATCTTCATCAATATCAAGACCAAGAGAACAAGATAAATAATTCATTGATCCCAGAGTAATTTTTATTGAGATCAGTAATGAAAAATTCAATACAAACAGTTCATTTTCGTATTCACTCAATAATCTAGTGTTGACATTTTGTTATTCATAAAGCAATTGTGGATATCGAAAGATTAATTATACATTGGATTATTTCAAAAAATAATGGACTATAAATAATGTAAATTGTATTCATAAATGAATGAAAATAATCAATCCTATTTAATTATGGTTTATAAATTAATTATGAATTATTTGTGAAAAAATATCCTCTATAAATATTTTAGGTTTTTCTTGCATCCTGTTCTTAGGATTTCGGTAATGAAACCAAAGAAAAATATAGTATTGAATGGGGAATAATTTTATTATTATGCCCTGATACCTTCAATAATATGTACATTTCACATAATTAGTATAACTAAAATTGAGTAATAAATATAGGGAAATATTATGAATAGAATTCTGTAATCATGTGGCTTATGGTCTCCCAAAAAACCAAATTTGAAATCAGCAATCCACCCAAAAAATATTATAAAAATTGAAGAAATTCTTTAATATAAATATTAATTACCATCATATGCAAATAATGGGAGTATAGTAAAATGTATATATATGATAATAATAATTAGTGTGATAGCTGTAACGGGTAAGATAGTAATTGAATAAGTGATAGTAATAATAGTAAAATAACTATTTCAATAGTGAAATGTCTTTTATTAGTAAATATTTATCTAAAAGTATAATAAAGAAAACACCATTGACACAATATCAAAATAAAATAATTAAATATTATAATTAAAAAATATAAACATTTAATCCCCTTAACTCAATAAAATTGAAATGATAAACTTATTTTTGTTATTAATTTTACATTTATTTATGAATCACTATAATTTTAATTATCAATTTATAATTTTTAATGTGCCACTAATAACTTAATTATCAGAATATATATTATAAATATTATTTTTCACATTAATATTAAACAATGATTAATTTTTTTGTAAATTTGTTAAATTTTTTGAAATTTCATGTGAATAAAAAAATACAATTTGTAATTATTATAACAATATTTTCCAATAAAAAAATAACTTACTAGATATATAATTTATTTGAAAATATTAAATTATAATTTCGAAACCAATAAATAAACTTAGTTTTTATAAAATAATATTTTTCTAATGTCTGTGAATATATTTTTCAATTAAATCTTATTTACTTAAACATATTTTGTTTTTATAATTGTTTTTCTCATATTTATAAGTATAATTTCATAAAATATATATTATTTATGAAATCGTAATATCAAAATTGATTAGGACTAATTTTTGTGATTCTTCGAAATAAATAAATGGATAGATAAAATATTAAGCATAAATGATGTAATGACAATATAATTAGGTAAAACCATATTCCAATATGTAGGAAATAAAGGGTTTTTTCCTAAAGGCATGAAATATTATTCCTAGAAACAATGATACAACTATTACAATCCTTAGATAAAAAATATATTATATTACTTTTCAATTCCAAAATTCCTCTCCCCACCACCTATAAATACCGACATTAACCTTTATTCATTATCCACTATCGAAAAATACCATAATACAAAAAAGACTATCCAAATATTCTCTTCAAATACATTCTCCCACATTGTATATCAACATGTCATATAAAATATTATCCATCTAACCATAAAAATTCCATAATGGTAATATTTTTTCTTTATCTAAGATGTAAATACTCTCATAATATTTCATTCACTTTCTATTTCATTAGTAATATTAATTTTTATCCATCTAATTGACCATTACATGAAAAAAAATTAAATGTTTTTTAATTAATATTATGTTCTTGTGTTAAATGATATCTTTGTTTCTCCTCATCATGAAATAAGTTTAATTACATGTATTAATACATAATAGGATAATGTATTTTATTTACATTCCAATTCTATAATGAATTGTTAGTGTGATGTTTATATAAAATAAATTTGTTATATTTTATAATTTTATATTTCTTAAATTATGTAATAAATACTTAATGAATTTATTCAATGGATTTTTTTATGTGAAGTTAAACCACCTAAAACCATTAAATTTAATGCATAGAATTTTTAAAAAAATCTATTCATTGAAAAGGATTCTCATAAAAATTAATACCTAATGTAACTGTCAATTGAACAAATATAAATTATTATGATAATATTTTTGGAAATATTTGAACACATGAAAAATGAAAAAGGATTGATAATTAAATATTTAAATGACTATAGAATTATAATATCCAATGAATTTAGGTCCTTTAAATAGACATTGTCATTGATAACTTCTACCACATGAAACACCAAACCAAATTAACACCAGAATATAAAAATTGTGACATTTATAAATTACATGAATAATATAATTGTTTGTAAATAATATTATGATAATAAATTAATATAATTATATATTTTTATGTTTATTTTATTTTTATATTAAAAAAATGAATTACTTTTGAAGAATCATTTTAAAAATGTTTATTTTATTTTACCTTAATAAATGAAATTTATCCTATCTAAAACTTTACTATAACTGGAAATATTAATATTTATATGATAATATACCAATATTTAATTATTTATAAAAATATATGAACTAAGTTTAAAACTAGTTGAAGTTAACCAAGGTTATTTGATATTTTATTAATATAATTTATATTCATTTAAAATATAATATCTATTTTTTTAATTATAAATTGATAATAAACAACATCATTTTCTGATTACAAAATTCAATATTATCCCAGTATGAATTTTTTGGATGTTTCTAAAATGATGGTTAATAGGTTAATAATTCCAAATACCTTTTTAAAAATAACACAACTTTTATAACTTTATTAGTCTATAAGAATGATTTTTAAATTCATTAAACCCTTTTATAAGACCAAAAATTTATTTTAGAATTGACTTTTTAATTTTAAATATTTAAATTTAGTAATCAATATTTGAAATTTAATATCTTAAATTTAATATGTTTATTTTTTAATATAAAATACAATCATTATTTTAGAATTAATTGTTAATCCTTGAAGTAATTTAATAAATTTAAATTGATTTGAAATTTCAAATCCATCGTTCCAAATTATGTAATAAAGGCCTTTTTGGGGAATGAGGTATATTTTACCCAAAGTAAATCCAAGTTACCATGGTTAATTCTTAAATGTTATGAATCTAAGAGTAAAAGACCCCAGAATGATTAAAAAATCTATGGTAATGTGTGTCTATGGACATTATAAACCATATATCTTAACTATCATTTATTCAGAAATTTTGGAGCAACATTCCTTTATATTTACTTATAATTATTATAATTTTTTGGGCATTTATAAAAAATCCATCCTCTTTCACTTGTAAATGGGGAATCATCTACTAATGTACAAATAATTCAAATACCCCTCAAATACGGACATAATCATCCCAAAAATGTTCTTATCATTCATATCAACCATAAATAGTTTCTTTTCTCCATAAAATACCATTCCTTAATGTTTTAATCCCATTCACAAAATAAGATAATCAATGAAATAAAGTATAAGTTACCAAACTCTCTTTCCCTTTTACATTTCATTATGTTCTATTATTATTCATAAAATTGTATTTCAAAATATTAAAATGATAACATTAATATCGTTATTATATTGTGATGTGATTATAATTATTGTAAAAATATTACCCACAACAACTTTTCCATATAAAAAAATAAAAATGATAATCATTTGTTTTGTAGAAAACCACCACCACGATGCCACATGTTTTATTTTCCTTGACCAAATTAATATGATTGTAATAAAAAGGAATTTAATATATAATTATTATACTTATTAAAAAATATTCTAATTTAATAAACGATATGACCCCTTTTTTGAATTTTATTTAAAACAATACTGTCATAAACGTGTACCTGTGGATTTCCACCTCTAGAGAACTATATATTCCTGTTATCATTTCATCATTGTCTTGTATGGATGGTCAAGATAATGAGTTTAGAGTAATATTATTTTTATTATGATATGGATAATATTATTTTTAATACAAATTTTAAAACCTATTAATGATATGAAGGGTAATTAATTATTATAATATTAATCATCTTAAATAAGATAAATAAGAGGAAAATATAATAAAATTTTCATATAATTTAATATCTTAATATCCATTAAACATTCACATACATCTTCAAAATTATGGTATGTCAGTATAAATTTTTTTAAATATCATCATTATGATTATGTTCTAACTATATCACAATTAAACCACCTCAATGTAATCCATTAATCATAGAATGTTCATGTTTGGGTCTGTTTAAGCCCCCACAAGAACCATGCTAGAAATTTATATCATATATGAATATTGGAATATAATATATATCAATATATTATATTAATTACTAAATAATTATATTCTTTGTTAAAAAATGGTGAAAATAATTTCAAACACGTTACTTATGAAAAATTCTTTTGTTCAACAAGAATTTCAAAAGGATGATTATTATCGATTTCATCATGATCAATTAAGAATGAAACACTCATTAAAGGTAATTAAATATTACTAAATAATTATATGTTATAAATTATAGTAACATCAATGAACGTGTAATGACGGTATTTTTTAGAAGATAAAATAAAAAAATGAATATAACGAAACTAGTTCAAAATGATAGACACTACCCACACCCAATATCAAAAATAGGTAATAACTAACTAAAATAAATGTAGATAATAATTATGAATGTATTTAATAAATGTTTATATATATGAAAAAAATTATTAAATAGTTTATTATGATATTTATGTTGTTTATAGTTGATCTTGGTGTGCATTCGATTACGCGGGGAAACAACGTAAGCGGTTCTTTTCCTAAACCTTATTTCTGGAGACATTTTTGTTAATGTGCATATTGATAACATTAATATGATATGATTACTAAATATTGAATATATTTTAACATATAATTTTTTTAAATACATATCATGAAAATTAATTAAATTTCCATCGGTTTAAAACATATCAAACTTGAAAATGGGTTGGATCGATATATTACTCAAACTATATGGTTTTAATTGTAAATAATATTTGGAAATCATGATTGGTTTGAAACTTGTATATATATATATATATATGTAATTTGGATTCATTACAGTTCCTATCATGATTTCGCTTGTATATTCATGGGATTTTATATGCTCCCTTTATATATCATTTCCCCTTGACAAATATTTTACCTGAATTGTTTCATGTAAGTGAAAACAACACCATCACTTCTTCATGATCGAGAAACTCTCTTTTTTCCATATCCAAATTAATTGGATATATTTACATGTGTAATTATATTCGATCTAATAATTGATTAATATCATTTTATAATTCGTTATATTTTAATATTTTTGTTTATAAATTCTATCATTTTATGTACAGGCCATTTTCATCCAAATATGAAAAGAATATCTTTTTAATGGTTATGTAGGAACACATATTTCGAAATGAATTTATAATTTTTTGGAATTTTTTTCTCTATGTTTTCTTGGTTTCTAAAAGAAAAATTTATTTATGCATTTCTAAAAAAAATATTTCTTTCAAAATGATTTCAAAAGATCGAGGATATTTCTTATTTCCCCATTTATTATTTCCAAAACACCTTAAAATTATGTTTCATTTAAGTCATCATCCTTTAAAAAATATTCTTTTTATTAAAAGATATTTTTCTAATGTAATCATCTAAATTAATTCCTTGGATAGATAATATTGTGTCTTTTAATTTTTTAGAAATTTCCCACAAATTATTTTTCTATTTTTAACATTTTGGTTTCTATCCATAATTTTTTGTCCAATATATTTCCTCATTGAATAAAACATTCTCAATTACATTAATTGAAGGGTGTTCACAATTATTACATACATTAATTTATTGTGTGGAATAATTTTTTTAGCAACATATCATTTATCTATGTGATGAAAATACCATATTATTTATTATCCTAATTGAATGATAGTTTCCTAGAATGTTACATGAGTTCATCGGATACCCATTTATTTCCCAAGGACATTTTATTTTATGATTATTGATGGAATTATTAATTATTTTATTATATGAATCCATATGAAAAGGGTATGAAACCCATTTTATTTATTTTTTTTATTTATGATATATTTAATGAAACCCCTTTTTTCTATGTGTTCTTTATATTATAAAAATGAATGATTGTCATTTTAAATGTTTTATGAAACATTTTTTAATGGTTTATTTATGATTTGAAAAATGATTTATTTTCTTATGGTAATTATATATGTGGATAAAGAGGTGTGGGGTCATATATCTCTATCTAATTCATTGGTTAAGAGATTATATATCATTAAATTTGTATTTTTTAGTACATTATAGTTGCGCGTAATTGTGGGAATTGATTTTTTTACCCATTAAGGTTATTTTCCATATAATAATTTTGGGTCATATTTTAAATATATTTCCAAGTTTTAGGCTTATTATAATTTCAAATATATGATTCATTGGTTATATTTATTGAATACCTATTTTGATTAATGCTATATTTTATATAAAGATCAATGCCAAGATTTATAAACATATATTTAGAGGGTAAGATTTATTATGTGCTTTGACAACATACTCATAATATGATAACATATGATATTTTAGTTTTATCACTTTTTTCATAATGAGAATATGAGATCACCCATTTTGATATTTCTATTTCACAATATTATGAAAAAATTTAGTAAATAAAATTAATATAGAATGTTATCTTATTAGAAGAATGTGTGTTGAAATGTTTAAGACATGTTATAAATATGGTAGTTGTTTATAAAGTTGATAATTTTACAAATATATGAAAAATAAGAGAGCTCTTTTAGTTAATGTTTATTCATAACTATATAAAAATATAAATGCACAATGTCTTGGGAAGTTATTGTAATGACATAATTTCATTATGTCATGTAATTACTAGATTATTGGGTCTAGTCTCTCATATTTGGTATCAAAGAATTGGATAGATAAAATTGGAGACATAGATGTTATCGATTGAGGATAATTTAAGAGGTATTACTACTATCAATGTTTTATAAGTTATAGTTGTTCTTAATTTTAATTGTATATAAAACCCTTTAGGTTGGTTGAGGTAATTCTGAATATTCTTGGGATAATGCCAAGAATTTTTTTTGAAAACCCTATGGATTAGTCTAAGTGATATGTAAAAGTATATTATATTATTCTAATTTTTTATGTAAGGAAAATGTTTTCGGTTTTCCTAAAAAATACATTCTTATATTTATACTAGCAAGTTGATGTAGTCTCTAGCACAATAGTACCTTTATTTAATAACCTCAATGAGGGAATGTTGGGAGTTAACTCAACTTTTAACTATTTCATGTTAAAGAGGTATAAATGTACACTTTTATAGACTTTCCACGTGGATATGTTTTGGTCAATAACATTTTATTTAGGAAGAATAATGATGGATTTATTTCTAAATCACATTGAGGGATTATGTTAAGATGATTGTGAGAACCCAAATTGACATAAACTAGTTAGAACCAAGAGAGTTATATGATTAACCAATCATGAATTAGATAAAATGATAGTATCATAGGTTGATTTTAAGGTGTCATTAGAGAAGACATTGTAGTATTTGGAATTTAAATTCATATCATTTCATTCTATATGATATTATAATAACCTATTTAGTTTTAGTATTTTGTTAAAAATGATCATGGGGAAGAATTTGTGATATTTATTTATGAAAAATCCACAAAGTATTTAAACTAAATAAGGTAGAATACATATATTCTTTAGAATCATGTTATATTACCATTGTGATAATAAAGGTTATTTTCATAGTCCTATATAATTTAGCGATGATAGTATCATAAGAGAAATTAATCTTGATAATTGTAACTAATTTTATTAGTAAGTGAATTATATTGATTGTATTTTGGTATATTCTTAATCTTATTAGGTTTATGTGAAACAACTAATGTTTATACTTAAGTAGTTATAATTTAATGGTTTTGAAATATAAATTATATTGAATCAATAACCATGAAAACTTATTTATTGAATGACTATATTTTTTTGATAACTATTTAAGAACATGTGACTGACGTTTGTAAAAACCTTAAGATCAATATAATTATGACGATGAGGTAATAATGGGATGATTGATTTTGATAAAACTAAGATTGAAAGTGTGGGAGTCATTGAAATTCATTGTGGAATAAATGAAAAATGTGATCCATGATATTTTTGGGGATTTTTATCTTATTTTTTGGATTATGATATATGTTAACAAGTGTGTAAAATTATGCACTACATTAAAGTGCCTTTTAGGGTTAATTATGATGTTAATTTTAGGTTAATATATGACTTCACAATATTTTAATGTCATATATATTCAATTTTCTTAGGTAAAGGTACGTAATCGATAATATGTTATTTGGGTACATATATATTTGGGTAAATGATTTTATGAATGATTCTTATTTTTAAAAAAAATATAACTAACTTCTTATAGTCAAAGAAGGTATGGTAGATAAAATATTAAAATTTTTATCCAAAATTGTGGATATGATAATATCACCCTCACCTAATTTCATCTGTGAGTAATAAATAAAATTTAGAAGAATTATTTTATTTAAGATGGTAAAACGAAATGACCTGATATTTTTGATCAATTAAATTGATAACAAATTAAATAGTTTATATCACAGAAAAAACCAATGCAATGTAGGAAACAAATTAAACAATAAAATTTCAAATTAAATGAATAATATAATCATTATTAAATCAACATATAATAATAAAATAATTTAATTAGATAATATTATTTCTCATTAATTAGTATTTTAAAAGAAAGAATGACTTTTTAAAACCCTTTTTAGAAAAGGGATTTCTATATTACCTTATTAAATAAAATGTATCACGGTAAAAATTTTATCATAACATGTAAATTTTGTAATTACAAACTAATATATAAATTTAATGAATTTTGAAACCTACAAAAAATAGCATTCAAAAACATTAAAAATATGTTTTCATTAATATATTATATATTAATTGAAAATATGATATATAGAATTGATTATTTATTTTTCAAAAAAACAACATCATTTTTTTTATTAAAATATTGAATATTATATTAAGATAAAATTATGGTATTTTGTAAATGATTTATTTTTATTTGAATAATTCAATTTATTATTGTAAAAATAAGAATACTTTTCTGACATTATTTGTACATTATTTTCAATTTAAAATTCATAATATCTTATAATAAGACAAAATATTTATTTTATAAGGTAATTTATAAATTTAATAATGTTGTTATTAATTTAAAATCCCGTATTTTATATTTTTTATTTGATGGTATATTTTCCAAAAAAGGGGTCTTAATACATCATACATTTAGTAATTTAAAATAAAACTATATGACTTTTATAAATTGAATAAAAATAAATAAATTTAAAATTTGGAATTGTTAGGTCTATTTTATTTAATAATTGCTATTTAATTTTTTTCGCAATGGATAGGTTACCCAGGGTAAAAGCAAGATACCATTGTAAAAGATTATGTGGTAAAAGTAAAGAATCAAACAGTGAAATACATATAAGTTTTTTTAAATTATGAGTTCAAATGAGTTCTTGAGAAATTGATCGACATCATAACATTTCATTTCTAGTATGTATCAAATTATAATCCAATTAAATTTATATTTAAATCCATTTTTTTTCTTAATTTTTTTGGTATTTAAAAAAATGTAATCCCTTTTCACTAATAAAAGGTGCAAATCTCTCCTCATTTCCCATAAATCCAAAACAGACATCATTCCACCCAAAATCAATATAAACATATCCTCTATAATCATATTCATATAAAGGAAGATATTTTATTCACATAATATAATACATCAATTGTTCAATCCCCTTTGGAAAGGATATAATCAGATATGGGAGTTATAAGATCCCAACTTATCTTATTTATTTTCTATTTCATTATATAATTTGAGTCTTCATGAAATTTAATTTCACCATAATAAAATGATAAAATAATATTATTTATTTAAATTTTTTTGTTATAATTATTTTACAATCATTAAACCCCATCCCCCTTACATTAATTAAAACTAAAATCTCTATCATACATTTTATGAACTACCACCTCTACAACGCAACATGTTTTATATTCCATCACCTCTTTAAAAGGATGGTAATAATTGGTAATTTAATATATATTTATTTAATATTTTATATTATAAAATGATAAACCATATTACTCATTTTCCCCATTCTAATGAAAATGTTTTTATTTTCCCTACATACGTGTGGAGTACAGATTTCATGGAACAATTGATATCCATTTTTCATTTCATCACCGAATTACATAGATGGACATAATAATGTGTTTTGGGGGAGAATATAATGTTCATGATATTAATTAGGTTCTTCTAGTTTAAATTTAATTATTTATAAATGATATGAACTATAAAAAATAATTATAAAATTAATTGTCTTAAATAAGAGAACTATTAAGAAAACTATAAGTTTTCCATATTATGTATTATTTTTATGATAAATAATTATTATATTAAATATTTAAAATTAAGATATATCATAATAAAAAAACATTTAATATTATCATTATTCATCTTTTATAATTATATCACAACTAAACCACAACTTAATTATCAGTTAAACATCACATGTTCATATTTTGGTTTATTTAACGACATACATGAACAATATGGTAAATTTATATGATAGATAAAAACATGAATATAATTTATAATAATTTCTGATAAAATAATTAAGTAATAAGTTTTTTTCTATAATGGTGATATTATTATTAAATTCATTATGTAATTAAACATATTTTATTCATCAAGAGTAACCAAAATAAGATTCTTATTGATTTATTCCTCATGGATAATCAAAAATTTCTAATAAATGGAGATTTAAAAAAATTAATCATTATATTTATTTCATTATAGTGTCACTAATTATTATTTTATGGTTTACATTGGGATAAGAACAAATAAAAACATTACAATTATGAACCAAGTTCAAAAAGATAATGATTTCCCTAACCCAGCATCCAAAATATGTAATAACTACCAAATACAACTATATAGAATAGTTAAAATGAATTTAATACAATGTTATAAGAATAAAATAATTGTACCAATTTAAATATTAGGATATTGATGTTTTTTTATATAGGATCATATCGTGATTCGAAGAAGCATCGAATCACGATAAGGGTATCACTGTCTCAAATTTAATTTCATATGAATAATTTCACATTGAGCACTATGAAACATTGAATATGGAATTATTAACACCTAATTAATTTATCATACCCTCTCTATTGGGTTTTAAGATACATATTATATAATTTCATTCAATAGATATTGAATCAAAAGATATGAAACTTGAATGTGGTTTTCATCATAATGTTACTCAAACAATAAGAGATTTGTTTCCAATCATATTTTTAAAAAAAGATAGGTTTTGAATTAGAATCCATAGAGTGAATTTTTATTCTTTATTAACCCTTAAATTAATTATATTTTATATTAATGTGGATTTATATATTCAAATTTAAATATCATTTTCCCTTGTATCATGTTTAACCTATAATATTTTTTGTAAGTGAAAATGGCCATGTTTCTTCTACTCAGTTGGGAAAATACCTTTTTTCATTTCCATATTTATTGAATTAAATTTTAAATGCCATTACGTATGATACAGTATTATTTTAAGGTCATTTTCTAACACATTATCAAATTTTTAATGTTTTCAACAAATTTTTCAACTATATTTATGGGTCTTTTTAATCTAAATTTGAACATATTATACATTTAACAATTATATGGTAACATATATTTCCATTGTATTTTTCATTTTTTTTGTTTATTTATCAATAAATTATAAATATTTTAAATAGAAAAATATTTTTCTCATTATTTTGAAAAATATATCTTTCAAAATGATTTCAAAAGGTTTTTTCTATTTCATATTTCCCAATTGATTTTAATAAAAAAACGTAAAAATATTTGTCATCTAACTAATTGTCCTTTGACATATATTATACTAGTTCATGTATTTTTTTTAAATATTACCATCTATGTGAACAACCGAGGTCAACCAATGATATCATCTATTATGTCCCACCATAAGGCACAATGCATGTTCATGATCACCAATTGATTGAGATAAGAATAGAAGTATTATAAAAAGAAATGTGTGGATAATTTTTCATTCGAAAAAAATATAATAATATCTCAAAAATTAGAGTATCACAATATATATTGAATGATATATGAAATTCCAAAATTTTTTTGATAAAATTAAAATCTTCTAACTAGATAAAACGATCTAGATGATCAAGTGGAATACTAGTATTATGGAAACAAAATAACCCCTCGAGTTCAAATCCTCATGACCACATGTCACCACCATCCTAACCCACTGGATGAAACATGTTCTCGATGATTTTTCCTCCACTTGACAATATTACCTTTACAGATCTCCTAAAAAACTAGTCTTCAATTTCCCAAATGAAAATGTAGGTTGTGGAAAAAACTCAACAGGATACTACCAATGAATCTATACAATGACTTTTCATATGAATCTTTTAGTTCCTATAAATAACAAATTTCATACACATTTCCAAATAAATAATTTTTAATATAAAATATATCGTTGGTTATCCATTACATAGAATTCCGTATTCAAATAATCAAATCAATATGATATAAAAAATTTCCATTAAGCATAATTATATCAATAATATAGTATTTAATTCCTAAATATCCATATCATGTAGTAAAATAATAATATCAAATAAACATACATGTAATGAATCCAAAAAGCACCAAAGGAAAATCCTCGACTCAATAGTGTATAAAACTAAGACACGCCATGAAAATATGTCACACAAAATTGAATCCTAACTCAGTGGACCATGGTTCTTCAATAAATTATACCCACTGGTTACATAGAGTTATGATAACCAGCCTTAGTGATATAATACTCTACTATGATTCGTTTAATATTACATTTTCCCATAGCCCAGTACTCCAAATGTCATACGAAATCATTAAACATTAATAAAATAAATCCCATATTTAATATAAATAAATCAACAAGGAATTTACACTCCAAAATATGAGTATGAGAAAACATTTTGAACTCATATTCTACATTGATGAATTTCATTAAATCCTAATTTAACATTAAAAATCAATTAAAACATAAATTCCAATTTAAAAAAATCATATCCATTGAAAATCATATAAAAAATCATTAATATCATAAAATTAATTTAATTTATTAGAAACAAATTTCATAATAATTACTCCTGGAATTCCCTACGATAGCCCATTCTATAGAGTCACCTACTTAATTGTTGATGAAGAACAACATTTCCTTCTAGACCGATGACGGCAGAGGACGAGGTCAGGTCCTCAGAAACCTAAATCTAAGAGAAAATGTAAAATATCCATTTAGATGATATATACATTGATCTAGTTTCATAATAAATAATGTTCATGGACAATAATATAATAAAATAGATTATAATATATCCAACTTTTTTTGATTATATTCAACAGTGATACATGCTTTCAACTCGTATGATAATCCACTGACGGGGAGAGAGAGAGTGATAAAATAATATCAATGGAGCATAAATGTTAATAAAAACTATAATAGTGTCTATAGGGTCAAATTAGTGGAGATACATAATCATTTGGTGTTAAAATATAATTTTATCCATAACGTAACCACACACCCAACAACATCAGCAGTGTGCTGCTGGAAATCCACTTGTGAACTAGTGGTCTAATGGTAAACTACTAATGACCACCCAATTTGATGATGGGAATAGTTGGAGAGCTTGTAGAACAAGGTCTACACTAATAGTTCTGTATAATTATACTAGATATTCTATGTAACATTCAGAATTGTGCGTGTTTTTTTATGCATTTAGTGGCTAGGTTGTTTCCTCCCTCATCCACCGTCTACAAAACACACACCTCTCGATTTATGAATGACCTAGAAATAAAAACTAAAAAAGTTATAATAGAATTCATAATTGATTCATTTAATCAAATAATGATAATTATCTCCACTATAAAATATTTTTCCCCTTACAGGATCAAAACCACAAACAAGAAAATTCATAAGGCCATAGTTTTATCATTAAGTCCCCACACCCCTTTGTCTCATGGTTTTCCTATAAATATTAAATCTCACTCTAAATAATGAGATAGTATTTCCATGAAACACCTTATATTGTTGGTATACTATCTGAATATTAATTTCATCACTTGGGCTTCAAGTTGAATTTGACCATCCTCCAAATCGATCACCTGGGATAGATCTAGTCAATAATTCTTTAGTTAGGAAAATGGAACACAAGATGGAATGAATTCAAATGAGTAGGTAATTCTAGTTGATAAATATTATATCTAAGTCACACTACAATCTAAAACCAGCTAATATAATGATTTTCTAACATACCCGCCATTCCAAACATCCATGTCCCAATCAATGTGAAACTCTATGGAAGAACAAATCACCAACCTCAAATTTCAAAGGATGTTGATTCTAATTAACATATGATTTCTATAAAATATGATCTATTATTCAATTTATAATGTTAAATTACACAATATCTAGTTTCTCTGGAATAATGATCAATCCAACGAAGAACCATTCTCTAATCACATACTAATAAAAAGGTAATTTGTAATGCCTCTTAGAGTACACCACAAATTGAACCATCTTGATTAAAGACTAATGGTTATTTTAATTGTAAATAATAATGGTATGATTTATCTCCCTTCCTCCACTAATGTTATTAATGCATTCTCATATCATATACCCAAGAATATGGACATCTCCCTCAATATAGCCATCTATCTATGAATGAAATACCATGATTGACATTAAATTAGAACACATTTCAATTTTAAATCCAGTATATAATTGGTATTTGTAGTGAGCTTACCTATTCAATGTGATTACTGATGGAACAACATGGAGTTAAACAATATCCCACATGTATAAGTACCCAAGATCCTCTACCTTCATTCACTCTTTCATAGGTACAAAATGTACTAATTTCATGAGCCCTTCAATAATCACACATATCACATCCTTACAACAAGGATACCAATGATGATTAATCATGAATCTCATCTCTCCCTGATCCCATTTCCGTACTCAAATGGGTAATGGTTATAAAAATCATTCAGCCTTAGATTTTCTGGATTAATTATATGAGAGGTATGACACTGAGACAAAAAATGCACAATCAATCACCACATTCTTGACCACCAATATTAATATCATAGGTCATGATAAATCCTAGTATATCCATGGTTCACAAATAATTCTTATAGATGGAACTTATCTATTATTTTATATCTAAAATTAATCAAATTACCATCCTATCTTTGAATAAAAACACTCTATTAGGATACCAAGACCACTCACCTGACGAAACCCAATAGAAATATTCCTTCCTAGGAATTGAAACATTTCATCATCTACCTATCCAAGTTAAAATATAATCATCTATAGATGTTCCCAATTGAGATCAAGTTAGGAATTCTAGTCTTTCATCTTTCCCATTATATAGGTTTTTCTTAGTTTTAAATACAATCAATAACCACTCATTCATTGTTCCCTTCATTGTCTGAGTTGGTAATTTCATTCTTAATGAACTCATGACAATGTTTAATTTACTAAGGGTGTATGAAATATCAAAATCAATGGTTTGAAGGTAATCTGACATGTATCTCTTCTTCATGATTAGATCCCTCCAAGTAAATATATATTTAATAATCATATGGTCTTAATTCCCTATAAATTAATCCATGAAGAGGTAGTGGAACCATGACTTAAGATCATGCTTTATTGCCTCCAACAAAATGTCATTAATGGGATGGATATTTTTTGAGGAAATAATTGAAAATAGAAATAATCTATAACATATATTCTGAGTATTATAACAATAAATAAACCCATACACGATGAATCCTGGTAAATGTCCTCACCTATACCTGACTCTAGAATAATAAAGAATGTACATGAATTATATCCCAATTTTAACTCCTCAAAATGATTTCTAGAACTGATTACTCTAAAAAACATCACACCCTTTTATGTTAACACTATAATAAGAGATTTAATATTGGAGAGGTTCTAAATAATGTTCCTATAATAATTAACTAATCCAATAAAAACACTACATCTGAAACACATTTTGGGGATACTCCCATTATATTATTGCTTGAATATTCTCCGGGTCCACTAAGCTTTTCTATTTTGAAATAACATTACCATTAAGTTCCCCTATTTCATATAGAAATGAAATTAAGATAAAATACCATATTGAATATTCTCTTTCATGATACCATGGATTATATTTACATTCATTGGATGATCTGGATCCAATCTGGAATAAATGAGGATGTCATCCTTGAATAAAACCATGAAATAATCCAAGAATAATTGGATAATATGATTCATTAAATCCATAAAAATAACATGATAATTAGTATTGACAAACTACATAATTAGATACTCATAATATCTATACCATAACTTTTTATTAAGTCATAGTAATATCTACCTGTAAGGCCATTGGTTAATGGAACCCAAACCTTGAATCCATCTTAAAAAATCACCAAGATCTGTTGAGCTGAAAAGAGGTCAACAATCCTATAAAAGGGATATTTTTTTATCACTTACGCATAGATAAGTTTAAAATTATCAATACAAGGCTATAGACTCCCATTCTCCTTCATTGGAAATATTACTGGTGATTTTAATGTTGAACTTATTTAATGAATAAATCCCTTGGCCTCACGATCTTATGATGAACCATTAATTCTTTAAATTTAGTCGGTTCCATATGGTATGATGGATAAAAAATTAACATCTTCCCAATAATCAGTCCTATAATAAACTTAAATTCCATATAAGGAGTAAAAATACGAAAATAATCTCGAAAAACATATGGATACTAACTCATGATCACATGATGAGGGACAATAAAATATGGATCAAAAACATAAAAACAAATATCTGAAAACAAGAATGAGATCATCTCATCATTGGGGGAAACTATACTTTCAATCCCAAACCTAGGATCTCTGTCACTGTAAAAGATATGCCTGACTAGAAGGTTGAAACTGGACTTGATGATGAAAGAAATATATCGGGTCTTTTTAACTATTAATCAAATCAATACCAATGATAAGATTAGACATTTAGAGATCAATAACCAGAACCCCACATATAGTCTCACAATTACTTATCCATACACAACATTCATGATATCTAAAACCCAATATTGGCACCTTTACTTATGTAGTGGAAGGATTCGTCATGAAAATAATATTCACCAAACACAAACCCATGTAATTGAGGATAATGGAGGAGGTAAAAAATTGGGTTTCACTAGTATAATATATGTTTATAACAATATATGATTCAATAACCATCATATATTTCATAGTAATTAGTTTCACCTTTGACCCCTCTATTTCACAATCCACTGCGTACTTATTTCCATCTTTATTCAACTCTTTATTCTCAACCTAAGAATCACCCTTGAAAATATATTGAGATCACACACCATTTTATACATCGTATCTAATTTGGGAGCCCTTGTTGAAGGTAAATCTATCTCTAATTTCATTGGATTCTCTCTCATATAAACACTAAAGATAACCTGATTTCACATATGAATGGTATTCCTTGGGTGTTTCCTTCGATCAGGTTTCAGGTTGGCATTTCTCCCACAATATTAAAATACTACCAATCCCTACCATAAAATCTATTTCACAATCCAATAACTATCTCATCTTTTGTCCACCTGCGTCATGTTATTTCTAGTGGATGAACTATAGATACCTCTTAATTTCACTAATTCCCTAAAGAGTCATATCATCTCTATTATCTCTTCCAAATCCATAGATGTCCTATAAAAATATTCTTTGAAGGAGGGTAATAATATAAAAATATGTATATATGGAATATGAGGCATTATACCCATATCAGTCCCCTATTCCTTAATATGGTTTTGTTGGTAAGATTTTGATACAGGTGCACCGATATTGAAAACTAGGTATTGTACCCCATGATAGAATAATCTACCTACACAATAATAATGAGCACATATACCCTTTCCACTATCAATGTCTTATTATATTAATTTTTATTTAAGGATTTATGGACATTATCCACATTTAGGTCTTCATAAAAGTCAGATTTCAAATTCAATTTCCCCCACATACTTTAGGGACCCTCAAGAATATAAGTTGTGAAACCAACATTAGAGTATTCTAATGTTTTATGGAATTGAAAATGTCTCTCAATCCTCTAGAGCCATTACTCTGATTCCTATAGACCATTGGCATGATGAATAAACAGTTGATACTGATTAATGAATTCTTAATAGTGGACAACCATTCACTTTGGTTTAACATTATAGACATCAAACATTGTCTTGAAAAATATGAAAATATATTCCACCAAATCCGAGTCAACTGAAGGATTCACGTATAGGGAATGTAGATAATATTCTTCTAGATAATTCTTATATTTTTTTCAAAAAGGAAAAATATTCTATATTTAAAATACGATGGAAACAAATTTGAAGAAATTTAATTTATTTATCATAAATCATAGTTGGATAACTGATAACAAAAGGATAAAATCATAAACATGGTTACTAGATAACCCTGGACATCCCATGTTAAAATGAGGATTTTCATAAATGGTAGCAGGGTATGAAGGGTCCAAAACAACCACACGTGTTCTGACAATCCTCTATCCAGTATATGAAAAAATGCATGATACAAGACGGTGATACACAAGAATGAGGGTTTTCTTTCATGATGAACTTGTTCTGATACCAATTTATAACATTAAAACACAGGTTAACCCATCATATTAATTAACATGGCCTCCCACAAGTCCCAAATCATGTTCTTGATGGCCATGAGATGGAGATAAGCACTAAAGTATCATAAAAGTAAATATTGGAATGGTTTTACTGTTCTGAAATTCATTATAAGATATAAATAATAAGTGTATAATATAATATATGCAAATATACATCATATTTAGACACAATAAAACCCCATTGGTTAATCGTAAAAACTGATAAAAATTTGTAGATGATCAAATGGGAGAACAAAAATGTAGAACCTAAATCAACCCGTGGGTTCTTATCATCATGACTATATAAGACCACCATATCAAACCACTAGAAGTAAAAATAATCTAGGAGAGTCTCCCTTATAATTTACTTACTACGATCAATGTATGACTATGTGGGGAGGGGATGAATTAGTTATATTTTTTTATTTGATTTTTCTTCTTTATGAAACATCCTTCGCCTCCTATTGAATAGTTATCTCTTCATTGAAAACCAAAAAATCACACAACCATAGGAACATAAAAATTTCCAATTTTAACTAATCAAAAAGTGTTTTTTTGTCATTGGTATAGTTTCGAAACAATCCAATACTCCAAAATCCACTGAAAACAATCACTTTTGGTGGTTTGATGGAGGGTTATATTCCCTTAAACTAATGTATATCTATGTTAAATACAATAGTGCATGTGCATCCATTACCACAAAATGATGTAACAAATTATATTAGATAAGTTAATAAAAATTCACATGTTTCATCAAAGAAAGACAATGTGCTTCCTTCACAACAATAAAAAATATGACCTATTAAAAACCAATTACATTTCATACCTAGAAGTATGTTAGATCATCTATGGACATCATAATTATACTCATTTCAATTTCTCATCCAGTCCTATAGCTCAGTTCGATAATGTAACTCTACCAGAATACCGGTGAAACAAATCTAAAAATTTAATGACTCAATTCAAAAATCTATGTCTGATTCATATCCCGACGATTCAATAAAATACGACGTTCAGCTGAATAAGATCTTACTCTTCTATTTCTTAATTTTTCTAGAAAACCTTCTCCAGAAATTCTTGATCCAAAAACACCATTTCTCTACAAATATTCAACGCTCTGACTTCTATCTTCATATCTTGTGAACAATATATTAATGTTAGAATGTATAATGTACATCAACATTTTATTAGTGATTCAAAAAATTTTAAGGTGGGATTTTAAAAAACAATACCTATAAACCATATTTACAAAAAAATCAATTCCCCTTGAAGATCGGATACATATTTTACTTATTCAGCGCTTCTAAACTCTTCTTGTTTCTTCTTGAACCCTCTAGAATATTCATGAAACATTATATTACTTCATACATTCTAAAAATTACTCATTATATTTATTATTTTCCATAAATTTCACCATTGTGATAATGTTACTCTGATTTTGGTGACCTTCCTACAATCAAATAAGAAGTGATGACATTCCATTACGAGGAGCAGTCTCCTTTTCATTTTCCATAAACATAGTCATAAATTATAAAGATTCTATAACATTATTGGTGATACATTAGTATAATCTAATTAAATATTTCTTAAAAATTTATCATCTATTAAATCATTTAATTACCTTTACATCACTTCACAAAAACAATTCAAATAAAATATCATCTTCTTGTCTACATTATGATGATCTAATATATGATGATGCTAATTCTCTCAGTCTGCATATGATGGATCGGTCTCTATATCACTCTAAAAACTAGTTCCTACCCATGATTTTATAAAAAAGTAAAAATTTTAAAGGAAAACTGAGTTATTATTTTTCATGACCCACCTGATAATCAACCAATTACTCATCTTGACGGAAAATGGTTGACTAAATTGTTGATTGATAATTGACCTAATTTTTTATTTATCCTAACAACTTAATCATTCTATATCAGTTAGAATGAACCATAATAAAAATATTCTCCTGATTATTAGTTGCACACTGTGCCCAGAAGACTGTTTCTAAAATCTTTGAATTATAAAATTTTATTCCCTTTATTATTACAATAGACATCAGCTTCTTTGTAAGAAGTTTTTTATGAGCTATAACTCTAACTAAAAACCATCGTATTCATTTTCAAAAATCTTAATCAACATTCTCAGCCTTTATGTAAATATTGTTTAGGTGATCTCTTAACGATGGACTGAGAAAAAAAATCTTAATCATCACAAACATTATTCTTCTCAAAAATTCAGCTTATAATCATGCCTTCCCCATGACTTATTTACTTTTTAGATCATTATAGTACCATTTAACTTTTACTGTATTATAATTTCACTATCTTATAAAAACATCTCTCTTTCTAAAAAATCCTTAATATTATTGGTATCACCATCTCTCCTCATATTCTATATAAGTCTCACATAAAGGGTTTCAAAAAAATTAAGTCCTTTTGGATTAATAAATAGAGATGTATCATTATATTTTCAGCTATTCCACACATACTCCAATTAACATCCATATTGTGAATAAAACAGTTGTTCAAGGGTTCAAGCAGAGTCCAATTAGCTTTTTATTCTAGAAAAATTCTTATTAATACATATGAATTTCTTTATCATTTCTCATCAGATAACCTGATTACAATTTTGAGTCTGACCACCAAATTTTCCAATGTGTATTGATTTCATTATATTTTGAAAAAAAGATCACACTTTCAAAAAAACATTATTCATTTTCCAAAAACAACCTCCATCTAAAATGGTCCTAAAAATATTACCCATTGTTTTTTTGTCAATAATGGTTCATAAATCGCTAAAAATTAATATATAATGTATTCGATTACATATTCCCAATTGTAAGCCTATCTGACTTGGCTCATTATAGTAAATATGAATCATTGATAGAAAAACCTTGCATTCTAAAAATAGTGTCTCATAAAACATCCTTATTTTACCTTTAGTTGTTTATTAAATTCTTTCACATTCATATAATCAAATTTTTTCTAACACCACCCCAAAATACTCATAAAATATATAACAAACTAACATGATTGAGTCACAGCTAACCCAGAACTCCCCAAACATACATTCTTACATAAAATGTTTTGAACATATCAATGGACAGATTTATGAGGCAATTACCCCCTTGAAAAAAAAAAGTCTGTATGAGAGAGGGGATAGAAACACATTCCTCAAGCATGATGAGACGGAGGTTGGATGCCCATATTCAACCGCTTTTTCGGAAGAGGTTCATTTGATAATTTTTTTATAAAAATATAAAAAACATGTTTACATTTAAGAACATACTCCAGCTTTCATTCATTCTTATACACAATTTTTTGATGAAATTATTTTTGAAATAAATATATATTTACTGAGTATGTTATACTAGATTTCTCGTAAGTCTGATTTCACATTGATTGTCACAACCCAAGAGAAAGGGTATCATTAGCTTAATATGTAAGACTTCCAACAAATTCTTCATCCATATTTTATAGATAGCATATAAAGTGAAAGAAATATAATCATCTTTATCCATGCTAAGAGTTATTAAATTTTTATTCATTGTATGCCAAATAACAAAAATTCTCCGAAGAACAAAAACTTATCCAAATGTGGATCTTCAATTATCAACATCTCTTAACCAATCTGAATTTGAATAACCAAAAAATTAAATTCTTTCTGAGAGTTCATAACTGATTATGAATTTTTTTGACATTGATATATTTGAAAATTATTTTTCCATCCAATATATTTTATTCTTTTGGATAATGGAAAAATATTTCTCATAATGTAACTGCATGAACATTGTTGGATCCTAATAAGAATAATTTAATAAAATTATAATCCACTTTTAAAGCAATATAGATTAATCTTCTGTGCATTATCCATATTTCATCAACATGGTTCCCTCTAAAATCATTGTATAAACTGGTTTATAATTTTCTATTTCAAAATTTTATGAAGTTCCTTAGTATAATTTTTTCGGGAATGGAAAATGCGGTTCTTCTTTTTTAATATTTGTAACCAAAGAAATAATTTTATATTAGTAGGCATGTAAATTTGAAACAACTATTTCATAACTTTATCAAATATGTCACAAGTTATATCATCATTCCATTCATTGAAAATTTCTTCAATATAAACAATTAAAATGAGGAAAAAATCATAAGTTTTCATGATGTATATATTATAATAAAATATTCATTTATAAAAACATATCTTCCCCAAGAATGTATCCAATTTGGAATACAATGATTGAAAATATTTATTTATCACATACAATGATTTATTTAACATTCATCATTCTAAACATCAATTTTGCATGGTTATACAATATAATTATTCTCATCAGGATCACTATTCAAAATTGTGTATTTCATATCCATATAACTAATTTTGTATCTTCATTGTGATTAAATAGCTAGATTGATTATGTATGTTTCTAACCATACATTGGAAAAAAATATCATTAAAATATATTCCCTCAATCTATTTGTTACAATTTCACACTAATATTTCTTTCTTTTGTATCACTTAACTATCATCATTCATCTTCATTTGGAAAACCCAATTTTACCAAAAATAATATTTTATTTGTTTTAGGTATTATTTAAAAAATATATTTCATTTTAATATGCTATAGATCTTCATTCTATTCAAGAAACCAATACAGAAACTCAGAAGCATCATTCACATATTTCATCCCAAAATTTGAATATAATGAAATATGTTTAACAACATTTGAGGTTCTTATTATTTGAATATTTTGATGTTGATCACCAATAATGTTTTTGTGCATTCAATTGATTCCTCAACCTAGGATGAGATTTTTGATATTATTCCATGTCAATAGAAATAGATAATTCTAACTCCTATTCAGTTGTATTAGAGTTGTTTTCATCCTTATTAGAATCCTAATCGGATGTTTTTTATCCTGTTAATTTTCCATTTCTGTAGTAGTATTTTTATCATCGTTATAATTATAAATATCATTCACATCAATAGTTTCAAATAATATTATTGATTATTTTTATTCATCATTATCATCCTCCTTCTAGAGAATATCCCTAAATAATTTTATCTTCACATCTCTTATCATACATTCCAAGGTTTCCACTATTTTTTTATGATGCTTGTACTCCTTAAAACTCAAAAGTGATTCAAAACTGGAGTTTTATCATAAAAATTTTCATATGGATACTAACTTGAACGTTTCATATAAAAACATTGGATTTCAATATATACAATAGTAATCATATATTTCCTCCAAATGTAATGGGATGGACCATGTTCAAGTAACACATTTCGCCTAATTTCCACCCCACTTCTATCTGTCGTTTCAATAAAGCCATTTTTTGAGTATTTTATAGAATACTAAACTCATTATAGTTTCCATGATTCTAAAAAAACTATTAATTTTTGTATTCACTATAGTTTCCACTTCTTAACTTATTCACTAAATACTCATATTCCTTTTGATCCTTCCTCTGGAAACATTTTCAAATTTTCAATTCATTTGACTTGTGAATCATATACACAATCCAATTAATCCGAGTGAGTTAATAAATCAATGTAATGAAGTAAGTATCTCCATGACATGATTTCTTTATCATTATCCCACAAATATAATAATGAATAATTTATAGGGTTCATTTTGAATAAATTTTAAATTTCAAGTGCATAGAGTTTGTTATATTTCCCTTATGAAAAAATATTTCAACACCAATATCTTCTTCTTGAATTATAAATAAAACCAATGACAATGTCTCTCTTTTGTAATGTTCTCATGTTTCCCTAACATATGTGTCACATGATTTTATTCCACACCTAATTCTCCTCCACCATACCTACATAATAATAGTTTTGGGCCTCACAAACATAGATTAGTTTTTCTTTTATACGTTGGACTCTTGCAACTATGTTTCCATCATCCTCTCTATTTACTAGAAAATCCTTATTTAAAAAAAAACCTTTTTTCCTTCGTAGAAATGTTTAGAAATACATTTCACATTATTTTCAACCCATTAAAAAATAAATAGTTCTTGTATTTTAATTTTTCTTCCCCAAATCTCGATGATCCAGATCCCTTGATTTAGAGAGATTCATCATCGAAAAATTAAGGAATTCCATAATTGAAGTATTTAAAATTCATCATTAATTTTATATCTTCTAGCATATATATAGAACTACCACTATTCAAGATCCATGTTAATTATTATTTTTCAGTTTTGAGTGAATATTCAATAATAAGATTTTTTTATTTCACATAATCCTTATTATGTTTCAGTTTCTAATAATTGAAAAAAAATATTATAGTAACAAAACAAGAAATACATTTTCAATATGTCAATTATGCTCAAATTTTTCACATATTGTGTCCACATTTTGGAAGATATTTTCAAATTATACACCAACCTTCACATATTTAATCCAAAAATCCTTATAAAAATTCATTCTTGGAGAAAAATGTCCCCCCCTCATGTATTTCTTTTTTTAATTTATTGTTTAGTTGTAATGTTGTTGATTAAACAAACAGATATTTTCTATTTGTTTAAATCCACTTCAACATGAGTTATTTCAATAGAAATAATGTTTTTCTATATAAAATCCATACTATATATAGTTGTAAGAATGTTTCTCAATAATTTTCTTATTTTTATTATCAAAAATTTCATGACCATCAATCATTAGATTATTGACCAGAATTGTTCATTTCATATTCATTTTCTTTCTTCCTAATCAGAACCAAATGTAATTGAAAATTTATTAGAATTATAATTTTTAGAAATATCTGACTTCTCCATTGTTTTGTTCTTAGACACATACTTAAATTTTTCGGCTTCCTTCATCTCAGAAACAATTTCAACCTTCATATAAACTGTTGATGGAAACTTTTTACCCTCCTCATGTGTACAAATTTTATAAAATTATATAAATATCATAGAATTTTTTTTGAAACTTGTAACCCTCTGTTCAGATTTAGAATGATTTGTTTGTACAAGTTCAAGCTATTTTTCTTTTGATTTCATATTAACATTAAGAGTTCATTATGATTCTTTTCATTATAAATATATTTATTCCAGTAGTTAATATCTTCTATAAGATTAAAATTATTTTCAGGAAAACATTCTTTTATATATGTTGAATAATTTACATTCTTAAACATCTTATTTTCTTTATCAATAATCCCAATATTTCATCGTTCTTTTAATTATCCCATCATATGAAACTCTAATCCAGTTTCCTCTTCATCAGAATTACTGCTTCCAAACACTACATTGTTAAATTTTTAAATTAAATTATTCCCTCTAGAATGATTAGTTTATTATTCATATTCATATTCACCTCCTTCTTCTTTTTAATATTTACACAAAAATATTCCTATTTTTGACTAAGATAACTTATTATCATTCCCTATGGAATAAGTTTTTTTCATATCACTATGTTTCTTCTACAATCCTCCATATCTTATCTCATTCTCATCATTATAATATTAATTATTTTTTCATGGAAAATTATCTAAAATGGTCCCATGGTCTCCACATTCAAATACTTCATGGGATGTTTCCTCTTTCATTTAAATATATATGATCTATCACATTAAAATAAAAATGAAAACAATTAATCTTGTTTTTACATACCTCATTTTTAGAATTAGTATCACTATATTCGTCTTTCTCAAGAACTTTCTTGAACATTTAATTTATAGAAATATCAAAAGGAATATCTCAGTAAAATATTTTTCACTTTCGTAACACTATCCATTATGATTTTATATGTAGAGAGGGTGCTATAAAAATTACCCATTGATAATGTTTCAAGAAATCTATATTGTAACGAAGATACATTGGCTTCAAACTTTTCAGCAATAATTATCATGTTCATCTTGATTAATGTAGGATAATATAACATCTCATCAATACATATCATAATGCTATCAAAGTCATTTACCCTTGTAATGATGTCACCAGTGGAATCATACTCTCTCTCTTGTGATAATCATACTTCAATCAACATATTTTTATCATCTTCTTATTCATATATTCATTGCCTTCATAAATTTTCATAATCATTTAAAATACAATTTTAAATGTGAAAACCCCTTTTACACATAAAAAATATTATTCAAAAAGTTCTTATAATAAATAATTTTTAGATCATCCATCATTTCTACGATTCTTAATTTCAATAGATGATTAAGGATCATTTTCATCAATACGAGTAAATCCAACTATTTTAACAACAAGAACATAATACATAGTAGATATATTACATCAAAACATTATATCATTTAAAATATGATAGATCATTCCATCAAAGACTAGAATACCATTACTATTCACATATATTAGATTCTCTATCAAAACACCAACAATGAGTAAATGAAGGGAACATTTAATGAGATGCCACTTGTAATTTCCTAGCCAAGATCCAAGTATAACTGAGAGGGGGGTGGGGTGAATTAGTCATATATTTTTCATTTGTTTTTTGTTATTTATAAAAAAACTTCTCTAATTGTCAAAGAATTATAATTTTTTTACAAAAAAAAAAATCATTCATCCACAGGAACACCAGAATATACGAGGATCACATCTTAACTAGAGTATCTACACCCTTGGTCTAGTTTGGAAACGATCCAATACCACATAATCTACTTGAAAATAATACTTCAGTGTGGATAAAATGATTAGGGTATTCCTTTACCCTCATTTATCAATATTTTCAATAAAACATTAAATGTGATTTATGTAGCCCAAAATTATGCAATAATTTTTTATAGAAATTTAGTATACAATAGAAATTATCATAAAAATATGTTATTGTGCTACGTTTTTTACGTTAAAAAATGGCCTTCAAAATTTTTTTTCACATTCATAAAATGGATTATGTATAAACTTATATATAATTCATAATTATACTCATTATGATTTTACTGGAACATTATTCTATTCTAGTTGCACAGATTGATAATTTAACTTTTCCATAATACAATTAAAAAAAATCTAAAATTATATTTCCTTAGTTTTGAAATCCAATATTGATTCCCAGTATGATGATCTAGCATTAAATTATGATCATCCAAATATGTTGTTCCTATTATTATTATTCTATTACCTATAAAACAACCTCAATAGATACACAACCTGGTAACTCCTATCTACAAATATCCAACACTCTTTTATCTCACTTCTTTTCTCGTGAACTAAACATCCATGTCAGAAATAATGAAGTAATTCCACAATAATATGTTACCAAATTATGGTTTAGGAGGGATTCTAAAAACATCCCACTAAACCAAATTTACCAAAACATCAATTCTTATTTAATTTAGGATAAAATATATTCTTCTTCATTACTTCTAAACTCCTCTCATTTCATCTCAAGCATTCTATAATATTCTCGCAACATCTGCTAGCTTTAGATAATATAATAATTCCTCACCAATTCTGATTGTCAATATGATTTCCTCAATTTGATATGTTCATTGAGATTTTATTTAGCGTCATGAATAAAATAACTTATGAGTTTCCATTTTGATGATTAATCTCATTTTCATTTTCCATAAATATATTCCCAAATTCCATTGATTTAAGTACTTTATCAATAAAAATTCAACATAATTTTCAAAATTATACAACAAAAAAATTATATTATCAAACAAAATTGATTTCCCTTTACATCTCATTGCAATAATAATTCAAATACAATCTAAATCTCTTTTCCTCATACCGAGTGTCCTACATCCGATTATATTATCGGTGTGATCCCATGTACAATGGTTTAGTCTCTACATAACTCTAATAACTAGTGTCAAATCTAGTCGAATGAATTTTGACCCAATGGTTATAGAAATTCGAGTTCGTGTTTCTATTTACCCACTGGAAAAACAACTAAAAATTCATCTTGAGGGAAAATGGCTGACTGCATTTTTTATTGATCCCTTGTCTAATTTCTAATTTGTCTTAAAAAATTAAAATTTATTCATCAATATCCACAAACATTCATTTTTTATTTATTGGTCTCAAAAAACCCCAATAATGGTTTTTTTCCTATGATGATTATTGTCACACAGCGTTAGATGCATTGTTTCTAGCAGCTTTAACATTAGAATCATATTTCATTTTCTGGTTATATTACACCTCAGATTCATTCTCTAAAGATTTATTTCCTTTTTCTTATAGGTCGGACTGAAAACAATCATTTTCTTTGAAGACATTAGGATCAACTTTTTCAACCTTTAAATAATTATACATCATACAATCTCAGACATATATACTAATACTATTATGCCTTAGCTTCACAACTAATCATTTTCTCCAAAATTATTCATTTAACTGAGAATTCTACATGACTTTGTTAAATTTTATGATCAACGTACGATTATCTAATTTTTAATGGAAATTATTATTACATCACGATCTTCCAGTAACATATTGTTTCAAACCATTCCTTAATCAGATTATTAGCACCAACACTCCTCCTATTCTTGACAAGGATTACATCAATAGTTTCCCTAATATTTTTGACATATGAATTAAAAAAAAATATTCTTCATATTTTCATCATATCAATAAAGACATTGATTTGCCTCTTAATTACTATCAAAACTTTCTCTCATATTATCAAGGTGACCCTATGAGCCTTTTCATCTAGAAATCTTATTCTCAATCCACAAGACATTCATAATTTTTTTTGTCTTTGATCAATTGATTACAATCGGTAGTCTATACACAAAATAATTCAATGTGTGGTGATTTATTTCCTCTTTGACAAAAAATAGAACAAATATATAAAAAACATCTTTCATTATTCAAAAAAACCATCATCCAACATGGTATGACAAGACTTCTACATTATTATCTTTCAATTACTTGTATCCAATAAAAAATTTCTATAAATTCGTAAAGGAAAAAATTAGGTTGTAAGAACTAAATCCTTTTAAGATACCACCGAATAATATATATTATAACTATATTTTTGAAACCATTATTTCTTGTAGACAAATATTTTCAAAAAAATTTGAAAATAAATAATTTTTCATATTAAATAAACCATTTGTTTTCCCTCCAAGAGGTATTTCATATTTAAATAAGCAATGAAATATGACCAAATATTATCAAAACGGTATAACTAGATGTATAAAATTTTTTTCACGCATCAATTTCTATATCAACAAGGAATAATAACTATATCAAATAAATATTCATGTAATGCTTCCAAAAATCACCAAATATAAATCAATTTGTTGAGGGTGTTAAAATATAAGACTCACCGTGAAAATTTATCTATCATAAGTGAATCCTATCTCTAGGAACCCCATTTCCAAAAAATCTATCAGCTAGATATATATCATAAAGACAACCAACCTTATTGATATCATAGTCCACTATGTCTTTTTTTTATTAGTTTTCCCCATAACCACAACTCTCTCTACGTGTTACATATCATCATTATGTTTCAAGAAATCTAAGATCACATTTCAAAAAAAAACCAAGAAAAATCAATTCCAAAAAATTCACGAAACATGATTTTAATCTTATATTATTCTTTCAGGAAATTCATTTTATCATGATTTAACATTTTCAATTTGTTTATAATGAAATTACATTTTAAAAAATATTTCGTAGCCATAAAATATTATATCACCATTTATGGGTCTCAAAACATCAATTTAATTTTTCAATGCCAATGTAAATCATAATAACATAAAGAATACTGATGTATAAACTATAGGATTGATACACATACCTCAATATTGATCCAAAAACATTTCCTTCTAGGCTGGTGATGGTTAATTAAGAGATAATATCATAGAGAAAATAGATCCAGTGGAAAGAAAATAAATTATCCATTCCCATGATATATTTATCAATATAGTCTCATAGTAAATAAAAATAATTGAGAAGAATATAGTGAAACATATTAGAATAGAACCAACTCACTAGATTTTAATCAATAGATATACCTGCTTTCTACAAGCATGAAGAACATTCAATAGAGAGAGGTAGAGATCCAAAATATTAATCATAGAACCTCTAAATAAATAAAATAGTATATTGATTTATAGGGTCAAATTAAATGGGATAGACAATCATTTTTTTTCTAACATGACATTTTATCCCCTATATAACCACACACTCAGTTTCATCAACATCTTGACACTTGAAATCCAACATCGAACCAGTGGTCTGTCCGATGGTGGTTGGATATAATGACCTGGAAATTGAATATAATTTTTGCTAAATGATTTGGGATTTTATCGAGGTCACGAAATCTGGCAACACATGATTCTGAGGCACAGAGTATTCGAAATGAACCGTTGAAATTTTGTTATGCTTTAAATAGTGTGTGTTAGATGTTTTCCTGAAAATGTTGAATAAAACATAATTGGGTTCCTAGATCAGAAATATGAGGGCACCATTGCATTTAGGATACTTGGTTTACCCTAGAAACGATATCTGTTCAGTCGGTGCATGCCTCCTGTGAGAAAACCAAAAAATGACATAACAATAAATAAAATAATAAAATAATGTTATTTTGTTTTTCAATGCATATAAATCATGACCGGTGACTAGCATTATAAATATGATACCACTACAGTGATCACTTGGGTATTGCTTCTTTAGTAAGATACTATCATTGGCTGGTTCAGGCCAACTATTGATGTTAGATTTTTGTCGTACATAAAATAATTAAGTAATATTTATTTGTTTGTTAAAATACATAACTTCTAAAAGGTAACATGGATTGATAATATTAGAGTGTTGTTGATTTTATTGGTTTTGTTCCCCATTGGTAGAGTATGTCCTCGACTTGTGCGGTTCGACGGTGAATGTTAAAAATTTATTGGACTTTTTAAAGGTACATTCAGTAAACGTGCGAGCGGCATTTTCAAACATTTGAACCGGTGCTCAGATAAAAAATCCAATGGCACTGTGGACTCCACAACCCTAAGATTCTCTTAAAGGAGGCTTCATATTGAACCTAGATTTTCATTAGAAAAATTTAGATTTTTTACATTTAAATGAATAATTAAATAACAATGTTATTTTATTTCTTTTCATTCTTTTTCACCAACTGACATGGGATAGTGGTGGGACCAACTACGTGTCAAGACATTAAATTTCATGACTCCTCAATTATTTATTACAAAAATGTTGGAATTAAGAGGGTTTCCAAATTAATTGAAATCCATTAAATATATGTGTGTTACTCCACTTCCCCCTCTCCTATATATATATCTTGGGGAGAAGTTTTGGCATTTATTCACTTAGTGATGAAGCACATCAAAAGTACTGCGACACCAACTACATGAAGGACATAACCAATTCCAGATGATGGTGACAAGCATCCCCAAATGACAAAAACTGGATCTTCCTCAAACAAGGACATTCTACAATTATTGCGAGGTATGAGGTTTATTATGATGTTTCCATTGATGAATTAATCATCACCCACTTTCTATCAACATAACATTGAGGGTGTAGGCCAAACAAACATGGACCAAACCCTCTACCGCATTGTTTTGGATGTGATATTTGGGATTGAATTTCCAAATCGATGAATACAAGAAATAGCAGGTCACGCTATGTCAGTAGTAGTTTGGAAGATCAGTAGGCACAGAAGGCAACAAAAACGGACACCAGAGCACATCCCGTGACCTGTGGAAGAAACCGCCAGGGTGCCATGTCGGAGGTGGACGGCGGTAGCCGAAGGAGACCTGCAACAACCTTCCACGGGTGTTGGGAGGTGGTGCATGATGGATCATGGTGGGGAGTGCCCCTATCCGGCCGTATGGGACAATCATGGTGCCAACGTGCGTTGTTGGTCAAAGCAGCAGTGATCGGAGGGTGCGGCTCGGCATGCACCACACCGCGTTGGCAAAACAATGTCGACCGAATAGAAAACTGGTTAATGTGGTGTCGAAGCACCCCACTAGTTGGGTGAAATGGCCCTGAAACTACAAGGCCATTGAAAGAGGCGGGCAGCCTTCTGACAGACCGAGTTAGTGTGAGCCGACTAAGCGGGCTGGACCCGTGGCCCAAAGGGCCCTTGTGGGTCGGCTGAGCCCCACCCGGCAGTTCGGGCCAACCGCGATCCATGCTCGTGAACTGAATAGGGCCGACCCCATGAACTGGGCCGACTCCAACGGGCCAGGTCCATGGAACTGGGATGACCATTAGTGGGCCGGACATGAGTAGGGTCTGGTAGATCCTGGGACACATTACGTCGGGCTAGTATGACCAAGTTGAACTAGGCCCAGAAGAAACCAGTACCCAAATAATGAATCACCCGTAACTGATGAACTGGGTGTCTGGATGACACGCCATCATTGGTGTTGGTACCCCTTTTGGGAAGTAGTCAATTTGGAATATTCCGATGAGCCTTACATAGCCGGGCCAGACTGAGGTGTGATCATCCCCCAATTTACAGAATGGGAAGGAACAAGAAAACCGTGAGTCATGTTGACGTGCTGTCTATGGAATAAGGACACTAGTGAAAAGTAGGTACATTAATATTTCTATGTGAGTTTTTTTAGAGTTTAATGGGAAACCCAGGATTGATCAGACTTGAATCCAATAAGGCCCTTTTTACAAAAGGGCCCATATCTCACATACCGGGTGTCTAATCGACTTGACATCTGACACATTAAAACCCTTTCGACATGGTAGTCCATGAGGATAAATCATCATGGAAATTTGTGCGGGTTGAGGAATGACTGTTTTCTTGTGGATCATATCCTTCCAGAATCCAGCACGCTTAGAGTGGGAATCTCATGATTGGTTAGGACGTGATGAATGAATAGCGATCCTATGTGGGTCCGTACCAATAAATCCTATATGGTTCAACACTCACCGATCCTATATGGGTTAGCGCATACCAATCATGTGTGAGATAGATACTGTGTGGGTTAGCGCTCATCGATCCTGTGTGTGTTAACATATACTGATCCAGTGTGGGTCAGCAGAAGAGCCTCTCGATAGAATTAGATGATCTAGATTTATGAATAATCATTTCTACTTCCATACATAAGTTATATACCTGGTGTCATCTGAGTCCTTACAATTACGTTACATCTACCTTCTTGTTGGTACCTTTTTTTTAAATTTACCTTTGTGGTGTTGCATGTGTGATACTTTACCTTATTGGTGTTACCATTATGGTGTTACCCTTGTGAAACTTTGACCTTTGTGGTGTTACCTTTTTGGCACTTTACCTTCATGGTGTTACCCTTGTGGAACTTTTACCATCATGGTGTAACCTTCATGGTTTTACCTTTTTTTTACTTTTACCTTCTTGGTGATATCTTTGTGGTGTTACCATTGTGTTATACTTCACTCGTGGATCAATTGAGAAAATGGATTAAAGGGTGGGGCATTATGTTTCCTTGTGTATGAGATGAGTACATTTTGTTAAATTAGGTATATGTATGGGAATATATATATGTAGAGTTTATCACTACCCTATGCTTTGTGATTTAGGTCTTTCATTGTGGTATTTCCATTGTGGAACTCTCGGAGACCTTCTTGGGGCTCGGTCTCCCTACTGAATATTGTTATACTCACCCATGCATGGACTCCGTCCTCACCTTGTTTTGACTTGTGTAGATGACGAGAATGAGGGAAGAGGCTTGAGGGAGCCACGACAAGGTGGTACACCGATGATATGGGATGACATAGAGTGTTGTGGAGATGATCGGTACCTACACATCAGGTAGGATCCACATTGGATGATATAGGAGTTTTTTTCACTTTTCCTTTTTACTTGTAATTTTATGTTGGGATTGTATTCCAATAAAATTTTCATTTAGTAAACATTTATCTACAACAAATTACATTGTTTATGATTTTTGATGTGTTCCTGGATTGTGTGTTTGTATAGGTTTAATAACAATGTATTCCCATTATAGGGATACAACACATTGGTGTTAGTTACAATCCCTGGCCAATGGAAGGAGGACATGGGGTAGTCACTGCACGAGCCCTAGGTGACATGTCATGATAGTGGATGTACATTAGTAATCTAGTGTGACCTATAGAAATATAAGTGTTTTTTATCTTACACCAGTTAGTCAGTGGACTCTTTATTTTCCCAATTACCAAACTCAGTCCTCCCAGCCAATTAATGATGAAAAAGGAAAGGGAAAAGTTTAAAGAGATTGTGTACCTAATTCCATGTATCAGGGTGTGCCAAATAAATCCATATTCTTTTTTTTGGATATATTATATAATTTTATACTCTTTTGGTGAAATGTTCATGTGATGACCCAGACTCTCTTTGTCCTTCCCTTTGCCAAAATCCGGGTCCTAAAGGGGTGGTGTCTTGGTGAGACCGATCGTGAGACCGATCGGCAACACCTGGCCTTGTCAAGTTGTTTCCAATAGCGCCCCTTTTTTTTGCACAAATAGGGTTTCAAACCCTATTTTGAACTGTTTTAGCATGTTTTAAAGACCCATAATATGCATAAGAGTATTAATTAAATACATAATGAATTAATGAGTCAGTTTAAACCACCCGACCCCTTTTAATGATGAGTGGGGCCGCGTAGTCAACCCACGACCCTCGCGCCTTACGCGGTTTCACGTTCTCACCTCAACCGTCCACGGATCTTATAAACTAAGGGTTAGCCGTGGTTTCTCCTTTCCTCGATCATGGATTTTTACAAACAGATTCTGGTACATTGGTCGCGCCACATCGTTATCCGTAAAGTTCCATGCCCGGCCTAACCGTCGATCATCTATCAACAAGTAGGGAATTTCTCCACCGTCTCTCTCTTTTGTGTATCATGCGGGGTGGGCGTTATTCTGTTCTGTATATTTGGACAAACCATACCTAAATAAAGATAATGAAGTGGATTCTATAAAGAAAGAGGGGGGGGGGCTATGATCGTTGATGTTGTTTATATTATGACCATCTTGTTGAGTCATGCTGGCTTTGCCTTCTGAAAATTGAAGTCGTTGGTGGTCGTTGTTTGTGCCCTGATGAACCGCTGCTGATGTTTTAAATAGCTTGTTGTGGTTGTAAATTCTTGCTGTGAAAAGTAAATTGGTTAATCACGTATATTGGACGAAATTAATTGAGGCACCAGGATCAATCCCTCTGTGATAACCCCGGTTAAAACACACGAAAATTGAAATTATGGAGTGTGTTAAGTCATTTAAATATGAAAATACCGGCAAGACCCTGACTTGTGTTGATGGTGGTAGTTGGTTGTTTTATTTTTCGGGCCGATTGCTGGAGATGTGGGAGGGTATGGGATCCCATGTCTTTATACTCTCGGTGGTTGTGTGAATTTGGGGATGGGATCCCCTATTGGTAAGGATTCAGTGGTTGTGAGTTTTATGACCATGAGGGTATTTGTTTATATCACAAATTGGGGTGGGATCCTATGTTGTTGAGAACCGGGTGTGGGAGTTATGGTTGATGCTTGACTGTTTACTTTCTTGAACTTGTTCCTATGCTTACTAGTTTCCCAGTAGTGCTTAAACTTAATTAAACATTATCACCGAACATGAAACAAGAATGGGACAAATTGGTTTTGTTGGAGAAAGTTGTGACTTGGGACTTGGATGCAGTGGTGTTGTGTTCTGTAGGCTGGTTAGAAAAACCTAGGCTTTGGGTGAGTGCTTGTTACCTATATCTATACTTGTAGTTCTGTGATTCTTATTCGCGCCCCACCCAAGTTGAGAACATAGTGCTGAACATCCCCATTTCATGGCGGAGGGAGTTTTTCCCAACACTATTCTTAGTGGATGGTTATTTTCTCCTTTTCTGCTCCCTTTCCCGGATATCCCAAGTATCTTCGGGCAGGCTGTGATGGCCTGAGGTCCATTATTATCCCAAGAACCTTCGGGCGGGGTAGTGTGGTGGTTGGCCAAGTGTGTGCTGCAGGTGGTTTCCCAAGTGTCTAAGGGATGAGTCCCAAGTGTCTTCGGGCGTGGAAGTGGATTTTTCTAGCCCAGGTGTCTTCGGGCGTGGTGGTGGTTGTTCTGGACTAGGTGTTTTCAGGCGTGGTTACATGTGATAGTTGTGGCCCAGGTGTTTGCGGGCGGGATTCGGCAGTGGGACGACGTGTGGTAGTTGTGGCCCAGGTGTGTGCGAGTGGGTGTGGCAGTGGGACTGCGGTGAGAATGGAGGGATTGGTTCGATGTGTAGGATGTCTCAATAACCAGTGGGAAAGTGGCCTGGGGTACCCAATCAAAGATGTGCTCTGATTATATATATTACCTGACTTTCATTATTTGGGGAGTGTGCCTTGGTGAGGCCTGGGGTGGATAGTTTACCTTGATTAGGTGTTTGGTTTACTCTTTTTCTCACGGTACTTTAGTACGTTCCCCCACTTGTGCACGAGAGTCTTTGGTTTTCCCTACTGAGTGTACTTGTATGCTCACCCTACATATATAAAACTGCTTTCAGGTTTCTAGGAGGACTTCGGGGATCACGCAGGACCATACTAGCTCGGACTTTGGGGCAGTTGTAGTTGTTTCTTTTCTTCTTTGGTACTTAACATTGTAGTCACCTTTTGTACTTTGGGGCTTTACTTTTGGAACATGCATGTGGGAATGGTTTAATTTTGGCTTTAATTTTCTTTTACCTTGGTGTTGATGAGATTTATCATCTTAACTCTCGATCTTATAAAACAAAAAGGGGTAATTCCTTCTATTTGTGAGAAATTTCAATACCCTTGGTTCTAGTCTCCACTCTAGGATCTATTGAAGGTGGGTCTCGGGGGGTCATTATCACTCCTTAAACTTAAAGAAGGGAGGGCTTGGAAATATTCTAACCCTTCCATCCTTTTGGTGAAGGCAGGTCATCACAGACCTTTCCAACAGCAGCAGGGACAGTGAGCTCCCGCTCCTCCGAGGGCAGACGTAGGATGAGGAGGCCGACATCAGGGCGCACCTCGGGGACCTCGACCGGGGCGTGGTCGGGGAGGTGGCCGATAGCCGAGGGGAAGGGGAACTGGGCGTGGATAGTTACACGCCGCAGAGGCAGCAGTTCCAGTAGGGCCAGTGGTTGTTCGAGGTACGATCAGTCTGTTTAGCACTCTTGCTTATGCCTTGTTCGATTCCGGAGCTTCGCACTCCTTTGTTTCACCAAGTCTAGCCCGTGCCTTGGGTTTAGATGCGGAGATAATTACAGATCCCTAGTTTTAAGCACACCGGTAGGAGGTCATACCAACTTGTTGTTTATTTTTCTGGGAAGTAGACTGATGATAGGGCCACATCAGTCGGTTAGGGATCTTCTTCTTCTACAGATTCAGCCATACGATGTCATCCTAGGCATCAAATGGCTATTTTCTGTGTGTACCATCATCAAATGTTTCCAAATAAGGGTTGTGTTCTCAGACTTGGATGGTCGGTGTGTTACCTTCACCGGCGAGCGGAGCAGTCAGAAGCGAAACAGGCGAGAGCATCCCCTCCTCTCCTTGTTGGCCGAGCTGATAGTGGAATCAGTAGATGCTGAAATGGTGGAAGTGCTAGAGATCGTCCGTGAGTTTATGGACATCTTCCCTAAGGAGGTGAAGACTCTACCCCCTTGGCGTGATATCGAGTTAGGGATAGACCTACAGCCCGTCACTCGACCGATCTCGATGGCTCCTTACCGGATGGCACCTTCAGAGCTACGGGAGTTGCGGATCCAGATTGACAATCGGATGAAGAGGGGCTATGTTCGCCCGAGTGCGTCACCGTGGGGTGCCCCAATCTTGTTCGCAAAGAAGGAAGATGGTGGTCTCAGGTTGTGCATAGACTACAGGAGGCTGAATCAAGTGACAATCAAGAATCGATACCCTCTTCCGAGGATATAAGATCTTTTCGACCAACTAAAGGGGGCATGATGGTTCTCGAAGATCGACCTGTGGTCTGGGTACCACCAGCTGAGAGTGAAGGAGGGCGACATCCCAAAGACGGCGTTCAGATGCAGTTATGGACACTTAGAGTTCATAGTCATGCCCTTCGGTGTTACGAACGCCCTGGCTGTGTTCATGGGGCTTATGAACTCCGTCTTTCGGGAGTACTTGGATCGGTTCGTGGTTGTGTTCATCGATGATATCCTGATCTATTCGAGGTCAGAAGAGGACCATGCAGAGAACCTGAGGACAGTTTTGGAGGTCCTCCGACATCATCAGCTCTATGTGAAGTTGTCGAAATGCATGTTCTAGACACAGGAAGTGCACTTCCTCGGTCACGTGGTGTCCAAGCCGTGGGTAGCGGTGGACCCATCAAAAGTTGAGGTGGTTGTTTCTTGGGTAGCACCCAAGAATGTGGCAGAGGTCCATAGTTTCCTTGGGCTGGCGGGTTACTATCATAGGTTCATACCCATCTTCTCCCGAGTTGGGGCCCTTTTACAGCACTGACCATGAAAGACCAAGTTTTCGTGTAGAGCGAGCAGTGCGAGTCAGCCTTCAGCTATCTAAAAGAGAAGTTGGTTAGTGCCCCAGTGATGAGATTACCAGAAGAATGGGTGGCCTATGAGGTGATCTGTGATGCTTCAGTACAGGGCCTGGGATGTGTGTTGATGCAGCAACAAGGGGTGATCTCTTATGGTTCCAGGCAGCTATGCCCCCATCAGCGTAATTACGCCACCCACGACCTGGAGCATGCAACAGTCGTTTTTGAGATCTCTTATACTGAAGACAAGGGAAATGTGGTGGCCGATACCTTGAGCAGGAGGACGCATAAGGATGCGGTCCGAGAGTCAGCAGATGCCTGGAAGGCAATATAATAGTTGGTTGCCTTACACCTGGATGTGAAGATGGATAGCGGCAGAGGCTTCCTATATCAGATGATAGTGCAATCATCTCTGTTTCGACAAGGGGAGGAGTCTCAGTGGGGAGACCCGGAGTGCTAAGTGATGCATGACTGAGTTGACTAGGGCAATGCTCCGGATGGATGGAGGGAGGATGGTCAGAACCGGATGATTTTCCAGAAAAGGTTGTTTGTTCCAGGAGTGATGCACGGAAAGGTTCTTAGTGAGTTCCACAACTCACCCCTGGCGATACACCCAGGAGTTTAAAAGATGTACCAGGGACTGAAAGGACAGTTTTAGTGGCCCGGAGTGAAGTGAGAAGTGGAAGAGTTTGTATCCAAGTTCTTAGTGTGTCAGCAAGTGAAGGTTGAACACCGAGTTCCAGGTATCCTACTGCAGTCTCTAGATTTCCTCGAGTGGAAGTGTGATGACATCTCAATGGATTTCATCATGGGACTACCCAAGGTGCAAGGGCGATACAACGCCATCTGCGTAGTAGTGGAAAGGTTGACGAAATCGTCTCACTTTTTGGAAATCAGGGAGTCGAGTGTTGTGGATGCTTTGGCACGAAAGTACGTGGATGAGGTGGTGCAGTTGCATGGAGTTCCGAGGTCTATAGTCTCGGATAGGGATGCACGATTTACCTAGCGAGTCTGGAGAGGATTGCAGCATGCTTTTGGCACCCAGTTATGCCTTAGCACTGCTTTCCATCCCCAGACAGATGGAAAAATAGAGCGCACCATCCAGACCTTGGAGGTACGGGAATGTGTTCTGGACTCAAGAGGATCATGGGTATGACACATTCCCCTAGTAGAGTTCGCCTACAATAATAGCTACCACTCTAGCATCGGTATGGCCCTGTTTGAATCCCTATACGGGAGGCCATGTTGTTCACCTATGTGTTCGGCCGAAGTAGGAGAGGCAGGCATCCTTGGCCCGGAGGTGGTGTAGAACATGACAGAGAATGTTCAGCTCATACGGGAAAGGATGAAGGTGTCCTAGGACCGACAGAAGTCGTATGCTGATACTAGGAGGAGGCCCTTGGAGTTTGAGGTTGGAGACTATGTGTTCTTGAAGGTCTCCCCTCAGCGTGGGTAGCGGAGGTTCGGGAATGGTAGTAAGCTTTCTCCCAGGTTCATCAGAACCTTCGAAGTGTTGCGGAGGGTTGACGAAGTGGCTTATCAGCTAGTGTTACCACCACCGCTACTGAGGATACATGATGTCTTTCATGTGTCCCAGCTCCGTAGGTATCTGCACGACGATTCACACGTCCTTGATTGGGGTGATTTGGACATCGAGGACAACATGACCTTTGTGGAGAGACCAGTGATGATCGAGGATCGCAAGGAGAAGGTGCTTCGTGGGGGAACTATTCCCTTGGTTCGCATGTTGTGGAGACATGGTGGGCTTGAGCAGAGTACGTGGGAGAGGGAAGCACAGATGCGTACCCAGTACCCAGAGTTGTTCTATGTTTTTTTCATTGTTGTACCTGTTGTGATAGGACGTTTTGTCTTTTGTCTATGAAATGTACTAGTTTCATTTCCTCTGATTGTGTGTGAAAATCCTTGGCTATGGGGGAGGATAGAACTGACCCCTAATCAAGACTCATTAAGGTGTATGCGATTAAACCCATGCGGGTGAGTCAGTGCCACCCAAAACAGATACTATCTTGACATGGGGGGAGGACTCCCCAACACACATGCCTGGGAAGTTTGGAATGATATGTTGATTAGTTCTTGACAGAGAAGTGTTGTTGGTTAGCATGGGTTCACATCTATGAGGTATCTTTCGAGGTGGTTGTTTGGACCCTCTCCTTCCTTCTTGGTTTGTTTTGATTCTCGGGGATGAGAATCATTTAAGGGGTATCTAATGTGATGACCCAGAATCTCTTGGTCCTTCCCTTTGCCATAATTCGGGTCCTAAAGGGGTGGCGTCTCGGTGAGACCGATCAGCGCGACTGATCGGTGAGTTTTATCGGTGAGACCGATCGGTGAGACAGATCAGTGAGAACGATTAGTGTGACCGATTGGGGAGACCGATCAGCGAGACTGATCGGCACGACCGATCGTCACGACCAATCGGTGAGACCGATCGGTGAGACCGATCACCATCAGCCGACCTTGTGGAGTTGTTTCCAATAACGCTCCTTTTTTTGCGCAAATAGGGTTTCAAACCCTATTTTGAACTGTTTGAGCGTGTTTTAAAGACTTGTAATGCGCATAAGAGTTTTAATTAAATACTTAATGATTTAATGAGTCAGTTAAACCACCCGACCCCCATTAATGACGAGTGGGTCCGCGGGGTCAACCCACGACCCCCGCGCCTTACGCGGTTTCGCGATCTCACCTCAACCATCCGCAGCTCTTATAAACTAAGGGTTAGCCGTGGTTTCTCCTTTCCTCGATCGTGGATTTTTAAAAACATCTTCTGGTGTATCGGGCGTGCCGCATCGTTATCCATAATGTTCTGTGCCCGGCCTAAACGTCGATCATCTATCAACAAGTAGGGAATTTCTCCTTTGTCTCTCTCTTTTGTGTATCATGCGGGGTGGGCGTGCTTCTGTTCTGTAGAATTGGACAAACCAGAACTAAATAAAGATAATGAACTGGATTATATAAAGAAATAGGGGGGGGGGGGGGCTTTGATCGTTGATGATGTTTATATTATGACCATCTTGTTGAGTCGTTCTAGCTTTTCCTTCTGAAAATCGAGGCCGTTGGTGGTCGTTGTTTGTGCACTAATGAACCGCTGCTGATGTTTTAAATGGATTTTTGTGGTTGTAAACTCTTACTGTGAAAATTAAATTGGTTAATCATGTATATCCAGCCAAATAAATTGAGGCACCAGGATCAATACTTCTGTGATAACCCCGGTTAAAACACACGAAAAATTAAATTATGGAGTCTATTAGGTCGTTTAAATCGGAAAATACTGGCATGACCCTGACTTGTGTTGATGGTGGTAGTTGGTTGTTTTCTTTTTCGGGCCGATTGCTGGAGATGTGGGAGGGGATGGGATCCACTGTCTTTATACTCTCGGTGGTTGTGTGAATTTTGGGATGGGATCCCCTATTGGTATAGATTCAGTGGTTGTGAGTTCTAAGACCAGGAGGGTACTTGTTTATATCACGAATTGGGGTGGGATCTTCAGTTGTTGAGAACTGGGTGTGGGCGTTATGGTTGATGCTTGACTATTTACTTTCCTCAGGTTGTGCCTATGCTTACTAGTTTCCCAGTAGTTCTTAAACATAATTAAACACTATCACTGAACTTAAATAAAAAATGGGACAAATTGGTTTTGTTGGCGAAAGTTGTTACTTGGGACTTAGATGCAGTGGTGTTTTTTTCTGTAGGATGGTAAGAAAAACCTAGTCTTTTGGTGAGTTCCTGTTACCTATATCTATACTTTTAGTTTTGTGTTTCTTATTCGTGCCCCACCCAAGTTGAGCACTTAGTTCCGAACACCCCCATTTCATGGGGGAGGGTGTTTTTCCCAACACTATTCTTAGTGGCTGGTTATTACCTCCTTTTATGCTCCCTTTCTCGGATAGCCCAAGTATCTTCAGGCAGGATGTGAGGGCATGAGGTCCATTATTAGCCCAAGATCCTTCGGGCGGGGTAATGTGGTGGTTGGACAGGTGTTTGCGGCAGGTGGTTTCACAAGATTCTTCTGGATGAGGCCCAGGTGTCTTCGGTTATGTCAGTGGATTTTTCTAGCCCAGGTGTCTTCGGGCGTGGTGGTGGTTGTTCTGGCCTAGGTATTTACTGGCGTGGTTACATGTGATAGTTTTGGCCTAGGTGTTTGCGGGTGGGATTCGGCACTGGGACTGCGTGTTGTAGTTGTGGCCCAGCTGTGTGCGGGCGGGTGTGGGAGTGGGACTCCGGTGAGAATGGAGGGATTGGTTCGATGCGTAGGATGTCTCAATAACCAGTGGGAAAGTGGCGCGGGGTACCCAAACATCGATGTTCTCTGATTATATATATTACTTGACTTGCGTTATTTGGGGAGTGTACCTTGGTGAGGCCTGGGGTGGATAGTTTACCTTGATTAGGTGTTTGGTTTAATCTTTTTCTCACGGGACTTTAGTACGTTCCCCCACTTGTGCACGAGAGTCTTTGGTTTTTTTCCAACTGAGTGTACTTTTATGCTCAACCTACGTACATAAAACTGCTTTCAGGTTTCCAGGAGGACTTTGGGGATCACGCAGGACCATACTAGCTCGGACCTTTGGGGCAGTTGCAGTTATTTCTTTTCTTCTTTGGTACTTACCTTTGTAGTCACCTTCTGTACTTTGGGGATTTAATTTTGGAACATGCATGTGGTAATGGTTTACTTTTGGCATTACTTTTCTTTTTCCTTGGTGTTGATGAGTTTTATCATCTTAACTCTATATATTATAAAACAAAAAGGGGTAATGCCTTCCATTTGTGAGAAATTTCTATACCCTTGGTGCTAGTCGCCACTCTGGGATCTATTGGAGGTGGGTCTCGGGGGTTATTATCTCTCCTTCAACTTAATGATGGGAGGCGCTAGACATCTGCTAACCCTTCCCTCCATTTGGTGAATGTGGGTTGTGACAGTTCCATCACTGAATTTTAAATTACCTTTCTTCTTTATTTTATAACTTACATTTTTCATCCAATTACGTTCCTCTAATAATTCCATACTCATGATTAATTTGATTGAATTTCTCTCACATAGATTTCATATATCAATTCACTGGGAAAAATTATTATCTTTAATGTAAATACATTATCTATATGTTAAAAATACCATGTGATTTATTATCATGATATAATGCAATTTTATTATAATGATATAATATGTAATTGTATATCCATTAATTTTCCATAAGTTTACTTTGTTTTGATTATATATGGAATTATCTATTATTTCCTTATGTAAATCCATAACGAAAAATATGAAACCCATTTTCTTTTTAATGGGATACTAATGAAAAATTTAATGAAACCCATTTTCATTCCATAGATTATTTATTCGATAAACGTGAATGTTTAATATTTTGAATGATTTTTGAAACCCATAATATTTAGATGGGTTCTTTATAATATGGTGAGTGATTTAATTTCTTATAAAACTCATAAGGGTAGATGAAGATGTGTAATGTCAGATATCCCCCTCCAATGCATTATTTAGGTGTTTATATATCATGAGATATGTACATGTGAGTACATTTTAAATGCTCATTATAAGAGATTCTAATCGTGTAGGCAATGAATGTTATGTTCCCCATAATAATGTTTCTTCCATATTTGAAATATTTTCTATTTTTTTATGCTTATTATCATGAGGAAACTATGTTATAATGTCTCATGTTTATTGAATCACTCTTTTTAATCCTGTCATATTTAATGTGAGTCCCTATATATTGATTTTTAATATAGGATTTTTTTTCGTATCATTTTATAATATATTATCATTATAACCATTTTCAAATTTTTATCTCACATTCTAACATTGAATTTTATCACTTAGATTTACCCTTACTGAGAATCTGACCTCACTGCATTTTTATGCTTCCATTTCCGTGGGTTGGGGAAAACATTTAGGATTAGTTTATAAGGGTTTCAAATGAGAAAAATTATTATGAGATGATAAAGACTTGTAATGGATTGATAAATTGTATATATACTGAAAAATGTCCATTAGTTGAAAATTACATTTTTCTTGATTTAATATTTTTTCCAAACATCTCTAAAACGATATACATAAAATTTCATGGGAATGTATTGTTACAAAATAATTTCTTTATGATATGTAATTACTAGATTAATAGGAATGATATATCATAGTAATTATTTGGGGAAACATTTCCTCATAGATATTATCTATAATAAAAGGTTGATAATTAATTAATAATAATGAAAGAAAACAATAAATAAGATAAATGAATATAAATAGAGTTTATAGTTAATTATATCTTAAATAAAATTTTATTAGATAAAAAGATAAAGAACATCAAATTAATATGGGAAATTCGGTAAGGTGATACTTCTCAATTATCATTATATTTTGTTTTAAAAATATTTTCTTATTTTTATTTTCTTTTACTAATATTCTATAGTATTAAATTAATTCAACTTTAAGACATTAACCCTTTTGAATATCCCCCTTTTATTTGATAATAATGATTATGGAAATGTCAATATTTTATTTATTTACATACTTAATATCTCTATATTAATTTAGATTTGTTGTGTCCATTCATTATTTTACGTCCTATATAAATAATCTTATAATTTTCAAATTATTATTTACATAATGTTAATATTTTATATGAATTATTATTACCATTCATGTTATGAAAATCCTAAAGCTAATCCTAAAAAATATAACCATCAGTCTCCATTTTTAGTAAATTTAATATTCAGGGTTTCTATATTCTACAAATAAATTACAAATAAGTGTATTTTCGTATAGAACATATATTAAGTATATTACCTATATTTTTAATATATAATTATATTTTCCTAAAACAATTTAAGGATTATTTCAAGTATTAAAAAAAATTACAAGACAAGTGAAAAATAAAAATAAATGACACTCCCACACAACCCTTATGTCAATTGACCATTTACCATAATAATTCGAGATGATGATAGGGTAAATGGATAGTAAACATCAAGAACATGTGTAGGGATACGTACTATGAATATAAACAAGAAAACAACATAATAAATATCTAAATTTACATGGGAAAGTAAATATGGAAATAATAGCACTGGAAAAAACTAGAACATATGAAAACATTGTATGGCCCCACCCTAGGACCAAGAGTGTGACCATATATAGTCATGACATGACATCAAAGATTTATACAACTAATATAAAAAACATCCTCCCTTTGGAATCAAAATAAAAAATAACTATCATTAAAATTTCATAGTCATGATGAATCCTCCAATGAACAATAAAAATTATCTTGATGTAACTGTCAGCAGGGATGGGACACGATTTGGAATAAAAATCAATGCCCCACAACCTTTAATAATAGAACTGGTAGTACACAAAAATAATAAACCATGAAAATGAAATTCAACCATAGAAAAATAGTGGTATAATGATCAAAATAAAACAAAATGATAATGTAAAACAAGAACATATCAGATTCCCATTAGGATACCTTCCTAAGAAGATGCCTAATAGTGGTCGATATCTATTTAGAACCAATATAATGATTTTCACAGAAGAATAAAACTCAAGGATGTAACCATATAACCACTCTACCTCTAATCCATTAGTCCCATCATAACTAGATTTTTGGAATGTAGTTCAAGATAAATCACATGAATTAAAACCCAATGAGACACCACCCAGGACGTCATCTTTTATCAAAAGTGTATGAGGCCCTATAAAACAATACCATATCTTACTCATATTTTATATGGATATATATATCTATTAGATATATTTTAGCACTAAATGAATGGTCTTTATTTGATAATTCACATCCATCTACACAAAAACCCGATCAATTGAAGAATCCCTAATTCCCTACCTAAAAAAACCAACATTTAAAGAAATCAGGATTAAATCAAATCATGTAACCAAACATAGTGATGAAATATCCAATCGATGATGGAAAAATATATTAGATATTTTATTTTAGGTGTGAGAACAGATAATGGCATGGTAAATGAGGATTATATACTTTAATAATGAAAAAAATTATTATTAAATTACGGAAGAACAAAATAAAACACAACAAACCATAAAATATGATGAAATAAAATTAATACATCCATGGTTATAGTGCATTACTATGATATTTAACTATAATGTTATAAGAAATCTATATTTATTTAACCAAGATAAGGGTAATATTTAGTGAGTTAAACCATTTAAAACATACATATATTTATATCATTTTATATTAATTTTCAATATATCTAATAACAATAAATTCCATGGAACAACAAAAGATTTAGTGAAATTGGGGAATATATATATAAACAAAATATTTCAGGATAGACATTATATGTCTAATATATATTTCTTCCCTCAGTGTACCATTCCTTGACATTCCCATCATAAAACCATTATTCATAACATGATGAAAAAACATAATAAATAGTGATCTTAGATACTCTGTATGGGTAATAATTAGAGATATCAATCAACGATCATATTCAAGAATAAGATATACATAACTGTATTAGATCAATGACCATAAAATACAATTTTCATAAACACTATCTTATAAATCATAAACACGACTCATAGAATAAAACTATATCATTTCAGATGTCATGAATCCTAGGAGTAATGAAAAGTAATAAATCAATCAAGAACAATAATTTCACATAATAATCATAATAAAAAGTCATAATAATGTGGAATAATAATAAGAAAACAAACCATATTTTATATGATGGTTGACTACAAATAAAATATTATCATAATGGATTTGGTATGAAATAAAATTTATCATATCTTAGTGGAACAGGAATCACAAAATATTTCACATAGTGGATCAAGCATATAATATCGTTACCCATAATGATCTCAGGAGATACAAGGCATTTATTAATCTATTTGATATAGTGATCCCACCAGTAAAACAATTAAAATATAAATTTATGTTCTAAAATATCATAAAACAGTCATCAATTCAATATATCATAATTTATAGAAAGAAAACAATTCTCATAAACATTCCATAATTTCATAATAACATAACCCATAGAATGGAAATGAGTTTCAGAACATAATTACAGAATATTAGTTAAATGTGTTTCATAGACTAAAAATTAAATCCTCTTCATTATAATTATTATACTGATATAATGGTGATGGTATAATAATATCATATCCTGAGACAGTCATAATAATACATAAATTTTTTTGACATAAATAAATAATTCTCTTAAAATATCATTTAAAATTTTATATCGAAATCCCAGAAAATATCATTTTATTCTAATATAAAAAATATAAAAAATCATAGAATGTTGAGAGAAATATTTTACTTGAATATAACCTTAAAAAAATTTAAAGTATTTTTCAAAAGAAAAAAAGGTCATCATGGGGGGAAATTTTTTTCATGTTGTGTAAGTTAATAATATATATTTTCATAATTTATAAAATTTCAAAAGGATCCTCATTCAACAAATGATAATAAGGTTCCATTTATTTTTTTAAAAATAGTAAAACATAGTTAAAAATGAATTTAAAATATTATAGTTTCATATAGGAGAAAGGTATTTAATTTTTTGGGGAAAATATGGGCCAGAAAGAAAATTACTCCTATCTATAAGGAGAAATGATTTCAATTATTCATAAAAACATTCCATTTGTTATAATTGGGTTCCAATGAGAGTAAAATGATAATAATATATGAAAAAATCATAATTAACCACAAATGTATAAAATATATTGTATTTTAAAAAAGTGCAAGCACATAATTCACCCATGATAAATTTAAACATAAATAAGCCCAATTAAAAGCAAGATGAAAGAGATAACCTTGACCGCTTTGCAAACATTTGAGTCCTGAGAACAAACAAACTATTTAAATTAATCATTAAATATTATTTAAATAATGATATTCATGACATAAAATTTCAAATGGGAACTAAAACTAACTCGTAAAATGAAATAAGTGCATTACATCAATTGGGTCTCAATGAAAAAATATTGAGATGTAGAACAATTAAAATTTTGGTAAACCATGAATCAAAACATCATAAATCAGATAGAATTATATTTATAATTAAATCCTAATAATTTTCATGAATATCATATTAAAAATTAATTTATTTTAATTATATACACCATTCAATGGAAACGTGTGTGAATATAGAATAGGTATAACTGAATTATAAGTAAGACATGAAACCTTTACCATAAGTCTCATCGTTGTTTTATCTCATTCGAACCTCCAATATAATAAAAGTAATTTTTTTAATAATTAATTTAAGAACATTAACAACATATATTATACAATATATTATTTAATTATAACATCTTACCGATCGTTTATTAACAATTGTTCACAATTTTTAAGTGAAAACTGATTACTTTTTAATGCAAGTTTTTGTATGGTGGTTATTGTACTTATACTTTGATAATAGTTCAATAATCTCCAAAATTTAAATCTTTTAATGAGAATAATGTTTTATAATTTAGAAATATTTAATAATTATTCATATACTGGTTTTTTGAAAATAAATTGCATCACTTCGTGGAGATGGTAGTCTGTGTGTGGGTAGGAGTGATGTTTCCACATTTCTATTGATGGAATGAAAAAAATTAAATAATAACTAAACATTTAAAATATTATAATAATTTCATAAGTATAATATATATTCAATAAGTTTATAATAATAATAATAAATTTTAAATAGTGATGAAAAAATAAAAACATTGCTTTGTATAGCTGGTAGTCAACACCTACGAATAAAAAATAATTTAATTTTCAATTTGATAGAATGTTGGATGAAAATGGTTTTTAGATAGTAAAACTATTATTTAGGTATATTTAATATTGTGTGTTTATTATTTAATAATTTGTACGATTGATTTTTATTAGGTATAAGAAAAAATGAAATATAATGTATTCGGTTAAGAGTTATACCCCGTCCTTGAGAAACCTTTTCTAACATACACCTTAAGCCTTGAATGAATTGTCTTTTGGAAATTCCATAAGATATTAGACATAGATATTTATTCTTATATGGTATTAAAATATGTATATTTTGAGATATAAGGATAAAAATATTTGAATAATGTATAATAAACGATTCCCTTTTATAAGCGAGAGAATGGATAAAATTGTAAATACTAAAAATATTAAATTGTATATATATCATAATAATATAACGTGGAATAAAGGAATACAAAATAAGAATATAATATGTGACTAGAATGAAATTAAATCAACTAATCACAATTGTTCAAGTGTTGGATTCATTTTATGTAGTATATCCTAGTTAAAAAACATTAATCTCATTTTAACATTTACCGTGATAAAATAATTATATTACAAAATATAAAAGGTTCTTTATAAAATAATTTGTACATGTTAATTATAATTTTTGAATCAATTTTATTAGTTTCTGTTTATATAGGTGTTAAAAATTACTTTTAATATAAAATAACGAAACACATGAACAACATTTTTTTGGAAAATATACATTTTAATTATAAAAAAACTACCACCTTGAAATCAAGTAACAATTTGTTTTAAATTATTTTCTTAGTTAAATAATAAACAATAGAATATTTGTATTGTTTTTGAAAAATTAAAAGATTAATAGAATGTTCAAACCATTACGTTAAAATTAAAACCGAAAAATAGTTTTCAATATGAATAAAATATAACTTATATTCATAAAAATTCAATATTGGGTTCCCATATTAAGAATAATGTTTAAAATAAATTATTTAACTCTTTAAAAAGATCACTGATCTAAAAACTCATAAAATATGATAAATTCAACTGTTAATGATATTCTATATCATTAAAAAATAGTTTTAATTGTGTTTTAATTGTTTTTTATGGTCCCAAATCATTACAACGGTAACTATTCATAATGACCGAAAATTATGTAGAAACTATTAAAATATAATAATTATTACAATTAAAAATAAAAAATACATTAAAAAATATATAATTCCTTGATGTTTTATAAATTAATTTTAAAATAAGTGTGAAAAAAACAATGAAAACTGTTTTTAGGAATATTCATTTTATTAAAAGATATTGATTTATTTTATTTAATCCCTAGAAAAACCCATCAAATGTTTGTAAAATAATAATATTAAATTAATAATATATATATATATATATATATAATTAACATCATTAATCAATAATTATTTATTTAGTTATTTAATGTGAAACTTCATTCGACATAGAATTTTTTTTCAAAATAATTCTTTCTATGCCTACAAATAAACTTATACCAACATTAAGAATAAAAATAAAATAAATTTAATAATTAGATTATATATAATAAAATATTAATTTCATAAATTTAGATAATGTTATAAAAATAATTATAGTTTAAATAACTTTATTTTATGAAAATGAAATACAATTTTACAAAAAAAGTAATTATTCATTATTCACTAAAAAATATGTTTTTTATAAAAGTCACAATAATTAACTCTAAGATTATTTTTAAATGTTAAATTTAAAAATGATGTTAATTTTTTTAAATAAATTTTTTAAAGCTACTATTAATTAATTATATTACTTATTCATAAAATTACTTAAAATCCATTTTTCACGAAAACATATTTTTGTGACACAACATGACTTCACTACAAACTGAGTACTTACATTGGTAAATTAATAAATAAATTTGAATTGAGTAATATATATATATATATTTCTTATTATAGTTATTCCTATTCAATCTCTTTAATTTATTAGTTATGTTATAATATAACATGGTTCGTTTTATGCTTGGTTTCTTATGTCCAAAAAGCTATCAAACACTAAAAATTTATTTCAATATTATATTAATCTAAAATCATAATTTTTTACATTCTAACCTATTAATTAAAATAATCCCATGAAAATAGTATCTTGGTAATCAAAGGTGAAATATTTGAAAATAACATTCTGGAAAACCCACATCATTTAAATAAATAATAAAACATCCTTTAAAAAGGGGAAGTGGGAAACATCGTAGTTACCCAAACTAACATATAATTGGTACTTGGAGAAGGAGAGAATTTCTATAAATTGAAAATATGGACATGTAGAACTAAATAACTCCTTAAAAATAATACAGTTTGAAAGGGAAATTCAATCACCACAAAACCATAAATTGATAATGGATAAATAAGGCCACTTATTAAAAGTAAATAAAGGTAAAAAGAAAAAAATTTATATTTAAAGATACTTTTCTGAGATTTATTGGATTATTTTTATATCAAAATATAGTATATGAGAAAATATAAAAATCATATTTATTTCAATTTTATAAGCCCACTTTAATCATTTAGTTATGCTTTGATCAATTTACTATTGTATATCATCCCTTAAACCAAGAAATGAATACCCACGATGAATTTTTCTTGTTAAAAAAAATAAAATTAATGTTTAATGTGAAATAAGATTCATAAATCACTCTTTATTTCTCTATGTGTTTAACCACACAAAAATCGTAAACAAAAGTTATCAAATGTGGATAAATATAATATATTAATCTCTAAAACCTCAATAATAACATCGAATGATCCACTCAATAAATTAAATAAATATTAAACATTAATACTCCACAAAATTTATTGGAACTGATTCAAAAACCCAAAATTTCAATTATTTGATCTCAAATATTTTTCCTAAGATCATATTTGACATTTATCCCCATTAAATGTAAAGTACCTCATAATTTCATAAAAAAATGTAAATATCATGGTTTCATATTGTACCAAAATATGTTAATAACAAAAATATCCATAGATACCAAATAAAAACACATATTCTTCAAATAATATACATTATACTTATTCATAGAAAAATTATATACTACTAAAAAAATTCAATAAATCCAAAAAATTAAAAACCATCCCCTAGAATTAAATTGTTATCAAATTAATAATCATTTTTATGGTCACTGATAATATAAATTTTAATTTATAAATATCAAAAATATATTTATCCCAAAAAACATTATTATCTCAATATCATGAATATATTATGGTTTATTTATCCCCCACTGATCTGTATCCAAAAAAAAATAACCCACTATAACTAAATCATTTTTCTAGTTTATTGGTACAATTCAATATATACTTTTAAATATTAAATAAAAACCATTATTTAAATATTCATAGAAGTTCCTTGATTTATATAACAATAATATCACTGATAAAACAATTATTCAACAATATTATTAAATCCCAAAACAAAATCACTTCCTTCATTCCACTTAAATGATTGAAATAACATAGAAACACCATTCCATTCTAATTTATGATTTTTTTCAAAGGAATGGGGGAAAACTGAACAAGTTATATAGGTCTAATGTAATGAATAATGTGGGAGTCAACACAGAACAGATTCACATACTATGGGGTAGTGACCCAATATAATTAAATATTATATAAGGATTATCATATGTAACCTAGGAATCCATGATGTTTAGGACCATGTTTCCCTCCTTCCATGTGTGAGTGAGATTAGTTCTATCGGTGATAAAATCCCTGTATTTTAGAATAAAAAATGTGACAGACTAAGGGGTAGATATCACACCATGGATAGTGTTGAGGAGGATTAAGGAGTCATATTCCAATAGATTAAATATAATCCCATGATAATGGCATAATTATAACCCTATAGGCATCATAACCACCACCATGATAGAATAACTTTGACAATGCCAAACACATAATACAAAAACAACTAAGAAATTCATATCACATATTTCCCCACCTCCCAGCATAAAAACACACATACATGCTCCATCAATATTAAGTTTCAATCCATGCTTCAATGGGAACCATGAAACACAATTTCTTTGCGTTCGGGTAAGATAAGTTCTGACCCAATAGTCTATATGTCGAAGAGATGATGCGTGGAAAGAGAATGCTCATTGTTAGTCAGTAGAGTATCCCTCTCAACAGATAGTGACTTAGACATAAACTATATAGCTATATAAGAAATAATGAGTCTCATATGTTTTTTTTATGAGTAGAACATAAAATATCATATTCTTGAGAAAAAAATTATTATATGACCATTTCATTAATGTGTGTTTTCATCAATGTTTTGAAACCAAGATTAGAGGTAAATATCTCTAGACTAACCTTGGTCATCTTTCCCTGGAATGATGTTATGGATTTTCTAGACCGCAAAAGCCCAATATCCTTCAAATAAAATATTTGTAGTAATCTTTTCCTTGGGCTAGCAGATGGATGGGCACATGCATACCATTTGTGTACCCTTTCATTGGAAAACCTCATAAATAAATGTAGAATTATTGTTTATGCACCAGATATGAAAATTTATCTTGAAAATAATTTCATTACACTGAAGAAAACCACCCCATGTATCATTGTGGGCAACATTACGAAAAAAATGGCATTAAATCAGAGGAGAGAATAAGCCTGACAATTATGGGATGAGTTAAAGTATGTCATGTTCATTAAAAATATAGATACAATGATAAAAATATTGTTGTTGGTGATTAAAAATAGATTATATTAATCGAGTGAAGATACTGGATTGAGAGAAGGTGATATCAATCACTAGAAAAGAAGGGAAACTCAACACATATCCCAACCATTTTTCTTATCCTAATATAATCTATCCTTCCACCAAAATCCATTTTGATAGTTGTCAGAGCATGGAATTTTTACCCCAAGTGATATCCAAAAGCGTGTAAATATTTCCTTATGTGACATAGAATCATGACCCATACATCTTATATGTTAAAGTTGTCTATAGTGATTGCCCAACCATCACATCCCATTTCTTCCTCTCTTAATGGAGATCAATATCTCAAGAGATGCTTCTAGGAAAGATTCCACCATCCTCGACCTTAGGGGACAATATATTCCATGAATCCATGTGTTATCTCCCTTCTATTTTATTATTCCATATGATACCAGTTAGAATATTGTAAGTGTTATGAATTACATCTTGGGAACAATGGTGGATGCCCAAAATTTCATATGAGTTGATGTTAAGACACAGTTTTCTATTGATATGTCTTCTAGAATGGAATGAAAACAATTTTTTTCAATAGATAATGTGTGAGGAAATCTTATTGATAATACATTCATGGTGATGGATTCGTATCCTTCCTAGTGAATTGGGTCCCTTATTTACTCTATGGGAAAATATCATTGGGGGACCCCATGTTGTTCCTTAATTTTCTTATACCATACATCTAAACATAATCCCGAGATGTATAAACATTTTTTTTCTCTGTTAATGAGTCGAACACTCTACTTTCTAGAAATATCATGGATTTTATTCAGCTCTTAAATGGACATGATACATTCATTAGAAAAAATAAAGTGGTTATCCATGAAACAAATGGGAGAAATACCCCGGATGTGGTATCTAAACCTAAAGGGATGAAACCAACATTCATTCAACCAGTTATTAAGATATTTTATAAAATAGTCTTGGATAAGAATGAATACACTTGGGGATAGAGGATATCCCTACTGTAACACATGAATTATTTTTGAAAAATTCATATATTTTCTATATATAGGTTATAGAAAACCATGGAGACCCAATGCATATAAATAACAAGACAATCCCAATCTTAGAGAAGCCCATATTTATCATGACTCTAATGATGAATCATCATTCAACCCAATCACAAGCCTTTTCCATTTCAGATATGATGAATATATTTGAACACGATACATTTCTATTAATGTCAACCACCATCTCCAATGCCAATGAAATAGAAGTTTCAGTGGAACTCTCATGGAAGAAGATCTGTTGTTAATCTAAAAACCACTCGTGAATGTGAACAGTTAATATTCATTTGATCACAGCCAGATGTATTTTGTAGGGGGAGATTCAAATTATGATTTATCTGAATAATTTCAAGTAAAAATGGACTATGACCTTCATAATAAGGATCAACATCGTGGAACCTAAATCTCATTGAAATTTACCTCCTCATAAGTAATACTATATGATGGAAACTATATTCATCTTGGTGATGTTATAGGAAATAGTATTGAAGGACCGAGAGAAACTATCAATCCTTTTGGAACATTCTGAGTTGAGGGAGGAGACAACTACCTAAATTTCATGTTCATCAAAAAAATTCTCAAAAAAACAATTCATTTCATGGGAAATAACATGATTAATAACATACAAAATTTAATAGGTACACTTGGATATCCAACGTTAATACAATGTTTAGATTCCCCATGTAAATAATTAAATGGGTCTAATCCTTTACTCCAATAATGATGGGGTATTTGGAAAAATAGGGATCCTTGAGAAGAAAATTTGGTGAATGGTATATATTCCTATCTTTAATTTAATCATGGAAAAGGATATGTTTCCTTCCACTTCCTTAATCCACTTCACCTTTATTTTTCTCTAATAAGCCTTTCATATTCAAGGAGAAGGTCACCTAAATGGTTCCTCAAGAACAACAAATTACTAAAAATAACCTCATCTTGGGAAATATCATCATTATGATTATACAAGATGATGAAGTATGAGTGCTTATTCTTATTCAAAATTTTCTTTTCCACATTCAGCCTTCCGAGCTTCTTAAGAAGCCCAACCAAAGAACCTTCTTCCATAGCTTTATTATTGGTTTATTCCACCACTTGATGATAGTCAAGGCCATCTCCCCAATAACATGAAAAAAGAACCATTCACCATGGTTACTGATAACAGAAAATGTAGTAATATGGAGGATTGGTCAAAGTGTACAATTCCCAAATGGTCAACATTGGTGTTCGAGAAGTGGTACATAACAAAAATGTTTTCCAAGAAGTGATCGAACTAGCTCCAAATATTGTTGTTTCATTTTTTGTTGTGGAAACATGTGAACTAATCCCCTATGAACCCAAAATCATGGAGTCTATTAAGAGATGTAAATATCACAAGATAATTCTCATCTATTAATGCATAGACCACCTGATTTACTTTTCATGTAGATCAAGGATAGAGTTTAGATTTACACCAACATGTGAAGCCTCATAACCAAGATTTATGTTGCACAAATCATACCATAAGAACTCTCTTTCAATTTAATCACACTTGGAATATATAATGGAAAGGTAGAAACTGATGTTGTGGAATCTGATAAACCTAGATATTTGTTGGTTTGAGATAGAAATCTGATCTACCGACTTGAAGTTGATCCGAAAAATATAAATGTTAAAATTGATTACAGAATCATTCATTTAATTATGAAGACCAGGTTTGTAGTATAAGTACACAATATTAGAATAGAGTTATTTTAATTCCTTGACTAAAACCAAAAAAACTTTGTCATGGTGAGTATCAATTGACTGAATCTTTGTTTTCACATATACCCCCATGACTCAGGAATTTTAGATGAGCAATGAAATAATTTTTAATAGGGGTGTCTATCTTTGGCCCCTTTCATAGACAACCACAATTAATCATGTGAATAAGAGTATTTTTCATGAGTTGGATCGTGGTTTAGTAAAAGGACCATATGATAGAGGATAAAAAATACTTGGATCCATGATGGATTCCTCGTGAGATAATAAAATGTAATAATTAGACATTATGATTGGGTGTTATGGTGGAGGGGAAGCACCATAGGTGGCTTTTGAAGAATAATGGTGTTATTTACCATTATGATGAGTAAAATAGTCATCCTATTTACATGATGCCTTCCCTAGAGAAAATAGTTTAACCAATACCGAAGATATCACCAATTCACAACATGGTTGTAAAAAAGTATTAGGGTTGTACAGAATAATGGAAGTGTATGAATTATTTTGTAGTTAAGAAGGATCTTAATGGAAGGTGGAAAATGTATCAAAGGTAGAGAATGTTGTTGAGGGGAATTCAGGAGATCATGTGAAGGGGAATTATTGGCGACCTCAGTGGAGTAGCTAGGACCACTGCAGGTAATTAATTCCTTCTCTAAGAGGGGGTTCTGACAATCTAGGTGAATCCAGAGGTGGAGATCTTTATTGTTTTGGGGACTTATGAGATATGTAGAGGGATGGAAAATGAAAGAGACTAGACATATATAAGAGATATTTAGATTGATACACACTCATCAGGCACAAAAAATGTCATCACCATATTCTCGAAAAATATGAGCAGTGGGAGGAAAGCTAACTACATTTATAGAGATATATTTTCCACAGAAGCATCTTGAAACTCTAAAATATGTTCATTCACACCAGCAAAATCCCCACGTACATATGTTATACCACTAAGGGATGTATAGTTATGTAAATGTAGGTGGAAAACAAGAAGATTGGTCCATACCATATCCTAGTGGGAGTCATGGTTGTATTTAATGTCTTTGGACCAAAAAAATATGTTAAAATAACATTTTCCAACTAAGTGTGGGCTTGAAGACCATGCATTAAAAAAATCCTACAGGGAGTTAAGCACCACATAGAAGTAACTCCTATTGAGGATGGTGTCATGGGATAGTGCCTTCAAACCCCATGCCAGCATGAAATTTAGAGAATAGGGGAGAACGATCTTGTCCACTCCAATATCACCTATAAGAATCTGTTATTGATGACATGCCTCCAACTAGAAACAATCTGTGTAAATTTTTTTGAAGGGTAGTCATCCACCAGTGTTTCATGTATATATATTAGAATGATCTCCTTGAATGGTGGAGGTTAGGTGGAACTAAGGGGAGATCGACAGAGAATGACCTCTTTTCAATGAATGACGTGTGAGAACTGATGCTAACATGCTCATAGGAATCAGAATTATAGGAAACATAATGGGTGGAGGCACTGAGGGAGGCTTATGTAGAATATCTTACATTATAAAGAGATATGATTATGTCTATGGTAGGGATGGATATAGGAGTATAGCTAGAGAAATTTGAAAAATCACTGCAACATGGGGTGCATCCTCTACAACAGGAAAATCAATTTCCCCCTACTTACATGGGGCCTTCATTATTCTAGGAGTATGATCCAGGATTAGGGAATACATTTGGATGATACCCTAGTCACCCACAAAATATACAATGAAATACAAGGTTTACCATAGAAATAACTTCATTTTTATTTATGGAATGCAAATTTTTTTCTTTGTTAATTAGTTAACATATTCACTTCATTTATTAAAAGAAAATATCATCCCATTTAATTGAGACATTTCACTGCATACTTCTTCTCATATTCTCATCATATAAGATGATAAATCTTATTTCCTCTATAGTCTTCATCAACAAAAATCCTAGGAAAAAACATTTTCTCTGACTTTTTTGTTTGGAAACACACACAATATGATTTTGTTAATCATAAAATGAGATGCATAACTAGGAATAATCACTATGTTTCCCATTATAGATCCCATTTCATTTGGTTTCTCATGAAAATAATCATTCCATTGTCCCCAACATTTATAATTAATATAGAACCTCCTTGTTATATAAATTGACTCAAAACAAAAAAACATAGTGTGAATTATAATTATAATTGTGATAATTCATGGAATCATGAAAAATCATTCATATGATATATAATAAATGAATAATTATTTTCACCCTATGAAACCATAGGTTTAATAGAGTCCATAAACAATTATTAACCATTCAAATCCTTTATTACTATTTACAATTAAAATTAGAATTAACGTAATAAAATCATATGGCTATGTCAAAATAGGTGAATAGTAAGGGCTTATTCACAATGGTGTAGAATGATGGTCAAGATAGACTTCACAAACTCTTTTTAGAGTGATTACCCCTAGATTCATCTATTAAAAAAATATTTGTAGGTAATGTATCTAGACAAAGAAGTTTTTCTTAAAAAATTATGTAATATCATCCTTACCTATACATTTTAATGTAATCCTATAGGTAAACATATATTTAGGTTTTTTTAACAATGTTATCTAAACATAATCTCAAAAATCTATTAAACCTACTATAGATCCAACAGAGGTGACCCAAGTACAACATAAATTTATATTACATATTTTTAGATGAATATAAAATACTTATAATAAATTTACCCCCCCATTATGATACAATGATTAGTAGAATTAGATACTAGAAACATAAACCACTTATTTCAGGATATATCTTCAACAAATCACATACAATTCATATCACATTATACTTTTCTTGGAAATACATTAATTAAAACAATTATTAAATACCTAGATAATGAAAACATAACAAAGGTTGTTCTAAAATTCCCAGTGAGGGAGAACAAGTAAGATATCAATCAATAATAATATAATTGCATAATATATGTATACTAGTATGACATCATGACCATAATATAAAAATTTCATAGACAATATATCAATGATAACAAACATGAGTCATTGTATAATAAATTATCATCTTAGAATACATGATTGATAATAGTGAGGAATCATTATAAATCCATCATGTACCATAATTTTAAATCATAATAAAAAACAGGTCATAATAGTGTGGAAGCATCATGGGTATATAAAGTGTGTCATTTTTCAAGGTTAAGTATAAATACCATCATATCATATAATATTAGATTTCAAAACATATTTTCTATATCATATAGGAAAAGTATACATCCCATATTTCCCATAGTGTATCGAGAACATCAACACATTTTCCATAATTAACAAATGAGATAAAAGGTCTTATCCAATTCCTTAAAGATGTATAACAGACCAACCAATCACATAGCGATAATTATATATATCTATTTTATAAGATCATAAAACATTAATCAATTCATCATATAATAACCCATATAAATAAAAAGTGTTTCATAAAATAATTAACTCATGATAAATATATGAGTTTCATAGAATAAACATTAAATAATCATCATCCTAAGATGTACATGTAATGAAATTTTATTGAATCATAAGAGCATATCTATAAATAAGAATAAAAATCTATAAAGGGTGTTTACATAGATAATAAATTACCTTAGAATATCATTTAAATTATTTCACTGAAATCCTAGAAAATATCATTATAATTTAATATCATTAAACATAGAAATCTCATGAATATTAATAAAACTTAAATTGGTTCATAACATCAAACATATCTCAATGAATCAGTTTTTGAGGAATAATTAATAATATTTTGGTAACACTATATCAAAACCTATTGAATGAGGTAAAATTATATGGATTTTTAAATCACCATAATTTTCATTAAAATGATCTTAAAATGTGATCATTTTAAATATATTCACCTTGTAATGTAAACAAGAAGTGAATACAATATATGTATCATAGAAATAAAATTATAATGATAAACATTTACATCACGTCTCATCTTTATTTTTTGATATTATAAAATTATATATATTACTTATAAATCTAATATAAATATATTCTAGAACAATAATTATATATCTCATAACATATATTATTTTATAATAACATTTTATATCCAATATATAATAAGTTATTTATTAAAATCGCTATTCTGGGTGTTACCTAATTCATTTTTCATATATTTATTATTTTGGTGGTCATGGTCCTTAAACATTGATCATGTTTTAATAAATAATATAATATTAATAATTTTATGATTATAATATTTAATTATTATATTAAATTTTATTACTATTCCTTAAATTATTAGATGAAAAATGGATTACATCACATTGTTGACACGATAGTCCATACATATAGATGAATCATGTGACCACTTTTCAATGGATGAAATGATTGAAAAGTAAATAAAAATAAAACCCTAGGAAAAATAATATTAATATAAATATTATTTATAATCCTTAAATATATCATTATTACCCTCAATGTGAATTGATCGTGAAAAACAAAACACATCACTTCGTGGAGGTGGTAGTCCATATGTATGTCTGAGCGTTAATTTCATTTCATATTTCGTTGATATTTAGTGGATAATAGTTTTCAAAAATTCATAATAAATAATAATTATATTTAAGATACTAAAATAATTTTTTTTATTGTATACATAATAATTTTAAGAACATAAAAATTAAAGAATTCAGCTAACAGTTATTCCTCTTCTTTGATAAACCCCTTTTAGATTAACCCTTAATCAATAAAAGGATGGTATTTTAGAATTTCACCAACATATATAATCTGGGAAAGAATTTAGGATTATATTATGGTATGTATTGGATTATTTGTAATTATCAAATGTTTTAAATATGGTTTAATATGGGGTTATCTTTTATATGAGAGGGAAAGTACCCAATTCGAATTACCTAAATGATTGAATAATATATTTATCATAATAATTTAAAAAGGAAAAAATGAACCCCAATTACAATATAATATTTCATATGGTCTAGAAAAACCTCAAAAAATTATTTTTACCTATTTGGAATACATTTTAGGACGTATATCATTTTAAATCACATTAAACCCATTTTAAATATAACCATTATAACATAAATTTTTACAATGTTATGTTATTTATATGGCCAAAAAGAAAAGGTTAATTAAAAAACATGACATTATTATTCAATATATTGTATCCATTTTATCTTAATAAATTTATTTAGATGGTGGAGATTAATTATAATATAAGAACACAAAATGCATGAGAAATAATGTTTAGAAACATTAGAAATTTAAGTGAAAAAATATTTTCACCTTGAATTAAATTAATAAGTTATATTGAATCCATTAATTAGTTAAATAAAGAAAATAAATCATTTTATAATATTTTATCAACTAATATAACTGAATGGAATTATCCAAACTTTTTATTAAATAATAATACCTGAAAATAGTTATGAATTTGAATAAAATACCACTAATATTCATATAATTCATGACTGAGTCTCTAAATTTAATATAATACTTTAAAATAAATTATTTTATGCCCTGAACATATATTTGGTTGAGAAAACATCATAAAAATGATATATTATTGTGTTAAAAATATTTCATAAGCTAACCTCAAAGATTAAATTCAGTATTACCTATTTTACTATGGTAAAAAATCCCTAAGATGGTTATTTTTCATAATGAAAAAAATTAAATTAACCCTATAAAATTATAATAAGTATTCATATATAAATATTTAATCCTTTTTAAAAGATTCAATTTTATAACTTTAATAAATATATTCAAAAATAAGCGTGAAAACACAATGAAATCTATGTTTTGTTCTAATTCATTTTGAAGTATAAAATTCGATTTGTTCTTATTTTATTATTTGTAAAAACCATAAAATGAATGAAAAAATAAATTAATTGAATAAAAAATAGAAATTTTAGTAACAAAATTTTTCTATATCCTTATATTTAATTAATAAATATAAAAACTCATCGAACATATAAAAACTGTTTCCAGAAAAAATGTGATTTTAAAGCAATAAAAGAATAAAAACAAAATAATGTAAAATGATGATTAATATGCAATTAATATGATTATATTTAATTAATGTTTATTTATTTTACTTTAAGATCAAATTAAAATCAGATTAATATTTTTAAATTGCTAGATTTAATGAAATGAAATGTCATTTTTCAAGAAATTTCAATTTTCATTATTTAATGAAAAATAAAATATCTTGGAAAAATACAAAAAATTAGATCTAAGATAAATTTTATATTATGAACATAATTTTGAAATCCTTTTTTGAAAAATTTTTTTTTAAAATTAATTAAAATTACTTATAATAATTTTTAAAAAATATCATAAAACCCTTTTAAGGAAAATATATTTTTGAAACATAGAATGACTAATAAAAATTGTGTAATTATATTTTATGAATTAAAAAATAAATTTTCATTTATTAATATATATATATATATATCATAATTTGGTTAATCTTATCTATACTCGTCAATTTAATTTCTAGGTTATAATATATCGTATTTCATTTTAATCTCAGTGTTTCAATCAAGAATGCTATCGAATAGTTAAAATTTAACTAAAGACAAATATTTTCAAAGATATTATGGTATTACACTTAATAACATAGTCTAAATTGGGTAGTATGACCATACAATCTCAAACCCACAAAACACACCTTAACTATACATCGATGAAAAATATTTAGTTGAATATCGAAAACTATCTCTCTAGGAATATGAAATAACATTAAAAAAATTAGACTCCCATGATTCCATTAACGAAATAACCTTCAATACATTTCCATAATAGTATAATCACATGGGCATATATTAATACCCATAGAATATTTCAAACTTCTTGGATATTTTCACTAATAATCATCATACCATTTCTAATAATTGCGACTCCCTAATCATTATACCATAAAGCCTAAAATTTTGTGATAAAACTCCCAAATGTGACTATTGTAATGAAATACTTAAAATATTTCCAACTTCATGAAATGGGGCATTAAATTAAAGAGTGACAGGTAGAAACGTTCAGATAAATGGTAGAATCATTATTTAGAGGGGAATATCATTTAGTAAATCCCTCTATCGTGAATGATTTTCCATGAAATACTGGAATACAATCATAAAATACATAAAAACACTAAATGAATATAAAAAATATAAAACCCGCAAAGAACATCATAGGTCCATTCCCTCATCCAAATCAGGTATATTTTCTCTTCATATTACTAATGCGGAATAAGTTATAGTTGGATAGTAAAAGTTTTATGTTGTTAATTATATCTCATTTTATAAAGACATTATCTAATTAATCTATGTTATATGATATCATATTTGTAAAAAAAATTATTTTATTTTACTAGGGGTTAACCATGTTATGATTATTAATTTTTATATGATCATGGTATCCTTTATTTTTTTATATAAAATATTATTTTGGACATATTATGATGTTATTGAAGGTAATTAAACAATAAATCATCCTAATTTATTGGGAAACTATTGTACCTCATTAGTTACTATGTAATTTCCATGATAAATGATCCTAGCCTTACTATGTTTTGATCATTTAGCAGTTATCCATGTTTTAGCTTTTGATATTTCATTATTATGATTTTCCATGATAGATAGTATTAATTAATTATATTTGGTAAATATTAAATTACTTTTATTCCCATATATTTATGAGTTAATTAGGATTGAAGATATTTTTGAATTAAGGAAACATTTCATTGAGTTTAGTGAATATTTTTTATATTGGAAAAAATTATTAATTTATTTAATTTTATTAATTTATAGAAGATAATTAATGTCTATATATTTATATTTCATTGATTTTTGTTTTTAATGTACTGTATAATGTGGGAGGTATGTACGAATTTCTTTTGCGAATGTATTACATGTAATATAAAATCTAGGTATGCCTTTGCGAAATTTTGATTGAGCATAGAAAACATGTACTATATATTGGAAATTGACAATTTTCAATATTAATTATTTAATATTTACTCTAATGTATTCAAGAGAATATCTAACAAAAACGTCGTTGAATCCATTAATATATAAGGAATTTTCCCTTGTTAAAAAATAGAAGTTGTTTTCCAACACTTGATATGTAAGGAGTTTTCCATTACTATTGGGAAGGAAGGTGTTGAGTTCCCAATGATAGATAATATTTATTCTATAACATTGAAATGATACATAGTATTTATCGCATATCATCTCGAGATATCCAACATTTAAGGGTTATACATAATACATAATATTAGATATATAATATTCAATTTGATGATACAAAATATTAATATGATGTTACAGCAGATATATAAGGTTTTTTATTTCGGTAAAAATGAGTAGCCTATATATTAAATATGTAACTTTAGATCAAAAAAGATACATTATATCCAATCCATTAAAAAACTAAGACTATAACATGTCACATGAGAAAAAAATCTATTCAATAACTCATAACTAACCTTAACAACAATGTTCATCTCAACTATGTGTATAATAACCAAAACTACAATATTCATCAGTAAAATGGTTTACTCTCTGATGGTCTATAAATGGCCTTCCGGTCCCCTGGAAAAATTAATTTTGACATCAAAATTTTTTTGGTCTGGTGAAATCATCGAAAGGTAGCTTATTACTATTCCCAGGACCACCCCTTGTAATCGTCTTGAGAAGGGTGTATTGGGCATCAAAAAATCCCCAACTTTTCATCGAGGCCCTTCAAGATATGCTAACATAGAGATTGATTAATAGCAACTCAGACTCCATTTACCTCTTTAAAAATAGGTTCCTTATAAAGCTAAATATAATCAATTTGAATTATGTGAACTCTTCAATCATGCCACCAGTCATACTTTCCATTCATAATATCATGAATAGCTCTAAATTGATGGTGATCATTGACTCTTCAATGATTTTTTGGCTGGATAACTGGACTGTCTCCCCCAATTAATCCTTGTTATCTCCTAACTTCCTCTATTAACACCACTATCACTATTAAGGATGTGATGCAATATTGTTTTTCAAATTTTCCGGAAAACATAATTCATGTAGTTGACAATTATACCTTCTCTCACAATAATTATTTCCTTATACATGAGATTGTCCATAATGGTTTGATTGATTCCAAAGGTTTTTACAAGCACATTTTCACGAATTTTGACTTTGGAAATGGTTGGATGAAATTCATTGACAAGCCTTAGATTAAACCCTCCAGGATTATCCTTGTTTGGCGTATTTCCCAAAATCGCATTCCTACTAAGGTTTGTCTTCAATCATTTGGTATTAATCTTTGTTCAAAATGTCCTTTATGCCACCAATATAGAAAGATACAAATCACCTATTTTTCCCTTCTGTTATGGCTTCGTCCCATTGGAATTATATTACTGACGAATTAGACTATATATGGATACATCATGACATTAATTGTTCAAAAATAATACATTTTGTGGTGAATGAATTTTCACCGAAATTCAAGAATCATTTCCTAACTGATGTCGCAAAGATCTTCCACGTAATGTGATATGATAGAAATTGTTTTATCCACAACAACTACTCATTAAATCTTATTGTTGGTCGGATGTGGATTCTCAACCCCGTTAGGGAAGTGGCCTCGATTAAAAACGTTCATTGTGACAACACCATTGGAGACCTTATGATCCTCCACAATCTTAGATTCAATGGTCTCTATATGTAGTTGAGGTGCACCATTGAGGTGTTCAGGCTGGTTTTGATTCTCGGTTGGATCAGGCATTATGTTGATGGTGCATCCAAAGTCAATTCTGGACCTGCAAGATGTGGTGTTATCTTCAGATATTTTCATGGTCGTTGTCTTGGATTTTTGTTTAGCATATGAGTCTTAGCCTCCTCATTGGAAGCATAAATGTTGGAATTGATTCATGTTGTTTATTTTGTTAAAAAAAATAACTGGAACAACATGTGGATTGAATGTGACTCTACCACCATTTTCCAAGATATTTGTAATGGTGTGGGTAACATTTACTAGTCACTTACCACCCTTTGGATGAGATGCCTCACGTTGATTCGGGAGATCAGTTACATTTCTACACAATTCTTTCAAGAAGTGTACATGGTTTCATGTTGTATATATAATAATGGAATTAACAAGGGTCTCTCTTGTCTCAAGGATCTACCTGTTGAGATTTTTCCACTCAATAAAAAAGATGGGAATAAGATCCCCTCCTTCAGACATTTTAGCTTCTTTCCTTCTATTTAATAAAATGTGTATTGGTCTTCTGCGAAAAAACCATCTTTCAAAAAAATGACCAGAAGATTGATAATGTCTTATGGCCAGAGTTCTAATCCCATGTATTATTAATCATTCTAAAGACTTAATCATATTTGGATGACTGAGCATGTGTTGTAGAAATTTATTTAAAGGAAAGGTCTGGTTTCTCTGGAATAGTATTAGTGATGGGTAGTGATACTTCTACTAAATAGAAGAGGAATCAATAGGAGAATGCGAAGAAGGGAGGTGGATGTTCAAGGTAAAATTCCATGAAGATTTCTACTCCTTCAACTTATTCGAGTTCCGTTGTGTGCCGCCAGTTTGGGAGGCCAAGTCACACACAACCAACATGTACGTCTCTTATGAAACCTCATAATCACAGTGGATATATGGGACAATTCATCATTTTTTCATGATTTAATGTCAACTCTAGAGCGGGGTTGGGTATATGGCCCCCTGGTGTAATGTGGGTTTTGTCAGATCCATCCAGGATGATGGGATCTCGTTTCAATGGATGTGGTGGTAGGGATTGTTCGTCTTCATGGAAGAGCTAGTTTAAGGAAGATCCAAAGGGGAGTGGCCATTCTTAGGTAGAGAGTACGCATCTTGAGGTTGTATAGTTCGAGGAAGCAGATTAGGAGGTAGGGAAGTTGATTTCTCGAGGTACCGTTTCCATTGAATCTTATATAGCTGCTGACTTTTTGATAGTTGTGCTATATTTCATTTATGTGAGCATACAATTTTTTCCAACAGTGTTATTATCTGTTGCGATAGGGTTGGTGACACAGCTACGTAAGAAGAAGAAGTATGGTATCAGGTGACCATTGTGGGATCTTACTGTGTCTAGGGTTGACATAAAGTGACACCTCTTGGTCTTGAATTTGGATATTTTTATGCAATTATATGTATATATTGTCATGTTAACATTCATGTGCACATCAATTTCTATAGGTGGTGGATGAAATTCTAGACATATAATGGAAGTACTCGGGTTTTTCATGGGTAATTGGATCCTCAGTCGTGTTAGGAAAGACATCCACTCCCAGTGATATTAGTTATATCACATGTGCCAATCATAGTGGGTCGATTAGATTGGGTAAACAATATTCTATTATGATATTATTTAGATGTTCTGGTGCCCATGTATGAGAAAAGTCATAGCATACATCTTGTCGACATTCTACACATGTTATTAGGTAAAAGCAGATATTAAAAGACCCTCCTGTTTGTTTCAACCATTACCTTTTCCTACATGGATGTGGGATGAGGTCACAAAGTATTTCATTTTTTTCATGTCTCATACTCCTCGGGGTAAGAATTCAAATTGGGTGATGATTGATCATTTAACAAAATCATCCCATTTCATTCCAATCAGAGATATAGCTAAAGAGGATGAGTGTGGTTGTTTGTATCATTGGTAGGTTGTAAGAATTCATGGTCTGTCGTTAAATGTTTTCTTTGATAGAGGGCCTTGTTTAACCTCTCATATTTAGGATAGCCTTCAAAAGTATTTTGGGTCACATATTACGATGATCAAATCATACCAACCACAAAAAGATGGTCAGAAAGAGTCAGTGAATTAGTATTTGGAGGACTTTATTCATTCATGTGTTTTGGATTTTTGAGTGTCATGGGATATCCATATAATTCCAGTCTAGTTATCTTAAAATAACAGTTACCAATATGCAATTCAAATGGCTCATTTTGAGGCTCTCTATGGTTGGCCTTTTCGGTCCACCTATGTTGGGCTGGGGTAGGTGAGACCACATTGTTGGGTCAAATCCTTGTTCAAGAGATATCTGAGAAGGTCATGTTGATCAAGAAATATTTATTTACACATTAGAGATTCCAAAAATAATATTCTATTCATAGGTGTCGATATCTTTTGTTTGTTGGGTGATCTGTTATTCTTAAAGGTGGCCCCTCATTCGGGCCATCATTGATTGGGAAAGCTTGGAAAGCGAACTATGATATATGTCATAAATTTAGTGATTACTGAACAAATTGTAAAATTGGAAGATATGTTATATTTTACCTCCTAGTTGACATCTACCAATTTACTTTTCTGTGTCTCCCAACTGAATAAGTACAACCGAGATCTATCCCATGTGTTGAAGTGGGATGATATTGAGATAGAGCCTGATTTTTCAGTGTTTGGGCGATCGGTGTGAATAGTTGATTCCAAAGAGAATTTACTTTTAAGGAAGCATATTCCACTAATTATATTCCATTGGATGTTTGGTAGTGATGTTCATTAGACATGAGAGCAGAAGATGTGTGTTGGACTAGAGTATCAATTCATGTTTTCTAATGATGATTTGGGATGACTTTTGGGGGAAAATTTTTTCATGGATGGGAGAAGTGTCACATCCATGTCACTATTTTAAGGTATGTTTTTCTATTTTATTATTGGAATAACTATCCCTTATAGATTTACCCAAGGAATCCTTTGATTTTGGATGCTTTTGGACATGTTTTGGTTTTCCGGAATTTTCAGCATGGTTTTTACGCACAGTTTAGTAAACAGTGCAGACAAACTGTGCCCAGGTGTCCATGTCCTTAAAAAAATGTGTAAATTCCATCATTTGCTGTAATTAATTAAACCTAATCAACCCATTTTTCCCATTTAATGCTTAAAATCCTATTAAAGCCTTTGTGATCTCTGAAACTCTATTAGATCTCAAATTAGAAGGGGGATTTGGTGGATGAACATCAGGATCTCTCAGGTACGTGAGTTTAAATCCTTTATCATCTCATTTACTTATATTTTATTCCACATTTCATGAGGCTAAAAAATGTAAAATATCATGGGATTCGTACCTACGGTCTGATTTTCTATTTCATGGTCCAACATTGTGGTTTTGGTTTCGTTTCACTCACTTGTGGTGTGCTGGTTGTGCAGTTAATGTTTCACAAAAGGATTTTCAAGTTTTGACACAATTGGTAGGTAATTCCATGGGTATGTATTATTAGATGAGTTATAGTTTTTGGATTTATATTTTTATCATGTTCCACATTCATTTTTTTTGGTGAGAATACTCGTTTATTTATCCATTGTTAATCGGTTTATTTTTAAGTGGAATTTTTATGTGATATGGATTTTATTTCCATGTTCATTCAATGTTGTACCAACTAGGGTTATTCAATAAATCATGGAATCATTTTATTAAAAAACTGTTGCTACCAACTCTGGTTTTTTGTAATATTAATATTCATTTGGTAATTAAATAAGGTGTATAAATGGATTTTAAGTGAAATGTTTTTATATACATTGTGAAATGTTTTTCTCCAAATTCATTGAGCTTTGTTGAGTTATATGAATTCTGAGAAGAACGTTTATTCAATAATTTTAGTGTGTATTACCATAACTAGTGTTTTTATGTGTAATTGGAATTTGATATAACTGGTACGTTTTTGAGTAATAATAGGGAAACTCGGGTATCTAGGTGGGAAGACGTGTACTAGTATGCTAGTGTTCTAGAATAGATTTGTCCATATTTTATATAAAATGTTTGATACTGACAACAATAAAAAAAACAATAATGATGATGATTGGAGACCACTAGGTAATCGGTATGTTCCCTACTAGTGGATAATGCATGGGAATATATATTTAATTCAGGTTTTTTGACATAGAGATATGAGGTACCTAGTGCCCACAACTAGATTGTACATAAGGTTGTTCCCGTGACTTGTGATCATTAAAATTATGGTATTTTCCATTGTATTATGGTGTGTTTTGCTGGAAAATATGTATATTACATTTTTTATTTAAATGATTTCATTCTATAAGGTTAACCCTTTGAAAAATATTTTACTTTAAAATTTTGACATTTGAAATTGTTTCAACAATTTCATGTTTATAAAATTGTTAATGTTTTTATCTTATAATGATTATAAAATGTAGTGATTGAGTAATATCCAATTAGGAATAATCTAACACAATACATTCACCACTGGGTGTATGTATTCTTTATTATGATTGAAATAGATAAGGGTATGGCCATTGGAGTAGGTGGTTTGATTTTTTTGTTTCCTTCCACGGTGTGATGCTGTGGAGACAGATCAGGGGTGATAACCTCTTTTCGTGCGATAGTCCTTGGTTTATTTTTACTGCTACATTATTAGTTTTGGACCAATTGTGTCATGATTAAAACATTTTATTCAATTGTGAATGTTTTTATTCTTGATTGGAATGAATTTTCATATTTTTTTGATCATAATTATTTGATGTTTTATGTATCTTATCTAGGGTGAATCATTTCAAAACCATTTTTTATGAAACCCGTGCACATGTTCCACCTCATGGGGATAAAGAACGCCCTTATGGTTTTGTCATCGACTAGGTCATATCCCAGTTATGATGACCACCAGATCTGGATTGTGACAAACACAAACACACGTAATTATAACGCCACATAAAACAGATGCCAACATTGGAGAAATCTAGATACCATCAACCATATGATCATAAGTGATCACTCGCTAAGGACCATCAAGTAATTATAATTGTATCATATTAAAATGAATATTTTGAAAAATATCCTCAAAATGGGGAGAATGAAATCAGATTTAAATATTCATCGATATGAAAAGTTAATATAATAAAGGAAGAAATGGGACTATAAGCCTTATCAGTAGATATCCAACTGAAATAATAGTGCTCAAATGATATCATGAATGATGTAGATAGTCCAATGTCTAGTAGAGCGCCACAAGATATCTCCATGGCCTGATATGTGTGAGGAATGAGGAGAAAATATGGGATAATGATTAAATAGGGAAAGTGTTTTTTTATTTTCTCTATTTTAAATGGTGATCAAGGTCTGGCTGCGCGATTTGGATAATTGTGTCACAACAGTGCACACTCACTATCTACATGTTAATATGTTTATAAACATGGTTAGTGGTTACAGAACCTTGTTCAGACCATAAAGATCACCTATTTAATATATATTAGGTGTCTTTTAGGGCCTTGTTCCCCTTATTTCTTGGTTTATAAAACCCCGTTCCCGACCATTACAAGGCTACATGTTTGAGGTGCACCGTTTGAAATATCCATGTTCCGACCATGTGGCTCCTCATTCACTTCAAAAAATCATGTTCGCAATGCCCAACACACCTAAAACAAAATTTTAATCATGATACAATTATCATGAATTAAACCCCATATAATAGCAAAGCATTAACATGTTATGACTCTTGGAATTAACCTTAAAATCCAAAATAAATTATCCCATGCATAGAAATAAAAAGATAAAATACCTTGTAATTTTGAACACGTTCAAAATCCTATGAAGATATATCCTCCCATTATATGATAGCTCATCCATGAGCTATGTGGTATCACCATGTGTTGATAAAAAAGATACCCAAATATTAAAATAATCCAAGACTACCCTGGTCAGTCATTTGGGGTCAATTCCTATTCTGCCACTCCCCACCTTAAGAATTAACTATATAGTCACTTCTGGAACCAAACCACTATTTTATTACTTTTCCATCAATAATCCCATATACAATCAAAGCCCCACATGACATACAATTATTCATGTACATAATCAATTTCTCAATTATACCTACGTCAATCATAATGACCACATGGTCCAGCATCATAATGGTTTCCTAAAAGAGATCTCACATCATATATATATATATTACATGTCCAAAAATATATATATTCCTACACATCTCATAAAATTCACACACCATTATTAATGAACAAATAGTATCCAACACGTGGTTAATTTAACTACTAAATTTTCACCTTATGCACCATAATTAATCATTTCAAAAAAATATCACACACTCGTGATTATGATATACCTCAAAATATAGTTTGCTCCCCGAACATCACTGAACCTACCAAATCATCAAAATATACAAGTACGAAATCCTGGCTTCCATATGATTATCCTCTTTTCATAGGTTTACCTACAACCATCCATTGATTCCATAGTGGTGTCACTCTATCCCTAAAATGACCTGTGTGTGTAGTAATATCTTTGAAACTGGCTCTTGGTACCAGTACCGGTCCAACCTCAGATCCCTGAGCCTAACCAATACCCAAAATCCCAACTATTTGAGATTTCATTTGTAATAAACTGTCAATACTTACCATTTTTATTTTTACCTAACACTCCTTTGGCGGCAGTTTGAAGAAATTTTGAACATGACTATTATGTCCACATTGGAGGCACACTAACTATGTCCCACTCCACGACGTCCTACTCGAGATAATGACCATAGTAAACTACTAAGACTCCTCGCGACTACACTTTCAGCTACATAAAGAACCATTTATTAGATCACCTAGACCTATCTATTGATTTTAATTAGTATTACCTTCCTGGGTACCCACAACTACCACCACCCAGTTCAGTGCCTCTAAAACAATATGTCAATGTTAAAATATTTACTAATAATATGATTTCATACCGAATTCATCCTCCAATTTCCACACCATGGAAATGACATCACCTACTATAAAGGCATAAAATGGGATATGTCATGTATGATCCCAGACTGATATGTCCCAATGCTGCAAGATAAAAAATTCATGAACTCAGTCTAACCTCAATGTATCTGGGAAGAAGTTATCAAAATACAAATCATTAAAGTACTTAAACATTATCCCCTCATTCAGAAATTCATGTACCTATACATCATAAAATATATTTTCTATTCCTATTTGAATTTAAGTTTCTAACATCACCTGTCACCATGTGGGAGTCTCAATACGATCGAATATGGTATGCATAGAATCAATGTAGTTTTATTCAACATGTAGTCTACCCTCACCATATAATAAAGGTGGGTTTTGTGTTTGTAAGTCACACATATGATATTCTCTAGATGAATCATATCCCTAAGTTCCCCGATCAAAAATATATTCCACCCATACTATGCTCACATGGAACATGTCATCTATCCATGACCAAAACACTACCATATGTAGTAGTTTAATTTCTTCCCACAAATCCTCTACATACATAGCATGCTCAACCAACCCTCAGGGGAATCATCCTATTAATTACCTAGTGGAAACACATCTTTGAACTCTTGAGGCTTTATGGGATCTCATTTAGGTGGCATCAGAAAATTGACCAAAATCCATGGTCAGCAACAATAACAATATGTATATTGTAAAAACGGAAATATATAATAGGAATCACATCCCACCACCCTTACAGTTCCCTACCACACCCATATCGCATATCATTCATTCTAACTACCCCCTACAGACCCATATTACAGTTAGGAATCAAATATCAAGAATTCCATAAATCTATTTCTTGGGATTTCTATGTAGAGAGACACTAAGAATATATGCAATAAATCATGTCTATGTTGTTTTTGGTAGTTTAAAAAACAATCCTCTTTTATTAATTCCTACCATTATCTGATTCATGACCACATATACCATTTACATATAGGATCACATATCAAATATTATCATTTACCACATTCCTAGCATTCCTGATTAGAATTCAACCATGATTCTAAGAAGCAAAACTGTGCATAACTTTTTATAAAGACATTATATAACCAAATCCCATTTTTTTCATATTCCAAGATCCACGTTTTAATCACATTAACATACATATTTCATAACAAGATAATCACCTATCATGAATTATGAATTATCCTCCATTTCCATTCGAGAACAAGGTTCATAACCTCATAAACCAACCACATCTTCTCTATGTCCTCTATTCAAGGAGGAAAATCAATAAATTTTTTGAAAAATAAGGAAATCCATTCTATACCTTTCAAATTTTTTATATCCACGTTCATAGGGTTTTAGACCACCATACATGAGATATAACATGGTTTTTACTAAATAATATTCTTCAGTCTTCTGTAGAAAAAATATTGGACCATTTTTTAGACCCATCCATTAATGGAACCTTGCAACAAGACGATTGTTGTTTCTACTTTTATTCAAACAATAAGATTTTATAGCAATTTTTGTACCTAAACCTTAGATCAACATTACCAATTCTCTAGGATGAAAGGAAAATTTACATTAGGCTTGCGTCCCCATATTCCCAAGGCTACCGACTAGAAGAAATGGTCTATTCAGTGATAGTGAGGAGTCTATAACCTTATGTGATAATACAAAAGAAACATGAAACGTTTCCTATGAAGGTTAATGTAATTACTTGTAGGAACTCAAAAATAAATTCTATCTCATTAAAAAAGAACCACATAGTCTACTTCCATCTATCCCATGCACTCTCAGTGCATCTCTACCCACTATGCTCAAGCCCATGAATATGAACCTTTACATGATCTCATAGCCATAGAGTTTTCAAACATCCCAACTGTCTCGTGCTCGGTGTCATTATTAATTCAGTATTCCACAACCAATGTGGGATTATATAATGTAAATATTTATATGAATGTGTACAAAACACTATTAAATATAAACTACTATTATATAATACATATCCTTCTTCACTTGTGCTCAGTATCCATAAGGGAGGGTTTACCTAATTTGGTAAGTGATGTAATGGAATGATATATCCATGGTCATCCTTTCTCTATGAACCATCAGTATCAAATACATATAAATGTCACCTGAAACATCATTCAAACTGATATGAATTTTACCAATTGTCATGTAAAAGATTCATCCAACTATCACACCCAATAATCATATCTCGATTCCCTCAGACGTCCTCCAAAATAATATTCATCAGGTCAACAACATCAAGTCCCACGGAATAGAAATATATGTCCTTCCATTTTCAAGGACCATTATCCTCAACATAACAGTGAGACTCATCATCCTTATAATTCTCTCACTCCAACAACCATGTATTTATATGGAGAGAACATCATTTATAACTGATTGTCATCCTCATATCCTAAGACACAAATACTCTACATTCCTCCACCCACATCGAGTGGTCAAAACCACTTAATTGAGTCCTTATCCTATATTCACATTACTCCAATGATGTTGGCATATACTTGGAATGAATGAAACTTATTTGTGAAATTAACACAATCTTGTATCATTGAAGGCCAAAAGAATCCAAGCCTTCAAATTTGATCAGACAGTCTACGTCCAGACTGGTGGGCACCACAAACTCCTGCATGCACTTCTTTCATGATAGCCATTGTCTCTTCGCCATCAATGCATCTGAAGAGAACTCCATCAAAACCACATTTGTATAGAATTTTTTCTAGGTGGTTTGGGCCATCATAAAGAGTAAAATTGACCACACGTCGCCGGATTTGTTCTTTCTCGGCTCTATCAGGTGGAAGTGTTCCATTTTGAAGGTATTCCCAGATAGGTGATATCCATCCTGTAGTATGACCATATGGTTCAGGAATGGGACTAATTTCATTAATTTACTCTGTTCTGGCTTGAACATAAGGTGAACTTGCACGACGGTGGGAAATACTGGTGGTTGTCTCGTCCCGATTTGGATCTGCTAGAGTTGTGGCTATATTATCCAGTGCATCAGCTTAAGAATTTTGTGTTCTTGAGACATAAGAAAATGTCGGTTCTGAAGGGAATTCCGCCATTAACTCTCTGACGTAATCCTACAAAGGGATTAATTCTTCCTTTCTGATGGAATAATCCCTGTTGACTTGTTTGATTACTATGTCTGAATCACCTTTCACCTTTAAGTGATTCACTTGTGCTTGGAGTGATAACTCCAAGCCTGTAATGAGAGCTTGGTATTCAGATTCATTATTTGTGCCACCTTCCCACAATAAAAAGGAATAAGGTAACAATGCCTTATCAGGAGAAATGAGTACAATTCCTAAACCAACTTTTTTGAATTTAGGATTTTCCATTTCTTCCCTGTTGGACTTCTAGAAGCACCATGAAAATACATTTCCCATGTTTGAGGACTCTCTTGAATAGAGAAAACTTCCTCATCAGGGAGTTCAATATCTGAAGACGTGTCTTCCATTGAAGGATGTTCAGCCAGGAAATCAGCCAGAGCTAGGCCCTTAATTTTCTTTTGAGATACATACTGAATGTCGAACTGCTGCAAAATAACTGCCCACCTTGCTAGACGTCCTGTGATCATTGGACGACTAAGGATGAATTTGAGCAGATTATTCCGAGATACCAATTATACCTCGTGATGTTGCAGGTAGTGTCTCAGTTTCTGAACTGCAAAGATTAATGCCAGGCAGCACTTCTCAATACTTGAATACCGTGTTTCTGCTTCAATCATAGTTCTACTGAGATAATAGAGGCTATTTCCATTCCCAGCATCAATCTTTTGAGCGAGAAAGGCACCCAATGATCACTCTAGAGCTGTCACATAGAGGATAAGTGGTCTACCTTCGACAGGTGGCATGAGTACTGGTGGAATCAAGAGGTATTTCTTGAGAACATCAAATGCTTCTTGACATTCTTCATTCCACTGGTAAGTGATTCCTTTTTTCAATAATTTTGTAAAGGGTAAACTTTTACCTGCCAAATTGGCGATGAAACTCCGAATATAGGCTATGTGTCCTTGAAGTCCTCTTAATTCTTTCAAATTCTGAGGAGGTGACATACCAAGGATTTACTTGGTCTTCTCAGGATCGACTTCAATACCACGATGGCGTACAACAAAGCCGAGGAATTTTCCTGAGGTTACCCCAAAAGCACATTTTAAGGGGTTCATCTTCAAATTATGTTGTCGAAGCTTATGGAATATGACTTCCAAATCATCCAAGTGATTAGAACGTTGTTTGGATTTAACCACCAAATCTTCTACATAGCATTACACAAATTTCCCTAATAAAGGTTTGAAGATACGATGCATGGCGCGTTGATATGTTGCACCTGCATTCTTTAAACCAAAGGGAATCAACCGGTAACAAAACACACCTTGAGGGGCTCTGAAAGCTGTAGATTCCTCATCTTCTGGGGCCATTTGGATCTGATTATATCCGGAATATCCATCCATGAAGGAAAGTACTTCATAACCAGCTGTCGCTTCAATTAAGAGTTCTGTAATCGGAACTGGGAAATCATCTTTAGGAAATTACCGATTAAGATCTCTGAAATCGATGCAAACCCTAATTTGTCCGTTCTATTTCTTTACAGGGACAATATTAACCAACCACTTGGGATATTGAACTTCTCTGATGAAGTTAGCTTTGATCAGCTTATCCACTTCAGCTTCAATTTTGGAATCATAGGTCGGGTGTGTTCTTCTCGCGGCTTTCTTAAATCCTTGATGTTCTTTTGGTAAACCCAAATGATGAGTAGCAACATCATGATTAAGCCCAGGAATTTCTGTATAATTCCAAGGAAAAATTTATTTATTTTTCTTTAGAAATGAAATATACATCTCTTGCTCTTCAAGGGTCATGGCCGCACTAATTAAAGTGGGGCATGGATCTTTCTCTGTTCACAGATTTACTTCTCTAAGTTCATCCACAGTGGTAGAGATACCTTCCTCAAATGCTGGAGGTGCATCTCTAAGATCATCCTCTTCCTCTTTATCATGTGCTATTTCTTCCATTTATACATGCATAGTAGATGAAAAAAATGAATTTTTCATGATCTTAAGGGATTTCAAAATTTGCACATTTTGAAGAAGACGCTTCCATTTCCGACCATATTGATGATAAAGGGCCTTCTTTAGGAAATAAAGAGGAGATGATGGATTCGGAATCGACATCATTATTCACCTCTGATGTTGCTGTAACTTCTTATGGCCTGATTGGTGAAGTATAGACCTATTGGATTTCAGAAGATGAAATGAAGACGTCACCACTTGTGCTTTCATCACTGTTTGGTAGGTTACCAATTTCTCCCATGTTGTCTGGCTCAACTACCGTAATTGACATTATGGATCTTTCCATAAGAGTATTTTGATTTGGGCCTATTTTGTCAATTTGACTGATAGGTAACACATAATCTGTACTCACATGTGTAAATGGATTTATTGGAATTTTCTCTAAACCATAGGGAGCATTAACTTTGGTAATTTCCTTCATTGTAGATTGTTCTCTTCCCTTCATGTGATAAAATTTTGCCTCAATGTATTGAGACTCACATGTCTTGAACGGGGCCTTATCACCATACAATGTTCCAACTTGACCATTGAAACAGTATTTGAGACATTGATGGTATGATGAAGGGATAGTCGCATGCTGATGTAGCCAGGGTCTTCCAAGGAAGACGTTGAAAGCTGAGTCTTGATCAATAATCATGAAATCCGAATTGGATATAAGATATCCAAACTGGGTTCTGAGTGTAACATTTCCCATTGGTTCTTGTTCATTTTTATCATATCCTTGTAACATCATGGTAGAAGGAGATAAATCAGATTCCGTGAGGCCCAATCGACGAAGTGTACGAATGGGCATGAGGTTGACTCCTGAACCATTGTCAATGAAAGCTCTTCGAATATCTACACCATTGACTTTTACAGATAAGTAGAGAGGTTTTATGTGCCCATGCACAACATCATCTTTATCTTTATCAGTAAAATATATCACTACATGGAATTCTGCAGGATTATTCTCTATGTCATAGACTTCATCTGTAGAAATTTCAGCTTCAAACTCCTGAGCACTTGACAAAGCTTCAATGAGTGCTTCCCAAAGATCTTTTGACAGATTCAAAGAATCCAAAATTGATAACTTGGCTAGTAATTGAGCCAAGTGTTTCAATATATCATACATTTGATCTAGAGGTCTGTGTTTCCCAACAGGAATATGCGGTTTAGCAGGTCCCTTGGAAGTAGATTCTTTGGAAGCTAATGCATCTTGTATTGGGATAGATGTTGGAAACATCCTTGGTTTTAGAAGATTAGACCAATTAGATCCATTTACTTGCTGAGGTAAAGAAGATGGAACCTTCAATCACTCTTCCAAAATAACTGTGCCAAGACTGAGTTGGCCATTAGTAGAAGAACCTGCTTGTTCTTTGTGAGCTCGCTGAAGGGCTCTACCACGAGTTTCTGCTGCAGACACAGTGCTAGCAAGGGTAGAATTGGAGTACTGGCTTCGGAAAGATCCATGTATTCCTCTATATCCTAAACCTCTGGAACATCCATGGAATCCCTTATTTGATACAGGGAATTCAGGCTTATCAAAATTACGACTGGAATACAGATCTGTTAATTGAATCATATAAACAGAACCAAAGATTAACTCTTCGTCTGATAAAGACTCTGCCTGATTAGCCTGTTTAGGCTGTTCCGTTTGATGGGGCGGTGCCCGTGGCTTTGAAGTAGATGGCATGAAATCTGCCAGAGTCAAAGACAACTTAGGCCTCGATACATACTCATATTCTTCTGATTCCTGTTTCTTCTTTGAATTGCGCTACCCTTTTAAGGATTTGTCTTTTGATGGAGGCTTTACTATAGCTTTTGTAGGAGACACAATTGTCTTCTTCAATTGTGTTCGCAAAATGGCATGGGTCCGATTGATTGTCTTTCTGACCATCCAATCATTATATTTTTGCGCAGTTTTTCTTTTGACTTCCTGCCACTCGCCTCCTTCCTCTGGATCTGTAGCGGTAACACACGCTACATGAGATGAAGAACCCTTAAATTTGACTTGTCCCAAGTCGACCATCTTTTGCAGGAGGTCTTTAAAGACAAAACACTCCTGGATGGGATGCCCCAACATTTGATGAAAGGGACAATAATTGGGACGGTCTTCATCTCCTTCCTTGTTTGGCCTCTTGGGCACTGGTTATTGAACCAAATTATTTTTTCAGAGCTAAAATGAAGTAACCAGGAATTTTCTCACTTTGGAAAGAGTATGTTTTACTCTTCAAATCCTCAAATTGTTTTCTTCGTTGATCTTTTTGATCATTTGGACGAAACGGCCTTTGTTGTTGGCGTTCAGGAGGTGGAGTCCTTCGAGAAGATGAAGGTTTTGAAGTAGAAATAGGTACAAGTGTTTGTTTAAGCATAACTGTAGCAGTTTATGCTTTACCCATTCTTCTTCCTGGAGCTAATGGAATTACACGAGATTTAACCTTAGCCTGTATAAGGGAATATTCAATCTGTTGAGCGATTGAAGTAAGGTCTCGAAACCCTCCTATGTATTTCACAGGGATCAATGGTGTGCGTAATTCATCACTCAAATTTTCCACACAGATTGGCAATAGCTCTTCCTGAGGGAGTGCTAAACTCAGGGAATACGTTAATCCCTTCCAGCAAGAAATGAAATCAGAGACTCTTTCATTCTCCCTTTGCTTGCAGTTTGTAAGATCGAAAACTGTCGTTTTTGGCAATGTTGAACTGAACTGAAGAAGGAATTTTTTTGACAAAGATCCTCCCATCTGATGATTGACCGGTATTGCAAGCTTGTATACCAGACAAAAGCTGGTCCTTGCAAGGTTCGCACGAAGCATCTGAGTTTCACTGCTTCTTGCGGCTCTAGAGTTCCCGTCATAGGATCACAACAAGACACGTAATGCGTCAAATGTTGTTCAGGATCGCCTGATCCATTGATAGTAGGGAAAATAGGGTTTCCAAAACTGGATGGAGGAAAAATTGAATCTACCCATTCAGGGTAAACTTTATTTTCATGTTGAACATGCGCCCGTTTCCCTTCCATAGTTTCTAACCGAGCTGTTAATGACTCAATAGTAGTTATTAACTTTTGAGAAACATCCGGTTGAATCTGGTTTTGAGTAGGTGCAATTAATGGAGCTTGTACATACGTGGTGGTTGGTGCTACAACTGATGGTAGCACTGCCAACCGTTGTTGCGCTTGACCCGTAGGATTAGACCTCTAAGGGTGTACTGATAAAGGAGGATATTCTTGATCCATCTCAGTAACTGCAACAAATTCCTTCGGCTGTCAGACTTCATCATTCTTAAGAAGAAGACTACTCTGAAGTAGTTCTGCATTCAACCTTATTAATTCTTCCATTTCTTCCTCTTGTTGTGCAAACCTTTGCTCTAATGAGAGCGACTGACCTTCTCCAGAGGAAGGATATGTAACCTGATTCATTCCCTTCCCTTTGTTTGATACCTTTTGGAGGGAGGGAAGTGGATTACCTAGGTTCTGAGTAATCCTTTGACGTCATGTACGTACCCCTTCATCATTTGTATCGGTGCGTACATTTTCTTGAGCAGGGCGCTCTTCATCTGAGTCCCCTGAGTGAGTCTCCTCTGGTGGATTAGAAACAACGGCATTGATGACATTGATTGATGCACAATGCATCGCATCTCTTCTATCAACATTTCTGTGATATTGTCTTCTTTCATGTCTTTGATGAGACATTTCCTTTTGTTGATTCAATCTTTTAGGAACTTCTTGACGAGCTATAACTTGGAGGGAGTCTCATTATAATTTGGCTCTTCGTTCCTCTTGGGGGTTCTTCCCCAATTGAGAAAAGATCGACATTCTCTGAGAAGGGGATTGATGATTTGAAAGAGTCCCCAGTCTCGAGAAGAACTGGGGATGTTCCTGCTACTTCCGCTCAACTCCTCGAATCCCATTTGTTGACTCTGAGGGTTGGGTTAGAGAAGTCCCCAGTCTGACATGTTGGGGTGGCTCTTGACATGCTACGTCTGAGATCTTCTTAAAAGATCTGTTTACCTTGCGAATCTTAGTTCCAAAATTAGCTGGATGCATTAACCTGTATCCACTTTTATCACCTGGTTCAAGAGGCCGTTGGATGATTTCCAAAACTTCTGTCATTTGATGACGTGTTTTCTCCATACGAGAGGCTTGTGCAATATTCTCGCCTGCTTGATGTAGGAGCAATTCAACAACTTGTTCTCTATATGCTTGATTTTGAGAGGAACTAGTTGAAGCCTGTTCTTGAGCAGGCTTTTGATTATGAACAAAGCCCATTGACTGTGGCCGGCCATGGGCAATAATATTGCATGAGACCATTTTCAGCGGGCTTTGCTGACTAGAAAGCACTGTGAAATGTAGTGCTCCGTGAACACCCCATACTCTGATATGAACATCAGATGGAGCATTGGCAATTAACTGACGCAATTTTCTTAGTGCGCCAAGGCATGAACGTTGAAGGGTTCTCTGTTTCTTTTTAGACTTCGGATACCGAGAGACTGATAGAGATGCCAAATCAATCTGACGTTGTATCCCTTCTATTATCATAAGATGATTTTCATATTCATCATAAGATAATAACTTCTTATTGAATTGACAAAGAGTTTTCTATATGTTGAGACGAATATCATGGATTCCATCATCTGTCAGCATCTTTGGAATATCGTACTGGGAGTCATCCAAAGGCCAAAACATGACTGGTACCTCACCTTTTTCTAGTTTTTTCCTCATGTTCATCATTTCCTCTATATCATTAAATGAAGATTCTTCAACGTGTTTTGACCAGAGTTGGTGTCTCCTTGTTGCTTCATCGGATTCAACAAGATTGGTAGAGACATCATTGATCAAACTAGAAGATGCATGACATAGGGGTGGTTCGGAGAATGACCTACACCCTGGGCTATCTTCTTATTGAGAAAGTATTTCACTTGCTAGCGATAAATCATCAGACATGACTGGTTTCACATTTTCAAGTGCCTCAAGATAAGAGGGCTTTCTCGGCACTACATTGTCCACTGGAGTATTTTCCAGGCAATGTGAATCACTACTGTGGAGAGGACTTTCGCAGTGAAATTCATCATCATGGGGAGGACCACCATAATGGGTTACAATAAAATATGAGATCTCTTTCTCCTTGGTGTTCTGACCACACAGAGGGTTCCTGTGGCTCTAATCTGAAGAAGAAACTTCAAGATTGACCGAATTTTCATGAAGCAAGCCTTCATGAGGAAGTGTCTATTGAAGACCTTCAGAATTAATGTTCCCGTTATTGGGAACTGAGGGAGTAGAATCTTGAAATCTAATAGATAAATGTCTGAGGGCTTCAAGAACTCCAGCATCGAGCAAGGCCTTGTTATATATTGGCCTTTGATCTCCTGACTGTGCTGGGCTGATCTTTTTCTTAGATGCCTTCTTACTCGCTTTAGAAACCACTTGTTAACGAATGTGGTTACTATGATCAGGTGTATGTGCATGATCAGGAAAGATGGTCAGGTTAGGCTGACGATCTCCACTCAAATTAGGGGTATGTGCCTGACTTGGTTGTCTATATGATATGGGGGAGTATGCCCCATGACCCTCTTGGACTGGAACAGATGTGTGTGTCTGTTCCGGAGTGAATCGTTGATGTGTCACTCCAATGCTAGGGATATATTTATGTTCCCGTCCCTGAGATGATGCTGAAACTGTTATGATATCCTGGCAAGCATCCAGAATATGAGCAGAAATTTTCTTCTGCTCTTTCACCATTGACAAAATTTTCTTGGTGACTTCAGCTGCCGGAACGGGAATATACGTCCATTCTGGGTTTGGAGTAGGTGTATGTGCCTGCTCATGTCCTCCTTTTCCTATCAGTGAATCCTGACAGTACTCAAGTGTGGAGGTAGAGAGTTGAGTCAGCCTCCAGTTTGTCGTCGGGGCTTTCCAACTGACTTCTCTGTGTGCTAAAAAGCGAGACTGTTGGTAGGATTGATTAGTATTAGCAGGTGTATGTGCCTGCTGATTACACTTCGCCAAATGCGGTTGACGAGATCCATCATATGTAGTCAGACGAGCCTGCTGACTAACTGGTGATGCATAAGCTGGTGCATGTTCCTGCCTATAGTACTCCGCCGGATTTGCCTGGCGGGATTGGCTTGATGCTGCCAGACGAGTCTGCTGGACAACGTAATTAAAACGGGAAGGTGTGTGTGCATATTCGTTGTTTGCCACCAAGTTAGGGTGGTGGAATCCATCATATGTAGTCAGGAGAGACTGCAGACTAACTGATGATGCACAAGCAGGTGCATGTTTCTGCCTATAGTACTCCGCCGGATTTGCCTGGCGGGATTGGCTTGATGTTTCCAGACGAGTCTGCTGGACAGAGGAATTAAAATGGGCAGGTGTGTGTGCCTGTTCGTTGTTCGCCACCATGTTAGGTTGGTGGAATCATCATATGTAGTCAGGAGAGCCTTCTGACTAACTGATGATGCATAAGCAGGTGCATGTTCCTGCCTATAGTACTCCGCCAGATTTGCCTGGCGGGATTGGCATGATGCTGCCAGAAGAGTCTGCTGGACAACGGAATTAAAACGGGTAGGTGTGTGTGCCTGCTCGTTATTTACCACCAAGTTAGGTTGGTGGACTTCTCCGGAGATGGCAGGGATGATAACCTGCCCACTGTTACCCGGATTCCGTCTCTGGCGGTTCATCTTTCCTGCTCGGGTTCGAGGAACCTGAGCTGAATGCCTGGAGTCAGTACCCTCATCATGTTGAGGGCGCACTACCGCACGAGTCTGGCGGCGATTGTTGATGGGAGCCCTCGGGAAAGTCTCCTGTCTTTTTTAATTAAGGCCATGTGGGACCTGCTCATTCACTTCCTCAGAGTAAGGGAGTAAATGGAAATTGCGTTCTGGGGATAACGACCCAAAACGGTTGGAGACGGTAGTCAGCACCGCCTGCTTCTTGATCACTGGTCGTCGTTTTCCAGACGACCTATGTGAGTTGTTTACTTGGAAGGCCTGTCGGGCAGCCTCCAGAGTTGGGATAGTACCGTTGCGACGGTACTCCTTAACCAGTGCATTAGAAACCCAACGTTGAAGATGCTGAGTTGGTGATGTCATCCTCAGAGCGGACGACGTTCCAGCAGGAGTAGCAGCATTGGTTTTCACAGCAGTAGACCTCATAGTAGAGGTGTTTACAGCAGTAGTATTCATAGGGGTGAATTTACGGAAAGCCATTTTGCAGAAGATCTTGAGAAAAGAGTGCTTATTCCATATAACAGACAAAATCAAGATGAATCCGGCCACTGCATCTTTTGGATGAGAACATGTCAAAGATTGCTTTGTTGGCCCAAGGGGCTTATCAAATAAGAAGAACATCACTTTAACTTGGTTAAGGATTCACGTCGGGTTCACCATTTTTGTTTCGCACAGAATTCGGGGATGACCTCCCGGATGGGAGATTCAAACGTTCTGATCGGTTTCTAGGGGGTTTGTTCGTAGAACCGGAAACATCCAATGATTCCACATCCGTTTCGAGCTACTTTCCAAAGGTAGGCGCTCATTAGCTTGTGGACTGATGAGGCTTAGGAATTTTCCTTGGTCGAGAGGATGGGAGGTCGGACTCATCACACCTTTTTTGGGGAATTATTGTCTACTCCGGGACTCTCTTTATATATTTATGTTATGTTCGTGAATCCTTATTACATTACCAAGTATAAAATGAGCTTTCCTTCAGTTTAACAATCAATGATTAAATATGTAAGAAATTTAGAGAATCTTTTATATGTATTCGAGGTTCTTCATCAATAGAGAATCATCTGTATCTATTTAGAGATTCTTGGTCAATGGTATCCTTCAAAACATTTATATAAAATTCTCTTGGACATTATGATGACCAGGCTGGTTTTAAAGCCACTCAGTGGGGAACTTGAAGTTTATCGTCATTCAGAAGGACAATGAATTACTTCATAGTTGGGATCGAACCCATAGATGGGCTACCTACGTATCATTTGTTTTGAAAAAGGAATCAGAACCCAAGTAGTTCGAATAAGGGTATGATGTTTATGATTGATGGATCAAAGCAGGATGTCACAATAACTTTTACACTCTAAGCTCACGTGAGTCATGATCGGTGTGAGAAACAAGAGGTATTAGTAAAATTTTGACAATTGTGCCATGAAAGATGCAATCATAAGAAATGGTTTGGGGCTTATGTATGTATGACTGCCCAGAGGATTTACATTAGGGATAAAGTCCAGGAACATGGTCCATAAAGGTATATGTACTTCATGGATATTTGAATACTCTAACTTGGGACTTATTACTGAAGAGGAAACCCAAATTAGGAGAGGATTGATAACTGGGTTTTACTCCTAAGAAGGAATCCCGGATCAAATGTAAATTAGGACTGGTTAAAGAGAAATTAGGGGACTTGGGGCTTACTCCTGAAAAGGAAACCCAAGATTATGACCGGGTCTTATTCCTGAAAAGGAGACCCAGGTTAGGGATTAAGGTTTGGGACTTACTCCTGAGGAGGATGCCCATATTTGATATTGGGGCTTACTCCTAAGAAGGATGCCCAAATTAAGGGACTTGGGGCTTACTCCTAAGAAGGATGCCCATATTTGAGATTGGGGCTTACTCCTGAGGAGGATTCCCATTATTTGGGAACTTTAAGAATTTGGGACATACTCCTGAGGAAGATGCCCATATTAAAGGACTTATAACTGGGGATTATTCCTGAAAAGGAGACCCAAGTTAAGGATTCTCTCATCTTAATGGATGAGGTTGAACGAATGAACTCTCCATATTTAGTGACATAACGATATTTAAATCACTAGGTTTTGAGAGATATTCCACAGAATTCCTTTCAGATAAGGATGTCAAGTCAAGAAATCATGCCATAAATGGCTTTGAAGAGTGTCTTGAAGACTGAATCTTGAAAAGGAAAGGTGTAATGGCTTAAGAGGGGTAAAATGGGCAAGATGGGAACCCAAAAAGGTAGGGGCGCGCAATTCTTGAAAGGCGTGCAAGTATTTCGGCGGCGCGCAAGTATTGGTCGCGCAGGTATACTTGCGCGACATGTGGGGTACATGCGCGATTTTCAACCATCATTAAAATACTTGAGCGACTATTTCTTAAAGCCTTTAGAATCCTCTTGAGGTTCTTCCAGAAAAGGGACGCGCAAGTTCTATTGAAGGAATATGGCGGTGCACAAGTGTTGATGAGTTTCTACACTTATTCCTTCCTTCTTCTCTTTAGATCTTCCGTTCTAGGTAAGAAATTACCTTATAAGTGTTCTGGAAGCTTTGAGAAGAGACTTGGGCGTCGGGAGCTTCAATCCGAGTTTGTGGAAAAAGATCCTCTCGAATGGGGGGTCCACAGGGTCTATTTATAGGCAGGAGAATACCCCCGGCGGTTACCGGGCGGTTATCACTTAGGTCGCGCAAGTCACTTGCACGACCATAAGTCGTCGCGCAAGTAGACTTGAACGACCACTAGGCGGCGCACAGGTGTACTTGCGCGACAATGAGGGAACTTTCGCGACCTATAGGCAATGTTCTCCTTGTTCATCCCTTTGCCGATTTTTGATGTTTCTTCAAAGGATGAATCACTTTGGACTGAGGTATTTCCCTTTTTTCAGTCGTTAGACTCTGTGATGGAAAGGAGCGTCAACAATGCACTGTAGAGTTAGTGGCACTACCTTTTCAGAGAATGTTTATCATTGTATTCAGACCACAAAATCCTGAGGTATTTCTTCTCTCAAAAAGATTATAATAATTAGAAGTGAAATTGGTTGGTTTACATGTAGTATTTCAACATTGACATTTCCTATACGACATAGAATGGGAATGTCATTGTAGACTCATTGAGTATGAAATCTCTAATACAGGAAGTGAAAGAATCCCTAGTTGAGTGGATTTGGATGGCTCTCATTTCATAGTTTCTTCTTGGGGTTTAAGTGGAAGGAGATAATGTTTCCTTACACAGCATTAAGTGGCATATACCGACCTTTAATTGATTATCCATTATCAATAGATGGATAATAAGTTCATTATAATTTGAGAATTCATTTATGGTGGGGATATAGAATATATGTGTTCATCCTCCAAAGAGGGTGTTCAATGTTATCAGAACCATATATTTGTGTCATTATCAGCAAGGGGGTTGTGATAGAAGATTGAGATAAATCATAATTGGATGTTCACCTAGGAACCAAAAAATTGTTCTATGATGTGCGGTAGAAATTATGTTGGCCAGTAATGAGATGTGATGTCGATGATTTTTCCTCTCATTTCAATATGTTCCAATAGGTTATGGTCGAGAACTAGAATCCTTATTTTTTACTTCTTCAACTACCAGTTCATACATAGAAGTGGTATAAGATATCTAGGGACTTTGTGTTAGGTTTTTCACATACCTTGAGAAAGAAGAAGGAAATTTGGGTTATGATTGATATGATGAACATGTTAGATCACCTTATTCCCATTGGAAATACAGATAATATTGAGGATAAGGAATGTTGTTACATGAAGGATATTGATCATTTTCATAGAGTTACATCTAATATAGTATCTGATATGAATCCTTGGATTACATATTTATTTTTGGGAGGCTGTGAGGAGGCACTTGGATATGAGGCCATGTTGAGCACGTCCTACCATCTGCAAATTGATGTCTACATAGAAAGAGTTGTACATATTCTTAATGATATGCTTCATTCCAATGTTAAAAACATCGGTGGGGCATGGGGGTATCATTTTTTAATGTCTATGGTTTCTTAAAACAACATTTTCCCATACGTGATCACAATGGAACTTTTTAAGGCCCTGTATGGATGGCCTTTTAATTTTTTATTTTTCTGGTTAAAGTATGGTAATATTTCCGGGGATGGAATAAGATTGGTGCAAGAGACGACAAATATAATTCATATGATTCGTCATAGGATGTTGACAGCATTTAGATGATATTATTATTATGTTTTTCGATGTCATAGACATTAGGTGTTTTTAGTTGGAGAAATTTTGTTTTGAAGGTTTCACCCTTTTTGGGTCATGAATGTCTTCAAAGACAAGGGGTGATTTATGCACCCATTGTGGGGCATTTTTATTCTGCTGATCAGGTGGGGATGATGGTGTACCGTTTCTCACTTCCTCAACAGCTGACGTCGATAAATAACGTGTTCATTGTATCACATTTGATATGGTAATTATATGATCATCTCACATTTTGAGCTAGATTGATCTTGATATAGAGCCTAATTTATCTTTCACTGAGTATCATATTTGGATTTTTTATTTTAAGGCCTAGGTGCTTTTTTGGAGGATGATACCTTGGATTCCTATACTTTGGAAGCATGGATCTGATAGTCACAAGATGTAGGAACAAGAGGGATTGAGGAGGGAGCAGTGGTCTCATCTTCATGGAATGAATGATTATTCAAATACATTCTAAGGGGAGAATGTTTTTTCTGTAGGGAGGTTGTAACCCCTCATAACCTTGATCAGGTACATTTTTCCTTTATTTGTATTTTCCCATTCAGTTCAATGATTATAGAAGTGGTATTCAGGCTTTTGAGCAGGTTTTAGAGGTGATAAATTTCATAAACTTGAGGTAGACATCATGGTCCAAAGGTACGTGTCATGATTAAGTCCTATAATAAATTATTGTAAAAAGTCAGTTTTTAACAAGAGGCAATGGTTATTCCAGATTAAATTATCTAACGTGGACTATATGTCGTGACCCGGACCAAATCTAGATTTAAGTCACACGTTTAGATGTTTCACTCAGTCTTTGCTTTCCATACATCTTTTTTATCGATCCAAAACCCTTACTATGAATTTTTATAAGGATCCCCTCCTTCCAGATCGATCAGATTGTCTTTGGATCTTACATTCATTTGTGGTCTGTCTCTCTAGGTAAGTGTTATTTCTATTTCTTCATTGTAGTTGATCACAATAGGACCCTAACATTGTTGTGTCAGGTATATTGATCTATGTTGGATGTTTTTCTTATTGTTTACATAACGATCTTTCTTGAGATCGTATTACGAAGGACTTTCCTTCATTGGACATGGTGTGACGGGTGTTCATCCTTGTGGTATGTGGGTTTCCTCTCTTCCCCCGACCTCCTATGTTTGGATTTTGATCAATCATTAAATGTGGGGATTTTATTCTAGGGCCTTTTTTGGAATTTTGGGGGTTTTTGTTGGTGAACTCCATTGTAGGCATGTACGACCAGAGCATTGAGGTAGGTGGTTCCGTCCTTATTTGGCCTATTTGATTACCAATGAATTTATTGATTTATTTCAATTTATGACATAAATTTATTTTCTTAAACATTCTTTCAATTACTTTTATAAAACCCAGTTCTTGTTAATTGGGATATTAGATATGGTTTTGGGATAGAAATTTGGAAAACCCCAATTTCCGATGAATTAGGGTGGGTTTATGGAAATTCCATTATTTTAATTACTCAATTTAAATTGTGTATTTATGATAAATGTTTTCAAATAAATTTTTTAATTTAATGATGAAAAATAATTGTGTATAGTATGGAATTTGTTTTTAATGGATTTAAATCTCAGGTAAATGTACAAAAATGATTTGATAGAAACCCAGTAATTGCATCTTGTGAAAGAGGCATGTTTTTCAATATAACATATTTTATTTTTAAATGAAATAAAATTGGAAATTTTGAAAAGGATGAATGTGATTTTTTTTATTTTAAGAAGTCTTAAAATAAATTTTCTCATCATGTAAGTCCACATTCATTCCTTGGATAGTTAGTGAGTTATTTTGACACAATCTACTATATGAAAACATTCTATAACATTCTTGTATTGGGTCGCGTCCTTTATTGGAGGGTGAGGAGTCATCTCTGGCCAGTGTGAGGGGGAACTGAGTAAACTCATTTTTCGTTATCCACTTAGAGAGTTGTGAATCCTTTATCTAGTAAACATTATTTTACCTTTTAGAAGATGATATTTTTTCATTCTTTTTTTCTTTATATTTGAGATATAAATAAATTCCAATGTTTTTATAACTTATTTACATGTCTTATAAATTTATAAAAACTATTTTATATAAATTTTTTAATTATTACAATTCTTTAGAAAAGTTCCACATTTTTTTAAATAAAATAATGTTCATTAAAATACTCGTTCCTTGAAAATGTATTGTATTTTTAGTTTAAATAATCTTTTGAATTTACAATAATCTGTATCCAGAAAATTGAAATAAATTCATTGGATAATTTATATTTTTCATCTACTATGGAACCATTGGTGGTATCTCACTAGGATTAACCTCACACCCTACATTCTCTATTGGGTGTTTCTTTACATTCCTCTTCCATGTTCGAGAAAGGGGAAAGAAACTTTTGGAGGTTGATCCAGCTATTGAACTGTGGTCAGGGTAAGCAGTATCCTTAGGTACCATGGGGGGTTGTTTTCTTTCTTAGTACTTGTGTATGATTAATTTGGGATTTTTAACTTTTTTTATTTAGGAGCATTTCTCCCATTTGTGTTTTTTATATGCATACTTTCTGTCTTCATTTACTTTCTCTATTTTTTCTGTAATATTTATTCCCACTTGAATTTTGTATCATTATATTTGTTAGTCTCCATACCATGGGGATGGGGAATACCCCTCAGGCTTTGTAAGTGCATGGGAGGTTATCAGGTTACCAGGGTACCCTAGATGGTTCATCACACGACCAACGAATTTTGAATCATATTCCCTGAAGTATTTCTATTATTAAAATAACATACATGATAATATTCTAATAAATTTTGAAATATTAATTACAATAACCTAATTTTATGAGATCCAACATATTTTAGATTTATATATTTTAATTTTGTTCCCCCTATGAAAATGATAATTGAGAACCGTGTGTATACAATTATTAGGACATTATTTTTGAGAAATAAATTTTATAAAATTGACTTCTGTTTAAACCACCCTTGAATGACTAAAATCCATAAAAAACAATCTATATTTCTTAATTGATGATCATATATGAAATAAAGAGTAAGGGAGAAGCAATTTTATGAATAGATCTAGGAATAAAAAAAATCTATTAAATATGGAATGGAATATATCAATAAAAATTCGGAATTGATGTTCACAAAACTATTTGGAGCCCCACGATTCCCCTATATCTTCATCAATAAAAAAATATTAGATATAATGATGAAATAACATAAACAACTAATGAAAACATGACATTGAATGGGGAGAAGTGGAAAATGGTTTCTTTTGTAAATATTATTTATATGTGAACAATCCATGATAATCCAAATGATCTTGGTGGTGAACTATGTTACGAGGAAGTAATTAAGGATCACATTCTCATATTTATACTAGAAATAATTCATTTTTATTCAAATATATCAAAAAAAACTTATTATATCTATGAATTTTTTAAGAACATATATAACCAACCATTAACCATTGAATAACCTTGGAAATTACTCAAGATAAAAAATTACTAAACTCATTGAATAGAAATTTTGAAACACAATAAATCTATGGGGATCCATGCATGAGTTTCAATTGATAAAAAATTACTTCAAATTAATAATTTCTATGTATTGAATTTTTTTGATAATTCTAGTTATAAACAGACTTGGGAGGATAGAGGAATTCAAAATGAATAAAATGTAACACTATGAGAAATTAGAATAAAAAAATGTGGAATAAATGATAATATTGAGTGAAATATATATTGTAAAGGGAAATCACATTGTATTACTTTTTCAATTTTTGTTGGATCGTATTTTTTATTATCACATATCCTGAGGTACAAGGGAATAATTTTGTAGGAATTTTTAACATGCCACCCCAACTCATTGGATTGATTGGATAAAAAGTGACAATAAAATAAGGTGACATCCCCACAACACTAAAAGATATAAATAAATTCCAAGGGATTAGGACAACATTGATTGAACATTATCCCTTTATAAATACAATAACTAGAAAAAAAAATAAACATAAAATCCATATATATGATTCATGAGTATAACAAATAAAACAAAAATGTAATGAAGAAATAATAAAAATGTAAGAGTGAAAACGAAATAATAAACATCAAATAAAAAACCAAATGACAACATAACCCAAATACAATAAACTGACATAGTCTAAAGCACCAATGGAACTAGATCCAGGCTTCAACAACACCTTCCATGTCTATGATATCCAGATGCATGACTAGATAAATAAGACATATTTCGCTTCAGTAGATCTTAGTATAAAATAACTATAAATGATATATTGTTCACAAGAATCTGGTGTTTATAAAAATTAGTTGTAATTCACCAAATTCAACATGATATACACCACTATGATATGAAAAAGTTATCACATTTTATATAAAACAATTATAAAATTTATTAATGGTTTAAACAATATTATAAGTGAAATAAATTTTATAATTACAATAAAAAGATTATAAAAATTTATTAATACTTAGTATAACCATTACTCTGTTAACACAAGCACACACATGCACCCAGACACACACTAAATAATTATGTCACACCTTAACATTGGTACTTCACAAACAGGATTTTTCCCATAGTGATGGCGGTACTTCTTGACCGTACATTTTCCCACTATGAACACATGATAACATAATTTCTATGAATCCCAAGAAAATTTTTTCTTTAAAAAAATATCATTTACATTGAAATCATTTCATAAAACATCTTTATTTCATAAAATATTTTAAATATTTTTAAATCATTATTTTATAATTATATGCAAAGAATATTTCTAAAATCTATCCAATTTCCCATTTTTCCAAAACAATAACCAGAAAGGGTTTATTTAAGAAAAAAATTAAAATTAAATAATAAATAAATAAGAAAATATAAAAATAAATAAAATAATTCAAGTTCTATAATAAGATGACATGATATAGAATTCACTAACCTCTAAAAAGATCACAAAATATAAGAATACCACTAATAACATCTATATTAGGGAACATAACACCTTCCATTAAATATATCCAAAAAATCACATCATGATTCACATCATCTCACATAGATATTTCTTTAAAAGAATAGATATATGGATTCATGAGAGTGGAGAAGAGTAAATATAGGGAGAATAATGAATAAAATAAACTTACCAAAAATTATGTATTTCTAATTCACTTTGGTTCACCAAAAAAAATCATTCAGATCCAAGGGAATCTTCTTGGGAGCCTAATAGAGGAGAGGATTTTGGTAACCTATGATATAATGGGAAAATGAGGTTGTTTATCCCTTAATCCATATTAAAAATAAATTTCGTACCTTTAAATGATAATCGTATAGATAGGTCTCATTGTTTAAAAATGTGTGTTACAACAATGTTCATAGTACTGAAAATCCCCTAGGCAGCCTCATCATTAGAATACATGGTATTGGATATTTTTCGCCAATTATGCAGTACTAATTTCTCAAGGCTATCTCATTGAATAGTTGGATCACATAGTTTTGACAGGTCATGTTCTAATAAATCTTCTATCTCTATCTCCAATTGGATGTTTTCGCCAAGAATGATCATAGTTTTGAAAAACTACGCTCTATCAATATACCTTATCGATGACCACGGGATCCACCTTGAACATTTTCTTATAGATAGTTCATCATTTTTTTATTATTCATACTCAAACCATGCACCTCTAGAGATAGTTCCAAAACAAACCTTAACCTTATAAAAACTCCTAAAACATGACACATGTATTATATAATGTCAAGTAAATAAATAAAGTGTAAAATTCTATAAAATGAGGTTGTTACATTTTCCCTACCATTGTACATTCCTTCCTCAAAAAGTGGGCGACATGTGTTCTTTTGGAAGAGCACACACCACTACATCAGCATTTATTTTTCAAATTCCCATGTCACTTTTGTAATAGATAATTATACTCTAAAACCTATATTTAACTATTTATTTTACCATGATATATATTCCTTTTTCTAACCAAAATATTTATTGATAGATGAATAAATTTTACATCTTGTTCATGATTAGCATATTCCAATCTAATCACAAAGTTAGATTGAATATGGTACATAAAAAATTGACAACCATGAAATACATTGTGTACATAACAAAACCATAGAAGTGAATCTAATAAATAATATAAATAACCAACTCAATCAATTATCTCAAAAGGGATCATCTAATGATGTGTACAAATACCTTTATAACCCAAATAAAGACACCATAAAATTGGAGAGATTCTGAAAAACTAAATTATCCATATCAAATGATAATGATTTTTGATGCCAACCCATAAATTATTTATGATGAATTTGTGACATATAAAACCAATTAATAATTATTTTATTCTTCTCCATAGTATCATTCATTATTATAGGTGTGACAATTGATGTCTCCCCTTTTTCAACAGAAAAAGTGGAAAACTATAAGAACGACCATATAACGCTTCGAAAAGAGCCATGTGTATAGAGTCATAATAAATTTTGTTATATTAAATCTATTTTAATATTATGTTAAAAATCTATGAACTTATATAATCTATCTAACAAACATTAATCATGGCTTCTGTCATTTGGATCATCTTTCCATGTGAATGACGGACTAGCACCTCACAGACTAATGTAAATCATTTTCTATCACAACCACTTAGAAATGGATATAATTATATATTAAACATAAATATATGATAATTATGAAAAAGTTATAGATATTTAATTATTATTTATCACCTACCTTATTACCATTAAATCCCGTGTAAAATAATATCATTGCTTACTAATATGTGTGGACTACCACCTCCAAAAATTGATGTGATTTGTTTTTTATTTTATTTGATCATTGATGGAAATACCGATATATTTAATTTATATATATGACATATAAGATATAAAAATTATTTTTAAATGTTAATTAACATTTAAATTACATTTTTTTCATCCTTTACAAAAATTTCAATAATGATAATGCGTACGTACGGTGAACCATCTCTATGAATAGTTTAATTCAATTTTATATATAGAAATATTATTGATGGTTCTAAAAATATATATAATGAATAAATATTATATTTATTTCATGGTTAAAATTATTCATAATATGGAACCATGATCACACAATAACCACCGAAACTACCAAACCCAATCATTCATGAAGGACAAAGCACTTATCCCCCAATGACGAGATTTTAACAAAGAACTATTAAAAAATCAATGATAATGGGTTTTAATTAATTAATATATGGTATGATAAATATGGTTATGGTTAATTAAAATATTTATATTTTAACATTATTTTTTATAGAGGATGTTGAAATGTGTATTAATAATGCTTAGATTTAAGGTATGGAATTTTCGGTGAACTTGTTTTCCAATGAGAAACATATCATATTCACTACTTATTTTTTTATGAGGTGTACACACTAACCATGAATGTATTTTATGAATATTTTTATGATTTGTATACGTATTTACACATCTATATAAGGATTTTTATTTCACATGGCTTATTATCCAAAAATTACCAAAGTTGTATGAATTTTATCTCACAATCTCCATGTTTATCAGGATTGAATATGATTTTTCTTCTAATAATTAAATATCCAAATAATAATCTTAAAAAATTCATGAATTTTATTATCAAATATTTATTTATAGTCAATACCTATTTCTAATTCATTTTTCAGTATTTACTTACTGAAGAAATCAATCGATGTTTTTTAAGAAAAATCAACATTATTTCTCTCATCGGTCAAAAAATCATCCTTCATTAATTTACATGCATATTAAAAAGGAATTAAATATAATTCTTACCATGATAAAATTAATATTTAAATAAATATTTACCTATTTCATAATTTTTAAATAATTATTTAAAATGAATATCCTTTTGGTTTTCTAAACAAGGTTATTTTGACTTTTTATCGAAAATATAAATGGAATCCTTGTTTTAACATTTACGACATGAATTGTATTTACCACCATCATGAATATATAAATATTTGTAGATTATTTTAAAATTTTAGGAGTTATTTATAAAATAAAATTCTTATTTTAATATTTTTATCGAATTTTTATTTTTTAATGTTATTTTCATCCAATATTGCATAATTTCCTGATGAATTTTTTGATGCCATTTTCATTAAATTTCTATTCATAAATGTCAAAGACGTTTGGTGTTTCTTATATTTTACTGAATATTGGATTCAATGGTACCATACATATTATTTCTCTAGATATTTTTTATTATGATGATGATTATTTTATGAAACCTGATCATTTTCCATGGGTTATACAATAGAGGATTGATGGAATACTTATGAATCCAAATTTCTATTCCACATGTTATTATATATTGGTATAATTAATGTTCAATGAATTTTTAGAAAAATTATATATATATATATATATTATTATATGAAAGATGGGAATTGAATTATATATAGCTCTAATGCATTGGGTAATGTTTTATATCTCATATGACAATTATGGTATTGAAGCTGATGTGCTCGATCAACTATGTGGAACATGTCGATGGGATTGATACACTTTGCGAAATTAGTTAATTTTCTTGATTAACTATGGGATGTAGGATGTCATTCAAGATCCATTATTTTAATAAAAAAAAGTTAGGTATACATGATCTACTTTCATTTAATTTTATTCGTATTTATCCTTGACATATGAAATAGTTTCTATAATTATGATAGTGTTACAATTATATGATATGATATTATGGTTCATGATTTATTTATGATGATTTATTTCACTTATGAATCATATATTTTTAAATCATAATGTTTTATGTTATGAGTCATTTATATGGTCCCTTAAATATTGGTTATTTACATTGTGGGTTATATTCCTAATATTATAGCTTTATTCATATCTTATTATTTCATATGGTCAATAATTGATATCTCTTTGATTAACCTTACAAAATATAAGATCAAAATGTTTTTTTTCTTTCACCATGTTATGAATAAAATATTATATATGGTATTCCATCAAGGATTAATTAATGTTAAGGTATTTATTAAAGAAGTCGAAGATATTTCATGAAATAAGAATATTTTATATCTAGTCTCTAAAGACACAAAACAATTATGTTCTTAAGTTATGTATTTATGAAATATATTGACTATTCATTTAAAACAATCTAATATTTATGAATATTTTTTTGTTTCTATTATTTTATTTAAAAAAGCATTTGTTTTTCACTGTGACTTGTTTTGTGGGGAGCGAGACATAAATATTTGATGGTTTTCTATTGCATATTGTAAAAGGAATTTTAATGTTTGGTATGTTCCTGTGAAGTTAAATGATCAAGTGGGTGATTTAAAAAGGGAATAAAGATCTCACCATGATACTAAATACCATTCCATAAATAATTTGACAATGTTTGTTTCAATATTTAAATATAATTTCTTTTAGGAAGGAAATCATGAATTTTAATGGGGTGAATATTGCTTAAATGTGAAGGATATTACACAACGAATTTTACCATATTAGTCATGGTTGATTGAATATTAATTTTGATAAAATATTAGATATTATATAATTATTATAAATAAATATTTCAGTTCCAATGATGAAAGAGGATCATAAATAAAAAAATATGTAATGAGAGAAATTATATTTATGCATTGGAATGTTGGTGATTAAAAGTATAGAGATCCAAGATTTTATATCACTATAGGTTTGTGTATTTTATCACATTATTGGAGGGGGTATTTATTGAAAACCAATTAATGGTTTAAAATAACTATTTGTATGTCTTGACTGATATGATTACTCTTTTAGGATCAGTTATATTTCTGTGGGATTAGGGGAAATTAGTTTTTTGTTTTTATATTTTTGTATACCTAGAGGATAAATGAAACTACTCTAATGTGTATGAAATAAGTTTTATTCAACGAAATTATATTAAATTTGAACACAAAAATTGTATGATCATTTGATTGTCATATATTTGGTGAAAAAGATTAATTTTCCTTTGTTCGTTTAATTTATTGCTTTATATCTATCGTGTTAGAGAGAGTTGTTCTTATTAATGGTTTTACTAGGTAATTGTGATGGGTCATTGGAATACATTGAAATATATTAATTCAACATACCACTCAGGTTATTTATCTTTAGTTGGATCAACAAAATTGTATCACAACTAAATTATCACTTTCCAGTAATGTCTCTTTAGAAGCAATTGAATCAGTACATAAAATCATGGTTATTATAATATTTGAAGGAAATAATTTTCTATTATTAAGGAATCAGATGTAAAACAATATTTTATATTTGAGAATGTATTTCTACACAACGTCCATCCATGGGATCCCAATTATCAGGGAATGTGAAGAATCCTCATAGAAATATTAAAGATAGCTTGACCGTATGTCCAAATTAGTAAAAATTTTAGGAGGATCTTTATAAAAATAATATAGATGAACGAAATGTTTTGAAAATACTTATACACCAATTGTGAAAAACATCTCAATATATATGAATGTTATACAATGGTATATGAAGATAAAAAAATGTTTAATGGAATAAGTATAATGATATTAAGATACACCCTGATGAGTCTATTGATTCACTATTTGATATAGTTAGCATTATTTAAGAGGATACATATAGACTCATTGAATCCCATAATGAAGTCAAAATATTGAACAAGGTAATATAATTATTATCACCACATTTCAATATTAATTACTTTTTCCTTAAAGAAAATAAATAAAATTTAATTACATTAGATTGTCGTTATAATAATATCATTACAAATGCGGCATTGAATAATGAAAATAAGTCCTTATAAATGTAAAATTCCTAGAATATGGTCTTACAGAAAACAAATAAACTCACATTATAAGATTATACAAATGATATAGAATTTTATGAGGTTGTGTTTGACGTTTCATAAATCTGAAAATGGGAAAAAGTAAAGATTCCACACTGTTTCTTTTACCGTGGGAATGATGGAAATACCACCGTAAACTGACTAAAGAAATTTTGAGATAATGATTAATTCATACTACTAATAAATAATCAATATAAGTATGTGAAATAAAATAGCTGTTAAAAATATAAATTATTCGAAAAGAATAAATTTTTATGATGTCATATATTATATATAAATAAATAAAATTTAATGAAATTCATTATTATCAATGGGGATGTCTTTTTGGCTATCATATTAAACCAAAACCTGGAGGATTATAAACATTAAATATGTAATGTTGATTTATATATTTATACCCACGATATATAAGAATAATATCTTGAATTACTTGATATTTAGAAGAAATGTAATTAAATCTAATGGATTGGTTTCTAATTACAAACATTATATGTAGTATTAATAATGGGAAAAACATTAGTTAAAGGTTGATATTAAACTAATAAATTATAAAAATCCATAATACTCATAAAATATGACATACTATAAGATCGAAATTGAATACAATGATTTAATCATCAAAATATAGACTGATTTGGTGAATAATCATGTTATAAAAATCAAGAAACACGATGAAATATTGATGATGATGTAAAGGAAACTCATGCATCAAGAGATACATATAACTACCCAATTAACATGAGATATTGGAGTGAATGTTATACCAAATAATTTACGCATTAACATGGGGATTAAATGGAAAAGTATATAATTTCCAAGAAATGTATCATTTCAATGATAAAGTCAAAGATGTTCAAATAATTAATAATATGAAAATCGTTATGATGATATTTGGTAGGCCACAAGCACCCACACCATGAAAGAAGGATTATTTTTGAGACTCACAAAATACCAAAAATCCATAAATTTTTAAATAAATAGCAACAGCATACCATAAATATTGTGCTATTATTGTGAGATTAAGGGTTACACATAGTGTAGGATTTCAATATAAAAGTTACACTTCAAGGAATAATTCAATCAAAGACCATTGAGAATAATATAATATACTATGTATAATTTAAATCATTGTTGTTTTCGGTTTTATGGTTATGGATATAAAGCCAATAATTTCACATCATTAACATAAATTGATGTTCTAAAAGAGATTAAAAAAATATCTCAGTAGCTAGAATGACAATGAAGTAGGATGAAAAATCATAATCAATTTGGTTCCCAAAAATATTAGAATGATTTAATAAATACAAAGGTGGAGAAATCTCCTTAAAAGTCAAATGAGGTGAATTAGTGGACATGGAAATGGAAATAAGTGAATGAGAAAAGTGAATGTAGAAAAAACTTGACATAGATAAACAGATAAATATTGAGTATAGATTAGTTATAAAGGTTCTACATCCCATATAATTGGAATACAATGTTTTTTGTGGGTATGTTGTACGATAAATATGTTATCATTTATTTGAAATGCTAATTTTTTTATGGTCATTATGTTTGAAGATTACAAAATCATAGGTAAATATTTGTGGGGTGTGGATTTATTGGTGGTTAAAGGTCCTGGTCTAAATATTCAAAGTGTAAGGTAACTATTTGACTAGGGGGATGAATTAAATTTCAATAAAAACAATTATGTTGTAAAAGTAATATATTTGTATAGTTATTATGTTAGGAAAATGTAAAAATTAAAATATCTACCACTTTAGGGGAGAATAATATATGTATTTATAACAAGGGAAGAAAAACATGTTATCCATTTGAAAAAAAAATCCGTGGAATATTTTGTGAGTAATAGTGGATATTGTAATATCATTAAAAACGCACATGATCACACTCACATTTGGGGTTCATCTTAAAAGATAAAAATATTTCACAAGACGTAAAGAGTAAATAATAATATTTTGATGAGATTTATTATGATGGTAAAAATTTATTATTTTGTAAAATTAACACCCAAATCCATTTATTGAAAAAGGTTTTATGTTTTATTCATTGATGATTACATCATGATGGAATTGATGATTGTGATATGTCCAAAATATAATGTGTTCAAGTGCATTATATGTTATCAATTATTAGTTGTGTATATTATCATACTAAAAATTTTGAAATAAAAAAACAATTAATAGAATGGAAATATCTAATAATCATGTTGAATAATATCCTAATAATAATGAGATAAGAGTCCAAGATTTTTTACTGGTGAATCCTTAAAAATGGTGTTGTTGAAAAGAGAAACAGTATTATTAATGAAATATAAAAAATGATACTCATTTGTAGAGATATATAAAATATTTATTAGAAAAAAATATTTCAAAATTTATTCTATATCACTTTCAGGGATTTATTGTGCCCAAATAAATAGAATAAATCCTATGAGATGTGGTAATGTTAGAATACAACAATGAAATAATTTTTAGAAATAGAAGATTAAATCTAATCAAGAGGAATAAATTAATGTTTTATTCTTGTGGGGTTGAATATATTTATCTTGGTACAATTATAAATTAATGTAATATGATTTTTTAAGAAAATTATTAGAAAAATCATTCAAATTTGTAAACATTTTTTTATAGAAAATAATATGAATTCTTAATCCAACAATAAAATTACACATAATAATAGTGAAACAATTATAGAGGAAGGTGATCATAATGTCAGTATCATAAAAGTATTACATGGTGTTAAAGTATATTCATAAAAATACAACAATCAGGAGGAAATAAAAGAAATTTAAATAGCTTTAATGAAGTAAATTTTTAGTGATTAAATCCATGAATAAAATACCATTATTAATTTGATAGATCTAGTAAAATCACAGAGGGTAAAATCTTTATAAAAAATTCTCACTTCTCTCAAGGAGTGCATCTGTTATTTAACGAGACTTATACTAATGATAATTGGGTAAATGCGATGTATTGTTCTCATGAAAACATTTTGATGGAATAAATATGGAAAATGTTTAAGAGGTAAGAAGAAAAAAATATTCATAATCAGATAGATATTCTATTACAAAGTCAATTAATATGGTGATGTGATAGAGAACAAGAAATTAATAGTGTGAAATGGATATTCCCAAACTAAAGGTTTTGAAAACCATGAAAATTTTCCTTTATATAAATGCTATAAACAATTAAACTATTCTTGGAAATGATTATGAAAATTAAATTCATGTTGTAACATGTAATATAATCATTCATTAATGGATCCTTTTCTAAATAATTGAAATTTTTTAAACAAGTATTATTTCCTTCAGATAATGATGAGTAAAGATTAAATCGTTTGAAAATACATTTTATGGATATAAGAAATAACCAAAATACTATCATTATAAGATTTATATATACTTGAGTGGGCTTTGATTATAGTGAGATGGTATTGAAAAAATAATTTACATCAAGAAGTATAATGGGAAAAGGATTCCAGTATATATTTTAATTGGTGATATAATTTTTGAAGGATCTCATAATGAAAAACTCTAGAAATTTATAGAATTCATGGGGTGTGATTTTGAGATGTCCTTGATTGGTAAGTTATCATTTTTCATTTTTTATAGGTGAATTATGGAACGCATGGAAGGTTTATTTCTAAGTCAAAATATGTAAAGAAGCCACTCAAAAATTTCATAATTATTATTTCCCATGTTATGAAAAAACCCTTAATTACCTAGATGAAGTTACCATGATAAAAAAGGAATAAATATAAATGTAATATAATACAATAAAAATCATTATATTAATATTTTAAAAAACAATGTCATGAACATGAATTTTCATTTTCTTGATTCTATATTAATGGAACAACATTAATCCTATTGAAAGCCGCATTATATTAGTCAATAATATTATTTATAATATTAAAATCATAGTATAAATTCGAATATTGTTTTCATTAAAAACAAAAATGAGCTATTTGGAATCACATATTTGGTTTGGTTTTGTTTTGTGGATCAGCAAAATATAACATTGGGTAATTCTTTCTATCTTGGATTTCCATGCACTACTTAGTTAAGAAATAAGTAATACCAAATTGTTCTCATAGAAATATATGAGAGAAAAAAATATAATTATAGAGGGTGAAATGTAGTTTATAACAAACTATGATTTTTTCAACCCTCTCAAGTATTCAGTTTATCAGAAGATATGAAATTATGAAAACAAAGTAATTAGTGTATTAAAACTAGTAGAAATTGATCAACCGATATAACTAGTATGAGAATATTATAAACATTACAATGTGATGTGAGTCAATGATAACAGAACCATAAATCACATAATGGATTACAAAAAATGCACAATGTTTCCAATTAAAATTTGAATAATCCTAAAATTAATATTATTATAAAAACTCTCTTATAAAACAATGTGTAAAGAGGATCGATATACACGATCAAAGGAATCCTTCCTAAAACCTACAATCCCTAAATTGTAATCCTATTGTAAGTTATTATTTCATCCAAGACATGGAATCCCAAAAATATAGACCCATTAAAATTCTTTCAATATTCATCCTTGTAATCCCTTGATCTCAACAATTATTAAGAACTCTATGTTCCTCTAAGAATGCCCTCAATCACACTGATTGATACCAGCCTTCTTGGTCAAAATATATTCTCATCGATCACATGATAAAAAACTATTTTATTAAAAAATATATATAATATATTTACAATAAATTCTTTCCAATATAAATATATTAACAGATACTCAAAAAGTGAAAAATAATTGGAAGCTCTATTGACAGAAATCAGTCATGAACATGAAAATGATCATAATATTTCAATAGTGTTCAATGCTTTAATTTATGTGATGTAGTGGTTCATTTTTTAGAATTTATGATCTAATCGTTGGATTCAAAAAAACATATGATTTATTTTCAAAGAAATATATATTAGATACTAAATATTTGATGGATTCTATAACATCCTTCCACCGCAAACCATTAATTGGGGCCTAGACTAGTGTTAACTATGTGATCTCAAGAATTCCAACATAAACACTAGAGGATACTAACTAGAAGTGTGGGTATAATGTAGCCTATGTGGGATAATATACCCCCATATCAGAGAGAAAAATAATAAGGATAAAACTAAAATTAATTCAAAAATGAAAAAGATTAGTGTACATGTGATAAATTAAAAATCAAAAAATAACAATATGAAATGATGAGATAGACATATAGTCATATATACTCTACCATCCACCAGTTTGAACCCATACATATAAAAAAATTGAATATGATAAAGGAAAATGTCAAAATACCAGAGGATCCACCATAATCCTAGAGCCTCACATCCTCATGAACGAAAAATCCAATTTGTGTTTCCACATCTCAATTATAAATTTTTTTTCCTCATCCCTACCTAAACATGTAATATTTAAGTCAAAATCATGTAATGATGATCAACAGAGGATTTATTAGTGTGTTAGTACACAAATCAATGGAAAAATACCAATGTGGTCCCATACTATACAGGAAATGCAATGATATATCCGTGTTACGTGTATTTTATAGGTATAGAACTACTTAAAAATAAAAAAAATAAACCACTATAAATACATAATTTGGACCAACGAAATATATTTTTTAGAAAATCATGTGGAAGATTCCAACCCTTGAAACATGTACAACATATGTTTTGATCTTTTGGCACAATACCCATATCGACGATATCTTTTGTGGCCTGTTTTTGGGTGTCATTGAGCATATCATAACAGTTGTACCATACAATTTAAATAAGTCGAGTCTTCTTAATAAAAATATCACATAAAAAACACCTAGTAAATTATATTAGAAATATCCATCCTAGTATACAATATCCAATCAGACTCCATATCAATGGAAAAACCAATAATAGTATCACAAACAACCCTTACGAGAGTTTTCTATGATAGTTACTAAAGAACACCCATACGATAGTCTTCTCATCTCCTAAAATAATACCACAAGCAACACATACCTCCCATATGTGAATTTTATCATCCAAAAGTAACATAGATCTCCCATATTGGTATTTAATCACCTATATAAACAATATTACGTGAATGGAATTTTCCATTTCGTTAATATAGTACCTCCCCAAGGCAATTTCCCATTACATTACTAAAAAATCCAAGAGGAAATATACAATACCACATCATACATAAAATTATAAAAAGGAAAAAATTAATTCAAAAACCCATCATAACTATCTAAAATCGAAACACATCATCTCATTAGGCTTAATATTTCATTAAGGAACCAACTTGAGTACCTTATGTCTCAAAAAAGAGGCATTCCACTTGGGGTCTTAGGTCTCAATGAATCGTCAAATCAACACTGATATCTATATGGTCATCTCAATCCCCATAGGGCTCATAACCAATTATGGTTCTCATAGGACACTGAGGATATCCCTCATAGTAAACCAATTAAAGGGATGACACATATCATATATTAAATACAATGGTTGCTCAAGGTTTTTCACTCACACAAATCATGGTTATTTATGACCCATTAGTGCTAACTAGTAATAACTCATCACCTCCCACTATATGGAAGGTATAAAGGTACCTACATTAGGCACTATAATCAATATTTTATTTCATTTTATTTTCAATTAACCATCTCAATGGGGTATTAAAATTCTTATATGGTCAAGAGATGAGGGCTTAACAATCAACAACTAAGGCATAAGGATAATGTATAGGGTCCATTGTGTCCATGACACATTGTTATATATTGGGAATATCCATTTATTTAAGAAATTATTCTATCATTAATGAAATCTAATTAAATAGTAAACCATCATATGTGGAATGAGAAAACTACACATGATTCATAAAAAATGAATAAATGTTATACAAATTTTATGATGACTACTAGTCTCTTGATGAAGACAATTCCCTTTATAATGTATTAGTCTGGATGCTCTACCTAGGCCTACAGAGAACCATTCAAATCTGTCTATCCGTCACAAATCCCTTGAGTCCCTAATCTAAACAACAACACATTAAATTAATTATAATTATTTATAATTAATCAAAAAATTTAAAATCATTCAAAAAATACAATTAAAATAATGATTAATTGTTAGATATCTAAATTTTCGGACAATCACACATGAAGCATATCAAAAAGCCTACCAACGACCTCTTGTATTCCCCCAAACATATTCTATTTCAAAATAACTAATAGATAATAGTGATTATATAATAATTTCTATTTTATTTTAATGATAAACAATATACAAATTGACACATCGATATACATTTCTCTATTTGACATGTGAAGGTGCAAAGTTGTCTTATTATGTTCTATTATTACTATGTATTGTGAAATTCCCATGAGAAATGAGTTATTCAACCATTATTCCATATAATCACAAACCAAAAACCTAAGTCTAAGAGGTAAAAATATTATAATTACTGTAATTAAAGACCAAATAAATGGAATGAAGGTTTAGTATCAACTCAAAAAAGTCAAACCCCCCCCCCCTAAGGACACCACTTGTTCAAGGGTGAAGAGGATAATAAAAGGAGATTATCTTCTAGTACATGTGGGAACGGGAGAGGGAAAAATAGGGGCTTCCCCGATTATGATTGAGGGGGGAGGCATTTCCCCTTTCTAATCCCACTAGATATATGTTATTGTATACCAGTTAGCCAGTGGCCACATATACAATATCAATTCTACTTTATAGACCACCAAAGAGATGATGGATTACCACCACCCCACTGGTGGCATCTGGTATGAGGTCCTACTGCATCATGAAAAAACTTTTGTGCTAGTGGTTTGTTATAATTTTTGATGAAATAGCTTCTAGAGGATTTCATGATGCTCATCTGATCCCCTAATACACCTCCTGATCTCCATTACATTTCCAAAAAAATTTAATATAATCAAACATTCATAATTCTATTAGATAGTATGGTTCCCAAAATTACCCATCTACAAAACTCAATCATTTAAATTCCATTTGGGATATTCATACCTATATAAACAAGGGGCATTTGAACTACCCACTATAACACATCTCATTCCCAAAAATCTCATTTAGTCCTCCAACCACATTAACTGACCTACATAACAATCAATTCATCATTTAATTTTTATGTTCAATTCCCAAATTCCAAACATGCTTCCGAATAACTACGTTAAATATTAGGTAATCATCTTTTGGAATAAGTTCCATAACAAAACTCCCATGTAATCCCCAATCAATTGATCAACATGTCTTTGGTTCTCCCAAAAAAAGGATTAGACAAAAGAGGCCAACTGTGAGTATCAATTGCCTCAACTATTGCATTTTCATATCAAATCATGAATCTATAAATCCAACGATTCCCCTTAATGTGGTTACTAAACCGTGAACATTGACATGAGTGAAAACACTGAACAAACAACTGTTCAACTATTTTTAATAAATTATAAACAGAAGTTTACACCTTACCATAATCCAATAAATAATAAAAAATCAAGCCAAATTATCCTTGAAAAGGTCTGGCTAACTATCGATATATGCTTGTTTTATTAATAGTAATGTTCCCACCTTGGTTTCTAGCTCACCATTTCCAATTTCATTCTGAATTTATATTTATCCCTCTTATTGATTATTTCTATCAAGGACAATTAGGATCAACAATAAACAAAAATAAAAAAACATGATCATACTGATGTTTTCTATGGAGGAATCTTGTGATAATTTGAATATTATCTTCATTGTCTGTATACGAATTTCAATAAAACGCCTCGGTCGAATCACCAATCAGACAACACAAATATTCATTCTCTACCATTCTATGTGAACAAAAATACCACATATTTGATATTTCATATACTATCACAATTCATCTTGGTCTCAAGACAAACAGTTATAATCCACCAAATATCAAATCAAATTTAAAACTTTTCATACATTGAATAACATTGATCAATTCGAATATATTTTCAAACCATCCCCAAAATGAAAAAAATGACTATCCAATGGATAGTCTCATTTACCACATATCCGTCTTCTATGAGGGTCATATAACCATGATTAATATCCTGGTCACCTCCATAGGGGTTTTCATTTTATTTCATTGATATTTCTAAATACACATAACAATAGACTATATTCAACCTATAACCCAGCACAATGACCAAACTGGGCCAAATTCACATGTATTCACCTATCATCTAAAATGTAAAAATTTTCTTATACATATCTCCTATAAACATCAACTACGTCATCCATGTAATTTTTTTCTACATAGGTATCACACCCACATATGATCAATGGTGCACTACCCACAATATAGATCACCAAATACTACATCTCAAGAACAACCACACCAGGTTTGTCCAAAAATTTTCTTCCAATATTCCTCTTGAGCCATGATCATTCCATACAAGGAATCACATACCATTAAATATCTCTTGGATTGGTTGTATCCCTACACATGATCTATTTCCCAGTAAACCATTGATAGGTAAATTCCCATTTTATCTAACCCATCGATAGATAATCATGCACTAACTCTCTCATGGGAATCTCTCTCAACTTGTACATTTCCACTCAACTGTTCATGCTCAAACTTTTCATGTTTCATCATCATTAACTACATCAATGAATTCTAGAGGCGATGGTTGTACACTTTCATAGCACCTTATCATGTAACATTAATCACTCTCCCATGATTCATACATATTGGAAGTATGATATGGAACCTAACAACAAATGATGATCCTCAACCATTCTACTCTCAAGAAGCATGATGTTCCCTTTTCAATCAATATAAAAGTTAGTTACATCACATGTTCCATTTACTCTATAATGATCAACCACATAAATTCTATTATCCAATCATTACATGTGTCCATCCATAGTCTATCCTCATTCTTATCCCCCACTCCTTTTGGTATTGAATACAAAATATCTACCCATATCTATACTTTTAATGTGAATACCAAAAAAATAGGTCCAATCATCTGAAGTATCCTACCCTATAAAACTATTAATGATACCAAAGCACTTCAGGTTCATTATCATGAACATAAGGCATCATCTTTACTATGATTCACACCCCAGTGAACCTCTCGTGCAGCGTTCTTGAAAAAGAACCGAATCATGCTTTTAATCCATAAGAAACCTATAAAACACCAAAAAAATAGTAAATCAGAGATACTAACTACTTTATTGCACTGTTATAAGTTACAAGGTATCATACCATAATGGATCAATCAATTTAATAGACTTATATAACTAGATATATACATGATTCTAAATTACATTTGAAAATAAAACATAGTTTGAAACAAATTATTGTAAAATTGAAAAATCATTCAGTGAATATTAATTCATATATTGGGGAAAAGGAAACATAAAAAAGGTTGTTCATAGACTCTTTAGTAAAATGAAGTCATACAGAAGAAGCTATCATGAGTATTTATGTCAATAAAAATATGAAAAAATGAATAAAAAATACATATTTAATTTAATCAATAACATGTGATCATAAAAGTATCCATGGAAAATATTGAAATAACAATGACCTGGATAATAATATCTAAAATATTAATAATTTTAATGAATAATGTTTGATATCATGATCTTCCCATCATGGACTCATTCATAGACATCCTGAAACATATCTTAGGGGCATTGTTTTAAGAATGTTTATTGATGTGTAGGCAAAAAACAAATACACAACTAATTTACCAAACTATTTGTCACATTAGACCTGTCTATGTATCGTGGGGGTATATATAAATGGTCCCCACATATAACTTTCCTGTCAAATTTATTCCACATATATTGAATAATTTATTCTCACAATGCTTTATGAATTTTACGTATTGAACCATGAATACTGAACATCAATATTTCCATTGTACAAGAAATAAAAAAATTTCATTAAATTAACATCATATATTGAAATTATATATGTTTACAATAGTAATAAATATATATATGACATTAAACATGCAGACATTGTAACACCCATATATTTTATGGCATATTTCATTTCAAGTAATTTTTTCTGGATAGATTGTCATATAAACAATCCCGAGTCTAAATAAATCGTAATATATTATACCATTATAACATATCCATAAATTAAAAACTATGAATACTATCTTCTATGTTATTAAATATTAAATAATAAAATAAATAAATTTATTTTCAATTTTTTAAAATAGGAAAAAATATCATTTGAATGTAAAATAGAGGTTTTTTATGAAAAATTATTTTCATGCATGCAACATGTTTTCAACACAGTACATTTAATTTATCACCACTAGTGAATTGTTTTAATGTAATTTTTAATCTATAAATTCAATTACAAAATTTAACATTAATATACATTTTTTGGAATTGTATTGGAGTAGATCTAATTTTCTCTAAAAATTTATTTTTATAAACAATCGGTTTTCAACACATTTCCAATCTTATTTTAAAATAATTTTCATCCACTTATAGAAATTTATTCATGAATAATTAATGAAATATTAATAATTAGGTCATTACAATTATATTAAAAGATAAAATTTATTATTTCATCATATAAATAGTAACTGTAATAAAATTTATCATCATGGAAAAGGGTAAATTGGGTAATCCTTTTATAAAACTAAATATTAAGGTCAAAATATATCATAAAAATTACAATTGGGTGATTTTAATTTTACCCTTATCACATTAGTCTAGAAATTTAATTGTACAAGATAAATTTTTATCTAAAAATAAACTTTATAATATTTAATGCAATAAAAAATTAATTATTTCAATCACATAATTTTAAATAACTTGAATGTGATAAAATATGGACTTAAACATGTGGTGAATGAATATATATTATTATTTCCATAATAATAAAATTATTTTCATAATTATAATTTTATTAAAAATTTTTGTTATCATATTATAACATTTAATTTATATGCAATACTAACACAGTGTATATTCAATTTATTGAAAAATAAAACAATTGATTTTAAATAAAGTTACAAGTAAAATAATTTGTGTGAGTTCTTATTACTAATGAATTTTAAGGGAAATATTTCATATAATAGATATTTTAAAGGTATTAATTAGAATTAAATGTCTTCATTGATGTTTTTAATGTAAAATTAAATGAATAGTGTCATCATAACAATAATTATAAATTATGAATTAAATATTTCGTTAATTTTTTTACATATCATTCATGTCATGAAATAGGAAAATACGGGATAATATTTGTTTTTAAATTTCATACAGTTTCTATTTATAATAAAATTTTCACATGTTTTGTAAAATTATAACCCTTATAGATTTAAAGAATACATTATTACGACTAAGGCTAAAATAGGTTAACTGGGGGGTTAGACAGAAAGATATGGTTTACAATACAACATAAACTTGAAAAAACAATTATTTTTTTTGGATTATTCAACCATATAATTATTTAATGAAAATATATGGCCATTATAAATCATTTATCATATTAATGAATTAGTGATATTTTATTATTTTCATTAACTCCATGTGTGTCATTTCCCACCCACATAAACGACCACCCGTTCCATAACACAATGACACCAATTTTAGAATCCTAGATTAACCAATACCAAACCATTCCTATTATAAACATCCTTATAAATGTTCTAGATTTTCGATATTACTAAAATACTAACATTAGTTTCTATAATAAATGATCTAATGGTGGTCTCTCTATGAAGAGGTAATCATCTTACGAGACCTCTTATAATTTATTTCTTCTTTTACAAACTTTTATTCTATTTTATTTATCATAAAATGATAACATAAATATATTAAATATAATTAAATGTTATTATGATCATGGAACCATAATTATCCATCCTCTTATCCATCTAATGTAATGTGAAAGTATCCCCTATGCATACAAATGTCTTATCATCTTCACGTTGAGATACAATTATTTTCCCCCCACCATATCTTATGGATGGGTATTATGATGGTTTTACGTATATATATTTTATTTACAAAAAATTAGGATTCTATATTTATAATATAATATATAAATACTCACTTTCAAATCCAATGGAAAATGATAAAATCACTCATGCGTATGTGTGGATTACCACCTCTACGAATCAAAGTCGTTAATTTTGGATTTCGAATTTATATGGATGGTAAAGGGGATAGATTTATTTATTATTTATTAATTTTATTTTATATTAATAATTTTATGTTGATAAATTATTATTTTCCCTTCATCTGTTTCATTCATCAAAAAGTGAAACCAATTTTCATTCTTATGGATGACCTACCATCTCCAAGAATGTTTTAATGATTTTTTCTATATCAAATTTTATGTAATGATATAAATTAAAATATAATTTATATATATGGAATTTATATAATGTATAAAATAATGTATATGAATTATCCAAGATAAAATTATGAGGACTATATCAACCAAACCAAAACAGACATGGGATGCGAAGAATTTATTACCTATAATATTGATTTTAACATTGATTTTTTAATAAACTAGTGAAAAAATATTATAATTAAATCATATATTATATTATAAATATAATTATATTTAATTATTAAATTTCATAAAATTATATATTTATTATACATGAGTTTAAGGAACACATGAAGGAATTTTCAGCTTATGGTAAGGGTATATTTCCCAATCTCGTCATATTTAGATATTATTTATATTGAAGTCTTCATTGTGGAATTATTTGACATTATTATCATAAAACTAATATGTTTTATTATAATATGTATTTTTATATAAATTGTAAATTTTCATTAATTTTCCTCTCACTAAGGAACTATTAATCCGATTTAATATTTTTATGGAAAAATAAACCTATTTTTCTATATTTAAAGAATAATTCTATTCCAAGTACATATATTTAATAAATATTCTAAATTTTTTAAAAATATCTAACGATTTATTAGAAATAATTTGCCATTTTACCATTTTTTTTAAAAAATTTGCTTAAAATGATTCTTCTTATAATTTTTTGAATACGGTACATTTTTACATTTTAATAAATGTGTGAAACTATTGATTTTTAACCAATATTACCTAAATGAAATTAATTTCTAGTATGAGAAAAAAATTAATATTAAAATTCTCTATATTTTTACATTTTTTATTTAAAATAAATTTTGTCCTTAATATTTGGGAAATTATCACCTCTTAAATTAGTTTTTTCTATGTGAAAAAAGTGTATTTTACTCGACCAATTTTTTAGTGATATTTAGAAAAATATTTCATTTATTTCACCAAGATTTATTAGAAACTATCAATTATTATAGTTATAATTTTTTGATATGATACACCATATTTATCAATATGGTTTATGATAATCATTACTCTGGAAAGTATAGATATTAGGTATGATAGTTCTTCCCATGTGAAAAATTATTTATTTTTAAGGAATTTAGATTATTTCATGATTTTTATCAATATGATGAATTCATTGGAATTATTAATTGATCGGTGGGACCTAGAATTACATATTCCCATGATGCATTAATAGGTCTCATGGGACAATAAAGATTACATATTCATCTGAGTCCATTCATATTTATTTATGATATATTAGAAAGATTCCTTGATGATATGTTTTATATTTCTTGGCCCTTATGTGTATGGTTTAGTCCTTTGTTATGATTTATTTTACCTTAATCGTTGTAATTAAATTTCACCTCATTCAATAATATTTTAAGTGAATATTTAAGTTTAAAATATTATAAAATATATATTTTTATGCTTCTAGATATGGAATCTATTTATCCAAATTCTAGAAAGATAACTATCATAAATTAATTTAAATATAATCCCACAGGCAGGACAAAAACTAATTTTTTTCAAGTAAAAATGATCAATAGATTGATATGTTATTATTTTCAAATTCATTGTCAAATTGATTACAATGAACTAAATTGGATTAATTGATTTATTATTTCTCTTAATAAACAATAAAACCAATAAAAAATATTTTTTACCCTTGTATATAAATTATATTAGAAAGTAATTTTGAATTAAAATTCAGTATTTTTACAATTCATCAAAAAATAATACCTCGTGGAAAAATACCAAAAATTCACCCTAATAAAATTTTGATGTTCCAATTTCAATAATGAATTATAATTTAACATATAAAATTTATAATACTTCCAATATTTTGATCAAAATTAGTTTTTTGATTAAAATGTGGACAAATTATTTTTAAAAAAAAATACAGGTGTTTATGTGTAAAATTGGGTTTGTTCTTTTATTATTCTTATAAAGTATATTAGATAAATATAGAAATTTTTTTTGACATATAATTTAAAAAATTACTATATAAATTCTATAATAGATTTATAATAAAATTTTCTATTACAAAATGACTAAAAAATCATTTATTTAAACTGGGTGTTGAGTGCTATGTAAACTAACAAAAAATTTCATATTTTTTTAGGTTATCAACAAAATTAAATTTATTCATAATGGAAGATATTTTATAGTATTTGGGTGATCAATTATTTCCTCCTATATAAATATCATAGTCAAAATTTTAGGGGAATTACATAATAAAAATATTGGGGTTGTTCTCCTTCTTTAAATGCTCTAGTTACTATGATGCATATTCAATTTTGAGATTTCATTAGAGATCCTTTACCAGATGAGTCATCTGATTTTTCAAATAATTATTTATATTTTATATAATCATTATTGGGTTCTCAATGTATCAAAAATTAGTTTCTAACTCTATTTCAATATAGATGATAACACATGTTGGGTCTTACATGGGCCTTCTTATAATAGATATATGGAACACGTATTGGACTTTTGAGAGATTTAGAGGCATTAGAATACAATAATAAACAACTCCAACCATTTTGTGATTCTAAAAGGTTAATTTGTACCTAGGACTCAGTTTCCTTTTCCTACTAAACTTTATTACCCCATTCCATAGATATATTTTTAATAATACATGATCTCCCGCATGGAACTCAAAATATTTCCTCAATTATCAGCATAAAAATATCTCTTAATTTGAGATACTTTAATATGAGCCTGATTATACTATACCATTTTCATTATATCTTCTACAATATATATGCTTATGATTTTCCTTTCACCATCTTCATCCAAACAAGTAGGAGTATGACACCTCTTTCTATATAATACATCATTTGTTGTCATTTAACTACTTTAATGGAAATTATTATTATATAGAAACTCTTTTAAAGATACTTACTAATCCCAAAGAAATTGAAATTTCAGTGTGCAGGACCTCAAATTTTCTTCCATTATATGAATTGTTCTTTCATATTGTCCATCAGTTTGGGGATGGAAGTAGTTCTCAAATGAAGTTGAGTGTCAAGATACTTTGGAAGAAATTTCTAGAATTTTTATGTAATGTGGGGATCTTGATCATAAAAAATTTATAAGGGTACACCATTAATTCTTAAAAAATCACTAATATAGATCCCTACGTGGTTTTTAAGAGGCGTGTCTTCCCATACAACAAGTAAATAGGTAGATTTGGTTAGGAAATCCATAATAACCCATATTGCAACGTTCATTCGTGGAGTCATTATTAGTTTTGTGAAAAATTACCTAGTAATCTCATCTAATTTCCACACAAAAATATAAATAAGTTATATGAATCATATAATATTCCTCGCCACAACATTCACTTATTGAAAATCCAATAATCTAAACCCATAATCATTTATTTACCACTTCCTGTTATCCCACCAAAAATGTTCCATCAAATCCATATAGATATTTTTTAATCCATGTTCTATAGAGAAATTTGAGATATAGGTTCAATCCAAAAATAACGTTTTTAGATCAGTTCTAGATGAAACACAATGTCCATTTCCATGTTTTAGACCACCGTCTTCACACAAAAAATTCTACTAATTTTCCATTATTCACAAATTTAATTTTATTCTGAATGTTCTCATCATCAGATTGAGAGGTTTTTATCCTCCCTAATAATCATGTTTTTCAATAATATATAAAATTATTGATTTCTTCCCTTCCATAAAAATTCTCATATATATATTTACTAGATATCGGAATATAGGATCCTTCTCAATCCCTATTTAGGTTAGAACCCCATGATTCTTTGTACCCAATGAATGTAATGCCTTATTTTCATTCATTATGTGGTAGTGTATTGAGAAATCATAATCATTTATTATCTCGAGCCATTATCTTTTCCTTATATTGATATATTTTTATAAGAAGATGAATTTCTGTCTTTTATGATCTATGTATAACTATCATATTTCACCATAGATTGATGTCTGTATATTTTAAATGAAATAAATTACAAATAATAATATAATATCATGCGTTGGATATATTTTTCCATGAGTCTTCATTTGAGAAGTTTTGTTTTTGAAAAAGAAATTTATTTATAATAGGATGCTAAAAAGACTCTTCTTCGACGAATAATTATATATAACAATCTCATCACATTACAATTGTAGGGTCAAAAATAGATCATTGACTAATCATATCATTAGTACATCATAATATTCTTCACATTCATTTGTCCAAACAAACATATCCCCTTTCTCTTTATGCATTTTTAACAGGTTCTAAAATTTGGTATATTCTGAATGAATTGATGATAGTAACCGTCCGAACTAATGAATTGGAAAACCTTTGTTATGTTGGTCGGTGTAGGCCACTCAATTACTACCTTTATCTTCTAAGGATCAAATGATATTCTATCCTTGGAGATAATATATATAGGAAAAGAAACTTCTTGAATATAGAAATATCACTAACTAAATTTTCTATATAACTCTTCCATTCTATGATTCATAAAAATGAACTATAAATGATTCTCATGTACCTCATAGCTTTTATAATACAATATAAATCATCACATAATATAAAAAAATCATCATGATATTTCTTGAATACTATTTTCATTAGATTCATAAAAATAGAGAGCTAATTACTCAATCCAAATGGAATTACTGTAAAATCATAATGTTTATACCTCGTCTGAAAAGATATCTTCAGAATTTATTCCTTTCTCACTCACAATTTGTGATAATCAGAACAAATACCAATCTATGAAAAAATTGGGATCCAATTAGTTTACTAAACAAGTCATCAATGTGAGGTAGATGGTACTATTTTTTATTGTAATAGAATTTATTTCACTATAAAAAATGCACAACCTCGTGGATCGATCATTCTTCTTAATGAATAGAACACAGTAACCCAATATTGAATCACAGAGGAGAATAAATATATTATGACCCATAACCTCTAGATGATTATTCATTTCAATTAATCATGTAGTGGCCATTCTATAGGAAATATCTGATATTGTCAATGTATCAAGGAATAAATCAATAAAAATTCATCTTAATTATATGGGGGATATCCAGATAATTCATCATGAAAAACATGAATGAGTTCATGTACAATATGTACATCCTCATTTTGAAGATTAACATCTTCATAACTGTATTTTTTTCACTTCTTCACTAATTATTTTCTCAATAAAGCTACTAAGGATGGATATAAATAATAATTAGTTGGGGAAGATCCTACTATAATGATAAGTAATTATACATCTTCCACACAATTCATAATACACTTCCTATTGAAATTGTTTTTAAAACATATTTTGAGTTCCAATCCATAATGTTGATTATATCAATCTAAACCATAGGTATGGTAATAGGGTAATCATGTAAAACATGTTTATGTGTCATAATTGTTACTTGTAGAGACATATTTACTGTAATGATACTTCCCTTAGGAGTTTTGAATGTAAAATGATTTAATAAATAAAAACTGAAATATCAAATTTTCTATGAAAAATACGTAGATATAAGAGTTCGATAATCCAAAATCAAATAATACATTGGATATATTTTAGGATATTATTAATGCACAACAAAAAAATTCATAGGGTAAAAATTCATCTTCTTTTTTGATTACATAAGTTTGTGCATCTCACCTTATCCACTTATGTTGTAGATTCCCATTACACCAAGAGAATATTCAAATTTAATTACCCATTTATTTATAATTATTTCACTTTAAGTTGTTGATTTTTTACCAATCACTCATTATCCTAGTTACCCCTATCTTCACACTTATAAAAAACTCCTAATCTCTTCAAATATTTTCCATTTTCCATTCTCCAAAGGTTTTCAAAACATTAAAATCACCCAAAATTATTATTCATTATTGCTACATTAGTTTTTTTTGTGGTTCTCCAAAATCCTCTTCTTTTTTGGGTATCTATTGAATATATGTTTTCCATAAAAATCATTCTCCAACTAAATGTAACCTAATACTATTTCATTATATGATAAAAAAATTTGGGAGTCTAGTTATCATGTGGGACCCTGTTTAATCCCTTCAAAATAGTGATCAATATTGTAGTTTGTGATGCATATGTAATATCTAGCATACCAAGATATTATTTTAACTGTATCAATAAAATATACATCATTATATTCTTTAATTTTTTATAATCAAATGAATATTCTCTTCATTCCAATTTTTTTATTACAATTGATGTATTCATTGAGGAATTCCAGAATAAAAATTCTATATTAAAGGAGTTCAATATATTATTACTTCAATATATTGTGGATTATAGACAACCGTTGATCAGTATCAACTTTGAGGAAATATACCACATGTTTAACCTTATCCATTTCACTAGATCCCAATTCTCCAAATATCTTTTCTAGATACATAATCCATTGCTCCGCTGTAATTAGATTAATGGTACCACTAAATGATGGGGGATTAATTTTTATAAAGAGATATAGAATATGAAATTCTCTCTATGGAATAAGGATATTTATTTTAGGATTTTTATTTTTCATAACCTAATTATGTTTCCCTAATATATCAATAATTTTCATCATTCCAATAACAGCTGTATTAGATTCCTCAATAGGGAAATATCAACATTTTCAACAAGTATTGATATCATTAGTCAATCCAAGAACCTCTTCTAAATAATGGAATATATTATTTTATCTTATAAAATAATAATGTATATATATAACATAAATTTATACATTGTAAATAGTATAATCATAAAACCAGGTTTTACTAGGGAAATATTTACTTTTAAATATTTCAAAAATATTTTGAATAAAATTAAATTTATCTTATGTGTATACCCTAAGATTGATAAAACTTGTGTGTAGTAATGTTTGTTGTCATATACCTGGTTACTCTTGATTCAAGTCCAACACACCTTTTAAAATTTGTTACCCCTAGGTACATCTATTTCAAAACCATGTCCTCTTTTAGTATCCAGGTAATGATGTATTACATGGAATACTCGCATAATATATACCATACCAAAATTCTACGATGTTCTTTTATAGTTATTTTCAAAGTATATATTTTGTTTATGTTATTATGTCTACATTTTCTAAATTGAGTTTCTAATGATTCTACTAAACTTCCACTAAAACCAATTGTGATTCTCTGACCCCATGAGCCTTCAGTCAGTGCCTTACTTTATTACATTGAGTTATTACAAGGAATCAAATCCCCAAGGATAAAATGTTTTTCTGTTTTGGAAAATAATATTAACAACATGGTTCCAAAATCATATTGTGAAATACGAAATACAAACATGAAACATATTAAAATGAAAAAAACATAATCCTTGAATCTTATTCCATTGATTCCTCTTCATAACCAGGGGAAGGGAGACATAATAATGTTTAGATAGTATTCTTAATAAGGGTGTGTAAAGTTCAATAAATGACAAATAAATAATAATAAATCAATATGGAATGGTCAATAACTGAGAACTCATTCAATTTATATAATTGGATAATTAATAATTAATGTTATAAGGTTAATAACTGAAACACATTCAATTGAGTCAATAAACTGATAATGAAATGGATCGATAGATTCTTTCATATGAAAATATCATCGATAAAAATAATAATAACTAAAGTATACATGATATACATTAATATTTATAGGTGGTCATGTTTGATCCACATGAAAACCTATACCATCCAGACCATTCACAAGACAGTTTAAAACTATATATAGAAACATGTTTAATTTGGGTGACTTATTTATCTCTTGAGAACCTTTCAATAAATCGATGGGTTATATAGAGTCTGGTAATCACCTTTAATTAACATTATAAATCAATACTTATATAAAATATTTGATTTTTTTAGTATAAAATATGCATTTTTCGATATCTATATTGAATAATGGATATATATTTATCAATATTTCTGTTGAAAATCAAATAAGTGTCAAGGTAAAATTGTATTTAAAATGGTTATATTGTTTAGGAAATAATAATATTCATAACCCAATTATTTGTATATTTATGTATATTTCCAATGAAAATTATTATAATAAAGTTATTATTTCAAGATAATTTTAACAATCTCAAATGAAAGTGAAATTGAAATGATAACTTTTACCACATGATAATTTTCAAGCTACATCCCTTAGGTTAGACGATTCAATTTAAAATGTAAAATTACATAATTTTCATGATAATAATGATATTAAAATAAAAATGGTGATTTATATACACATCATTGATGGAAATTGGTTCATAAAAACAAATAAGTCTCAGTGGAATGTAAATTCTGAAGAAATCCCTTACTATTTGAAAACTTTTTAATTCTAATAACCATGAAAAAAAATTCTAATTAATATATAAATAACATAAATATAAATTTATTTATGATATTATATAAACTATGTTAAGAATATAACTGACAAAAAATATTTTAGTGGTGAAAATAGTGTACGCATCAACTAATGAAAAGTGAGACAAGAATCCTTTACCATGTGTTTACTTTTTTGGGGAATGTACTATAACATCTTGTATAATTATTTTAAATAATTTATTAACTAATGAAATATCTATAATAATATTTTTAATATCATATATTTTCTTCTAATAATATCTTATTTATCGTTTGTTAATAATCAATAATTATTTCCACTATTTAGGGGGGGTAAATTCTAGGTTTGTCGAGTATGTTTTTACTTGTTACTTATTTTTCTTTTTAATTTGAAAATTATTTGATTATCTCAAACTTTTTTAAAATCATGTTAAATATAATATATATCTACTATATATTTAATTAATATGATCCATAATATTTGGATATTATATATGAAATGTATCGTTCATAGAGATGGTAAACCATATGTATACATGAACAGTACTTCAATTTCTTCTTAATATTTATAGAATGAAAAGTAAATTATATATTATATATATGTGTATATTGTAATTATAATATCATATCTATGTAATATTCGTCAAATATTTTTATTAAAATCATTATTAATACATTCAATATATAGTGTGAAGGAATCACATCGCTCTTAGGATGTGGTAGTCCACACATCCAAAAATGATGTTATCATAATCCCACAATTGGAATTCATAAATTTAAGTATTATTATAATTTTATAGAATCATAAAAAATTATAAATACTATATATAAAATATATCAACGATAAATATTTCATCATTTTCAACCTCAAAAGGTGGTAAATAAATGAACTAGTGACATTAGTTCGCGAGGCGGTAGTCCTCTAAACATATGAATTGTGATTTTGTATCTCATTTTGAGGTATATGTGTAAAAGTGAATGTCAAAATATTACCATAAAAACATCTTATTATATTTAAAATAGTTATGTAATTATTTGAAAATGATATAAAAAATAGAAGGGTTAGGGAATTAAATGAAATAAAAGTGATTGTTGGAAAATATTACCATTTGTTTGGGTAACATATTTTGATTTATAACAAAATACATCATTGGATTGATATATTACCTAGGTGAGGCTCCTATTATTAGATGAGGGATATTTGGAGATTATTTTAGTATGGTATTTATGTGATAAATGTCTTTAGTTGTTTGAATAATTGGGAGGGGTGATTAACTTTTTATTGTGGAGGTGGAGTAAGATACATATAAATTTTTTCAAAGGGAATTATACTCTCTATTTTCTAATTCTAAGTGGATTAAATAATATTCCAAAATGGGGAAAAGTTATTATATGTTTTAAATGTGTTCATCCAATGGATTTTGGACAACTTTATTGGTCATTTTGGACATTAAGTTATGTTTTATTCCCTTGTTAAGCATAACATTACCTTAATCACAGTAATTAAAATTAACTTGATTAAATAATATTTTTTCCAAAAAACTATTTTGAACATTTAATAAATTAAAAATTATTTTTATTCCAAAATTTTAATACATTTTTTTAAAATTCTAGTAACATAAGTTGCAGAAATAAATTTAAATTTAATCCAACTTGTGGGGCGACAATGTGGTTTTTTAAAGTAAAATTGATCAAAATATTTCTATGTAATTATATTCAATTTCAATTTTTAAAATAATTATAATTCCATAAATTGATTTAATATATATATAATTGCTTTCAATAAACATTTCAACTGATTGGATATATAATTTATCCTTGTATATCAATTAGTTTAAAAGGCAGTTTTAAACTAAAATTCAGTATTTTCACTATTCGACAAAAACATAATCCTTGTTAGAAATGAAATAGCTTCACCCTATGATAATTTTTATATTTTTCACTCAAAATGAATTTTATTTTTAAATAAAAAATTTACAAATTTTCCAAAATTTATATTTAAAAAAGTTTTTCCTTTAAAAGAAGGTAGAACTATATTTACAAAAAAGTATATGTTTTTTGTGTGTGAAAATTTGTTTTTTCATATCTTATTCCTATCAAACATATTGGTTGAATGTAAAATTAAATTTTTTGGATCAATAAAATATAAATTTAATATATAAATTCTCATAAAATATTATATTTTAATGGACCATGAAAAACCTGACTAAATAGGGTTTTTGTAAACTAACTGTTTTGTGTATTGTAAACTAACTCAGTATTGCATGTTTTTCAAGAAATAAAAAAAATTAAATTTATTATAAAAATAAAATATGGTAATGTATTGTGGTGATACAAACATACATGTGCACTCACTACTCTTTAGTTTATAATGGTTAAATTATATATACTCAATAATCAATAAAGGGGCTTGAATGTACCCTCGTGAAGAATGATATGGTGAAAACTTATGACTCATTCAAATTAATGGAAATTATTAAAAATTAACCAATTAAGGATTTGGATTTGGAAGTGGTAAATTTAACATTGAAAATATATTTAAATTATCTATATATTTAATTTCATGATATATATACTGATAATAAAATAATGAATTATATATTTACACAGAAATAGTTGAATATGATCAAGAGTAGTTGGTTGAGTTAACAAAGTATTCTGATATATTAATACATTAACACCCTATGAAGGTGAACAGGGTATATGATACTCTAATTAGAAATTAATATAAATTATTATCTTTGAAGATAATTGAAATATATACAATATTTATGGATTTACAGATGATAGACCCTGATATCGTAAGGAAAAAGAATGATCATAACTTTCTCCGATTAATTTTCAACCATTCATCCATGAGAGGATTAAGAAGGAACATAATAAAGATATGGAATTATAAAAGAAGGTTAGGAATGTTATTTAGTTTATCCATAACCATGACAGATGGATAATGTTGAAGAAGTGAGTATATGACCCATAAATACAAATAATGATGTATGATTTGTTGGATGAGGCAGACAGTTCATAATTATATATTATTCCTAAAACTATCCAGATATATATAGTTCTAAAAGGGTATTTATAGAGGGAAACATGAAGACATATATTGAATACTATATATCATTGTTCCTAATATACCATCCAGTTGAATCTAAGAGACTAATGTCTAATGGTATGTTATAATTTGTACCTATATCAGAAAGGAAATATGGGAACATCACCTTAGATTTTTTTCATCAAAATCTCTACAATTTATAAATATAATTCTACACGAGTTGTAATATATTACCTTAAAATGTCATCTCACATTATTTATATCAGATAATATTTCTCATTTTATAAAATTTCTATAATATACATCATAGAGGTTGTAATGTCTCAAGAAATTCCATTATCTATTTTATCTGGTCATGATCAATGGATTAGATCAATGTTTGTAAAAATTCATTAGCGAGCTCTATATATAGAGTTGATATTATATACCCCTTATTATCCTCAGAAATATTTTCAGCATATGTTGAATATTTAAACATTAATGGACATGTTCATGGTTCTATCTATAAATTCCAATGGTTTTTGGGATCAACACATTAGTTTAGTGGAAATTTCATACAAAAAAATTGCATTCACTCAATAATTTTGATGGATCCTTACAAATACCTATATGTAAATAAGTTTAAAGCACTAATGTGTTGGATTTAATCTGGGGAATGAATTTTATTGGGACCTAAACATGGTTGGGAAATTGAAGAGAAATATAGAGGAATTTTATAGCATATAAGGGAATCTCAAATTTGAAACAATAGTTAAACTGGCAGTCATCGATTTGATATATAATTATAAGAAGTTGGAAGAAAATTAATTGAATTTATCCATTTGACAAGGTTAGGAGAATCATAAATAAGGTAATAATTATCTCTATGTATATTTCCATTTTTGAGATTCTTCATCAAGAAGATACTGTAGTTTATCACATGTTTATTCCACTGAACCCCTCTAATGTCCATGATGTTTTCCATGTACCTATAATTGGAGAGTATATAATTTTTCTATCAAATGTACTCAACTATTGAATAATTTCCTATCATATGAGAAATATTATTTTAAAATCATGTATCATAAATATAATGAACTATATATACAGAAAACACACCCAGTTAAAGGTCTCTAAGTGAATATAAAATTTGAAGAAGAAACGTGGAATCCCAAGGATATTATCAATCAAATATATCCTCATTTATTTATATTATTTATGGAATCTCAACGGTGGACCATTTTTTTGGTGGGGTTGAATTTGACACCCTAGGATTTTATTATATAATTTCTTTCAATTTTTATGATATCTTATGATACATGCTACATGGAGTTAATGAACAATAACATAGTATACCACTATAACCGGGTCATTGAAATAGGGAGTATAAATATTATTAACTAATTTATGAAATCAAATATGGCTAAAATAAATTCAATTACTATAAATAGTGTAGAATTGTAAATAATTACTATTTTAATTATAAAGAATGCGTTTTTTTAAAAAAAATGTATTTATGTGTGCACCATGATTTTAATTTAATAAATAAAATTTATCCACATAATTGAATGATTTAAATAAAATGTGTATACTATATATAAATAATTTTTTTTAAAATTATTTTATTTTTTATGCATTATATTTTAGTTAATCTATTATTATACTTTAAAATAATTTTTTCTAAAAAAATACGATTTTCATTGAATTTTCATCATTTATTTTAAAATTAATTTTTACCAATTAAATTCATTGAATCTATAAAAATGTATACAATATTTACAATCAAAGTTCAAATTTCTAAAATAGGTCCCTTTTATTTTTGTTAAACACGAATTGTGACCATGGTAAAATTTATCACAATAGTAAAGGGTAAATTCTGTTATCTTTGGATAAAAAAAGTGTTAAAACATTATTTTTCATCTAATTTCCAATAACATAAGTAAATTAAACCATTATCACATTTTGATTGGGATTTAATTTTTTTAGGGACACTTTTCAATGAATATAACCAATATTATATTTAAAGAAATAAAAAATAAGAAATGTTTATGTTTTACTTTTAAATATATATTTTGTGTTCAATTAGAGAAAAATGAAAGTGGTGACTAAATATATATTTTTATTTCTAGAATAATAAAATAATTTTCATAAATTTAATTTTTTTAAAATTTTATGTGTTATAGGGTTATCTTAAATATTTATGCCACACTGACACAATACTTATTCAATTAATGGAAAAATAAAATAAATGATTTTCCAAATTTTTAATGTAATATAATTATATTTAGTATTGTGATCCATCAATTATAATGATAAATATAACATATTATAGATTTTTTAAAGGTTTATTTTCGATTTGAATCTTTTTCCAGATTTCATTGAAGTCAAATTAAATGAATAGTGTCATGAATAACATTGATGATATTTTATAAAAATTAGATATTAATAAATTAATAAAAAATATACAAATAGTGGAATAGGACATGGTCATAAAATCTGGTCTAAAATTTCATCACTTTTCGTTTTATGAGACAACTTTCACCTTATATGTAAAATTATAACCCCTTAATTGTGAAAAAATGAAATCATTGTTAAGGTTAAAATAGTTTTACTAAGGGTTTAGACAAAAAGATATGGTTTGAAATACACCATAAACATATAAATATATTCATGGAATATGATATTTCAACCATATCATTACTTAGATGAAATCTATGTTTATTTAGAAACATTTTTTGTTATAATTACATGGTTACATTTTAATCATTTTAAAAATTAAAAGTGCATATTTCCCCTTTACAAAAGGAAACTCATTCGATTTTTTACACCACATTAAAAATCCGAGATAAATAAATTCCATATAATATATCCTCTAAACATCCTTGAAAATTTTATAATGGTTCTTATCTTCTTAATTTACCATTCATGGTCTCTATAAAAAATGATCTAAAGGATGTCTCTGGAAGAAGAGGTATTCATCTTACCCGACCTCTTAAAATTTATTTCTTCTTTTAACTCATATAAATATATGGTCTGTATTATAAAATAATAAATTATTTATAATAAATATTATGGAATGTTATTATGATTTTTAAACCATAATTATCCACTCACATATCCATCAAATTGAATTTGAATGTATTGCTCGTGAGTACACACAACTTACCTTCTCCACGTGGAAATAAATTTTTTTTTCACAGTATTTTATAGAAGGGTATTATAATAGATTTAAATTTTATATTTATTATGTTCATTTCCTAAATATTCTTATGTAATTATAATACCAACCCCATATACTAACATTCTAATCCATTTGAAAATGATAATCTTTATCGTGCGTATTTGTGGACTACCTCCTCCACGAAGTGAATTGATCTATTTTACATTTCTATTTTATATGGATTATTAAAAGGATTTATTTAATTTAAATATATATATGATAAATTTTTTATAATAACAATTCATTCTTGTGAATTTTTATTTATTTTTTCCCTATAGTATCTATCAAAAAATGAAAATAGTGTTCAGGCGTACAAACGTCTTACCGTGTCCATCGACAGTGTAATTAATTTTTAAACCTATAGTTTTATAAATTAATATAAATACATATATAATAAATATAGTAGATATTTATATCATTTTTCTAATTCTTTAAATGATCAAACCATGAAAAAGTGAAATTATAGAAACAACCTATGACAACCCAGCTTTTATTACAAAATTAAACATTATTTATTACATAAAACATCACTTTATAAAACAAAGAATATCGAGAGGTTTAGTGTCATTGGGGCTTAGGACCATTACATAAAAACGTAAAAGATGAAATACAATATCTTTATTGAAAACTTCCTTTACATGACCACTACATTCCCTCGTACTTAGCATTGCATGGGATAACCTGAGGACATGCATAGGAAAAGGGTGATCTATAAAGCCCAGTAAGGGAGTTCACATGGAATAAAATGAGGAGTAAAATACATTTTAGAAAATAGGTATATCCATAGATCATATAAGAAACATGAACATAAAGGCATGATAAAGCATGATAATCATAACATGGAAATGTGGCAACAACACTTAACATAGAATTAGCATGAGCCAAGGCTCATTGCACATGGAGCATGAGTAAATTCTCATTGCACATAAATCATGAGTAAACCCTCGTTTCACTTGAATTATCATGAGTCAACACTCATTTCACATGTCGTATCATGATACTATACTTTACCCAATGTATTGGAGCGCTATAAGGGCGCACCCTTCATAAACATTTCATTTCATGCGTGCCACATGGATCATAAAAAATGGATTCATAAAACATTATCTTTTATTCCACGATAAAGGAATGTGGAATTCATACATGAAACATTATAATAAATAAGTAAATTTGCATAAGGGTTAATACCCTTGATGGAGAAATGGGCATGTTATTCACTACACAATGACATTGGCTTAGAAAATCGCTGCGATTTCGGCAGCGTAACGGCGTGACATAAGAATTCATAAAAATGTTTGATGAGGGAGAAATGGGTTACTCATAATATTAACATGTAATGGACAGTAAATAGGTCATATAGATACATGTCCCAATAATTTTAATTGAAATTAGATTCATGATACAAAAATATTGCTTGAATGTAAAAGAGGAGAGAGAAGTTCCTTTCAGAATTTCGGCATAGTAACGGGTGTACATGGGAGGAATTTAATGAGAGAGAAAGGAGTCTCTCATCATTAAAACATAATTATCTCAGTATGAGGGACGTGAAAAACCATACACCAACATTCATAATTTAAATTAAAAGGGCAAAACAACTTAAAGAAAATTGGACAAAAATGAGAAAGGAAGAAAAAACCCTTACTTGGAAGTGTGCTTCCAAAGGCTAGACAGAGGCTTTTGAGATGCTTCTTGGGAGCTAGGGGCACCTTGGGAGGATTCTAGAGAGAGTAGGGCAGAGTTTGGACAAACTCCAAAGGCTTCAAGTGAGGAGGAAGTGGGATCTTGGGTGGTTTTATATAGGAAAGGTGAGGGAATTCATTATTATTTAGGTTTGGGACCCATTATATTAAATTAATACAAACCACAAACCATCCCATGGTTTTTGACCATGGTTTTTTGAAAAGGTAAGAGGGAAAAAATATTTTATAGGGCCAAAGTCCGAAATTCTTTAAATATTAGGGTTGATTATGTGGAGGTGAGTCACACTCCTGTGTAAATTAATTTAAAAAGGCTTGGGGCTGAATAAGTCTTGAGGGGTCCATTAATGCTTTGAAAAGTAAGTTAAAAAAACAGAAAATCACATTATTTTAATTTTAAAGAAAATATTGGCCGAAAATAAAGATTATATTATTTTATTACATCACTATTGGGTCATTAAGATGTCGTAAAACACATTATATATTTAAACGGTATTTATTTTTTACTAAAAAATTTTACTGTCTCAGAAAATTATGAAAAATTCACCGTTGATAATTTCGAAGTCCCGATTACAAAAATAAAATTTATATTATATAAATAATTTTCTAAATATGTTAATTTTCACTTTTAAAATAAAAACCAGAATTTATCAAAAATTCACCGGTTTGGACAGAAATGGCTTTCAAACCTTAATAAAAATTATAATTGCATTCATAAAAGTATACGATCATTTATATTTAATAAAAATTAATTTAATAATAATAATAATATTTTATTAAAATATTATTTAATTCAAAAATACCTTAATTTAATAAAATATAATTCTTAGTGAAATAATAACTAAAAACACTCTTTGTACTTCAAAAACTATTTACAATGTATCAAAAATGACTAGAAATTATATTCATTATTATATACATAAAAATAATGTACATGAACATAGTACTACTTATTTGTTACATAACCCCTTTAAATAGCTGCATAAGACCTAAGGGTAAGGTGTGCGATGGTGACAGACTCTTGGGGTGGCTCAGATAGCATCGCTCGAGTGGTAATTTCAATCAACTTCCAATTTTCCCATAGACGGTCATGTTCGAGCATGACAAGATGAAGCTCAGCTTGGGCTTGGTAAAGGGCGAAGCCCAAAGACACCACCACTTTTCCGAGCTCTGACAAATGGGCTTTGTATAGATCAATTCTACTAGACGAGGCCATCGTTTCTTTTGTCTAAGTAAAATTGGATGTGTTAAAGCCCTATATTTACACTAATCATGTGATCACTGTTCAATGGCTATATTAGCAACAGTCAAAATTCGTAACATAAAACCAATGAAGATGACATTTTATATAAACATAAAGAGACTTTTTAATTAGATCAATAGATATTTCCATTAATGAAAATTTGGATCGTTACATTATTCCCCCCTTAAGAAATTTCTCCCTCGAAAGTTTCCTTTTCCCACACAAAAACAAATGTGGGTAACTCAGCTTCATCATATCCTCTGATTCCCAAGTCACTTCTTCAAACTTGTGGTTTCTATACAACACCTTGATGAGGGGCATTGTCTTATTTCGTAGAACTTTTTCTTTAAGATCTAAGATATTCACTGGTTTCTCCTCATAAGAAAGATGATCTTCCAATTGTACCACCTCAGAAGAGAGTACAAGTGAAGGGTCTGGTATATACTTCCTTAAGAGGGATACATGAAATACATCACGTACTTTGGCCATAGTAGGTGGAAGTTCTAGTCGATAGGCCACAGCCCTGACACGATCAAGAATCTAGAAGGGGACGATGTTCCTTGGACTTAACATCCCTTTCTTTACAAACCTCATGACCTTCTTCCATGGAGATATGCGTAGAGGAACCATGTCTCCAACTTTAAACAGAAGGTCTCGTCGACGGTTATCTGCATAACTCTTATGTCGACTCTGAGATTCCTTGATATGCTTCTAAATGGGGTTCACCTTCTCCACCATTTCCTCGACCATTTCTGGTCCAAGTAGCTTACGTTCACCGACCTCATCCCAACATGCCGGTGTTCTTCACCTTTTCCCATTCAGGGCTTCATAAGGTTCCATTTGGATGCTCGAGTGAAAACTGTTATTATAAGTGAACCCAACAAGAGTAATATGTTGATACCATCCTCCTTTAATGTCCATTGAGAAGGCTCTCAACATATCCTCAAGTGTTTGGATAGTCCTATCGGATTGGCCATCAGTTTGAGGATGATAAGTCGTACTAATGTTCAGTTCAGTATTCAGAGCATGTTGAAGACTCTTCCAAAACATAGAGGTGAATCTTGTTTCTCGGTCAGACACAATAGATAGTGGTACTCCATGAAACCTTCCCACTTCCCTGGTATATATCTGTGCTAGTTGATCCAATGAGAAATCCTCCAAAATAGCAATGAAGTGTGCAGTCTTTGTAAGACGATCCACAACAACCCAGATTGCATTGTTTCCTTTGGATGTCCTTGGAAGTCCGGTGACAAAGTCCATGGTGATGTTCTCTAATTTCCATTCGGGTATGGGAAATGGTTGCATCATCCCCTTAGACGTCTTCCTCTCTGCCTTCACTTGCTGACTCACCAGGCACTTTGATGTATTTTCAGCGATCGCCTTCTTCATATTATCCCACCAAACGTTTTCTCAGAGATCTCGATATATCTTTGTGATCCCTGGGTGAATAGAGATATTTGAACTATGTGCATCATCCAAAAGTTCATTCGTCAGCTCCGGAATTAATGGAACACATAGTCTTATCCCTAACCGCACAATTCCTTCTTCATTAACATTAAACTCTGAGGATTTACCCTTTTTGATAGCTTCCACTTTTTCTTGAATTCCCTGATCATTCTTTTGAGAATCCATTAACCATTCCACAAGAGATGGATGAGCAATCATTTGTGAAAGGATTGATGATGTTACCTTCTCTATGACTCCCATGTCCATCTTCATCAAGTCTAAGAATAATGGATCCTTCTCAATTCTAATCATTGATAGAATTGTTGGATCATTTCTACTTAGGGCATTTGCCACCTTGTTCGCTTTTCCAGGGTGGTAGTATATTGAACAGTCATAATCCGTGATGATCTATATCCATATTATTTGGTCTATATTAAGCTCTTTCTACGTGAATATATATTTAAGACTCTTGTGGTCAATATATATCTCACATTTCTCTCCATAGAGATAATACCGCCTAATTTTTAAGGAAAAGATCACAGCTGCCTACTCCATATCATGTGTTGGATAGTTTTGCTCATGGATTTTCAACTGCCTTGAGGAATCGGATATCACTTTATCATTCTGCATCAGCACACAGCCTAAGCCCTTCTTTGAAGCATCACTGAATACCACAAATAGTTCCCCACTTGTGGGTAAAGTGAGCACAGGTGTAGTGATAAGCCTCCTTTTTCAAATCCTTGAATAATTATTCGCATTCATCACTCCAGGAAAACTTTACTCCCATCCAAGTTATCTTGGTAAGAGGGTTGGACAATCGTGAGAAATTTCTAACAAATCATCGATAATATCCAGCTAACCCCATAAAGCTACGGATATCCATTACCGATGTTTGCCTTAGACATCCCTAAATTGCATCTGTTTTGGAGGGATCCATAGATATCCCATTTCTTGAGATTATATGGCCCAAGAATGAGACTTATTTCAACTAGAACTCACACTTGCTGTACTTTGCATAGAGCTTCTCTCTACGCAAAGTCTATAGTATTGTTCTTAAATGCTCCTCATGATCCTCATTTGTTTTGGAGTATATTAGAATATCATCTATAAATTCTACCACAAATCTATCTAGGTAATCTCTAAAGACTCTATTCATTAAGTCCATGAAGATTGCTGGAGCATTGGTGGGTCCGAAAGGCATTACTATGAATTCATAGTGCCTGTATCTTGTACGAAAAGTAGTCTTGGGGACATCTTCCTTCTTCACCTTTACTTGATAATATCCCAACCGCAAGTCCACCTTGGAGAAGTATTTTTTACCATGCAGCTGATCAAACATGTCATCAATTCTTGGGAGAGGATACTTGTTCTTTATCATGATTTTGTTATGTTCATGATAATCGATGCAGAGCTGCATTGACCTATCCTTCTTCTTGACGAAGAGGACTGGTGCACCCCATGGTGAAGCACATGGGCGTATAAACCCTTTATCCAGATTCTCCCGTAGTTGTTTCTTCAGCTTTTCAAGATCAACAACTACCATTTTATATGGTGTGATGGATATTTGTAGCACCCCAGGTATAATTTCAATTGAGAACTCAACATCTCTTCTAAGAGGAAGACCAGGAAGTTCCTCGGGAAACACTTCAGCAAATTCTCTCACAATAGGCATTTCTTCAAGTATGGTTTCTTCCTTGGACTCAATCATCTGAGCCATATACGCGTGCTCATAAGGCAGTAATATCCATGCTTGAGATGATGGAGCTAAAATAGATTCACCTCCCTCCTGGCAATTGTAAAGAATCGGGGGTTGATTCTCCATATGGAGTGTGATTTACCTCTCCCGAAAATTTATATTGGCTCTATATAAGGAAATCCAATACATTCAAAGAATTGCATCAAATTCCACCAGAGGGAGAATGACGATTTTGGCCAGGAAATTCAATCCACATATTATAACAAGGGAGGACTTATATTCATGGGATGCAATGATTGCCCCATTTTCCGTACTCACCAACATCTTTACTTCCATGATTTGTGGTGGTGTTGGGATGGTTCTACTAAGCTTTCTAGAAATAATAGAATGTGTAGAACCTGAACCAAAAATTACATTCGTTATTCTTGAATGAATAACTAGAATACCTGTCACCAGTTCATTGTCAGGGTTCACTTCAGAAGAAATGATGGAAAAAGCTCTTCCTTGCTCCCTTGGAGGTTATTGGTAGCCTCCGAAAACCCTTGGATTGGGGCACTGATTTGCAAAAATGACCCAGTTCTTTGCATTTGTAGCATTGAACAATGCGTTGAGGTTCAAATGGAGCGTTTCTCTACTCTGTCGCAACCGTGGGTCTTTCTTGCTAAAATTTAAGAGCTGGGTTCCCTTATCTTCCACACCTGAAGCATTTTCTCGTCCCCTTAAGGAAATTTCCAGGGTGCTTCTTTATGCACTTTTGGAAAGTGGGGTGCTAGATCTTCTTAGCGCTGTTTTATTTGTCCATCAGACCAGTAGCATTGAAGTCCACCTTACGCTTCTTCTCCCCCATGATACCCCTGTGATTCCTCGATCTCCATTTCTACCATGAGGGCACATCGGACAATTTCCTCATAGCTTTTGAAGTCGCTGATCGCTAATGCTATCCGCAAGCTAGTCTTCATCCCACCAAAGAAGCGGTCAAGCTTAAATTTGGTGGTAATGACAAAGCCGGAAGCGGATCGTGTAAGCCTTGTGAAGTTTTCCTCATACGATCCAACAGATTCTTCATCTTTTTTCTTGAGGAAAAGGAAGTCCCTTTCTATCATAAGCCGGAGGGTGCGCGGAAAATATTTATCAAAAAAATTCTTCCGGAAATCCTTCCATTCCAACACCTTTATCTTCTCCTCAGGCTTCGTATTTTTGATTAATGTCCACCATTGATCTGCTTCACCCTACATACGATAGGCATCCAGGAGAACCTTCTCTTTTTCGGAACATTGAAGTATGGAGAAGATCTTTTCAATGTAGTTGATCCATTGTTTAGGGATCATGGGATCAGATGATCCACTAAACGTAGGAGGCCTTTGTCTCCTGAATCTCTCAATAACGACTTGTTCTTTCTTAGGGGGGGGGGGGTTGAACATTTCTCTGGAACCATTTTTCTATTCAAGGCTTGAGTTAGCTGACATAGAAGTGTGACAAAGTTCACGATTCCCGCTCCCATTGTATTGGGCATCTCATTTGTACAGTCATCACACAGATCTTCATATCAATTGTTAGACCGAGTCCTCCTATTACCGGCCGTTGGATGGAATAAAAGGAATTTTAGGGGTAACACATAAAGAGTAATCCAAAGAAAAAATTTTATTAATTATAAATAAAATTTAATTTCCTTAACTCATGAGTCTATAGGCTTCAATCTAGGCTTTTCATGATCTACTTTCTAACATATATTCTTACGGGCATTTTTTCCCTTAATAGGGGTTCATAATAAGATTGTGAATTTATCAAAACACATCCCCCGGGAGTGTCGTAACCAAGAGTGCAGCAAGGCCTGTTGTCATGCATCAGTTCCCATTCGATTCTACCTTAAAGCGGTGTTTTTGGGTTTTACCCCTAGGATACATATGTGCCCGAGCCTCCTCTACCTGCTCGTATCCAGACAAGGATTTATTTGTCTGATAAACCAGTTACTCAGTACTTACCAAAACATAGGGATGTGTTTATTATACTTATTCTTGTCTCTATGGATTTACAAGGGTTTCTTAATACGAAAAATAACTAAACCTATCCTCTGATACCAACTATGACAACCCCGCTTTTATAACAAACTTAAACATGATTTATTACATAAAACTTCACTTGATACAACAATGAAGATTGATAGGTTTAGTGTCTTTGGGGCTTAGGACCATTACATAAAAACTTAAAACATGAAATACAACATCTTTATTGAAAACATCCTTTACCTGACCACTACATTCCCTCATACATAGCATTGCATGAGATAACCTGAGCACATGCATAGGAAGAGGGTGAGCTATAAAGCCCATTAAGGGAGTACACATGGAATTACATGAGTAGTACAATACATTTTAGACAATAGGCATATCAATAGAGAATATAAGAAACATGAACATAATGTCATGATAAAGCATGATAATCATAACATGGAAATCTGGCAACAACACTTATCATGGAATTATCAGGAGCCAAGGCTCATTGCACATGGATCATTAGTAAATCCTCATTTCACATAAAGCACAAGTAAACCCTCGTTGCACTTGAATTAGCATGAGTCAACAATAATTGCACATGACGTATCATGATACTATACTTTACCCAATGCATTGGAGCGCTATAAGGGCGCACCCTTCATAAAAATTTCATTTCATGCATAAGTGTGCCACATGGATCATAAAACATGGGTTCATAAAACATAATCATTTATTCCATGATAAAGGAATGTGGAATTCATACATGAAAATTTATAATCAATAAGTTAATGTGCATAAAGGTGAATACACTTGATGGATAAATGGGCATGGTATTCACTACACAATGACATTGGCTTAGAAAATCGGTGCGATTTCAGCAGCGTAACGACGTGACATAAGAATTCATAAAAATGGTTGATGAGAGAGAAAGGGTTTCCTCGTCATATTTAGATGTAATGGACCGTAAGGAGGTCATATAGATACATTTCCCAAAATTTTTAATGGAAATTTGATTCATGATACAAATTTATTGCTTGAATGTAAAAGAGGAGAGAGAAGTTCCTTTCGGAATTTCGGCATAGTAACGGGTGTACATGGGTGGAATTTAATGTTTGATAAAGGGGTATCCCGTCATTAAACCATAAATAGGGAAGTATGAGGGAGGTGCGAAACCATACCCCAACATTCATAATTGAAATTAAAATGGCAAAACAACTTAATGAAAATTGGACAAAAATGAGAAAGGAAGAAAAAACCCTTACTTGGAAGTGTGCTTTCAAAGGCTAGAGAGAGGCTTGTGAGAGGCTTATTTGGAGCTTGGGGCACCTTGGAAGGATTCTAGGGAGAGTAGGGAAGAGGTTTTATGAAATCCAAAGGCTTTGAGTGAGGAGGAAGTGGGAGCTTGGGTGGGTTTATATAGGAAAGGTGAGGGAATTCTTTATTATTTAGGTTTGGGACCCATTATATTAAATTAATCCAAACCACAAACCATCCCATGGTTTTTGCACATGGTTTTTGGCAAAGGGAAGAGGAAAACAATATTTTATAAGGATAATGTCCGAACATCTTAAAATATTAGGGTTGCTTATGTGGAGGTGAGTCACACTCCCATGGAAATTAATATAAAAAGGCAAGGTGTGGAATAAGTCATGGGGGGTCCATTAATGCTTTGAAAAGTAAGTTAAACAAACCCAAAATCACATTATTTTAATGTTAAAACATATATTGGAATAAGATAAAGATTATAGTATTTTATTACATCACTATTGGATCATTATGATGTCATAAAACACATTATATATTTAAACGGTATTTAATTTTTACTCAAAACTTTGACTCTCTCAGAAAATTATGAAAAATTCACCGTTGGATAATTTCAACATCCTGATTCCAAAAATAACATTTATCTTATCTAAATAATTTTCTAAATATGTTAATTTTCACTTTTAAAATAAAAACTGACATTCATAAAAAATTCATAGGGTTGGACAGAAATGGCTTTCAAACCTTAATAAAAATTATAATTGCATTCATAAAATTAAAAGATCATTTATATTTATTAAAAATTAATTTAATAATATTAATAATGTTTTATTAAAATATTATTTAATTCAAAAATCCATTAATTTAATAAAATATAATTCTTAGTTAAATAATAACTAAAAACACTATTTGTACTTTAAAAACTATATATAATGTAGAAAAAATGACTATAAATTACTTTCATTATTATATACAAAAAATGTACATGAACATAGTACTACTTATTTGTTACATAACCCCTTAAAATAGTTGCATAAGACCTAAGGGTAAGGTGTGTGATGGTGAAAAACTCTTGGGGTGGCTAGGATAGCATCGCTCGAGTGGTAATTTCAATCAACTTCCACTTTTCCCGTAGACGGTCACGTTCGAGCTTGACAAGATGAAGCTCAGCATGGGATTGGTCAAGGGAGTAGCCCAAAGGCGCCACATATTTTCCGTGCTCCAACAAATGGTCTTCGTACGGAGCAATTCTACTGGATGAGGCCATTTTTTCTTTTGTCTAAGTAAAATTGGATGTGTTAAATCCCTATATTTATTCTAATCATGTGATCACTGTTCAACGGCTATATTAGCAATGGTCAAAATTCATAACATAGAACCAATGAAGTTGAAATTTTATTTAAACATAAAGATACATTTCAACTAGATCAAGAGGGATTTCCATTAATGAAACTTTGGTTCATTACACAACGAAAAAAACATACAGGAAAAATGAAGTAGTTATTACCCAGATCAGTGATTTTAACAAGAATTTTTTATTAATACATTATAGATGATTATAAGTAAATAATATATGGTATGATATATATGAGTTTATTTATATATTATATCAATATTAAATATATATTTATTATACCAGATGTTTGGTCATATATAATGGATGTCAACCCTAAGGTAAGGGTTTATTTAACAATCTCATCATTTTTTAGGATTGTATAGGTTGAAGTCCTCATGGGGGAATAATATGATATTTCAATATTAAAGGATATATATATTCTTCTCCAATTTATATTTCTATAAATTTATTTATTTCATTCAATTTCACCTTTTTAATGACTTAAGATACAAAAACTAATATTTTAATGGAAAACCCACCCCATTTTTTACACGATCGGGAATATTTTTCATCCATGTATATATTTTCCACAATTTTTCTAAAATAATATATTTAATATTATGAAATGATTAATTAAATAATAATTTTACCATATTTTACATTAAAAAACGAAAATGATTCTTATTATCAATGTATTAATAAGTTAATTTTTAAATTTTTTTTTCAGAAGTGTGAAAATATGGATATTTGAAGACGTATTGCACGAACCAATTTCCTATGGTCATGATAAATAATTTATTTAAACATTCCATAAATTTTTTAAAATTTTATTTTTATATAATATTTTTTTCTTAACAAACAAGAAATTTTTTATATTTTAAATAAGTTTATTCATTTTTAAAAGGCGTATTTTTCTTATGAAATTTTCCATTGATTATTTTAATATAATTTCATAGGTTTCATAAAATTTCAAATATTATAATTTAATCTATTTTTGTATTTCATTTATTCAAATATAGATTTTTATTTATTTTAAGGAATTTAATTAATTTATGTTTTTATCCATATTATAAATGCATTGATCATTTTAAGTTATAGTTTTGTTACATAATTACTTCCCCACTAGATTTATCATTAGTAATAATGAGACAAACTAGATTGGGTATTTATCCAAAACCCATTCCCATATTCATATGATGTCTTAAAAGGAGCCCTCGAATGTATGTTTTTGATATACTAGAACTAGGAATCAATGGTATGTTTAGATATCTAAAATTATTAATCCTATTATTATGAAATTATTTATTTTTTCCCATTTGTTAATTTGAATAGTTTTCATATCCATGGATATTTTTCAAACGAACGTTATTATTTATGTGGCATTATATAATCCTTATTTATTCAATTCATATTGTTTATGACTTATATAGCATATGTTGTATTCAATCCCATTCTAAGAATCTAATCTCAGACCATTATTATGTTTTTATTTCATAGTATCACATGAAATTTTTAATGATAGATACAAAGTGATAATATAGAGGGAATAAATATGATCTCAATGAAAATAATATATTGTATTTTATGATTTCAAATGTAATATGTGATTCCATAATGTATCAAATTTTCTAATACTAATAAACTATTTGTTGCTTTGTTATGTGACTAATTGTATTTAGAACAAATTTAATAATGTAACCATTGTATCTATGCTACTAGGTTTAGGGTATTTACATACATAAAGGATAGAAATAGTTCTCATTGAATAATGGTGGGTTAAAGAGAACATGATCACAAGAAACTAAATGATAAATAAATAAGTTATAATCCATAAATTACTAAATTATGATGGATTAATAATAATAATTTTTTTTCATAAGGTAAATTATTTTTGGATTATAGATAAAATAAAAAATGAGGCTTTAATAAATACTATATTTAATAATTTTTTAACTTTGTTGTAAAAATTATGTTATAAATTATTTCCAAAAATATTTTAAATTCTTTATGAAAATTATAACATTTGTTTTTAATTAAAAATTCATATTAATTTATTTTAATTAAAGATTAATATTATGTAATATGTGAATCTAAATAGATAATAATAGAAATTGAGGAGAGAAAATGTGTACAAACCATATATATTTAAAATAAAACACCTTTAACACTTTTGTAAAAAATCTGAAAATGACTAACTCAAAAAAAAAATATAATTTTATATTAATAATTCAAAAATAAATTAAAAAGTGGATGAAAATAATTTTAAATAATAATTTGATCATTTAAAATTAAATTATTGAACACATTTTATGTAACCATGACATGGAAGAACATGTTCATTCAGCGGAGTGGTAATAAGAGTGGCTTCAAAAAAAATTATTTTATTTTATTTTATTAAGAACCAAATTTGGAATAAATTTCTCTAATATTTCAAAACCATGTAAAAATAAAAATGAATTAAAAATATATAGAATTTATGATAGGAAAAACATATAATTTCCCCATATTAAACATAATAATAATCAATCTTCAATATGATGTTGTTGTAAGATGGACCTTTATGGTTTTAATTACCTTGGAATCATACCCATTAAATTGTAAAATATGAAATGAAACTTCCAGTACCATGAAATAATACTTATTAATGATATAATATTTAAATATCTAATTTTATACCCTATATAGAATATATTAGTATCACAATATAACATATATCTAAGTGAAGAGAAATTGATATGGAAAACCATTACCTCAAATATGAATTTATTTTTAATATCTATAACCACATGTATAATAAATTTAATATTATTATAAATATTTATTATAACTATATTTATTTTTACCATCCCATATATGATTTATTTATAACATCTTGTCACCCATTTATCAAAAAATCATTATTTAAATCACTTTTTGTAGCGAAAACTATTTCATTTGTCATGCATGTTTTTGTTTGGAAGCTCTGGTCTATATAGTTTGATCATGGTTTTATCATATATAAAAAATTAATCAAGAAATAATTATTATATTTATTTATTAAATATTGATGTATTGCCATTTTTTATATTGGTTATTAAAAACGAATCACATCACTACATGGAGGTGGTATTCCACAAGTACACACATTTGAGGTTTCCAATTTCCAATGGATGAGAAGGTAAGAAGTTATATAAGATAATATAATGAAACATATGCATAATTATATCATAAATATCACATATAAACACTAAAACCTTCATAATTATAATCTATTAAATTTTTATGGAAAATGAATCATATCACTGGGTGGATATGGTAGTCTAAGCCTATACATGAGCTATACATTCATTCAACATTTACTGTAAAGTAGGTTAAAATGGTTATCCCATAGTCATAAAAATTCTGATTTTTTATACGACATTAATCATGTTATTAATGATTTAAAAAGTTCAAAAGATGTATAGGAAGAAATAAACATCGAAGCGGTCATTTGAAAGGATTACCTTCTCTTTGTGTGATCAATTTTCCCATACATATTAAGCCTTTATAGGATGTTCTTAGTGTAATATAATAGTATCTATGATTTTGGGTAGAAATATTAGAATGTATTATTTTAGGTATTTTCTGATTTACATTGTTAAAACATTTTGAAAGATGGAGAAGTGGGGTTTCCCTTTTATTCGTGAGAGAAATGACACATTCAAAAAAATTAATGATTCAAATATTATATAAGTCATAATCATGTCATGTTTCAATAAATGGTAATAATTTCAAATTTATGATATGTTAAGCTAAATATATATTCAAAAAAGTAAAATTTAGGAATTTTTAATTTTCAGTTAAAATCATAGTATTTTCTAAAACCCTTGTTAACCCTTTTTAACCTTGACTATGGAAACACATTTTTTAGGAATCAGGGTGATAAATTTACATATAATTTTACTATTGTCTAAAAATTTTTCCATATATAAAATTTTATACTATTTAAAATCTCAAAATTATTTTTAAATTGTTATTTAATTTAAAATATTTCAATAAAATATTGTTTATCATAAAATATCACTAAGATCAATTTTTATAGTATTCATTTAGTTTGAATATAAAGTATTAAGTAAAACAATGGAATTAAAATATAAACCCATTTTATATTAATTATAATTTATAATTGCATATTAATTTCATTACATGAAAAAATTCATAGAAAAAATATATTTTAATTATTTTTAAAAACCTTTATCTTGATTTTTCTACAGCTGGAACACACTTTGTATCAGTGTTTTCTGTGTCTATGGTATTTATATTATCACTAAATATTAAAAATAAAATATCAAAATAGAAATAAAATATTTCTGTTCAATGTATTATTTTATATTAATTCATAATATTTTTTATACCTATGAAACATATTGGGAAAATTAAAATTGAGAGAGTTATATTTTGTGTTTATACTTTTTTTAAAATAAGATGATTTTTATAATAAATGTAAAGTGGTAATAAATTTCCATATTTTTATATCTAGGATGGATTTTGATGAAAAACACTCATACAATAAGGTAAATTCAAGGTTTAGTTATATTAAAAACCATACCCTATAGTTATAAACTTGTATTTCCCTTACCTATCTGAAAAATCATTCCCATAGTTACTATTAACAATGATAAAAATCTAAAAGGGTGCTATTTAATAAATTTTAAAATAATAATTTCTAATATGGAATAGGTTTTTAAATATTATATTTTTATATGTTTTATAATGCAACATTCATAAAAATTGTAAACAATAATGAAAATAGGTTTATAGAAGAATGAAATTTGAAGCCCAAAAATAAACATATACCAAAATTAATTATAATAATAATTAGAATGTCATTAATTTAAATATTTATAATAAATTATAATAATTTTACATTATTATCAAATTAAAAACATAATGGGACATTAAATTTCATGATATAGTGGATTGGAAAGAAGGTTTTATAATATGTGGTATTTTTCCAAGTTCACATAAAAATAAAACTTTTCCAAAAAAAAGCACTCTAAGATAGTATTAACGAGATTATTTAAAAAATTAAACTCATTTCATAAAATTTATTTTTTTAATTTATAATAAATACACATTCATGAATAAATATATGTGCATAATGACATAGTTTATTTATAGTTATATCATAACTTACTAAAATAGAATCTTAAGAGTGACATTATTCCCCCATTAAAAAAATCAATCCTAAAAATTTCAATAATTTCAATAAATAAAAAAATAGTTAAGTTATTCATGATAACTGCCACAGTTTCCTATATTTCCTATTATATCATTTATTTTATATATATTACATTATCTATTGTGTGTTTTTTTATACAACACTTGTCATATCATGTCAATAATATATATAGACTTGTTAAAAAATGTTAAATTATACAAAAAATGAATTTACTAATTGGCGAGAACAAGCATTTGGTTTGGAATAAACATCCTTAATAATTATATATGGAACACATCTATAAAACTATAAAGGTTAGATGGAATTTACAAAGGATAAGACCGAACTATAATGCCATCCAAAATCATAAATGGCATGATTTACGTAGGAATTATTTTACCTTTGTTTCAAGACCTGATAAACCTTTAAATGGAGATATGTTTTTAAAAAATATTATCCCCTACATGAAATTTCATATCCTTCATTTTAATATATTAATATAACTTTCTAACTCTCTATGATATCATGATATGTCAGAGAATAGTTCTCACTTTAGTCGTTTTGTCCTCAAACAATTTAAGGGCCCAAAGCCTCATTTATCCAACATCATCCCAGCAAGTTAGTGTCTGACATATTTTCCCACACAATGCTTCATATAGTTAAATTTTAAAGAAATATTAGAACATATTATTATAATAAAATTCCAAAAAAAGTAATTAAATACAAATCCCACATATATTTTATGTCATGTGATAATAAAATCAATATGTCTTCCAATGTTTGAATAGTCCTTTCTGATTGTGAATCTTTCTATGGATGATACCCAGTTCTAATGTTCAGATCAGTGTTAGAATCCATCTGAAAACATTTCATTAATTTATTTGTAAATCATGGGTCATAATCATATACAATCTAAATAGGGGTACCATTAAGTCTCACAACATCATTGATATAGTTCATTGAAAGGTGATAATGTGTTTGATCCTCCCATATAGAATTGAAATATGCATACATGGTTGGGAGGTCAACAATAACCAATTTTACATTAATTATTTTAGGAGTCTTTTGGAAATCCATTTACAAAGACCTTAGTAATATCATCTCACATACATGTTGGAAAATGGTTAATTTTCATGGATCTCTTAGGTTATTCTCACTCAGTATTAACTATTTGATAAGACAAACATCTTGATACATATCGAATAATTTCAATCTTTATATTATCCAACTAAATATGTTCTCTCACATCATTTTACATTTTGGTTCTACCATGGTTTATTCATAATTTATATATATAGGGTTATTCCTAAAATTTTCTCTACATTTCAGGTACTGATGGTGCACATATCTTCTTATTATCAGGTTTGGACCTTTTTATCTTCTATAGTAAAGATGATTAAAAAATATTTTAGAAAAAGTTTGATGTTTCCCCTTCCATATTGATTCCTACATCTAAAATTATTTGATCATGGAATATATGATTTATTTTTCAATCCTCATTTTATTCATTAAATCATGATATGTCTTACTCAACACACTAAACACCTTACTTTCCTTCCCAATATTGTAATTTATTGAGAAATCTTAATTGTTGTGTTTCTATATCCATCTTCTTTGTCTCATGTTGATGATTTTTTTTGAAATTAGGTATTTCAAAAAATATTCTTTATATAACTATCATATTTATCTATTGATAGATTTCCTCCATATCTTGAAGAAAAGTATTACTACTCCCAACTGAATACCATGGGTTGGTGAATTTTTTTCATTCATCTTCAACATTATTTTTTAAGAAAAAAATATATCATTTAGAATAAGGAGGAATCTGAAACATTTCTTTGATGCATCCCTATATATTAAAAAAAGATAACATCCCAATGGTAATTTAAATATCATTTCATTATAAAATATTCTCTTTATATCCACACAAAATATTTTGGAATTATTCTAACCATATGAACACAACCCATTTACATGTCTACTTTGTTAAAGTGTTGTCTAATTTAGAAATGTTTTAAATAAATCATAGCTAATAACATTTTAATGTAAGTAAAATTCCTTCTTAAGTTATTTTAAAAAAATTAAATGATTAATTAAATACCATTTTTACATAAGGATCGAAATGTATTCCATATATAGAGAAAACATGGACATGAATTAAAAATTACAGAAACAACAATTTCCTCAAATTAAATTTCCTGAAAAAACATCGTTCTTCTAAGAGTTTCAAGGATGATTCAAAAGAGGGTTTTTTTTCATTGGGGATTTTAGAGTATATAAATATATCATAAATAAATAATATAATGAAATTAAAAAGATAATACTTGATAAATCTATTCATTGAATCCATAAAAATTGAGGGTTTAATAGTCAATTCAAACATAATTACCATAAAATCATAATGTTCATGCCTTTTGTGAAATGTTGTTTTGGGAATATTGTCCTTCCATTCTCAAAATATATGATTCTCATAAAGGATATAAATATTTTACAAATATTTAATTCTATGTAGTTGATAAAACAAATCAACAATTGTAGAAAGATGATACAAGTTCTTTATTGTAATGGCATTGATTTCCATGTAATCGAGGCCCAATAACTTGAACACCTAATTATTATTTATAAAAAGAAATAATGTATCCTGAATATTTCTAATATCAATAAATATCCTGAGTATATGAAAATATATGTGTTTTAATATAAATCTATCATATAATTTCCCTAAATGAAAACTTAAATATATATAATCTTAAATAATAATTACATTGTGAAATAATACTTTTTCAGTTTTACGAAATTTTTAATAATACCCCTTAAAGGAAACAAATATATTGAAGTTTCCAATATCATGAATAAATAGGTATTAATGATATAATATGTCAAATAGTTAGTTTATCGGCCATATAAATGAAATTTGGTACATAATATTGCATAAGTCTCAATGATGTGAAATTGAGATGAAACCACATTACATCAAGTCCAAATTGATTCATAAGCACTCATACATCATTTAAAAAATATATATATATATTTAACATATATAAAATAATAATAGTTATCTTTATTATAAAATATATTATTTATTTGTAATATATAATCAACGGTTTATTACTTATCCTTAATTAAATCATAGTTCCATGTGATAACTATTTTTTTCATGCATGTTTCAGTTTGGAAGTTCTAGTCCATGATCATTGATGATGGTTCCATATTACCCATGATATTAATCATGAAATAAGAATCATAGTTATTAGTTATTTAAAATTATAATAAATATTTATATAAATCATTGATAAAAAATATTATCACTTTATGGAGGTGGTAGTCCACACTGAGGCATGAGCAAAGTTGTTGTTTTGCAACTTATGGGATTTTAAAAAGGTAGAAAAGATATAATAATTCAAGAAATATTAATATTTATTAAATATCATATATAATAATTAAATCCATCAAGGAAACAATCCATTAATTATTGTGATGAAACATAAATCATATCACTACGTGTAGGTAGTAGTGCCCACATATGCTTGAGCGATATTTTAATTTCCCATATAAAAGAAATAACGTGATAATTTGTTTTCCAATATATATAATAAACAATGATTATATTTATTATAAATTATTAATCAATTTTTGATATATAAAATATATTCATAGTAATAATAAAAAGAAATAAACATTGAATGATTTTGGTATAATGATTACCTCTTCTTTGGATGGCGACCATTGGCTTACATCTTCAGAATTCATAAGCTGGTCTTATGCTAAGACCATATGATCTAGAATGCAGGGAATAATATAGGAATGTATTATTGTATGTATTATATTATATAGATTTATAAAACACTAGGAATATACGAGAATAGGGGTTTCACTTTTATATGTGAAGAAAATTTTACACTTGGAAATACATAAAAATAAAAATATAATATATATGAAAATAATGTAAATTAGAGGAAAAAGGAAAATTTTAATCTTTAGGACGTTATAAGTTATAAATATCATCCAAAAAATAAAATTTAGAATTTTTTATTATTTAATATCAACATTATAATTGTGTCAAACACTCTCAAAAACCCTTTTTAACCTCATCTATCGTAACACTTGTTTTACCTTTTAATGGACATAAATTTACATCTAATGAACATTTTGTACCAAAAATGATATATGGTTAATATTTTAAAACATATACCATTCCATTTTTTGTATTTCAATTTTATTTAAATCTTTTAATAAATTGTTTTTTATAAAATATAATTAATGTAATTTTGGAACTGTTTGTTTAGTTTGCATTAAATATATACAAAAAATAGTGTAATTGCAATATATTAACATTTATAACTAATTATCTGTTTTAGTTACGTTTATAATTCTTATAATACCACAATTTATCTAATTAAATGTGATTTTTATTATTTTTAAAATCACTTACCTTGATTATTCCACTTCTTGCACAGGCACTGTATTGGTTTTGCGTAAGCATTTAATGTAGTCATATTTTAAATAAAAATAAAAAAGTGGAAAACCCCCAAATAAATAACTTATTAATAATAGAAATATTATATTATATTCATTCATAACATCTTTATGAACCTTTGAAAACTTATATGTGAAAATAAAATCAAGATAGTGATATTTTAAACTAATACATTTCTTAAATTAATATAAATGTTATAATAAAATAAAAGCTAAATAAATGGAATATTTTTGTATATATGATATATTTTCTTTTAAAAAACACTTAGATATTATACATTCAAGTGTTAGATATATTTTAAATCTTTATCCAATATTTTTAACGTTTTTTACATGATTTACCCTTACTAAGGTAACACAACTTTACCATAATTACTATCTATAATGACCAAACAAGTAAAGGGTCCAATTTATCAAATTTTCCTCAAAATTATAAATATGGATTATATTTATCAATATTAAATTTATATTATTTTTATTAATATATATTAATATAAATTTCTAAACTAGAAAGGAATATAGTTTTTAGAAAAATGAAAGTTTATGTCAAAAATGTAATTATACTAAAATAAACAATAATTATTATTCTAATGTAATTAATTAGATTATTTTCTATTAATGGGAAATTATGTTTTTTATGTTAAAAATAAAAACATAACATTAAATTAATATTAATTGGTTTAATGAAATGGTAATAAATTTTACACAATTCAATTTTTACTAATCACTTAATAATAATCTTTTTTAGAAAAAAGTGAAAAAATTAACACAAATATAATATTGAAATGAAGAATTGAAAAATGGAAATTATTTCCCAAATTAATATTTTAGAAAATTAATTTCTATTTTAACAATATTTTTGAAAAATGATTTGTGCATTATGTTGTAGTTTCATTATAATAAATTATTTACTTACTATAATCGGTGATTGAGTGTTATACAACTCATAAAACTAGGTTGTCCATTTTGGTGGGTTTCCCTCACTTTCAACTGGGAATTGAATCACTAAAAACCAATTCATATTTAAGGGTCTCTATGTCTACCTCTTAATGTAAAATGTGAATCTGCTACACTAATACAAGACTGTGTTTATCCAGTGCTAGTGCTTTAAAAATGATAGCTAAAATCATTGCTAAAACCCCCCATTTGTTAGTTCTAGAAATATATCTTTTAAAGGGGATCTTTAATAGTTCATTGTGTAGTACATTTAATGGGGGACTTTTATAGCGTTAATAAAATTATTTTTATAGAGGCCCATATATCAGCACTAGAAAAAAAAACACTGATAATGGGGTTCCTTTATAAGTAATTGAAAAAATTGAAATGATAAATGGGGGTATTTCTTAGTGATTGTAAAAAAGTTCTGATAACCAGAAGGTCCTTATTAGTCATCTATTAGAAGGGTTGATAAAGACTCCAATTTATCTAGGATTTTTTATTATCACTAATAAATGGTATATTTCAAAAATATTATATTTCAAAAAAATAATATAAAAATATATTTACATTTATATAAATAAAATATATATTTTATAAATATAATATATCTTTTTATAAGATGTTTTAGATATGGGTAAATAATAATTTATAGATAGTAAATAAGATAATCAATGAAAATGGTATAAATATTTTTCAAATTATTAATTAATAATTTCAAAAATATTAATAACTAATAGTAATATAGTAAAATTTTCAATATTAAAATATCAAAGATAATAATAAAGGATCTATAATAAATATCAAATGAAACTCAAAGATTGAACGACCATAACATTGGATTCAAGAGTTTTTTTTTGGTTTATACAACATATAAAATCAAATATTTTAATGAGATCTATGCCTAGTCAACAAGGGGTACCCTGGTAACATTTTTCTTGCCCAGAAATTCCCAGAAGGACCCCAAAACTAAGTATTTTTTGGGGTACAACAATATTAGAACATTTGCTGGATTTTTTCCTTGTTTTTGTGGGTTGTTTCGTCTTTTCATTTGGGAATAAATATATTCCCTGGAATTACATTCATATTGATATTATGTAATTGAAATATTAACATTTTTTACTATGTATTATTGTTTATAATCAAATATATAACAATATATACATATTCTTATATATTCACACATAAAACTTACATTTATAAATAAATATCTAATCTTATTTATATATAAAATATATTTATATATTTTTAAACCATATCTAAATAAAAACTAATATCCATTTTATTTAAAGTCAAAATGTATCAATATTTATATACTGATACAATTAATGTATATATAATTCATATATATATATATGTATTTGTCTGTGTGTGTGTGTTGAAAAATAGATATATATGTATCTATATATTCTAATATATATATATATATTAACATATAATAAATGTAAATAAATATAAATATATATAAATATATCTTTAAATGCACAAATATATGTATATATATATATAAACAAATATATAAAAAAAATAACATATGTTATATATGTATTTAATTAAATATATATATATACATATATGTAAATATATGGATAAAAATGTGAAGAAATATATATAAATATAGAGATATATCATAAAATGGAAAACAAAAGAATATCGGTTAGTCGAAAAGGCACTAGCGTGTGAGCTGGTGGTCTCAGGTTTGAAACACTCTAGAGGATGGGGCACACACGGGAGGGTGTAATTATCTTAAAAGATGATAATGTGGGGAGAGAACTATCAAGGATGTGGTGGGGTAAAATTATCCCCATTATTAGTAGGGCCTTGAACAACGCTAAAAAGGATTTGATGAATTCCACCTTAATCATCTCTTTTTTAGAGATATTAAAGAGGGGATTTACCAGTGATTTTTACAAGTGCTATAAAATCCATCACTTTAACATCACTCGAATTATCAACACTTATATAGTGAAAATGAATCCCTTTAACTATAATTATTAAAGGCCTAGTTTTCACTAATTATAGAAGGACAAAACTCATATGATTTCATCTACACTACCATCACATAAACCCATGGAAGAACAAGTTCCCAAGCACTAAATAAAGGTTCTCACATATAAATTTGAATCAAATTACACCAAATGCCATATTTAGAACCGATTGTCACTATGTATCCACCTATAGAACTAGTCCCTCATGAATCACAAACTCATCGGTCAATCCTACCAAAATCAAGGACATCATCCTAATTGATTTGAATCATTGTAAAACACAACTAATTTATTAATTAGGTAAAATTAAATTCCAATATATATGGAAATACACCATATATTCTCTTACATGAACTTTAAATAACATATAAAAATTTATAATTACCCAATGTGTCTCGACACTAAGGCACCATGTGCCTCCACAAACCTATTACGATCATCCACAACCAAATTGAGAATAACACAATAGATACACATGATCTACTATAAGAGATAAATTCATATTCCCATTGGTCCTAATATATATAATTTCACTAAGAACGTATATAATAACATTTCATATGATCTATTATTGATACTATAAATAGATGAACCCTTATCGTTAATGATATAATTAAAAATCTGAATGCCTAAATGTTATGTGAATACTACTTACATGATATCATTCATCAATAGATGACTCTTTCCTATATGATCCAAGATAAAAGTACATAATATATAAAATCACATATCCAACAAGATATATATCACATGAGGCGAAATAAAAAGTAACTAAAATAATGTCAGATAATAACACCATTCTCATCCCTTATAACATATAATTACTACCAAAACATGATTTCGTGACGAAAAAAACCCATTATATTTTACATGATCTAACACATTCATATATCATTTCACTATAATATCACAAATAGTATTAAAGAATAATTCTCATGTTCCACTTTTTATTGACCCACCTCCTGAGAAAACTAATCAGTCCTAGGACTAGAATTCATTATGTGACCATAAGCATATCTCCATATATGTAAAAAAAATTGACTAGTAATGGGGGTCTAAAGTAGTAAAAATGATATATAATAACAACATATCAGAGTTCATAATAATTTTTAAATAACCCAAAATCATTCACAATAGAAAAATTTTAGGGTTCACTAGTTAAATAAAACATCCATCAATAATAATTTGAAACAGAAAGATATAAATAGAGTAACACAGAATTGATCAAATACAAGTTCAATCAAATAAAGATAATAGAATATAAAATAATAAAATAAACAAAAGAATAAAAAATATATTAGGACCCCCCATAATCCCTGATCATCACCTTATTTCAAGATCTATATCCCATCATAGCATCCCTTGTTCGATCATGCAATCTCGAGCCTCTACTCAACTTCAACCGGAAATAATTACAAACTTATTGAGTACCCCAATGTAATTTTTACCCTATAAGTGTGTGAGTAAATAACTCAATAAGAAACCCTTAATGAATTCATATAATATAGTTATAATGTTGTGATATGTTCATGGGGAATGCTCTATATAGGTAAACAACTACTAATAAAAAAATAAACAAATCCACCATAAATACATTCATTAGAAAGATGATAGATTTTCTTTGAGAATGTCATGTTGACCATTAAAACCCATTATCGTTGTTACCAAATCATTTTCAACATTAGTTACTTGACTCTAATTAACAATACATTGTTCAACCAGGGATGGATTGTCTCTAAGCACATCATAATGACCATGCCTCCCAATATCACAGACATGAGTCTCCCTAGTATACATCTCATGTTTCAAAAACTTGTGGAATACTCCTAGAATCGTCTATAACAATATAAAAAATAAACCCAATGTTCATATCCATTGGATCCCAAATAATAACACCATAAACCTATCACATATGATTTTTCTCAGATAGGTATGACAGACCTCCTTAATGAGAGTCTTCTCAACCAATGGAATATATACAAATAGAACACAGACCTACCCTATGGGAGTATTATAATCTAAAAATAACCTATAACATACCAAAAAATGTTTTCATATATAGGTAAACAAGACCACAAAATGGGAATTGTCCATTTCATATAAATAAATATTCCTAAGGTAATTTTCCATTTTATATTTATAACCACTAAGAGGGTGTATACCATAACAAATTTAATATAAAAGAATACCATGAGATGGATTATTGATTAATCATATCATCACTACCAACATATAGATTTATCAGTCTAATTTGGGTCAATATTTTACCAGGGAAGCCACTGGGGTCCCCTATGTCTCCATAAAAAAATTGGCACCACTCATGGGATCCCTAGTCTTGGTCAAGGCTTGGGTCATCACCCATACCGCAGAGGGAAAATCACACATTTATTGTTTCATAATCAATGTAAAACCTCATAGGATAACCAGGATATACCTAATCGGGAGCCTATTGGAGGGATGTCCAGAATCCTATCTAAAACTCCATGGTCACTCGAGGTTAGTTAATATCCCAACTGATGGTCATGTAATTACCTGCTAAGTCCAACAAGAGACCATTTCATTTTATTATATTTCAACCATATAAAGGGGATCGTTATGTCCTATGGATGTCTTTATATGAGGACTTAACCATCGAATACCAATGCATAATGTCGATGCACAAAGCCAAATGACTCCTTAGATCATTTTTCAATTCGGGGAATATAAATTAAAATAAAAAATAATTATTCAATAAAATTTCTAAATTAAATATTTTGATTCCCTCCATGTCATTAATGAAGATGTCATGAGTCATAAAAATAACAAAATACATATGTATAGTTTGATTCCCACATAAATAATGGTGATTAAAATTGACTTTTTAAATTCTTAGTCTGGTAATTCCACACAGTCCCATCGAGACCCACCCAACTTTTAATGGCCATGAATCATCTCGTGGGGCCCTAGTCTACGTAGAAACAAATTTAATTAATTATAATAATTTATTACTTATAATGAAATAAATAATTAACTAATAAATTATTTCAAATAAGGAATAACTAGATAATATCTCACCATTTCTCCCATCATACTCGAACTACATCAAAGCTCTTTCCAATGACCCACGGTATGCCCCTAAAATCAATTTGGGAAGCATAAATTAACATTTCACTGATTCCATAATGATTTATTTTAAATTTTAATGGATAAATATATTTAAATAGACATCACGATGTACCTTCCTCAAAACGTTGTGAAACAATGGGAATACATCATCTCATGTTCTCCCCATACTATGTTATATGAAATCCCCATGAGAAATTAGGGATTACACCCTAATTTTGTGGAATATCCAATAGAATAAAATGATATATAAGTAAAAACAATTATATATTTAATTGAATATTGGTCTAATTGAGGGAAATAGATGTCAATGGATGTTAAAAAACACATAAGAAGTCTAAAAAACACCACCACAAACACTTCTTCGTCAATGGACAAAAGTTTAAAGAATGGGGACCGACCTATAGATTAAAAGTTCATGTTAGGGTAAAATGATGGTCTTTAATCTAATATGTTGGATGGAAAATTGTATTTTTATCCATAATATTCCCACTACCTAGCCAATTACCACATAAAAAATTCTTGTGCCACTGTCTTGACCACATAGGAGGATGTAGATCCTACCGACTAGCTAGTGGTTTACAGTATTTTCAGCTACAGTAGCATCACATTAGACACCGTTGTGCCACTAATACAACTCCTCATCATTTTTACTTCACCAAAACCATTTATTTGTTGTAATAAAAACATTTCAAATCTATTTCGAATCAACATTCTCCATCCTACCCATCCACTAAACTCAATAATTTATAATTCGTTTTGGAATTTTCATGACAGTATAAACATGAAGAATTTTTGATTTAGTAACATTATATATATTATAATGAATTGAATATATAACTATACAAAACATTATATTCTTTTTAATGAATTCTATTATAAATCATTTGTTCATTATATTTTTATTATACAGAAATTGGAACTCAATAAAACATTCTATGATAAATCAACTTCAATACAAATTGAATTGTGATTTTAAAAGAATATATATGAAAGTGGTATTTTGAACAAACAATATCCCTATTTTTGAAAAGAGAATGATTCATATGGAATGATAAGTTTATCCAAAAATCATCATTTAGTTATGATGAAATAAAAAAAATCCCACTATAACACATACAAAAACTCATTTGTTAAATAAATCATTTTCTAAATAGATAATGATCACTATAGTTACATATATAAAAATAATATTAATCAACCATTGAATAATTTATTATAATAGAGTAAAACCCATCATTTTCTGAAATTTTACACCATTTGTATCTTTAAAAACAATCAATGGAGTTATGAAATTACTATATGAAAGGGAAAAAAGATTATTTTGGTTTTGATAATTTCACTCTCTCCCATTGAAAAAAGATTCCGCATTTTCAAAAAGTTTATCCCATATAATAGATAAAATAATTGAGAAATAATGACTTTTCTGAATATAAAAATTTATCAATTTTTCCAAAAACATGTTCATTTTTTCATTATATAGTTTAAACCAAAAATTATATGATATAAAAAAATATTTAAAAAAATCAAAAAATAATACAAGATAATATTTGTAGAATTTACCCCGTTATAAATACATCATTTTGATTCTGATTGAATTAAAAAACACACCTCAATTGAGATAAAACCGCTGAATATACACCTCTTATTTTCAAATATAAACCTTCCCCAAGATTGAATAATGTGATTTTATAGAGATATACAAAATAAAGATTTCTTTATTTTAGGTCAGTTATAATTCTATAATTTTACTCATGTTAAAAACACATTTTATAAACAATATAAGTATTTATTATACAGTAAAATAATTTCCAACTCTAAAAAATTTTCTTTTTAAAAATGAAAATTTTATAGGATATAAATTATTATTGAATAAACATAATATATATCTAAAAAACATTATCATGGAACAAATGATTTAAATTTATTATGTTTACTATTAAATTAATAAAAGATAAAAATTTACCTTTCAGAGGTTATCATTCACAATTTTATGATCTTATTCAAATTGACGACAGTTCTTGTGGTTAGTAAAGATAAGTTTCCTATTTTATTTGAAACAAAAATAGAAACTATATGGAATAAAAGATTTTTATAAATATAGAAGTAAAAAATAGTCCTTTGAAAAATTCCTCATGTAATGTATAAATAATATCTTTTATGATTCATGTATAATGTAAATCATTACATAAGCTAGAATCCAGAAAACATATCTTGGTTATAATGATTATAATTCAGCTATGGGTATATAATATGTTTACTGTAATGGAATTTAGTCCATTTAATGTATAATACATTTAGACGATATGTATGTGAAAAGTGTACCTTTTCTTTCTATATTTATTCTACTCACTGATTTTCAATAGCTTTGAGATCTGTAGAAACACAAGCATGCTATCTAATGAATGATTTAATACTATTTAAATAGAAATTTTTGTCATTTTTTCCACCAATATAAAATTTTGTTCCAAATGATTAGTTACTAATCAATATGTAATTATATTTATAGGTATTCATTCTATTTAATAGACTTTAATGTCAAGAAGTAGTCCTCAAGGGCCCCACATTACCATACTAGTTGAAAAATATTTTCTCTCAATGGTGAGGTTTTACAGTAAAATTTTAAAAATATTGACCACATAATTTATCATAATAACATTATTCTCATCCTATAACACTAGTACACTATTTTCATTGTACCATATACAGTCAAGTTTTTTGAAATATAATTATCAAAGGAATAATTAATTGATATTTTGACTTGTGTTTCAGAAATCAAATGGTAATTATTATCTATTAAATTATTTTCTTCCAAATAAATAATTTTGTTTTTATTTTTATGTTTTTCCAATATATATATATATAACATGTTCATCACACTTATGATAAACAACATGTTTTAGTACTAAATATTTCATTGATAGTATTGGAACTATAACATCAACACTTCAATTTTTTTTCATCCATTGAAAAAACATAAATTTAATTTTATATATGCACATTAATGAGTCTCTCAAGTTCATTTTTATGATTATATATAACCACATACTTATCACTTATAACAGATGATAAATTTTACATTTCATTCTTTATCTTTTTCACCTCATAGTTTTCATTAAAAAAATTATTATATAATCTATAGTTCCTCGATATTTTTTTCATAATACTCCTAATTTCATCTATATAATCTTGTATAGCCTTTCATGATATGTAATTAAAATCATCATCAGAATATAATGAATTTACATTTTCACATAATTCATAAAAAAAATTTCGTCTATATTATTATTCAAATTGAATTTTGATAGAATTTCAATACTATATCTGTTTTACATTAATCATTTCATATAATTTATCCTTTTTATATGATCAAAAAAAAGAAATTTTTCGACTATTATCACATTATTTTGTTGAACTATCAGATATAATAACACCACTACTGGCTCCCCAAGCATATAAATCCTCCAATATTTCATCCATTGTCTCTTAAATAATTTCATAGAAAAATATATTTCACATTTTTTATGTTTTGAATAGTATGGTTTTATATTAATTGTATTCTAATAATTAAATAATAAAACATTATAGGAATCATATTTTCTCTTATATTTTATAATATTTTTATTTTTACTTTCTCTGTATTCTCTCAAATAATTATGACATCTAAATATCATCATATCCATGTGAGAAAACTTATTTTAATTGACTTCTGGGAATCAATCATAAGAATTTCTTATAGGAATAGTTTTGGAAGAATTTATAAGTTGATTTAAATATATAAATGTTAATGTGAATGATACACTAAGATTCTCACATTCATTCTCATCGTCTCTTTTAAGATGAAATTAATATTGAATGAAATTTATAATTAAATACTAAATCATCATCGTAGTTATATTACTTTTATTATCTATAATAATTCATTTTGATTCCTGTTACTTCAACAATATTTCAATCAATTTCCGTACCAAATAATAATATATTTTTTTTTCACTTTGTGATTTTATGTAGTTGAAAATATTTATAAATCTAAAATATATCAATGATATTCATTGTCAAGAAGAAAATAAAAACATTCATAATCATCCATATGAAATGAAAATTTGGTATCCATAACTCTAAAAATTATTATGTGAGTAACTTATGATTCCTTAAAATACCATATGTAGTCCAACATCATGAAAATTAATTATATATGTTTTTTATGTTACCCCATGAAGAGTATTTATAATAAAAAAAGCAGTCGCAATTTATCAATTTTGACTATAGTAATATTTTAAAATTATATCTACCATATTCTATTATTAATATTTATCATAAAAATATTCTTCATTGAAGTATTAATTATATAAATCGACACCATGTTATTCCAATACTCATAGTCATGTCAATAAAAAACAAGAGGCCGATTTAAATTCTGATTATCAATAGATGACACTACAAATGCTAATTTCATAAAAAAACATTTCTACGAAATAGAGATTATAGTGACCCTGTTTTTTTATACATAAATATCAAATATTAATAGATTAATATTAATTATATATCATAAACATCCATGCTAAAATTATATTTCACTAGTTCATTCAAAATCATTAAAACATATACTATCATAAAATATTTACATCGTATGCCAATAATGTTTTGTTATAAATAACACCCTTATTATACATTATTATAGATTTAAAATATATTCACATCCTATAGAAGGAAACATAATAAAGGGTGAGATACGATGCATGTAATAGTAAACAAGGGATATATCAATGATCACTTTTATATAACAAGAATATAAGAGTATGATAACATGTGTATATCATTTAAAACTAATACCCTACATATCATAGAACATATTATTGTGTTTTGGAATAAATCCTGCTAGTTAATAAGACATGAATCATAAATAAATCATGTTTCTCCCCAACCCTAGTTACCCAAAGTCGGTGCATTAGTACATAACATTAGTATGATCACTAGAGATCAAATCCCAAAAGAATAATAAGTTTAGTAGCCTTGGAAGTTCTAGATACATACAGAAGTTTTACATTACATTAGGAAATGAAAAACAACAACATTGTGTCTCCTTTTAAAAAATTGTTCTCCCTTAGACTATCCATACATGTCAGTCATAATAAACTTCTTCAAATCCTTGGAAAATTAAAACAATGGAAAGGGTGAGCTCCGATGCTCAGTAAGGATGACAATATAATATCAACATTCATAAATAATAATAATCATTTATGGAATTGTATACAACTAATACACAACCATTTTAATCTAAATGATCAACATAATATAGAAAAGAAAAACCAAATAATTCAATTTACTTATTCACTTGGATATTCTACTAGAAAAATAATTAAATGTAATATCTATATCCAATTTCATAATGATGTAATGCATAATTCCATACATCATATACATATAGTCAAGGCCTCATTCCAAAAAAAACAAATTTCAATTCCTTGTTCCAAGTCAATAGTTTGTCTCATGAGACCTACCGATGCATTGAGGAGCTATAGTGGGCTCCACGCATCCCAAACTAAGTCCAAATCATTCCTCATATGAGAAGGTTTAAACATAACATAAACATTCGTATTAAAACTAGAATACGAAATGTCAATACATTATCCATAATCCATGAATGGTATAAAAATAACACATCCATAGTCAAACATATCGAAGAAACTTCAATAAAATATGGAATATTTGTATCATAATAATCCAACTTCAAACATGTTTAAAATCCATCAAAGGATGTTGGCATAGATGAATTGAAAATTATTTGAAATAAATAACTCTTTATATTTTAAAAACATATTAAAGTCACATAATTATATAATAAAACATTTATTTTGGAGATATTATTATAAGATTTTATTTGATGCATCAAATGTGTTATAACAGTAGAAAATAGCCACACCCTCCGTATAAGATAAAAAACATTCTTTCCCTAATTATTTGAAAAGGTTGTAAAAGACCTGGTTTGGGAGACGATTGAAAGATTCTTCTATAAAATTTTTAAAAAATAAAACAAGGGTATAAATGAATTTAACCCATAATATTTTAAATTTTAAAAAAAATTGAATACATTTTTAGGAAACAAAGATGTGGAAGATAAACTGCTCACAATAGATACTCACGTATGAAAAACCTAGGATAATGTAGATATTATAGAATTATCCCTTAACATGTACTTTTCCTTGATCTAGGGGATATTAAACACATTTATAATAGTTAAACAATTGTTATTAAAATATAAAAGAACCTCATACAAAAATATGACATCATATTTGATCCTATAATATTTCATTGTTAATATTATTTTAGTAGTATCATTGTTTCAGATGTTAACTGATTAATTTTCATATATATGTTTTGTTACATATGTCAATTTTGTAATGGATAGGATGTATATTATTCATAACAAGAATTATATTACCTTCGTAAAAATTATTTTTAATCATAAAATGAAAAATATTCTTGAATGCTTATGATGGGGAATGAATTTCATCGCGTTCATGGGGACGGTAGTCCATACGTTCTCATGAGTGATAATATCATTATATTGATGGTGAAATCATATGTAATTGGATGGTATATAATAAAAAAATAATCCTTAGCATGTTATATTTATTATTTATATCACTTATACTCATTTTTATACCCATCCAAATAATAATGTTTTTGAATAACAAACTACACCACGATGTGGAGACGGTAAACCGTACGTACGCACATATGAGGATTTTTCATTCATAGGATTGATAGAATAATTAATATGGTTGTAAAATATTTATAATAACATAATTGTATATACAAGTTACTAGGGTTATTATTTTGGAATGGAAACAACAATGAAAGAAGGAGGGGAAGAAGAAAAGAACATTGAAAGAGGTGGTGAAGTTATTACCTCTTCATCAAGTGTTTCATTTTTAGTTGATGAAAAGGGCTCATTAAGTTTCCTTTTGTTTCAAATTAAGGTCTCTAGGGCAAATAGAGGGTATTTTAGGGGACATTTGAGCAGGGTATGGTTATGAAAAATGGATTTGTATTTGTGATTATGATAGATGGGGAAGTACCTTTTTATAAGAGATGTGAGGGTCACATTAGGAAAAGAATGAAATATTAATTTATAATAAAATAATATTAGATTTATAATGGATAAAAAGGGATTTATTTAGAGTATATGGTGAGGATGGGTCAAACTTATCTCAAAAAATAGGTTTTATAAAGGTTTAGGGTACCATATTAACTGTATCTTTTAGATATGACTCTTAGTTAAATAGTTTGACATTTACCTTGTCTCCTTCTATTTTTATATTATATGGATAATAAATATACTATAAAATACCAAAAGAACCCCAAGTGGTTCATTTTATATATATATAACTTTATCAATGTACTTTGGTTGATCCTTATATTTGAAGGAATATTATATCAATTAATAATATAGTGTTTGTTTTAAAAACTCATTTATGAAAATATTGAAAATATTTAGTCATTTATTTTTCATAAAGTCTTAAAAACATTATTACTTAGAAAAAAATTTATTTAGACAACCATTACATGTCATATTAACCTATAAAATTAGTGGGATTCATCAAAAGTCTCAATTTACATTTATTTGGATATTTATAATATCAATTATTTGAATCATTCATTAATAAGGTAATTACTTCATCATAATTGTGTCATAAATAAATTTAATTATTTAATGTCTAAAAATAATAAATAAAATACCATTATTTAGGAAATATTTTTTTATTTCTAATGAATATTTATAGTCGAATTTATCTTATGTGTATCCCAATATTAAAAATGTTTTATTTATGAAAATTTTAATTTAACACTTCTCACTCTACTTTCAATAAAATAATAATAAATGTCCTAATCTAATCCACATAGTCCCAAAGGAACATATTTTCTTCCTATGTTTGTTTCATGTCGAAATTTACTTATCCAATTGAATTAGGGAATGTTATAGGGAAATTACAAAATCAATTTCACCTTTAATTATCCTTATTACATTTAACTATGATAAATAAAATTCAAAAGTTACTATTTACCAAAAATTATTTTCATATTATTAAACCAAATTTTACATACTGATGTCAATCATGTCCCATAGATTTTTGAAATTTATTTCACATAAGAGATAATATTATTTTTATGAAAATTTCGAAATATGCCAAGTAGGTGGGTAAAAGACGGAAAAAAGATAAATAAAATTTTTATATCTAATATTATTATAAAATGAATCTAAAAATTATATTGATCATATATAGGTATTATTGTCTATTTATACATAAAAATAATTAAAATTATATAATTAATTATTTAAATAAATTATCGGTTTTAAACAATAATGCAGTGGTAGTCACTATTCATCAAAAATTGAATGTTATCATAAAAAATGAAAAATTCCCCCAAAGCTAATTTTTATATTCCAAATCCAAAAATGAAGTCGATTTTCAAAAATAGAATTCATTAAATTTAAGAAATTGGTTTTTTCTATTCATAACAGTTGTTTTGATTGGTCGTGGTGTGTTTAAACTCCATGTTGAGTACAGTGCAAGCTATAGTTTTATTCAAAGAAAACCGTACTCTGGAAGCTTGTGGTGTTAAATTCATCCCTACTGAAAATAATTTCATCCTTGATATTTCTAGAATGTTTCTTCATAAAAAGATTCAGGTTATTCTTCATCATATGCTCCTTGGGTTACCACGTTGCCTCCTCCATCTTATGGTTTCTCTGTAGAACTTTTACCAATCGAGTCTTCTGATATCCCATCACATGTTCTCTAGTATCATGAATCTTGATAGACTCTTCACAATAAGTCAAATTGGGTTCCAATTATATTTCTTCATAGGTGAGTGCATGCGCTAGGTCAGACATGTATTTCCTCAATATTGATACGTCGAACACATCATGAACATTTTAGGGACTTGGAAGCATTTCCAAATGATAAGATACAAATCCAAATTGTTCTAGAATTTCGAAAGGTCTGATGTACCTGGGAATTAATTTAACCTTCTAAAAAAAGTGTATAACACTCTTCCATGGAGATACCATCAATAAAACAAGATCACCTACACGAAATTCCAAATCCTCCCTTCAGTTATCAGCATAGCACTTTTTCCAATTTTGAGTAGCTTTGATGGGAGTTTGGATAATAATCCCATTTTCCATTGTTTCCTCAACTAGTTCTGGGCCTATGAATTTTATTTCACCAACATCATCCCAAGAAGTTGGTGTGTGACATATCATTCTATATAACACATGAAATATTACCATCTGAATACTTGAATGGAATCTGTTGTTATAGGAAAATTATACCAGAGGTAAATACTGATCCCACATATCGTGAGAGTAATGTGAGAAAGATATCAACATGTCTTATAAGGTTCGAATAGTTGTTCTAATTGTCTATCAGTTGGAGGGCGGGAGACTGTGCTCAAACAAAGCTCATTAGCCAGGGCCTTCTGAATACATATCCAGAATCATGATGTAAAATAAGGATCACGATCAGAATGAATCGATAGGGTTACTCAATGAAGTCTTACAAATTCATTAATATATATTCTTGCTAAAATTTATAGTGGTAAATATTCTCTTATATCATGAAAATGTGTTGACTTGGAAAGATGATAAAAATGACCCTTATTGCATTCTTCCTCCTAAGAGTCATTGATTCTCCCATAACAATGTCCATCGTAATATGACCCCATTTCCACTATTTTATGGGAAGAGGTTGCATGAATCCTTTAGGAAATAGTCTTGTAGCCTTTACATATTGAAAATCCATACATCTTGACACATAATCAACAATCTATCTCTTCATGTTTACCCACCAAAAATGATCCAACAAATATCTATACATATTAGTGCTACTAGGGTGTATAGACTAATTTGAGCTATGAGCATCATCCAACAATTACCTTTTTAGATCAGGAATATAAGGAATAAAAATTCTCTTCCCTAATTTCAAAATTCCATCTTCATAAACAAGGTCAATCAATATCCCATCATTCGTAGTTTTAATTTTATTTTGAAACTCCTCATCATTAGTCTGTTAACTTTATATCATTTATATTAAAGATTATTTGGAAACAATTTGAAAATTATTGATATTTCACCATCCATGATTATTATCATATCCATTTTTATATGATCCATGAACATATGACCCCTTTCAACTCTCATCTTGTTCAAAACTCTATGATCCTTTCTGCACAAAGCATCTTCCTGTTTATTTTCCTTTCCCAGGTGGTTGTGTTTAGTTCCATAATAATCCTTGAGTATTTCGATCCATCTTCTATGACTCATGTTGAGTTATTTTTTGTGAGAAAATGTAATTCATGCTCCTGTATTTGTTATATATATCAAATTTATCACCATTTAGATAGTGTCTTCGTATCATCAAAAGAAACGATTACAGATACTAACTCAATATCATGACTGGGAAAGTTAATTTCATGTGTTTTTAGTTGTCTTAATGCATAGGGAATAACTCTATCATTCTACACAAGGACACAACTAAGTCCATTATTTGAAGCATCACTATAAATAACACACCCATCGTCCCGCGATGGTAGATTCAAGATATGATCACTAACTAATGTTCTCTTCAGTTCTTCAAAAAATTCATCACACTCTTTTTTTAGAAACAAATTGACCACTTTACATGTGATCTTGGTTAATGGGTTTTCTAATCAGGAAAAATTATGGGCGAAACACCGATAATAACACGCTAAACAAATAAAACTGCTTATCTCAGTTATACTCATCAGTGCTGGAAATTCATGTATTGCTCTTTTCTTATATGGAGCAACAGTGATTCCATCCATAGAGAAAATATGGCCCATAAAATATATTTTTTGATGCCAAAATTCACATTTTCAAAACATACCGTATAATTTATTTCCTTGCAGGTATTTCAGAATAGTACGGAAGTTATTTTCATGATCATCGTAGTTTTTTGAGTATACCAAGATATCTTCAAAAAATACAACTAAAAATTCATCATGACATTCCATGAAAAAACTATTCATTAGATCCATGAAAACATATGGTACAATAGTCTGTAAAAAAGGAATTACAGTAGACTCGTAATGCTCATACCCAGTTCAAAATGTTGTTTTCGAAATGTCTTCTTTCTTCACATGCAACTAACGATATTCCGAAAGAATGTTAATCTTTGAAAAATAATGATCTATATGAAGTTGGTCAAATAAATCATCAATGAATGTTAGGGGATACCTTTTAATTATAGTTATAACATTGATCTCCCTATAGTCAATTCACATCCTCATAGATCCATCATTCATCTTAACAAAAATAACATTAGCTCCCCCTCTGAAACACTATGATGAATAGTTCCTTTATTGCTCAATTCTTCTGGTTTTTTCAATAGTTCCAAAAATTCTACAGTGGACATTCTACAAGGGGTATTTGATTTGGGCCTTGAACCAGGAATAAAATCAATGGAAAACACAATTTTATGTTTGGATGATGTGAATGTAAATCCTATAGAAACACATCAACATATTGTTACACAATAGTTTCATCCTCTATTTGGACATTATTTTCCTCACCCATAGTTATTTCATTATCTTCCTCCCCAATAATTACATGTAGTTAAGTTACTAGGGGTGGATATTGATATGAATCACATAGTGATGTTTCTTCTCTAAAGATAAGCTACTCTTCATCACCATTGAATATTGTGTCCTATTTCTTCTTAAAATAATTTTTTTACTTCATGGTCTAAAAGACTATCCATTCAGAGGATTATATCAAATTCAATCATGGGTATGATGATGAGATTAACATATAAAGAACATTTATATTCCATAATGGGAACTGATTCAAAAAACATTGTTGTAATGATACATCTCTTAGATGTTTGGACAGAATACTACCTTGTTAAATAAAATAGGAAATATAATATTTTTATAGAAAACTGGGAAGATATGAAATAATGAGATTATCCAGAATAAAATAAATTATTTTCTAAACTTGAGGAAACCATAAATTTACATGAAACCACATATTACGGAGCTTAAACCTTAGCCATAGTGATCACATAAGCTTGGCCTTTCTCCCTTTGCATTTTCTAAGGTACGTTTCCTTGGTACATATGAAATTCATTTTCGTAATTCCCATTTTCTACACCATTTTGTCATTAAAATTTGACAACCTCTTTATTTCCCTTTCAATCACGATCCATGTGACCTTCTTCACCACACATGTAACCAAATCTCTTTCCCTTCAGGCAAGTACCTGGGTTTTTATTCCAACATTTTCTATAGGTTGGATATTAAACTTTTCCTTTCTTCCCATTATTTCCATTTCCAAAGTGTTCAACATATCTCTTCTTCTCTTTCTTTTCTTTAATGTTGTATGAATTAGAGAATTATTTTTCTGTCTTGATAGCACATGAGTCAATATCTTCATTCGATAAGAAGGATTATGAGACTAATTCTCAATAGAGAAATATTTTTAACCCATAAAATATTAGGTCAATATTACTCCTTGTGTAATGAATATAATTTGTTTCATTCCTTTCTATCCTTGTAATGATAGCATCATACTTTACGACAATCCCATCCTCTTTTTTCTATATACTCGAAAACTATCATTGTATTTCCGCTCGATGGTCATGAGGGAATTATTTTTCTAAGAAATTATCTTTAAACTACCTCCAATAAATATTTTATTCTTCTTCATTCTCCTTTTTGTTTTCTATTAATTAACACCATTGATCTATATCTCCTGTGAGGCGATAAACTGCCCTGACAGCTTTATCCCATTCGCTACTCCCCAAGGCATGAAATATTTTCTCTATAGAAATTATCCATTTCTCAGCTAAAAATGGATTTGAAGACCCATTTAATGTTTGTGGTTGTTTCCTTATGAAGTGGTCTAATATTAATCCTCCACGTTTTGGATCAAGGTGCTCCAAACAAGTAATGTTATTATTCAAAACCTGAGTGTGTTTTCCCTGTACGGTGATAAGATGATCGACACCAGTTGCATCACCAGCTCCACTATAATTATGTTGATTATGATGGAAAACCCTACATAGATTATGGGAATTTATATATTATACATCTCTTCCCCTATATTCCATTTCAATACAATGGAAAACACTAGATTAGTTTATGAATAGCAATACATAATTCCAATCATATAAAACACATAACATAAATTGAACGGTTTATGGATATAATCCATAATCATAAAAATGTTTTCATTGAGGATGTATATACTCATAAATCCTTCTTAATTGATTATAAATAAAATGTGAATTATCCAAATTATATCCCCCGAATGTGTCAGAACAAAGAGTGCATCAAGCCCCATTATCGTGTACCAAGATACTCTAGGTCATGCTTCAAACTCTTTGTCAATGTTTTCAATCCTAGGAACATATAATCCAGAGCCGCCTCTACCAGATCATATCCAAACATGAATTTATATCTTGGAAAAAACTCAAAATTACTACATTAAAAATATTATATGATGTTCTTCTATACTAATCCTCAATGTTTCTCTTCGGGAAATGTTCTCTAATTAGTGTTTTCTATATCTAGCATCCAAGGTTTGTAATAAAATTCTCTATTAAAAACTATAATGCCCCTACCTTAGTAACCTAGTGCCAGGGAATTATTACGTAACATTTGCATGATAACAAGGGATCAAATCCCGAAAGACCAATCATTTTAGTAGAAATGTAAATACTATATACATACAAAAATTTTATATTTCAATTATGAAATGAAAAACAAAAACATTGGGTCTCCTTTTATCATATTCATCTCCCATAGACTATCAATGAAATTAATTAGTAATTTACTTCATCACAACCTAGGAAAAATAAAACATAGAAATGGGTGATGTTAGATTCCCAGTAAGGATAACAATCTAAGATCTTTCATAAATAAGCATAAACATTTAATAAAATGTATAAGACTAAAACACAAGCCTTTTAAACATAAACATCATCATAATATGGAAAAGATAAATCAAATAATTCCATTTACATATTCACATGGATATTCTAATAATTGAATAATCATATGTAAAATCAATATCCAATAACATAATGATGGAATGCATAATTCTAGACATCATAACCACATAGTCAAGGCCTCGTTCCAAGAATACAAATAGGATTTTTTCAAGGCCTTATACCAAGAAACTTGTTTGTCTTGTGAGACCTACTGATTCATAGAGTAGGTATAGAAGGCTCCACCCATCATGTACTAAGTCCAATGCATTCCACATATGAAAAGGATTAAACATAACATAAACATTGGTATTAAAACTAGCGTTCGAAATGTTAATACTTTATCAATAAACCATGATTTGTACTAAAATAAACAATCCATAGTCAAAAATAACACAAAACATTCTATAAAATATGGAATATTTGTATCATAATAAGTCAACTTCAAACAATTTTAAAATCAATCAAAGGATGTTGGCATAGATACGGTGAAAAATATTTGAAAGAAATAATTATTTCTATTTTGAAAAAAATTAAAATTCATATAATTATAAAAGAAAAAATTTATTTTGGAAATATTAGTATAAAATGGTACGGGAAGCTTCAATGGTGTTATAATTGTGGAAAATAGCCTCACCCTCCATAAAAGTTAAAAAAACATTATTTACTTAATTTTTTCAAAAGGTCGTAAAGGACCTTGTTCGAAAAATGAAGGAAATATTCCTTTATAAAAAATTTTAAAAAAAATTAGACAAGGGTAGAAAGGACATTAACCCATAGTCTTGGAAATAATAATTTTTTTTGAAATACATTTTTATGGATCACAGATGTTGATAATTAAGAAGTCCCAGTAGATACTTACGTATAAAAAACCATGGATAATGAAGAGATTGAATAATTAACCCTTAACTTGTATGATTCCTTGATCGAGGGTATGTTAACTTCCTATAAAATATTTAAATAATTGTTATTAATTTGTACTAGAACCACATACATAAATAACATATCATATATGATCCTATATTGTTGCTATGTTAATAATATTTCAGTACTATCATTGTAACAGGTGTGGAAGGATTCCTTTTCCTTTATATGTTTTGTCAGTTAAGTCTTGTTATTTATGGATAATATGTATTTGATTTCTATCCTTAATGATATTAAGTTCTTGAAAATTATTTTTAATCACAAATCATTTTTTCATGAATGCTAATGATGGGGAATGGATTTTATCATGTTCGTGGAGAAGGTAATACATTCGTACACATGAGGGAAAATATCATTATATTGATGGTGGAATCGAACGTAATTTGATGGTATATCAAATATATCTATTCCATAAATTGATATATTTATTGTTTAAATCAGTTATACTCATTATTATACCCATCCAAATAATGAAATGTTTGAATAACATACTATACTACGATGTGGATACGGAAAGCTGTGCGTACGCATGTATGGTGATTTTTATTTCATAAGATGGATAGAATATTTAATATGGTTTTAAAATATTTATAATAACATAATTGTATGTATAAGGAACTTTATTTATTATTTTGGTATGGAAAAAACAATGTAAGAGGGAGTGGAAGGAGATAAGAACATTGAAGGAAGTGGTGAAGTTATTATCACTTCTTTGTGTGTTTTCATTTAAGTTAATATAAAGGACTCTATAGGATTTATTTCTGATCAAAGTAAGGCCTCTATGTCGAAGTGAGGTTAGTTTTTAGGATATTTGTCTAGGGGATTTCTAAGAAAAATGGCTTTGGATGTGTGATAATTTAGAGAAGGGGTAGTGCACTTTTATAATAGAGGTCAGGGTCACATTTTGTAAAGCATGAAATATTATTTTATAATTAAATCATTATTGGTCTCTAATCACTAAAAAGGATTTATTTAGAGGATAAGGTTGGTATGGATATAAAATCTATAAACCAATTTTTTTAGATAGGTTTAGGTCACTATAGTAACCTTATCTTTTATATTTGACTCTTAGTTAAAAACTTTTATATTTACCATGTCTCCTTGAATTTTTATATTATATGGTCAATAAACATACTATAAACTACAAAAATAACCCTATTTAGTTTATAATTGATATATATAATCATATAAAAGTCCTTTGGCCAAACCTTAGATTTCTAAAAATATTATATCAATTAATAATATAGTATTTTTTATAAAAACTCATTTATGTCAATTTTGACACTATTTAGTATTTGATTTTGGTTAAAGTACAAAAAAATTAATTTATCAGAAAATAAATCATTTAGTCAACCCTAACATGTCGTATTAAGCTATAAACTTCGTGGGGTTCCACCAAAGTCTCAATTTATATTTATTTTGAATGTTATAATATCAATTATTTTAATTATTCATTAATATGGTAATTTCTGCAACATCATTGTGTCATAAATAAAATTTATTATTTAATGTCAAAAAATAAAAATAAAATACAATTAAGTATTAATTATTTTTAGATTTCTTATTAATTTTTATAGTAGAATTTATCTTATGTGTAACCATATATTAAAATTTTTTTGTTACGAAACATTGAATTTAACACTTTTAACTATTCTTTAATGAAAATAATAATAAATGTCCTATTCTAAAACAAGTGGACCGAAAGGGTCATATTTTATTCCTAATGTTGTTTCCAGTATAAATACAGTTATCTCATATAATTATAACATGACATAGGGTTATTATAATATCTTTTTGTACCATTAATTACTATATTAACTTTTAATTGTGTTAAATAAAAGTCAAAAGTTACAATTGACAAAAAATTATGGTCATCTTATTGAAACATATTTTACATACTAATTTTAACCATGTCTCTCAAATTTTTAAAATTCTATTCATAGAAGCAGAAAAATTACATTTTATAGAAATTTGCAATTTTGCCAAGAGGGTGGGTAAAAGATGGTAAAAAGATTAATAAAATATTATATATATAATATTTTTATAAAATGACTCCAATGAATTAAATTGAACATATATATGTATTATGTTTATATTTTTAAATAAAATATATTAAAATAAAATAATTAATTATTTAAATAAAAAGTCGGTTTTAAACATTAACTTAGTGTTTTTCACTATTCATCCAAAATTGAATGTTTTCAGAAAAATACCAAAAAATTACCCTATGAAAAATATGGTATTCCGAATCCAAAAATGAAGTCCATTTTGAATAATAGATTTTATAAACCTCAAAATGTGGGTATTACTATTCATATCAACTAGATTGATTGGTCATGGTGTTTTAAAACTCCATGTTGCGTACAGTGAAAACAATTGTTTTATTCAAAGAGAAGTGTATCGTGTAATATTGGGGTGTTACAAATCAAATATAATTATTAATTATACCATAACATTGGCATAAGGCACAATGTCGTGGCATGCACAAAAGCATTGAAAATAATTTCCATAGTAGTCAAGAAAATTTACAAGACTATCATTGTGTAATATGTACACTCAAAAAACAATCATAGTAGTCATGTTCCACTCCTAAGACTATAATAGTGAAAAAATAACCTTGAAAAACTTTTTTCACTCCCCAGTCCTGTAACACCGCTGAGATTTTCAGAGATATATATTTTTTTAATTTAATTTAACTTTTTTGATATGGTTCATTTCACACAACACTGAATAAAACTTTTGTTATATGAATGAACCAAGTCATTATTTCATTTAATGAAATACCAACTCTTGGTTACTCTACTTTCAACAATTGGATTAGCTTTCATTACTTGAATCACTATTTTTAGCTTATGCTAATCTCAAAGCTGAATTCCGTTGATATCATGTGTTACAAACAAGACCTATTTTTTAAATATAAAATACTATTATTATAGTTACCATGTAGAATTTGGAATAATATTAACTAAATTATGAACATATTATTTAAATCATTTTGTTATAAATTAGTTAAAAATTAAATTTGGAAATGTAGAAATTCATTTTCTAAGTGAACAATTGTTCAATTTAAAACACATATTAATCAAATTTAAAAATACATGGTTGATAAATGATTTTAATAAAATTTCTATATTATATATTCAATAATACAATTTAGTACTCATCCAATATATTTTATAGTAACATGATAAGATTAAATCCAATTTTATGAATAAAAAATATAATTTTCAAAGGGGTAATTTTACTTACATTTTATGGAAACACGACATTAATTTTAAATTTTTATGCTTTTATAATTTTTATATGAAAAAATATACTTTATTTTTTAAATTGTGATTTCAAAATTTATTTGGGTGTAATTTTTCGTATTTTTCTAAAAAGACTTAAGTTTTGATAAATAGTGAGAAAATACTAAATTTTTATTGAAAGACGATTTTTCATAAAAATAATTTATTGATTTTAAATAATAAATTTGAATTTTTTAAATAGTAAATAGAGAAAAAATTATTATCAATTAATAAAATTTAGGTCATCATAATCAATTTATAAATGAATTTTGATATAAAAACATTTCAATCTTATAAACGTTTGAACATTGAAAGTGTGTCTTGTCATTTCATCAATGAGATTTAATGTAAATTAATTTCATCCAATTATGTGTTTATAATTTATAAAAATGGATTCAATATTTTCAATAAAAAGTTAAAAAATTAGTAATTAGGCCCCTTTAATTTTTGGACAATAAGAGGAGTAATATTAATAATTTTAATTAACATAATTATGGGTAAATCTTGAAATTAGGGGTTAAATTAATATTATAAATTATAGAAAAATATAATAAAACATTTCCATATGATATTGGCTGAAGATATTTCTAGCCTTATCACCTAATTATATAAATTTTATTTTTAAATGGACACTTTTAAAAGAAAATTACTTAGATATTTTTAAATTCTAGAAGATTGAAAAAATGTCTCACTCCTACTTTTAATAAGTATAATATTATTAATGTTGTACTAAGTTGAAGATATGATTGACTAAATATATCACTATAAAATCTGAAATATTTATATACATCGTTGAAATTTATTTTATATTTTTAGTGAAGAATTTATTTTCGTAAATATTAATAGAATGATGATGAAGTAATTATTTAATTAACGAAAAAATCTATTAAATAATATTATATATAGTAAAATTATAATAATTCTACTTAATTTATTTTATACACGAATATATTGGTGAATATTTAATTTTAGGGGTGTATTAACTGAATTTTTTCAGAGTTGTGTTGCATTATTTTTTTTCATAAAGTCAATGTAATTAATACTGTCAAAATTGAATATTATGATATTTTATGAATATTATATTTTATTAAATTATATTGAGGTCATAATATTATTAAATATGGACAATGGGGATTATATATGTTAAATTATATAATATATTTTAAATTTATAGTCTAATTTACACATTATATGTAAAAATAATATCCTCCCAATATTGAAAACAGTGTAACCATAAATAAAAATAAAATGGAATAAGTCATGGTTAACTAAAATGATAAGGTATTGAATAAAAAAATTCATGTATAAAATATATTCATTGTTGATATTACAACCATTTAATAAATTATATTCAAATAATTTTCCTTTTCTAGGTATTTGTATTGATATTTATTTTGGTTTAAAATAATCTTTTCAAAAATTCCAAAAATGACCCTCCCCTCTCTTATAAAAGGTCACCTCTTCTTCACTTTTATTCAAACATGATAAAATATTTGGATTGGATAAAATCTGTCGGAATATCCTCCCAATATCCCTTCCTTCTCTCTATAAGCCTTAATTTTTATGTAAATCCAACCAAAAATGTACATTTTTGTAAATCGAAAGGTGATAGCAAAAAAAGTGATAACATTCATCAATGAATGTTATTGATTTATTTCTTCCATAAACCCCTTAATTTTTTTTATTTCTTTTATATATAATAACATAAAATACATAAAGAGGCTAATATTTGTTTATATTTTGTTTTCTACCTATAATCACACACACTTCCATCAAATGAGATATTCAATCAACATTAATGAGTACAGTGGACTACCACCTCCTGAACCGATATCACCCAATCTTCTATTTCGACATTTTATAGAAGGAAATAATGATTTAATTTCTATTTTTAAATGATATATACGATATTTAGGATATATTTATTTTTTTATAATTTTTATATAACACATACCATCATGATTTCTATTTTTTTGAAATATGATAACTTCGTTTATAGACGAGTGGACCATCGTCTCTTCAAAGTGATGTGACTCATTCACACATTACATGGAAGTTATTAAGGATATGTTTAGTTAAATTATATGAAATATGAAATAAAAATAATTCTATATTGATTATATATATATATAATGATATTTTTTAAACTTTCATTCTATCAATATGACATGAAATGGATGCAGCATTTATGAGTATGTAGGACCTACCGACTCCATGAATAGTGTATTTAATTTTCTATTTGATTAATTTTTAGATAACCATAAATAAATATTTCATTTATATATATGAGATATATATCATTTTTATCATTTTAGATATATATACATGATGATATAATAATGAGGAATATGCATAACAAGTAAAAATATGTACGAGAAACAAAGCAGTTATTACCCAAAACATAAAATAAACATTAAATTGTTAAGATGTGGTAATAAAAAGTCATATAAAATTCATATATTTTATTATAAATATTAATATGGTTCGTTAATATATTTAATAAAATTATATTTATTCTAATGGAGGTCTTCACGAGTACAATTAGAGTCATGGTATAAGGTAAGAGATGTTTGTCTCTTTTTTTGTGGGACACATGCCTTATACACTACTAATTTATTTTTTTCATGTGTATATATTGTCAATGAGTGTAAATTATTATTATTATACCTAATATTTTGGTATATAAATATCCATATAAATTTAATACTTTCATTGGCCACAATATTCAACTGATTATTTTGTAATGAGTGTTTATTTCACAATTGCATCAATATTCATGATTATTTCGTTTTAAATCTTTATCGGGTAATATTTATCTTGCACATGCATGTTTTATAAAAATGTTATAATTTTTTTTAAATATTTTCCTATAAATATTTAATGTTTTTTATTCATGTTTTAATTTTACACTAAATTATTTGAGAATAACTTTTTTTCATTTCATAAACAAAGATCTTTGGGACTTTACCTAAAAAATAAATGGAAGGAATGTTTTTTTAAATTATACGACAAGAATTAAATCTTCCACCATCATGACTCCTTGTTATTTGGGAGATTTCATTATAAACCTACAATGTTAATTTCTACGAAATTGTGTTTTTTTAAATTTAATGTAATTTTAAGAAAATAAAACATTTTCAAAGTTGAAATGATATTTTCGTAAAGAATTATCTTCATGTGATCTCTCAAACTTATTTTTTATCTTATTCTATGTAAATTTGTCGTTTATATTGATTTTTTTCAATGATAATATCACCATTATTTGTATGTTTGTTTTATGTTTAGGATAGAATGATTTTACTGAAACCCATTTATTTTCCATGGGTTATGTTATGATTGAATGATGTTTATGAAACCCATTTCACTATATAGGTTCTGATATGTTGAATGATTTGTGCACATGTAGAAAAAATATGTATGGTTTTCATTATTTGATTGTTGGGACCTATATATCCCTATATGGAATTAGAATTTACTTATATCTCACAACATAATTTTGGGTATAAGTGTATGAGATTTATCTAATATGAAAGATGGGGAAACCCAATACACTATGTGAAGATGGTGATACCCAATCCACTATCGGAAATAAGGGGAAACCCCATCCCATACAAGGAAAGGACTAAGACTATGGATGGTTGTGTGTACCACCCAGTAGGTGTAATCCCCATGGAGTGCCATGATATATTTTGAAACTACACCCATACTAATATAGATGATATTACATGTTTAAGTGTCTTCCATAATTTTATATTTTAATCCTATGTTATTATTTTATGTAATGTTATCTTTAGTACCTTATGACTCATGACTTATAAACAACAAATAATTATTCTATGATTATTTTTTATGATATTTAATAATCATGGTATAATATTCTAATGTTATGAACAAGTTATCATAACCTTATGATCATGCATATGTTTACATATCTCCATTTTTTACCATTACAAGATAATCTGAGCTCACCCTTATAATGTGTTTTCTCTTCCTAGGATATAAATAGAGGGATTAGGTAGGGGTACTAATGGGTAGGATCTTTGTGGGAAACATTTAATATCATTCACCATATTAGAATAACGTCTTCCATGTATCCAAATTCACTAAACTAAGACATTACTAGGGAGTGTGTTCGTGTAATGTATGAAATTTTCCTAAACATTGACGTAATATCCATTTATGAAATGAATGGGTGGTTATTGATGGTGATAGAAAAAGGTTTAGTAACATTTGGGAAATCAGATGAGAAATCTTATTTGAGATCTCTAAGGATAATTCTAATGAAATGTATAGGGATATATCTATGGATAAGACTAAGGTGTTTTATATTTAAAATTGTGTGTCAATATTTAAGCATCCTATAGGTATTTGTTTCAATATTATATGTTTTTTTTCATGATAAGTGTTTCTCACATTGTGGTTTAATGTCATATTCAATAGAGGTAACAATAAGTATTAGGGATATGCTTGAATGTATCAAATGTGGAATGTATATGAGTTTTGAAAATCAATGTCCAAAGTGGAAATATGATTATGATAATTAGGAAGGTGGTAAAAGATTAGTTTATTTTTCTGAGGACAAAAAGAATTAAAATGACAAGTGAAATGTATAGAATTTTGTAAAAGTATTGTTTACATTAAACGCAATAAGAAAGTATATATTGAGGTTGAGTACCTTAATACATGATGCCAATTTCGTATTCTGTAATAAAGATGATGAAGCATTATTAATGGTTTAATAATGAAGTTATATTTAAAATTTTATATTATAAGAATCATGAAATATACATGTATCTCCAGTATCAGATTTTCATTAAGTATTGATAATGATATTTTGATTGGTGCAAAACACATAGAAATGTTATTTAATGGAATGTTTATATTCATGGGAACCATGTTATTAAGGGAAAGATAACCCTTAATGTGTCCCTAATGTTGATATAATATTATTTGGATACTGATATTTTAGATATGAATAAGTAAATTAAACGGTACTGATTACCTTATAATTGATTAAGGATTTGTTGCTCAAGTGTATTATGCTATCTCGAATTGTGTTTACGAAATTTTTAGGAATAATGAATATATACAATAATCGTTGGATAATGAAATAATTCATATTTTCAATATGTATTTATATTAATTACTATGTTTCAAGAGAATACATGTTAAAGTTATTGACTTGTTTGGTATGTGAAAAATAAGATCTATAATATGGTATACATGGGATAAATACTACGTTGTTTTGAGAAATATAGTGTCCTTTTTTCTTAGGGGTTTCACATTCATATTTTGGAAGGGTTATATGGATAACCATTTATTTAATGTTTTTTGTTATAATTTTGATGCAGTTTTAGTGATTAAATACATTTCCTTCAATATATGGATTTATTAATATTGGATAACAAGTTCAATCCTTTTTACTATTATCTATCATTATATTTATGGATATCATGATCTTCTAATGATTCATGAATGAAAAATTAAAATTAATTTATTGGAATAAGATTTTAAGTAGAAATTGATCAAGGCATGGATGAAGTTGTAGTTGTCTAAAAATCATGTGATTATAACTTTTCCTAGAAATTCTTCACCATTAGGGATAATGTTCTTGAAATAAAATGGTGTCATATTTTCATCATTTTTTATGATAAAAATAACACTTTTATATCCTCTTTGGTTATGGTTTTTTGATAATTACCTTTATATTAACCAAGTTATATATCCATTATATCATGATATTAAAATTTATCTTCCATTTCTATGTTTTCACTTGACACCTATGTTCTCCAATAAAGAAACCTATTTATGAGTTACTTTGGTTAGCATTTATGTTTCAAAATTTAGTTTTTAAAATTATGTTTTAGAATTCATTTTTATGATGTGGGATTATATGAATGTAACATCCAAGTATTATACCTCTGATAACCAAGATTAATATCATGGGTGAAATTCATTTTTAGTGGATTAGAATTTAACTCCACAATATTTTTTTAAATATATTTTTTAATTAATTTAATCATTTCAATATAGTTCATTTCATAAAAAAATTGTATATATATAGTGTGTTATATGAAAAAACCAAATTATTCATGAATTATATGCACCCTCATGTTGAGGTTAGGCTACACGCAAAACATACATTAGCATTCATTACAAGCAACACTATGTTTGGCATGTATTACAGACAATACTGAATTCTTTTAATAGCTCGTGTTACATGCAATAGAAAGATTTAATGAATATTAATGTACAATTAATATTATTATAATACTATTATAGTTATCACTTTTCCATTTAAATAAGAATAAATAAATTATGAAAATAATATTTTAATAATTTTTTATCAATTATCTAGAAATGAAATTAAGAACAATTTGCAAATAAGGAAATTGTATTTCTAGGAAAACAAGGTTTCTATGTACAAACACCATTTTATATAAATAAATTAAATAGAATACAACTAATTAATGTTATTAATAATATTTATATATTTCTTATTCAGTCAATTTTTTATACTCATCCAATAGATTGTATATGCAAAAGATAATAGTAGATATAATTTTATGAATAAAATGATGTATTTTTTCCAATGGGAAATTTTAAATCAATTTAATGAAAAATAAATTAATCATTTTTTTAATAATATAAATTTTATATGAAAAAATAAAAAAAATATTTAAATAGTTATTTAATTATTTATTTTGGTTGATTTTTAAAAAAAATTCTTATAAGTTTCATGTTTTTATGAGTTGTGAAAAGAACATTATTTTAATAGAAAACATATTTGTGATAAAAAACATTTTGTCTTAAATTATAAACATTATTCTATTTAAATAATAATTAGATCATTTATTTTTCAATTAATCTATATTTGGGAATTTTAATCAATTTCATATTTAATTTATATATTTAAACATTTCAATATTTTGAATATTTTCACATTAAAAACTCAATTTCTCATTCCATCAACATGATTAATTTTAAATTCATTTCAGAAAATTATGTGTTCTGAATATTAAAAAATGGATTTTATATTTGGAATCAGAAGATCTAAATTTATTAATTAGGCCCCTTTCATTTTTTTACAATATGAATAACAACCTTAATGATTGTTTTTACGATGGTTAAGGGTAGAAATAATATTATAAATGTTTCCAAACTTCCCTAAAGCATTACTAAATGAAATTTAATGATTTTATTTTAACCCATAATTTTTATTTATAATAATTTAATATTTTAATGGAAAATTTCACTTGAAAATTACTTAGATATTATTAAAATCAATGAGTGTGACAAAATTTCAAAGTCATACTTTTAATAAGTACGATATTTTTAATAATGGATTAAATAAATGATATTATCGACTACATGTATTAATATAAATTCATTAATATTTAACTGCATCATATAAATTTAATTGTATTATTAGTGAAGTTCTAATTATCAATTATAAATACTGAACAATAATGAAGTAATTATTCCACTAATGAATATATAAATTAAAATATATTCAAAATTTTAAGATAAATACAATTTTAACTAATGATGTTAATCTAATAATTTTATAGGATAATATTATATTTAATAATTGTATTAAATAAATCGGTTACATATTATCTTTATTTATTTATTTTATTAGTGTCCAAGTGACGAATATTGTTAACATTAACTCTTATGATATTTTATGAAAATAATATTTTTTTTAAATTTTTTATTCATTAATAAAATATTCAATAAAGAAAAATTATATTATATATGGTCTAAAATATAAACAAAACCATTTATGTTCAAATTGAAAATTTATATATAAAAATTAATTCCTGTTAATATTGAAACATTTTTTTACCATAGTTAATATTAAAATGGCTTAACTAGTTGTTAATTAAAATTATAAGGATAAAAATTACACCAATACATATATAAAATATATCGGTTGCTGATATTACAAACATATAATATCTTAAAATAGAATAAATGTAATTTTAGAAGTAATTTAATTTATATTGAATTTATTATAAATTAATAATTTGAGAAATTCCAAAAGTTCCCCTCTCCACTATAATAAAATAAAACTTCTTCTTATATTTTTTTCATAGTTTAGAAGCAATTTGATTCAAAACAAATATATAAAAATATCACAAAAACATCACTACATTCATCCTAGAATACTTAATTTTGGAATACAACCAACCAAATAAGTCCTTTTTGTAAATGAAATCGAGATACCCAAAGAAAATGTAATGTTCATCAACAAATGTTTTTGTTTTATTTCTTCCTTGAACCCCTTAATTTTTTTCTATTTCACTTTTAAGTAATAAACTCAGTATCCTAAATATAATTATAATTTTATATTAGTTTTTATAAGAACACTCACCCACAGTTACTTTAAATTATATAATAAACCATCATTCGTGTGTATGCCAGACTACCTCTTTAAGAGCAGATGATGCTCGTTCTTTCATTATGACCATTCACGGCTAAGAATAATGATGAAATTTAGGTTTTTATATCATATATATGATATTTTTAATGTATTTTTTCTTATAGAAATTATTATATAACACCTAACTTCATGATTTCTATTTCATTGGAATACGATATCTTTATTTAAAAACCTGTGGAATACCTCCTACTCAAAGCAATGTGATTCATTCACACTTTACGTGGAATTAATTAAGGATGGATTTATTTAAATTATATGATATTTATGAAAAAATAATGATAATTTTATGATTATATATACATATATACATATATTTCATTTTCATTTATTTCATTCAGTATGACATGAAATGGGAGCATCGTGTATCGATATGTATGACATACTGTCCCCATGAATGATGTATTTCATTTTATATTTATATATTTTATAGAAAAAAATAAATACCTATATAATGAATGTATATGATATTTATATCATTGTTATCATTCTTTATAATATTTATTCATGATTTAATTTTTAGTACTAAGAATAAAAATCCAAAACAAGTATGAGAAACAAAGCGGTTATTACATGAAACATAACATAAACCTGAAATAGTTAATAAACTGGTAATATAATGTCATAAGTAAGTCATATATGATATTTTATATATTAATATAGTTATTTAATATATTTATAAAAAACATTTATTTATTATATTGTATTTTTTTTCTGGAGTATGAAGACATTCAAGATAAAAGGAAATCGATTTTTGTCGTACCTTTATTTCTATAGGATATGTGCCATATATACTACTTGTCTTTCTATAGTTTATATATTACACATGAAAGTATTATATGAGTATTATCTTGAATATATGGTAGTTACATATCCATATAACATTATTTCACTTAGGGTTCCTAATATTCTACTAATAATAATGTGATTTGAGTTTATTTCACAATCTCATCAATATTCGATATTATTTGATTTTAAATCTTGATTTGGGAATATTTATATTCCCCATATATGATTTATATAAATTTTTATAAATGACTTTTAATATTCTAATATGAATATATAATGATATTTTTACTGATGTTTGACATTTTTATGAAATGGTTTGAAAATCAATTTTTTTTCATTTTCTAAACATTTCCCTTTGGGAGTTTACCGATAAAAATAAATAGAAGGAATTTTTTTTGAAATATACAGTTATAATTTAGCCTTTTCGTATCTTGATTATTAATATTTTGAATCTTCATTTATAGCCATATGAGGTTATTTTTTAAAAAAATATTTTAATATTTTTTTCATTTTAAATTTCTGTAAAAAGAAATAGTTATTTTCTTCATGAATTATTTTCATGTGATCTCTACAAAATATTTTCTATATATGAAAAAAAAATTATGTGAATTTTCTTCTAATTGGATCATTTTTTAAATATATTTTCCATATTATTCCTATAATTTCTCTAGTTCAATTATCGAATCGTGTTTTTGAAAAACATTTCATTAACCTAGGTAATGTTATGATTTTATTATTTTTTTGAAACCCATTTCATTCCATGGGTTATAATATGAATTTTTTTTATGTTATTTAGGAAAGATTATGTATTGTATTCGTTATTTGCTGGGTGTGACTCAGATACACCTCCTATTCGATGTGTAAATCTCTATATCTTATGAGATAATTATGGTTACAAGTAAATGTACATCATCCAATATGAAAGATGGGGAAACATGATCCACTATCGGATGATGTGGAAACCCATTCCACTATTGAGGATGTGGAAACTCGGTCCATTAAAAGGAAAGAACTATGATTTAGTATGGTGGTGTGTCCCACCATGTAGATTTAGTCTACATGAAGATCCCTGATAATTTTTTCCACTGTACCATAACTTATAAAAAATCATATTACAATGTTATGTGTCTCTACAAAATTTCATGTTTTATTCCTATGTTATGATTTCATGGATTATAATGAATATTTCGTTATGATTATTAACTTATTAACTACTAATATTTATTCCATGATTCATGTTTATGATCATTTATATCCCGAGTATGATCATCTAAGGTTATGATCATGTCCTCTTACCTTTATTCTCATTTGTATACTTATATATCTCCCTTGTTTATATTTACAGGGCATCTCTGATCATCCTTTAATGTGTTTTTGTTCCCCATGTTATAAAAATGGTTTTAGTTAGGGTTACTAAGGGGGATGATATTATTGTGAAACAATGAATGTATTTCTTAAAATTAGAAAAATGTGTTCCAAATTTCTAAATCAATAAAACTAATATAGTCTTTTGGTGTGTGTTTATGTAATGTGGGAAATGTTCTTCAAAAATGATGTAATTACCATGTATGAAATGCATCGGTAATTATAATTAATGTTCTATTTATCTCAAGAGATGTCAATTTTTACTCAATGAATTATATGCCCACCCATAATATAATAAGAATAATTGATATGTGTGTTTCAAGATAATAAAACATTGATCATATTAGAACCCATGAAATGAAATGGTATTCATAATCATTTAATCATATAATAAATGTGGAAAAAGAGTGGTTTTTAAAAAAAATCATAACATTATAAACATAACCCATCCAAGGAAACATTATTTATGGTATACATTCATCATATTCAATGTGAATATTAAGTAACAAAAAACATTGTTTTTTATGATTCAAAAGTCAAATACACATTCTGGAATAAATTACCATTTCATTTTGAAAAAATTTATTTGAAATTAAAAAATTTAATAAAACAATTACGAAAACAATTTATTTAAAATATCCATTAGATTTTATAAATTAATCTTTAAAACATTAATTGGTTATTACTATGTTAAATTTAGGTCATTTGTTGTATGTTAAAAAAACATTTCATCATCACTTTTGATGGATAAGTAACAGATTACCACTTTCAGAAATTGAAAATAAGATTACATTCAAACCATCTTATAAAAATTAAAAAAAACGAAAAAATGATTTTATAAATTATAATATAATATTAAATTTATTCTTTAAAAATATATATGACATTGATATGGAAGAAAACAAATTTCAACTGATGAGAAAAATTAATTCGATTTTCCACATGAAATATTTTTTGTATAATTAGTACATAAAGGTTAAAAATATATTAAGAAAATAATTTTTTTGAAATAAATATATGATATTAATATTCATTAGTATTTTTCAAAGCATATCAAAATATTCCATCATTGGAAACGTATTCATAAACAATCTGGAGAAAAAATTAATATAAAACCCATACCACTTTGGTATCTTTTGAATCATTAACACAATAAAAAATAGACTTATATGTATATTTAATTATTCATACTTTTTATAATAATAAACATAAAACAAATTAACATGTAGTGTATACACCACACAAAATAAAAAATTTATGTACAAAACAGGTGTCCCCCCGAAATAAAATTTATAGGAAATTCCCTTACCTTAGGTCTGACATCCTTTGATACATTGGATCCCCATATAATATATATATATATATTATAAAAATATAAATGAACCACAATCCAATATATAATTATATATATGATTTATTTATAACCTTTCATCACCGTTTTATTAATAATTATTTATTAAAATCAATATTTTAGGTGATATCTGCTTTATTTTTAACGTACATTTTGGTTCAGTATTTTTTCCTTCTATTTTGATCAATTAGAAATTATATAAAAATATTTAATGATTATATAAATATAATAAATATAAATTATATACATTTTTATATTCATTTATATTTATATAGATAGGAATATCAACTTCACCATTCAAGGAGATCGTAGGTCGTTAATACGCATGGACATTTTTTTCTTTTTGATGGATGGAAGGAATGAAAGGTAAAAAAAATAACCATTTAAGACTGATTTTTTATAGTTTATATAATAAATATTTAATAAATACATACTTATTTCCTTCCATGTAAAACGTAAATGAAAAATGAATCACATCACTTTGTGGTGTTTGCAGTCCATATGTATGCCAGATCAACATTATAATTTTCCAATGGGTTTTCTTGTATGAAGGTACATATTAAATATCATAATAGATGTATAATTATTTCATAATTATCATATAAAAAAATTTAATCCATAATAAGACAGATATTTAAAATATGGTGAGGATAAATAAATAGTATTACTACATGGAAACGATAAGTTGTACGTACAGAAGAGCGCATTTTCACATCCCATTTGATAGAAATAAGGTGAATAAAAGAGGTTTCAAAATCATAATAATTTTTTATTTTATTTATAATGCATAATGTATTATTTTAGGAATAATATAGTTGATTTAGGGATGTTAAAATAATAATTAAAAATAATGCGATCTGTTATTGGAATTTCCACTTCTTTGAAATAACTCCTTTAGATCTCCTCATAAGGGCTCTAGGATAGGTATTTTGGGAATTCCATGACCTCTATAACATGGATAGTGGATTGTAAAATATACCTCAATATTTGTTTCTGATATATAAGGATTAATGTGGTGTAAATAATAGAAAGGTGGGGTTACGATTATAATTGAGGGGAGAGGCACTCCTGAAATTTTTAAAAATACTTAATTAATTTTAAATATTTCTGAAATCCAAAGAGCTCCAAGTTACTAATATTAAAATAAAAGATATAAATTATTCAATATGATCTCATCCAATAAAATTTATACATGTTTGGATCCCTTTTTTACTATTATGTTGTTATTTTAATCCTTAATTAACACTTTTGACAATTACCATAATATTAATGTTTTCTATCCTTTATGCATTAATAAAATTACTAAAAAATAAAAACATTAGATAAATTTACCATGAGTGATGTCTAAAACAATTTAATATTATTTTGAAATTTATAATTTATTTATTAATTTTATATCACTTGATAAACTTTTATGTATTACAAATTATCATTAATTCCATTTTCAGCACTATTCATTTAATTTGAAATTAAATAAAACATGAAGAAGGATAGATTCAGAAATAATTATTTAAAAACATTTTATAGTCATATAAAAAAATTGTGTAACACATTAACTCACAAAATTTATTGTAATTTTAATATTTTTAAACTTATTTTATATATTCTTTTATTAATTTTAGAAATACTACATCAGTGTTTCATACAATTTTAAGGATAAATATAATTAATAAATGATAGAAATAATATTATATCATGAAAATAATTTCATTAATATCAAAATATACAAATATATTCACTTATAACTTGTTTTTTTCCTATGTATAAATATAAGAAATATTTAAAACTAAGAGATTTACATTTTATAACATTCATTGGATTAAATATTATATAAGACATTTTCATTGACAAGTGTCCATTAAACAATAAAATATCTAGATTAAGGTGATATTCTTATTATCCAATTCACAACATAATAATTATTTTTAAAAGTTATTGTCTTATTACTTATTTTTAATGGAAATTAACCTGATTTACCCTTTATTGAGGTGCTAAATTTCACCACAGTTACTATTCATGTTGACTAAAAATTAAAATGTTCTATTTACCAAATGTATACCAATAGATTTTTAATATTGTATAAATTATTTATCATTTAACTCCTATATGTGGAGGAAATTAATTATAAAATTAATTTTCAAAATATGATAAAAAAACGTTTTAGGAAAATTTATTTTCTCATCCTAAAACCAGATTTATTCTTATCCCATTCATATTAAAATAACAGTTTATTATGAAAACATTTAATTGAGTATATAATATATAAAATTCATTAAAATTATTGCGAAATAGTGATACATTTATTTATTTTAGTTAAAATCTCATTTTTTCATAAAAATAGTTTTTCGGTCAAATGTTTTTCCTCATATAAAGATCTTCTATAAAAAACTCAAAACTAAAATTGATTTTAATGAAAATAACTATAATATTATAGAAAAATATATAATGTAAATATATTATATTTGAAACAAATTTAAAAAATTTCAACATTGAACAATCCAGAAATAAAATAAAAAATTTTCTATAAAATTTTTAATTTTTAAATATTCTCTGGAAAATAAATATTTTCAGAAAATTATAAACAATTAATTGAATATTAACATAAATATAATTTTGCCCAATTTTTTTTTTAATTTTACAAAATTTCTAATGGTTTTTGAAATTAATAAAAATATTTTATTACAAAATAAATAAAAATTATTTTAAAAAAACACATATTTTTGAAGAATAAAACAACATTTCTAATAATTTAGTGATTATTTACTAAAAACATATCAATAAATTTAAACATATTATATAATTTAGTTAATCCAATTCAAATAACCAATTTAATATCTTTCGTATACCTTCCATATTAAAAAATATGTCTGTAGTATATCTTGGGTTTTTAACTCAGTCTCACATGTGTCATATGATATCAAAAAAATTAAATTTAATTGTAAATAATATTACATAAAATCACTATCTATTACATTATATCCTCCCAATTTAATAAATTAGGTCCCAATAATTTGAACATTTTTTCAGTAATCTAGGTTTTGATGCCTTTCAAATTGTCTGTAAAACATCCTCTGGATAAGATAAATTTGGAAATAAGAAGGTCATCAAAAATAACATACAATATGTATTTGAATGTGAAAACATTAGTTTTAAGTGAAAATTTCTATATTAAAGTAAAAACTAACACCCAAGGACTAATATAGAGTGATATAGAACATGTTTATTTGAAATTTAAGAACAAAAAAACAATAAATCAATAATAGTGTAAAATTATATTAATTCTTCAATAATGAAGGATATATGACATGATTTTTGTTCCTATATCATTTTAACTGATTTTAGGCATACATTTACAATATATACTAATATTATAAGATATATAATTAATTTACAATTATAATTTAAGCCATTAATCAATTTTAATTGAAATATAAGAGTATCTATGATGATATTTTTATTCCTAAATCATGAATATCAACTAAAAACAGATAAAAATATATATAAATACATTTCTCATGACTCTAGGTACTAATAAAAACCTAAAATTGTTAAAAATGGTAAGATAAATATCATAATGTATAAACATTTATATTAAAAAATAAAATATTAATCTCAAAATACATAAGAATAAAATCCTTGGGTTGACTCAATAAATAATATTATATCTAAAATAACCACAATATCAATAACATTAATGATATTTTTAACCTAAAAGGCTATGTAACACCCTTGAATTTACATATTAAAACATTTAATTTCATTCATCCAATAATAATATTTAATGTTAAATCAAATTTTAACCTTTAACCAAAAGAAACATCTCTAAAAAATCATTAATCATCATGATAAAGCAATATATAATCTTATAAATAGTAAAATTCCTATAAAATATATTGAAATAAATTTATACTCTAACCTAAAATTATTACTTATATTAACCATAAATATTTCCAAAAATATTTCCTTTTCAATTAATCACATTCAAACCATTAAAATTATATATATCACATTATCTAATAGACAACAATTAACTTAAAATCAAATCATATATTAACCAAAAATGTTATTCTATCCTTAATACTGTATTATTCCTAAAATGTTTCAAATAAACTAAAAATCCCATAATTTAAAAACATAAATGGGGAGTCGATTCCTTTGAATTTTTGGACATCCTTAACATTATTAATTGAAAATTTTATCCATAACATTTAATTTATAATTACATGGAAGAAATATGGGTGCTTCCAAAAATTCAAAAAATCCTTATTCCTAAAACATGTTCAGAAACTATTGATCATGTTAAATAAATTCAAAAAATGGAATATACATAATAAAATATTACCTAAATCATATTTTTATCGAATTATCAATTTAAAGTTCACCAATAATATCCTATCAAGGTCAGTCATCTCTTAATACCAATAAAACATATGTTTTCCATTTCAAATATAGAACAATACATTGATGTTTCATTAAATTTATTTATAAAATATCATCTATATAACTATTCACGAACATATCTACTCCATAATAATGAAAAAAACATAAATCATTTCACATAATAGGTCCTTCCTTGGTATAGGAGTTAAACTTTGGAATATGTAATTAGTTACCATAATTCCCATATTACCCACATATATGACATTGAACTATAAATGGTATGGTTGGATGATATTCATTTCCCCCATCCAAACAATTCATTATTTATCATCAATAACTTATTATATGCACATTGATATAGAATAGTAAAAATATTCTTATTCCTCTAAGACATTAAATTGAGTGCTTCTTCTCACATTCTCTGTATATAAGAATCTTAATATTCTCCCCTTTATATTTTCCACCACCAAAACTATTTGTAAACAATATTATTTTTTCATTAATGATTCTAATAGTTGGTTAGTGTTAAAATTATTTATTATATGTTATGATAATTTATTATTCTTGTAACATCCAAGGTAAATAAAGAATATTACTTTTTCATATTTATCAATATTTTTGAATAAAATGTTAATATTAATTTAAAGGGAATGCTATGCTCGATTGTGTACCGAATACGCAACAAGAAGTTTCTTCAAAATATTACGTTGCACTATAATAATAAAATAATATTATTTTAAATTTTAGTTAATGTCTAGTCATTTTAATGGTGGGAATGAAAATAACTAACTACAAAATGATTATATATGTTTTTTAAATATTTTTACTTTTTTCCAATAAATGTTAGAGGCTTAAATGCAAATGAATCCAATTTTAAGCATAAATCTTGTAATATTCTTTAAATAGTCTATTAACCGCATTTTAATGGTGAACCCTTTTTAAATATAATTTTGAATATTTTATATGTCATATTTTACAAAATAAATTCGTTCTATAGAATCAGCACATCAAAATTTACTTTCTTAAAAATTTTGTTATTTTTCCGATAAAGATCAGTTTTAGTGAAAATGTTGTATTTTAATTCAAAACCTTTTTTATATAATTTATTTATATGATTAGATAATCATTTTAATTGGATTTAACGTGAAATTAGAATATATTTTAACCATTTAATCCAATGGTGGCCATTACAATTAATTTCACTTTGAAATTGGACTTAAACTACTCTCAATCTTTTAAAAGATATTGTTTCTTAAAAACACGCTATTTGTTTTGATAGTGGGAATTATTTATTAAATTAATTAATGAAACTTTTATGTTTTGAATTTTTTAAAAAAGACATAATTTTTTCAGAATATCAAATTTAGCTTAGGGTGAATATTCTGGTATTTTTGTGAAAAAAATTCAATTTTTGATGAATAGTGAAACCACTATGTGGTAGTTAAAAAACATATTTTTTGTTTAAATGAAACTTTACCACTTCTATGATTTGAATTTCAAAAATCATACATACATGGTTGTCATTAAGATGTAAAATGTTGTTCAATGGGATTAAAATAATTTTTTTGGTGAATTGTAACTTTTAAGTTTTATTAATCACGATTAAAGGTAATTAGTGTAGTTTAAGGTAAAGATAATGTTATAATAATTTGAAATGACCTTGACACATGTCCTAACCTTATTGGATGAGTCATGTCCAACCAGGACAGTCCATGGGTGAACTTTTGGACCCCATGGAGCCACTTTGGTATGAAGATGACATTAATAACTTTTTATTTAAAGTTATAATAAAAATGTCACAAACATGTATTGTTTTACTAAACCAATTTTTACATGGGGTTATAAAAGTCATATTTTTTAGTATAAATATCCATTAGAAAACTAAAATGACTTCACACATCATATTAGTTTTTTTATAGTTTTTAGACATTAAATAAATTAAATTATTTATGAGACCATGATGATGCAGTGATTACCTCATTAATAAACAATTTAAATAAAATGAGAAGATAAGGTAAAATCTAAGACATAAACTTGTCAAAAACCAATTGGATGTGTGTATTTTGAGCCCTTATCACCATATCCTAGAAATATATAATTATGGGACCTTTAATATCCGAAAATCAATTTAGAATAAAGTAACTTTTCAAGACATTCCAAGTGTGCCCCTCCTCCCTCTTATAAAAGGCCCCCACCTCTACACCCTTACCCACACCTCTAAAACCTTTGGCTCGACCAAACGCTGCTCATTTTATCTATCCATTTCCCTCTCTTTGTCCTAGGAGCCTTAAATTTGGACTAAAGCTCTTAAAAACCCTTTTGGTTCAAACCAAGATGAGTTACTTGATTTAAAGGTAATGTCTTCACTTGTGTTCTTTTGTTTAATTTTGTTTCTCCAACCCCATAAACTCTTTTTATTCCTTTATTTAATAAAAACACAAGTATCTTAAATATACTATGATGTTTTTATGTGAATTATTTGAGCTAAACTTACACACGCCTCTATCTAATGGTTAAAGAACATACTATTTTTTGTGGATGTCGAATTACTACCTCATGAAACGATGATTGTTCAATCTTCTCTTAACACCTTTAATGGTGGCCATTATGATGTCACATTATTTTATATATGATATATATGGTATTTATGTTTTCTATATGCTTATTTATTTTATTTTAAAAACATATCTTTATTCTTTTCATGTTGTGAAAATACGATAATTTCATACGAGGAAGTGTGGACTACCGCCCCCTCAAGTGATGTGACTTGTTCATACAGTACATGGAATGTATAAAGAATGAAATTAATGAACATATGTGACCTATATAACATATATATTATACTGTAATTATAATATATATATATCTATAATATAGTTTTAATTCCTTTATTGTTCCAAAGCAATGAAAGTAGCGTTCATGCGTACGTACGGCCAACCGTCTCCATGAACAGTGCATTTCATTTCTTTTTATCACCAAATATTATGGAATAAATATAAAACGAATATATACTGGATATATATTATATTTAAATCATTAATAATATTCAGGATATGATTTACATACAACTACATTGTCAATGCTTTTCAAACAAGATCATTTTTTACTCAAGTACCGAACATCGACAAAATGTATGATATGAACTCACATAATTAACTAATTGTTATAACATTATAATATATGATATTAACTGAAAAATAAACTGTAAATTATTTCCTTAAGAAATTATAAATTGACCAAAGTATATTATGAGAGACCCTATTTGATATCATCAATCCATTTTTGGATGTTCTATGTGGCGCCGTTAGGCTGCCGAATTTTCATAAGGATATTTTCATCTCACTTTTTATTCCCGTGAGATTCATGCTACATTGGACACTATTTAATTTTGTGTGGTGTATGTACTGCCCATTATTTTAATATTTGTATAATATACTCTCATTTATGGGTATTTACATCTTCATTGTATGACCCTTCTTTCATGGGGTGTATGTTTCGAAAGTTTCCCAAATCGGTAAGGGAACCTTTAACACTCCTCTTTTTAAAAGACTTATTTTATTATGTCATTTAATTTACTTCTTTTTATGTTGGGATATGTTCTTCTATATCCTTATTGATGTAAATTTTATTTCCAAGTGATGAGATACCATTTTCTCTCTCATCAACTAATTCTATGAATTTTAAGGTGACGCCGTTAGGCTGTCAAATTTTACTAAAGGAACTTCTTAACCCAATTTCGATTTCTTTGAGTTCAACATGTAGTTATTGAATATGTCATCCGATGAATATGTTTTAATGACATCTGGTTGTTATACACTTTATATCCACTTATATTGGGTGTATTTATAATTTTAACAAATAATTATGAGATTTATATATCCTTAATTTAATGATACCTTCTTTATAAGAGATTGCATCTCATTTTACATTTCTATTGAGACGTAATTGTTGTTATGCACCAATTTACTACTATATGGTCTATATATTGTACCATGGAAAATTATATCATGAATCCCTTTATTCTCATGATATTATAAATTTCTGATTAAATGTTATTCCTCAATTATTGAATTCATGTTTCTCTCATTTTGTTAAAAACCCTTTAACTAAAATATAATTTTAAATGTTTTAATGATTTATTCTTATATATATTTCTCAATAATATCCATTTTTTCAAAATGGTTTTAAGGATTTATTTATATGGATATTAATGGTTTAATATGTTAAAATCTCCAAAGTGTTGTGGGACACAATGATTCAAAAATATATTTATTAAATGTTATAAATGGTTTTGAAAATGGTTTTTAGAATGGACTCAATATTTCAATATCTTAAAATGTTATATTGTTATTGAAATGTGGGAATGTTATCATTCCTTTATTAATAAGTTGTGTTCTATGATTATGTTATTGTTCTTGAGCATTGTTTATGAATATGGGTGGTTCTGTAATAATCTAAGTGCGGGTGAGCCCGATATAGCTCTACAATGCATTGGGTAACGCGAAGGGGTTAAACGCTAAGGTTTATCTGAAGATATTTAGGTAATATACTGTGATGCGTATTCCAAACGTAACCATGAGGGTTACTCCCTATGTAAGAATGTTATGAATGCCTCAAGTTACCTTTATGTATTGTGATTTCTATGAGTTATTCATAAATCTTATCATTTAATAAGGTATGTTAACGTGCTTCTGTTTTATGAGTAAAGTATGATTTCATTGATTCTTATGTATACATGTACTAATGTTTCCTTTCCATATATTTATATCCCTTATTGAGCTTTTTATGATCATCCCGTGTTTTTGAAATGTTTTTCACAGGTTAAGGGAAAGGTACATGATATGATGATAGTGTTAAGGAAGTGTCAAGAAAGAATCCATGTTTTATTTTAAATATGTTTCTGTTGATGGGAAAAAATGAATACTATATTTATTGTAACAACTTTGCTTAAATGTGGAATGTAATTCATGATTTATGATCTAATTCTATAAAAATATAAACCTGAAAATATCCTCAATGGTTATTATTGAAATAACTCATGATCATGTAAGGTTTAAGGTCGGGTCCTTATAATTATAACTCCCATTTCATTTGGTTACTCATGGGGAAAATCATTACATTGTATATTAGCATTAACACGAATCCCCATGCCTCCAACCATTAACTAAAACAAAAAAAATGTGTGTGTAATTGCAGTCTTATCAAGCAATCAAGAAAAATAATTTATGTAATGTATAAATCCTGAAAACTCATTTATAATCTATGAAATCCCATATTTTCCCTATGTTATCCATGATCATACACAAAACATTGGGATGTTATCATGTACTTATAAATATCCCTATGGTTATCATCAATTTTTTCTCATAGTAGTTACAGAGGTTATCTAAACCTTTATTTCATACCAATTATAGATACCAAAACAATTATTATACATATAATACGTTTAAATATATTAAAATTCATTAAATAATATAATGATTTACACCAGAATCATATATGTCATTTTCTGTTGGAAACATGGAGACAAAAAAACTCTTTAAGAAAATATCTACTTCATTTCCCCCTATAATTTTTATAACTAGAACACTTTTATACATGTCATATGTAGTACATTTCTTTATACCCCAGGGAAGGAAACATAGAAAATTGTGAGATCATATTATTAGTAAGAGTGAACATGGTAGATAATAATGCGAAACATAGTATTACATGATCATAGAGGTATAAGAACATTAATGTAACAATTTAAAATCATACCCATAATATAATAGATCATAATTTGGAGTCATGTCATAAAGAATGGTAGTTCATAAGATATAAATCAAAAAAGAATCATATAACATGATCCATGATAGAATAACTTAGGCATTAGAAATAAGATTTTTAAATAATCATATGTACAAAAAATAAATTATTTAATATTCAAGCATCATTGGAGATATAATCATTGTGTAACTGGGTCACTACCCAAACCATCATTGTAGTCCAGGTTCATTCCTATGACTATCAAAGTGGACAAATTCCCATACTGAACTCGGATCACTCCCCATTAGATTTCTGTTTATCTCATTTAATATCTATCATTACCCAATGAACGTGAGGGATATATAGGCATCTCCTATAACATAATAACAATAATCTATATGTGTTACATAAGATGATAAAACATTAATCATATCATATCACTGAAAATGAAATGGGTTTCATAAAAATTTTATTATATAATAATCCATAGAAAGGAACACGTTTCCTAAACACAACTTCATCTTAAACATAAGACATCCAAAAAAATAATTGATTTTTTATCCTTGTAAATAATTCATATTTAATAATATGGGGAATTGATTATTTCATTGATGATTTAGAATAAAATTAAAATTTTCTGGAGGAAAATAACATTTTCATTTTGAAATATCTATTTTATAATTAGTAAATTTAAAACCTTTTTTGGAAAAAATTTTCATTGATGAAAAATATTTTATCATTTAAATTACTCTAAAAAACATTTATTTTTCATTCTTAAGTGAATCTTATTTCATGACGTATAACTTAAAAAAACATTCCTTCAATTCTATTGTTTGAACTCTCACAATGTACCATGTTTGGAAATATAAAATAAGATTAATATCAAAAAAAATTGTAAAAAAAGAAAATATGGGTAAAATGACTTCAAAAAACATATATATAATAATAAACACTATCTTTAAAACATTTTTAGAAAACATGATAATGGGAACAAATGTGTTTCTACATGAGAGAAAAATGAATTTGATTTTCCTTAAATACATATATTCTATATTAATAGTACATAAGTTGAGGGAAATGAAAGGAAAATAATTATTTTATATACATAAAACTATTATATGATTCTTAATTAGTTTCCTGAGAGGTATATCATATGATTTCATCATAAAAAACATGATCATAAATAATCCTGACAAATAATAATATTATAACATAAAACCCTCTCCACTATCATAACTTTTGAATCATAAGTCCAATGAATGATAAAGAGTTATAGGGATATGAAAATCTCCATTATTTTAATATTAATTACAAAATACATTCATGTAAGTTAAATATACCTTACAAAAGAAACATGTGGTGTACATGGCATATGTCCCCCAAAAAAGATGTGGTACGAAAATCCATCACGTTATGTATGACATTATTTAAAAGAGCTGGATCCTCATGTATAATAAAAATTTATATATTTTAAATTTATTTAAAATTCATATTCATATATGTCAACAAATATTTGATTTATTTAGGAAAATTTTTCTCCCATTATTTATCAAATGTTTATTAAAATTACTCTTACTTATTATATTAGATTTGTTTTCAACGTATATTTTTGTACAGCAGTTCTGATACAGGAATTTTTATATTTCATTGACATAAAAATAATTTTTATCATTATATAAATATGAAAATAATTAGTTATATACATGCTTAGAGTCATTCATAAAACTATAGATTGAAAAATGACATACACCATTCATAGAGATGACATGCCGCATGAACACATGAAAAGTTTTTCATTTTAATAAATGGATGAAATGCAGAAAAGGTAAATAATATAAAATATTATATAGTAATAATTATATTATATATAGAATATATATTCAATTAAATCAAAATCATTAATGTATATTAAAAATAGACAAAAAATGAATGACATTGCTTTTTTCAGGTGGTAGTAAAGAGATACGTACAATTGATGTTATAATTTTCGAAAAATTTGTAATGTAGAAATTTAGATATGAAATTATAATAGGTAATAAATGAAGTTTAATACTAATATCATTTATGTTTATAAATAACAATTATTTTATTATTTTATGAATAAAATAATATATTTATGGGAGGTAGAATAATAATTAATACGAATGTGAACAGTTAAAGAGATTGTGTGTCCATTGATGTAACTCAATTAGATATTCTTTTACGAGATCTAAGGGTTGGTATATTGAAAATAAAAGAACCTATATGATGTGTATATGGGTTTGTAGAAGGGTACATGGTAGATTATTGTTGAGATATAAGGCTGAAATGGTTTGAATAAGAGAAATTAAGGGTTCCATTTGAAAATAATGTAGGGGGAAACCCTTATAAATTTTTAAAATATTAAATTAATAAAAATACATTTTTCATGATAAAATGCTTAAAATTGATAATATATTCAAATATAAAATGACTATGATTATAAATAATATCATCCATTAAATTTTTGATAGATTTGAATCCTATTTTTACACTTATCTATTATTTATTCCTTTATTAACCCTTTGTTTATGTTTAAAAACATATTCTATAAATGTTAATGAATATAAAATTTTTATGAATTTTATATCATTTAATAAGATATTAAGCATTATATAATATCAATAATTTCATTTTTAACACTATTGATTTAATTTTATTTGAAAACATCAAGAATAAAAGGTGAATTCAAATATATATTTAAAATAACACTAATTTGTTATATTCATCTTCATAAATCTTATAACATTTTAAATCACTCATATTATGTTATTTTTCATATTTTTAAATTTATATATATATATATATATTATTTATTGAATAGAGAAATACTACACCGGTGATTCATACACCATTATGGTAACTATATAATAACTAAAAATTATAAATAAATTTAAATAAGGAAAAAATTTAATTAATATCAAAATGTACACTTATATTAATTAATTAATGTATTGTTCCCCTATGTAGACACATAATATATATTTATAAATAAGTGTGTAATTTTTTGTTTTTAATTGGTTGAAATATTATATATGTCCTTATCATTTCCCATTTTCCATTAAATAACTCAACATAGATCATAATTTTATAAGGGTGTAATTTTATTCAATAAATAAGAGTTAGGATGAAATATTATGGCCTCATCATGCTTTTACCTACTTTAAACTAATTTATCTTTTACCGTGGTTATAAACCTTTATGCAGTTACTGTTCTTATTGACCATAAATATGGGGGATATTTACCAAATTTAAACCTAATAATTCAAAATATGGAATCATTTTTATTAAATTAATTATATATAATTATTAAAAAATTAAAATAATTTCTAAAAATATGGCCAAACCCAATTTTATGAAAAATAAACATTTTAACCATAAATTCATATTTAATCATACTCCATGGCTAGAAAAAAGATATACAAATATTAAAAAATTTTATGGATTATATAATATATAAAAATTATTAAAATCATTCACTAATAGTATTCAATTTAATTTATTATGATAAAAAACATTGTATGCATAAAAACAATTTTTTAGGGAAATTCCGTTTTAGGTATAAAAATATTATTATATAATGTAATACAAAAAATTGATTCCAATATGCATAATTTGATTTAAAAAACATAAGAGAAATAATTTTATTTTGAAACCATTTTGAAAAAAAAATGGATCATTGTAAATTCCTAAAAAAATTCTGTTTTCAATAAAAATCAGTATTTTTCAATATTCACTGAAAAATCCATCATTTCATAAAATTATAAAAAATCTATCTTAAAAAAAATTGTATTCTGTTATCAAAGATAATTTTCAATTTAGAAATTTTATAAAAGTTGTAGAAATAAATTAGAATATTTATTCAATAAAGAAATCAACTTCCTTCATGAAGAAAATGCCCTTTTGAAGAATTAAATAACATTACTCAAGATTAAATGATTATTTTCTATGAGTTTATCAATTCATTTATATTTATTTCATAAAATAGATAAAACTATGAATATCCCCCAATTTAGTATCATGGTTATAACTATCATATGAAATAATATTTTGATATTATATCAATTTTTTTTAAACTCAGTGTTGCATATCATGTATTCTTCCAAATAAATTACAATTAATTCAAAAAATTATTAGATAAAATCTTGGGGTTCAACATATTTTGTATAAGGAAATTGAAATATTAAATTTAAATAAACTAACAAAATTATAAAAGTAGTCTTGAATAAAAAAAATGAAAATATATCTGATATATTACAATTTTCCAAATGCTCCATGTTGAAGTGGTGTTGGTGTATGATACAAAATGTTATCTCAAAAATATAAAATAGATAATCAGAAATAGGTGGGAGGGGTATATTTTTGTATAAAATCCACCTATATTGTTTCTAACACACTTATGTATTTAGTTTTTTCAATCCACAAGGGTAATTTCAATTAGGTGTGTGGTGTTTGAAAAGGGGACCTCTTTTATGAATCCTTCTTGAAAAAACATAACCACATAAGCTTGTAAAGGTTTTCATCCACTCAGTAATATCTCATAGCCTCACCTCATGTGCAGTTGTAGTAAATAGAAAGCATCACATAGTTTTTACATGAACCCAATGACATACTTCATTCCATGTTGGTTAGATTACATAACATAGATTAACCATTATATATGAGAGTTGGTCTACTGAAATTGAGTTCACCATGTAAATTATCCATGTAACAAGTAATACCATTCATATATACTTTAGATTTCTTTTGATTGGTTACACACCCCAACCATAACTCCTCCACATGATTTCTTATAGACTACAATAATATAAATAGTTTGATATACGTGTATAATGGCTATCTCTATTCTCCTAATTTATTATATAACACTTGATTCGATCATCCTTCATGATCTCACTATATCTAGATTATTAGATTCTACAGTTCAATATGTTTTAATGGTAGAAATGATGTTAAGTATTCTTCTTGCAAATCTCATTACATATCTTGAATTATATAGGTCCTTGTATTCTTTTTTAATTTTCATATAGCTTGTCTTCTTTACCAACAAAATATCTCTCTATATCAACACTCATCATCTATATTTGATACCAAAAAATATTTGAAACCATAATAAATTTTCACACTATGTTTTTATTTCTCTCAATAAATTACTACATTTCTTATATGGTACCCACACATATATATTCACAAATTATCAGTGTGAATATTACCTTCCATATTAAAAATATGGATATCCCTATTATATATGAGTTAATATTCTCTTAATAATAATATCATTGAAATACCAGATTAATCATTCTATTTAAATATATATATGTCATGAGAATTAATTACTTCTTATAATGTTAAAATATCATATCTTCTTCATTCCAAAAAACCCACATCATTAAAACATTAAAAATATCTACATTCATTGAATATCCAATCTCTTCTACATGAGGAGAATAATTATGTCATAAATTTCTTTATGGTGGAACTTTACAGTCTTCCAACATTGAGAAATTATAAAAATGTCTCTAAAAATAGGTTGTGTAATTTCATAACTCTTTGTTTCTCATTGGTGATTCTTATCCTCACTAGGGTCACAAAATGATATGGATACCCAACTCTCCCCATTTTTTCTATAAAATTGTCATCCATCCTAGTTTCATGGATTTAAACATGACATTCAGTTGAAATAGTTAATTCACCATTTCTCATAGGAGAATGTTTCACACAAAATGATCACCACTATGACATGTTGTCCATCTTTATCATATTTTTAGAGTGTGGATCTCAACAAAACATTTTCATTTTTTTAGAAAATATAATATTTTTCTATGTTTTAATTTTCTTCAAATATCATAAAAATCATATAAAACGATTACTATGTCATTTAAAATTTATTTAGTATATATTTTAAGTGCAGTTGCTGGCTTACTAGAGTTGTAAGGGCTCCCTATAATCTGAAATCAGACCAATTTTCAAATCTATTTGGGAGTGAATTATTGAATGCAGGAGGTGATGTATGCATGATGCATGATGTAGGTAGGTGGTTATGCAAGAATTTTGAAGGCCTAGTGATGTAATCAGTATGTTGTTTCTGTGACACTACACTGGGCATTCAGAATAGTTTGTGGGTCATTGGGCTGTGTAATGGGCTTCATTCCCATTAGTCCTTAAGGTCATACACTTAATAATTAAGGCTTCATGGGTGGGATATCCCTTATGGGGTGGGGCTACGACCATCCTTTCTAGACTATGTGTGTGGTGTGTGTTTTTTTAATGTAATTGTTTCCACAAGAACCTAATATATATATAATTTTATATATATGGTTATTCCTCTTCCATTTTATCACTACATAACATATTCATATGAAATTGTATGATGTTATGAAGAAATTAGTACATCAAATGAAATTCCTTCTGGGGTCATACACAATATTAAAGTCATCAAAATTAATTATTTTATGAAATAAGTACTTCAAATATAAAAATATTGATTCAATAAAATTAATTCAAGGATTTCATCAATCATTTCTATGAATATTTAGATATCTCAAAAAACAACCAAAATATTGAAGTCAAACGTACCTTCATACACAACACCTGAATTGATTTCCTTGAAGAAAAACCCCACATTCAACACAATCAACATTTTACACATTGTTCAGAATCTCTCTACTAGATTTATTCAAGATATAGCATGAAAATGTATCTCGATTGGCAATATTGGATTCCTTATAATGTATGAAATATAATTCCCAAACACCCATTTGATACCTATATGGATAATTCCATAATATTACTCTAATATTGACAGCATTCCTCCACAATGCTTATATTTAAGTAATGAATATAAATATAATCTAACACAATCCCCAAATCAATCTCCTTTTTTTGTTTTTTATATAAAATTAAAATCTCAAAACTCACCACATGTAAATATGTAATCATATTTTTCCTTCCAATTTATTGATAATAAATGAAAATGAAAATGCATGGGTCTTCCCGCCTCAACCTTATTCTATTTAAATCTTTTTTGTTCTATCCTTATCAAATATTAATAACAAAATGTTTCACATAAGACAAGTATAATACAAAATTATTTCCTTAACAATGAACCTTTATTTACAAAAAACATTGTTTATATGGGATAACCCTTTTGTATAAAACAATACAACATACATATGTTGCTAATTTTATCCATAAACAAGTATACATATGATATTAAATTAGTAATCCTCTATTTCAAGGCTCTTGAATAATAGCATTGTCATGTAAAACGTTATTGTATATGTTAAACATAAAAATATATCAAAAATTTCATTTAAAAAGCATACACATCTCCATTTTTCACGTTTTATCAGCCAAACCCCCTTAAAAATATTTTACATATTTTAAAAAATATGGTTTTAAGGTCTTATTGACATTCCAATAACTCTATTTTCAAAATATTTCCTATAAATTATTGATTCACTTGGATAATGATTTTACATCTTTTTCATTATTTTTTCTCATTCTCTATGAATACACTCGCATCTCCTCTTTTTCATTCTCAGGATTCTACGTGATGAAACACAATATTTATATTCAGTGTTTACAAAGACTATATTCATCATCAATTGAATGCGTGTGAGAAAAAAAATACAGGGGATAAAGAGGGTCCATTGATTTGTCATAATTATCATCGTGGGTGAGTGTTTTCTCATCACCTTAGATTTAATTTTCATATACTCCCATCACTTCTTTTCATGCCGATGGTATGAAAAAGTTTCTTAGTTATATTATTCTACTGAGATTCTCCATTGTGTGGTGTTTTATTATCCTCAAAGATCAATGAAACTTCACATCCATTTCTTTTTTGGGATAATTTTATCAATTGTTTTGTCTATGATAAATATAAATATAATTTTTTATATTATTCATCATTTTTCATTATCTATCACAAAATTATTACACCATAAAATATGTATTTGAGGATATGTTCCCATTATAATAAGTCGTCTCATGTGAAATAACAAACTATGATTTCAATTTATCATCTATATTTATAATATTCCAAACCTTTTAGATATTAATTTACTGGAGTTCAATTGGTAGAGGTGTCCATAGTTGGTTTCAAGGGAGTTAGAGTGTGAAAAGGTGGAGAGATATTGTAATTATAGTAGGGGGATACCTATGGTGTAGAGGGGTGTCATGTGCCTCAAATATTGAAAGACAAATTGTTTATGGTGTTGGATGAGATGTGGGGATCTTGGTGAAGGAATTTGGTTTCATTGGTATTTTTGGCATGGCTACACCATTGTTCTGGGATGCCACATGATGGTGGTGAATCATACACCATGGATGGGAAAGATGCGTTATTTCACTCTAATGGGTTGTTTGGTGGGTTCTTCAAAAATGTTACACATATGGAACGGAGGTAGGGTATGCCATTCCTGCTACCTTGGAAATGACATCGATATACTGTGTTTTTCTTAGATGTGGTGTATTCCTCATTATAAAGTAAATTATCTTCATCGTGGTCCTAACTATGTTATTCAGATGACAGTATGATAATCTAGGCTACGTTATCGTCATACCCTCTATATTGTAGTCCCTTCTATTTTCATCCATTTTGTGACATGGTGAGTAGTGTTATGAAATTGTATTATTAATTAAATACTTCTTGGAAATTCTAAAATACCGTAAATACCCATTATTCCCCCAACATTTATTTTATTTTTTCGTCAGCTCAATTGCATTCCTAGAGGCCTTTTAACCCCATTTTAGTTTTTAAAAATCCAAAACATTAGGATCTAATACTTGGTGGATAAGATGAGTTCCCCTCCATTACACCTATCAATTTAATTTGGTCCCTCGCCCAATAAGGATTATTCCCAGGTAAATAGATAGTTTTGTGTGTTTATTTATTAAAAGAATGATTGTTTATTATTTTTCATCCTAGTGATGTTTCTTTCTTTCATCATGAGTCTTCATGATTTCCCACCTTTCAATCAAACCCTGCACGGTGGATTGTAAATATTCATTTGTGGTAGTGGGTCCTTTATTTCATATCTAGTTGTATCATACAGAATATTCCCATGCATTCATTATCATCTGCAAAGATAATGTAAAAAAGTATAACGAAAATAATGAATGATATTAATTGAAAATAAATGTGGGAGGGGGATGAATCACATGTTATATCAACTTGATATTTTATTTAAATTTTTATTATATGTGATTCATGCCTTTTATAAAATCATGGTTATTGGGTTATTTGTTTCCACTATGATTTATATGTGCTTTGGTACCCTTAATGTGTGTTGTTTTGATGTTATCTTTATGAAAATGAAAAATCATTCATATCCTACCAATAATTTTTCCCTAGAAACTTATGTCCTCTATGTGAATTACCTTAAAAGAAAAGTGGAATTTGACTAGAACCCTTTGAATGCATTTGGAAAATAATTTGTTATGTGGATGATTTTTGAAATATGTATAAAATGTTGTTATATGTGGGAATGTTGTGATGTGATGTGTTCCGTGGAGGCTGTGATGTGGAATGTAGTTCATATGAGATATGTAGCTATGAAAATGTGGAAAGATGATGTTCTTGTTAAATATTGGTGATGTTGTATTACTGGAATGAGGGTTATTGATTGTTTTTTTTGGGATGGGTTGTGGTATTTTTCTATGTTATAATATAATTAATTGCAAATGATGAATTGTAATGGAATGAGTTTAATGGAAAAAGAATGAATGAATTAAAATTGACTATGTAGTTTAAAGGGTTAGTAATTATATGTTAAATAATTGGATAGAATAATGAAATAAAGGGATGTAATAATGATATAAATTGGAAAGAAAATTAATGGATTTTATGAAGTAAATTAGATGGTTTCAATAACCAAGCTAGGGTTCCATCTAACCTAACACCCGAACCATCTCTTGACATGTCCCAAAGGTAATTTCTAATCCCCATGGGTTGAAAACTTGTTCTACTGAATCATACATCAAAATTTGGAATGATTTCTCCTGCGAGTTTCATCTATAATCATTCATGAAGTCTAAAACATCACCACCACATAAATTTCCATGACCAAAAAAGATAAATTATCACAAGACAAACACTTATCATATTTAAACAAAAAATAAGAATCCAAAATAGTGAGGGTAACCTACTAGATTATAACATGAAACCTATAGGAAACAAAAGGGATAACACCATATAGAAAACTCCAACAACACCTACAAGAATATGAACACTAGAAAATGGATCCACTATCACCACTATGAAGCATCCTACCTTTATGTAACTCAAACATAACAAGGTCTACATAAAATCAACAGTGTTTGTAAGATATCGTCCCAATACCCTAAGGATATAACCAAAATTGGATTAAATTATATAAAAATATAAGAAATATCATCATGAGATCTTTTTCTTAAAATAAAGTAAAATGTTAACGGAAAAACATTAAGGATAACTTTTGTAAAACATTTCCAAGAGAAAATTATATGAAATTTTAAGTAAAGATTATATTCTAGCGTATGTTGATTATATGAATAAAATCAAATGATAACTTTGAGAAAATACAAAATCACCAGTGTAATTGGGATATTAGGAACCTCATACCTTGATGAAATGTTATAGAAAAAATAACCCATAGTGTCCTCATTCATGAGACAATATATATGAATTCATCCTATTGTCTATTGGTCTCCAATCACCATCATATGTTTAGTTAGTATTTTAGCATCAATCATGTTAGAGTTAAATAGGCCTCATCTCCACTGATCTGACAGATATACTAGTCCTAGTCATCCCACATAGTAACATAGGATTCCCATTGTGCTAAATTCCTCACTCAATCACACATAAACATCCTCATAAATATACACACACAACGATCAATATTTAACCACAAGATACCCATTATTTCAAATAGGAAAAACACATTTCGAAACATTACACACTCCAATACATTTGAAAATAAGTTTTTCACCACCCACTCAAGTCATAAAAACACATCTGGATAGAATATCAAGAATACTGAAATCTACGGACAATTATAAAGAAAGGAATCCCCTACCTCAATCTTGGAATCTTTTAGAATCAAGTGGAAAACTATAATGGGACCCTATAGAGGAATGATCATACCATAAACATCATTATTAAACTCAGGAAATAAATATTTAACCCTCACTAGGTCATCCCATCTACTGGAGAAATAAAAACCCAATTAAGGAACAATGAATAACCATGATGAAGGAAAAAATAACGGGAGGAAGGGATTACATGATAATTCATGGAATATCCAATGAAAAATATAGTAAGAAATTCGATCTCATAACATTTAATAGGGAGGGGGAGGCATGCCTATGATGGATAATTAATACTGATGTAAATTTGGTAAGATTTGGGTTAACCAATGATAGCATTTAGTTAGAAATTTCAATTTTATAATGGTATTGATGGGGCACATGGTTTGGTGGAAAAATTTTCCAAACTATTTGGAAGCCAAGTGGAACCTTCCAGCAATAGAAAAGAGGTATGAATAGTCTACTTGGGAGGGGTTCATTCCCATGTGGTCGATCATGCACCCCATACATAACAACTTCTCTAGGAATACATTCACTTCTAGTTAGGCGCATGGTTTCCCATATCCATGAACTAACCATGTTCCACCCGCATTCTGTCAAAAAACTCCATGTTCCTTAAACAATATTATAAAAAACCCCTCAACATTGATAAGACCAAAATAAAAATAAAAAAACCATAACATAATTTCATCGATTTGACTATAGTTAATTTAAAAATTATAAATTTTTACTTATAAAAAAGAAAGGGTATAATGTGTCTTCTGGATTATGGATTTTAGTGTGGGTGTTTTTTTTTTCGATCTCTCTTGTAAGTGAGTAGGATATGCACAAGTTGTGTTGAATTTAATTTATTATTGATATAGTTGTGGATATTTGATGTTATGAAGATATAATTTATAGTGGGGGTCTTTCATGGTAGAATGAAAAAATGAGGTATTTTTACAATATGATACCAATACCATACTATTCTCATTACTTATATTATTTGATATCCCATGTTTCATCGAGTGATCTATGATTTGATAGAATTTCTATCGTAAGAAAATATGTGATGTGGTGGCCTATGTGCCTTTAGGATGGATGTGACATGATGGTCTAGGTGTCTTTGGGAAATATCTAATTTGATGTCCCATGTGCCATTGGGAGAGATGGGATGTAATGATGAGTTTCAAACATGGTTCATGACATGTTGTAATGTTTGGAAGAGATGGGAGAACCAAGATATATGAATTTGGGGTGTGATACCCTAAAATAAATAGATAAAGTGTTAAGGGTAACCCATATAAATATTCTTATTTTTTTAAGATAATTAGATTCATTATTTTGGGATACTACCCTATTGAGAATGATATTGATTGGTTTATATTATAATGTTTTGTTGGTTCTTTTGTTTTCTCATTGGTTCACTAACATGATTCTATTGAATGTTTCCATGTGACTTTTGGTATCCTACTAAGAATACATGTATGATTACCCTACATATGTAAAAAGAATATTAATGTTTCCCTGGGGACATTATGGACCCATCTATACATTTCTAGTTCTATCAATGGACATATAGTTGTATCGTTTCTTCAAAATTTCATTTGGGTGTTTATTTATCAAATTATATATATATTTATTATAATTATATGTATATTGTGAGAATTGTTTGATATAATTATCCAATGTCCTTCCCTGGAGTTTATTTCATTATATCAATCCTATCTCGTGTTCCCAATATTATAGATGGTAATACTTTCCATTTTGGATATTTTTATTTCCTTGGTGTTAGTCTCCATCACGGGGTCTACTGGTGGTAGGACTAAAGGGTTATTTTATCTCTTCCTTCATTACAATCCATGATAGGGAATGTTTGGGAGAATGAGTTCATGACATAGTGGTATCAAAGGAACAATTGAGGGATGGCGTGGATATTGTAGTTATGCATAGTGAGGATTACATGGTTTGGTGATGTAACAATATTAGTTGATCGTGGTGTGTGACAAAGGTTATGGAATATGGGATAGGACACCAGATTTTTGGATCCCCCATGAATCGATGCGAGGAATATATTCCTAATAAATATATAATTGAGGTGGAACCTCTTACACTATAATGGCCTATGAGAGTTAAATTCATAATCATTGACTTCATTTTTTGTTTGAATTAGGTTATTTTTATAAATTTTAAATATGTTAAAATGAATTAAATAAATCATCGTAAAATTACAAACTACTAGGACATGGAAATAAATTCCTTTTTAGTTATGGATCCTAGCTTTCGTTATTACATAATTTTTGTAGTGTAGGTTTAGCAGGAAGATCTGGTTGATCAATGAAGGGTTGATCTAGTTGATGGAAATTATTAGTAACAAAAAATTTCTCATAGTTTATAGAGGAAGGATATTTAGAGGTATGAGCGAAGCATCTCTGATATGGGGATAATCAGTTCTTTGGAGGAGCTGGATATTTATTTCAATTAGATGTTTTCCTCAAAAGAATATATGGTCACATTAGTAGTTTGTCATATTTTAGGTGTTATGCATAATTAGAGGACATTGTACAGTTTTGAGAAAAATAATGAAAATTATTTTTAGGTTTAGTTTAATAATTTATTCTGAGTAGATTTCCATTCAGTGACCATGAATCCAGGGATGTGGCATGGACATCTCTGTCTTCAGTTGGGGATTATGTATGTATGGGATCTAGGAATCATGTTCAATGACCATTTAAAATTTTCCTTGTATATTTTTCTTAATGAGTAGTCTCATGAAAAAAAAATATTTAGGAGGATCTCTATCCTTTTATCCAGTTTGTGTTTATTCCCTTTACACATCCCATATATTTAGTGGTACAGAAGAAGGTTGAATTTATTGAGCACATAAACATGTCAGGAGGGGTATTAATACAAGGGAACTAGCAATTATTCTTAAGGATAAAATTTTTTATTGGCATTTCCCAAGTGCTAGGGTCATTGAGGCTTCCGCCAGTGGGGATTTGACCATAGCAATTCTCTTTTCAGGATTTTGTGGGCTATGATTTCCATGCATTTTCTGGTGGATTGGTGCCAATTTTTCTAGTTTTTGGGGATCACATCAATCATTAAAATAATTTCCCATTGGTTCTTTATGCTCATTATAGATTTTCTAGACATCATCAGCATCATCCTTGATAGAAACTTCTAGTGATACTATTTTAGAAGAAGGGTTAGCTCGATTATTCTCGATTAAGATGGGATGGAGCAACAGAATGAAGACCTTGGGATGTTCTTCATGTAATGGTACCTCTACCTAAGCATGGATTAGGACGTGGAAATTAGTAGAGAGGCAGAGGAGTTTGGTGTGGTCCTTTGAATATATTGGTGGAAATTCTACCAGATAGGATATAGATCATTATAGGTATGATCATTTTATCATCTAGAATTGTCTATGATATTTTTTTGTGAGATTTTCACCCCTTTATTGCATAAAATTTGGTTTATTCTATGAATAGTCATACTGATGCTTCCAGTTCCCTTAGTGTTGGCTACGTTAGTTAGAGGACAGATCATCGTATTGTTTGTGTGCCTGGGGTGTAGACTGATGGTGGGACCCCATCAGTCATATGGGGGTCTTTTCTTAATATAGATTAATCTTTACCATGTCATTCTCAACAATTATTGATTATATTGTAGGAATTATATAATAAAATTCTTCAAGAGGATATTTGCGTTCTTCGATGTGGATAGTCAGAGTGTGGTTTTCATTGGATAGATGAGTTTTTAGATGGGTAGTAGGAAATTATAACCCCTAGATTAACTGATGGATAATTTTTCAATAGAATCATTGGGTGTGGGAATATTGGAGGATCATAGGGTTTTCATGCAGTTTCTAGATTTTTTCCCTTGAAGATTTTTTAGTGATACCCTCCACACAATGTTAATCCAATGATAGGCTTTTAACCAAATGATTCTTCTACATTGAATTATAATTAATGAATATAACCTTATGAGTTGTGTGAGTTTCGTATTTTGATTGATTATCTAATTTATATGGGTATTATCTAGCATATAATACAACCATTTGGTGCTTTAATGTTTTGAAAAATGAATATGTAAGGTATTCCTAGGTTTTTTATGGACTACTAGAATATAAACCAGGGGATGATCAAGAATCATTAGACTATTATAAGTATGAGTGTTATTTTGAAATATTTAAGAGGATCTAGTTTGATTCTTAAGATATATATATGACCTGGATATCACTAGATGAGGATGAAGGGGGATGATATCAATAATATTTCATTACAAATTAGGTATGAGCACTTTGATATTGTGGTCATGTTTTTTTATGTATGAAAAACACCAATTCTATTCATGGAGATCTTAAACTCTTCATTAAATGTGTTCTTGGATAAATTTTTAGTTGTTTTCATCATTGAAATAATTATTTACTATATGATTTAGGAAGATCATAGTGACCATATTAGATTTATTTTTAATAGTTATTAGACCCCATAACATGATGGAATATTGTCTATGTATAATTTCGATTATTTATAGGTTCATTTCATTAGCAATATTGTGTCCCAAGACGGTGTGGTAATGGAACTATCAAATATTTAGGTATTTTTTTCATGAATAACTTACATGAATGTAGAAGTAGTCCATATAATTCTTCATCTTGTGGTCTGTTACTAGATGTTCAAATCTTATTTCTCACAGATCCGGGGCCCATTTTTATATTTTACGAGGAAGAAAAAATATTTTATAAATATTGGTCCTTATCTGGTAGTGTTTGACTACCTTATGGGTAAATTAATCAGTGCTCCTATTTCTTGAGGAGGGGGTAATTTTTGAGGAATTCTTTTATGCTTAAATCAATCCAACATTAAGAATTTAATTATTAAATATAATGGTCAATGGGAGGATCCTAAAAAATATAAGAATTTCTAAAATAATGGAGTCCTATAAAATCACCAGAGACTAGTCTAACACAGGTAGGTATTGGGGAACCAATAGTAGAAAAAATGACACTAGACATATCTGATGGGGCTAGGAGGCTAGGAAGTCCTCAACCTTATTACCCTTACACCATGTGTGGGTGATCATATATTGACTATTAATATGATATTTTCATTTCAAAATAGGATAGGTGATCACCCATGTGATGAGAATATCTCCTTAAATGGATTTTAGAAAAATGGATGAGTTCATTTTCACACAATCCATACACAGACTGCAAGGTCAGCACAGTTTCAGCCCCATATGATGTATTGAGGCCTCTGTTGTGAGGGAGCCCCCTTGACGACATAACAAGATTAAATCTCGAGGAACTGAGTTATAATTTTCATGCACCCCCCCCCCCCCCCACAGGAATAACACATTATTTCATGAGCCATCAACATTATGTTTGATCCCTACTTCTTGGATAATCCACCAAACCCAATTGCATCCCCATGAGAATAACTATTACGACCATGATATAGATCTAGACTAATTTGTTATTTTACTAAATCAATGGGGTAAATAAATCATTAGGGATAAATTTTGGGTCTTTAAAAATCCCTAGATTTTTAGGTATATCATTTCTCAATGTGAACGGAATATGAAAAAGTAGAGGTATATGTTGTTTATCTAGGATTATTATTTTCATATATCCATCAAATTTGGAATTATAGATGTGGTGGTTTAAACTCTCCATATGAATTCATGTAAGTATGTTTTTTGTAGTCCAGATATTCCTAGAAAACAATAGAGTAGTTGGCTACCCATCAAATAGTTGTGAGTGTGGTTGATGGAGGATAAAATATTTTAGATGGAAGTGTTGAATTCTCTGATGTGAAATGTGTATGGGTATACGTGGGGCGATTTAGAGGTAAATGTGATGAATGATTTTGTTGGTCATGGTGATTCTCTTGTGGGATGATCAAAAGATAATCTGAACCAGATATTATTTCGAAGAAGGTGGGTTGTTCTGATTGTGATCTGTGTAAAAGTGATTTATGAGTTTCATGGATCACATTTAGAGGTAAATACTTAATAATATGATATGTTTCAATTCATTTGAACATAGTTCGGGGGTTCCATGTTGAAATGGGTTCTTTAGTGTAGTTGATTCGATGTTTGGTTTTCCGGCAGATAAAGTATGAGCATTGTGTTCCATCGTGTTTGTTAAAACCCTTAGATACTTTGGAATGTATATGGTATGATATATTGATAGAATTATTCATAATGTTACCCTGATATTAGGGTGTTTGTGATGACATCTTGGTAATTGTGGATTGGATGAAAAAATCTACTCATTTACTAGTGATCAAGGATTTGGGAGCCATAAAATTTTGGTGAGGCGGTATCTGGATGAGTTTGTTGAGATATATGGATTAAAAAGCTCAATTTTATTGGAGAATGAAGTTTATTTAACCTTTCTTGTTTGGATAATATTTCACTATGTCTTTATCCCTAAGTTAAACCTCAACACAACCGCCCTCCCTAAGATATATAGGAAGATTGATCACATTATCCCGATGTTGAAGGATAAGTAATATGAATCGACCCGAGATAATTACAGATCGTGGTCAGAACACATGTCTTTTTTTGAGTTTTATTTTAAAAAATATATCTCTAATATATCATCATTTAACTATTTGAGGCTTTGTATGAGTATCTATGATGTTCTATATTTTTCTAGTCCATTTTTTTAGAGTCCTCAGTTCTCAGCCTTGATGTGGTGCAGAGCATGATAGATAATGATTTGGTTATTTATGAGATGATTTTATAATTGCACGACTGACATAAGGCTTTTTATGATGGTAGGTTGAGGCCCTCGATGATTGAGATATGAAATGTTGTTTTCATGAATGTCTCCTCTCAACATGGGCATCATATGTTTTTCACGAGGAGTAATCCCTCACCTTGGTTTATTTTTATTTTTGAGGAATTGGGGAAACATTGTGAGGTGGATTATTGGTTGGATCTACTACCATGGTTGGACTAGATTCATGAATCCTTACACATCACTCAACTTCTTCAGTGACATCAGGATGACTCTAATATCACAAATAAAGGTGAGTTTCATATCGATGGTGACACAACATTCAGAGATCAGCCAATGGAGATCCAGTATCATCAATATATAGTTCTATATAGGTAAAACATTCCTTGTTTTGTGTGCTATTGAGGAATGGTGTCCTTTATAAGAGTTCATGGGGGTGAAATTAAAATATCTCCCTATTACCCATAATTTATTTGAACATTTTCTTTTTTCCCATGTACTCTTTTTCTTTAAGATGTATTGTTTGATTTTTTTTGGTTTTTGAGGTGTTATCTTACTTGATGTGATGCGTGTTTTAGAAATTTTACCATATAATAAATGGGAAAACTATATTCCAAATTTTCAAGGGTTACACCATTACACAATTAAATCTATAAAGGAAATATACTACTACCCAAAAAGTAAAATATGTTGACCTGGAAGGTGAAATTAATCTATTTTGTGCGTGTAGGGTTTTGGTATTTTGATATTTGTGGTGGTCATGGGTTTATGTTGTGTGGAGGTTGTGATGGTGGTGTTAGTGGTTATGTATAAGGTAGGTTGGTTTTGTCTAGTATGAAATGATATGGTGTTGTTCTTGGTGGGGAGGATGGTTAATTGTTATGGTGATTTTGTTTTAGGAATATATTGTTAAAATTTCTTCTAGGTTTGGTGTGTTTGGTTGGTGTCAATGTTTTAGTTGTAACAGGATCCATGGGAGCTGTCTCATTGAATGGTTTTTAGAAGTCTTACTATATTTCCATTATGGGATGTTATTGATTCTTGAGGGTCATAATAGTATTATAGGTATCCAATTAAACAACCAGACTTCTTAATGATATTCATGTGAAAATGGAATCCAAAAGAGTATCTAAGAGAGTTATAGGTGAAAAGGGGTAATTAATTAGAAAATCCTGAAATAGTAGTCATATGGTTAAGAGGTGTGTGATACCACATAAGGAATTGTGGTTTCCACATATTAGGTGTTAACTCTGGCGTAGGGAGTCCAAATTAAGAGTTATGATCCCCTTATATTTTCATAATGGTTATGTTGTGGTTCTGGGATGAGGCCTATTGTAGCTGAGTCTCATTGTATGATTCATCAGACTTCACTATAGTGCATGAATTGGCTCTTTTTTTTGTACTTTTGAAACATTACTACCCACTGCATAGAGGTGGGATATGGTGTAGCTCCTACCTTGGAATAAATACAACAACATTTTGGTTTCCTTGACTGTATTGTCATCCTCATCCAAAAAATGGATCTATGAAATGGTCATCTCAATGTTATTTTCAGGCTAGTTTTACAAATATTGGTTATGATGTGTTCTTTAACTATATTCCACATTCCCTTTTATTTTAATCCAATTTTCAATGTGGATTCTACCGTACATTAGGGACCATTAAATTGTAGACAACCAATAAATTCAATAATCCCCTCAAAGCCCCGCATTCTTATAACCTTTATTTTGTTATTTTAGGGGAATCAAGTGCATCTAAATGATCCCTCTTAACAACTTTTCAGTGTCTTCCCGCCCTATAAATTTGGATTCTATCCATAGTGGTTAATTTGTGTTCCCATCATTTCCGTCTCAATATTTCTTCTATTTGTTCTCCTTGGAAGGGTGCTGACAAGGTAAATGATTAGTCTTTATTTTTTTCTTTTATAATTGGATTATGGGTTTATTTGATTGGGTCTAGTAAAGGTTCCTTCTTTCATTATGGTTTATGGTTATTTCCCACCAAACTTCATCCAACAATTCAATATGGATTCAAAATCGTCATTTGAGGAAAATGATCCTTAATTTCTCATATTTTTTTATCATACGGGAGTGGTTCATGATTTTATTCTTTTGGGAAGATAGTGTGAACCAACCTGGTGGAAATAATAAATCTAATTAATTGAAATTTAATTGGGGTTGCGGAAGAATAGCATGTTTTATCACTTTGATATTTTATTGATATTGTGACTATACAATCTTGATTCCTTGTAAAAAAACATGGACTTTGGGGTTTTTTATATGATGGATATGTGTTGTGGAACCCTTGATGATATTTTGTGACATCAACATGATGAAAATTTCTAATAACTTATATACATTTAATTAATTCATTTCCCCTATATAATTACATCTTGTTTTATAATTCCCTTAATATAAAAGTGGAATGTTATGAAAACTCATTGAAAGAGTTTAAAAAATACTATGGTGGGTTTTTGATGTGTGAACATAGTGTAAATATTTGAGATGTGTTGGGAATTTTTGATGATATGTGGTGTGTGGATGTTGTGATGTGGAAAGCAGTTGAAATGGGGTATATGGTCATTGAAATGTGTGAAGAAGTTGTGGTTGTGAAAAGGTGGTGATGTGGGCTTGTTTCCAAGGGGATTATGGGTTTCATTTTGTGGTGTTGTGATGTGGTAGTAGTATAGGTATTAATGAAATTTAATATAAATGATGAATTGTAATGGTATGGGTTGAATTGTAATGGAATAAATTTATTAAAAAATTTCATGTGGTATAAATGGTTGGTGATAATAAATGAAATAGTGGGTATGAATGATGAAATAATGTGGTAGTATGATAAAATGAATGGACTGAAAAAGGAATGAGTTTATTGAATGAAATTAGTTGGAAATGAATAATATGGAAATTACCTTGGCATGAATGTAAATTATAAAATGTTTCTTATGTCATTTGGATTGTTTTGTGTTGTTTTTTAATTTATTGGTTTATGTGAATGTGGTGAGAGTTTGTGAGACCATGAGGGTTTTGTCATGAGTTGGTTGGATATTTTTTTGGAAAACCGTAGGGTGGGATTGTGTGTGGATATTAGTTATGTAGATTTTAATTTTATTATAATTTATACATGTACACCACCCATGTCGAGAACCATATGAAGAAAACCAGATATTTTGAGTGTGATTTTCACAACATCATGTTGGCCAGGATAGATAGATTGATAACTTTTCTATCTCACTCTCTCTTCTAGGTGAGTTATTTATGAATGATCTATGATATCCTGATGTCAAAAGTAAAATAGTAGTGGTTTGTGTATTAGATGATGTGGGGGAATATGTTAGAGTCTTTCATGGAAGAATATGGTAATGAGGTAGTTTCACAACACATTCAAATAACCTTATTATTTAGTTAATTTCTATTATGTGATGTCCATGGTGTCTTCGGGTGAGTTGTGATGTGATGGTTGAGGTGTCATTAAGGGAGATATGTTGTGATGGTCATGATTTCTTTGGGAAATTTTTTATATGATGTCTCTAGTGTCTTAAGTAGAGATTTAATGTGATATCCAACAAGGATTCATTCGAGATTTTATGTGTGGACTAGTTTCACATAGAGTTATTCAGATGATGTTATCTTTAGAAAAAATGGCAGGACGTATGATGTTGGTGTATGAGAGTATAAAATTAGTAGGGAAAGTGATATAGTGTCCCTTCATTGATATGAATTTTATTATAATATTATACATGGATGTGTTATTAGATATCATTATCAGTGATGAAGGGATTGGTTATTTGTCTTAAATAGGTTCAATTTGTTCTGATGTTTTCTTACAGTTGAATTTTTATTCTACATTCATATGTGCATAACTAACTTTGGGTATAATACTAATTATAAAAGTATACTGACCATATGTATAAAAAACAATTATTAGGATTCTTAGAGGACTTCATCAATCTTCCTTGACATTAATTTTTAAAGATATGAAGATGTTATCATGTTTTTTCCTTAACATGTGTTTTGTGTATTTATTTATAGAATTTTATCTGTATTTGTTTACATATACATGATTTGTGGGATTGTTTTCAGATTACATATGTTTTTTATACCAGAGAGTTAAATTGGGTTAAAATATCCTATCTCTCTGTCATATTATTATAGAGGTTAATGACACAAATTTTTTATAATTTTATACAATTACTGTTAGTCGAAAACATAGGGACTACGAGAGGATGGATGCATGGGTAATTATCTCTCTTCCTTTTTAAGCTAATACTAACAGATATGTCTAATATTTCAAGAAATCATTCAAGAAATTATCGACATTTTGGGGTTTCTCAAGTGTTTTTATATCATCCTCAAAATTTCATAACATTTATTTTGTTATATCTTGAATTTATTCTCTTTTACACAATATTTAACTTCTTTGGGAATTACAGTCATGTACTCCTCACTTGTGTGAAATTCTTTACCAACCGTTCAACATATTTGTTAAAAATCTTTAAAAATATTGACTGAAATAATACGGTGGTGTTCTAGTCCCATCTTTTATTCATTGAGAATTATCCATCATTTGTGCACAACCCCCTAGTTTATTGCCTCTTCCTTATAAATGAAATATTAAACCAATAAAAAGTGGATTTGTTTCTATAACATCCATAAAAAAAGTAAAATCTTTTGAAATTAGATCAATCATTTTTATAAGAAATCATTGTACAAATTTATTTTTGATATCCTATTATATCATAATCCTTCAATATCGTAGGGGAAGTGGAATCCCTGGTATGTTAATCTCTTCTACTAATGTGAATGATAACATATAAATAGCCTTATTAGTCCATGTAGGGTCTTCATTACATTTATCTCTAACACTATTAGAGAAAACCGATTTATAATTATAGAATATTAGGTCCAATTTTTTCTTCTATGTTGGTAACATCATTTCATCCTCTTGAGAAGATTCTCTATTAATATCAATAGAATTGTTGAAGTCATCAATTAATTTATATTTCATTTTAATAAAATATGTTTAATGACTTTGTCTTATCTAGTTCAATATTCATCATTAATAATTTATCCATAAGATTATGCCAAATCGTTTCTTATTATGATTGTCTAATATTTTTCTTCTTGGTATCATCAATTGTAGAATCTTAATTACTCACCATATTCCCATTTTCATCATTTATTGGGTGCTTTTTTTATAAATTTTATTTTTTCCTTCTTCATATTTTTAATCATCTCAATACTAGTGTCCAATTATTTTTTGATCATTTAATCAATAATAGTACTTTATTATCAATTATCACACCTTGACGAATCAAATACTATATCATCATGAGAAGATAAAATAAATTCAGCATACAATGAACTATTTAAGTAATACAATTCCGTATTTCTCATTATGTTACTCTTATTATTATTGGTATTTTTTTCTCTTACTATTTTTCAATTTTTTCCCTTCTTCTTCTCTAATTCATATTCATTAACACACTTCTTTTGGTAAAATTTTTCAATATTAAAAATATTATCCCAAATATAATGTCTTATAATTTTATTGATGATTACATACTAGTTTCCCTTCATGAATAATTTTATATAAGAGAATAAATTTTGTTGAATTCATTAGTTATATCAACAATATCTTAGTAACTTGGTTATAAAATATCATATTCTAAAATTACATTTTTTCCCAAGGCCTGAAATGAAATATCATATTTTGGTTTCTTTTTTGATGTGGTTTCATATCACATTTAATATTCAATGAGAATATTTTGAAGATCTTAAAATGAAAAATTCCTCTTATCATCATTGAATAACACAATGGGATCAAACCTTCCTAGAAAAAACTTCATTAATATTTTGAAAATGATGGAGTTTTCATGATTCTCAAAAAAACCCATAATATTAATCCAAATAGCAGTTACATCACTAAAATAGTCATCGATGTTCTCATCATCATCCACCATAATATATTCAAATATTATACTATAGACATTTAATTTAGATTCTTTAAACATGATATGACCTTCATAACTGATTCTCTCATTTACTTACAAATTATTAGCAGTTTGATGTCCCTTAACCTTTGTATAGCCATTTTTTGAATGAGATATCATGTTATAATTTTTCTCCTTCCCATCATTCAATAATTTTCTATTATCAACAAGTTTAATGGAATCTTATTTAGAAATATGTGGAAAACAAACAATGGAATCACATATAACTTCCATGATTAATATATTTGAGGAAGGGAGGTATCCCATTCTTCTTACTATGGTATTTATTTTCATAGAATATTGGGACACTATGACTATTCATAGAGTGTTGATTCTATATTTTATAAAATATTCTTCCTTCTATCTAATGAGGGAACATTTTCTATGATATCACATTTGATTCCTTAGTGTCGGCTAACCACAATGACTGGGAGGGTCAATAATCCTCTTTTTACGAATCCTTATTCTTTCACTCAACCACTAAAAATTTTTAATGTCCAAGTATACATAGTATTATCTTGAAACCTTAACCAATGTGAATACTAGTAACAAGAGAGCATAATACAAGATGTACAAGGTTTGGACATAATGACCTGCTCATTTATACATTTTTAGACACCCAAAATGAATTAATCTATATATACGCATGACATTACCCCAAAAATGAGTCCATTATTTTTAATATCCAATAATTGGTTATTCTCCAAGCCATACAATACCTTTATCATGGTTTTATATACCCCATGAACACAACTCCTCCTCATGAATGATTATACACCCTATCAACAATAATAGTTTTATCCACAATTACAAAGAATTTATTCAAAATCACAGTTTCTTATACACCACTTGATATGATTTTCCTCCAAGAGATCACTTAATTTGGTTCACTCATGGAATGCCTATAAATATATTCTATAATTAAATTTTTTTTAATACTTCTGTTCTAGAAAAAACACTATATAGCATGAATAATAGGGATCATTATCTTCCTTATAAATTCCCAAGTATTGGGTCACCGTATCCCTCGGGAGATCTCCCTTACTTCATATTATTCTTCTATATTTTATAGTAGAATGTAACAAACTCCATGAAATTATGAAAATAATATTTTTGAGTTATATAAATAAATCAAACTATTTTTCCATTAGTACCTACACATATATGATCAATAAGTAATGATGTGAACTATTTATACCATATTTGAAATATGAATATTTCCATGAATTGAATCGTGGTTAAACACATTAAAAAGATAATTTAAATTAATGGACAATATTTTATGTTTAAACTCTTGATGAATCGACCATAAATTCCTTCATGTGTTATTAATATATAATGACTTTGTTTTCTTGAAAATTTACCTGTTTAAAGTATTCAAAATATCTAGGCACTAGGAATCATGCATCATTGATATACATTTATATATTTATTTTTTTCAGTGTGAATATCTCTCTGTTAGGCCGCAATTATATTCAATAATCGGTGGATTCTAACAATAGTCATTAGAAATAGACCATCAAATATTGAATCTCACTGTTTCTCATATGTGATTTCTAATCTCCTCACATTCACTAATATGATATAGTTTTCCAGATCTCCTCATTTTTCATCTCATTCCTCATCTACCATGTACGTTTCATGGATTCAATTAATACATGAACCATTAAATAAATTAATTACTTTATTTCAAAGGTGTTTTCTAAAAAAAAACAATCACTATTTTGACATGGTGTCTATCAACATTTTGTATTTCGTTGTTGCATTTTATCTATTAATTTTCATATGCCGTAGAAAAATAATAATTTCTATATTTTTAAGTAATAAATATATCATTTAAAGTCATATCAAATAATAAATAATTCATATGAAATCCATTTCATATTTTTTTTATATCATCAGATCATTCCTCTTCCCTTTTCATTATTTGGTATAGATACATATGAAACTATTTGAAGACTTAAAGTAATAAAACATTCCTAAAAAATTCTATTTGAATTAAAATGAAAATCTCAAAGTCATATGAAATCATTGCATTTTGATATTATACCTCAGTACTCCAGATCCATACTATAATTAAATTAATTCAATGCATTATTCAACCATTTCAAGACCTCTTGAAACATCTCAAAAATACTTCAAAAATATAAAAGACCAGTTTACATTCATAAAACATTACGTATTTTGATCTCCTTGAAGAATATATCTATAATAATCATTATAAACATTATTTAAATTATATTGAACCTCTATATTAGATAATTTCATTATTTACTCCCAATAATATTTTACATTTGTATGATTGGATTCCCTATCAGGCCTGACATTAATTTCAATCTCACCATTTCATGTCCTAAAAGGATGATTAAATAAATATCTTCCATGCACACCCCATTAGTCCACTAAAACATATTTAAATATGGAAAAAATAAAATCTAAGACATTTCGTACTTCAAGGATATTATATGATATGAAACTTCAATAAAAAATTTATAATATTAAAATTAGTGGAATTTTGAAAAAAAGTTTAACCAGTATAAGAACAATGGAAATATAGACAAATATATTCATTATAAAGGATAAAATAAACATAAATCCCAAAATGATTCAAAAATTATTAATGGGGCATTGAATTATAATTCTAATAATCCTCAAAAATATATTATTTACCAACCGCACTTAAAATCCAAAGTGTAACTATAATCGATATACCTGATCGACGGTATCCTACTTCCAACCGAGAAATCACATGACTATAAACAATATTAAATGAAATATTTATTCCAAAACATGTTCTCCCTCAACTATAAACCTATCATAAGGTACTATGTCATGGTCCTTTGAATCCATCAATATGAATGATCGGTAAAAGTTATATCTCACTCATCACAATCCAATAATCTCACTCATAAAAAGTATCACATTTCCATAAAAGAGAGGCACCAAGGTCAAATTATTATAAACATAATTATTACCAAAAATACTAAATTATTTATTATAAAATCCTCAATATAGGTATATATTAGAAAAAACATCCAAAAATTAAAAATAATGAAAAAATAGTAAAAAATAAACTATTTTCGAAATTAAAACAATTACAGTATTCCAACTATATTTAATGTTTTCATTACCAAAAATAATCAGTTTTATTTATAGAAAATTCACCAATCTTCCAATTCTACAGACATTTAGTTCAGATTAAATGGAATTATAGGCTTCCACTACACCTTCTCATGGATCCAAAAAAACTCATCCTCTTTTGATAAAGTTAAAATATTCACCTTTTTCAATGTATCTTATGACATATGAAATCTGGAACAAATCCTTCGATATTATAATATTTATTCTATAAAACATGAAACTCGAAAAAAAATATTCAATGTTATATCATATTCAATTTAAATATTATTATGATATTCAAAATAAAAATATTAATGTGTTATTTTGATAAAATAAAAAATTAACTAAGAACTATATAAGATAAGTATATTTCATGTACTAAATGTTGTTATAAATTACTATGGATGAAATAATATATTCGGTATGCTAGAATTTATTTGAACTCTCCTATTCCAATCAATTGTGATAACTCAAAATCTATTAATCATATAAAATACCACATCAATATTTCACGGAATATTCAAATAATGATAATGTATCATTTCATTTTGGAGAATGTTTAATTAGGGATAGTGATGTGAGAGTATATGAAAACACATGACTAGTTTTTTAATATAATGAAATAGTAATTACACATATTTGATTTCAAGAGGGTCCTATTTTCTCATGCAGTACAATAGTCTCCAACTAACTAAATATTTTAAGGAAGAGATCCCCCCTTCTATATGGTATTTTATATTTATATAAACGTCTGTATATTGTCATGAATTAATTTTTTGGACATATAAACCAATATCGATATGTTTTAATGAAATCCAGTTTTTGTTTGCTAAAATATTTGTAGAAGATTTCCATGAGTTTCATGGGATATGTTTCCCATGATTAAAATATAGATTATAAGGAGTGTTACTTCTTATTAATAAAGGGGGAGATATCTAAAGATAAAAATATGTAGAGGAGGATAATACTATAATATCAATTCATGTGTGTAATTTAATATCCTTATTTTTTAAATAGAAATATAATGTTCGATATCATCAAAGATACATAACACTAAACTTAAATAAAATATAGATTAATATTATTATTTTAATGTGAACAACATAAGCTAGACATGAACAATGATAAAATGATTAAAATTTACCAAATGGTGAAATATATATGATGTTCCTTCTAATTTTCAATTTATTTATTAATTATTTCTAAATAAGATCTTGATTTTTAGTAAATTCATTTTATTCAAAAAACATATTTCATCAATATTGTGATTTCATTCTTTTTGTAATAGAATAATACATATAGTTTTTTGAAATATTAGAACATTTATTTGACAAAATAAACGTAATTTATGAAATCAACATGTAAAATTTATCATCATATAATGTTTTTATAATTTTCTAAAAAGTTGGTTTTTCAAAGAATAGTGAAAATAAAATTTTTTATTGAAAATTGTATTTTTTAGTATTTAAAATGTAGAATTTTTATTTGGGTTATTTAAAAAAATTAATTATTTAAATTTTATACAAAATCATACAATTATTATTTTGGAAATTAATATTATACTTTAATTAGTTTAAATATATTATATATTTAAAAATGAAATTTTTTAAGAAAACCCATTTTTCATTTCATTTTATCGGTTTAATTTTAAATTGCTTATTTATATATATGAAATTGTCATTTATAAAAATTGGATTCCAGGTTTGATATCAGTATTTCAAAATTTATTAAATATTTCCCTTTTATTTATTTTCAATAGGAATAACAACCTTAGTAATTTTTAGTATCATGATAAATGGTATATTAGGTAATTAAAGATAAAAATAGAATGATAAGGGTTATAAAATTACACTAAAACTAGACTAAATTTTATTGGATTAGTACATAGTATACATAATCATATAAATGTATAATATATGACTTTTTCCCATTTATAATGAGATTATGAACATTATAATATTTTATTTCAAGAAAAATAAAATATTTCACACTCATTTTTAATAAATTTAATATTTTTAATATGGGGTTATCTATAAGATGTGTTAAAATATAGTTACTATTTTGAAATATAAAATATTTTTCTTCATTATTTATATTTATTTTTAATATTTAGTTAATGAATCATTACCTTAAATATTTTACTAATGTTGAATTTAATTATTCAATTAATGAAAAAATAAAATAAATGATATTAAAAATATTAAAAGTAATATAATTTTAGATAAAAAAAGTGAGAAAAAATATAAATACCATTGAAATTTTATATAATTAATAATGTATTGTATTATGTTTTTACTTGTTTTCATTATGATTATTAATCAAAGTGATAAATAGTTCTAAAAATTGACATTAATGTTATTTTATAATAAAAAACATCTTATTAAATAATATAAAATTCCCAAAAAGTATTATAATTTTCCATGTGATTATGAAATCTATTATATCTATTAATCTTGGCTTCTCCAAGATGATGTGTCACCTATTAAATGATCCACGTCTTCTCTATTTTTAAATTCCTCTGCACCATTACGTTCCTCCCACGACGAGAATCACATATCCCCTGTGATACTTCAATCATGCCCTCCTGTTTAGGGTTTCTATTGTGCTACAGATTCCTACGCCGCTCTACCAATTTTCCTCCTATATCCTCCCATTGTTGTCCAGTGGACCTCATGAGCTTCCAGTTTCCACTGCACAGCCGGACTAAGTTGATGATGGTTACGGTATCAATCAAGTCTCGGTAGGGTTTGCGATCGAATGCTTTATCATTTAAGTTTCTTTCTATCTATCTTCTCACAGATCGCTTTATAGTACCTTTATTACTTCCTTCTTTTGGTATCAGAGAATTCGTAAGCACCATCGAGTCTGGTAATGTTCATCCTGCATACACATGTCTGCATATCTACAATCTCACAATTCCAGCTGGACCTACCTTTTCACCTATATTGCGGCTTGATACTTCAACACGTGTATCCCGCGGTGTTATTCTGCTGAAACAAGCGGTCCAAGTATCTCGATCAGCTACAACAATAGCTGTCAGCTTCAAAACCAAGAAAGTTCCCTATCTCGCATAACTACTTCTACCGCTGTAAGAAATTACTACCAGAAAACATCACCGCCATTTTATTCATATTCCATTAACATGATCACCTTCAGCAAACAATTTAGGTTCATGAAATTTGATTTTAGTTCTGATTTATGATATAACAAACCATAGAAATGGAAAACCCACTTTCTATAGTTTTAAAATGAAACTATACATACAATATTATTATGTGTATCCTGCTGCTATCCCTACATTATAAATCTGTTGTCTGTTTCAGGTGGAATACAACCCTATTACACATCCGAGCAGTTGTTCTTCACATGCAACATACGTAAAGAGCATCAATCGTACTTCAATCAATAACATCCAAAATTATTTAGTAGGTAAAACAGTTGTTGTAAGTTTTAGTTTATTCATTGGTACTTATATTGATTTATATGTGGTTCTACACATTGATATTCATTACAATTGGTTCCTTTTGAATGATTTCATTCCAAACTCTTATTTGTATTAGTGAAGAATTTGTATTCAAATTTCTATTCTGTTTTGACTATATTAATTTGATGGTTTTCACTGCCATTTTTTTAGTCTGTTTCTGAAAATGATTTTATATTTTACTTGATGAAGATGTAATGTGATGTAAGTTATTTACACTGGGAACCACTGGATAATTGTATGTGTTGAGCCCTCTGGAAGATTGTTGAATTCTTCCTATGATTTCTATTTTAATAATAAAAAATCATTGATTACTTAATCTGGTTGGATTTCTCATATACATAATCACAATATCTTAGTGAATCTATGTATATTGGTTGGATCATGTTTTTATCTCTTTGTTATTGATTTACAAGTATTCTGGAAGTCCTCTGGATCAAACAGAAATCGGTCTCACCGATCAATATCGAAGGACAACGGTCTCACCGATCCATATCGAAGGACAACAGTCTTATCGATCCATATCAAAGGACAACGGTCTCACTGATCCATATCGAAGGACAACGGTCTCACCGATCCATATCAAAGGACAACGGTCTCCCTAATCTCTATCGAAGGACAACGGTCTCACCGATGCTGATCAAATGAGTCACCGATCATGACACGCCGATGCTGATCATCTGAGTCACCGAAGATATCTCACCGATGTTGATCAAATGAGTCACCGATCATTACACACCGATGCTGATCATCTGAGACACTGAAGATGTCTCACAGATGCTGAGCAAATTAGTCACCAATCATGACACACTGATGATGATCATCTGAGAAACCGAAGTTTTCTCACAGATGCTGATCAAATGAGTCACCGATCATGACACACCGATGCTGATCATCTGAGTCACCGATGATGTCTCACCGATGCTGATGCTGATGACCTACCGATCACTTGACTCACTGATAGTCATAAACATTTGTTTGAATTTCTTTATCGTTATTTAATCTAACCAACGATCATATTAGGAATATTTTAATGCTCTGTCATTTATTTACTGAAGGTTGTTGGATGTCAGGGAACCATACCTCGTACCTGCAAAAAGAAATCATTTATTTTACTGGAGCTCGTGCCATTAATACAAGAAGTCCCTGCTAGTGAAGAAACACTAGTGTAACAACGACGATAAATATATGAGTGCAAAGAGTGGTGGATGAGATAGTTGTAGAAGACACAGAACCTCATACACACTCAAGCTTACTCAAGAAGAGTTCTGTACAATCACGAGGAAATTGAAGAACTTCATACACTATATTTCTCACTATCTGTGAATCTGGATGCCAAGAAGACGACACTCTGTTTTTCAGACAAAAACCAGAAGAGGACTCTGAATAATATCTGATTAAACTCATAGAGTCCAAAGCTTCACTGCAATCACTAGATCCATTTCTAAACTCTACATCTCTGTTATGTGATTCATTATTTCACATTTCGAGCAGTGTGTGTTATCTACTGTATTTAACACACACACGGTCTCCTCTACTTTAACTGGAAGATCTGTAAATCCTCACTCAAACTCTTGTATCTTTTATTTCCCACTAATATAGTGGTAGAGGTCGTGTGTGACCTGGACAGCTAGTTGTTGTTGTTCTGTTTCCCACGAATAACAGTGATAGAAGTATTGGACCTGGACAGTTTTAAACTGTTGTGAACCCTGATCCAGGGTGTGGATCAAATTTATACAAACTTTTGAGAGGACTAAGTCTCGGATTTAGACCGAACCTCTTGGTTATATCTATTGTGATATTTCATTCAAATTTATTCTTTTATTCCGCTGCTCATTACTTTAAAACCGAAACTATTTTAAAGTCACTTTGATAATTAAATTCGCAAGTGTTTATATTAGTTATAATTCAGTAAGATTGTTTCAAAAGTTAATCAGCCTTTCTGTTTTGATTAACTGGGAAATAATCAATCCCTTGATAAACCAACAGAACCTTTACTTTGATATAAAGTCACTACAGTTTAATTCAGTATTTTATTTGGGGGTTTTTAAGACAATCTTTTAAAACAGAAATTTTAATTGGAACTCAATTCACCCCCCTCTTGAGTATCCACTCCAACCAAAACTTTGTATCAGAGGTTGTTTAAATATATTCTAAAGTACTCTGTTTTTTCAACTTTGATTTTAGTTGTCTTCTAAAGTTCATAAAATTTCTGTTATTTCTAAATTTTTATCTCTTTAAAATCATTGATTTAATTAAGCTATCATGGATAATATACATGAAGGTGTTTCTACCAATAGACCACCATTTTTCAATGTCACTAACTATGCTCAGTAGAAAATCAAGATGAAAATTCATTTAGAAAGCATGGGTTTTGATATTTGGACTACTATAGAATCAGAATATAAAATTCCTACTACTGTTAGAACTACTTGGAATGAAGCTACTAAGGCTGCCTACAATAATAATTACAAATCAATGAATGCCTTGTACTGTGCTTTAGGAGATGGGGAATTTAATAGAATATCCTCTTGTAAAACTGCTTATGAAATTTGGGATACCGTAGTTGTTTCTCATGAAGGAACAACTAATGTTAAAGAAATGAGATTGAAAACTTATACTATTAAGTATGATAATTTTAAGATGAAGCATGATGAACCCATTTCTAACATGTATCTCAGGTTTAATGAAATTGTCAACACAATGACTTCTCTGGGAAAGGATGTTCCATCAATGGAACAAATTATGAGAATTCTGAGATGTCTACCTGAATGATGGAGGGGAACTTTTGTCTCAATTAGATAATCATGTGATATTGGTGAACTACCAGTCAAGGAACTAATTGGAAAGTTGATGATGTATGAAGAGGAACTCATGGTTAACAAAGAATAAGAAGATGAACCTAGAAGAAAGTCAGTTTCTTTCAAGACTTCAACTTCAAAGAACATGGATAAGGAGAAGCTTCAAGCTATAAATGAGAGTTCAAGTTGTGAAGACAGTGAAAGTGCTTCTGATAGTGATGCTGAGATGGCTCACATTTCCAGAAGGTTTAAAAAGTATTATACGACGAAGAAGTTTTTCAGAAAATCAAATTGTGAAGGTATGTATGATAGCAAGGGACATTGGAAAATGAATTGGAAGAAATCTGACAATTCAGATGAAGTTGTCTGCTATGAGTGCAAATGAAAGGGACACATAAAAGCAGACTGTCCAAAGTTGAAATACAAGAAGAGGTATGAATACAAGGACAATAGGTTTAAGAAATCCATGAAGGCTACTTGGAGTGCTTCTGAGGATAGCTCCACTGAATCTGAAGTTTCTGAAACTTAACACAGAAATAAGTCAAACATGTGTTTTATGACAAACACCTCTGAGGTAACATCTGAAACTCCTGCTTTAAATTCATACTATTCTGAAGATTATTCTGACTCATAAAACAAGTCAAAATCTAAACTATTTGAATATTGTGATATATTCTAAGAAACCTGTAATGAGATGAAAGACAAATACAAGGGTTTAATGAAACAGTATGCTTTAACTGTTAAACATATATCTGATCTTGATATAGAAATGGAAAAGAACGCTCAGTTTCATAAAGAGAATACTGAACTAAAATTTTCTAACGAGAAACTCAAGAAAGACTTAGAGAAATTTACAAATGGTAAAGATACTCTTACTCAGATGCTAGGTAATAAAATAAAACCTAGATATACTACTGGTATATGATACCAACCTGGACAAAGGAAAATTACCAAAACTAAATTCATTCCAAAATCTAGACAGAATGTAGCTAGTTCTGTAACGTCATATTCTTAAACTAGTTATATTCATATTTATGGATCTAATACGGTTTATCCTTCAAAATCTTTTAACTCTAAAAATCATATGAGACCCATTAGTCAAATATGGGTACCTAATGTTTTATTGGCTAACCTATCTGGACCCAAGATGATCTGGGTACCAAAATCATTTCCTATCTAAATCTGTTTTGTAGGGAACCTTCTTAAAGAGCTCCTGTAGAAAGCCTTGGTATTTGGACAGTGGATGTTCAAGACATATGTCAGGAGACTTCTCATGCTTTAAAAGCTTAGTGAGAGTTGATGGAGGCTTTATCACATTAGGTGATAACTCAAAAGGAAAAATCATCGGCTTAGGCCAGATTGGTAACACTAACTCAGTATTAATTTCTAAGGTTTTATTTTTTGATGGACTTAAATATAAATTGTTAAGTATTTATCAGTTATGTGATGATGTTTTTAATGTTAAATTTGTAAATGATTCTTGCAATTATTTAATTCTAAAAATGATTTACTGTTTTATGATTTATGAAATGAAAATGTTTATGTTGTTGATTTAAATTCTTTAGCTAAGCAAAATTTTACTTGTTTAAATGATTTTCATTAAGATTCTTGGCTTTGGCACAGAATATTAGGACACTGCAATTTGCATTCACTTAGAAAAATTGCTAGGAAGAACTTAGTTAGAGACCTACCCAAACTTTAATTTCCAGCAGACAAAGTTTGTAATCCCTATCAAAAGGGAAAGCAACATAAAGTTTCTTTTAAATCAAAGAAATAAGTTTCTACTTCTCATCCTCTTGAGTTGGTTCACATGGATTTATTTGGACCTTCTATAGTTTCTAGTTTAAATGGGAAGCATTATATCTATGTTCTTGTAGATGACTTTTCTAGATATACTTGGTTATATTTTCTAGCTCACAAAAGTGAAGCTTATTCTTGCTTTGTAAAATATTCCAAGTCTGTAGAAAAACATAAAGGACATAAAATTAAAACCCTGAGAAGTGATCATGGCCATGAGTTTGAGAATCATGAGTTTGAATCTTACTGCTCACACAGTGGCTACAGTCACAATTTCTCTTCCCCTAGTACACCTCAATAGAATGGTGTAGTAGAAAGGAGGAATAGAACCCTGCAAGAAATTTCTAGGACTATGCTTAATGAGTATGACCTACTTCTTTATTTTTGGGTTGAAGCTATAAATACAGCTTGTTATGTTATCAATAGAGTCTGGATCAGACCTGTTCTTAAGAGGACCCCTTATGAGTTGTAGAACTATAGGAAACCTAAGGTTAACTACGTCAAAGTTTTTGGATGAAAATTCATTATTCTTAATACTAAAGACAATCTCGAAAAATTTTCATCCAAGAGTGATGAAGGAATTTTCATAGGTTACTCTAATTCTAGTAAAGCGTATAGAGTTTTCAATAAAAGAACCAAATGTGTGGAAGAATCTGATCACATAAAATTTGATTAAACTGATCCCCATGAACCTAAGACCTCTCTTGAAAATCTTGAATATGATCTCTCTGTTTTGAACCTTAATGATAAAGACAGTGGACCTGTAATTAAAACATCCAGTTCTGGAAGATTTCCAGAACCTGCTTCTGTTGAACCTCAACCTGTAGATGAACCTTAAATGTTGAGTACTACATTTTCTAGACCAACTAGGATTCTAAAGAACCATCTGTTAGATGCTTTTGTAGGTAATTTAGATAGAGGAACACAGACTGGAGCTTCACTAAGAAATCAGGTTGAACATCAAGATTTTCATTCACAGTTAGAACCTAAAAATATCAATGATGCTATCAATGATGAATTTTGGGTAATTGCTATGCAAGAGGAACTAAATCAATTTGAAAAAAAAACAATGTCTGGAAATTAGTAGAATGACCTAAGACACTATAACCATAGGCACAAAATGGGTGTTTAGAAACAAAGTTGATGAATATGGAAACATAATTAGAAACAAATCTAGGCTAGTTTCACAAGGTTACAATCAAGAAGAAGGAATTGACTATGAGGAAACCTTTGCACCTATAGCTAGATTAGAGGCTATTAGGATCATAATTGCCTATGCATCACATCTGAATTTCATGTTATATCAAATGGTTGTGAAAATTGATTTTATAAATGGTTTTATTGTTGAAGATGTTTTTGTAGAACAACCACCTGGTTTCTCAAATCCTCATTTTCAAAATCATGTTTTTAAACATTCTAAAGCTTTATATGGTTTAAAACATGCTCCAAGAGCTTGGTATGAAAGACTTTCAAACTTTATTATTTCAAAAGGATTTACAAAAGGAATAGTTAATCCCACTCTTTTTATAAAAATTATTTCAAAAGATGTGTTAATAGAACAAATCTATGTTGATGATATTATTCTTGGATCTTCTAAAAATTCTTTATGTACTGAATTTTCAAAGGTTATGCAAAATGAGTTTGAAATGAGCTTAATGGGAGAGCTTAAGTATTTTCTTGGATTTAGAATCTTTCAAACTAAAGATGGTATTTTTTTAAATCAAATTAAATATACTAAGGATTTATTAAAACGTTTTGGTTTAGATAGTATTAAGGAAAGTGATATACCTATGAGTACTACCTGTAAATTGGATGTTGATGAAACAAGGAAAGCAGTTGATCAAACCTATTACAGGGACATGATTGGGATTTTACTTTATCTTACTGCTAGTCGACCAGATATTATGTTTAGTGTGTGTATGTGTGCTAGATTTCAAGCTAATCCTAAAGAATCACACTTACTGGATGTTAAAAGTATTTTTAAATATCTTAACTATACTATGAATTTATGTTTGTTTTATCCAAAAGGACAATCATTTGACCTAACTAGTTATTCTGATGCTGACTTTTCTTGATGTAAGTTAGATAGGAAAAGCACATCTGGAACATGTCATTTATTAGGAAAGTCCATAGTATCATGGTGTAGTAAGAAACAGAACTCAGTTGCATTTTCTACTGCTAATGCAGAATATATTGCTCCTGGTAGTTGCTGTGCACATATTCTGTGGATGAAACACACTTTATTGGACTATGGATTTGATTTTAAATAGGTTTCAATTTGCTGTGATAGTACTAGTGTGATCAAAATATCTAAGAACCTTGTGTCTCACTATAGGACTAAGCACATTGATATCATACATCACTTTCTAAGAGATCATTATCAGAAAGGTGATATTTCTCTAGAATTTATTAGTTCTGAACATCAATTAGCTGATATTTTTACAAAGCCTTTATGTTCTGAAAGAATGAATTTTATTAAAGAAGAATTGTGTAGGATAGATCTGTGAAACTGATCTGTGAAACGGATCTGTGAAACTGATCTATGAAACTGATCTGTGAAACTGATTTGTGAAACCGATCTGTGAAACCGATCTGTGAAACCGATCTTTCTTTATATTACTTTCTATTTTTTTGTGAATAATTAACTACTTTTATCTTTATTATGGGAACCCTAAATGATGAAATAAATTATATGTGACTATTTATATTCGCCAAACCGTCGACCTTTCATTTCTTTCCCGCCAAACCTTATTTCCTCTCTTCTCCTATACTTAGAACCTTCCAACTCCTGTTTTCCCAAGAATCGTCAAATGGATAAGCAGAAGAGACCGAGAAAAGGATCAGAATGTCATGTACCTTCAAAGCGTGCTCGAGGCGAGTCGAGTAGTACTACTCAAATATCAGTAAATCCGAACCTGGAAACTCGGATTGTTGCTGTAGAAAAGGAAGTCATCTCCTCCTGGCTTTTGAAAAGTAAGTCGCTGCTATTACAAGTATTAGATTCGCAAGGATGGAAAGCATGTTCTCAGATAAAACTTATGTATACTACCCAAGTCTATTGCATGAGTTTTATATAAATCTGCAAGTTACTTTAGATGGTGTCGAGGCTGCCAGAATGACTTCTATAGTGAAAGGAAAGAAAATATCTTTTTCGTCTAAACAATGGGCTGAATGATTGAATGTACCCCATGAGGGTCGGTATGAGGATTATGATGGAAACATTCCTCCAACCACTGAATAATTCTCTTATGAGTTATCTTTAGAGCATTTTACTGGAAACAGAGAGTTAATGAGAATCACAGCCTCAGAGCTGGATGGTGAATGTAGACTTATCTTTAAGTTTATTGAGCCCCAAATTTCCCCAGGAATGATGATTTTTCTGTTCTAAGATACAAGGATGTTTTTCTATTGTTTTTACTAAAGACCCATGAGAAGATCAATTTTTGTAGATATCTAATGGTGCACATAGCTGGAATGGTGAATCCTTCTAATAAAGCCACTACCCTATTCTATTCCAAAATGATCTCTGCTATGTTAAAGAATCTGGAATGTGTTGATGAAGCTGATCAGATAGCCGAATATGATAGTGCTTCTTGTGTTAACAAGGAAATTTTTAAACGGATGAAAATAAACTGGAACCCATGGAAGAAATGCTGGGTTGCTGATGAGGAAAAGTTGTATGAATCTTACAATCCCACTGATCATGGAAAGAGGCTGAAGGGTTTGAGGGACCCTGGTTTGAAATCAGACTAGGAGCCAATTTATTCTGATGATGAGGAAGAAGTAGATGTTTAAAGGAATAAAGACACTAAAGAGTCTGGTAAACAAGGGATGGAAGAAGCTGAAATAGAAGAAGGAAGTATGTCACCTATTGATGATAGGAGTGATCCTGATACTGTGAGCCCTAAGAAAAGAATAGACTTTGGATCTTCCAGTCCACCTTTACCCATACCTGAATCAGAACCAGTTCTTGGTGATGAAGAAGCTAGTGACACTCAAGTATCTGATAGTGAAGTTTCTGTGAAGAATTGAAATGGGAATGGAGATGATGATGATGATGATGATTATGATGATGATGGTGATAACCGACCAGTGGATGGTCTTAATGTACCTCCAATAGAAACACATCAAACTATACCAGAAACAAATGCCAATGGAAAGAGAGATTCTTTTAAAATCAGTGGAAAATCAAGTTATGATAAACCGAAATATACTCTGTGTGCTGCTGTCTGGGATGATTTCCCTGGTTTTTCTGTTTTGGGTTTAGAGTATTCTGAAGAAGAAGAAGAAGAATCAGAATCTACTACGGTTTTGATGGAAATCCAACAAGTTGAGGCAAGGTCTGCTCATGCTATTGATGCTGCAGATGCTCATCTACCTAGTTCTAATGTCTCTTAGTCTGATTTTGATATGTTCAAAAGTGAGTTTCTTACTACTGTGAGAGATATAGTCAGAGAAGAAATTTCAAATGCTATTAAACCAGACCTGGCCAATACTGGTGAGTTTATTGTCAGGCACATAGCCTCTCTAAATCAGATTCTGTAGGATCTAAAATCTGGCTTAGTTTCTTTATCCAACGAATTTAGATCCACCATCTCTGGTATGATAGAAGTGTTGAGGAATCTGATTGAACATCTTAAGAAGTCTGATCTAAGAAAGTTGAAAGCTGGCATAACTCAGATAGTCGATCAAGCCAGTACAGCCAAAGTAACCAAGATCACTACTCGTGAGCTAGAGGCTCTAAGGTAGATTTTTCATGTTGAATTGGCCGCCATTAGACAAATTCTTGATTTGGACTCATTGAGGAAGATGAAGGAGAACAGTGATCACATTCATAAGATGGTAACAGTATATTCAGCAGATGCCACTAAAGCTCAGAGAGAGATCAATGAAAAGGTTGATCATTACTTTTCAAAAATCTATACCAAGCATGAGATGACCTCGAATTTCAAAGTGTTAGCAGAAAATCTGAGACTACCTCCAGTCACTCAAGCTTTCAAGACTCATGTTCGACAGTTGCATGTTTTTAATCCTACCTTGGAACGGTTCATGGAGAATAAGGATGATTTTGAGAAAGCTATGCAGTATGGTGCAGAAGTTATTCATAATTTCATAAATCTTTTGAAGCCTTATCTGAATGCACAAGCCATCACCATTGTGCTTCCAACTGGTGACCCTCTCAGTGCCTCTGATGTTGCTCCAAATCAGATCTTCGTTGCTCAATCTCTATCTCAACTCCGACCAGTTCCTCAGAAATCTTCTCAACCAGCTCCTACAGCTCCACAGCAAATCCCAGTGGCATCCTCTCCTCCACCTTCCAGAGTCATCTTACCACCTTTTCAAATTTTCCCAGTTCAACCTACCTCCAAGCCTTCCAAATTACCAACCATTGATCCTTCTGACAAAGGAAAATCCCCGTTACATCCCAAGAAATAGTTGTGCATTGTTGTTGATAGGGTGAACCCTGATGTGATTGTACTGTGATGTATTATAAACATTATTCTCTTTTCTTTTTATTCTAATTGATGCCTTCTTTTAATCTCTTCCTTATCTGATTTCCCTCCTTTTTGATTATCCCAAAGGGGGAGAAATCTGTATATCTATGGATCTATGGGGGATATGGGGGAGATTCATCTCTAAAGGGGGAGATTTTTTATCCACGGGGGAGAACCTTTCTATGGCAATGCTTGCATAAGTATTTAAAGGCATAAATTCAGGGGGAGATTTATATCTCATTATGTTTTTATTCTTTTTATGCCTTATTATTGATGATATATTATTTTTGTTTATGGATAAGATTTGTGATTATCAAAAAGGGGGAGATTGTTGAGCCATCTGGAAGATTGTTGAATTCTTCCTACGATTTCTGTTTTAATAATCACAAATCACCGATTACATAATCCGGTTGGATTTCTCATACACATAATCACAATCTCTTAGTGAATCTGTGTATATTTGTTGGATCATGTTTTTATCTCTTTTTTATTGATTTAGAAGTCTTCTGTAAGTCCTCTGGATCAAACCGACAACGGTCTCAATGATCCATATCGAAGGACAACGGTCTCACCGATCCATATCGAAGGAAAACGGTCTCACCGATCCATATCAAAGGACAACGGTCTCACCGATCCATATCGAAGGACAACAGTATCACTGATCCATATCCAAGGACAATGGTCTCACCAATCCATATCGAAGGACAACAGTCTCACCGATGCAGATCAAATGAGTCACCGAACATGACACACCGATGCTGATCATCTGAGTCACCAAAGATGTCTCACCGATGCTGATCAAATGAGTCACCAATCATGACACACCAATGCTGATCATCTGAGTCACCGAAGATGTCTCACCGATGCTGATCAAATGAGTCACAGAAGATGACACACCAATCCTGATCAAATGAGTCACCGAAGATGACACACCGATCCAGATCAAATGATTCACCAATCATGACACACCGATGCTGATCACCTGTGTCACCGAAGATGTCTCACTGATGCTGATGCTGATGACCTACTGATCACATGAATCACCGATAGTCATAAACAGCTGTTAGAATTTCTTTATCTTTATTTAATCTAACCAACGGTCATATTAGGAATATTTTAATGCTCTGTAATTTATTTAATGAAGGTTTTTAGATGTCAGGGAACCGTACCTTGTACTTCCAAAAAGAAATCCTTTCTTTTACTCGATCTCGTGCCATAAATACAAGAAGTCCCTACTGGTGCAGAAGCACTGGTGTAAGAATGACGAGACATATATTAGTGAAAAGAGTGGTGGATGAGATAGTTTTAGAAGACACAGAGCCTCATACACACTCATGCTTACTCAAGATGTGTTCTGTACATTCAGGAGGACATTGAAGAACTTCATCGACTACATTTCTCACTATCTCTGAATCTAGATGCCAAGAAGACGACACTATGTTTTTCAGAAAAAAACTAGAAGAGGACTCAGAATCATCTCTGATTAAACTCAAGGAGTCCAAAGCATCACTGCAATCACTAGAACCATTTCTAAACATTACATCTCTGCTCTGTGATTCATTATTTCACATTTCGAGCAGTGTGTGTTATCTTCTGTATTTAACACACACACACTGTCTCTTGTACTTTAACTGGAGGATCTGTAAATCCTCACTCAAACTCTTACATCTTTAATTTCCCACTGAGATAGTGGTAGAGGTCGTGTGTGACCTGGACAGCTAGTTGTTGTTGTTCTGTTTCCCACGAATAACAGTGGTAGAGGTCTTGGACCTGGACATTTGTAAACTGTTGTGAACCCTGATCCAGGGTGTGGATGAAATTTATACAAATTGTTGAGAGGACTAAGTATCGGCTTGAGACTGAACCTCTTGGTTATATCTTCTGTGCTATATCTTTCAAAGTTATTCTTTTATTCCGCTGCTAATTAATTTAAAACAAAAACTGTTTTAAATCACTTTGATATATAAATTCGCAAGTGTTTATATTAGTTGTAAACCAATATGTTGGTTTCAAAAGTTAATCAACCTTTCTGTTTTGATTAACTAGGAAATAATCAATCCCTTGACAACCCAACAGAACCTTCACTTTGATATAAATTCACTACAGTTTAACTCTGTATTTTATTTGGTGGTTTTTAAGACAAAGTTTTAAAACAAAAATTTTAATTGGAACTCAATTCACCCCCTCTTGAGTATCCACTCCGACCAACATTACGTGAGCAGCTACATACACCTCTTGGATTGGTCATTTTTTTGTGGATTTATACAGATTCATAAAATTATATTAGCAACATTCATGTTTCTAATAAAACAATGTTTCTTCATGTTCAATAGTTAATTTTTTAAGAATTATGTACATGTTATTCCCATATGATGATGGTTTTGGTTGAAAAAGTGCATTGGGGAACCACTGTATGAATATGGGTTGAAGCAATGCGATTATAGTTGGAGGCAGGGAAGTTGAAGTGCATGTCGAAGAAGATGGAAGCATCCATTTCCATAGTTGGTTGTTTGAATGAACGCATCATGCAAGATAGGAATCCCATGGATATTGAATCTTAATGTCAATATGAATGTTTCACCATAGCTACTCCATGGAAATTTTTCAGGATATTCATTGAGCCCCCTTTATAATACCTATTCTTAATTATCAATGTATATAATATCATTGTTGGTAATATATGGCCATGAAACCATAATTTTAGAAAACATTGAAGGTATTCTATAACAATTACTCATCCCTGCATTACAATTTCAGGTTTTATAAATTTGATTACCCCATTTTTATTTTCTCCATTTATCAACATGTTCGATAGCATGTCTAGGTTGTTTTAGGTCCAAATAAGGTATTCCTTATTTTCTACAATTCTTACGATTACGTTCAATTATATGGTACCTTCTAGGATGGTATAGTGGCAGCTAAAATGTTGACTCCAATGTATCTTTCAGTGGCTGCTGAAATGTTGACTCCAATGTATCTTTCATTGGAATGGAATTAACATCATGAAGTGGTAGAGGATTTCCCTTTTTCTTCAATCCTATAAAATTTAGAGGGAACATGTAATTATGAACGGTCTTGTGACTCCCCCACACCCTAATAACCTCCCAAAATACCTACTTAATTTGGCCATCAACTATCTGATTCTCAATTATAATAATCATTTCCTCCAAGTTGATGCACAATTTTTATGAATGTTCAATCCACTGTATAGTTCTTATATCATATTCTTATCAATGATTTATCCTTAAAATTGTTTTCATTTTCATCTATGTAATTGTTTCAAGTTATTTGCATTCACACTTATTTTCATCATGGTGTATATCATAGTTTCATATCAAATATAAATATTTTATCTTAAAAAAATTCTATATTGCATATTTATTTCCCATTTTTTTTTAGGATATTGTGGGTGATGTATTATTATTTCTTATAGGGGAAGAAGATATTGATTCTACAATCCACTTGCTAAATGAAGAAACTCAAATCAGTAGATAAAATTCTGCAGGTGATTTTGTCATACATTTTATAGAATTCAATAAATAATGTGGTTGTTCAACTCTTGATATATACTATCATAATTTGATCATAGTATTGTTTCAAATCCTCAAAAGTTGTGATAGTTATTCTGGATATATTTTAGTAATGACAATAAAATACTACATATTTTGAGGAATATATGATTCCATGAAGGAGAAAAGTTTGTTGTATTTCATTACTACTAAACCTTACTGTACATAAATTGTACAAAATAGGTTCAACTATTGTTTGATAAATCTGATATGTACTTCATAAATTAGCTATATCTTTGCATTATTAATACATGGTTTTTTTCTTTAATTATAATGGACTAAATTCCTGTAGATTCATGTTTTTGAAATATCTTGTTACAAAGGGATATTTTTGGACAGTAGATGTCTACATGATTTGGGTTTCTATTGTTCGAGCTGGATGAGAAGCAATGCTGCCGGAGAATTTTGAAGTTTTATTAGATTACTATTTTGAATAAATAACAATAGATCTTGATGGATCTTTTAATATTTGATTAAACATTGTGATACATGTAGGAGCATTAAAATCCATTGGACTCTTGTAAATTGATGAATTTTCATATGATTACAGAGAGGACACACACCTTAACTGTACGTTCTACTATAAAATCTTCTATTTTAAAATCTGATGTTTTTTAATTGTTATTTTTAAATTGTTATTTTTAAATTGTACCTCTTAGTTGTGAAAATTATTATTATTGAATATATTATCATATGATTGCAGGGATGACACACACCTTCAAAATATAAAGCATGATTCCTGAAGAGTAGGCTTAAAATAATATTTTTCCTACTTAGAAGTGTCAATATATTATTTTTAATTTTATTTCAGTTATTGTCTGCATGATATATAATCTGATTAAATGATCACCCACATTATTGGTATATCTTACAGAACTGATGAAATGTAGGACCTATATCATTTAACAAGGTTTTTTTCACACTATACATATTTATTTTCAATCTAACCGAAGAAAATTCTTCAATTTTATTTTTTCAGTATCAATTACAGACTCAAAATGTGTACAATCATTAAAATTTATCATAATTTATTTTGTAATTACAAAAAATTTGTCTTAGATGTTCAATAACAGTGTTCAAGATGGATGTTCTGTTTTTAAAACATCACCTTCAATAATAGTGTTCACGTTTTATGTTCCCATAAATCAGTTATGGTGTTTATGTAAAAATTTGAACTCATTATTTTATTCCCCTATGTTTCATTCATGCTTTGCTACTGAACACCAAACCAATTTTATTGTAATCTGTATGCACTTATGTGTTTGCATGCTCTTTTTTTATAAAACAAATTCTAAAGGTTTTTATTTTGTATAATACATTACTGTGTTCGAAGCAAGAAGATTTTAAATAGCAAGGATTTCACAGTTTATATGAGTTTGTAATAGCGAAGCAGGTTTCACTTCATGGTCCCTTCAATGAATTTTTCTTCTTTCATTTTATTTAATGGTTTAATGCATTCCTTGTTTGTATCTAATATGTTTCAACCAGCTAATTTCCTTGGCACAAGAAGGAGATTAATTGATGACAAATCTCCCCAGGTTTGCAGGAAAGAAAATTAATTTTGAGAGATGATTTGTTCCCATCCCATGGCATGAGGCATAGAGACTTCGAAGCCTCCACTATTGGAAGGTGTTGATTCCCTCACCATGGTGAATGCAAACACTATGACGAGCAATGATGAATCTCAAGTCAATGGTTAGTTTATCATCACTAAATAATTAATTGGTTACTTTAGTTTCTTGACTGTAAAAAAATACATTACAATAACTGTACGATTGAAGCCTTTACCTTCGAAATAGTGGTTTACTTCAACATCTCAAATGCGGGTAAAGCATGAACTTGTAATTACAACTGGATGGAAATGATCATAGTTTCTTATTTTTTATGTTTTTTTGTAGATACTGTTAGAATATGTTAAAACAATAATTGATGGGTTGAAAAGATTTTACATTGAAAGGAATAAGCCTCTGGATGTTTCCTATGATTTCAATGATTTTGGATCTCCCTTATTGGTAAGAATATTTACACATAATGAAAACATGTTGGCTGTTGAATTTTTTTTCAAATATATTTTCTGAATTTCTAATGGGAGTAACATATTTAACACATTCAGTATAAACACAATCCTTATTTTAAATTGTATTTCTTTGTGAAGACCATGTAACCAGTCATATCTATAATCCTCTATCTTTTTTGAATCATGTCATTTTTTTAAAACTACAATATTTATGCATAGTACAAAAATGTATCTGGAACATGCATGATATTTTATTGAAATAACTATTATTTTTTCATTTCCAATCTTCTCCCTGTATTTTTACATTCCCTGCTTTTGTATACTATACAATCCCATAAAATTACATTTCATTTCAATTCCATGGTTTGATGGAAACTGTCAATTATATTTCCCAATGATGAAATATGTCATAATTTCATGCAATGATATATCTAGAATACATTACAGTACCCGTATTTTATCCTATTCCCTGATAAAACAAAAGTTTTCACATTCTACGATTACTTTTTATTGAGGTATATTTAACCAGTATTGGAAACTACTCTATAGTAAATCAATATGAACTATTACAGGATCATTACATCAACAATGCAAGACACTACTATCATGCTATTAATAGCAGGGCACTTCTATTATTTTAACCTTTCTCGTCGTCTTCCAGAATTTTATAATTTATGTTACAGTTTTCACCAATGTGTTTGAAGATTAAATGGAGATTAAATGTATCTAGACTTACTATATGATGATATTTTCTACTAACCATGCATTAATGGTCAGTATACCCACTCCATGTTCAATTTCAGGTTGTCAGGTCTTCTAATGTGGTTTAGTGCTCTCTGCTCAAGATTCTTATCTTGGGTGAATGTCTATAATCAGTGAATAAGGTAAGGGTAACCCCAATTCATACCCACTGTCTCTATTAAAGTGAGCATTAATCCTAATAAAACGACACTCTTGATCTGCTTCGAAGGCTCAATTTAGGTTTTCATGCATGCTGAATGTTCAACCAATTGATGGAACTAACTGTAAGAAGATAATATGTTTTGACAATTATATTTATTATGTTTATTTATCTATTTTTAGAAAGGAAAAAAACACCACTGTCAATGAGTATGTATTCTACAAAAAAATTCATCTATATTAAAAATTTTAATGGTTTTTTAAAATCTGCATGTACATTTTTTCCCACTACTTAAAACTGGTTTTCAATGAATGATATTGTCTGGATTAGTGTTCCTTAGTTTCAATGCCTATGAATCAGTCAAGGAAACATAATACCTTCTTAATTATGAAAAAACTCTTTTTCTTCATGTTCTGTAATTGGTTTATTAAGTATTATGTACATATTCAACTCTTATAGAAGGAGAAAACTGGGATGTGCCATCAGGTGGAAGTAATAAAATGAGAGTTAAAGGTATATTATGTACAGAAGAAAACACATTCAATGTACTACTCATCGAGAAAAATGAAAATTACATCAAAAATTTTAATGACAACTTTGCAGACAATAATGTACTACTGATTATATATTTCTAATTTCATTTCAAAGAATACACTATATAACATTACTGTTTTTGTCCTTTTTATATAGGATCATCATATATGTGGATCCTCAGGAGTATGTAGTGGGATTGAACAATAAAAGGTAAAAATGTTTTAAATTCATCCATTTTGGATTTTAAGAATGTAAATATAACCTTATTGCTATATTCATTTTTTCCTTTCATAATAGGATCATCCGAGTGGTGGATTTTTTTGACTATGTGAAATCATTGTGTCCAGATTTCTTATATCAATCGTGGGTATTTAATCTACTCAGGTATATAACTATTATCATGATGAAATGTTATTTTTTGGAATCATTTTAAATATGGAAGAAATCATTTTTCATGTAATTTACATTGTTTATATATTTAAACTTTATATCATTTTTAATCTTGTGAAAGAACTCTTTTTAACATTTCCATTTTTTTTGTATTATGGGAACTGTCACCTATATATCTTACTAATTATTTTAAATACAATATCTATTCAGAAAAACATATCTTCTGATTTCGATAGTTATGATGGGGTGCACCATAAACTTTCAATATCACCAGACAATACGGCTACAACAGACCAAGCCAGAGAACTACACACCCGAACAAAGGAAAACAAAGAAAACAAGAGTGAATATGTTCACCAGATTTTCTCAATGAGCCTTTAGCATGGATATTGCATTACATATGTTCCATGTTTATATGTTTTATATGATCCATATAATTTTTAAATCATCCATTTCATGTGGTTACATCACATATCAGTTGAACAAGTTTATGTTCCATATCAGTTGAATATGTTTCTATTTCAAATGAGTTTTATTTTCTCATATATATGACATCTCAACACCACATATACTGGTTTAACAAGTTATTTAAAACATTTTTTCTTTACCTTACATATAAAAATTTCATCACTTTATATATTTATTTTGATTAATAAATTTTTACAGGATGTACATCGATATTCACTACTTAAAAAAAATCCAAACAGATGAATTAATTTGGAATATTAGTGAGAAAATGCACATGTTTTTGTAATATAAATCACATATCAATAGATGCTTACCAAATATCTTCTTCGGATCACACTTTTTGTACAATAGGGGGTTAATTTGTACATTCATATTTTGATTGTTGGATTTAGCATGTTCATGGGGGAATTTGAGCAGATTTTTGTGACCATGAAAGCCATTGTGTGCGTGCCATTTTTAGGAGAAATATTCAACATGTACGATCCATTCAGAAATATTATTTCTTATTACATTGATATTCTAGATGATTCAAGGTTAGATATAACTGATCAAAATAGACTATTATTTCCACTATCATATGTTCAAAATACACCAAATGCTCATAAATATTCATGGAGAAGAACTCATGAGTTATTCATATTAATTATGTATTATACTATATAGATTTGTTTTGATGGATGATATTATGATTCCAGTACCAACTAATAATCCTATTATTGGAATATTTTGGTATTTTTCTAGACATAACAACATATATATTATATAAGTAACTAATGTTAAAATATACTATGAAATTAAATCAATGGAGTGATAATATTTTGTATGAAAAAATAAATTTTATTTATGACGATGATATGTTAAAAATATAAACTTTCATCTACATTACCATTCAAAGATACCAAACTGAATGCAACCCATGTTTCATACAAATCCTCTCCCCAAAATCTTCGCAATCCCATCCACTCCAATCAAAATCAAGAAAACCTGAAACTCTCTCTAGGTCTCCTTCCATTATTTATCAAAATCTCACCACTATTATCCACCTCTTACCTAACATTTACCTTCAGTTTCAACTACATATATTATCTCTTACTCTTCCATTCCTTCATGTTATATCTCCAAAAAAATTTGTCTTTACTTCACTTCATTCATTCACGGGTAGCCTAAAACAGTATTGATGTTATCTTATCACTGTTAAATTACATTTCATACTTCTATGTCAAAGGTGAAACTGTATTGATGTTCTCTTATGATGATTCTGTTTCACTGTTGACCTATTTCAAGTATTTAAAAATTATATTTTCATACATTGATTCTATGAATAAATTTATAATTTCAATGTATTATTTATTAATTTTCATTTTGTTTCACTATTGCTTCTTATGTTGTTAATTTTTTACAGAAGGATACTCAGTATCTAAATTTCGTTCCTCAATTTCTATGACTTTTATTCCTCATTATATATTTCATTTTCATTTCAAATATTTTCATTATTAATATAAACTATTATGTTTTATAAATATTAATCTACAGTTAATAATAAGAATTATTTTATAGTGACGTGCATCGCACGAGCGTAGTAATTGTGTTTTTTAGTTTCAACCCTAGCCCATTTATGGTTCTTTTTTCCATTATAGTGACTATATTTTTCATTAATGAATAAAATCCCATGTTGCCACAATATGTTTAAAAATGTTTAAAGAAGGGTTAAAACCTATTGATAAGGGTAAAATGTGACCTAATAATTTTCCAAAAATATTTTATTATATTATTTTGACCCATACTTATCCTATATTCAAAATAAATAATTTTTATCCACTTTTAATTAAAAATTAATATATATTAATTTAATAGTTTAAGAAATTTCAGAGTACCCCTCCCCTCTTTCATAAAAATTATCCTCTTCCTGTCATTACTATACAATTAAAAGCCCATTTGGATCTCTTAATAACCAACCAAATACCTTCTATTATTCTCTATCATCATTCTAGATGTTTTTTATGAATAACACGTACCTTATTATTATAATGTTGTTAATCAAATGAGATTATCAAATGAAAATGTCTAGTTTTTATACACATGTTTTTGTTTTGTTTCTTCTTCCAAATTTATCAAATATTACTTAAATATTATAAAATAATTATCCCTTATCCTCCATTTATTATTATTTTATTGTCTTAATGTAATAACTTATATCAATCTCCAACATCCACTAATAGTGAAATAAACCATCGTTCGTGTGGACATGATATTACACTCTTGCAAACCAGTGTTATTTTTTTCAGCCAATGCCTATATTGACTAGATACAATTATGGAAATAAAATTTATATATTACATTTATGAAATATTTATAATTATGAAAGTATTATATGTTAGTAGCTTTCATAACTTTTTATTCATTGAAAAATGATAACGTCATTAGTGTGTCACTGTGAACCACCACCACTATGAAGTTCTGTCATTCGTTTTTCATCTCCCAAATTATGTGTATGATATATATAATAATATATAAATAATTAATATTATAGATATGTTATTTTTCTAATTCTTCAAAAATAAAATAATACTTAAATTATTTCCATAAGGATCATTGCAAAATCAAATTTTTTCTCATTTGTTTGTATGGCCTTCAAACTCCATGATCATAACATAATAAATTTTTCTTAAGAATCACTCATGATTAGTTTTTAAATTATAACTGATGGATAAAATGATAATTATTTCATGATTATTATTTTATATATAATGGAATATTGAACTGTTTTACCAAATTTAACTTACTAATGTTATTTTTTATTTATGGAAAAAATATTGACAAAATATATTAATTGAACTTAATTAATTGAGTAATTTTATATAACATGGAATTAAAGAAATATATATAAATAAAGAAATTTTAAAGGGTTATTAATCAAGTGTAGATTAACTTAATTTTTTTTCATTAATACTGTGAATCTATGTGACAAGTCATACTCATGATAAGAGACTTCTATTTAAAAATAATCATTTCATGTTTCCCTTAAAAATCTCTTATATATATATATATATTTAATAAAGAAAATAAATACATAATAAAGGTTTTTAATACACTCGAATGGTTTTTAAAATTCAATTATACCCATATTTATCTTTTTACTTAATGGTTTGAAAAGATGATTTTTCATCTTCCAAACAACATGCTTTGTAACATTTCTAAAACAATTATGAATGGAATGTTTTTATAACTTCTAATACATGAATATATTTCCCCCCATCATAAATAATTTATTCTTTTAAAAATATTTCAAACGTATACTCATTTATTTTCAAGTAATATGTTTTGATTTTAAATTTAACATTACTTTTTAAAAAAAAATATATTTAAAAATTAAATTTATATTTTAAAAAATAATATATTATTGCTTGTAATATTGGAAAGTAAAATATTAAATTTATTTTTATTATGTTAGGGTTCTTGGGATTTTTTTATGATTATGTTTGATTATGTTAGAAAAAAGTTACCAGTTGTCAAATTATAACAAATTGATTGGAGGTTTGGTGATAAACCAAGGAAATGTGGGTCCATTACATCTATCTAATTAATTGGGTATGGAAGCTAACTATAATTTTATTCCATTTATAAGAGTGATTGTAATAGTTATATGTAAATGATGTACCAAGAAACCTAAATTTTTTATCAATGATTTATATTGGTTTTTTGGGGAATATTATGATATATGATGATAATATAATTATCAAATATGTATCGGAATGTATATTCAATAATTAAAGATTAAAAGTATAATATTTTGAAAATTTATTATGAGTTTTTTCATGTTCTATAAGAAAAATTTAGTAGTTTTATTTTATATTAAATATTTATTATGTAATTTTTTATGAAATTATTTGGATAGATAATGTGGTTTATTGGGTAATTAATAGTTTATTTAGTGCCTAATTCTTATTTTTAGGAAGGATACATTTTGTATGTATTCAGGTGAAAATAGTTTATTTTCCTCCTTTATGTCCCTTACTAATCTTTTAATTCTCAAACCACATTTAATTATTTTTTCATATGGATTAAAGATGGGTAACTGAAAATAAGAAGTGAAGTTGAAATTCATGATATTTTTTCATGAAAATAAAATTTGTTTCAATCTAAAAGCTTTATATTATAAGAAAAAATAAAAATAGATTCAAAGTGTCAACTATTTAATGTATGGGATTATTATGTAATATTTATGAAATAATTCTATAAAATAATATACCAAAAAATAACAACAAAATAAATGATTAGTTCATGACTTTAATCTCAATATTATTTAATGTTTAAGGGTGGGTCCTTTCAGTTTATATCATATGACATTTTAGATAATTTTAGATGTTATAATGTGAATTGAGTATAAGTTACTATTCTTGAAAATCATGATGTTTAGTTTAATGGGGTTCATAATATTTATTTTGTATAAATGGAATGATTTTGAGATTGCATGATTAATGATATATTAGTGTTTATTGTTATCATAAGATGGTATATTATGATTTTATTAATATTCTCACACTAACATTGTTATTTTTAGTAGATGGATAGATCCTGCAAGAACAGAAGTGAGAGTTGATGCAATAAAAAGGGAGTAGTTTTCTGAATGGTCCATGGAAAAAAGGAATCAATAGTGATAAATCGTGTGATTATTCTTAACCATATATCAATAGAAAATATTATCAACATGAACTTATGTGTGTTTATTAATGCATCAAATACCCTGAAAATAATGCCATGTGGTTGTTCAGGTGATAAGGATTATATTGTTAAATATATTCAATATCCTATGAGTGTGGAATACGGTAATAATAATCCAATCATCATTATATAAAGAGTGAGAATATTTTTCTATATGTGGTAAATGAGTTCATAAATAAATAATCCTCTAAGTAAAAAAATAGTTGTTCAAATAACTCTATTAAAAGGATAAAAGTTGTTACTGAGGTATAAATTGAATATTTGAAATGTGGGGAGATTGGCCATTATGAAAATTGATGTACTATGGGGACGGATCAGGAATGGGATAAAAAAGAGTGAACAAATAACTCTTTATAAATACCTAATTCCCTTACACTTGAAGATGAGGAAACAAAAAATGAAAAATGAATGGTATGTATTATTTCATGTCTAATTTTTTGAAATTGTTTAATCTTACGAAATTATTCATATTATAATTATAGAAATGAAGTATTATGAAATAATATGGGAAAAAATGGTAATGGGATAATGAACAATGTTTAATTATTATGGTGTATACATTAATGATTTATGATATATTAGTATATTTTAGGATAACCATACTTTTAAAAGATTTAAAAATCCTTAGATGATTGGAGTATATAGGGAGACTTTTATTTATATTAGATAGAAGATTCATGTATATGTAACCCTTATGTTTATGATGTGAAGAATTTATTTAAGGAAAATGATATTTTAATTTTAGGGGAAAATGGTTAATGATATGAATATTATTTTTAGATTTTATGGTCATGGATTTTAATTAAATTGTGACATATTTTTCATGAAAAATGAATCCTATTAGTTTACCATTGAGGATAAAAAATTTATTTAATATTAAATATAATATGATAACTATTTTGGATTTTTATCCAAATATTTTTAATATTATAAGGATTATATTTTAGATAAAGGATATCCTATAGTTTGGGGGACAACGTGCGACATCCAGCAATGGATGTAAGGGCTGAACCCACAACCAAAGGAAGACAAGGGTCCATAGCCTACCACTGGACTATGTGATGTATTGGTTAGTATGATATAGTTTTTTTAAAATAATATGATAATTAAAGGATATATTAATTTTTGGAATATACGATTCATCTTTTATAAAACCATGACATTGGAAATTAATTTAGTGATTATTTTTTGAATGATATTTCGGAAGAAGATCACTATAATTTTGGATTGCACTATAGGTTTAAGGTAAATAGAATATTGTAAGAAATATTTTGAGAAATAAATAATGAATTATGTTTTGGAATTATATTTTATTTTATATTGGATTTATTGTGTGTTTGGTTATATATATTATTATAATATCATTGATATTTTGTGATAAGGGACTTCCATTTTGGTATGAGACTTCAAGAGTAATTGATGTTATTTAGAGATAAAAGCAAAATTTAATATTGGAGGAATGTTTGCTAAAACCCTTATGATTTAAGGGTTTCAATTTAGTTTACATTAATTTTTAGGAATTCTATGGATAGTTATTTATTGAATAGTCTATGTTTATTTTGCTGTATTGCTATTGGATTTTAGATATTAAAATTAGTTTTTCTTTTTATTGATGGTTTATTCATTTTGGAAATAATTATATCACATGATATACATTTTGGATTTCTTAATATCTAAATACCCAAGTAATATATTGTTTTACTTTTTGGGGATGATATTATTTATTAAAAGATTATTTTAGTTCCTCATGAATGAAAAATTCAACTTGAATGCTCATCATTTTGAGCATCATATGATATTGTTGTGGGAATCGATTAAAGGAAGAAATTAAACTTGTCATATAAGAATATTGCCTTTTATTATTAGTATATATGATAAATTAATTCATTGAAAATATGAAAAGTTTGTCAAAATAAAAAAATTATACATTGAATTTTATTACTGTGAAATAAATGGCCTTTTTTCCAATTACATATATATTATTTTATAACGGTAAACTTTCTCCTCACCATGTTCTCTATCACTCTATATCAGTCCTTGAGATTTAGATGTTTCTTCCATATTCATGAATTCACTTACCAATTATGTTATCTTATATAGAAACCTATTATTGTTATTCTAGATGACACCTCTACTTCCCTTTCCTTCTTTTCAAGAGGAATCTTGATTGACACTTTTTTTATGTTGGTTTTCAAAAAACATATTTTGAGAATCTAAAACGTAGTTTTTAAACATGAATTAGAATTGTTAGGATGAAATTTCATGGTTTATAACTTAATATCTTAGTATTATAAAAATAAATACTATGTTCAAGAGCAGACAACATTTGCAACAACGATCAAAATTGACCAACAAATTATTATTATTTAAACGTGACCATTATATCATAGTTTTAAATTAAAAAGATTGAATGTTATAAATTCAATTATTAAATATATAAAATTCTCCTTCTCATTGTAAATATATTAAATAATTCATTTAAAATAATAACTTTATTTTTTGTAAATTCATTTTATTTCTTCAAAAATATATTCCATTAAAAAATGCGGTTTCAGTCATTTTATGAGTGAATATTATAATTAGACTATAAAAAATTTCAAAAATTAATATAATTAAATTATCTTATTTTTTAATATAAATTTTTCAACATAATCCACGGTGTATTTTGTTATCATTTCCCAAAAATATATATTTTTTAATGAATACTCAAAAATAGTAATTTTTATTGAGCAATTTATTTTATTTTAAATTACATAAAAATTAAAATTATGTTTTAGATTAGTTTTCAAAATTAATTGTTTTTTTTTAATAATAATAATCAAATTATTGTTTAGTAAATGATTATTTTAAATATTAGTTTTAAAATGATTTTAAAAATTAGTTTTAAATTTTAATTAGTTCTCTTAAACCTTTATTCTATATAAATATTCATATTTTTAAAATGGAAAACATGTATTGAATAAATTTTCTCAATTATGTCATTAATTTAGAATTATATTTTTATCCATTTTTAAATTTTTATGAAATTGTTCAAAAGGTGTCATTTTTTTCATTTTCCAAATAATGCACGAAAAAAGTACGAATGAAATGTTTTTTAACATATATATCATGAATAAAATTCTATGCTACCATGACTTATTTTTTGTTTGAAGCATCCTCTATATGTTTTCATGGTTCTTTAAAATATAATATTTTACTTTTTAATTACGAGGTTATTTTCTTAAATAAGTTATATTAAAAAGGATTGGATGTTTTCCTTAAGAATATTTTTAAGTGTGTAATTTATTAAATTTCATTATTTTATATATTGTGATTACATTAAATATAATTAAAATTATTTTGATTATAGGTTGTCAAATTATTAATCAATGACGTTTTGTTCCGTGAGAAACCATGGATGACTGAGTCTCTCATATCCAACTAATGTATTGAGTGTTAAAGTCTACCGTATAGTTATTAAATTTGTTAGTGTAATTGTATTAATGATATAGAAATTATGTTACAATTATATTATTTGTTTTATCTATGATTTATATGAATTTTATAGGAATAATATGAATTCAAAATTTATGACATTGATATTACATGTTGAGGAAATTTTATTCTACTTTTCAGGGTAAATAATATATCCTTTAAAAAAGATATAACATTTTTCATGTTTTCAAAGATACAGTTATGTTTTTTTTAATTTAATATTTTTTATGATTTGTTATGAAAATATTTTGGTGTATAATGTGTTATATTACTTAAGAAAATGTTTATATTGAAAAAAATGTTTATTTTAAAAAAGGAAAATTTATATAATTATTCTAGGAAGAAATGATTTTTTAATTCCTTTTTTCAACTATACTACATTTTTTGTGATCATAAAAAATACTAAAAAGTTTTTTATAGGGCATAAGGATCAGAAATGGAATGAAATAATACAATCTGAATAACATTAAAAAAATTTATGAAAATAAATGGTGTTTCATTTTAAATGTATTATATTATGGGAAAAATATATATAGATTAGATGTGTCCACGTTTTAATATATGGTTTCGTTATGTCTGGGTTATTACGAAATTCTCTAAAAGAATAAACCCAAAAAGTTCCCCAAATTTATGCGCATTTCCTCAAAAAAAATATTAAGTAATGTTTTAGGTCGAGTCCTTATATAAAATCCAAGTGAAGACATATTAAGGATAATTATGATCAATTATGTTTTTCAATGAGGAAATTTACAATTAACTATTATTTCTCAAAAATTTATTGACTCGTGTGGTCATTGATTTAATGATAAGTGAATCATTTATCCCTATGAAATGATAAAAAAAATTTAATTCGTTTCTCATAAAGTAGTATGTTTTTTGGTGATGATCCATCAAAATATTTTTTACGTAGTATTAAACAAACCAAAAGGGAAAAAATATTTGGTAAAAAGACACTTCATGTATTTTTAGAATTTTTTTATTGAAAATACTATTATTGGGACTTAAAATATTTATTAAAAATTCATTAATAACATATTTGATATAAGTTTAATGACTATTTAATAATTCTAGATGAATCCATATAAATTAAGTTTGTAGGAAAAAAATCATGCCACCATATCTTAGGTCACACCATAAAAAGGATATATAAGAATAATGTTTATTAGGGGTTTATTTTATAGGTATAAATCATTTTTTAGGGGACTCTATAAGAGATATGATCTTATCTATTTAATGTTAACAATTTTTTTACACCATAAAACTTGGTGGCATGACTATGGGTGATTTTTATATGAACAGATCATGGTCAATGAAGAAGGATGACATTATGAATTATTGGATATACATTATATGTAATATCCATTAAAGTATATGTAGGGTTGTATACATGGATTTTAATTGGAAAATAACCAAGTGATATTCTTTATATGTATGGGGTATATAAAGGAGAATACATAAGTTATTTTACTTTTCTGAAAATGTGATATAAATATATATGACATAATATGGAAAACGTTAAAGAGTTAAAAGGATTACATCACTGTGAATAGGTTTAGGTAGGTATTAGTGGTTCTTCCTATTTTAATGTGTCCATGCTGTTATATTATCGTCAAAGTATAATCCATATTTTTTCACTATAACATGTTTTGTTGGGATAAATCATTCTGAGGTGACATAAGTAAGACATTAATACACATTACATTAGTTTGGTTGAATAATATTGACATCACATAATAAATCACCCCAGATAACATAATGTTTCAAAATCATTGGAAATTATATACATAAACAACTTTCTTTAAAACATCTTCATCATATCCTAAAAATAGTCTTCCCACATGATTCACATTAAATATATCGGGCAGAATATTTTCTTTTATATCGCGGGGAATATAAACATACTCAAGGGTGATCTTTGATTATCTGTAACAATAGATATAAGAGTCACAAATAAAATATCTTAATTTATATTAATATGAGGATTTAGGTATGATAAAATAATCACATTTCATGGATATAACATAATAAAACATTCCCATATATCATAAAACATGAGTCATGGAATAAGTATTTTAGAAAAACATAATACATGAGTTAATAATATTTATCAATGAGAAAAAAACATATATAAATTTTATGGAATAAGAATTTAGAACATGCATATGTATAGAAATTATATCATATGTAAAGACTAACCACCAAGGCATTTATATCATAAGGGATGTCCCTGATCACCTACCCATAAAATACCGGACTTGTGATAAACACATGAATCCCATAACATGGTATAATTATGATAAACAACTTTATCTCATCAGGATATAATAATATATGAAACATTAAAGAACCCATTTCAGGGATACAATATACCCAACCATAACATAATGAAAATTCATACATATATATGCCACAATATCATAAAATTATTCATAATTCCATCATTACTTAATTAACCCATGAAAAAAATTGGTTTCATAAAAACAATAACATAACAAAATAATAATAGATATTACGAAATCATTTGTATGGAATCATTTTATAATATCTCAATATATTCATAATAAACATAAAAGTATATCAACATAGATGAAAAAACATTTATTATATCATTATAAAATTTATTTTAAAAATAAGAAGAAATATTATTCATTTTAATTAAATTTATTTAAAATATGAAATTAAAAAAATATGAAAACATATATTATATTGTAGAAAATTGAATAAATGAAAATTAAATTCCTCCAATAAGAGTAGATAGAAAATTCGGAATGGGAATTTATTGAGGAATCCCAAAAAAAGAAGAATCATTAAACAATTTTATAATGAGAGTCGATGTTGGTGAAAAATGAGAGCCAAAAATTATTTAAAAGAATATTATTTTTTAAATAATTCAATGAAATTTTAAATTACATTAATCAATAATATAATAATAGATAAATACATCTATAAACCAAAATAAATATTTTGAACATGGTGAAGAATGAATCTCAAAATAAAATAAGATGTAAGGTCAGTAACTATGACAAGAATATCATTAGATAAATTATGTAACATAGGGGAGTTGAAATGAATTGTGAATATGTATAAATAATAAAAAATATTATAGAATAAAATTGAGGTGTTTTTTAGAATGAAATAAGAAAATATCTGTAGATTTAATTTTTTTGTAACAATGTCATATTCAATGTGAGATTGGAAATAAAACCCTTATTACTGTAGTACCATTTGAATAAAAACATATTGAATTAATTAATAGGCGATGGGTTTTTAAATACCTATAATTAAAAGAAAAAAATGATAAAATAAATAAATGGTATGTATGTTCTCCATAAAAAAAATATTTGTAAATATGGAGAACATCTAAATGAATGAAAAATGAGATGAGAAAAAATTACATTTACATATGTCTTCCATGAAAGAGCTTTAACCTCATTTGTAATAAACATAGTCAGCATAATAACTTATTTTTAAAACATAATAGTATCTATTAACTTTTAAACACATTAATTACAATCATTCATAAAACTCATATTAGATTTTTTTCATAATCTTCATTATCAATTGTTATTAATTTCGATAATTTATTGGAGGCATCATAATAGTGATGTAGGACCCCATTATATGGAACCATGATAAAAATTACTAGATTAATCAAGTTATTTTAATAATTGTTTTAAACTATTTATTTAATATCATATTAATTTTTTGGAAATTTTGGGGTCTGTTTTTCGATAATGTAATCAATGATGAACATTTTTCATGCAATTTACTGATAACCATGAGTTAATTTATAATGAATTTATAACATTTTATTATAATTTAAGAATAATTTTTTTGATATATATTACTAACTAATAAACTCTATTACTAATTTTAAAGAATTTATACTTATTCATGGTTAAAATGGGGATGTGGTTTTGCATCGTTCGTGTAGGAGGTCGAACCGACCCAAATAATAAGATCTTATACAAATTAGTGAGTAAGAGTATAGAGTTATATAATATTAGTATCATATTTTTATATAGATAATTATGTTAATATAAAATAATTATAGTGATAATAATATTTATAAATAGTGGATATGAGAATGTAATTGAAAAGGTAAGGGAATAACATATATACTTGGTGAATTTGATTATTCATAAGACAGGTTCCATTGGAATGAATGACTTTTACTTTTTTTCAGGTAAATGGAAGGTATAAAAAACATAAAAAGAATTTGGGAAATGAAAATGGAAATTAATTATTGATATGTCCAAATATTGTGTTCAGTTTGGATGGGGTATATGAGGGGTCCTTTTATAGGGGACTTTTGAATGAAATTTTCAAAAATATTAATATCATATGGTGTAAGGTTGTCATTTTAAAAGAAAGGTAGATACATAGAAAAATATGGAATTAAAATAAATTTTTTCTAAAATAAATCATCATAGAATTTAGATTTTGGTTTTTATGATATTTTATTATTTTATAACATAGTTTAAACCACTTTTCACTTCATTTTAAAATTACCATGTTAACACAATTTTTATCATGGTAAATTATTTTTAGGTTAAATAATTAATTTTACCTCCAAAACTAATTTTTACATTTTTACTAAAGTTTTGGGATCTATTAGATCTCAATATATTGATAAATTTGGAAAATTTAACCTTTAAATGAATTAAAATATAAAAATTATTTTTATAGAAAAACATTCCTTTAAAAATTATATGTTTTTTATCCTATTTCATATAAATTATTAATTTAACAATTATTAATCTATTTTTAAATTAATTTAATAATTCTATTAAATTCATAATTAAAAAACTGATGAATTTAATTTAATATGGTTAACATGCACAATATTTAGGAAAATATTTATTTCAAAATAATTTTTTACACAAAATAATTTTAACCACATGCAACTAATTAATTATTCATATTTTAAAGATTATATTTTTTAATAATTTAGTGTAAATTTTTTTTTTAAATGAATAAAATAAATTTGTAAATTTAATTTGTAACGTCCTGGTTCTGTGAGCCACCAAGAGGTGCCCTGTACCTGGTTGGTCACATGGCCATAAGCGCATTTTCCCGCACGACAATGGCTGCTGACTAGTAGGGAGGGCCTTGGGTGTGATAGTGGGGAAACTATGCCCTCAATAGCAGAGTAGCCCAGTAGAGGTAAAACCGATAAATATAGCAGAAGGAGTAATAATATCATGCAACCGTAAACAACAGAAGACTGGAAGTAATAACAACCAAGCACACATAAATATATGATTCATTAAATATATGTCTTGGAATGCAGCAAAACAAGTCATAATGTTATAATAAAATACTAATCAAATGTGCATGGGAAACCAAAAAACTGCTCCACAACATCGCAAGCATCTGCTTGGCCTCATGCTCTCTAGCTCCAAAGCAGTCAAGTACCTGAAATAGAAGGGTACTTACACTTATCTTGACCTACTACAATATAATATATTTGGGCCCAAAATTAAGACCCAAATAGGGTGTGATATTAATCATAGTAGCCACCCAACCACAGATCTATTCCTAACAGTCAGTGAATATATATTGTAGGAAATAATCAAAAGGACGCAGTAAACAAGGAAGTACTCACAAGTAATCAATCCAACCTTTTAAAATGTATTCAACGTACATATATCAAGTAAGAAACTAATCATAAGTAGGTAACCCTCTAGGAATTACTAATAGAATTACCCCTCTGGTTAAACAAAATAAACCACAAGCAACCCTATGGGAAGCACACACAGTCTAACTCCTCTGGTTCGACATTAGCAAGACACTATAAGGAATCACTCGTCGTCAATTCCCCATGTGGTATCATATCAGTAAATAATAGGAACTCTAAGGTAGCAATCAATGTATAATTCCCCTTGTGGCTAGTATTACGGAACTACAGACACCCATAGGGATCACTTATGTCCATCGATTCCCCCATATTCTCATAACGTAATAGTAAACAGACACCCTTGAGAAGCCCTCAATGTCGATTCTCCCTATGGTCTACTACACCAGGTTCCCACATCCCTGTGTAAATAAATCGTGCACAAATAATACATGGAAGCCAATGTAAACCTAAATAACATCTTGGCTAAACAATCTACAGCCTTTAATGGCATGTTAGATAATAATCACCCCATCCTAAAAATAGTAGTCATTTAATGTAAAGCATCCTAAGATGAATACTAGACCAAATGTTCAAAATCAAAATACATCAGCAAAACACCCGTAGCAATGAAAGTATAACCCTATTCACAAACAATTAACCCCTATTAAATCAATCATGGCATAATAGGGAAATAGAAGGGCTAAAACTGTAAACACACAATACCTCGAACAAGCGTATTGGGAACATTGGCCCATCTAACTCAAAGAATAAATACAAAAAGGAACAAGCCACCTACCTCTACGTCGTGATATTGATATACATGGACCAAAATCCATTGAATTTTCCTAGAGCATCGTAGGTCTACAAAGATTCTAAAAACATTCATCAGAGGATAACTCATGAATATTGAGAAATCAGGATATCATGTTCAAGAAGAAAAGAGAACTCACCGATATGATTCCTATTAAACTGACAAAGGTCGAATATGAAAACTGATGGTGGTCTCATTCACTCCAGGATGATCTAGACAAAGAAAAATATAGTTCTGTCCATCAGACATGACCCCGACCATTTTAATGAAATAAAAAGGAAGATCATGGCTTGTTTATTAAAAGTACATAGTGTATACTTTCCTTTTCGGGCTACTGCATCATGTGGTATCTAGGACACCACAAATGGCCATGTACTCGGCTGTTACCTGCCCAGTTCATGTTCACATGCGACAACTGAGTACACTTCATGCACTTATAAGTACACATTTTGTACTCTTGGATTTTCTAGAAACTCCTCTTTTTCCTCTAAAACAACAGAAAACAAGATTCATACCTAAAAAGAATATCTGGGTTCTTAAAAAATTCACCCATTAAAGAAATTTACCCCAGAATTTCATTAGTACGGCGGCGTATAAGAAGAAACCCTGAAAAACACCAACCACTGTGATCATACGTCAGCCTCCCTCTCCCAAGTCTTATCTTGTACTCGCCCATGCTGCCATAGCACTCATACCAGAGGAATAGACCAGCCACAAATATCCTTTTCACTTCGATTAACAATCTTGATAGGACGCTCCATGAATGAGGCATCCACCTTGAGCTCAGCCTCCTCAGGATGGAAAACATGATATGGGTTTTAGAAGTAATGTCGATGCTTAGAAACATTAATGACATCTTGCATAGCCTTTTACCTCTAAGGTAGCTCAACTAATAAGAAACCGACTGAACACTCTCCAAAACCTCAAACGGCCCGACGTACCTCAGTGAAAGCTTACCTTGTCTCTAAATCCTCTTTTTTCCCATCCCTGGTGTGACATGTAGGATAACCTGATCTCTGACCTTGAGCTCTAGAAGTCATCAATGTCGATCAGCATAAGACTTCTTTTGTGACGGGGTAGTATTCATCCTCTTCCGAAGAATCTCTATCCACTATGTGGTATCCTAGACAAGATGAGGTCTGAGCATAGATTCTTCTCCTACCTCTAGCCAGCATAAGGGTGATGAACATGTCCTATCACACAAGGCCTCATAAGGTTCCATATAAATAGTTTCTAAAAAATTTTTTGAAGTCAAACTCCATAAGAGGTATGTTCTTCTCCCAATCAACTTTACAATCGAGGATGCATGCTCGAAGCATGTCCTTAAGGACTTGAATCATACACTAAGACTGGCCATCTTTCTGGGTAATGTAAACTGTACACAGGTGTACCTCTATACCAAAATCCCTCTGAAGTCCCTGACAGACCCAAGAAGTAAAATTTATGTACTTTTTGAAAACAATGGACTATGGAACCCCAAGTTGATTTAAAATATCTCGGATGTACAACCTTCCTAAATCATCAACACAGAAGGTATCCTTGATTGGAAGGAAGTAAACAACCTTCATAAGTCTTTTGATGGCTACGTTTATTTAATCATTCCCGTGAGGCGACCTCAGAAAACCAATAATGAAATCCATCGTGACAACATTCCATTTCCACACGGAAATGGGTAACTACTTCAAAATCACTACTGATCAATAATGTTCTGCCTTCACCTACTGAAAGGTGGAACACATCAGGAAAAACCATCAACATCTCTCTTCAAACCTGGCCACCAAAATTGATAGTGTAGATCTTGATACATCTTGGTGACATAAGGATGAACATCCCAAACTGAGGAAGGAAAGTCCCATATCAACTCCTTGCATATGTCTATTGACACCAATACCCGCCCATGAAAACGCAAGATCTCATCCTCTCTTTCTATCCATCCATGAATATGGTCCCCTCCTGACACACTCTCCCATAGTACCAGGCCTTCTGAAATTTATAGTTTCCTTTTTTTGAACATGATCTAGTATATAAGAGGTAACAACCAAAGATGAATGGAATGTATTCTCCAGTCTATCATGAACCTCCAAATGCATTTCAGAGAACAGATCCATAAGCTTCAACTCGCTTCTAGCCTCTTGAACGACATGTATCTGAGTCCTCTTGCTAAAATCATCAGCCACAACATTGCATTTCATAGGCGTATTCGAATGTTCAAAATCAAAGGACTGAAGGTACTCACCCCACCTTCATTTTCTCAAATTCATGTCATAATAAGTGAAGTTGTGCTTGAGAATTTTTTGGTCAGTGAAAACAATAAAATTTTCTCCCAATAGGTAGTGTCTCCAACAACATAAATCATGAACAACAAATGCAAACTCGAGATCATTCCTTTATTAGTTCCTCTCTTGTGGCATTATCAACTGTGACCCATACGCAATGACTCATTCCCCCCGCATAAGCAAAAATCCAAGCCTGATACCTAATACATCATAGTACACAGTATAGATCTTTCCAAGCTCCAGAAATACTTGTATCAGTGCTGAAGGAAACCTCTCTTTCTGCTCCTGAAATTCTGACTCACAAGAATCTGACAACACGTACATTGCACATTTCTTAGTCAGACCCATCAATGGTGCTTCTATGCAAGAAAATTCATGTATGAAATGTATTTATTATCCAACCATCCCAAGAATACTCCAAACCTCAATGAAATATTTTAGATGCTTCGTGAAAACTACTAATCTCACTTTATCTGTCTCTACAGATACTCCTGTCTCTAAGATAACGTGACCCAAGAAGTGAATTTGGTATATCCAATAGTAAAATTTTGAGATCATAGCATAAAATGATTCTCTGTAAGTCTAATCAAAATGATCTCAATATGGGTGTCATGGTTGCGACAAGTGTCATAGTACTCAAATATATCATCCACGAAGATCACCACGAAAGAATCCAAGTATGTATGTAACACGCGGTTCATCAGTGGCATGAAAACATCAGGCATGTTTTTGAGATCGAACATCATAACCACATACTCTTATTGACCATACAAGATTTGTAATACTGTAAAAGGTATATCAGAAGGAATATCATGCAACTAATGGTATCTGGATCTCAAGTCAATCATTGAGAACTCTCGGGCATCATTAAGCTGATCAAAGAGATCCTAAATCCTCAGCAAGGGATATCATTTCATAACTGTCTACTAGTAAAGGTTCGGATAATCCACACAATGTCTAAGGGTACCATCCACCTACTTCGCAAATAGGACGGGAAAACCCCAAGTAGAAGTACTAGGTCTGATGAAACCCTTTTTCATGAACCACCACCAACTACTTCTTGAGCTCCTGTAACTCTGGTGTAGCCACCCTATAAGGAGGAATGGACACTAGTTCTACTCTTCGCACAAGATCAATAAATAAGTCCACCTATCTCTCTGGAGGGAAACCTGGAACTTCCTTTGCAAAGGCATCCCTATAATGATCCACCACTAGATGAATGTCAATCGGTGAATTCCCCTAGTCATACAGATGTAAACTAGAAATCTAGGTAGTAACTCATCCCAATAGATGTTGCTCAGGTCCTAATATGCACACCTAAACAACCCATTCAGCCTTATGATCAAACGATCATCCCTCTAGTGAATTCAAACTCACCCTACGACGATAGAAATTGAAAACACAATGGATTAGAACTAACAAGTCTATTATGAAATTGAAATCATATGCCAACATCTATAATACATTGAGGTCCTTTTAGAAGTAACAACCACCAACCTCTAGAGGTCACTCCTTGCACTGACATACACTAGATGTTCAAGTCCCCAACGGAGTCTCTAGAGTCATGATATCAGTATAAGAAAAGAAAAAGAGCCCAAGTATCTCGTCAAAAGCAGTAGATATTACGATATTGGAAGCCCTTGTATCGAAAAAAGCTTATTCTAAAACAGAGAAAATGCGAATGGTATCTCTAACTGTAGAGGGTTCGGGATCCTACCCCTGTTAGGTTTGCTCGACTGTAAAATTCCGACTGGTAATGTGCCCCTAAAACTATGCATGACCACTATGAGCTTATCCACCCTGCAGTTGGTGAATTCATGGTGACTAGATACCATGGCAATGGCCTCCACCTCGGCCGGAATGGATAAAAGAACTCAAGTTCCCTGAGTGATGAGAAAATAGTGGTGTTTCTCTAGAACAATGAGTCATAGAAGAACCTTGGTCACCAATTTCTGGTGAAAAAAACTGATAGAAATGCTAATGGTGACCCATCATGACTCCTGATCGACACTCCACTGGGTCTCTCGATCAATGTTTCCTTGTATTCCTGACATTTATGCACTGGTATCACACCACCTAGCTACCCAAAGATTTCTCTTGCCTCCTCAGATCTCCATGTGTAGACTTCCAACTTCACTTCCAGCTGTCAGTATGAGGGATGCCAACTCCGGATGTCATGCCACCCTGGATCACAACACCAGAATACGTCATATTTCACTGTGTGATCATAACTTGGTTGACTATAGAAGAGATGAATGTCAACCTGAATATGTTCACATGAGATCAGATTTCTTTCTTGAGACCATTCCCAGTCTTCCTCACTAGGAAAAACTCGTCACGTACTGGGATGGGTGTGAAGCCCTACATCTTGGTGAAACAAGAATAATACCCCATATCATAAAGAATACCCTGCTCTATAATCATAAACTCTCAGGATCAATCGGCCCTCATGGTCTCTGGGTAAATATAGTCTTAGAAGATACATTGAAACTTATTCCAAACCATAACCTACTTGTGTCCCACATGTATGACCACATTCCACCATCTAATGGCGATGTCCCGAAGAATATAAGTAGTGAGCATCACCATCCTCCGTGTAGGATTCTCTGGATTCAAGAATATTGATAGCATGACTTCTAACCATGACTCTACAACCGGGGTCCTCCTTCCCTTGTGAAGGTGGGGGGATGTTGCTATTGTAAAACCTGTGTTAACTCTTCCAGAGACTGGGAAGGATGAAATACTACCTGGAAGGTCTTCATAAACCTCATAATTCCCTCTCATAAATGTGTGTCAGCACCTATGTCTGGAATGACTGCTGGTGCCAAGACTGGCACAATTGGAGGATCTGTAGGTAGTCTTTGATTAGCCATGTCTAGTGTCTGATCACTTCCCTGCAACTAGGAAACAAACAGAGGATGTCTCGGTTGCGTAAATCTGCAAGGTCAAGCGCACACCTTATATAATGATTACGAAGGACTGATACTTTTAATTGTAATAAGGAAACAAAAGAAGGAGATAATTAATGTTTTTCAAATCATGGATACACGGCGTGCAAAATGCATACACGAATGTTTCCCTTAGGACTTAACATGGGTGTGTACATGTTCCAAATCCACTCATGAAATACCCCATACACTAGGTGTGTCGTCCTAAAAAACAACATGTACTTGAATCCTCTTCTCCTTCGCGAGTTCTCTTACATGGCCATGCAACACTATTTTCCATGAACAAGACTACAATGCGTGTTAGTGCCAGACACGTCATGTACGAGACGACAATTGCTGATGAGGGTTGTTATTCACATGACTTTTTTGACATCTCACTCTACATGGAGTGTTCCAAATGGACATGATGTGTACTTCATAGGTTTCAACTTCCCATGTTTTTAGTCACATGGGTGTACACATGGCTGCCTATACAGAATGTGTTTATTCCAGACACGTCGTGTAAAAGAATGTTTCTACCATCCCATATTGTTCAATACATGGTCAGATACAAGAGTTACACTACATGTTCTATTCAACCTCGACATGGTGTGTATAACCAAGTTTTTTATCTATTTGTGTTGTCAGTCACACAAGTGGAAAAATGGTCTACTAAACAATGCTAGTACATCAAGTACACGGTGTATCCCACCAAAGAATTCTCAACCATGTGTCTCTTCCCAGTTAGCTAGTAATATGGATAAAGGCTACACGGAGTGTACATACAGTACGCGGCCTATACTTAAAAAAAATAGTTCCTTCCTGAATAGAAGGACACATGGTGTGTATTCATCATTACACGTCATGTATTCTAGGTTTTTCCGAATAGTAATCCTTATAAACTACTCTAAAACCCCAGAAAACACTGAAACGGGCATCAAAGTGCCCAATTCCAATATGTGAGGGCCCATACTCCCGAAAAATCAATGTTTTTCATCTTATAAATGTCATATACAAGGAGAAAACGGCAATGACCCACCAAATTACGATCTATGATGGCCCATAACACCTCAAGAACCAATGTTTCGGGTTCATTTAAATGAATCCTTACACAATTCAATATCCTATAAAAAAGAAGGTATTTTATCAAGTCATCTATGAGGAAAACATGTATATCTTACACGACCTCTGTCACAACAACATGAAATAGCTAATTCACCATAAATGGAATTGAAAGAATGCATGAAATGTGACATCTAGAAAATGAATATATGATTCATGATATGGTATACCCTCATCTCATCAGGTTGAAAAAATAGAACCTCGATAACACCAACGATAATAGTACAAAACATTTGAATCATCCAATGGTGAAATCAATTCAACTATAAAATTTTAAAACCATAGAAATTGCAATAACGAGGTAAATTGTGTTTTCCCTGTACATGGGTTAGCTACTCCCTGGAGTAGCACATTACCAAGTATCTATTCCATTCCAATCCCAATCTATAGGATCCAAACCATAATTCAAGAAGAATGGAAATCCTTTGATACTTATTTGTAATGTTCCGGTTCCGATAGATGCTTAGAGGTTCCCCGTACCCGGTTGGTCACATGGCCTCAAGGGCATTTCCACGAATCCCAGAGGCTGTCGACTAGCAGCATGGGAATTGGCTGTGATATTGGGGGAAATTGTGCCATTATTGGAAGTGTAACATGGAATAAGTAAAATAGATAGTAATAGATGGAGTAGTAATAATATCATGCAATAGTAAATAATGGAAGACTGGAAGTTATAAAAACCGGTGATATATATATATATATATCTGTGTGTTTGTGTGTGTGATGCATGATAAATATGTCTAGGAAAGTATCCAAACAATCCTCAATGATAGAATACAATACTAAACCAATGTACAAGGAAAAACAAGAAAATAGCTCCACAACAACGCTACCCTCAGCTTGATACCATGCTCTTTATCTCTAAAGCAATCAAGTACCTTAAGTAGAAGGGAACTTTCCCTTATCTAGACTTGAAAAAATATAATCTGTATGGTCCCAAAAGCATGTACCAAATAGGGTGTGATACAAATTCTTGTAGGAAACCACCCAAAGATCTATTCCTAACATTATGTGAATATATATGGTAGGAATTAAGAAAACAGAAGCAGTTGACAGGGATGTACTCATTATAATCATTCCCACATTTTCAAATGCATTCAATTTTCATATATCAAGTAAGCTGCTAATCATAAGCAGGTAAACCACTGGGAAGTAATCATAGACTAACCCATATGGTTCTACCAAATCAGACACCAGCAACCCTCTGGGAGGCACATAGAGTCTAACCCCTCTGGTTCAGCTTTTTCAAGACACTCTGTGGAGGAACTCATCGTCAAGTCCCCTTGTGGTATCGTATCGGTAACTAATAGGCACTATGTGGAAGCCATCAACATCCACTTCCCCTTATGGTCCATATCAAGGAACTACATACACTCTAGGGGAGTATATACGTCCATCCACACTATGTTATCGCAATGTAAAAGTAAACAGACAATCTGGAGAAACCCTCAACGTCAATTATCCATATGGTATACTACAGAAGGATCCTGAGGTCCTGTGTAAGTCAATCGTGCACAAATGATACATGGAAGACAAAGTAAACATCAATAACTACTTGGTTAAACATTCTATAACATATCATAGTATTTCAGATAATAATCACTCCATCCTAACATAACTAGGCATGGAAATCAATGCAACATAATATGAAAACTAGACCAAATAGTCAAAACAAGAAAACATGGGAAAAATATCAATATCATGGAAAAGATAACCATGTTCACAATGAATTAACCTCTATCCGGTAAAACAAGGAATAATTATGTAATAAATGGGATAAAACCATAATCACACAATTCCTCGAACAAGGGTATTGGGGACCTTTTCACATATAACTCAACGAATGACTATGGAAAGGAACAAACTGTTAAGACCCGTAAATTTCAAGGAATTTTTTTTCTTAAATTCTTTGGGATTTTACAAGTATACAGTTTCTGACGGCACCTGATTCTGAGGACCGGTGTGCCTGGAATCAATTTCCAAATTTTAGCTCTGGTACGTTTAGTGAACGAACGAGCGAGGTTTTCTAACTATTAAACTGGTGCTCAGAATTGAAATCTGAGGGCACCGATAAAACCGCAGCACCGGTAATTGCTTAAGAAGATCTTCTCTGGAGTTGCATTTTCTCGTGAAGTGTTGTTTAAAAATGTGGATTAATAATTAAGTGAAATTAGTTGTGTTAAAATGTTCCACTGATAGGAGGTTAAACCCCATGTGTGGGAGTTGGGTTGGGACCCACTAAAATCAAAAATATTCGGTAGAATATTAGTGAAATGGGGCCCACACGAGTTCCCCCCTTTTCAAATTCCCTAACCCGTCTAAACCTCCCCTTTATTAAAGGTTGTGGCTACCCTCTTCCACATTAATGCATGCCAACTAAACTCATCATTAATATTGAAAAATATAGAGTGACTAAATAAGGGAGTTTAGGTTTTTGAATTTTAAAAATGTTGGAAAAAGTAATAAAATAAGGAAAAGGCCTTTTTTTGTTTTCTTCATTGTGTTGAGAGAGGGAGAGTTCTACACATTGAAAAACTTTATCTTCCTCCTTGAAGAACGTGAAGAATTCTGACACGCTATTCCATCTTCTCTCCACGTAAAAACAAGGGAGACGCTGCTTCCTCCTTGGACGAACTCCATCAACGTATACGGATCCTTCCCCCATGATTCCGTTTTCCACGATGCTAGCTTCCACGATCTTCTTCGATGTAGGGATTGTTTCGTCATTCAAGTATAATTTTGACATTCGTCGTTATTAATTAGCCGCATGTTATCAATTTAATGGGAGGAGTTCATACAACACAAACACGGTTGATCATACTCTCCTTTGTTGTTGATCACCGTCGTGGTTTGGAACAGAGGCGGCGCGGTGCAACGGCACCGTAGAGGGAGAAGGAAAACTGCGACGAAGGAGCGCGGCGACGTTGCGCTGCGCCAGTGAAGTCGAAGGAAGCCACGACCAAGGGCGGGCCACGGCGGAGGGGCGCTGGGCCATCGCCCCGCGTCGATCAGACAAGGGACGCAGCCTAAGGCCGCAGCGATCCAGAGGAGGGTGGCTGGACACAGCAGGCCGCTGGCACTTCGGAAGGCGTGACCCGCAAGGGTCTCGCAACAGCACACTGGTCGACCAACATGGCCATCCGTTTCAGGATTTATGGGGGTTTTAACCCTCGGAGGCAAGAAGGGTGGGTCCCTCCACATGGGGGCCACCTTTTCAAAATGAGGTGGGAAGCGCACTCCCCCCCCACCTCCGCGTCCAGCTCGACCTCGAGCTGAGCCACGGCCCATGCTGGGCCGGACCGCCCAGGCTGGGCCGGACCGCCCGCGTCGGGCCGACCAACCCCACCAGGCTAGGTTTCCCACACTGGGTCGGGCCACACCAGCCGGGCTGGGCCGTACCCTAATGGGACGGACCCAGACCCGGGTCGGGTCGACCCGGTTTGGGCCGACCTAGGGGTATCGTGCCGGGTTGGACCGGGCCCGAACCCCAGTTTTTAGGATAGATCTGTTTAAACGCCCATAACCTGGGCTACGGTCCTCCGATTGATGAACCGTCAGTTTCATATTTATCCTTGGATCGAGAAGGTCGTTTGAATATATTATACTCAGGGTTTCTGAAAACTTTGGGTTCAGACGGGCTGGTTCGACATGAAACCAATCGGGCCCTCGGAGCGGAAACGCTTATAACTTGATCTCCAAACATCTGATTGATGTGTCGTCGACTTTGTTGGATTCCTCTTAGTGATTCGGTTCATTTGGATTACTCTTCTCGATGTTTGGACGGAGTTTTAGTATGGTTTGGTTGGTTTTATCTTAAAAACCAAACATGCCCCAGGATGACAAGGCCAATAACTCTTAGACCGGGCGTCCAATTGACGTGTCATCCATCGCGTTGAGTTCCTATTGATGAGATGGAACATTTTGATACATCAACTCCAGACTTAGTGTTAGTTGATGTATCGAACCCCTTGGCTCGCGGAGTGGACCCTCCCGGAATCGAGCATGCTATGTGCGGGAACCCTAGAGCTGGCTGCGACTGCGACGACGATGACGACTGTACTGGGATCCTCTATGGGTTCGGTAGTGACGACGACCGTAATGGAATCTTTTGTGGGATCGACGACGATGACTACTATTCCTGTATCTGATGTGGGTTCGATTGTAGTTGAATACTGTTCTTGTATCATATGTGGGTCCAACAGTATTTGACTCTGTACTAGTATCCTATGTGGGTCCAGTAGAGTAGCTGGTCTTGTATCCTTTGTGGGTCCGAAAACATAGTTGGTCTTGTATCCTATGTGGGTCGGACAACATAGATGAATCAGTGACTACATGTGATCATCTCTATCGTCTTACGAAATGTGTACCTGTGTGAGCTGAGTCTTGACTTTCAATCATTATCTTTGATATGATTGTCATGATATCCTATGTGGATTTGGGTTGTGCTATACTGTGTGTATTGGGTTGTGAATTCCAATGTGGAATGGGTTATGTCTACCTATGTGGATTGGGTTGGGAATTCCTATGTGGAATGGGTTATGTTTTCCTCTGTGGACTGGGTTGTATTTGGGCTCGTGTGCGGGAGCCGAGCTGGAATAGATGACTTAGGTATATGTATGTTCATATACCTAAATAGAGTTGGATGTTACTTCGTGATTGTATCTTTCCTTTTTTTTATCCTTCGTGGATTCTGGGAAAGCTTCGGGGGTCTAGGGGACCCTACTGAGTAGCGTATACTCACCCCTGCACGGGATATGCCCACACTACGTTGTATTGGATGTAGAAGAAGAACAACGTCGATCGAGGTGGGAGCTCATGGGGATGGATGATACCTGGAGGTGGATCACAGGACAGGACATACACGGAGCGGACAGCCGGAGCCGGGGAGCAGATGAGACTATCTGTACCAAACTATTATATGGGGTTTCCAGAGGATGGCTCGGACTCGTTGCATTACATTTCAATTGTTGTACTTTCATTTCAGTTGAACATTACTTGCAGTTGGGTTTGTATTCTGGCCCATTTACTTTCCATCACTTACTTTTGTACTGATATTACTTAGTATTTACTTTAGATTGCGTACTCTGTGGTGTTTATTTAATTTTTAAAGGCAATGCATTCCCTATAATTGGGATTTATTCCTTCGGTGCTAGTCGCTATCCCCTAGTCAATGGAAGGCGGGCATGGGATAGTCACAACACGGCCCCCGAGGATAGGTCATGAAAAATTGGTATCAGAAGTGTTCGGTTCTAGCGAAGAACATAGCACCCTGATCTTTTTTCTATGTGAAGTAATAGTGTTAAGGGTATTGAGTGTGGTAATCAGTCCTTGGAGTCCAGTGTTGGTACGGAGGCCGATGTATCCATACACCAGGACCCTAACTTCTGATTTTCCGACTCAGTGCACGAAAACATTGATTGCATGTGTGTTTCAATGTTTTCTTTGTGATTAATTATGTCAGCTCACCAGGTATATTATATTGACACATGGAACACCTGTTTCTTTTTAAGATGGCCCCATGACGGCAGCCAGCTGGGGTTCTGAGCTTTGTGTGAGACGACAGCCCACCGAGTGACGAGGCCTCGGTGCAGGGCCCTATTACAGCGAAGGCACCGGTGGTACCTCTACCAGCCGATCCACTGATGCCACCAGCCCCAGCAGCTGAGAGTACACGATGACTTGGTGCACTACACGAGTTTCAGCGTCAGAGACCGCCCAGGTTCTATGGGGAGACGGACGCTCAGGTAGCCAAGGAATGGCTGGAGGCTGTTGTATGAGTTTTCTGGTTAGTACGGACACTAGATGACCTTATGGGGATCCATGCAACGAGTCTCATCCACACGACAGTAGGTATATGATGGATCTTGATGATCTAGGTGCAGGACGATGCATCTCTTATTTGGACGGACTTCAAGAGCCTCTTCCTCTCGGATTTCGTTCCAGCCACCCTCCATGCGGTGCACATCCATGAGCTACTACAGCTGCGGTAGGGCAACATGACTGTAACCCAGTACTCGGTGAGATTTACCGATCTCTAATGCAATTCCACAGACATGGTACGTGACCCATTCTTCCGGGCCTAGACCTTCGAGTAGGGACTGAGGCATGAGATTAGGGCATCGATAATCTCCCTCAGCATACCGACACAGGCAGGAGTTCTAGAGAGAGCTCTTCTTGTGGAGAGATTTCATTATGAGCCTACACAAGCAGTGAGACCTACAGCAGGGCGGCACGTAGTGGAGTCTTCTAAAGCTTAAAGTCGATATATGTCACAAGTGTCCAAGAAGACCAGACCATCAGGCGGACGACCTCAGGATACTGGCTCAGAGGTGTGGGGAACACGGCGCAGAGCCAGCCTTCCGAGAAGCAGACAATGCTATGCAAGCGGCGGGCATGGCCACATGGCTCATGATTGCCTGACTCTCCATGCAGAGGAGCAGAATATGGTTGAGAGACCACCCAGGGAGAGGCATAGGTTCGACCGTGGTGGTCTGCATGGAGCAGGATGACGAGGCAGAGGAGCTGGCCGAGTAGTAGGTGGTGGGAGACACTTTGAGGATCTACCACCACCACCACCAGGTGGTCCACCCCGACCACAGGGATCTGGCGGACATATGTAGGCTCAGCTTCAAGCAGTGGAGGCCTACAACCACGGCGCACCAGAGATGATTCGAGGTACTATCTGTTTCTACTCCACCCTTGCTACAGTTTTTATTGTCACAGGATCAAGTCATTCTTTCATTGCTGATTCCCTTTTTCGGAGCTCGGAGATTCCGACGGAGCCATTGGCTCGATCCTTACGGCTAGATACTCCTACAGGATCAGACTCGACGATTACACACTTGTGCCGGAAGGGTGAGCTTACTCTACGAGGCAAGAGCTTCGGCCGGGATCTTCTTGTAGTAGCGTCGAGTCCTTACGACGTCATCTTTAGCATGGATTGGTTATCTACAGTTCATGCTCAGATAGACTGTATTAGGCACAAGGTGCGGTGTGTCGACACTGATGGGAGCAGGTTCAACTTCACCGGCGAGAAGGGAGCCTTTGGAGCACAGGATGGACTCACGCAGAAGAGAGGACATCCGATCACTCATCAGTTGGTTAGCCTCATCCTAGGAGAAGTGGACATGCAGTATCCATGTTTCCTGTTGTGGTGGATATGTATGCGGACGTTTTTCCTGACGACATTCCAGGACTACCTCCTCGTAGAGAGGTAGACTTATACATTAACTTGTACCCCGGGATAGCCCCGATATCTACTCTAGTATATTGGATGTATCCTGATGAGCTTCGAGAGCTACAGGTAAAGCTGGTGGACATGAAGGTCAAGGGATTCATTCGACCCAGTGTTTCACCCTGGGCTTCCCCTATTTTTTTCACCAAGAAGGCATACGGGAGCTTGCGACTATGTGTCGATTATCGTTTCCTGAACCAGTTGACCGTGAAGAACAATTATCCACATCGTAGGATTGAATACCTCTTTGATCATATCAATGGATCATGTTGGTTCTTGAAGATAGGCCTCAGGTTAGGCTATCATCATCTCAGAGTTCAAGATGGGGATGTGCAGAAGACGGCCTTCAGATGTCGGTATGGCCACTATGAGTTTCTGGTTCTATCTTTTGGTGAAACCAATTCTCTAGAAGTGTTCAAGAGTCACATGAACAGTATATTCCATCCTCACCTCGATCGATTTGTCGTAGTCTTCATCGAAAACATATTGATATACTCAACCACTAAGGAAGAGCACGCCTACCACTTGCGGGTTGTACTGGACACACTCTGAGAGCACCAACATTATGGTAAGCTCTCAAAATGTCAGTTCTGGATACGTGAGGTCCACTTCATGGGACACGTCATCTCTGAGGCAGGAGTTGTGGTGGATCCTGTAAAGATCGAGGCAGTTCTATCTTGGGAGCCACCTAGGAGCGTGATGGAGGTGCAGAGTTTCCTAGGATTGGATGGGTACAACCGGTGATTTTTGCCAGAATTATCCAGAGTTGCAGCACCGCTTACAGCTTTGATGAAGAAGGGGAAACCCTTCGTGTAGTTAGACAGATGTCAGCAGAGCTTCCAGGAGCTGAGATAGAGATTGACCAGTGCACCCATCTTGAGGCTATTGGAGGAGGGAGTATGGTATGTAGTCTACTGCGATGCATCTGGGACTGTACTCGAGTGTGTCCTGATGCAGGATCGAGTAGTGATCACCTATGGATCATGATAGTTGAGGCATCATGAGTTGAACTACGCTACCCATGTCATAGAGTTAGAAGCAGTGGTCTTCACTCTAAAGATGTGGCGACACTATCTTATGGGAAAGCTCTTTAAAGTCTAATCTAACCACCAGAGTCTCAGGTACATCTTCTCGCAGAAGGTCTTGAACCTGAGAAAGATGCGATGGTTCGAGTTCCTCTAGGACTATGAATTTGAGATAGTCTATACTCCTGGAAAGGGGAACATAGTAGCAGATGCTCTCAGTAGGAGGACCGTCATTCAGCTTCTTGAAGAGGGGACATAGCAGTTAGCCGCATTGCAGATATCCTTTGTGGATAGAGATGGGGAAGCCTTTCTACAGTCACTCAAAGTCACACCTCCACTTCTTCAACGGGTCAGAGAGGCACAGTGTGGGGACATTGACTATGAGATGGGGCATGCACAAATATTCTCAGGACAAGCACCTGATATATTCTCTGTAGGAGGAGAGCACGTCGTCCTTTTTAGAGGACGTACCATGATACCAGTTGCTTTACAGGAGGAAGTGCTGAGAGATTTTCACACATGCCCATTAGCGGTACATCTAGGAGTGGCGAAGATGTACTAGGATCTTAGACAATAGAACTGGTGGCTGGGTGTGATGAAGTTTGTGGCAGAGTTCGTTTCTCGTTGCCTCACCTGCCAGCAGGTGAAGGCAAAGCACCAGGTACCAACATTCTTGGTATAGCCCTTGGTGGTCCTGGAGTGGAAGTGGGATGGGATATCTATGTATTTCATGACGGGACTTCCATGTACATCAAGAGGACATGACACCATTTGGGTGATCATCGACCGACACACCAAGTCGGAACACTTCCACCCCATCAGAGAGCAGGGATCATTGGAGAGCTTGGGACACCTCTACATTCATGAGATCATACGACTTCATGGTGTGCCATCATCTATCGTCTCTGATCAAGATGCTCGTTTTACTTCCTGGCTTTGGAAGGGGTAGGAGGAAGCATTCGGGACACATCTATGCATGAGCACCACTTTTCACCCTTATACGGATGGTTAGACAGAGCGGACCATTCACACACTCGGGGACATGATCCGTGCATGTGTCCTCGACTTTGATCGTATGTAGGTGGATCACCTATCTTTGGTGGAGTTTGCGTAAAACAATAGCTACCACTCCACCATTGGGATGGAACCATACGAGGAACTATATGGCCGACCTTGAAAATCACCTCTATGCTAGAAAGACTGGGGAGTCAGCACTTGTGGGACCAGAGATGGTCCAGGCCATGTTAGAGAAGGTCCAGTTCATCCAGGAGCGGATGAGGATAGCTCTGAGCCGACAGAAGTCTTATGCTGACAGGAGGCAGAGACAACTAGTGTTCGAGGATGGAGACCACGTTTTCTTGCGGGTCTCACCTAGATGTGGATTACGTAGATTTGGTCCGGGCGGCATGTTATATCCTCGCTTCATAGGACCATTCCAGGTTCTCAGTAGGATAGGCGAGGTGGCATAACTCCTGGCACAACCACCTCAGTTACACCGGGTGCACGAAGTCTTCCACATATCTCATATGAGGAGATACACGCATGACCCGACGCATATCATCGACCATGTGGAGCTGGACATTGATGACGGGGCGACTTTTGCAGAGGTCCAGGTGGAGATCGAGGATCGACATGAGCGGGTCCTACGTGGGTGGTCGATTCCTCTAGTGTGTATCAGGTGGCATCACGGGAATGTCTAGAAGAGCACTTGGGTGCGGGAGGCTCAGATGCATGCTAAGTTCCCACATTTGTTTCCCTAGTTTGTGATGTATCTTTATGAGGATGTAAATCCCTGAGATGGGAGTAATGTAATTACCCGTAAATTTCATGGAAATTTTTTTGTAGATTCTTTGGGATTTTACGAGTATGCAGTTTCTGACGGATCCTGATTCCGAGGCCCGGTGTGCCCAGAATCAATATCCAATGTTTATCTCGGGTACATTCAGTGAACAAATGAGCGGGTTTTTCTTACTTTTGAACCAGTGCTCGGAATTGAAATCTGAGGGCACTGATTAAAACGCAGCACCGGTAATTTCTTAAGAAGACCATTTCTGGAGTTGTGTTTTCTCGTGAAGAGTTGTTTATAAATGTGGATTAAGAATTAAGTGAAATAAGTTTTGTTACAATTTTTCACTTATAATAGGTTAAACCCCATGTGTTGGAGTTGGGGTGGGACCCAATAAAATCCTAACTCATGGTAGATTATTAGTGAGGTGGGGCCCGGACAAGTACCCATCTTTTCAAATTCTCTATCCCCTCTAAACTTCCCATGTATTAAATGTTGTGGCTACCCTCTTCCACATTAATGAATGCCAACTAAACTCACCATAAATACTGAAAAATAAAGACTAATTAATTAAGTGATTTTAGGTTTTTGAATTTTAAAAATGTTGGAAAAAGTAATAAAATAAGGCAAAGGCCTTATTTTATTTTGGTTGCTTCGCTGTGTTGAGAGAGGGAGAGTTTTACACTTTTATGAACATCATATTCTTCCTTGAAGAACATGAAGAACGATGAAACGTCGTTCCATTTTCTCTCCACGTCAAAACAAGGGAGACTCCGCTTCCTCCTCGAATGAACTCCATCAACGTATACGGAGCCTTCCCCCATGACGCAGTTTTCCGCAACGCTAGCTTCCACGAACTTCATCGAGGTAGGCATTGTTTCTTCGTTCAAGTATTATTTTAATGTTCATCGTTATTATTTGACCGCCTGTTATCAATTTAACAGGACGAGGTCAGACCACACAAACCTGGTCGATCCTAATCCCCTTTGTTGTTAATCACCATTGTGGTTTGGAACGGAGGCGGTGGGGTGCAACGGCACCGCACAGGAACGAGGAAAACCACGGCGAAGGAGCACGACGTCGTCGCGCCACGTTGGTGAAACCGAAGGAAGCCGCCGCCAAGGGAAGGCCGCGGCAGAGGGGTGCGGTGTCGTCGCGCTCCGCTAGAGCACCATGGAGGGCCGCGGCCCGGGCGGGCCCAGGCGGAGGGGAACGGTGCTGTCACACCGCGCCAGTCGGACAAGGGATGCGGCCTAAGGCTGTGGCAGTGTAGAGGAGGGCGGTCAGACTCATCCGGCCTCCGGCGTTTCGGAAGGCGGGACCCGTGAGGGTCCCGTGGCGGCACACCAACTGGCCAACATGTCCGGCTGTTTCGGGATGTCCGGGGGTTGTAACCCCTGGCAGCAGACATGGGCGGGCCCCTCCACGTGTGGCCCGCTATTTCAAAACGAGGGGGACAGGGCGCTCCCCCCCCCCCTCCGTGTCCAGCTCGGCCTTGAGCCGAGCCGCGACACGCGGTGGGACGGGCCGCCCACGCCAGGCCAGGCCACCCGTGCCGGGCTGGGCCACGCCAGCCGGGATGGGATGTGCCCTAACGGTCTAGACCCGGACCCGGGTCGGGTCACCCCAGTTTGGGCAGACCCATGGGTATCGGGTCGGGTCGGACCGGGCACGAACCCCTGTTTTCCTGACAGATCCGTTTAAACGCCCATTACATGGGATACAGACCTCCGATCAATGCACCGTCAGTTGTGTGGCGATCCTTGGATCGAGACGGTCGTTTCGGTATATTACACCCAGGGTTTTAGAGAACATTGGGTTCGCCCGGGTTGGTTCTAACAATAAAACAACCAGGCCCTCGGAGTGGAAACGCTTATAACTTGAGCTCTGGACGTCTGATTGACGTGCCGTAAACTTTGTTGGATTACTCTTAGTGAGAAGGTTCTATTGATTTACATTTCTCTAGTTTTGGACGCATCTGGAGTACGGTCGGGTTAGATTTATCCTAAAAAACAACCGGGCCTCTCGGTCGAAAAAGCCAATAACTGTCAAACTTGGCCTTTGATTGACGTGCCATCTATCGCATTGAGTTCCTATTGACGAGACATAAATTTGGGATACACCAACTCCGGACTTTGTGTCAGTTGATTTATCGATCCCCCTTGGCTCATAGAGCGGACCCTCTCGGAATCGAGCTTGCTGTATGCGGGTACCCTAGAGCTGGCTATGACTGCGACGACGATGTCGACTGTACTGGGATCTTCCATGGGTTTGGTAGCGATGACTATCATACTAGAATCCTTCGTGGGATCGACGACGATGACTACTGTTATTGTATCCTATATGGGTCTGGAAGTACTGGACTACTGTTCTTGTATCCTATGTGGGTCCGGCAGTATTTCACTTTGTACTTATCTCCTATGTGTGTCCAGCAGAGTAGCTAGTATTGTATCCTTTGTTGGTCCGAAAACATAGCTGTTCTTGTATCCTATGTGGGTCCGACAGCTTAGATGAATCAGTGACTACATCTGATCATATCTATCGTCTTATGAAATGAATACATGTGTGAGCTGAGTCTTGACTTTCAATCATTATCTTCGTTATGATTTTCATGATATCCTGTCTCGATTTTGGTTGTGCTATCCTATGTGGATTGGGTTGTGAATTACTATGTGGAATGGGTTATGTTTTCCTGTGTGGATTGGGTTGTGAATTCCTATGTGGAATGGGTTATGTATTCCTATGTGGACTGGGCTGTATTTGGGCTTGTGTACTGGAGCCGAGCTGGAATAGATGACTTAGGTATATGTATGGGCATATACCTAAATAGATTTAGTTGTTTCTTCGTGATTGTATCTTTCCTTTGTGGTTTATTAATCATGGATTTTAGGAGACCTTCGGGGGTCTCGGGGTCCCTACTGAGTAGCGTATACTCATCCCGGCACGGGCTATGCCCGCACTACATTGTGTTGGATGCAGACAACTGACAACGCTGATCGAGGTGGGAGCTCGTGGAGCTGGACGGTACCTGGTGGTGGATAACTGGACAGGACGTACATGGAGCAGACAACCGGAGCTGAGGATCAGAGGAGACTATCTGTAACAACCCTTCAGTTGGGGTTTCCAGAGGACGGCTCGGATTCGCTACTTTACTTTTCAGTTGTTGTACTTTCATTTCAGTTGTACATTACTTTCAGTTGAATTGTAATCTAGCCCATTTACTTTACAACACTTACTTTCGTACTCAGTTTACATTGTTTTTACTTCATCTTTCGTACTATGTGGTGTTTGTTAACTTTATAAAGGAAATTCCTTCCCTATAATCAGGATTTATGCCTTTGGTTCTAGTCACCATCCCCTGTGCTATGAAAGGTGGGCTTGGGGTTGTCCCGACACGGGCCCCGAGGACGGGTCGTGACACAAACCACCAACCTCAGCATCGTGAGATTGATATACATGAACATCAGGCCTTGAATCTCACTAGAAAGCATTTGATCTAAAAAAAATAAAAAGGATCAATTGAGGATAACTCTTGAAAGATAAGAAGTTAGGAGATGATGTTCAATAAGAAAAGAGAACTCACTAATGTGATTCCAACACAACCGACAGAGGTCGTATCAGATAACGGACAGCTAGTCATAGGGCTCAGCGTATATTCGGCAGTCTTGTTCACTCCAATACGATATAGATGAAGAATAACATGGTTCTTTCCATCAAACGTGACCCCGATCCGTTTAATGAAATAAAAATTATGAACATGATGTGTTATTTAAAATTACACAGTTTGTAGTTTCCTTTTTCAGCCTCCCCTTTAGGTGGCCACCAGGTCACAACACACGACCATGTACTCAACCATTTCCTGGCCAGTATACGATCTCCCATGGAAACTGAGTAAACTGTGTGTACTTATAAGTACATGGCATGTACTCCTATATTTTCATGAAACTCCTCTTTTTCCTAAAAAACAACAGAAAACATATTTTTACCTGGAAAGAAGATCCAGGTTCTTATAGAATTAATATTAATAATAATAACTAAGGCATGAAAATAATATTTTTAAGATAAATATTTTAATTTAATCTCATTAATTTATTTTAATAAAAAAAATATAATTATTTTAAATTATATAAATTACCCATTGAATATTTATTATGAACATATATCAAATTACCATATTTCCAATGGCCATGTATTTAACAACCGCATATATAACAACCATGTTTCATTCCAATATATAGCTTTGCATACATTCATAGAATCATTCAACATATTCATTTAAATGTCTCTCAAAATATATATTATATTTGAAATTCATTACAATATCTCAATAGTTAAAATATGGGTGATTACCTTCTTAGAAAAACAAGAGTATAAAATTTTTATGTTTTCTCTATTTTTGTTATCCTATATTATTGTTTAAATTTTAGATTTCATAATGTCATTTACGATTGAATTTTCATAATATTTTAATTTTTATCATTTATTGTAATATTTTTATCAATAAAATATATTTCAGATCTTTGCATTTCATTTTTTCCATTGAAATAAGTTATTTTAGATAATATTAATTTAAAGAGAAAATACGTAGCAAAATCATGGGGTTTTACATTATAAACTCTTAAAATAATTTCACCTATGAAATTTAATTACTCTAAAAAAATAATTGATGGTACTTATAACTCATTTCATATTTAGGTTCCCATATTACTTACTGAAAATTTTGGACTCTCTACGGTACATTAACTTGGTGAGAGGTCTTGATTTAGTGGATTTTATCTCATTGGTTCTCGATTTATATTATTTGATCCCCATAAGAGATATCATATTTATATTTTACTAAATATAATTTCAATACAAGTGAATGGTCTGGTTTGTTCATACTCAAAAGTGAAATATTGAATATATCATGAATTTATGGGAAGAAAAGTTGAAGTGTAAGAATATATGATATTATTCCCACATGATCATGGATTTATAAAGGACCACTATATCTAGTAATTAACATTATTCTATTCCAAAATATCATACCCTAGTCAATGTTGATATTTGATAGAATACCTTGAAATTGACATAAATGTCCAAATATCATCAACAATTGAAATTATAGGCCATCTGTTGACTTTTTAAAGATTTAATGTGATGATGAATGTGTGGAATCTTATTTAACATATCTTGGGAATGATCAAGTCCTATGAGATTACACTATCCCACTTCATTGAAATATGTTATAGATCCAAACCTCTTATAATATAGTTACTAAAATAGTTTAATTTGAATATTAGAATTAAAAAATTTATTATATGAGTACTCTAGTAGGTTTTGTTGTTTAAACCAACCTCCTTTAAAAATAACTAACCATGATTTTATCATTTCATCAAAATTTATAATGGTACATGAAAATTGACCAGCTATCAAATGATGCTATCTAGTGCTAAAAATCATCTAGATATCCAATGATTGATGAATACTTATCTAGAAAATTGAGGTGAACCATAAATATTTATCAAATACAACTAAATTGGTACTATATGGATCTTTAACACAGCCATTATGTTTATCTGTCATGTTGATCAATTAAGAAATCTTCCTGAATAACAATTAAATGAATTGAATTTTTATTGAGATACACTATTTACCAAATGGAATTATAATCTCTAGATATATTTAGAATACCTACCATTACATCCATGGTGATGTTCTTTAATATACATATATGTATGGGTAATGGTTTCATGATACTATAAGACATTTATATTCAGATTATACATAATGGTATATGAAGCATATAGATACATACTCTTAAATCTCCCTCTTTATATTGTCCCACTTGAAATGATTCATGAAATCAATATAAATATTTTAACTTATATGATGGATATAGAATTATGATATATGTTCACCATCCAACAACTCTTTCTTCAATTATAGTATTGATGAAAAATATATTCATTTACCAACTCTTATAATTTTAATATTATCATAGATAAACTGTATAATAGTCCATTCATTATTCAATAGATATATATCCTCCTTCGATTCCTCATTGATATTAATATAGATGAATAGTTGGGTATTAATTTGTTTAAGATGATATTTCATCTCCTACCACAGGATTTCAAGGTCCATACATTGAAAATCCATGTTTATTTGGTCTCATTAAATCATCATCGTGGATAGGTTAGAATGATCCTTCAAGAAGAGAGAACTAACAACCTTGTTTTCCATTCATTAGTGGTAATGTAATTAATAGTCATAGACTTTGATCATCTCTAATAATCTCTTTTGGTGCATGTTTAACTTCTTATATATTAATATATACATAATGATTTTGTTATTAGAATATATTTTTCATAGATTTATCAGTGGAGGTAATACAAACATATCTTCGATGAAAATATTAACATCATAAGTTCCAAATCCTACAATATGTAATTCTATTACAACATAATTAAATGGTGTGAGACGAATGATACCACCATGTACAACAATATGATGACACATACAAATCCCATATTTATTACATACTTTTTTCAAACCATTATTAATTGTAGGATAATGTGATTATAGTTTTGGTTACCATGATTTTATATAGAACCGTGAAATATTCTTCATACTCATCTATCCAAAGGAATATCTCCCTCTATTGATATAAATTGGATAATGGATTCAATATTCATGAGAAATTTCTCACATAGCTTTGATAATATTTAGCCAATATAAGAAAACCATTGATCTATATTACAATAGTTATATTAGGCTATTCTTAAATCAGTTACATCTTTTAAGGAACCCAATCAGCTTCGTTTCTTTTGATTACATGACCTAAGAATGATACTTTCTTCAACCAGAAGTCACACGTAATAAATTTGGCATATAATTTATCCTTCTCCGTGGTCTATATTGCAATACAAAAATATAATCCATCTTATTAATTTATTTTTTAATATATGAAAATATTATCTAAAAATAATATAACAATGATCTAGGAAATATATTGAGACATAATTCATTATATTCATGAAGAAAAAATGGGTATTTATGAGCCTGAATGGAAGTATTATTAATTAATGGTGCACATATCTTGAATTAAAGGTTTTACTGGCTAAATAATCTGTTTTTAATCTTAATTGGTTATATCTTGATCGATGGTATTTTTTTTGAAAAGTATTTATCCCCATATAATTGATTGAAAAAGTCATCCTGATGGGTTAGTGTACACTTTTTTGCATCATGATATTTTTAAATTAATGAAATTCAATATATAGAAGCAATGATCAATATTTTTTATTAAAAAAAATATTACACCCCATGAATGATCACATAGTCATATAAAACCGATATAATACATTAATTATTAATACTTATTTAATTATATTAATTCAATTACGAGGATTGAATATAGAATATTTGATATTTTCATACCAACATCTAAGTGTTTTACTGGAAAAAACATCATGATCTTTAGGAAGGCCATGCAACTCTTCTAGAAATATATATATATATATATATATATTGCTAAATAATATTTTTAACATTGATATATTTTTTTCCATTTAAACTAAATTACTCTTTTCTTTTTGTTTTATGACACATATAATGAATGTAATTACATAAGGAGTTCATGGTTAGATTAGTAATGATAGTTAATCACGTATTATTTTGTTATATGAAATTTTATTTCCCTATGATAGAAATTTATATGGGATTTAAGTATATATATACAATATATTCCAAAAATGAAATCAAATTTGACTTAAGAGAAAATCATATGACATAGAGAAAAAAAATCCCTAAAACTTCTATCGGAGAAGAGATTTAGACATGGGATGGAATCATCAATCCACTTGAAGATATAACTGATAAATTAACATCTGAAAAGTTTGTATATGAATAAATAATCATAGATGAAATTCATGATTTGAATGAATCCATATAACCTGGTTCAAATAATATATTTTTAATATTGATCATACCCATAACCACTCCAATTTCTGAATAATTTATTTCATCCAATACTAAAACCAAAAAGGTTATTTTGAGTATCGACAAATGAAAACCCTAGTAATCAATCATAATATAATTAAAATCAATCCTAATATTTCATAAATTACAAAAACATCATTTCAACAAATAAAATTTTAGTTTCAACATTCAAAGATATTTTTTCAGTATATGTTGCTTTAGGTTATATCCACTAATTATTCATAAATTAATCGCTAAAAATATCTAAACACCTCTCTAATACTAACTGAGGTGACTTGAAAACACCATAAATACATAATACATTATTTTATATGAATATTAAAGAAATCTCACAATAAATCAACCCCTAGATCATAATGGTCTAGTTTATATAGAGATTAGATACACAAATAAATTATTTTACGACATCTTAAACATATCCCACATATAGTATTCTCATATTATACCTTTTGGACATATCATATATAATCATTACATTTAATTCATGGGGAATGTAAATATAAGAAAAGGTGATATCATTTTCCCAATAATGGTAAATATAAAAGACATTAATCTATTGTCATATTCTTTCATAAGATACTCATATGGGTATGATAATATAATAATGGTGAATGGATGTAGCATAAGATAATCATACCATATATCATAAAACATGAGTCATAACAAATGGATTTTAGAACAAAATAATACATGATTCAATAATCATGATCCATGATAACATAAAATATATACATAGCACAACATAAGAAATAGTATTATGGATAAGCATAGAAATCATAAAACTTTTAAAGCCATCGATTGGAGTATTCATATCATAATAGACCCAGATGACCTCATTCATGTATCATAGTATACATGGGATATGAATTCAAATCCATTATAATAGTATGAAATCACTAACAACTATTCTTGTATACTGATATCAAGAGGTAAAAAATATAAGCCAATGAAGATGATGTCTATAATAGACCCACCCATAAAATAATGAAAAACTCAACATATTTAGCCACATGAAAATGAAATCATTAATTATTCTCTCAAATATTAAATAACCTTTTAAAAATAAATGGGAATCATGAATCCATTGACATGTCATTATCATATGACGTAGAAAGAAATAATGAGGGAATGTATAATTTTGGACATACCGTCAAGGCCTCCTGCCAATGCCATTTTCGTAAAAACTCAAATTAGTTTGTCTTAGAAGAAATATTGATGCATTGATGGGATTCCATTAACCAGTTCCCAACCCTTTGGTATTTCATCAATTGGAACCCACCCCATATAATTCTAAGTACAATGCATTATTCTTATGAAATTTGTGAAACATAACATAAAAATTCATATTAAAACTAGCCTAAAAATGTTAATACATTAACTAGAATCCATGAATGGTATCAAAATAGTATATATACAGTCAAAAATGTCATAAACCCTTAATTATAATATGGTAGATTGTATCATAATAAATCTACCTAAATTAATCATAAAATCCCAAAAAGGTTGTTGACATAGATGAAAATAATTTAATAAATTCTTTAAAAATTATCTTGAGAAAAATACCCTTTGTTCATTGAAATCATTTATTCATGAGTCGCACACATATAAAAGAAGAAATTTGAAAATATATTTTTTGATTGAAATTTCCGATTCAATTTTGAATACTTTTAATGGAATTAAAATTTTCAAAAAATTCATGTATATATAAATATATCTTAAAAAAATTTCTAGAAACATGGACATTATTGAGAATTTTTTGAAGAATAGATCTTTAAAAAAATTAAAATAATAATGTAGTTTAAGAGTCCCCTACATATAAGAATAAAAAGATTCCTTTTGGAAAATATTTTAATGAACAAAAAATAGACATAAAATTTCATTTATATTACTTTTATATCAATATAAACAGCTATGTAAAATAATATCCAGTATATTTCAATGGAGAAAGGATTAATTCATTAATCATTTAATGAATCCCATACCGCATTGAACATTTAAATCATAAGTTTGATATCTTCAAGTGACTATTTAAATAAAATGAAGATAAATTTATTCAGGATATGAAATATAATAGGGGAATTACCTACACCACACACATGAAATAAGTGGTGAACATGGCTTATATCTCATGAAAATTAATAGTAGGACATATTTCTTTTCCCATTGGTCTAATATTCATCATACGTGTTTGGAACTCATATATACTAGTTTTAATCATGTTATTAACATCAACAAGAATAATATTTATGATATCATATATGATTAACTTTTGACTTTATATTACCTATTTATTAATCATTTCCATGTTAATGCATCTTTTCGGATAATAATCACTTTCTTTATCGCATGTGTTTTGACTTTTTATTCATGATCATATTAAATAGCTCATGATTTATATTCATTCATAATGTATAACATGATTTAAATATTATATATATTCATAATATAAATATATATAATATGTATATATGTGTAATGGAATACACTATTCATGGAGATGGTATGTCATACGTACACAAGAATGTTGTTTCTTGTTTCTTATCGTATTGAATGGAAGTAAGTGAATGATATATATGTACATACATATATATTATTCAGTATAATTATTATATCATATATTTCATACTTATTCATAATATATATTTTAATAATCATTATTGGATGGTGAATATGGAAGATGGATCTCAATGCATCACGTAGATGGTAAGCCATACAAACACACGAACAGCTATATCATATCCTTAATGGTTAAATGGTTTAGATTTGGAAGGAATATGAAATTTAAAGAAAAAATAATTTTTTTATTATTTACATACTTTTTATTAATCCTTATACCCACATATGTATAGTGTATTGAATAATAGTGTACACCATCTCGTGCAGATGGTAAGTCGTACTTACGAACACATTGTGCTATTGTTTTTCGTAGGGTAGGTAATGTGAGGAATATGGTCATAACATAATAACAATATCATATCATCATATATTATATATTGGTGTTATTTATTTATTGCGTAATGAAAAAAATATTTAGAGGTAGAAAAATAAATAAACATTGAAAGTGGTGATAATATAATTAGTACTTTTTCGGGTATCTCCTTTTTATTTTCACAAACATACTTCCTTGGATTTCTTTCATCACAATGTATGGCCACTAGGATATAGTGAGGTATTTAGGGATGGTAAATTGGATGCGTTTGGCTGAGACAAATGGATTTGGAGGTGTGAATAAAGTATAATTTGATGTTCCCTTTTATAAGGGAGGTGTGGGCCCCATAGAAAAATCCTGATATATTAATTTATTATAAATTAAATTTTTGGTTTATAAAATGTAAAAATTGAATTAATTTTAGGATAAGATGGGTATGTGTATAAATACTCCAAAAATAGATTTTTGAAATGTTTATGTCATATATTCAACCCTATATTTTATAAATCACCCTTAGTTAAACGGTTTAACTCTTAACGTGTGTCCTTGTATTTTTACGCTACATTGTTAATGTAGTTAATTTAAAATTCTAAAAGAACCTATTGGATCCTTTATAATAGTTCTTGAACTATACATTTTATTTGGATGAACCTTTTAATTTTATTACTTTTATATAATTTAATAAAATACTATTTATTTTAACCTAGCATTTGTGTCAATTTTGTTACCATTCTATACATTCATTTTTAAAAATATTAAAAAAACATGATAAATTCAAACCAATACATAAAAAATGTCACCAAAATGTCTATTTTATATATAAAATTTGTGGATGTCATAAATTACGTAATATTATATTTATTGTTATATTATTAATATCATTTAATTGATTATTCATTTATTAAATCAATAATTACATTATCATTGTGTCAAACATAAATTTTATTTTTAAATGCATAATAATTTTATATAAATTATCATTATGTAGAAAAATTTCATATATTTATAATGAATATTTATAGTTTAATTTATCTTATTTATAACACTACAATAAACAATATTTAGTTTTAAAAATATGAAAATGAAACTTTTAAATCTTCTTTAAATAATATGTAAGAAATGAATTTATTTATAATATGTATATTAAAAAGGATAATATTTTTTTAACTAGGATGGATTTTTTAATTGAACCACTTATACTATGAAATTAGTCCATATGTTATGGAAATGTAATGATGTTATAATATTATTTACAACTTTAATTACCTTGTTTTACTTTAACCCTGGTAAATAAAATTGAAGTAACTATTCACCAAAAACCAATTATCCTATTGAACAAAATTTTTCATACTTATTAGAACCATGTATTATGGATTTAATAAATTCAATTCATAGAATTGGTAAAATTATGTTTACTACTAATCTACAAATTTGGTTAGAATGAAGGTAATATGATGTTAAAAAAATTTCATGAATTTTTATATCTAATTTTATTATAAAAATGATCCCAATGTCCTAAATTAGGATAACATATTCCTTATTTATATATTCCTACATTAAAATCAATTTAAAGAAAAATAATTTTCTAAATGAAAAAGTCAGTTTTAAAAAATAATATACTGTTTTTATGTATTAAAGAAATTATATGTTTTCATAAAAATACCAAAAATCAAAAAAATCTAAATTTAATATTCAAAATTAAAAAATGATGTCTATTCTAAAAATTTAAATTTCAATGAGTTTCAAAAATTAATTTTTTTATTTTTCACAAAAGGACATAACAAGTAATTACTTTAAGAAAATAATACTTCAAATTATATAACTATTTTACTAAAACTTATACTTTTCATTATAAATATATTTTATTTTTGTGAAAAATAAATAAATAAAATTAAAAAAAAATTAGTACTATTTATATTACTATATTTAATGGATAAGTTATAAATATATTTCTTTAAATAATTAAAACACTAAAGTGTCATTTTGAGGAAGCTCAATATTACGTGTCATGTAAGCCAAGTCCATTGTTACATGAATCACGATATTTTGAAAATAATTTAATTTGAAATATAGGGGTGTTATATTGTACAATAGCAAAGGTTTTCTAACATTAATGCCTTGTATAAACCATAAAAATAATTATATATTCATGATAAAGCTTACAATTTTTAGATTTTTTTCTTCTTTTTTTCGTTCGATCTTCAATGAACATACACTCATTATTTGTTTTATATCCTTTTCGATCACACAAACAACACATTTCCATAAGTGCATCAAAATAATATTTCACTGTCACCTTTTCTTTCAGATTTTATATTTGTTTTTTCATAAAAATTTTAAATTATACATTCATAGAATATTTTATTTTATTTCTTGAGAGATGAGAATATTTATCAATGAAAATTTTATTTTTATTCATGCACACCACGACACTAAAACTTTCATTCAAATATTAAATTCCTCATTAAATAATTTTTTATTAAATTTTTTTATTTCATTTTCTCTAGATGGGATATTTTCTATATTTCATCAACCTTGTAATACCTTTTTTATATTTACTTTATAATTTCATCATCATAATACTTATAAATTGGTTCATTTTATATAAACATGTGATTTTATTATTTTCATTACAAATGGTCAATACAATAACGTATGTGTCGCATTTACACGGAGATGTTTCAACATTATTTCCCTTTTTTCATCAATTCATTTCAATTAATTGTATAATTTAGTGTATAAGGTGGTTTTTCACTTCTTGTTAAGCTATGAAAATATTTACATCAATGTATTTAGAAAATATATTATGATTTTGATAATTCCCAAATTTATTTAACAATAATTTCAAAATAAAACTATGTTTTATTTATTTAATTGTTAAATTCATGAAACCTCTATCAAATTAAGTTAATTCACCATATTTTCCATTAATGAAACAATACTAGTATTGATAATATTTTCACTTTATAGAATAATAATAATGAGATGACATGTTTTACATAAAAAATTATATTCATTTTCAACATCTACATTGATATTTAATGAATCAAGAGTATTTTTCAATTATGAAACTTTTCATTGACGTTTCTTATTTGTTTTTATATAAACCATAAGAAATATTATTTATTAGATTTAATGTATATGTGCTTCATCTTCAACATAATACTATTCATAACATCCTTTATCACTAGAGGAATAACTAGAAACATTCACTTGTTCCATGAAATATTGAACTCTTTTATCCTTTAGATCACATTTTTCTTTTTCACACACTACATCTTTCAAAAATACATCTTTTTTATAGAAAAATATAATTCAAAGACTAGTTTGACTTACCCATTAAATTTATGAATTATCTTTCACTCTTTTCATTTTTTATAACTTTTCTACCTTGATGATCATTCATAATTATATTTTTCTCAATATATTTTCATGTAAATTTTATATAAAATAACACGTATTTACATAATTACGAAATTTAAATATAAGTTTAACATTATTCTTAACTTTTCCTATATGAATTAAATTATATTGAATTTTTATAAATTCATTTATATTCATGGAATCATCTCATCATTATATTATTCTTCATGAAACCTCCTGGATTATTTCATTTTAAATAATTTAAAAGTAATAAAATTTGTCTCCTACTTAGAATTACTAGTATTCTTCAAAGTAAAACTCGTGTTAAACTAATACGATGTCAATATATTTTTTAGTTTTTAAATTAAAAAATCATCCTAGTCATTATAATTAATAGAATACCATTTGGTATTTAATTTTAGATGTAAAATATTATTTAATTTCTTTACCCTGATTGAACCTTTAAGAACATCACATTATGATTGAATTAAAATTTCATTTTTGTTAACATCTATATATAAATATTCCAATAATTTTTATTTATGAATCAATATGTATATAAATTGAGATCAAAATTTTTGAATTCCTGAATCACAAATATTATTATCTCCATCTATAATAACATAAATCGACCTCCATTTAGAATTCACTATTTTGGAACCCATAAATGTTATCGATTCATTATCTATAAGAGATTAGATCAATTTATTTAAATAATTTATATTATACCCAATATTATTTTTATCTTATGATGTAATTATAGTTCTATATTTTGGTACATTAACACCATTCACAATGTTATCAAGAAAATCTATACCTAATGATTAAATATATCGAACCATCCACTATTTCTATACATGTAATCATTTTTCATCGTACATGGTATCACCCTTGTTATTGATGGTATTAATACTCAACATAGATATTATTCTATTAAAATATATAAAAAATCTAATAAACTCAAATCTTTTGAAAGAACCTAAGTATTTTTTCCCAATAACTAATTGATATATGTTTATTGATAGGAAATTAAACCATGATACAATTTTCTAATCTCAATAGTATTATGTAAGAAGTAAAAAAATGATGGGGGATTAGTTTAGCTAAAATTTTATACAAAACATCACATAATATCACCTTTATTATAATTATAAAGGATATATAATTGATCAATAAAATAGTGTGTATAATAGATTATGAGAGAGCTAAAGATATACACTACCTATGAGTTTTTACAAGGTTCACCAAATCATGTTATTCAATGGCTATGTGCCTATTGGTTAGCGGTTGAAATCCCACATCACATATACTTATTTTATTATCAAAAAATAATATATTATTATGAAAATAACATATCTAAACTTATATTAGTATTTAATTTTATACATTAGTCAATAGATATTAAAATCAATCCTAAATACCATTAATGTTCTTGTTAAATCCTCTAAATGTACAACCAATATATTTTTATTCTCCTCAAAAATATACCCTAATATTATTATAATAATATATATAGGGCATGGGATGTTATCCCCAGTCTTAATTACACATCATAGTATTAATCTAATCTTTTAGATGGAGCCTATTGTCCAATTAAATTATTCATAGAACAATGATGTTGTTTTTGGAAAATAAAAAAAATACAAAAATTATTTAATTAATGTAAAATATATGTAATTTTTATCTTATTTTGATTAAAACTTTTATATATTTTACATGATCCATGATTTTTTTTGATATAATTAAAATTTTGTTTTCTTTCAATACTTTTTTATCTTTCCACAATCATCGAACCACATGACTGGTTTCATTAAATGTAACAAAACTCTTTAAAATAGTAGTTGAAAAAGAAACAAAAAAACCATGATTGCAAGGAAATAATAAAAAAACACAATTTAAATAAAAAATGGAGAAACTATGTGCATTATACTCTATGAATATAATAATTCCATATTCATCATATAATCATAATTAAGATCACTCAAGAGGCTTCTGACAGATATAACCCCTCCATTGTTTATCCATGTTTTTTATTAACCATCAACCAAATGGAAATGACCTCAATATCTCTTATAATATTCTAGAATCCCATGATTTAGATAAATGTGAAGTGGGGATCTTACATGGGTAATATAATGTATACATAAAATCATTTTCATATACTTCATATAGTTTATAATGACCTAGGAGACAATCTCCGAGAAAACATTCATTTACTCTTGAATTAGATAAAACGAGAGTAAATATAACATGGACACAATATCTCCCAATCCATTAACCTAAGGCATAAATATTATCACTATAAATTAATATAAAAATGCACTTCAAGGCATCTGATATGAAATGGTAGTTCATTATAATTTTTATACAATATAAAAATTATATTCACATGCATACAATAGGATAAAGGATATTATTTTATACAACATACCTATAACATACCATATGATATAAGCTTATATTTATCATATATGTGTTATGTTTTAAGGCATATCGAAAATAATTTCCCAATAGAAAAAAGGCCTCATGGTCATTGTTCCATTTCACCCAACATTGTAAAAAAGTAATAAATTAATAAATAATATAGAAACATACCTTGGGATATATTTCAAATCATTTCTTAAAAGTAATCCTAAACATCAATTTGTATCACAGCATAGGTAATAAATTGTGAATATGCATCCAAAATTTCTTTTGCATAAAACACTAAATAATTCTAGAGAATCTCTTTGAGTCAAACTATGTCCCCATTCATTAAAACATAATGTGTGACCCATGTGAATTTGTTTCATTTAAAACTAATATGTTTCTCTAGATCTATAAATTTTAAAAAAATCAACCTCTATAAAGTAATCATGTCTACTAAAGTTGTAGAGGATCTGACAGGATCTTTATCAAACACATTTAGCTGTATTTCCATGACCACCAACTACATTATACGTTTGATTTCAATTTCATAGGACCCCTTTGTCTGATAAATATAGTGACAATTTGATATTGAATATTTAAATCTCATATATTCAACTCGTATATTCTTTATTGCCTATGTATAGACCGACTAGGTTGATGAATAAATCACATGTCATTTACATGTATGAATGATTAGTTAACAAACCCCTCACCCAAATAGATATGTAAATTAAATATAAAATCTAGACACAATAGTAAAAATCATATATATACCTAAATTGAGGGACCACAATTCATACGCATCATATTAGAGTATAAATCAACTGTTAAGCTATAACAAATGATTTCACCAACATGATACCAAATCAACCCCTATATGGGTAATCCCCAAGGATTATATAATAATGTTATCAAATATGAATGTTTTCATACTAGGAATTATGAAAACCATAGGTACATTGGAATTTAAATATGAACCATATGCCCCTAGTATAAAAAACACTTAGTGTAACTCCCCTGACATTTATAACACTTATCTCAATAGCTTTCTTAACACACAACCCCAAGCATTATGTAAACCATAATATATTATTAATATATCATTATTTAAAGTAATAGTTATCACATAGATGTTGGATTGGAGGGAATTAACATGTTTGACCATATTATGAAAAAATATTGTATTGATTAATAATAACTAATAACTCTCCTTTCTGTGTAATCATTTTTATACTCCAAAAATACATTATCTTCAAGAATGGTTTTTATTTAATTTTGTATATTTAAATTATAATTATTTTAAACCACTTTTATAAATTTTATTTTACTAAATTAAAATAATTTTTGAAATGAGAATATGAAAATTAACTTAGTGTGGAATTTTTGAAATTTTCCAAAATGAAAGAATTTTCATTGAATAGTGAATAATATCTATTTTTCGAATAATCATATTTAATCAAATTAAATAAAGTAATTTATATTCAAATTATAATTTTTATTTTGTATTAAATTGATATATGGACTATATTATTTATAATAATACAATACAATTAGAAAATTCATTATTACTATATATGTTAATTTTAAGGCTTAATACTAACTTTTCTAAAAATTGTATTTCATTTAGTTTTTTTAATTTATATTATATCTAATAATTTACAGTTATAGAATAATAATATTAATAAATTAATACCTTATTTGTATGTAGGAGGTTAAAATATGGTAAATTGGACTGTTATTTTCATTAATAATTGTAAACCTGGTAAAACATTTCACTCCATTAACGGGTAAATCAAAAAATATTAAGGTTAAAAATAATGTGATAAAGAATTAAAAATTATCCCATTAAATAACATAATTTAATTGGATAATGATATTTCATGCATAATAATCCAAACAACAAATTTGAAAAAAAAATTCATTTGGAGAAGTTTTCAACCATAAAAATATTTAAGTGAAAGATAATGCAAAAAACATCAGTTTCTATAATTTAATATATATAATATTTTGGGATAAGGATACACAATTATTTTTTTTTGGTTTTCGAACTTTATTTTAAATATTAATTAATTTTTTTTAATTATCAAATTTTGATTTTAATTTTTAGTTATTAAATAATTTCTTTAAAGGATTATGTACCCTTACACCATGCTTGTGCTAGTTGCAAAAAATCAAGTAAATCAGGTTAAAGACAATGTAATTTATTTTTTTGATTGAGCTATAGAGTCTTAATGATTGTATATAAAAAATATAACATATTATTAAGAATATAATGGTTTATATATAACATAATTTTCATTTATGTTGTTTTCAAATTCAAATTAAATGAATTTAACCCCAAATAAAATTAATGATATTTTATAATAAATAATTATTTATTAAATGATTGAAAATAAATATAGATTTATATTAATCCAATTTCATGTTTTATGTTTTAAAACATCATCCATTATCCATTTTTGAGTGGTATTTTCTTTTATGGTAACATTATGGACCCATAAATGGTTGGAAATAATAATATTGTTTTATTTTTAAAATTGGTTAACATGTGGTTAAAAGAAAATGATAGTAGTGAAAACATAAATAAAAATTAGAAATTTTATTTTATTCCATATTTTGACTCATCTTCATATTATATTTTACTAATTTAATTTTGGATCCATTTGGACTTCAAAATATAATTTATATTAATTTAATACTTTATGAAATTATAAGAATTTTGTCCCCTTACTTATAAAAGGACACCCCTTCTATCTTTTCCTTTCACAACATTGAAATTATATTCTCCAAAAAACCCTAAAAATTTACCATATAAACATTCATAGAGAGGAATTATTGTTGACTATTATCTTAAAATAAAATTCAAGGGTCCACAAGAAGAGATCTAAAGAAACTCTACTGAAGAATAGGTAATCATCTTTAAATACTCATTAAATATTATATATTCTTATAATTTATATTAATATATTATTAGAATATTAAAATAATTAATATAGAATAATTAATATACTGAGATATTATTAATATAAGGATACTATCAAAATCCCCCTCTTTTTCATCCAGTGATAAATAAAAATAGTGTTCGTGCGTATATTTGACTTGTTGTCTCCCTATATATATGTACTTTGTTTTTCATCGCCACTTTACATGGATGGTTATTAATATGGAGATAATATTTATATATATATATATGATATTAATGAAATAATTTTTATTTTTTAATTATAATATCATATACACCTTCTTATCTTTCAATCCCCTGGAAAAACATAATGACACTCGTATATATGTGTGGACTACCACCTCTACGAAGCGATTTGATCTGTTTTTCATTTATAATTTTCATTGATGGTAATAAGTACAGATTTAATGAATAATAAATAAATATATATATATATATGATATAAAAATTGTATTCTAATGTTTAATTATTATTTAACTTTCTTTATTTCCATCTGTACAAAAGTGAATAAAAAATTCATGCGTACATACGACCAACCATCACCATGAATAGTGTAATTAATTTACTAGTCATTATATAATATGGATAAATTTAAATATGTAAATATTTAATTTATTTCATTATTGAAATTTTTTAGATGATGGAGCCATTAGAAATCATCAATAACAGAAACTACAAAATCAAAAAATGCATGAAAAAAGTATTTAACACCGAAAATCATTACAATGATAAATTATTATAAAACATGGTGATAAAATAATATAAATTTGTCATATATTATATTATATATATATGTAAATGGAAATATATTTATGTATAATGAAAAGAAATTTATTATAAATGGGGTTAAAATCACATAGGAGGCATGTCAAACTTGAGGTAAGGAGTTTTTAAATTCAACGTCCAATTATTGGGTAATACTTATACAACATTAAAAGTGTTATGATATGAATATATTTTTAAATAACCTTTTCTTGAATTATGTTTTATTTTTAGTTTTTTTTAATTTTTTTCTATATAATTATGTTATTGATTAATTATAAATTCAATGATATAATCGTTGTAATGGATTTTATATCAATTTAAACATCATTGAGACATATTTGGAAATATAAACGTCATTATTTTTATGTGGTGCATATATTAACTCATTGTTTTATTTAACCATAATATATATATTTGTTACTAACAAAAGGATCAATTCAAGGGACTCTTTCAATGTTTTACAATATAAATGATACAAAATTGGTAAGAATTTATATTACAATCTCATTTTATTTTGTAATTTCTTATATTTTAATTGAATTAATATTTTAATCATTACTTTTTAAACTACTATTTTATTATCATCAAAATATTTATAGAGATTTTGTATTTCATTAAATATTTTACTCCGTTTTGCACTTGAATCAACCAATATATCATTTAAAATAAAAGTCATACTTATCTATCTTCTTAATCGAGTATATTTTCATCCATGTCCATATTTTCCAAAAATGATTTTAAAATGTACTTTCGATTTACTCAAAGTATTTATGATGTAAGTAGATTTGATATCATTGAATTTTTAATAGTTTTTCAATGAAATCATCATTTTTAAGGTTTATTTTCAGATTTCATTACAAAAATTCGAACGTAATGATTCCTTTTATCATATACCCAATAACAAACTTTCCTTCTACCATAATAATTTTTATCTCTATTTATTCATATAAAATATTCTAGTTCATTTACAAATAAAAATTTTTTATTGAAATTTAGTTTAAACGTTTTACTTTCATTTTATACTATTCATTAAAATACCTGATTTTTTAAAAAATCTATTTTTCAGATGAACTAATGGTTATATTATACCTCTTAATATTATTTTTCATTATATTTATCGTGAATTATTAAATTTCTTCTGATAATTGGAAATTAAATTTATATTAATTATCAAAAAAAATTTATTCATGAATAGGATTTCTTCCTAAGTTGTATAAAATTTATAAATGTATTGTTTTTAATTGAATGTATTTTGATTGACTGAGGAAATATTAAAATATGTATTCACTAATTAATAAAAACATATATTAATAAGGAATCTTTTTTGGAATAAAATTTATCATTCAATATATTTTGAATTCATTTGATATACAATGATATGTGGGGCCTGATATTATATAGCACATCGATTCATTGATAGGTCCCATGAGACAAACCTATTGGATAGACTTATTAAATGGGTTATTGATGTTCGCATACCCATAGATTACATTTTCTTATTCCAAGGACTTCATTCTTAAGATATCATGATTTCCATGTTCAGGAAATATAATATTTTTAATTTACATCATTTAGAATTTAGATATTATAATAAATTAGATTAATTCATTGATATTATCCATTGATGAATTTTATGGCCATCTATTAGAAAAATTGCATATGTATACATTTTCTTACCGTTCTATATTGATTATGCATTATTTAATCAAAATATATTATTCCATATGTAACCTCTACTAATTTTATTTTCTCAAAATTATTGGGTTTCCTATTCCCCATTACATAATTAAATAATCTAAGAATGTGTTGAATGATGTAGATTTTTTACAATTACTTCTTTCTATATTATTTTTCCGATTTAATGTCATATTCAAGTAAACATCTAGTATAAAAAATTCTGTTATACTATTTGGTCCTTCAGGATATGATTTATTGTATTAGTACCACTGTAATAATGTAACCCACAGCTCTACCATTAATGGATAAGGTTATTTGAGTATAGTGTATAACATTACATGTTGTATACTTATAGGGTAATCTAGATCATAAACACCTTTTGTTCCTCCTGAGAATATTAAATAACTCGATAAAACAATAAAACTCACACTAACCGTAACATTTCATCACAACCTATAATACTATAAAATTATAATTAGTTAGGGAATTCTCAACATAAATCATAGAGAGGTTAATTATGATTACACTTCTGAAAATGTTTTTCAATATATACATATATTCATCCAATATAAATTAATGATAAAGTAGAAATTGAGTTTTTTATAACATGAATCCGTTTATATTAGTAAGGAAAAATATGAATAATAATAAAAATAATTAATAGGAACATATATAACGTATAATATATGACAGACATCCAAATCTATAATATGTTTTCAGAACTTTTAGTTTTTTGTTAAACTCATTGTAATACTATATAATTCCTACCAGATAACTAATTTACAACCTGTTTAAACCCTTCAACTAAGCTACTTAGTGAGTAACATCTATAAAGTATGCTAGTTTGAATAATATTTAGACATAAGAAGAATTTTATTAATTTTAAACTCCTTAAACATATTATATAAGGCCCCAGCATTAAACGTTACTTAATCTCGATCTATTTCAAGAATACACGTTGAGGATCTTTTCAGGTTTAGAGTTTTGTAGAATTAGATCATAACTATTACATCTCAAAAGATTACACAGTAGAAACTTCTACAAAGTCACTTTTTTTACAAAACATGGACTCTAAAAAAAGATTCATATCTAGTTCCATGTTTTATATAGCATGACTTTCCATTGATCCCATACTTGACACTACTCAACATTAAGTCCTGTGAAAAGTCATTTTAAAAAAAAACTTGGGGTGAGCATAAAAAGCTCAGTAAGGGAAACACAAAGAATGAAAACTGTTAATTTTTCAAAACAACAAGTAAACCATGTATAATTTATCAAAGTAATACTTTTCTCCTTTATGAAGTAGTAAAAACTCTTCACTGAATAAAAGAACAATACATACCCTTTTTTAACCATAATATTACCATAAAACCCATATAAAGAACACATAACATATAAAGGTAACTTGGGACATAAACATACATAAATGGAATAACCATACGGTCGACTTCCACACATATCACTTAATATAATAGCCATACGGCCGACTTCTATACCCAATACATTGGAGGTTATAACGTAACCACCCGTCCGAGTATTCACGGCACCACCCGTCATATGGTTTATCACGTAACCACCCGTCAAATGTCCGAGTACCATTATAAAATCATAATAATTATAATGGAAATAAAACATTTCCACATTTCAATCACAATATATCACTTAAATATATTGACATAAAAAATCCATTATAAAAACCCTTTCTAATACCAAAATACATAAAATAGTATATGGTATTTATTATAAATTTAAAAAACATGATGGCTTTTTGAGGAAGCCAAATACCAAATAATACTCACGGCGGTGGAAAAGGTCGTTGTCACCGCGTACGTTAAAAGAAACATTAATTTTTTTTGTTTTATAAAACACTTCGTATAAAAAAATTCTTTTTGAATAAAATTAAATCGCAAAGGGTTTTATACACCATATAAAAGAAAGTTGTGTATAAAACAAAATATTCCTCAAAGAAAGGATATTGAGACAATGTGCCTTACCTCGTGTCCAACGTGACTTGATTACCCTGTAATCTCTCGAATAATAAACTAAAGATAATTTCTACTAGATTAAGAACCTTTTTCAAGATTATTATTCCTTTTATATCACTTATTGGCATGTTATAAACATTATGCAATAATTTAAGTTAATAATGTTTGTTTTGTCGATATTTGGTTCATAAGTCGAAAGTGGACTTCTTACAATAAGTTGTTTTTTATGTGGTCAAAGGTTCATTCTATCCAGAATGATATTCATGATTTTGATATCATATATATCATATATATCCTGCATATACATGTATTTATTATAGTACATAACATTTAGAGGTATGAAATGAAATGCACCGTTCATGGAGACGCTAAGCCGTATGTAGGCATGAACTATACTTTCATTTATATTTCATATTTAATGGAGTGAAATCATAATGATATAATGATATATTATAATTATAATATAATATCATATATAATATCATTAACTCCATACTTTAAACTTCCCATGTATGACATTAACGAATCAAATCACTTTGAGGGGGTGGTAGTCCGCACTTCCTAAAATGAAGATATCGCATTTAACCATAATGGAAACCTTAAAGCTATACTATAAATGATAAATACATAAGATTAAGGAAAAAATAAACATAATATATATCATATATAAATATAGTGACATCTTAATGGCCACCTTTGAAGGTGTTATATGAGTGTTGAACAATCATCGTTTCGTGAGGCATAAATTCGCCATCCACAGAAACAGTATGTTCTTTAGCCATTAGATGTAGGTGTGGGTAGGTGTAGCTCTGATCCTTCTCATAAAAATATCCTAGTATATGGAAGATACTGGTGTTGTTACAAAAGAAATGTATAAAAAGATTTTAGAGGGTTGGAGAAGAAAAATAAAACAAAAGAACACAAGAGAAAACACTACCCTTAAAATGGGTAACTCCTTTTGATTTGAGCTCAAAGGCTTCCTTGGGAAGACTTCTTCCCAATGTGAGGCTTCTAGGAGTAATATAGGGATGTGGAGGGACAAAATGAGCTGATACTGGCCGAACGAATGGCTTGAGAGGTGTGGGTAAGGAGGTAGAGGTGGGGACCTTTTATAAGAGGAGAGGAGGGGCACTCTTGGAAAGTTATAAAAGGTTACTTTATTATAAAATGATTTTTGGATTTAAAAGGTCCCAAAATTATATATTTATAGGATTAGGTTATTGGAGTTCTAAATCCACCAATACAATAGGTTTTTGACGTGTTTAGGTCTTATATTTTATATTATCTTTTCATTTTATTTAAATCATTAAATAATGAGGTAATCGCTGCATAATCATGTTGTCATAAATAATTTAATATATTTAATGTCTAAAAATTATAAAACAAATATCATGATGTAAGAAATATTTTTAGATTTATAATAAATATTTATAGTAAAACATATGACTGGTATAACCCCATTTAAAAATTGTTTTAGTAAAATGACTCATGTTTGTGACATTTTTATTTTAACATTAAATAAAAAGATATTAATGTCATTTTCCTACCAAAGTTGCTCCATGGGGTCCCCAAGTTTACCCATGTATTTTCCTGGTCGGCCATGACCCATCAAATAATGGTAGGACATGTTTCTAGGTCATTACATATTATTAAAACATTATTTTTACCTTCAATTATACTAATTACCTTAAATCGCGATTAAAAACATAAAAGTTACTATTCACCAAAAATTATTTTAATCCCATTGAACCACATTTTACTTCCTAATTACATCCATGTATGTCGGATTTTTGAAATTCAAAACACAGAGGTGGTAAATTTTCATTTAAAGGAAAAATTAGTTTTTTTAAGTACCACTTAGTGGTTTCACTATTCATCAAAAATTAAAGTATTTCAGAAAAATACCAAAAATTCACCCTAAACTATATTTGATATTCCGAATTCAAAAATGATGTCTATTTTAAAAAATTCAAAACATATATGTTCCATTAATTAAGTTAATAATTAATTTCTGCTGTCAAAACAAATAGCGTGTTTTTATGAAACAATATGTATCAAAATATTGACACTATTTTAAGTCCAATTTCAAAGTGAAATAAATTTAAATGAACAAAATTGTATTAAATGGTAAAAATATATTCTAATTGTACTTTAAAAACAATTCAAAATATAATCTAATCATATAAATAAATTAGATTAAAAAGATGTTTTGAATTAAAATACAATAGTTTTCACTATTCATTAAAAACGAACTTTATCGGAAAAATACCAAAAAAGTTACAAAAAGTAAATTTTGTTGTCCCAATTCTAAATAAGAGTTTTATTTGGTCCAATAGAATTTATAAGGGTGACCAAAACTATATTTAATGATGATTCACCATCAAAAGGCTATAAGTTGACTGTTAGTGAAAATTAGAGTATATATGCCTAAAATTGAATTATTTTCGTATTTTAAGCCTTTATCTTTTATTGCATAAATGTAAAAACATTTAACAAACATGTATAATCATATTTTTGTTATTTCCATTCATTCCCGCCAATTCAACGGCTACATGTTAAATACCATTTAAAATAATATTATTTTATTACTAGTGTGCAACGTAAGATTTCAAAAAATGCTTTGTTGCGAATCGGGTATGCTATCGAACATAGAAACCCCTTTAAAGTAAAATTAATATTTAATTAGTAAATATTTATAAAAATTAAAATGTTTGATTCTTTATTTACCTGGATTTTTACATCCTTCCCACCTTTTGGGAATTGTGTCCTCGCAATTTTATTCACATATCAAAATAAGTGGGTGTATTTATCCCTCATAGCATTTTCAGATTCCCATGTTGCCTCTTCAACCATATGGTTTTTTTTATAAAACCTTTACCTGTTGAATTACCTTATTCCACAACACTTGCTCTCTACGGTCAAGAATATGGACCGGTAGTTCCTCATAAGATAGATTCTCTTCCAGTTGAACTACCTCTGGGCTCAAAAAATGAGATGGATCTGGCATGTACAACCTTAACATTGAAACATGAAAAACATTGTGTACCTGAGATAAACTCGGAGGCAAAGCCACACAGTAAGCAACTAATCCCACTTTCTCCATAATTTCATATGGTCCAATGAACCTTGGACTCAACATTCCTTTATTACCAAATCGCATCACACTTTTCCACGGTGAAACTTTTAGAAAAACATGATCACCTACCTCGAAAGATAGATCCTTCCTCCGATTATTCGCATAATTCTTCTGCTTTCTCTGAGCTGTTCTCATGTGTTTCTGAATCAACTGAACTTTTTCGGCCATATCTTCTGCCAATTTTGGTCCCATCAACTTCCTTTCACCCACTTCATCCCAGAAATATGGAGTTCGACACCACTTCCCATATAATGCCTCAAATGGTTCCATCTGTATATAGGAATGAAAACTGTTATTATAAGAAAACTCAACCAAATAAAGATGTTGGTCCCAACTTCCCTGATAATACATCGAACAAGCACGTAGCATATCCTCCAAATTCTGAATTGTTCATTCTGACTGCCAATCTGACTGTGGATGATAAGCTGTACTAAAATTTAATTCAGTAAGCAATGAATTCTAAAGGCCCTTCCAAAAGTTAGAAGTAAACCTAGGATCACGATCAGATACAATGGATATCGGAACACCATGCAACCTAACTATCTCTTTAAGATACAATCGATAAATTTGATCTAGAGAGAAAGTATATTTAATAGAAATGAAATGAGCACATTTAGTCAAGATATCAACAATAACCCATATTGCATTATTACCTTGAGATGTCCTCGGTAATCCCTCAACAAAGTCCATGGATATATTTTCCCATTTCCACTCTGGCACTGGTAAAGGCTGAAGCATCCCTTTTGGTAACTGCCGCTTTGCTTGAACCGGCTGACAAGTCAAACACTTCATAGTAAAATCAGCAATATCTCTTTTCATTCCATCCCACCAGTAATACACCCGCAGATCTCTGTACATCTTAGTACTGCCAGGACGAACTGAAAACGGGGAACTATGAGCCTCACATAACAACTCATTCTTCAACTATGAATCACTAGGAACACATAATATCTTACCAAACATCAAAACACAATCATTATAAATGTTGAATTTAGGCAACTTACCCATTTGAACGAGCTCTACCTTTTTCTACAACTCGATGTCTTGCTTGTATGCTTGCTTAATTCTTTCTGATAGAGAAGATTTCACTAATACCTAAAACAAAATAGAAGGAAATCCGGTACTAACAAATTCTATGCCAAAGTTATCAAATCAAAAACTAAAGGATCTCGTTCCAAATGTAGCATCGTTATTGAAGAATTACATTTTCGACTCAAATCATCAGCCACTTTATTTTCATTTCCCGGATGGTAATGAATTGTACAATCATAATCTTTGATTAATTCCAGCCATCTCTTTTGTCTCATGTTCAATTCTTTCTGAGTGAATATATACTTTAAAATTTTGTGATCATTATATATTTCAAACTTTACTTCATACAAATGATGCCTCCAAATTTTTAAAGCAAAAACAATAGCAGCTAATTCCATGTCATGTATAGGGTAATTTACCTCATGAATTTTCAACTAACATGAAGCATATGAAATTAACTGATCATTTTACATAAGGAAACAACCAAGTCCCTTCAACAAATCATCACTGTATATAACAAACTCACCATTCCTGTATGGAAGTTCCAAAACTGGAGCATTCACCAATCTTCTTTTCAACTCCTGAAAACTATCATCACATTCTTTTGTCCAAATAAACTTAACACCCTTCCGAGTTAGCTTAGTCATTGGACTAGATAACCGTGAAAATGTTTCAACAAAACTTCAGTAGTGACCTACCAAACCAAGAAAACTATGGATATTGGTTACATTTATGGGTCCTGGCCATTATTAAACAACTTTTGTTTTAGCAGGATCAATAGTTATGCCATTTTTTGAAACAATGTGACCAAGGAAAGAAATTTGTTGTAACCAAAACTCACACTTGCTGAATTTTCCATACAGTTTCTTTTCTTTTAAGGTTTCAAATATAACCCTTAAATGACTTTCATTATCCTATTTACTTTTAGAAAACACCAAAATATCATCAATGAAAACATCCACAAACTTATCCATGAACTCATGGAAAATTCAATTCATAAGGTCCATGAATACAACAGGTGTATTGGTTAACCCAAAAGTCATAACTATAAATTCATAATGGACATATCTAGTACGGAACACAGTCTTTGGAACGTCTGCTTATTTTACTTTCAACTGAAGGTACCCCAACCTCAATTCAATCTTCGAAAAATAATGAGCTCCCTGGAGCTAATCAAACAAATCACCGATATGAGGCAAATGATACTTGTTCTTAACAGTAATGTTATTCAAGGCTCTATAATCAATGCAAAGTCTCATTGAACCATTTTTTTAACAAAAAAGAAATGATCACCCCATGGTGATGTGCAAGGTCGAATGAAACCTTTATCTAATAACTCCTTCAATTCCTTCTTTACTCTAAAAGTTCAACTTTATCCATTCGATAAGGGTGTTTTGAAATTGGATAAGAATCAGGAACTATGTCAACAGAAAATTCAACTTCTCGACGATGAATAATACCAAGAAACTCATCAGGAAAAACATCAAGATACTCATTTACCACTGGAACATCATAAATATGAACAGTTCCTTTATTTTCGACAACATGTGCAAGGTAACATTCATTTCCATCTTTTACTAGTTTCTCAACTTCCTGATATGTTATCAAAATCAAGGGTTCATTCTTGTACACAAACTGAAAATCTTTCTGAAAAGAATCCATTTTAGCTCTGTATTCATTCTTAGCATGCTAAAAAGGAAGACAATTCATGCCCAAAATAACATCAAACTCTACTAGAGGCAAAACAATAAGGTTTTCTGGTAGATTCTTTCCGCACACAAGGATAGGAAGGTTCTTATAATTTCGTTTTGTCTCAATGTTCCCTCCTGGTGTTTTTACCATAAGTTTGGGATTCATATCATGAGATGGAATTTCCAATTTACTAGAAAACTTCTAAAAAATGAAAGATTTATTAGACCCTGAATCAAACAACACATTGGCATAATCTGAAGAAACAAATAGTGTACCCGATACTACTTCATTCGATGGCCCAACATCTGCTGAAGTAGTTGAAAAGGATTTCACCATACATTTATTATTGTAGTATGGATGCTTTCCCTCAGTTGAGTTCTTCGTTAGACACTCATTTGCATAATGTACCATTTTATTACACTTAAAACATCTTACCAGTGGCTTTTCATTGCCTGCTTGTTCATCTTCCTTATAGTTACGAGAAATATGACCATACATACCACACCGAAAGCACATTCCAGACATGGATAAACATTCTATAGGATTCATATTACCACACTTCTCATAGGATGGATATTTGGATTTCTTCCCTCCTTGTTTCTTTGATGAATTCTTCCCCTTTGCCTTCCAACTGGACCTCTTATTCTGTTGTTTGTCAGAGATCACCTGATCATCGGCAAACTCAATTTCCACCTTCTCCGCACATCGAACAAGTTATTCATATCTTTTGAACTCATGAGAAGCTAAATCCCTTCGATACATTAGCCTTAACCTAGAGTAAAAACGGTTGATTTTACTATCAAGATCTCGTATGATGTTTGGAGGATACCTTTCCAGTCAAGTGAACTTTGCTTCATAAGCAGGCACTAAATCATCATCCTGCATCAATTCCAGGAATTTTATTTACATCCTAATACGAACCACCTTAGGAAAATATTTCTCAGGAACATACCTTTGAATTCGTCCCATTGAAGATCATCATTCTCATCATTATCCCTGATATTTTTCATCATTGACCACCACTGATCTGCTTCACATTCACAACGGTAAACATCAAGACTAACGTTTTGATATTTTAAACACCCCATGACCTAAAAAATATTCTCCAGTGCTTTAATCCACCCTTCAGCTAGCACAGGGTCAGATGATCCTCTGAATGATGATGGATTTTTCCTCATGATATGTTCCACCACTGACATGTTCCTCTGCGGTTGATCTGGCTGGTCTCGTGCATGGATACCACCACCATTTATAGCCTGAGTAAACTCTGCCATTACTGTAACAAACTGTTCAGTTCCGATTCCGACCATTTCGGGTTGCTGATCTGGAAGGTTGTCTTCCTCCTCATGTCATCCCAACATAGCTGCATTGTTTCCTCTACGGAAAACCATTCTGAACACAGAAATATCTTAGGGGAAGCCACATGGTAATCTTTAAATTCTATATCATTTCAATCATACCATAAATTAATTTATTATTTAATGATTTTCTAACTCATAATGTTGTCTAAACCGACCTCTGATACCAACTATAAGGCCCTAGCCTTAAACATTACTTAATCTTGAGTTATTTCAAGAATACACGTTGATGATCTTTTAAGGTTTAGAGTTTTAGAGAATTAGATCATAACTATTACATCTCAAAATATTACACAGTAGACACTTCTACAAAGTCACTTTTTTTAAAAAAAACATGGACTCTAAAAAAAGATTCATGTCTAGTTCCATGTTTTATATAGCATGACTTTACATTGATCCCAACCTTGACCCTACTCCACAATAAGTCCTGTGAAAAACATTTCAAAAAAACTTGGGGTGAGCATAAAAAGCTCAGTAAGGGAAACACAAAGAATGAAAACTGTTAGTTTTTCAAAACAACAAGTAAACCAGGTATATTTTATCAAAGTAATAATTTTCACCATTATGAAGTAGTAAAAACTCTTCACTGAATAAAAGATCAATACATACCCTTTTGTAACAAAAAATTACCATAAAACCCAAATAAAGAACACATAACATAATAAGATAACTTGGGACATAAAAATACTTAAATGGAATAACCATACGGTCGACTTCCACACGTATCACTTAATGGAATAGCCATACGGCCGACATCCATACCCAATGCATTGGAGGTTATAACATAACCACTCGTCCTGGTATTCACGGCACCACCCGTAATATGGTTTATCACGTCACCACCTGCCAAATGTTCAAGTACCATTATAAAATCATAACAATTATAAAGGAAACAAAACATTTCCACATTTCAATCACAATATATCACTTAAATATATTGACATAAAAAAATCCATTATAAAACACATTCCAATACCAAAATACATTAAAGAGTATGTGGTATTTATTTCATTTTAAAAAACATTATGGCTTGTTGAGGAAGCAAAATAACGAATAAAACTCACGATGGCGGAAAAAGTCGTTGTCACCGCGTACATTAAAAGAAACATTCCTTTTTGTAGTTTAGTAAAACGCTTCGTATAAAAGGTTTCTTTCTGAATAAAACTAAATGTCATAGGGGTTAATACACCGTATAAAATAAAGTTGTGTATAAAATAAAATATGCCTCAATGAAAGGAGATTGAGACAAAGTCCCTTACCTCGTGTCAGACGTGTCTCGATTGCTCTTTAATATCATGAATAATAATCTAAAGTTAATTTATACTTTCTTAAGAACCTTTTTCAAGCTTATTATTACTTTATATCACTTATTTCCATGTTATAAACAATATGTAATCATTTAAGTTAATAATGTTTGTTTTGTCGATATTTGGTTCTTAAGTCGAAAGTGGACTTCTTACAATTACATGGTGTTTATGTGGTCAACGGTTCATTATATCCAGAATGATATTCACGATTTGGATATCATATATATCATATATATCTAGCATATACATGTATTTATAATAGTACATAACATTTAGAGATAAGAAATGAAATGCACCGTTCATGGAGATGGTAAGCCGTACGTACGCATGAACGCTACATTCATTTCTATTTCATGTTTAATGGAGTGAAATCATAATGATATAAAGGTATATTATAATTCCAGTATAATATAATATATAAAATCATTAACTCCATACTTTAAATGTCCCGCGTATGGAATTAACGAATCAAATCACTTTGAGGGGCAGTAGTCCGCACTTCCTAAAATGAAGATATTGCGTTTAACCATAATGGAAACCTTAAAGGTATCCCATTAATGAGAAATACAGAAGCTTAAGGAAAACATAAACATAATATATATCATATATTAATAGATTTATATCTTAATGCCTACCTTTAAAGGTGTTATATGAGTGTTGAACAATCATCGTTTCGTGAGGTAGAAATTCACCATCCACGGAAACAGTATGTTCTTTAACCATTTGATGTAGGTGTGTGTAAGTGTAGATTTAATACTTCTCATAAAAAAATCCTAGTATATGGAAGATACTGGTGTGGTTACAATATAAATGAATAAAAAGATTTTAGAGGGTTGGAGAAGAAAAATAAAACAAATGAACACTAGAGAAAACACTACCTTTAAAACGGGAAACTCCTTTTGATTTGTGCTCAAAAGCTTCCTTGGGAAGACTTCTGCACAAAGTGAGGCTTCTAGAAGTAAGAGAGAGATGTGTAGAGACAAAATAAGAAGAGTATGGCCGAACCAAAGGCTTGAGAGGTGTGGGTGTGGAGGTTGAGGTGGGAGGCCTTTTATAAGAGGAGAGGAGGGGCACTCTTGGAAAGTTATAAAAGGTTACTTTATTATAAAATTCTTTTCGGATTTAAAATGTCCCAAAATTATATATTTCGAGGATAAGGTGATAAGAGTTCGAAATCCACCCATCCAATAGGGTTTTGACATGTTTAAGTCTTATATTTTATATTATAATTTCATTTTATTTAAATAGTTAAATAATGAGGTAATCACTGCTTCATCATGGTGTCATTAATTATTTAATTTATTTAATGTCTAAAAATTATAAAAAAAATATCATGATGTAGGAATCATATTAGATTTCTAACGAATATTTATAGTATAAAATATGACTTGTATAACCCCATTAAATAAAAATATATTAATGTAATTTTCCTACCAAAGTGGCTCCATGGGGTCCCCAAGAAGACCCATGGATTTTCATGGTCGTCCATGACACATAAAATAATGGTAGGACATGTTTCTATGTCATTTCATATTATTAAAACATTATTTCTACCTTAAGTTACACTAATTACCTCTAATCGCGATTAAACACTTAAAAGTTACTATTCAACAAAAATCATTTTAATCCCATTGAACCACATTTTAACTCTTAATTACAACCATGTATGTCAGATTTTTGAAATTCAAAACACATAGGTGGTAAAATTTCATTTAAATGAAAAATCAGTTTTTTTAAGTACCACTTAGTGGTTTCATTATTCATCAAAAATTGAAGTATTTCAGAAAAATACCAAAAATTAACCCTAACATATATTTGATATTCTGAATTTAAAAATGATGCCTATTTTAAAAAATTAAGATCATATAAGTTTCATTAATTAATTTAATAATTAATTCCCACTGTCAAAACAAATAGCATGTTTTTGTGAAACAATATGTATCAAAAGATTAACACTAGTTTAAGTCCAATTTCAAAGTGAAATTAATTCCAATGACCACAATTGGATTAAATGATAAAAATATATTCTAATTTTAATTTAATACCAATTCAAAATATAATCTAATAAAATAAATAAATTAGATTAAAAATAGGTTTTGAATTAAAATACAACGTTTTTCACTATTCATTAAAAAATGAACTTTATCGGAAAAATACCAAAAAATACACAAAGTAAATTTTGATGACCTGATTCTAAAGAAGTGTTTTATTTGGTCCAATAGAATTTATAAGAGTGACCAAAACTATATTTAATGACGGTTCGCCATAAAAATGCGATATGTGGACCTTTAGTGAAAATTAGAGTATATATGCCTAAAATTGAATTCTTTTCGTATTTTAAGTGTTTATATTTTATTGGATAAATGTAAAAACATTTAACAAACATATATAATCATATTTTAGTTATTTCCATTCATTCCTGCCAATTAAGCGTCTACGTGTCAACTACCATTTAAAATAATATTATTTTATTACTAGTTTGCAACGTAAGATTTGAAAGAAACTCTTTGTTGCATATCAGGTACGCTATCGAACATAGAAACCCCTTTAAAGTAAAATAAATATTTAATTTGTAAATATTAATAAATATGAAAATGTATTATTCTTTATTTACCTGTTATGTTACATATTCATACTCCTTAACTTCACAAAATCAACTATTATAATGTTAATAAATTCTATTGATTATTGACATCACTTGTTAAGTACATTATCATCATTATTAAAAATAATTAAATAACATTTTTTCTATTAATTATTTTGGTAATTAATGTAACTCTTTATATTATTACATTACTAACATACCATAAACCTTTCTTGGATATAAATTCATATTCACTTTGAATTTTGACAAGAATAATATTTAATTCGTTATCATTGATCATTATTAAGTCCAAACATACCCCATTAGCCTCACATACATTATTATGTTTATAATATAATGATTTGATTCACAAACTAGTTTTTGTTAATTAAAATAGTATTATTTCATATTATTATGAATATTTAACAAATAAAATTTTTATCACTATATATTTAATTACATTATATGTGTTTTGAGTTATTTTATAAAAATAATTATTCATTCAAATATGACACTGATGGTGGAAGAATATTTATTCTTTTTTCTTTAGAGAACACCATGATAAATTTATTTATCCTAGAAAAAATATTTTTACTCCCTTATTCCACTTTATAATATACAATATAAACGTATGAATCATAATCGTTGCATAATATCTCATTTTTTTTCTTACCAACTCTTTTTTAAAAAACTTCTATAATCATATATGCGATATAATATGCATATAAAAACCTTTTATTAAGATCAATATATGTTTTAAATACATTCCAGTTCATAAAATTCATTGATTTTAGAACCCCTTGGTTTATTAATTTAATACAAACTGTAAGATATATTAATTCTTACATTTATTTTGAACTCTTGTATACTACGAAAATTCGTAAAACATGGATTTTCTATTATACAACATTAAAAATAGTATAAATGATTTCCATGAAATTTATACTAAATACAGAAATAGAATTATATTTCCAAAAATCTATCAGGTATTCTTGGAAATTCGATCCTATGGATTTACTTTTCCATCCCTTCTTAACTAATCTATTTTGAATGACATTTTATAGATATAATGAGAATTATTTTTGGACTCTCTAACTAAAATAAATTCTTTTTTAAACATTTATCCACATTTATTCTATAGAAAAAACTATAATCTATAAGGCTCATGACAATTTTATCTATTAACAACACATTAATAAAATAGGGTATGGTTTTCTTGAATTCATTGACACTATGGGAATATTTAAATACCTGTAACCATAATGAATTCATCATAAAAAATAAGTCTCAAAGGATATATTCATCATTTTTATAGTCATTGGTATACTCGTTCACAAATATTTTATTACGGAAGAATATGATTATATAGATCACCACACATCTAATGAATTATAATATGTAAGTGAATTATTTTACTCTATTAATAAGAATCTAGATTCATTTGTTGAAAACCCTCAATCGTGGGTTACTCATGAAATTTTTACTCCCATATATGTCATTTCTCTAACATGATATTTTTTTATGTAAGAAATTTTATATTTTTTATACACTAAGATTCACCATATTAAGGATTGATCCAAAATAAGTGTTTTATTATTATGATTTAAGTTGAATATAATAAAAAAAATATCATATGAGTTTCATGTTTTATTATAATTTTAGATGGAATTTAATTAAATTATCTCCCATTAATAATTACCCATTTATAAACTCTTAATATATATTAATTATCCATGATCCATATTTCAGCATGAAATTACTTCCCTTTAGTGTAAATCTCACCGGTACATTATTGAAGATTTCCATCTTTCCAATAAAATCATATATGATTGTCATATATTTTAGTGGAAAATTATTTTCCCAAATCCATTATATTGATATAAATAAAACTCTATTCTTCAAAGGATTCTTAGATATGCGTTACAAAATTCTCATAACATATTTTGGTTACCTAACTCTTAGGTTAAATCACCTCCACTATTCCATTGTAAAGATAATTCATAAGCACACAACTATATCATGAGATACATTGATATGATGATTAAGTTCTTGAAATGTGTTTACATTAGAGTGAATCTAAAACATCATATAATTTTTAAGGATATTAAATATATCACCATATTATCCCTTGTTATTCCAATTTTTATGAAATATTATATTGGTTTAGTTTCAAATATTATTCCATATACTAAAAGAATATGTTCTAAAAATATTTATTTCTAAATGTTTCAACCTCCGGTTGTAATATAGTAGATTGTTTTTCAATAGAATGTTCATTGGATGAAACATATAAATAAAATTAATTCCAATGTGATGTTGTGAGCATATTGATGAAGGAATGTTTATCCACATTATTCACTAAACCATGGTGATTATTAGTATGAAGTAGAGGGTTAATAAGTGTCTGTAGTGATGATGTTATAAGAGTTTTTTTATATTTTAAACTCGAACTATTTTATTTTGAAATGGTGTTTTGAGAAATTATATGGTGCATGATGTTTAAAATAATAAGTCCACAGTGTTCATAAATTTCATTGATTAGACTAAGTGGGTAAATTATAATGTCATGGAATATACCTAGTCTATCTAAGATTCATTTGAAGTAGGTTGATTGATAATGGAGAATTCATAGAAGCTATGTTTTATTTTGTGGAATATAAGAGTTATTTCAAGAATACCATAAAGTAATTTATATGAGAATGTATTATATGTTCGAGTCATTTCTATGAAAAATGTGATGTGTAGAAAATATCACAATGAAATATACAAGTTATCAGGTCAATCAATTAATAATGTAAATTAAATGAATTACATGGAGACCTAGGGATATTAAAAGTAGAAGAAGAATACGAAGACCACCTAAAATATGTTGTAATGTATATTAATGGTGGAATAAATGTTATCTTCATAAAGGATGATACTTTTTTTATTATGAAGTACCTATATAAAATGGGGAATAACTAAAGGTGAATTTTTATTTATGTGGAGAAATTATGTAAGAATAATTGAAGTTATTCCTTATAAAATAACCATTCCATGTCGATGTATTTGTTTACTATCATGAATTTTTTAGAGTATATGTGGAAATAGTAAGGGGATTGTGATGATAGACTTTTTGGAGGTCATTTTTTCCAAAATAGATCAATGCAAAGGTAATTTGGAAAACACCTTATGGTCAAGATATTTCAATAACTATGATTTTTTGGGATGTTCATAAGGATGCTTTGGTCAGTTTAATGGGTGGTTAAAGATAGGTTTTTAAGACCCGTTAAGTGGATATAAATGAAATATCGACAACATGTGGTTTTATAGAAATGATTACCTATTTTAAAAGGAAAATTGATTGGATGAAAATGAAGAAATGGTTGACAATAACACAAAATAAAGAAATTAGAGTGTATAGTGACCATATAATAAATAATTTTTGAAGATCATGAATTAAAGGATGAATTAATGAACTATTAAAACAAACCTCACAGACATGTGATATTTTATGAATTATTATAATTATTCATTATATAATATTTCAATTATATTCATTTTTCATGATCAGTGAGAAAAAATATTGTCTGAGATAGTTCCATATGATTGACAGTGCATCCATCCAAAATCATTATAACACATTCATTGTGTAGTGTTAAGACTCATAATGTCAATACACCATCTATTTATTCCCCTTTGAGAATAATTTTGTGATGAACCAAGTAAAATTTGTAATTAATTTCTATATCTAAATATCATATGCGTGATCAGTGTCTTATATGTTCATATTTTTCTTTCTAACCATCCAATAAGATGCATTTGGATGAAAACAAGAATTAACTAGCATAATTTTCCACCCTCATTTGGTTATATTGGTATTGTGAATGTAACAAGTCATATCAGATCCACAAGGTTATTTATTTATAAATCAATCATTAGAATATTTTTTTTGATGGAAATTGAATGACCGAAAATGGGTTTCTTTTGTTTATTTTTATAATTCCAAGGTATAGAATAATTGAATGATATATCACTTGAGATCACATAGACTGGCTGACTTTACAATAAAAATTCATCGAATATATGTTAGTGATTTTATAAAAATATTAATGAATAAGCTCTATATGAAACTTAGTGATGGTGATGTTATGGATAAAATTTATCTATTTGGAGATTTATATAACTATATTTATATGAATGTAATGTATGAAACATCAAAAAAAAATATTGAAAAAGTACCTCATATTTATAAAGGAGATAAAAATGTGAAGGAATATAAACTAAAGTGTTCCCTAAAAAGATTGATGATTTAAAAATGAGACCAGATGAAAAAAAATATATCTTATTAATTTATCTTATTGATGTTTTCAAAGAAATCAATGGATCTAGTTATCAGATGAAAGATGTTGGTATTACGAAAAATATTCTCAGAAAACTTACACCATTGTGTGGACTCTTGATGAATTATTTATCATATATATATAACTATTGTTGATATTAAAAATAAGTTGGTGACTTATGAGATTCATGCAACACCATAAGGAACATCTGACGAATCTTCAAAAGAAACATTATTTATATCTATGGAGAATAATGATAGGTATGAATTTTGAAGAAATAATGAAGAAATTAGTGAGTAATTTTCGCCCCTTGTTTCATGTAGATTCAAGCATAGAAATGGTAGGTCTGACTGTAAACTTTAATTTACATAATTTAGGGGATGAAATCATTAGAATATCAAAATTATATTCACATGGAATGAAGAATATAGTGTTGAATATGATGTGGGATTAACATAATAGCGATTTTTACCACCAAGGGATCATTTTAAATTGGGAATTTAAATATGAAAGGGGTTCTTGGAGAATAATATATTTAGTAACGATGATGATGATGATGATTTGTTCCTTAATGATGAATATGTTTTGATTATATCATATTCTTATGATGTTATTGCCGAAATAATTGAAATAAACAAGATTAATGATGATAAAGATGTTCAATAAGAAGTATTTGTTGACTTGAATGTAAAAAATTGAAGGACCTATCGAATAATTGAGCATTCGACTCAGAAAAAACTGAAAGATTGTTGGTTTTATGAAGGAATCCATTGTATATATTAATCAACATGTACCTAAAATTATTAAAAAAAAAGAAGAATCTTCTAGAAGATATTGAGGCACGTTAATATATTTTTGAATATTCTAATTATTTCAATGTATATATCAAAGATAAAGAAATACTTTCAGGATATCAATGACTAGTTTGAAAATGAATAAATAAGGTTTAATATTTGTTTTTATGATTGGAAAAGAACTATTGAGGATGAATAATATGGTTATGGTGATAAGAAAAAACAATTATTCAAAATTTTCTATGATAAAGTGTTTATAAAACGAGTCTATAAAGTTATAAGTACTTTTGAGAAGATCATAAATGAGTACATGATAAGTAATATGGGAATGAGTTGTATCCTATGTAATGTCGAGGAATGTAAAGCATGTGGAGTCAATATAATAAATGTAAAAAAAGAAATTTGGTTATTGATATCAGTTAACCTAGTAACCCTAACTACCCAAAAGTTACCTCAATGATTGAAATATTTAGAGAGGGAGGAATAATTTTTTTTTCATTTAATTATATATAAATTCTATGTCATTCTTAGAAAAAAAATTAATTAGTGAATGATGTTGGTAAACTATTTAAGGGGTGGACCTCTAGGGAGATATTAATTAAGTATTCTAACATATAATATTTCACAAATAGAAATTTATTTTAATGGATATTGTTATAATTTTCCAAAATTAGTAATAATGAAACTTGTTTTTGAGAATAGAGAAGTAAAAAATAGTTAAATATAATCTAAAGTTGAATGGTTTATGAACAACCATATGAAAATCCCATGAAAAATTATTTCAATCTATTAGGGGAATAATATTCTAATATCATAGATTATAATTAAAAAACATTCGGTGAGACTGACTTATGAACCAACTCAACAACGCTTCAATTTGATCAAGAAACAAAAGAATATAAAGGCTACATCGGGAGATATTTCACTTTATGTAAGAATTACCATAGAACCTAAATCCATGATTATGGGTGTTCATCGTATATTACAGGAAATATAAATTATCCAAATAATTTGGTAATATGTATTCATGATCCAATAATAAATTTAAGGATAGATAATTCAAAATCATGTGAATGGGAATGATCAAGACAAATTGTGATGAATTAAATAATACATAATTTCTTTATATTCTTGGTATTTGACACAAATTGTTAAATATTATACAATTTGTTGACTTAATTCATGAGATCACATTCAATAATAATGGTTTTATTAATAATTTAAATTATTAATTCTCAATGATGAAGGGATAGATATTAAATGACACTCTTTATGAGGCGAATAAAATGGAGAACATTAGTCTCCATTTAGTGGGTTAAGAAATCCACATTTGGTGTCCAAGTGTTAGATATATTAGTCAATGAATCATTAAAAATTATTCCAAACTGAGAGATGAAAGTGACATTTAGAATCTGAGAAGAAATTGGGAAAAGAAAAAAGTATCTCTATTTAATTGTATTTTTTTGTGAAATACTTATCAGCTGAAGTAGAAAATTACCTCAAAATTTATAGATCCCATCCAAACTGATGTGTGTAGACCCATGAAGGATCCCATAATATTTTTTGAGAAATAATTTAAATTTATAATTATAATATAATGGTTTATTATATATTTATATAAGTAAATAATTATGTTACTATGTTAATTAACTGGTTTTATAGGAGAGATTATATTAAAGCTTTTAAAATTTCAAAGATTCTTGAATCTATAAATTGCATGAATTAAAACTCTCATGAATTGGGAAAATACATAAATAATCATAAGATTAAGAATAAAATTCCTCATTGATAACACTATAACAATATAGTGTCGTGTAATGTGGATGATGAAGGGTGAATAATATAGTGAAAACATGTCTCTTTAATGAAACATCTTGTCATACTATTTGAATAAATCCATACTAGTATCATTTTACAGAAAACAATTGTCATTACTATGATTTTGAGAGACGATAAATCCATATGGGATGATTAATGAATCATGTAAAATGTAAAATCACATTATAATGTTCATGAAAATATTGAGATGTAGTTGATGAAAGGTTATTCTTAGGTTACTCCTTCAAGATTAAGGCCAATAAGTGTCTCCAAAAAGTACTGTACAAGGTCGTTGAGAGTAGTGATGTAAAAATTATAGATGAAAAACTAGGAATAGATCTATAATCCAAGATATAAGTGACGTAAATGGTGAAGAAGAAGAACTATATATGGATTAGCCAACTATTGTCTCTATATATAAGAACATTATATAAAGATAACGAATCAAATATAATCAATAATAGAATTGCAAAACCTAAAACACAAATGATAAAACAATTTAGAGAATGATGATATAACTTCTCAATTTTATTGAACTACTTCGAAGAATAAGTAAAAAATGAGTCATGGTTCAAAGAAATTAATGAAGAGTTAGATCAAAATGATGATAAAATGTAGATTTAAAATATCTTATATATCCTAATGGATCACAATATGACAACAAAAAAATATGGAGTTCATTAATAAACATGATAAGAATGTAAATGTGTTTAAAAAATGAAAATATTTTTTTTGATGGGGTATACATTGGTGCATGGAATTTATGTGTAAGATTACATTGAAATGGTGGAAATAAGTGATTTAATCAAACTATCTCTTTTTATGGATAAATAGATAAAATTCAAAATAGACCAAATAGGATTCAGGAGAAAAATTATAATGGTATTAATAAAAATGACTATATTAAAAAAAATAATATTTTTATTATTGGTGATGATGAATAGAAAGTGCTTATTTTAAAGAAATCCTTGTATGGATTGAAACAAGCATCACATACCAGGAATGATTGATTGGAAAAATACTAAAGGAAGATATAAATGATATGGATTTGATTAAAATATTTATGTGAACATAAAAATATTTTATAACATCATAGAACATGTCAATGTGTATGAAACCATATTTTAAGGAAGAAAAAGGAATTTTATGAATGAGTTTTCATGATTTATGAGCTCCATGCCTGAAATTATAATGAACATAGAGATCACAGTCTTTATTAGGATGAATGTGATACAATGAAATCCCATGAAATATATGAATATAGTTGTTGAATAATTTTTAGAAAAAAATAGTGATTCTGTTTCAAAATAGAATATTGAAGGAACTAATATAAATAAACATGAGGATGAAAGTGCCCAAAATTCAAAAACAATATCGTATTATGAAGGGATTCTTTTTGGTTCTTACAATAATAATAATATATATATTCTTTACATCATGAATAGTTTCCTATATTCAATGTTCTTAAAGAGAAGAAACTCTAGGGTTTTATGTGAATCATAATGCATATTCATGGAAAACATAAAAAATATTGATATATTAAGCTGGAAATTTTAGAAAATTATACTCATAATAATTTTTATAATGGGATGAAAATGTTATGGATAAAAGAAATGTATTCCTAATGATGAATAATTATATTCTAAATTTGAAAAAATTTCATTGGAATTGTGTGTATTGGGTGGTATACTAAGAAGAAGGAGATAAAATATTCTAGTAAAATTGAAGAATAATATATTTCATTAAAAAGAGTTTCTACATAATTTGAAAATATGAAACTATAACTATATAATACTAGAGAGGATCTGAAGAGACCCCTGGTATCATATTTTGAAAACAAATGTGTGGTAAGTATAACTAATATTATAGTACAACATTCTAGAATGAATCCTATTGAAATATGATATCACTTTATTAAGGAAATAGTTCAAAAAGTAAATATAAAACTGAGTCATTGGTAAAAATAAATAAGTTTCATATTGTTTTACAAAACATTCATCCTCACCGACATTTGAAAATTAGCGGTTGATCCTTGTTGTTAAACTACCTCCCTTAGTTTGAGGAGTTTTTGAAGCACCCCTCTACCCATTGAGTATTATGTTTTCTTTAGATAATTAACTTTCATAGATATGTCAATATATTTTGTATTATAATAATATAAGGGGATATATAATTAATTGAGATATTTTTGTAGAGGTAAGTAAAATAACTACATTAATGTAGATGATGGATTATTTTATTGATTCCTACATTATTTTTTGACTCATGTGTGATTAAAAATAGGTTACTGATTTATTGTTTAGTTTTTGGCACAATGGATGAATCTAGATTGTTTTGATGAAATATTAACTAGATATATTAAACCTTTTACTATTGTTTTCATTAGGGTAGAATGATTACAAATAATTCAGAGCACTCATATATATGTCGGGGGATCATTGATAAAGAATTCACAACTAAAGTTGAATCATTGTTGAAATAAACAATCAAAATCTAGATGAAAAATAAGTAAGGCTGATGGAAATATTAAAATGGGGAACTACTACCAGAACTTGTATTATTATGTTGTATTTTTTAATCATGGGTTTATTGGTAAACACATATAAAGAATCTTGAATCCTGAATGGAACTGCATGTAAATTGGTTAATGAATCCTTAAGAAAGCCCATCACCACACCATAGTGATTCTGGATATGATAGAGTGAATTAGGAAATGTATAGAGTGATGTGGATACTATTTTTTTACAATTCATATAAAAAATTCTATTTTTTAAGTAGTGTTTATTTCAATGTCACGGTGAATAGATTTTCATTTAAGAAGTCCCTTTTGTTCATAAGAGTAATCACAGAAAATATGTGTAAAATGGTAATGTACGTTGGTAAACCATCTATATATAAGGGTCATCATTAATATACAGTTCAAAATTGGAAAATGGTATTTCAATGTTAGAGTTATTTGACATAAAATTAAGATTCATTTGTAGGATAAATATCTATAATTTCTATTAAAATGGATGATATGATGATGTTATTTGTGTCAAAATTGTGATGTGTTTGATTTATCCTAATTAAATGTATGTGTCAAAAGTCTATGGCATCGAAAATAAAAATACATGAATTACATGGATACCAATAAATACTAAAAAGGGAATATCATACAATCACATTATAGAGAAAGTCATTATAGTTTTGAAATATGGTAATGATGAGGAATTTTTCATAGCAGCTATCATTTTGGTATTATAGATTATATTTCTAAAATACGGAAGTGAAGAAAGGGAGTTTTGGTTATTATAAAGGTCTCAGGTATATATAATTTAATTGGATGTGTAGATAAGAACTACTCAGTAGGATATGATTTATTGAGGATCCGAATTTTCAAGAGTTGAATTAGAAATGAGTAGAGGATCCTGGAGATAACTGTGTTATTAGGAATTCTTAATAGAAGAGATATATATGATGGTAAATGAGTCGATACACTATGGTCAGTATATTAAAATGTATAAGGTATCTCACTGTGATTTTTTAGAGGATCATGATGGATAAAATTACTCACATTATTGGATGTTAATGAGTGGTTTTGTTAGACCATTAAGTTAATATTGGTGGTAAAATAATGGAAAGTTTTTCTAGAGTAGTTTATACCAAATTTAAATGGTGAATAAATAATAAAAAATAATCACAGGATGAGAATATTTGAAAATTTTGAAATCAAATTGGAAAGGGAATATTATATAAAGAACATTGGAAGAGTGGGAATTGGAGGAAGAACTTAATCACAATAAAACCCGAAATGGATTAGTGTTTTTAATGAATCATTTTATGTTATCATTATATAATATTTCTATTGTATTAATTCTCTCAGAGGAGTTTGAAAAAAAATCTAGAATTTGGAGTTCCCCAAGATTTATTTTGCATCCTTATACGACAGTTATTACATTTTTAGTGCTTACTGTTAACCCTAGGTTCATCAATACAATGCCAGAGTATGCTCCTTAGATATTCTAATGGTGAAGAATCAAGTAAAATCCTTGTTTCCTCATTTTAATATCAATATCTAAATGTCATAAATGTATCGAGGCTTCATAGGTTCTAGTTATTCTTACTAACAAGAGAACAAGATATATTGGGAAGAGAAGAACAATTGATCACCATAATTTGCCTCCTCATAGGGTGTATTAGTCTTACAGGTGAAATGATAACTTAATGTAAAACTCATATCTTGTTTTACTGAAATAAATCAATAGATAATTATAATTATAAATATCCAAAATTAATCCCATTCCTAAGGTCTATATTACCCTTTAATATAAAGAATTATAATTATTTGAAATAAATAATCTTCATAAGATTAATCTGGTAGCCACAAATAGTAAATACTAACTTTTCAATACATTGAATAATAATATAATAAAATTAGTAATCTTTGTGATCTTCACACTACCTAAGGAATCTTTACATAATAAGGATCTCAATTCCATTATAAATCGTAAACCTAATATTTTTAAATCATAAAATCTAATTAATTAATTCCCATAACACAATACAATAAAAATTCTGGGAGAAAAAAAAAATATCATACCTGGCATGTAAATCTCATATCCAGGTATTATAATCTATAGAAGTTTTATACTCCAAAATAAATAAAACACACCAATTCATAATGTAATAATTACATCTCTGAATAAACCATGAAATATCTTTTAAATACATTAATTATTCTTGTGTTTAAACATTTTATAAACATAATTAAACTAATCATTAATTAAAACTAATCATAATCATTTTATAATTTAACATAACACTTTAGATAATGAATTATTTTAAACATGAACAAATTATATTTATTTTCTAAGATGAACTCTTTAATATTATTCATTATTTGACTTTCACATAAATATATGATTTTAAATGAAATATAATTAATTTATATTCCAATTTCAATTTTGTGAATAATGTACACAGATTAAAAAATATTAATTTTTTTAAACGTTTATCAAATCAATCGTTAATAGTTATTTTTATTGGGAATAAAATATTTACTAATTTGAGGCCTTTAATTGGAAAATTATGAATTAATATTATAAAGGATATATAATTTACAACTTAACCACATTATCTTTTTTAAATTATTTTTTAATTTATAAATATTTTATAAAGTATCTATAAAATTACATATAAAAATATGATATCAAAATAACTTGTTGTTAAATATAATATCATTATTTTATTTTATAAAATTATAAATTAATTAAATGGGATATAAAATTAATGTATCAATGCATTTAAATAGTTAATAATAACAATTTTTTATTAATAATGTTTCTAAATACAAAAATTATATAAATATCCCATTAATAAATTTTTTTCATAATTTATAATCATTTTATAAATTATATAACTGAAATCATAGTTTAATTCCTAAAAAATAAAAAATTTCTTCTACAATAATATGAGGAGATATAAATATATCATAGCAACCAATAAGGGTTGTGTGTAATTAAGGTGAAACTGAAACATCAATCCACATAAGATAAATCATGCTTTGAGGTGACATTTGAGGTATTAACTCAAATCATTGACCAATCATGGACAATAATATTGAGCCTTTCATAATGATTAAACAAACCTCGTATAAGATTAATTATATATGGTTGGGACCTATGTATGAATAACTTATGAAGTTATTGCCACTATCACAGTGGGAAAACCCCTGTAAAATAACAACATCACCCTATATATGATTAACCAAACCACCCAGAACTAGAATAACTTGATTTTATGTTGTTCTAATAAAATTACATCAACACCCATATGGGATTATCCCAGACTGGAGGCCCTTATATATCATTAAAACAATCACAATATAAGAATAATATCATGGAATTTGACTATCACATGAACGATTAAGTAAAATAAAACACAACTGGGGTGTTAGTGTTGGGTTAATCTAAATAGGAATATTTATAATGTGTTCGAATTCACAAAAGAATTACATAGTTCATTAGAATGTTATATAGTATTAATCTATGTAGGAATATATCTTATTAATCTAATCAGTATCTTATGCACTACTGTCAACCCTATTTCTAGGATGACATACATTACAATAAAAAATATATAAAAATGATTACACAACTTTTTTCATTCAGAAATTTCCAAATATAAATTTTATAAAATATTTCAAGAATTTTATGGAAAGTACATTCATTAATCCCATTTATAAGTATCATACTATAATATTACACTAATTAAATAAAACTGACACAAAAGAAACCAAATGAACTAATATCTCAATGCTTGACTAATGAAACTATTCATAAATAAAAAATAAATAAATTAGATACATACACCATAGGATGTTTCTTATACCATAATTAGAATATAAGACTAATAAAGATCACTGATGATGAATCCAAAATACATCCTCCCTCCATGGTTTATCCATGAGATAAAAAAATAATCCATAAATGGATAATAACCTTATATATCTCTCAGGATATGATGGTATCTCATGATATAAATAAAGGATATATAGACTAATTGGAGGATCAATACACTACATAAATAGAACCCAACCAAGAAACTCAACCAGATTATAAAGGCCTCATAATCCCTTCCTTAGACATAATGAATTTACATTTTCATAAAATGACACATCATTAAATAAAACATGGTTACAATATCTTCTATCCCAATATTCAATAGTGTACATGAATTTAATACATATATTTAATGATGAATCTCCTATTAGTTATTTATTACTAAACTAACATTAGTATGCTTTCTATATATTAAACAATATGAATTGTAACAGAAGGAACATGATAAGACTTGGCAATCAATTATAATTTATATATATATATATATATATTATAAAAATAGTATTCCCATGTATTTAATATTCCATTTGATATAGTCACATACAATATCCCTCTAAAATACCTTAGGATATTGGATAAAAATTATTTTAAATACCCTAACCCTGGTATCATAGAGCCAGTGGTTACTTTATTATATTGTTACAAGATACATGTAATCGGTTTCCGTAGGACTGAATAGTTAAATAATATTGGAGAATAAGATACCTATATTAGTTTGAAATTATATTTTAAAAAATAAAATATAACAATGAAATTTAATCGGGAAACAAATTATTCATTTTTTAATAACCCTATATATCAATCAAAAAAATACTTCCTGACTTCTTGGGGAAACTAAACATAAGAAAGGGGTGATCCTGGAAGCTCTGATAGGGTATAAATATAATAGAATCTAAAAAGACCTGCATAATATAGAAAAAATAAAGGATGATCAAATAAATCCATATAAATAATCACATGAGCTAGGAACACTTCCATGGATATAAAATAATATAATCACATGTACATCAATAATGAAATTCCTAATGATGGAATCTATAATATCGAACATTTAAAACATCCCATCGTGGCATTTTCTATGAAATATGAATATAAATATGTATTCACTCATCAAAAAAATGAATTAATTTATCTCATGAAACCTATAAGTGAATCAAAGGTCGATATTAGGCCCTTCTCATATGAATAAATAACACAACCGAATTGACACACCATAAAAATTAATAACATTTTATATCAGAAGAACAATAATATGGAATTTCAATACATTACCTAGTAAAAATAATCATTAACCATCCAAATTAATAAGTTCTATGATTTCTTTATATTATATCCTAGCTATAATATTCAATGAATGAAGATTTAATAGATTAAAATAATTTAAAAATATCACATGAAAAATTCTTAGGGGAAATACCATTGCCACTTTGAAAATAACTACATAAAATATAAAAAAACCATTCATAATCAAGAAATAATTTTATTTTTAAAATTCATTATAAAATTTTAAATTAATATTCAAATAATTGAGGCTTCATGAATGTTTGAATTTTCATTCATGATGTATATGTTAAAGAAAATTCCTTTTACAATATTATTAAATGTCAAAATTCACTTTATTTAGAAAACGAAAAGAAGATTATGTAAAAACAATTTTGTAAAAAGGTGAGACATGTGTAAGAATGTAATTAATAAATCATTGTAGTATAGTAAAAATATTATTTAAAATATTTTGACCAAAATATTTATATGGAATATAAAATTTCCCCACGGGAATTATATACAACCATGAGTTATTATGAGATTGTGAATTAAACACTTACATCACGACCAACATTATTTGTACGTGTACGAACCAGATGTATAATAATATATTTTTTTTAAAAAAAATATTCATGAAAATTAATTATATAAACCAACATATAATACCATGTATTATTTTATTAATAAATTTTATCACCTATTTATTAACAATTATTTATTAAAACATTGTTCCAGGTGACCACTACTTCTTTTTTCATGAATGTTTTTATTTCGAAGTTCCAGTGGATATAAATTTATTATTGTAATAGCATATCCAAAATATAATTCATGTTATAAATATCCTAAATATTAAATATATATATATATTTAGAGGCATCCATAAATAGACATAAGGAATAATGAATTATATCGTTCTTGGAGATGGAAGGTCATACGTACATATGAATGCAGTGTTTACATTTTGACAGTTGGACGAAATAAATATGAATAATAATTAGTCTTTTTAGAATAAAAGTAATTTAATAATAATAATATGTCACATACGTGACATAATTTAATGGTATATCTAATTTATTTTCATTCATGCTTTGTTTTGGGGGTTTCCCAAGCTTTTATGGAGGAAAGGGTGAGTTTTCATGAATTCTTCCTAACCATGAGCCCAATCCAGATTTAAAAATAAATTCTGTTTCTTCTATAACATTTTCATTTTTAACACTTTTTTCTGATTCCAATTCATAAATGGCCACCTATGGCCTATAAACACCACCATTGCAATATGTAACCTTTAGTAATCCACAATAATGGTGTCTTTGGTGTAATTATTAAAGGAATTGGGCCATCCAGACGACCCATTTCCAGTTTTAAAAACAATTTTGGTTTAATTTATATGTTATTTAATTTAAATGATTTTTTTGGTGATTCTGGGTCTCATCCAATCCCATTGAAACCCACCGCGTTCCCACCCTATTCCCCCCCTCTTTGGAGCCCTTATTCATCTATAATTAGTGTATATTAGTATAGGGTTTTTAAAATCGTCCCGAATTGAAGAGGTAACAGAAGTTTTTCTTAACACTCTCAATTATTACACATTTCCTCCATTAAAGTTCCTACATATCTTCATCATCCTTCTTCGAACCTCCCATGAAGTTTTCACTATTTGAAAATTCTACAACTAGTGTATTTGGGGAAATTCTTCAACATCCCACAAGTAAGTGATTCTCTTTGACTCTGCTTTCAATTTTCATAGGGTTTCATTCATTGTTCTTAGGGTTTCTTCCCTTATCCTTGAGGTTCCTAATGTCTGGAAACTAGGGTTTCGTGCCTTGATATTAGCATTAGTTTTTCTTGGTCAATTCTGGTGGTTTTAGGTTTGATCTAGGTCTCTCTTAGTGCGGCGGTGGTGCGATTTGATTTTCGCACCAAGATTCAAGGGTTTTCATTAAATTGGCAAGGGATTCTATGTTTATGAATTTTATGTGGATTATCTTGCTATGTTTTTGATATTATCAGGTTTATTGAATTTTAATATGGCTGGAAAAATTAGTTTTAGAAGCGTTTGTATTGAAAATGACTTTGATGTGCAATTTTTATGTGAAATTAGGGGGTTATTACTTGAAATCATTGAACGGTTCAAATGGGGATTCCCAATAAATACGTAGTAGATTTTATTGAATAGTAATAGGGAATAAAATAATGTTTTTAATGTTTATCCTCTTTTTTTGTTGATGCAATAATGGGTATTAATAGTTTTTGTGGAACATGTGATTTTTAAGTTCAATGATTGAGTGAAAATAGATATTTTACAAAGATCCCATTTCTTGGTTCACTTGGAGCGGCCCAAAAAATTGATTTTTTGGTTTCATTGAAATATATTGGCCTTCCGTTCCTATTTTGGTAATTTGAAGTGTGCACATAGTCTGAAATGTGTGGTTTTTAAAGTGTTTTGTGTGCAAAACAATGCAGGGTTTTGAGAATATGTATTATTGAAAATCAATGTGTATTGTTGTGTGTTATATGTAGTATAAATTTTTTTCGGTACAATATTTCCTTTATGTGACCAGTAGTGGTGTTTGATATGAGAATGGATTTATGTAGCATTGTGAAATTGTTTGAGCACAATGGGGAAGCCTGGGAACCTCGGTGGGGCGGATGTGTACAAGTACAACGAGTGGACCAGATGGGTTTTTTCCTTGATTCACATAGCATTTGGATAACGACATATATAAATAAACTATATTGATGAGTAATGTGGACCACATGGTTATGGGTATGTTTTATACTAGTGGATTGTGCATGAGAACCGATTTTACTATGCTGACATTACACAGAGGTACGCGGTGGATGTGGCCCGAGACTATCAAGTTCTTAGGGGTGTTCCCGATAATGTTATTCATTTTATTTGTGGTATTTTACCTTTTATTGGGGTATTTTTTTCCCATACATTATTGTAGCTATCATGTTTATTTAAATGTGTGAATGTTCAAAAAAAATTAGCTCGAAAACTGTTTTCAATTGAGGGTTGCATTTCATGGAATTTATCACTGCCTTTCTTTTCATATTAAATATGTTTTCTATTTCACATTTTATTTCATTCTCTTTGGAATCATTTGATGGTATCATATTGGTCTTAGTCTCACCCCCTAATTACACCCCTTGGGTTTAGGTAGAGTTGTTTATTTTTGACTCTGGTAATGGAACGGCTATGGGTGCTGGTGGTTCGGGGTGTTAGTTCCCCTCCTTAGGGAGGAGATGAATAGACGACTTATGGTTGAAGACCCCCTGTCATGTGGAGTCCTTGGGGATGTAATAATGCTATATTTAATTTTATATGGACCACTTTTATTTTCTTAAAACCATTGTATTCAGTTCTGGTTTTTTCATAAGACTAGTTTGGTTTGAAAATTTCGTATTTATATTATGGATTGTTTTTATTGTTTTATGCTTTCATACTGGGGTAAATTGTTACCAAAACATAGTTAATGATACCCTAGCACTTGTTCAAGCCGGTTGGGATCGGTAACGCCCTTCGGGCCTTTCCACAGGTAGAGTTTGGTGCTAATCTTTGTAGCGAACAGATTCAGTTTGTGACAAATGGTATCAATAGAGGTTAATGTTTTTGGATTATTTTACTATTTTGGGATGAATTTGGATTAAAAAGATCTAGTAATGTCAGGGATATGGGTTTTGGTTGTGAGTAGGGTACATGGATCACCCCTCCCATAGAATACCTTCAGTCACCGTGCGACGTTGGAATTTTCTGATTATTTCACTAATAGGTGGGACATGTGGGATGCAGACCACACGTGGACACTGAGTGAGGGTGTAGTAGTTGTTTATTTTATTTATGAAATGTATTTGTTTTATTTATATTTTATGTATTTGATTAATATTTTCAGAATTGAGGTATTTACTATTGCTTCATGATTGTTTCATTTTTGTATCAACATTGCTCCCCAAAAAGCTCTCATGCGCCCATGGGAGAAATCTGGAGAGAGTTCTCTCAAAACTATCAATCAGAGGATAGTCGAGGATTTGGTCCGGACTGTCCATGATTTGAGACCAAGATATTCACCTACCCAAATTCCTATTAGTTCCGAAGAGACGAGACCTAAAAATTATAAATCACGAGAGTTTTTGAAAAACACGCCTCCTACCTTCCGAGGTAGCTCAGAACCCCATGAAGCAGAGGAATGGATCGAGAAGGTAGATCATATGTCTGAGTTCCTAGAAACACTCGAGGAGCTAAGGGTGAAGTGTAACTCCTTTCTGTTGGAGGGTCCCAGCCATATGTGGTGGGAGTTAGTGCTTTAGGCTAGAAATAATGAGGAGATGCACTGGGGAGATTTCAAGGTCATCTTCAAAGAACAGTATGGCCCTAAGTTGTTGGTATGTTCTAGGTCCATAGAGTTCGTGGACCTTGTTCGTGGGAATCTATCTGTGAAGAGTATGCCAATTGTTTCAATGATTTGGTTCAGTATACTCCAAAAATCTTCTCCATTGATCAGGCGAAGGACCAGAGGTGTGAGAAAGGATTTCAATCTGAGATATACTCCCAGGTGTTCTTGTTTAAGCCGATTACCTTTGCTGAGGTCATTAATCAGTCATACATGGTAAATATTGATAAGAAAGGGAGGGATGGTTTCTATGGTTTAGTATCAGTAGTGGTCTGTGGAATCTCCTCAGTGATGGAAAATAAAGCAGGATGATCATGTGATGAACAATGGTGGCAGTTATGGCCACTATATCATGAAGTTTTCGTCTCTGACTTCATGTGCTAGATCGGTCATGTGCCACCAGTGTTGCAAGCTCGAGGACATCTGAATAGCATGTTCACTTCCTCCAAATCCTTGTTAGAACTATTGATGTATGGGTAATCTACAATGGTTCTGATGTGTTTCATTTCTACATCCATGTGGGGCAGGTCAGTGGCTTCTAGAGGAGTGCCAGCACAGTCTGAGCCATCGAGGACAGCGGGATCTCGATTGGGTGGTCGCGGTGGTACGACTGGGACATCTTATGGGAATATCTAGTTTAGGGTACAACCACAAACTAGAGGTCATCTTCAGGTAGAGACCAGACATCTCCTTGTGGTGGATCAGGTACCCCTAGGATCAGAGGAGGGACTGTCGACAGTTTGAGGTACCATTTTGATTGAATATTCTATAGCTACAACTCTTTTTGATATTAGCACCTCTATTTCATTTATTTCTTCCCATTTTGTGGAAATGATTAAATTTCCAACTCAGTTGATGTCTTTTGCAATGGAGTTGGTTACGCCACTGGGAAAGAATAAGGAGTAAGGTCTTAGGTTCCCGTTGTGTGCACTTTCCATGATAGGGGTCGAGATGGATTGGGACCCATTGGTCTTAGAAATGGATCAATTTGATGTAAAACTTTTCATGGATTGGCCAGTACACTTCTAGGAACACATATATTGCTACAGGCAGTGTGTCAGTTTTGCGGCAATAGATGGTAGTTGTTATGTTTTTCGTGGAGAATGGGATCCTTGGTCAGGTCATGCAAGACCTCCACTCAAAGAGTTGGGAAGTCTTATCATCTATTTTTCATCGCTCTCACTAGAGGAAACTGGTATTTTCCATGAGGGTTCACTCCCTCATGTAGTGAATGAGTTTCCATAGGTATTTTCAGATGATTTCATAGGTTTCCCCCATAGAGGGATTTGGATTTTTGGATTGATCTGGCACCATAAACACATCGGATATCTCTTCCCTCTTATCACATGTCCCCTACTAAGATTAGGTAAATAGAGATATATTTAGAATACATATAATTCAATGGATTAATTCTCCCGAGCAACTCTCCTTTGAACGCTCCTATGTTGTTCTGAAAAAGGCTAACGGATCCCTTCGGTTGTGCATTGACTACCAGAAGCTGAATAAGGTAACAATTATGAACAAATACAATTTACCCAAAATATAAATTTGTTTTGACCAGTTTAAGGGGGAAAAGTGGTTCTAAAAAAACGTGCATTCAGGCTATGATCATCTTAGGGTGAAGGAGTCAGATATCCTAAAGATAGACTTCGGTAGTAGGTAAACCACATTGATTATTTGGTCATGCCCTTCTAATTTATCAATTACCCAGCAGTCATTATGGATCTCAGGAGCTGGGTGTTCCATCAGTATCTTCATTCATTCATTGTGGTGTTGGTGGATGAAATTCTTGTATACTTGGGCTCTGAGGATGAACACGAACATCACATGAGGATCATATGGGGAATTTTTCGTGATCAATGCCTCTATGAAGCGTTGTCAATGTGTACTTTCTGTATTAGGGAAGTGAGATTTCTAGGGCATGTGATCTCTAAAAAGGGGGATTCGTTGACCCTGAGAAGAATAGTGCAGTTATGCCATGGGAGCAGCCTAAGAATGTGTTCGAGATCCTGAATTTCCTTGCCCCGACTAGTTATTACAGGCGATTCATCGGAAATTTCTCTCAGCTTGCTTCACCGATGACCGCGCTCACCCGAAAAAGGGTGATGTTTGTATGGGTCCCGAAATGTTAGGCATCATTTGAGGAGCTAAAGAGGTGGTTGACTACTACCCCCATGCTATTTTTTCTATATCATGGGAAGAGAAATATGTTCTATTTTGAGGCTTCATGTATGGGTCTTGGGTGAGTGCTTATGCGGGATAATCATGTGGTAGTGTACGGGTTTCGCCAACTCCAAACAAACAAAATAACTACCCAAACCTTGACATAGAGTTGGAAGTTCTGATGCATTAATTGAAGACTTAGTGTCACTACCTATTTGGGAAGAAGTTTTTGGTGTACTCTGATCAAAAAATCTTGGCCTATATTTTCTCACAAAAGGACCTCAACTTGAGGTAACATAATTTTATTGAGTACTTGTATGGGTTCGACATTGACATTTTCTATACCACATGAAAGGTTAATTTGGTGGCTGATGCTTTTAGAAGAATAGTTTTTGTGCAGGCTTTGAGGAAGTACAGTGATGAATGGACATTGATTGGTCTCTTTTCTCAGATGCATGTTGAGTCAAGGGATAACAATGGAGGTGCGTTCTTGGAGATCGTCCTCTTAAATCCATCCAAGATGTAGTTAATTTAGAAGGTACAACCTAATAATGATCTTTTTCAGTAGTCGAAGAAGTTTATTCATGATCAGAAGACATCCTCTAATTGGTCATCTTCTTCTGTGGGAATCTTGTGCTTCAAGGGTCGTTCGGTTGTTACATTATCTCGATGGAAGGTGTTGATGGAGGATAGCCACCTGACTCTGTGGGATGTCCATCTAGGTGCCAACAATATCTATTATGATGTGCGATGACAGTTTTGGTGGTTAGGTATGCGACGAGACATAGAAAACATTGGGCTGTGATTCTATAAATGACATTAGGAGAAAGAAGATCACTACAGGACCTTCTGTTTAGTCCATCCATTACACATTCATAGCTAGAAGTTGGACAAGGTCTCCATGGACATCGTTGTTAGTTTACCTCATACACCTCATGGTAAGAATTCCACTTGGGTGGTGATTCATTGTCTGAAAAAATCATCCCACTTAATTCTGAGCACATATACAGCTAAAGTGAATGATTTGGGCCATTTTTATCTTCAGGAGGTGGTGGGGCTCTATGGCATGCCATTAGCAGCTGTCTCAAATAAGGACCCCTCATTTTACTTATTGGTTCTGGGAAGGTCTTTAAAAGTCCTTGGGGTCTCAGATTATGATGAGCATGGCATACCATCCTCATATAGATGGTTTGATAGAGCAGAAAAATCTCATTTTGGAGGTCATGCTCCATGCATGTGTCCTGGATGTTGGAGGTTCCTAGGATAGCAATTTGGGGCTGGTTGAGTTTTCTAATAATAACAATTACCAATACTCAATTTGATTAGCTCCTTTTGAGGCTCTCTATGGTCGAACTTGTCTGTCCCCCTTGTGTTTGGCTGAGGTAGGTGATATTTCACTATTGTGCTCGAGTCTAGTGAAGGAGACGTCTGAGATGGTCAAATTGATTATGCAAACACATGTTAACAGCTCAAAGTCGTCATAAACCTTATGCTAGCCAGAGGCGTCGAGACCTAGAGTTTTTTGTGGGTGACAGGGTATTTTTGAAAGTGGCCCCCCCATCTGGGACGTCATCAAATGGGGAAGTTGGCCCTTTGGAGGTCACTGAGCATATTGGCTAGGTGGAATACAGTTTGTCATTACCTTCTCATTTGACATCCATCCATGACGTCTTCCATGTATACCAGTTAATGAAATACAACCCGGATCTATCCCATGTGATGAGTTGGGATGAACTGAAGATGGACTTAGACTTGTCTGTTTTTGAGTGGCCATTGCAAATAGTGGACTCCCAAGGGAAGGTTCATAGAGGAAAGGCTATTATTCTGGACCAGGTTTGTTTGCAGCATAGTAATATTTCACATGAAAAATAAGATCAGAATTCTTAGGTTGAGGAAGAGTATCCCTTCCTATTTTTTGATCAAGATTTGTGTTGACTTTCTGGGATGAAAAGTTCTCATGGAGGGTAAAATTGTCACAAAATGAATTATTTTAAAGGTATTTTTCTTTTATTTTCCATTGATTCTTTGTTTTGGGTTTTTCTACTGCTTTTATGGAGGAGTGGGTGATTATTCATGAATTGGTCCAAACCGTGAGCCCAAATCCAGATTTTAAAGTAAATATTGTTTCCTCTATAACATTTTCATTTGTTAATATTATTCACCCATTAGGATTCCAAAATGGACTCCCCTTACCTATTAACAACACCATTGCAATTTGAAACCATTAATAATCCATAATAATGGAGTATTTTGTGTTTTTATTTATGCAATTGGGCCATCCCGATTTCCCTTTTCCAGTTTTAAAAACATTATTTCTTTAATTAATAAGTTATACAATTTTAAATATTTTTTGGTTATTCCATGTCTCACAGAATAAAACTGAAACCAGTGATGCGTCCATCCACTCTTACCCCTCTTTGGAGCTATTATTCATTGTGAAGTAGTGCGGAACATTATAGGGGTTTTCAAATCTTCCATAATTGATGTGGTAACTTCATTCATTCTCAACTCTCTCAATTATTTCTCTTTTTCCTCCATTGAATTTCCTACACAACCTCATAATCCTTTTTAGATCGTTCCATGCGGTTTTGACTGTTTTAAAATTCAGAAACATGTGTCTTTGTGGCGATTCTTCTTGATCCCTCATGTAAGTGAGTCTCTTTCACCCTTCTTTCATTTTTCTTATGGTATCATTCATTGTTATTAGGGTTTCTTCCATTATCATTGAGGATACTAATGTCTAGAAATTGGAGAATCAAACCTTCTATTTATTAATTATTTTTATTTATCATTTTTTTGGTTTTAGGTTAGATTAATGTCTCTCTGTGTGCGGCGGTGGTGTGATTTTATTTTCACACGGAGATTCAATGGTTTTCGTTAAATTGGTAGGTTGTTTCTTGTTTAAGGAATTTATGTGAATTATATTGCTGTTTGATTTATATTTTTAGGTTTATCATATTATATTATGGATTCCCGTATTAGTTTTAGTGGTGCTTGAATTGAAAATGTGTTTGAAGTGCTATTTTTAGGACAAATTGTGGGTTATTCCTAGGAATCATTGAAGGGTTCAATTGGGGATTCCCTATAAATACTTAGTTGATTTTATTGAACAGTAAAAGGGATTAAAATCAAGTATTGAATGTTTATCTCTTTTTGTTGTGGCTGCGAAAATGCGTTTTAATGGTGTTTGTGAAACATGTGATCTTTAAGTGATATGTTTGTGTGAAAATGGAGGTTTTACAATGTTATCATTTCATGGTTCACATGGGGATGCCCGAAAAATTTATTTTTTGGTTTCATTGAAATATATTGGGATTACTTTACTATTTTGGTAATTTAAAATTGTGAGCATAGTGTGAAAAGTTTGGTTTTTAAAGAGTTCTCGGTGCAAAACAAAGCGGGGTTTTGAGAAGAAGTTTTATTGAAAATAGATGTGTTTTGTTGTGTGTTTTAAGTGGAATAAAATATCTTTAGATACTATGCAGATTTTATGTGACCGGTAGTGGAGTTTGATATGAAAATGTATTTATGTAGAATTCTCAAATTTTATGATCACAATTGGGAAAGCCCTGGTAACTTGGTGGGATGATGTGTACTAGTACGGCTGGTGGACAGGATGGGTTTTGTACTTATTTCACATAGCATTTGGATAATAAAAAATATAAATAAACTATATGGATAATGAATGGGTACCACTAGGTTCTGGGTATGTTCCCTACTAGTGGCTCATGCACGAGAATGGATTTTACTGTGGTTACTTTACACAGAGGTACGAGGTGCATGTGGCCTCAGACAATCTAGTGCCTAGGGGTGTTCCCGATTTTCGTTCCCAATGTATTGGTTGTATTTTCTATTGAAATGGGGTGTTTTTGGCAGTAATTTATAGTAGATGAAATTTATATTTAAATGTGTGAATGTTCTGAAAGTTTTAGCTTGAAATATTTTTCAATTGAATGATACATTTCATGGAATATATCACAGCATTACATTGTGTATTAAAACTACTTGATATTTTCCATTGCATTACATGATATTTGGAATCATTGGGTGTTATCAAATTGGGCTTAGTCTCACACCCAACTTACACCACTTCTGTGTAAGAAGACTTGGTTATGTCTGACTCAGGTAAAGGAAAGCCTTTAGGTGGTGGCAGTTTGTGGTGTAGTTCCCATCCTTGGTGCGGAGTTGTAGAGATGACTTGTGGGTGATGACACCTTTCCTTGTAGAATCCTTGGGGATGTCTTTCTGATGTATTTATTTGTATATGGACCCCTTTATTGTCTTAAAACCAATGTATTCGGTGTTTTTATCTTAAGACTTTTTTGGATTGAAAATTTTATATTTATATTATAGATTGTTTTTAATGTTTTATGCTTTCATACTAGGGAAATAGTTCCCAATACTAAATTAATGATACCCAGGAGCATGAGTCAGCCTATAGGGTTAGGGAACGCCCTTTGGGCCTTGACACAGGTGGGTTTGGTGCTGGTATTTTTGGTGACTAGATTCAGTTCGTGACATCAAATATGCACATTACTTCCATATTCATAACTATAAATGTAAAGTGGTGATGAAAAATGAATAACACCGCTACATGGAGACGGTAAGACATATATATATATTCAGAAATACTATTTTATTTTATTTTATTTGGATGAAAATGAAATGGAATATAGTTGTTCTATAATAATGATGACATATAATAATATTTATGAAACTATATTTATTATATTAGTATTTTTATATCACATTAATTGTATGAAGAATAATAAATAAATTTGAATGATTCAAAAATGATGATAATATTTTATTCATTAGAATCCCTTTAGATCTAATATTAAGAGGCATAAGGTAGTTATTTTTGAAGTTATGGAACCTAAATAACATGTATAAGGATTTTTAGAAGATTAATTTTCATGGTTTGGTCAATCTAGATTGATCATAGTGGATTAATCAAAAAGGGGGGTTCCCCTTTATAATTAATATGAGGGATACTTTTGAAATTTCATAAGATAATAAATAAATGTATTTCTTTTCATATCCTAATGGGTCAATATTGATATGATTATAATATAACTGTAATATAAGTAAAAATAATATCATTCAATAATATTTTTACAAGTTTAGGATATTTTTTCACCCTTATCCTTTTTTAGCCCCATGTCTAACGTTATGAATTTTTTTTAACATTTATATTTTCTTCCCCCTACAAGTAAATAATTTTTCAATTAAATTAAAAAACTCATAAATATATCATGATTAATCTAATTAAATATATTCCATTAAATTGGAATAATATAAATATTTATTAAATTTTTTATCATTTAATAAATAATTATTTTCATAAAATATCAAAAATTTCAACTTTAGAACTGTTAATTTAGCTTGGCTTTGAGAAAATCATAAAAACAAATTAATTAGAATGAAATAAAAATAAAATCGTATAGTATGACATTTTTACCTATAAAAATAGTTATAAATATTAATTATTTCATATTATACTACATGTAAGGATTTTAATAACATTTATTTTATTTTTTTACTAATAAATAAATTACAATGTCAGTGTTGTGTAAATATTTAGGGCAATAATTTCTTCCCAAAAAATTAAAAATAAATTATCATGATAAAGATAAATAATTTATATTTTAAAATATTATTTATAATAGAACATATGATTTGTTGATCCTAATATTAAAAATTATATTTATTAAAAAAAGTGTGATATTTTTTACATTTCTTTAAATAAATTATTATATGTTCATAATGTCGTGAAAATGGAATCAAAAGGTAATATAACAAAATATAGGATGACTAAGGATTAATTTCACTCATCAAAAAAATTAAATCAAAATTTATTGTTATTTTTAGTCCATATATTTTTTTAAACTTAATTATTCGATTTACCATTTATTGTGGTAATAAAAATTAATAATGTTACAGTTCATAATGTCCAGAATATGAAATATTTACTTATAATGGATCTCCTAAAAAAATTATGGAATCTGTTCTTTAATATAAAATTTAAAAAAATGAAATAATTTTATATATGACTAAAATTCAAAACACAACAAAAACAAGTATTCATAAAAAATAATTTTTTAGGTATTAAATGTTTCTATAATAAATTAAGACATAAAATTTATTATAATGAACTAAATATTATTATTAATAATATTATATAAATAATAATAATTTGTATACATTTTAAACCAAAATGTTACATTGTATTTTAATGAAATAAAAATACAGTTTTCATTCAAAAGCAATATCTTCACTATTCAATAGAAAATAAATCTTTAAAAGAATAACAAAAATAAACCAACTATATTTATATAAAATATGATTTAGAAAATGATATTCATTTTATCAAATAGTTTTTTTAAAATAAAAAATATTCATATTTTTATACACAAAAAGTAATAGAAATCATTTTTGATGAAAATGTTTTTTTGAAGGACAAAACGTTTTTACTATAACTGAGTGTTTATTTCCTAATAATTTATAAATAATTTTTTATTAATTAATAACATTACATATATTTCATAATTTGGTAATTCATATTCACACCTACTAATTTAACAGCTAGATTACAATGGTCATTTTTTAAATAATAATATTTTAAGAGTGTATCACAACTCATTTATACTCAGTAGTTTGATTCATACACAATAAAAAATAACATAAATTTAAAACATAAAGGTTTCATGTACAATTATATATCAATGAAATTAAATTTATTGAAAAAGATGCATATCGTAAGATATTCGGGTGGTATATTCTTCCCTCCATCAATAAATTACATCCTCGAAATTTTGTGAATATCACCTCATGAATATATTTTGGTAGTTATCCATTGTAATTTATTTAGGTTACCAACTTATCAATTATATAATAGGATTTCATTAAAATAACATTACCATCCATGGTATCTGAATCCTCAACCCTTGTTTTCTATTATCCATAATCTGGATAGGCTCTTCAATGTAATATAATTCATGTTCAAATTCTATTTCTCCATAGGTTGTAATATGCATTGGATATGGAATGTACTTCCATAGAAATGATATATAGAAAAAATAACATAATTTAGGAAGGATATGAATCATTTCGAAATGGTATTCTATAGCTCCAATTATCTTTAAAATTTCAAATGGTATGACATACCTAGGATAAATTTTCCATTCACATTGAATCTTATAACACCCTTCTAAGGAGATAATCTAATGAAAAATATTCTCCCATTTGAAATTCCAAATCATTCATTTGGTGGTCAGAAAAAATCTTGTTTCATTATTATAGACACATCAAAATGGTTTTCAGTAGACTTTACCATTTCTATTTTTCTACTCCAAATGACTGAGGCCTAAAACATTCCTTTCACCTAACGCATCAAAAAGAGTTAAAGTATGACATACAATTCGATATAATTCTTCATACGATTACATTTGAATACATTAATTGAATATATTGTTATATTAAAACTCAATAAAAGATAAATATTTATCCGACATGCCACTAATGTCTTGGGATATTGACAGTAACATGTCATATAATATTAGGATTTCCCTTTTGGGCTTCCCAACAATTTGAGGATGATAAGCGGTGCTTAAAAGAAGTTTTTTGTTGAGAGACTTCTGATGATTTTTCCATAATTTTGATATAAAATTTAGATCATGATAAAACGACTATCAAAGAGGTTCAACATTATGACTTAAAACCTAATTAATATAGATTCATACAAGGTTCCCTAATGGTATTTCTTATCATATTATGAGGAAATGTGTAGATTTGGAAAGGTGGTCAATGATAAACCATATTGAATAATTCATTATAAGAGTCATTTGTAATCTTGTGGAAATTTCCATAGTATTTTCTTCCGATTTCCACATAAGAATAGGCATAGGCTGCATGAATCTTCTTAGATGTTGTCTCTCAATCTTCACCTGTTTAAAACATAATCATGTGGAAAAATAATAAGAAATTTCCTACATTTTTTCCACTAAAAAAAATGTTTCTTCATATCTCTACACATTGTGGTGATACCATGTTTTATTGATGAATTTGAGATTTGTTAATCATCTTATAATACACTTTTTATGTTAGGTATAGATGGAAAAAATATCCTCTTTACAAAATTCATAACACCATCTTTATATATAAATTATGCCAGTTTCCCATTATTAGTGAATACAATTTTGTTTTGAATATTATCATTATCAAAAAAGTATATTTTACACTTTACCAAAAATATTATTTATATATAATTTAAAAATGGAGTGATGTTTCATCTTCCTTTATAATAACATTATGTTTCATTACTAAACATATGAACATAAGATCCTTCTCAATCCTTATTTTTGGAAAAACTACATGACATTTCCAACCTAATGCATCTTCTGATTTATTTTCTTTCTCTAGTTGGATGTTTTTTGAGCAATTGATATCATTGAGTTGCTCAAGAAATCATGTTTGTCTCATGTTGAAGACATTTTATAAGAAGATATATTTCAAACTCTTATAATCTGTGTATATTTCACATCATTCACCATAGAGAAAAGGTATCTATATTTTAAATGAAAATATTATGGTGTCTAATTGAAAATAATGATTTCATAGTTATGATCATGAGTTTTAAATTTCAATGATTTATTAGAAATAAATCTATAATTCTTCATAAGGACACAGTCAAGTCCCTTCCTCGATGAATCACTATATATCACAAATATACCATTTCCCAATGGTATATTCCATATCCTAGTATTCAAAAATATTATCTTTCATTAATCAAAAAATTATTTAGATTCATTTTTCCAAATAAACATGACCCCATGGAGAGTAATATTGTTTAATAGGATAGATAATCGAGAAATTTTTGGAAAAAATCACTGATAGTAACATTCCAAACTAATGAAATGATTGTACTTGGTTATGTTCATTGGTTTAGATTATTAATGTACTAAAATTTTATTTTTAAGATCAACTGAGATTCCAACCTCAGTGATAATATGGATTATAATAGAATAAATATAAATCTGAAATAATATCATTTGAAATTTTATATATAATGCTTTTTTAATAGGGTCTCTAGAATTATGCACATGTAATTATCATGGTCATAATATCTCTTAAATGAAACGAAGAGAACATTAATAAATACCATAAAAACCATCAAGAAACTCATTGAATACTTTTTTCATTAGGTCCATAAAAATATCGTGTGCATTGGTCCATCCAATGGGAATTACTATGAATTCATGTTGTCTATAATTCAATCCAAATGATGTAATTAGAATATCTTCATTATTTACTCTCAAGTAATTATACCCAAAATGAAGATCAATATTTGAAAAATAATGGCCACCATGATGTTTATCAAAATTTAACAATATGAGGATGATGATACTTTATCTTTATCTTAATCAAATTATTTTCCCTCAAATATATTCACAAACATATAGATATATTATAATTCTTAGTGAAAAGTATAGTGGATACTCAAGGAGAAAAATTAGGCCATATAAAAATATTAATACACAATTATTATAATTTTTTCTTTAATTACACTTATACCGTAATGGGTATTCTATAGGGATTCTTTGATATGGGTCTTGGATCATGTATTAAATAAATGAAAAACTCGACATCATGCTCTAGTGTATGTCAAGGTAATTCCACAAGAAATTGATATGTGTATTCTTTGAAAATAAGTACATAACCAATTTGAATATTAACTTCTCCATTTGTATGTTGTCTCCTCGTCTTCCCTACGAATTTCATTTAGATATGCTTCTTAGGGTGGATCTAGAAATGAATCAGATGATGTAGTTTCCCCTATAATGATATGGAATTCCACGTATTCGTCAATAATAAAAATTCAATTCTCCATTCATTAAATTATTGTATCATATTTTCAAATCCATAGAATACTAAGGATTATATAAAATAAAACCATTGGTATAAGAATAAATTTCAAAAATATGAATTTTATTGGGTCATAATGGAATAGATTGACATGTCCTTATCATATAGAGACTTCCATTGGGATTCCTGATTGAAAACTCATTTATTAAGGCGTTATTGAAATATATAATTTCTTTTGAAAACATAGAATATATAAAAGTTTGTGGTGATCCAGAATAAGATAAATCATTAGCTATGTTTGGATATTTTATTAAAGTACATTCTACCAAAATATTAGGAACATAAATCTCAGATATTGTGATCACAAAATATTGGCATTTCTCCATTCGTAGTTTTCTAGGAAAAATTACCATGACTCATTGGAAAATAATTTTAATAGTTCCTCATATACTTATACATGAGGCATTAAACATTGATATATTGGTACATTAAAATGAAGATATGAACTTGGTTTCCCATATCTCTATAACTAATGAAAAATCATTTTCCTCTAAAGAAGGTACCAGGCTGTTTCATTCCATAAGTATTGCATGTTAGAAATTTTCCCTTTCTCTTCTTCCACTTATAAATTTTTTTCTCTTCCATATACTTCCTATATTTATCCTCCACAGAGTCCAAATTCATGGAGAATTATTTCTCTATCTTTATAGCACATAACACAATGTCCTCATACAATAAAAATATTTTGGAGAATAGTTCCCTTCAATGTAATGGAATTTACCCATTAATGAAATGGATAATATTAATATTTGTATTCTGTAAATAGTTTGAAACATTTCATGATAAACACGTAATATTAACTTCATAAATATATACATTTTCCTCAAAAAAATTTCTCAAACCCAAAAAATGTCCCTCCATATCTTCTTATTGTTAATGAGTAAACTATTTTTCCTTGATGTGTAACTTAAAATCCATCAATTTCATTCTCGTTATTTCATCATCATCAATTGTTTTTTAAATCAATGACCACCATTGACCTAAATCCATTGAGATAAGATTAACTACTACAAATTCTATCCCACTTTGATTACATCCCAAAGAGAGGAATATGATATCTAAGGAACATATCCATTACTTGACTAAAAATGGATTTGTAGTCCAATTGAATAATGGGGGTTGAAAATGAATAACGAGGACTAATATTGTGGATCAAGTTTGTGGATAAATATTTTAATTAATTTCTGAAAATTTATTAGTAATAACCAGAGTCATATTCTATAATATTGTTATAATTTGTTTGACTCCACTAGCAGCTCCTGCTCTAGGTTCATTTTTATACCCAAGATAGAAATACCTGGACATATTATTAACATTGATACAGTTTCCATTCCATCCACTCAGTTCCATTTCTAAACAATATAATATTATAAATTTGATCATAAAATTATTAAACATAATGTATAATTTAAAAACTATTGAAAAACACAATAAAATTTAAAATTTATGTATTATTTATCTAAAAATAATAATATTGATTTCATTGGGAATATTTTAAATGCTCATTATATGGTCACATTTCTATAATATATGTCCTAAATCTTTTCCCATAAGGTATATACTAACCCTACTAATGATATTAACTATAATTATCTTAATCCTGGTAGCCTAGTGTTAGTGGTTTCGTTATTATTTTTCACTTGATACAAGCGATCATATCCCAAAGGATAAAATTGTTTACTATTCACTGAAAACCAGATATATAATTTAATTTCACATTAAATTTGAAAACATAAAATAAAACATACAATTTTTCTATAGAAAATATTATTCAATTTATCATGACTCTGTATATCAATCATAATACACTTTATAGAATCATCGGTAAAAGAAACATTAGAAATGGGTGGGTTGAAATTCACAACAATGGTTTTTGTACAAGAGAAACTAACGAGGCATGAAAAATATTGATGGAATAAGTGATAATTAATTAAGGCCACAAAAAACATGAGATTGAAACTCATACATAGATAGAAATTAAAATAATAAAATATAAAACAATGATTGAATTCATAATGATGGAATTCAGGATATCAAACCTCTGAAACATATCGTCTAGGCCTTGGCCAATACATATGAAAATAAATGTGTATGGCCTCAGTGAAAACCTAATATAGTTTATATTATGAGACATATCGATGAATTTAGTGGATATAGTCATCCCCTCCTATATCATACTACTTCCAATAAATTAAATATATGAATAAATATTACAACTAACTCAATATGCCTTAACAATCAATAATTGTTAGCATTGGAAGAATTATCATAAGGAATACCGATAATATCCCAAGTAAAAATGATTATAAAACATATAAAGAAATATGGTGAATTGAATAATTATAGTATATTATTAAAAAAATATTCAACAAATTATTTTTTAGTATTAAACTACATTAAAAATCACCAGATAATTTCATTTGTTAAATACCATTTCCGCCATGAAAATAACATGTTAAAATATAAAAAATTGTCAATAGAATATAAAAATACCTTTCATAAAAAATTAAGATATAAAATTATTAACAATGTATCAAATATTTGAGGCATCATGATATAGGTAAATATTTTTCATTCCATATATGTTAAAAACATCCCTTTTATACTTTTATTTAATATAAAACAGTACCTTGTTTAGAAAACAACAAAAGAATCAGTTAAATATATTTATTAAAAAGGTGATATAGAAGTATGAATACATCTAAGAAATCGTTATAGGATATTAAAAATATTATTTGAATTTTTTTAAAAAATTTTTATTCGAAAGAAGATATTCCCCTATTGGAAATATAAAAAACCAAAAAATAATGATGAGATTGGGAATTAAACCATTACCTCTGGTCTAAAGTCTTTCGTACATGTTCCAAACTACTATATAATAAATATTTATTTATAATAAATAGATTTGAGAGTAATACAGACATATATATAATATAATTTATTTTTTATTTATAATCTTATTGGACAAATTTATTAACAATTATTTATTAATTCACTGTTCTGGATGACAATTGCTTCTTTTTTCATGTATTTTTTAATTTTTTAGTTCAGGTCAATATAATATTATTATTCCTCCATTGTATCCAGTATATTATTCTTGGTATAATTATCATATTTAATTAATATATATATAGATTCATTCATAATTATTGATATAAAAAATTGAAATACACAATTTATGGAGACGGTAGGTCATACAAACGTATGAAGACTATGTTCACTTTTCAACAAATGGAATGAAATAAATATTAATAATAAATAATATTGTAAGAATCATAGTTATGTCATAAATTACATATATATACTCATTATTTCAAAATCTGTAACTATCCATGTAATGAGGTCATGAAAAACAAATTATACAACTATGCGGGGAAGATAATTATTAGGTATGCACGAACACTATTTTCAGTATTTGTAGGATAAAGAAGAGATATAATATGTTTTCCACATAATAATAATAAAACATTATTATATATAAGATACATGTTTTATTAATAATTAATGGGTACAACATTAGAAGAGGGAGTTGAAGAAGAAATAAACATGAAATATTCAATAAAGACAATTAGCTCTTCTACAATGGTATCCCTATAGATCTCCTCTTAGGGGTCCAATGGATTCACTTTTTGATAGTAAAAAATCATCAACAACATGTATATGTTTGTTTAGAATATGAATGGGATGGTTTTTTCATGATATATGTATCAAATTGAAATATGTATGTAAGGGGGGGAGGTGCCCTTTTATATTTTAGTTGAGGGGCACTTGTTAATTTAGTAAAATATTAATTTAATATAAATTATTTATCACATCCAAATTCATCCAAATTTATATAATTAAAATATATGGTGAATATAATTCAAATTAATTTAATAAAATATTTTATACCATGTTTTGGTTTTTTCACCCATATCAATTTCTTATCCTCTTATTAACCATTTAGATTATTAGTGTTTAACTAAAATTTAATACCATGTAAGGGTCAATAATATTTCTATAAAATGAAACAGTACCCAAAAAGTAAAAATGTTATATTTTATAAACCATATCCAATTAATTTGAATGAATCTACTAGTTTCTTTAATTTTAAATCTTTTAATAAAATATTATTTTCATAAAATATCAATTATGTCAATTTTAGAACTATTGATTTAGTTTTACTTGAATGACATAAAGACAACAAATGAGTTATATTAAAATTAATCCAAAACTCTATAAGGTTATATTTTTTTGTTGAAAGGACATTTTATATATTAATTATTTAAAATTATAATAAATTTATTTATTTTAATATAATATAATTTATTTTTTCATTAATTAAATAATTACAATGTCAGTGTTTTATAAGAATTTATGTTATTTATTTCTTTACAAAAAAAATTAAAATAAATTATCTAGGTTAATATAAATAGTTTATATTTAAAAATATTATTTATATAAATAATATCGTATAGTTATCTCTATGTGAAAAATATTATACTTATTAAAAACAATAGTGTGACATGTTTGACTTTTCATTATAAATAATATTATGAAGGTCATAATTTAATCAAATTATAAACCTGATCATATAACCAATTATTGTTTGAGTATGGATGATATTAACTAATACATTATAATCCAGAAAAGTCTTGAGGTAATTTTTTAGTACTTATCATTTTATTTTTAATGTTAATTACCCAATTTACCATTTTATATGGTAACAAAATTACTAATGTTTCTATTCATAATGGTCAAAAATTAAAAATTAAAAATTAAAAAATTTTAACTCCTGATTCATAATTTAAAATCCATTTTTTAGAAATAAATTTCAACAAGTGGTAGATGTTAATTTTATAATAAAACACAAAATGAAAATAAAAGTTATTTTTAAGAAAAAATTGTGTTTTATGTATAGGATATTTTTATAGTAAATAAAACCATATAATTGATTTCAATTAATCAAATTGAAATATTAATAATATAATAGAACTAATATGAATATAAATCTATTTTAAAACAAAATTTATGTATTCAAATACTTAAAAATAATATATATTTAAACAAAAAGTTGTTTTTTTCAGTATTCACAAGAAAATAAATCTTTAAGAAAAAAACAAAAAAAAAAGAACAAAAAAAATGGAAATTATTTTTTCTAAAATGATATTCACATTTAAAAATAAATTTTTTATTGGAAAAAATGAAAAAATTTTCTTAAAAATTTAATTTTTTTGAGGAAAACGTACTTTTAAATAATAAGATAGATTCACAAAAATGTAGTGTATAGTTCCTATTAATTAATCAATAAATATTAAGATTTTAATACCAGTATATATATATATCATAATATTTACAATCATATTTAAATGAACCAATTTAAGAGTTATGTTATAATGGTCATGATCAAATAATAATATTTAGATACTGTAATCCAGTTCCTTTATGCTCAGTGTTGTATGTTGTATACACTATAAAACATATAATTCCTTTAAAAAATGGTGTTTCATTGAACAAAATCTATTTTAGAAAATAATTTATTTAAAAATAAGAATACCATTAAATTTTGGGGTGTTACATTTATCATAATCTTATTAGGATTCAAGGAATATATCTATCACCTTAATCATTTTTCATTTAACCTACTCCATATTCACCTTAATCAAAACATGGTTTTATAGATCCTAGTGAGTTGTGAGTTTAACAAAATCTCATGAGTTCATTATGTATATTTATTCCATTTTTTTAAAACAAATATGACTTTGTTCTAAGGTATCTCTTACATCTTATCATCTGGCCCCCACTGATCTGAGGTAAATAACGATCCAACTATATGACTTAGAATCCAATGGATTCATTTTCCCGATCATCTCTCCTTTTTCCTCTACTATGTTGTTCGTGAAAAAGGATGATGGATCCCTCTAGTTGTGCATTGACTACCAGAAGCTGAATAAAGTAACAATTAAGAACAAATACCATTTTCCCAGAATAGATGATTTTTTCGGTCAGTTTAAGGGGGCAAAGTGTTTCTCAAAAATAGACTTGTGTTTGTGATATCATCAGCTCATGGTTAAGGAGTCAGATATCCCAAATATAGCCTTCTAATATAAGTATGACCACTTAGAGTATTTGGTCATGCCCTTAAGATTTACCAATGCTCCACCATTCATTATGGCACCCATGAATAGGTAGTTCAATCAGTATCTTCATTCCATCATTTTGGTGTTCTTGGATGACATTCTAGTATAATCTGGCTCTATGTAGGAACACGAACATCACTTGAGGATCGTTTGGGATACTTTGCAGGATCACTACCTAAATGAATAGTTGTCAAAGTGCACTTTATAGATCAGGGAAGTGAGATTTCTAGGGCATGTGATCTTTGAGTAGGGGGTTTCAGTGGACCCTAGTAATATTGGTGAAGTTATGTCATGGGAGCAGCCGAAGAATGTGTTCATGATCATGAGTTTACCTTGCCTGGCTGGTTATTATAGGCGATTCATTCGAGATTTCTCTCAGCTTGCTTCACTGATGACCGCGCTCACCCAGAAAGGGGTGAAGTTTTTATGGGGCCCATATTTCGAGGGATCATTCATGGAGAAAAAGTGGTGGATGACTACCACCCAGTGATGATTTTTTCGGAAGTTGGAAAGGGATATGTGGCCTGTTGTGATGCTTCATGTATGGGTCTTGGGTGCGTGCTTATGCAGGATGTTCATGTGGTGGCGTATGACTCTCAGCAACTCCAAACAACCCAAAATCACTACCTGGCCCATGACATGGAGGTGTAAGCGGTGATGCATGATTTGAATACATAGTGTCACTACCTCTATGGGGAGAAGTTTGTGGTCTACTATTATCACAAAATCGTGGCCTATATTTTCTCACAGAAGGACCTCAACTTTAGGCAACATCGTAGGACCGAGTACTTGTAGGGGTTCGACATTGACATTGTACATAAGCCAGGAAAGGGTGATGTGGTGGAAGATGCATTAAGTAGAAGAGTTCCAGTGAAGGCTTTGTGGAAGTCCTATGATGAATGGACATTGAAGGGGCTCTTTTCTCAGATTTATGTGGAGTCTAGGGAACACAATTCAGGTGTGTTCATGGTGGGCATCCAGTTGACCCCTTCTATGTTCAAGTTGATTCATTAGAAAGAACCCAATGATGATCTTTGTCATTAGTCAAAGCAGTTTCATCATGGTGGGGAGACATCCTATGATTGGTCGTCTTCTCCTAAGGGAATCATTGGCTTTATGGTGCGTTCAGTAGTGTCATTATCTCAGTGGAAGGTGGTGATGTAGGACAACCACCAGTCTATATGGTATGTATATTAGGGTGCCATCAAGATGTATTATGATTTTCGATGATAGTTCTGGGGGACAGGAATGTGATGAGAAAAAAGCAGACTTGGTGTCTAGATGCTATACATGCCAGCAGGTCAATTCCGAGCATCACAGGCCCTCCGGATTACTCCAGCCATTACCCATTCCTACCTAAATGTGGGAAGAGGCTTCCATGGACATCACTGTTGTCTTACCTCATACACCTCAGGGAATGAATTCCATTTGGGTGGTGATTTATCATCTGACCAAATTAGGCCACTCATTAAGATCATAGATACAATTAATGTTGATGAGTTGGGCTGTTTTTATCTTCAGGAGGTGGTGAGACTCTATGGAATCCCCTCAACAGTTGTCTCAGATAGTGACGCCCCATTTCACATCACGGTTCTAGAAAGGACTTCAGAAGGCCTTGGGGTCTCAGATTAAGTTCAGTATTGCATACCCTCCTCAGACGGATGGTTAGAAAGAGCAGGCTAGTAAAATTTTGGAGGACATGGTCTGTGCATGTTTCCTTGACATTGGAGGTTCAGGGGATAGATATTTGGGTCCAATTGAGTTTTCTTATAATAACAATTACCAATCCTCAATTTGAATGGCTCTTCATGAGGCACTCTACGTTTGGCCTTACTAGTCCCCCCTATGTTGGGATGAGGTAGGTGTGATCTCACTGTTGGGGCCGAGTCTAGTGCAAGAGATTTCTGAGAAGGTAAAATTGATCTGGAAATTCTTGTTAATAGCTCAGAGTCTTTATAAATATTATGCTGACTGGAGGCGTCGATGACATGAGTTTTTTTTGAGAGACATGGTATTCTTGAAAGTGGCCCCACGTCTAGGACATCGTCGATTGGGGAATTTGTCCCTTTTGAGATCATCAGGCGTATTGGAAAGTTGGTATATAGGTTGGCCTTACCTTCTTAGTTGATGTCCATCCATGAAGTCTTCCATGTATCTCTGTTGAAAAAATATAACCCGGATCAATCCCATGTGCTGAGTTAGGAAGAACTGGAGATGGAGCTAGACTTGACAGTTTTTGATCGGCTAGTGCCAATAGTGGACTTCCAAGAGAAGGTTCTTCAAGGAAAGTCTATTCCTCTAGACAAGTTTTGTTTGCAGCATCGTAATGATGCACATGAGACATCAGAGCGGAAGTCATGTGATGTGGGAGAATATCCCTTCATGTTTCTCAATCAATCTCTAGGTTGATTTTTCGAGACTAAAAGTTATCATTGTTGGGTGAATTTTCACATAAATTAAATAGTTTAATGGTATTTTTCATTTAGTTTCCATTCATTCTTTTTTTGGGGGCTTCGCATGCTTTGTGGGGGAGTGGCTGAGTTTTATTCAAATGGGCCAAACCGTGATCCCAATTCTAGATTTAAAAACAAATTTGGATTCTTCTTTAACTTTTTCTTTTTTAATATCTTTCCCCCATTCCAATTCATAAATGGCCTTCCCTAGCCTATTAGTACGACCATTGAAATTTATAACCTTTAGTAATAACAAAATAGTGGTGTATTTGGTGTTTTTATTTAAGGAATTAGGCCATCCCGAAAGACCATTTTCATTTTTTTTTAAAAAAATTTATTAATTAATAAGATATTAAATTTTAATTCTTTTTCAATGATTCTATGTCTTACCCAAGGACATTTTACCCAGCCATGCGCCCTGACTCTTTCCCACATATTTTGAGATCTTGTTCATTGCGAATTAATGCTGAACATTATAGGGTTTTTCAAATTGTCCATAATTGAATGGGTAACATCATTGCTTCTTAACTATCTGAATTCATACTCTGGTTCCTCCATTATAGTTCCTACATAACCTCCAAATACTTCTTAGTACCTACCCTAATATTTTGACTATTTTAAAATTCAGTTACTGGTGTATTTGTGGCGATTCTTCATGATCCCTCATGTAATTTATTCTCTTTCACTCTTCTTTAAAATTTCTTATGGACTCATTCATTGTTATTAGGGTTCCTTCACTTATCCTTGAGGTTCCTAATGTATAGAAACTGGTATTTGGAACCTAATTTTTAACCTTGGGTTTTGTTGGTCAATTTATTTGGTTTATGGTTTGATCAAGGTCTCTCTTATTTCGGTAGTGGTGCGATTTGATTTTCACATGTAGATTCAAGGGTTTTCGTTAAATTGGTAGGGGAATCCAGGTTTATGCAATTTATGTGAATTATATTTCTATTTTTGTCATATTTTCAGGTTTATTTCATTTTAGAATGGCTGCTAAAATTAGTTTCAGTTTCATTTTTATGCAAAATGTGTTTGAATTTCCATTTTTAGGTGAAATCATGGGTTATTCCTTGAAATCATTTAAGGCGTCAATTGGGGATTCCTTATAAATACTTAGAGGATTTTATTGAATAGTAATAGAGATTAAACTCAAGATTTAAATGTTTATCTCTATTGGTTGTTGCTTCGAAAATGGGTTTTAATGGTGTCTGTGAAACATGTGATTTTTAATTGCCATGTTTGTGTGAAAATGAAGGTCTTACAAAGTTATCATTTCCTTGTTCACTTGGCTCTGCCCAAGAAAATTTATTTTTTGGTTTCACTAAAATTCATTGGCCTTCCTTTTATATTTTGGTAATTCAAAAGTGTGAAAATAGTGTGAAAATTGTGGGTTTTAATGATTTTTGGGAGCAAAACAATGCGGGGTTTTGAGATGAAGTATTATTGAAAATCAAAGTGTATTGTTGTGTGTTTTAAGTGTTATAAAATGTGTGTAGATAATTTACTGATATTAAGTTACCAGTAGTGGTGTTTGATATAAAAATTGATTTATTTATCATTCTGAAATTGTTTGATCATAATGGGTGAAGCCCAGGTACCTTGGTGGGGCTAATGTGTACTAGTACGGCTAGTGCACCAGATGGATTTTCCCCTGTTTATCGTAGAATTTGGATAAAGAAAACACTAAATAAACTATATGGATGTTTAATTGGTACCACTATGTTATGGGTATGCTTCCTACTAGTGGCTCGTGCATGAGAATAGATTTTAATATTGTTTCATTACATAGAGGTACGAGGGGCATGGGTCCCGAGACTATGTAGTTCCTAGATGTGTTCTCGATTTTGTTGTTCATTGTATTTGTTGTAATTTCTCTTTTCGTGGGCTGTTTTGGCTATAATTTGTATTAGCTGAAATTTCTATTTAAATGTGTGATTTTTTGATGATTTTACCTTGAAAATTGTTTTCAATTGAATGATTTCATTTTTGGAATTTTTCACTACCTTTGTGTATTAAAACACTTTTTTATTTCACATTTTATTGCATGATTTTTTGAATAATTGGGTGGTATCCAATGGGGATTTGGCTCACATCGTACTTACACCCATTAGGTGTAAGTAGACATGGTTATGTTTGACTCTAGTAAATGAATGGGTTTGGGTGGTTGGGGTTTGGGGTGTTTGTTCCCATCCTTGATGTGGAGTTGTGGAGACGGCTTGTGGGTGATGACCCCTTCTCTTATGGAGTCCATGGGGATGTCTTGCTTCTATAATTATTTGTATTTGAACCCCTTGTATTATCATAAAACCAATTTATTTAGTTATTTTTCTTCTTAAGTCTTCTTTTGCTTGAAAATTTGTTATTTATATTATGGATTGTTTTTATTTGTTTTATGCTTTCATAGTAGGGTAAATAATTCCCTAACATAAATTAATGATACTCAGGAACTTATGTTAGCCTCTGTAGATAGGGAACTCCCTTTGGGCCTTTCCATGGGCTAGGTTTGGTGCCGGTATTGTTGGAAACCATATTCGGTTTATGACATCATATATGCACATTCCTTTCATCTTTATAACTATAAATGTAATGTGGTGATGAAAAATGAATTACACAGCTACTGGAAGATAGTAATCCATATGTATTCACAAATACTATTTTCTTTAATTTTTTTAGGATGATAATGAAATGAAATAAGATTTTACCATCATAATAATAACATATAAAAATATTTATGACCCATGATTTATTATTTTATAATTTTTATATCACATGAATTGGATTTAGAATAATAAATAAATGTGAATGATTCAGTAATGATGATAACATTTTATTTATTGGATTCCCATTAGATTTGTCCTAAGAGGGTTAGGGTTGCTATTTTTGATGTTATGGAACCAAAATAACATGTATATGGATTTTTAGAATATTTATTGTCATGGTTTGGTTAATCTAGATTGATCAAAGTCGTTGAAATCATTATTTTCATAAAAACCCAATAATTTCAATTTTATAACAATTCATTTATCTTGGCATTGAGAATATCATAAAAACAAATGAATTAAAATTAAATAAAAAAATTGTATATAATGACATTATTATCTATAAAAATCGTTATAAATATTAATTATTTCAAATTATTCTACTTTTAATGACTTTAATAACATTTATATTATTTTTTATTATTAAATAAATTACTATGTTAGTATTGTGTAATCATTTAGGGTAATTATTTCTTCCGAAAAAATTAAAAACAAATGATCATGATAAACATAAATAATTTCTATTTAAAAATAGTATTTATAATAGAATTTATTATTTTTTATCACAATATTAAAAATTATATTTATTAAAAACAATAGTGTGACATATTTTACATTTCATTACATAAAATATTATAAAGGTCGTAGTGTCATTAAAATGGAAAAAATGTAATATAAAAAAATATTTGATGATTAAGGTTGAATTTAACTCCTCAAAAAAAATAAATCAAAATTTATTGTTATTTTTAATTCCATATAATTTTATATTTAACCTATATTATTTGATTTACGCTTTAACGTGGTAATAAAAAATAATAAAGTTACAATTTATAATGTCCAAAACAAGAAATATTTATCTAATGTTGTCCTCCCAAATAAAAATATGGAATCTATTTATTAATATTAAATTAATTTCAATGGAATAACTCAATGTCTGATTAATGTGAAAAACACAACGAAAACAAGTTTTTATTAAAAAATTATTCTAATGAACTAAATATGATTACTAATAATATGATATAAACAATTTGACTATTTATCCATTTTAAATCAAAATGATACATAGTATATTAATGAAATAAAAATATAGTTCTCATTCAAAAGATGTATGTTCACTATTCAATAGAAAATAAATCTTTTAGAAATCAATTCTTCAAATAAACCAAACATATTAATATAAAAGATGATATAGAAAATGATGTTCATTTTATCAAATAATTTTTTTTAAATCAATAAGATTATCATATTTTTCTGCACACACTGTAATAAAAATTATTTTTGAAGAAAATATTTTTTTTGAAAAATAAAATGTTTTTACTATAACTGAGTGTTTATTTCCAAATAATTGATCGATAATATTTTATTAATTAATAACATTACATATATTCCATAATTTGGTTAATCATATTCACACCCACTAATTTAACAGCTAGATTACAATGGCCATTTTAAAAATAATAATATTTTAAGAGTGTATCACAACTAATTTATACTCAGGGTTGTCTGATTCATAAACTTTCCAAAATAACATTAATTTAAAACATCAAGGTTTCATGAAAAGTTATATATCAATGAAATTAAATTTATTGAAAAAAGGTACATACCGTAATATATTGGGGTGTTATATTCTTCCATCGATCAACAAATTTCCTCCTCGAAATTTCCATAATGTCCCCCATCAATTGATTTGGTAAGTTATCCATTATAATTTATTTAGGTTACCACATTATTTACTATATCTTATTATGTCATTAAAATATCACTACCATCCATGGCATCTGAATCCTCAACACAATTTTTCTATTTTCCAAAAAATAATATAGGCTCGTCAATGTATGATAATTCAGGTTCAAATTCTATTTCTCCATAGGTGATAACATGCATTGGATAGGGAATGTACTTCATTAGGAATGATATTTAGAGAAAGTAATTTATTCTATAAAGGATAGGTATCATTTCCAAATGATATTCTATAGCTCCAATTATTTATAAAATTTGAAATGGAATGGCATATATGGCTCAATTTTCTATTCACATTGAATCTTATGACACCCTTCTAGGGAGATACTCTCATGAAAAAATATTCTCCCATTTGAAATTAAAAATCATCCCTTTGGTGATGAGAATACAACTTCTTCCTTCTATGAGAAAAATTAATATCGTTTTGATTAGTCATTACCATTTCTATTTTTCTACCCCAATAGTCCGAGTCCTACAAGATTCCTTTCTCCAAACTCATCATAATGAGTTAATGTATGATATCTCTTTCGATATTATGCTTCATACGATGCCATATGAATATATTAATTTAATATATTGTTTTTTTAAAACTCTATAAAAGGTAAATATTTGTGAAACATTCCATTAAAGTCAAGTGAGATTGAATGTAACATGTCTTCTAATTTTTGGAGAGCCCTTTCTGGCTGCCCAAAAATTTGAAGATGATATGCAGTGCTTACATAATGTTTTGTGTTGATAGGCTTCTAATGATTTTTCCACGAATTTGATATAAAATTTGGATCGCGATAAAACAAAAATGAAATAGGTTCATTAGAATGTCTTACTACTTAATTAATATAGATTCATACACGGTTACCTAAAGGTAAAACTTCTCTTATTATGAATAAATGTGAAGATTTTCTAAGGTTATCAATGATAAGCCATATTGAATCATTCATTATTAGTTTAATGGGTAGTCTCGTAACAAATTACATAGTATTTTCGTCTCATTTCTACATTGGAATAAGTAGAGGCTGTATGAATCATCTTGGATGTTGTCTTTCAAAATTCACCTATTGAAAACATAAACATGCTGAGAAATAATAAGAAATTTCTAACATTGTATTCCACTTCAAAAAATGTTTCTTTAGATCTCCATTAATTTTGGTAATACCATGTTTTATTGAAGAATTTTAATTATGAGAATAATATTATAATCTGTTTATATTTCACATCTTCCACCATATAGATAATGTCTCCATATTTTCAAATAAAATATTATGGCTTCTAATTGAAGATGAGGATTTTGATAGTAATGTTCATGAGTTTTTAATTTAAATGGTGCATTGGAAATAACATTATCATTCTTTATTATGACACAATAAAGTCCCTTCCTAGATGCATCATTATATATAAAACATTTACCATTTTTGGAGGGTAGAGTTCATATCCTATTATTCACCAATCATCCCTTCCCATAATCAAAAAATTATTCCCATTCATTTTTTCAAATAAACATAACCCCATTAAGAGTAATCATGTTTAATGGGTTAGCTAATCAGAATGTTTTTTGAAAGCAGTCTCTTATAGTAACCTTCCAAACTAATGAAATGATTGTTCATGGTTATGTTCATTTGTTTTGCCTATTCTTGTACTAACATTTTATATTTAAGATCAACTGAGATTCCATCCTTGGTGATAATATGGAAAATTAAAGAAAAATTATAAATCCAGAATTATCTCTTGTGAAATTCTCCGTATAACCCATTTTTCATAGAGTCTCTATAATTATTCACATGTGATTATCATGATCATCATATCTCTTTCAAGACACACAGAAATCATTAATAAATACCATAAAAATCATCATGGTACTCCTTGGATTCATTTTTCATTATGTCCATAAAAATATAAGGTGCATTAGTTCATCCAACATGAATTAATATAAACTCATGATGTCCTAAATTAAATCTAAATTATGTATTTATAATATATTCATTATTTACTCTCAATAAATTATATCCAAGAATAAATATAAATATTTGAAAAACAATTAGCATAATGAAGTTTATCAAAATTTAACAACGTGAGGATGATGGTACATTCTCTTAATTATAATCGAATTTATTTCCCTAATAACTATGCACAAACATATATATATCTTAAGTATTAGTGAAAAGAATAGGGGATCCTCATGGGGAAATACTAGGGAAGATAAACCTGTTATTACACAACAATTCTTGTTGTTTCTTCAATTACACTAATACCACAATGGTAATTCTATAAGGATTCTTTTATACAGTTCTTCCATCATGTATTAAATAAATTGAAATCTCTACATCATGATCTAGTGGATATAAAGGTAATTCCACAATAAATTTATATGTGTATTATTTGAAAATAGCTACATTAGTAATTTTAATTTTTACTTCTCCAATTGTATATTGTATGCTCATCTTCTATAACAGTGGTATTCAGATATTCTATTGAGGGTGGACCTAGAAATGAATCAGATGATGATGTTTCACCAATAATGATATGGAATTCCACTTATTCATCAACAATCTTAATTCCATTTTCATTTCATTAAATTTTTGTATCATATTTCTAAATCCCTAGCATACTAAGGATTATTTAAAATTCAACCCTTGTTATACTAATAAAGATAAAAAATATTACATTTTTTTGGTCATAATGGTATCATTCTGACATGTCCTTATATTATAGAGTCTTACATTAGGAGTCTCGATTGAAAACTCATTTATTAAGGTGTTATGGAAATATATAATTTCATTTGAAAACTTAGAATATATAAAAGATGGTGATGATCCAGAATAAGATAAACCATTACCTATGTTTGGAGATATTTTTAAATTATATTCAACTACAACATTAGGAACATAAACACCAGATGTAGTGATCACAAAATATTGGCCTTTATCACTTGACCTTTTTCTAGGAAATATTTACTTGACTCCTAGGAGAATAATTTTAATAGTGCCTCATATCCTTATAGATGAGGCATTAAACATTGATATCATATTACATTACAATTATGGTATGTCCTTAGTTTCAAATCTCTCTATAACTAAAGGAAACTCGTTTTCTTCTTTAGAAAGTACCAAACTATTTCTTTCTACATGAATCGCATATTAAAAATTTTCCTTTTCTCTTCTTCCCATTATATGTTTTTTCTCCTCCATGTAATTCTTATATTTATCCTCCATATAATCAAAATACATAGAGAAATATTTCTCTATCTTGATAGCACATAATAGGATGTACTCATATAATGAAAAGGTTTGAGTGAATAGTTCCCTTCAAAGTAATGGAATTAAACAAATAATGAAAATGATAATATTAACATTTGTATTTCGTAGATAGTTTTCAACATTAGTAGATAAACATGTGATGTTAGCTTCATATATAGATACATTTTCATATTAATTTTATCTCAAACTCAAAAAATGTCTCTCTATATCTTCTAATTATTTATGAGTAATATATTTTTCCATGAAGTGTTCCTTAAAATCCATCAATTTCAATCTAGTTATTTCATCCTCATCCATTTTTTTAATCAATGACAACCACTGACCTAAATCAATTGAGATATGAAAAACCACAACAAAGTCATTCCCCCTTTCATTGCATCCCAATTAGAGGAATATCATCTCTAAGGAACATATCTATTACTTGAATACAAATTGATTTGTAGTCCCATTAAATAATGGGGTTGCTAATGCATAAAGAGGACTATTATTGTGGATTAAATTTGTGGAAAAATATTTTAATTCACATGTGAAATTTTATTATAATAACCAGAGTCATATTCCATAATATAATTATAATTTGTTTGACACCACCTCTAACTCCAACCCTAGTTTCATTATTACGCCCAAGAGAAAAATCCCAAGATGGATTATGAACATTGATACAGTTTCCATTCCATGCACTCTATGTAATTTCTAAACAATACAATATTATAAATTAGATAATAGAATTGTTATACATAATGTAAAATTTCAAAATGAGTGAAAACATATTAAAATATAAAATTTCTGTATAATTAATCTAAAAATCATAAGATTGATTTCTTTGGGAATATTCTAAATTCTCATTATATGGTCACATTTTCCAAATATAAGTCCTAAATCAATTCCCCTAAGGTATCTATGAACCCTCCCAATGATATTAACTATAATTATCTCAAACCATTTTTCCCAGTATTAGTCGTTACATTATTATATTGGCACTAGATACAAGTGATCATATCCGAAGTGATCGAATTTTATACTATTCTTGGAAAACTAGATACATACTTTAATTTCACATTAAATTTGAAAACATCAGATAAAACATAATATTTTTCTGGAAAACATATTATTCAATTTAGAATGTCTCTTTATATCAATCATAAAACATTATATAGCATCATCAAAAAATGAATCATTTGAAATGGGTGGGCTCAAATTATCTACAAGGGTTTTTGTACAGGAGAAACTAACGAGGCACAGAATATATAGAATGAATAAGTGAGAATGAATTAAGTCCAGAAAAAAAATAATGTCATATTTAAACTCATACATGGATAAAAATTCAAATAATAAAATATAAAACAATAATTGAATTCATAATGTTGGAAATCAGGATATCGAACATCTAAAACTTATCATCAAGGCCATTGCCATTACATATGACAATAAATGGGTATGACCTCAGTAATGGCCAAATATGGTTTGTCTCATGTGACATATCGTAGAATTTAGGGAATATAGCCAGTGCCTCCTATAACTTACTACTTCTAATTAATTAAATATATGAGTAAATAATACAACTCACTCAACATGCCTTAACAATAAATAATTGTTAGTATTAGAAGAATTATCATAAGGAATGTCAATAATTTCACATGAAAAATTTATTATAAAAATTATAAATAAATATGGTGAATTGAATAATTATAGTATATAATTAAAATAATATTCCACAAATGATTTTGTTTATGATTAAACTACTTAATAAATAACATGAAATTTCCATGGGTAACATGCCATTTTCGCATTGAATATAATATATTAAAATATAAAAAAATGTTACTATAACTAAGAAATAATTTTCATTGAAAAGTATGATATAAAATTATTAATAATGATTCAAATGATTGATGCACCATGATAGAGGTAATATTTTTCATTCCGCATATGTTAAATACATTTCTTGTATACTTTCGTTAAATGAAAAACTGTACCTGGATTAGAAAATAACAAAAGATTATGTTAAATCCATTTATTAAAAAGGTGATATAGAGGTAAGAATACATTTAAGAAACCGTTATGAGATATTAAAATTATTATTTGAATTTTTTATCAAAATGTGTATATGAAAGTATATATTCCCCTACAGTTAATATAAGAAACAATAAAATAATGATGAAATTGGGAATTAAACCCTTACCTCCAGCCAAGAGTCTTTTTTACATGTTCAAAAAACAATATAATAAATATATTTTTATAATAATTATATTCTAGAATAGTACACACATATATATAATTCAATTTATTTTTTATTTTTAATCATTTAAAACCCATTTATTAACAATTATTTATTAAATCACTATTCTGAGAGACAATTGCTTCATTTTTCATGTATGTTTTGATTTGGTAGTTTTGGTCCTTATAATATTGTTATGGTTCCATTATATCTGGAATATTACTCACTGTATAAATGTCATATTTAATTAATATATATCTAGATTCATCTAATATTATTGATATAAAAAATGAATTACACCATTTATGGAGACGGTAGTTCATACGTACGCATGAACACTATTTTCACTTTTCAACAGATGAAATAAAAGAAATATGGAAAATAATTAATATTTTATTAATCATAGTTATGTCAAAAATTACATATATACTCCTTTCTTCAATATTTTTATCCGTCCACGTAAGAAGGTAATGAAAAACAAATTATAATACTATATGGGTATGATAATTAGTAGGTATCCACAGACACTATTTTCATTTTTTGTAGGATGAAGAAGAGATATAATATGGTTTTCAAATTATAAAAAAATATTATTATATTTATGATACTATAGTTATTATTAATTTATCTGTACAACATTAGATGAAAGAGTTGAAGAAGAAATAAACATTAAAGAGTTTGTAAAGACAATGTTCTCTTCTACAATGGTATCCCTATAGATCTCTTCTTATTGGACCCAATATTTCACTTTTGTATAGTAAAAAATATTCAATAACATGTATAAGGTTGTATAGAAAACGAATGGGAAGGGTTTTTTTCATGATGTACATCTCAATGTGAAATATGTTTGTAAGGGAGGAGGTTCCCTTTTATAATTTAGTTGACGACACTTTTTAATTTATTAATTTAATATAAATTAGTTATCATGTCCAAATTCATCCAAATTTATATAATTAAAATATATGTTGAAGATAAGTCTAAATAATTTAATAAAATAATGTTTTACCAAGTTTGGGTTTTTCACCCGTATCATTTAGTTTTAACCTCTCATTAACCCTTTGGACAATTATAGTTTAATTAAAATTTAATACCATGTAAGGGTCAACAATATTTCTATAAAATGAAATAATATCCATAAAGGAAAAATGGTATATTTTATTAATGATGTTCCATTAATTTCTATGAATCTACTAAAGTTTTTAATTTTAAATCTTTTAATAAAATATTATTTTCATAAAATTTCAATTATGTCAATTTTAGAACTATTGATTTAGTTTGACTTGAATGACATAAAGACAAAAATGAGTTCTATTAAAATTAATCCAAAACAATATAATATTTTATTTTTATGTTTACAAGTCACTTTATATATTAATTATTTTAAATTTTAAACATTTTAATTATTTAAATATAATATAATTTATTTTTTCATTATTTAAATAATTACTACGTCAACATTTTGCAAGCATTTATGATAAAATTTTCTTTACCAAAAAATTAAAAATATTTATCATGTTTAAAATAAGTAATTTATATTTCAAAATATTATTTATGACAATAATATCCTATAGTTAACTCTATGTGAAAAATATTATATTTTTTTAAAACAATAGGGTGACATGTTTGACTTTTTATTACATATAATATTATAAAGGTAAAACATCTAATCCAATGAGAAAATAGATCATATAACCAATAATTTTATTTTTATGGATGATATTAACTCATACAATATAATTGAGAAACGTATTGGGTCATTTTTTTAGTACTTATCATTTTATTTTTAACCTTAATAACCCACTTTAATCATTTTTATGGTATCAAAAATTTCTAATGTTATTATTCATAATGTTCAAAAATAAAAAATATAAAATTACAAAATTTTGAACTCCTGATTCAGAAAATAAAATCCATTTTTTATTATTAAACTTCTAAAAGTGGTAGATGTTAATTTAAGAATAAAACACAAAACTCAAATAAAAGTTTTTTTAGAAAAAATTCCTTTTCTTTATCGAATATTTTTATAATAAATTAAACCATAGAATTTATTTCAATGAAATTAATTGAATTATTGAAAATATAATAGAACTAATATGAATTTCAACCAATTTTAAAAAAAATGAATGTTTTCAAATACTTAAAAATTATATTTATTTCAATAAAAGGTAATATTTTTACATTATTCACTTGATATATGTTTTTGATTTATTTTAATTTTTTTATACTTTTTATATCACTTATGGATTATTATTACCACTCATGTAAACAAATATTAATTATAATCAATCTAAATCTATTCTCAAGTATAATTTTTGATTAATTTTAAATTTGAATGATTCCCCATTATCTATGTTAATTATAATGAGACATATATATTCCATGAATTTATATTCTGTTATTGCCTCTATTTTTAGGGGTATTTTTCTCTCATTCTAAATCCATCTTCATTTATTAATAATTTTTTATTTGGCATAATATTTTTAGGAATGATGATTCCATTTTACTCTGGGGTATTAATATAATTTTTATTTCAATTTTCTATTAAATGATAATATTTTATATTATATGTATAGTAAATTTTTTCAATATAATATTATATAAAATGATTCCTCACCATCAACATGTATGACCATCAATTCCCTCTAATAAAAACCAAAATAAGATGTCTTCAGTAAGACTCCCATTAAAAAACATAATCTAATGGAGAATGTTGTTTCGTGGATTCAAAAAAATATATATTGGCCTTTCTGTTACTTATTTGGGGAATTGACATTCAATATTTTTTTATGGTTCAAAAAAACAAACAAATCTCCTAAAAATATCAATATTCTAATAAAAGTACCTTTTCTACAATATAATTCTAGTTTTTTCCATCAGATGTATTAATTTAAATAGTTTTATATTTAATCTCTTTAATAGTGGGAACTATATGTTTGGATTTTATATTGATTTATTATTTTTTTACCATTTTATGACTACATATTTTTCACATTATATTCTATAAAAAATAATCAAGAAATATGTTTTGTACTATAAATTAATTTTATGGTGAGAAAATTTATGTTTTTCATGAATAAAACATTTACTATTTGTTTCAAACAATATTATCACATCATTAATATTCGAAACATAAAAATAATTTTTAGTACAACATGATTCAACATCAGTATTTAATGGAGGGATCGTTATTATGATATAATTAGAGATATTTTTTCTCAACCACATTTAAAAACTATAAAAGTAAATGTCTAACACATAAATCTTTTTTTATAATGTATTTTTATTTATATAATAGAGAGTTAATTACAATTTTTTATGTTTAAATGACAAAATAATTTGAAAAAAATGACTATACAAACCGTGAAGTATATCTTAACTCTCATGATAAATTTTATAACTCAATTTCATTTGACTATATGTTATTTGATCACATTATCCTAATATTAGTTATATTTGGGTTGTTATTTTCATAATCCCAATTTTTTTAAGTTGAGAACGCATCTCCCCTTCATCTTTAAAAATTTCATGAAATGTTTTTTTAGGACTCATAAATAAAAACATTCACTAATACAGGGTAGTAATTCCTTATTCCATTGATGTAATTTTCATTAATGGTTAGTTAACGTCATTAATATTGTTACATTGGAGATTTATTTAAGTTATTAACTCTTTTATGATCATTAATAAAATCTTGATAGATGTTCCCCTTAAGACATATGTGGTCTTATTTTGAGGAATTTTATCTATTTTTTTGGTCTTATATTTACCTCTTCTATTTAAATGGTGTTTTGGGTGAAAAAAGATGTTTTCAGTTTAAAAATGAGGTGATTCACAGTTGGATAACACTGAATAGAAAACATGATTCATCCCATTGGAAAATTTGAACCCTATAATGTTACACAGTGTAGGGCTCACGACATAGTTCATGGACACGCGGCCCTTTAGTTATAATAGTACACCTAAGAAATTGGAATTTTATGAGGCACATGGATTGGTTCAAGGGAATGTTCCCCCTCTTGGAAAACTATGTTGTCATATTTGGTAAGAGGATCCAGATGGTTGGTGCACAATTTTGAAAATAGGGAATCAAAACTATGTGTCTTGCTAAAAAATTAAAAAATTATGAAATTACAGTTTCCCCTCCCTATGTTTAACACCAAATCCCACATCTTCTTCCCCTATTTGGATCCCCTTCCCATGTCAGCTACCATTTACCTCTTCCCCACCATTTGGCTCTAAATCATTGGTCTATTTTGGTTGAATATTCATGATGTGTAATGACCAGAACTGTAACACCCCTAACCTGAGGTCTGTGGCCTTTGTTTTTTGTCTTTTTATGGGATTAAGGTGTTTGGGATCAATTTCAAAGAGGTTGGGATAGTTTTTAATGGTTTTTTAATATGTTTGGTGTCTTTTCTAAGCTAGCACAGTTTGAGAATGCTTAGGGAAAACCGTGTGAGTTCTCCAGGAAACCGTGTAATGGGAGATAGTGGGCATTACACGGCCTATGCACAGTTTTCCAAACCATGCGACGAAACCATGTGGACCAATTCTATCGATGTAGTGTTGTGCCCGCGGTTGGTTCACAGTTCGCAAAACTGTATGGCCACATAAAAAGGTGGTTTTTAAATTTGGGCTCACTTCAGGTTGGCACATTTCATTCCAAACATCCTCCCACTCAACCCTCACTCGGGATTTTGGGTTCTCAAATGTTTTTGGTTCTCTCCCACCTGTTTTGGAAGAAAATATATGGGGTTTCTTAGAGGATTGGATTCTATTCTTCTCATGCAAGTCACCAGTCATTGTCATTTGGTTTCCCCTATATCTAAATCTCCATCTCTCTCAGTTTTCTAGATCTACACTTTTTTGTGTATATCTTGGGTATTTCATGCCTTGGTGTTGATTTTAATGCGGGTTAATGATATGGATGGAGATCCATTGTAGTTATCATGGATCGTTTTTCCATATTTGGGCGTCGTTGTGTTTGGGTCAAATTCAACAAAACCCTAAAGGTATGTGGATTAGCTCTTCACTCCACATTGTTAGTATTAGTGTCATTGGTTGTAATTAACATGTTTTCTTTAAATTAATTCTTATAATGATGTGTGGATATTGTTTGAAACCCTTTTGGTGCTGATATGGTGATTTTGGGGGAAGTGGGTAATTGTAGCAAAAGGGCATTTCTCTATGATTTTAAATTGCTAATTTTAAAATAGTTATTGTTTGATTATGAAAAATGTTTTATGAAACATGGTTTTGAATGAATTTTTTTTATTGAAACGTGGTTGGGAATGGAAAATTTGTTAAATGGAGTTTTTAATAAATGATTGATTTATTGAAGTGAATTGACATGTGAGGGGAATAATGGAGTGATTTTGTGTGGCGTTGGTGGTTTGTTCTTGTTCATTGATTAAGTGTTATGGTTTGTGTTGGTTGTGTGGAAGTGGGCAAGAAGTCTCACTATAAAAGGTGATGGATATTGATGATAATACCCACCATTATTTATACTGGTCGGGAAACACCACTAATTGGAAATGTTGTGAGCGGTTTAGACAGAATCTCTATCATTTTTTGCCTTCTTATGTGTTTCTTTCAAGATGGAAGTTTTTCTATTAATGTTAAAGGATGAAATGGATTATCGAAATGGGGTATGGATTTCCCTTGGGTTTCATAGATTAAAAAATGGTTTCTTTGTAAGGGTGTATTTGTCTAATTGGTAATTGTTGAACTATTTAATGTGTTATATAATCTGTGTATTATAAATGTTCAAACAGTTTTTTCCAAGTGGAATGTGTAGGGAAGTCAATTGGGTAAAATGTATTGAGTATTTATACTCTCCCCCTACATTGGAATAAGGGTTTTTTTGTATATGGTGTATCAAGGGACACAGGTAAGAGTAAATCATCTCATTTTTCAAGCGGTTCAGCATAATGCTTAGCTGATGTTGCAGTACATAGAGCATGGGGCATGGTGTGAATCTATGGATGGTGTCCTAGTTCTTTGGTGTCCTGATGTAGTCTTCTACTTAGTACTCTTGTTTTTGTCTTAGTTGTATTTAAGAATGTGGAATTGTTAAGGACTAGTTCATTTGCCTAATAAGTACTTTATGAGTTTGGTTTTTTTTGAGACATGCATCATATAGTTTGTGAATAGTGGATTGATTTCTTTGTAGGTTTTGTCTCAAGAGAAATCATTCACCCAAATTATTCTTAAATCCCTCAACGTTTATTGTTACCCATTTTCACCTTGGTAATGTCTCTTAATTCCAAGTATATTATCCCCTCCCTCTCAAGAAATTGAGATAGGGAGAGAATTTATAAGTGGTATCAGTTAGTTCGGTTTGTGGATTTCATGTGATAGCAGTTGTCTGATCCTTGGTTTTTATCGTTGGTCTTGGTGTTAGATTTTTTTCATGGTATATTCCTTGAGTTTAGTTGGAAGGAAGGCATAGGATTGTCAGAAAATGGAATTTATAGAATAAAAGGATTTTCCTAACCCTTTTATGTTGAACTTCAAGTTACCATGGATTTGGGTACATAAGTGTTTGGAGGCACTTATATGCATTGGAATTATCATTGTCATGGGTATAGCCAATGAGATCCGCATGGCTTGTAGCGTACAAATTACATCCCACTGGGATGCATATTTCTTTAAGGTTTAATAGTCTATATTGTAGTATGAATGTGTGGATTTTGGAAAAATATTAATTGGGATACATAATAGAAGGGTTTGAAACATAGAAACATTTCGTATTTTGAAAATGGTTTAATTTTCAAACCATTATGGATTTTTCAAAATAGTGAAATATGGGAAATGGAAAATTGTTAAAATCCAGGTTCTGATAGTTCTTATGTAATTGAAATTGAAAATTTTATACCCTTTCTTGTTTAGCGAGTGGGAATTATGAATTTTTTGTTGATTGAAATGGCCTCGGGTAGGCATCGTAGAGACCAACCAGAAAAAGATACTAAAAATGTGGGCGCACCTGAGCGTCTGGTGAATGTGTATCTAGTGCATAGTATAGTTATGTATTTCAAAGAGATGGAATGTAGGAATAAAGTGGATGAACCAAAGCATGTCGATCATGTGATTCAGTATGAATGTCAGAATGAAGCCATGTTTAGGGGTGATTCTGAGCCAGAAATGGATAAAGCATTGTTGAATAGAATAAATATGATACTTTACTTATTTGGAACTCCAAAAGTGATAAATTTGAAGCTAGCCACGTATATGTTGTAAGATGATTCCCTTTAATGGTTGGAGCTGGTAGTCCATGCCGGGATAGAACAATGTGTGACATGGGTGGGTTTGAGGAATTGATTAATAACAAATTCTACCCTAATATATTCAGAATTAACCATACAACAGATTTCTTCAGTTTTATGCAAGGGAAATTTTTGGAAATAGAATTTGTGGCTATATTTATGATCTTAGTGTGGTTTTCAGATGATGTTACTGGTAGTACATCATTGAATGCATGGATTTTTGAAGATGGGTTGAACTATGAAATTCATTCCAAGATAGAAGTTCTGTTTATAGATGATTACAAGGAAATGGTGAATAGAGGTATGGTGGATGAGTGAGTCCTTTTGTGGGCTATAAGCATGGGATGTATTTTGGTGCCCCTGGGAGATAGTTTCAACTCGAATGTTGGAATCTAGAATAAGAGGGACACTTATTTCCAGTGTGGGAGTATGGATCAAATTCCGATGGCAGGATCAGTGAATCTTACTCCACATCCTAATAGTTAACATGTATGTTTTTGTTGTTCTTCTAATAGACACATCAAGTGGGATTTTAAGACACAACCATGATCATGTCATAATTATAAGCATATAGGACATCTTCTATAGTTTTGTCAAAATAATTTGTGGTCGGGTGTCTGTGACACTACATAGGGGTCAGAACATTCTTAGGCCTCAATGGGACAGGGTCAGAAGCATACCACTCAGTAGAAGAGTAGTATTATTCAAAGTGATTCAAAGAACACTGAGACTCCTCAACAGGTTATGAAAGATAAGAGCATGGAAATAAAAAAGTTTTTTGAAGCTGAGAAGGTTGTGGTGGATGATCAGTCAGGACTATCCACATTGCGAGGTACGGTTCTTTTAAATTCAACATTGAGGGAATTTTTGATTGATTCGGGTGCTTCTCATTCTTTTATTTCTTCTCATATCATTGAATTTTTGGGTTTACCTGGGGAAATGATACATTCTATATCAAAAATACAAAATTTTTTATGTCAAAGACTATGTCGATTCTTTCTATTTCGAGGGTGTTGTTTAGTGGTAGATGACATTGAATTGATGTGGGATTTAAAAATTCTTGGAATGTATTCTTATGATATAATCTTGGGAGTGGATTGGTTTGGAATTATTAAGGCCCGCATCATTTTCATTGCATGAACGATTTGTTTTTTGATGGAGTATTGTCTTACACCTCTATTTATAGGGGTGAATAATGAAATGCTAAGTACGATAGATTTTTTGGCACCAGAAGTTGGCACAATCTCACATCAGTTAGAGGATTTTGCTTTTGCATCATTGGATGGTGTTGATCATAGTGTTCTCCTGGAGGCCATAGATCAGTTTATGGACGTATTTCCCAAAGAATTCATTGGGTTTCCACATGTAAGAGATGTGGAGTTTACAATTTATCACCTCCCGGGGACCATTCCTATCTCACTTCCATCTTAGCGAATGGAACCACAATAATTTCAAGAATAAAAGGTGTAGTTTTATGAGTTATAAAACAAAGGGTTCATCCAACCAAGAACTTTTCTATCAGCAGTGCAATTTTGGATTGTTAAAAAAATAATGTAACCTTGTGGATCTGTGTTTGTTACCAAATATATAATCAGGTTACGATAATGAATTGATGTCCACTTCAACACATTGATAATTTTTTTACTAGTTGAGGGGAGCTCATCGCTTCACCAAGATTGACATGAGGATAGGATATCACCAATTTTTGGTGATGAATGGGGAATATTCTAAAAAAACCATTCATAAGTAGATATGACCATTATGAGTATGTGGTTATGTCCATTAGTCTAAAAAATACACCAACGGAGTTAATGGCATTGATTAATTGTATATTTAAGAGATATCTAGATTCATTTGTGGGGCTATTTTTCGATGATATACCGGTGTATTGGTGGACAAGGGTAGAACATGAGAAGCAATTAGTGATATTTTTGGGGATCTTGAGAGACTATCAGTTGTATTCCAAATTTCCAATATGTTACTTTTAGATGTAGGAGGTTCGTTTCATTGTCCATGTTATTTCTGATAAATGTGTATTAGTTGATTTGTAAAATATAGAGGATGTTATCTCATGGAAACTGCCAAATATTGTTTTCGAAATATGGATCTTCCTTGGTCTGGGTGGGTATTGTCGACATTTTTTCATGATTTATCACCATTGGATTTAAAGATTAAAGCTTTGATGGTGAATAATATCCCATTTCAATGGGATGTGTAGTGTTGGAAATGATTTCATGATTTAATGTGGTGACTAACATCAAAACCAATCATGATTTTTCCTGAACACCGGAATGGGGATGTGGTGTATTTTGATTCATCATGATCATGGATGGGGTGTGTTCTAATACACGACGATCATGTGGTTTCATATGTCCCACATCAGTTGTTGTTTCATGACAAGAACTATCCAACACAATATTTGGAGTCGAAGGAAGTAGTTCATGCTTCAAAGATGAGACGTTATTATCTCTTCATTGATAAATTCGTGGTCTTTACCGATCCTAACAACATAATGAATAACTTCTCACAAATGGAATTGAAAATGAATCAATTGAGATTGATATAATATCTCCAGATGTTGGATTTCTACTTAATGTACACACAATGTATGGGAAATTAAGTGGAAGATGCATTAAGTAGGAACTCATATGCTCTAGTGGTGAAATAGACATCAGATCAGTGGATTTTGATGTTGGTCATAGATGAAATGCGGTTGGAATGTTATTACGAGGGTGGATGATAATTCTTAATTCCGTTTTCTTTGGTTACTAACTTGGATGATTTGGTTAAAGAGGGACCAGAATTAGATTTCTAGTGTATGGAGATTGGGTCGAAACTCAATGGTGGAGAGATCATTGAGAACTAGGAACTATATGGGAATTAAGTCTGGTGTTTTCAGAATCAAATTGTTGTACCAGTGGATTTTCAGAAGGAACATATCAAGACTTATCATTATTGCAGGTGGGTTGTCCATATTGGAATTTTTAAAATGTACAAGGAATTGAAAGATCAGTTTTGGTGGGACGATATAAAAAGAGATGTGGCTGGGTTTTTCATTAGATGCTTGACTTGTCAGAAAGTCAAGGTGGAGCATCAATGGATAATTGGCATGTTTCAGTGGTTAAATATCCTAGAGTGGAAACGGGGGGAAATAGAAATGAATTTTCTGATAGGTCTTCTATGAATGTTCAGGAAACATGATGCCATATGGGTGATTTTGGATCGTTTAACAAAGTTAGACCATTTTATTTTGATTCATGAATCTCATACGGTGGATGATCTACCCAAAATATATATCCACGTGGTTGTAAAGAGGCATGGAGTTCCACATTAGATGTTATTAGATAGATATCTAAGGTTCACATCTCATTTTTTTAAATCATTACCGCAATCCCAGCTGACACAATTTACATTGAGCACGGTGTATGATCCATAGATGGATGGTCAATTAGAGAGGATTATAGTGACAATGAAGGATAAGTCAATGGCTTGTGTGGTGGATTTTGGTGGATCATTAGAGGATAAAATATTGTTGGTAGAGTTATCCCATAATAATAGTTATTAGGATTGGATACATATGGATCGGTTTAAGTCATTATATGGGCATCAGTATTTTTTTCCACTATGTTTGTTGGAAATGGGGGAGACTTCAATTATCAGACCGAACCTTTTAAATGGGATTATAGAAAAAATCATATTGATAAAGAAGCATATGTAAATGGATAAAATTTGTTAAAAAAAATATGTGGACCTTCATGGTCAACCGTTGTCGTTTGAGTTGTGTGATCATGTGTTTTTAAGAATCTCTCCTAGGTTGGGATATTGTTAGTTTTGGAATTAGGGTAACTTAACTCTAATGTATATAGGGAAGTTTGACATACATGAGTTGATTAGATATTTGGCATATCGTTTTGATTTTACACCATTTTTTAGTGTCGTGGACATTGAATTTCCTGTGTCATAGTTGAAAATGTATGAGTTAGATCATGATTGTGTGAGTCATTGCGATCATGTTATGCTAAAAATAGATGATTCTTTGGCTCACATTCCTATATGTTTTATGGATAGGAAATAGAATGTATTTCATGGAAAATTTAACAGTTTATGTCATGTTTTGTGGATGCAAGGTCAGAATCAAGAGGAGATTTGGGAACAAGATAAATAGATGACCAAGCAACGACCCGAGCTCTTTTGAAAAAGCGAGGGTTTCCTACGTTCTGAGAACAGAATTTCCATTGGTTTTGAGAATGTAGAAACCCCAGTTTGAGTTATGTAGACTTTTTAGGCCTTTTATTTGATTGAAGTGTTTGGGATGTGTAGGGAATAGGTTTGGAGAGTTTAGAATGGTTTCGAATATGTTTGGATGCTTTTATAAGGTCACACGGTTTGAGAATGGCTAGGGAAAACTAGGATGGTTCTCTAGGAAACCGTATAGGGAGAGATAGTGGGTTGCACATTGCCTGAAAATGGACTTCCAAGCTGTGCGGGGAAGCTGTGTGGAAACCTTCTCTCAAGGTAGTGCCATGGGCATGTTAAGAGCACTGTTTTCAAAACTGTGCGGGCTAACCATGTGGCCACATAAAAAAGGGTTTTAATTCTATGATATCTCATGGTTGACTCATTTTCATCCAAACATCCCCCCACTCGAGCCACACTCATGATTTTTGGTTCTCAAAGGTTGGAGGTTGTCTCCCATGTGTTTTGGAAGCAAATCGAGGGGGTTTCATGGTGGATTGAAGGTGATTCTTCTTGCGTAAGTCTCCTCAAGTGGTTCATTTTGGTTTCCTCTAGATCTTCATCTCCCTCTCTCTTTATTTTCTATATCTACTTCTATTTTGTGTAGATCTAGTGTTTTTGTTTCCTTGAATGTTGATTTTCTGGATTTTGGATTATAAGGAAGATTTTTAAGAGCGGTATTGTGAAAAATTTACTCCGATTTCGGTGTGAGTTCTTGTAGGTCCATTCGCTAGAACACTAAATATAGGTGGATTATCTCTCAAATACACTAGGTTAGAATAAGTGGCCCTGCTTGAAAATAATTTTCTCCCTTTAAATTAATTGTGATAACAATGTGTGAATCTTATTCAAACCCCATTTGGTGGTGATTTGGATATTTTGTGGAAAATGGGTTACTGTTGTAAAAAGGGATTTGTTGTGTGATTTTAAACTGTTTATTTTAAAATAAGTAGTGGTTGGAAATGAAAAGTGTTTTGTGAAAGATTTTTCTCAAACAAGATTATGTTTATTGAAGTGTGGTTGGGCATGGGAAATTTTTTGAAGGTTATTTTCGATAAATTGGTGATTTATCGACGTGAATTGGCATGTGATTGGAATAATGGTGTGCTTTGTGTGTCCTTAGTGCATTGTGCTTGTTTCATGATTAAGTTTTATAGATTATGTTTTTTGTGTGGAAGTGGGAGGGAAGCCTCAATATAAATGGTTATAGATAGGGGTCAAAATAACCCCCATTATGGATAGTGGTTGGGAACCACCACTAGTTGGAAATGTAGTGAACTGGTTGGACAGAATCCCCACCGTTTAGGTTTCCTTGTCGTTTGTTTCTTAAAAAGATAGAATTTTTGGTGTTAATGTGATATCTTAAAATGGATTATAGAATGGGAGTCTGGATATCCATTGGGATTCATTGTTTTTGTAAAGGTTTCTTAGTAATTTTGGGTTTGGATTTTTGATAATTGTTCGACTATTGAATGTTTTATATAATCAGTTTTATATAAATGTGCTAATAGTTTTATCCTAGTGGTGTGTATAGGGAATCAATTTGTGGAAATACTACTATTTATTTGTACTCAACTCGTGCTTTGGAACTTGGTTACTTTCACAGATATCGTATTTCAGGAAACATGGGAGAGTAAAGCATCTCATTTTTCTAGCAGGTTGTCAGGATGATTAGGTGATGTTGTGCTACATGGAGTATAGTGTTTGGTGTGGGTTTATCGATGGTGTCATAGTTCATTGTAGTCTTTTTTTAGTCTTCCTCTTTGTACTCAATTTTTTGGCTTGGTTGTTTTGGGCATGTGGGATTGTTGTTGAATAGTTTGGTTTCTTTTTGTTAATTTATGAGTTTGGTTGTTTTGTGGAATGTATCATGTAGTTTGTGGATTGTGGATTATTTGGTTTATTGGTTTTCTCCCAAGGGAAAATTGTTCCCCTATTTATTCTTGTATCCCTCGGAATTTATTTCTCACCTTTGGTGCCTTGGGAATATCTCATAATTCCACGTATCATTCCTCTGATCTCTCAATCAAATGAGATGGGGTGGGATGTTACACGAACAGTTATAAATAAAATATTCCTTATTATTTTAATTAAATTTATTATTATGTAATATGGTTGTATAATACAAATGGACTTTATTGGTATTTTAAAATATTATTAAATTATCATTACTGTTCATAATATAGACATTCAACATTGATCACATTATTAGTATAAATATAAGGTATTACAAGACCAATTGACACAGAAATAGCGATGGCCTCAATGAGTAGGATCATACCATATGATTCCCCTTTACTATAGATTCTGAGGGATATAGAATCTTTGGTATTTTCCTTTGACAAATCCCACGCTGATATCTAAAAACATATCTTTGAGTGAAACCATTTACGGGAGAAGTTCAAACTCATTGAGATCACGACCCAAACCATGTACATCAAACCACCCCATTAATGTATCATCATTTCACACCTTACTCTTAGAGAGTTTTCCATATTATAAAAGGTATCTGTTTCAAGACCCTATCGATATGAATATATGTATTATTTTTTAGAAAATAATGAGTATATTTTCATTCTATTAAGGTTACTTTATAATTTTTTATGTATTGATACAATAAAACACAAATATTATATTTTGTTAATATTAAAAATCAATTAAGGAATTTATTTTAATGAATTAATGTATTTTTGAAATAAATAATATTTTATCAAAATATTATTATTAAATAAATTTTATCAAATATAAATGATCATATTATTTTTTAAGATGTTAAACGTAATTTTAATATGTGTGCAAAATCTATTATAGTAAAAAAACCTGGAATTTACCAATAAATTAAGATTATTTATTTATAAGTGAAAAGATAAATTTTTAAAATATTATTTTATTAAAATGGATATTATTTTTGGAATCATAATTTCTAAATTATCCAAAAGTGAATTTTTTTATAATTTTCTAAGATAGTCATAGTTTTGGATAAAAATAAGATACCAAATAAATATACTTTATGTATTATGACATCATAATGATCTGGAAGTGATTTAATAAATAATATAAATGGGATAATTGGAAAAATAGTTTTTCCTATTTAAAATTATGTTATTTTATGTTTATTTGGTTAATTATATAAAGGCTTTATGAATCCTCGAAAACAATTAATATATTTTATGTTTTCAAAATCATTTCTGTAATAGTGTGACTCACATGCACATAACAAAGGGAAATATTTTTTTAAGTTCCACACATTTCCTAATAAATTAATGAAATCATATCTTATTTGGATGAAACCTTATTCAAAACCCGTGGGATGGTTTGGGGAATTATTTATTTTATTATACAGAATCAAAAACACAAGTATGATAAATAATAAACAATCCCCACTCATTTACTATTTAAACCCACACAATGCCCCATTTATATTAAAAAAAATACTTTTATATTGTCCATACTCCTATCCCCCCTATTTATATCCCTCCCAAGGTTCCCCCAAGCTCTTATGAATCTCTTCCCTAAAATTTGGAGTCACACACTCAAGTAAAGGAGCTTTATCTTCTCTTCATTATTCATGTTTATTTATTATCTTATGCCACATATTTTATATTTATATTACTGGGATATCAGTTTACATGTCCCCAATACTATCGATTCTATTTAAATTTTTTTAAAGACACATTTTTATAACAAAATACACCATTTTAGTAATTCTAATGTGACATCGTTATACTGCCGAAATTTAACCACGACTATCTATGCCAAAAAAATTAATTAGTGAATACCATACACATTTCCTATTAAGGGGATTCATATTTATACAAATATAATTATTTGAGTTTGGACTTACAAGTATGTATTCTACACTCCATGATCATGGAATAATATATGACAATGAATGAAACTGTATTGTAGGATCTATGTGGCACACATAAGCAAGAGAATGAAATAAATGTTACTGGTGCGTCTTAAATTACATTTATTTCCAATGCATTGGGTAGTGTTTAGTGTAATGAGATTCCATTTTTATAGGGAGTGAACCTTTGAATTTTCCCATTATGATTCCCTGGATGATATCCTTGACCTATGATTATGGTGAAGTGTCTTATGTTGTTTCCATATTTCACTATTTATGATTCACATGATATATCATGACTTATTATTCATGTTCCTTTTATTCCCCATATATATAGCTATTTTATAACTTTTTTTAATTTATTACATTATTATTCCAATAATTTGATTTATATCTGACCCCTTTCCTACGCATGTCCCCTGGTTATCCAATGTAGTTTTAAAATCCATGGAACATTATAGTCGGGTTTTGGTTATTTTCAATAAATATGATGCAATTTATATTTTAGGTTCTTATGTAATGTGCGTAATTCCAAAAGAAACTATAATAATTGATCATCCAGGTTGTAGAAACTATAATATAATGTAATAAATCATGTTGTAATGTTAAATAAAGAGCATGGTTGTTGTAGTTTGTATCAAAGTGGGGTTTTGTCATTTTTGTGATTAAGATTAGAAATATTTAGAAAAAGCATTATATAAAAGCCTAAATATAAAAAACTACCCTAAACATTGGTAAGTATAGAGTTAGTGGTTTATCAAGAAATATATACGTGTTTGGATACTATATGTGGATGTTGTTCTAGCGTAGATGTGACTAGGGGTAACCACTTCGACAATGTCTGTCAGGCCTAGAATAGTGTAACCCAGTACACAACAACGAGCCTAACTGCAAACCTGGTTTGACAATTCATGAGGACATACTTGGTAAGATAAATAATCTCATTACTAATCATTGTTAAGGGAAGAAAAAATCTCATAAGAGTATATATTAGGAAATAGATAATGGATAACATAGATTGATGACTATAAAATTATAATTTATGAAAATACATGTAATTTATTAGGTATCCCTTTAATGTCCTTAGATTCCCCCTACATTGGTTTAATTGTTTAAAAAATTACTCATCCCTAATTTTCCTTCTATTCAATCCAATGAATAGATATATGATGAACTGAGTAACCAAGTAATGTGAAGGTAAATGTGATGACTGTCCCAATGAGATGCCCAACCCAATGGGACCAGGAATCATGAACCTCAAGGTGATTCTCTCTCGTATGAATATATTTTTAAATAAGAGGTGCATCTAAATGTTTTATGTACCAGTAGAAAGGATGAGTAGCTAGAAATTTATGATAAGAGAAACTGACTAATGTGATATAGGAAATTAATTCTCCAATCAACCCTCATCTCATTGTTCATTTCATCAAATATATGTAACAATAAAACCTTGCAAACAAATACCATATGTCATGAGTTTTTAGAGACAACCAACTACCTCAATGTCATCAAGGGATATATTTTTCCATAACAACCATTGAGGTGGATCCAGAAAATGAATTGGTTATAGGTACACACATTATTCATTCAATAATAGTGAATACCCTTTTCATTATGGTTCTAAATATTGCTCCATATAATGAAATATTAGTAAAACTATTCAAATATGGCCACAAATAATGAATGTTGATTTGTCGGTGAAACCATAAAATAGTTAAATTATTGCATCCTATATATATAACTCCACCCTTGTCAAAATATGTGTATTGAACTTCCTAGAGAACATTAGCATACTTCCTTTGTGGTAATATGATTTTATTTCCATTATGTATTGGATTTACCTATATATATCGAACATATATTTCCATGATAATTAAATCACTATCTGCATTGGGAATCGACCCCTGATTTTGTACAAGTTCACGGAGGAGGTTAAATATTCCTTCTAACCCAGATCTCAAGAGTGGATATTATTTCCCTATGAGCTATCATATAGCTCAAATTATTATTTCTATGGAAATAAACATCCCCAAAGACATTTCAATTGTGAGGTAATACACAGATGTGTTCCCCATGGAATTTTCTGGTGGTCCTCCTAAACAAGAAGTTGAATTTAAAATCAAGATTATAACATACCAATTTTCATTATCCAATACAATATATATAATTTATATTTTTAACGTGAGGTTCTCAAAAATCAAAAGTAGGAAAAATATTGATTAAAGGATTCAAATAAACATGTTCTTTTTCTTGGGGTCCACCAGTCCTCTACATCAAGAATACATACATTTCAAAGAGCCATTTCATTGATTATCATTATCTCAAAAGAATCATAATAATGATCAAGTGTCCTCCATCATATATTCATGACTTGTTTTATTAGCTACATGGTGCAAGAAACTTCTCCATGGTGGATCTTTTATTAGGATATTACCATGTAAGGGTGAATAAGGAGGATATGCCCAAGACAACATTTTGTACAATGTATGAGAAATATGAGTTAATATTAATTCCATTAAAATATAATAATGTTAAAAAAACATCATATACCTGATGAAAAGATTATTTAAATTTTACATATAGAAAAAATTAGTAGTTTTTATAGATAATATTCTTATATTGTTTTAAATCAGGGATAATAAGGAAGAGTATCTAAGCACTACGATAAGGACATAGAGAAAGGATAAGATTTATGAAAATTACTGATAATGTGAGATCTGGTTGAAGAATGTCTCATTCAAGGGGAATATCATCACAGGGAATGTTATATTTGAGGACACTTCGAAAATTGAATCAATTTGACGATGGATGAGGCCAACATCAATGAAAAATATTCATAGTTTTCTTTTGTTGGAAGGGTACTATCATTTATTAGTAAAACCTTTTTCATGGTTATCCAAACATTTAATCAAGATAAATCATATGTGGGTATTGTTTTCATGGAATGATGAATGTGAAGAGAGTTTCATGGAGCTAAAAATGATGCATATCAGTGCACATGTGCTCACACTACCCACAAGTGGATAGAATTTAGTTGTGTTCCACAATGCTTAAAATAAGGTTTTGGGTAGTATGTTAATGGATAATTAAATATTCATAGCCTATTCTTCATAGTAGTTGAATGTTCATCAATAGAACTGCCCAACACATGATATGGAGTTGGTTGTAGTGATCCTTGATTTGAAAATATGGAATAATTATCTCTTTGGGAGGAAGTGGGAAATATATACGGATCAAAAAACCCTAATGCATATATTCACATAAAAATAGTTTACTATGTTCCAATGACTATGGTTAGTGTTGATCAAGGACTATGACTAGTCAATTCACTACCATCATGGGAATTCCAATAATGTGGATGACTCTCTGTGTATAAAGGATCTATAAATTCTATAATTGATGATAAATGGGAATGATTAAAACTCCTTATATTAGAAAAAGATAGACATGGGAATAATAAAGGAAGAAACCTCATCAATCCTTTCAGAAATGATTTCTCAACTATCTATTATAAAGAGGATAAATGGTGCTAAAATAGATGATGTAAGAATTCATAAAAAAAAATGTGCTATAGGGAAAGGGAAAACATTGAAGTTCTATGTTAATGAATAAAGAGTTCTGATATTTTAGTCAAGACTATGTGTACCACAAATTATTATTTTAAAGAAAGAGTTTTTCTATAATTCAGAAAACTCAACCTTCTCCATCCACCCAAGAAGCACAATTATGTTTCTGGATTTACAAGAGAACTATTGGTGGGAAAATATGAATAAGGTGATTGATGATTATAAATAAAAGTGCATGGAATTTCAGAAATTGAAGGATCAATGGAAAAAGTATACATGGATTATTCCACAATTACCCATACTAACATTGAAATGGGAAAACATTACCATGGAATTTATCTCCAGACGTCAAATGTCATCTTGAGGAAACAATGTTCTATGTGTTGTTGTGGATCATCTTACCATGAAAAATCACATTATCAAAATTAGAGAGGACATCCCACTTGATCAACTAGCTTTTATATACATAAAATAAGTGTTTAGGTTTCATGTACAACCACCAATTATTTTATCTGATAACAATCAGTTATTTACCTACATGTTCTGGAAAAGTCTCCAACATGATCTAGACACTGAACTGAACATTAGTACGGTCTATCATCCAAAAACTAATGGCCAGACAAAGAAGACTATTCAAACAATGGAAGACATGTTCAGAGCATGTTCTTTAATGATCATAGGAGGATTGAAAAAACCTCTTACTTTGGTCGAGTTCAACAACATTAACAGTTTCCACTCTAGAAATCAAATGGATCCCTATAAAGCCCATTATAGGAAGAGGTGAAGAACACATGCATGATGGGATGAATTTGTGGAATGAAAAATTCTATGTCCCTAAATGGTCAAGGAAATGACGGAATGAGTTAAGAGAATTCAAAATCACATCAAGGATGCAGATAGTTGATATAAGAACTATGGTGAAAATATTTATTAAGACCTATAATTTTATTTTAGAGACATTGAACTCCTCCACATATCACCTGGAATAAATGATGACATTTGTGAATAGGGGAAATATAAGTCCAGGATACATCATCCCCTTTGATATCATTGATTGCATCGTTGTGATGACCTATCGACATGCACTACCACCTAACCTATCATAAGTACATGATGTATTACATGTATCCCTCTTTAATAATTACATACCAACCCCCTCACATGCACTCAATATAGATGTGGGGACATTAGTGAATGGCATTTCCATTGAGGAGAATCTGGTGAAGATCTTAAATCATAGACTCAATGAACAATGAAATAAGATATTACACCTTATCAATGTGCTTTGGAGAAACCAATAGTATGAGAATGATACGTTGGAACCAGACGAGTTGATAAAAAATTGTTACCCTCGTTTATTTTGGTGTGGGAAATTAAATTTTTTAGGGTGAATTTTCATGAAGGGAGAAGATTGTAATGACCTAAACTGTTATAAACACAATTTACAGCTGATTTTTATTAAATGTATTATTATGAAATAGAGTTATACAAGACATAAGAAATTATTTTTTATTTGAAAATATAGTTAATTTGTCATTTCCATTGATAATATAGTCATGGAATAGTGATCTAATGGTTACAATAAATATAGGGTATTTACAAATCCTAATGACACAGTCAAAGAAAGTAATGGCCTCAGCTATAGAATCATACCCTATGATGCCAATTTATTGGAAACTATGATGGAGATTGAATCTTTGGTATATTTTCTCAACCAATACTAAAATAGGAACAAAAAATTTAAGCCTGCGCAAAACCCATTATATGAAATGTTCAAGCTCATCGAGATCACGACCCAAACCATGTATGTATAACCACCACATGAAAGTATCACTTTCACAGACCTTTCTATTATGTAATTTTCTAGTGTATAAGAGGGATATGTATTAATCCCGTATAAATATGAGTATGTACATTATCTTTTTTATAATATGGTTTATATTTTCATCCTATTATTGTTACTCTAAAAATTTTATTATTTTGATAAAATAAAACAGAAATAGTATATTTTGTTATCATACAAATTCAATTAACGAATTTAATTAATGAAATAATGGATTTTTGTAATAAATATGGTTTTAAAAAATTATTATAAAATAATTTTATAAAAATGTAAAATATCTTATAAATTTTTATGAAGTCAAATATAATTTTTATAAATGTTCAAAAAATTTATATTCAAAAACCCCATCATTTATTGAAAAATGACAATTGTTATTTTAAAAGAGAAACAAAAAAACTCATATTATTTTTATAAAATTAATCATGTTTTTTAATTATAACATCAATATTATCCAATATAGAATTATTCATAATTTCTTGAGATTGCTGGATTTTTGGGTAAAAATTAAATACAGTATTAATATACATTATCTATTTTGACATCATAATGGCCCAAACGTGATGTAATAAATACTGTAAATCGGATTAATGAACAATTATATGTTTCCCGTTAAAATAATGAGATTTTTTGTTATATTTACAATGCCTTACTGAATCCTCAAAATTAATTAATATATTATATCATTTTAAAATTATTTATTTTGGAGTATGACTAAATTAAACCTATGAAATAGAATTATATTATTAATTTAGGCACATAGACTTATAAAATAATGAATACGTCTACCATTTTTTAGAAATCCTGGGAAAAACCATTGTATGCTTTGGGGTTAGGATTAATTTTCTATATAGACTCCAAAAAAATGTTTTATAAATAATAAATAAATCTCCAATCATTTCATATATAAACCCATCCATGATCCCCTTTATATTCACTCAAATCCCATGTACAATGTTCTTACTCTACCATTCTCTATCTATATTCCTCCCAAGTAAACCCAGGCCCTCAAGAAGAACCTCCAAAGTATTTAGAGTCACACACTCAAGTAAAAGGTCATCACCATATCTTGTTTATTCAAGGTTTTCTATTATCTTATTTCATCTATTTAAAAGTAAATTTTTTGGGATATGCCTTTAGAGGTCCATAAAATGTTACATTTTTTGTCCAAATTATGAGAGACCCCTTTCTCTCTAATAGACCCATTTTATGAATTTTATGTGAAATCGTAATGCTACCGAAATTTTTCCACAATTTTCAATGCCAAAACAATTGTCTAGGGAATACCCTAATAATTTCCTATCAATATTATTCTCTTTTATACACTTATAATTCATTTACATTATAAATACATGTATTTATTCTACACTCCATTATCATGTAATAAAATATGACGATGAATGGATCCATGTTGTATAACCTATGTGGAACACATAAAAATGAAAACAAAATAAAAGTGATGGATGCACCCAGAATAATATTGTGCCCCTATCCATTGGGTTATGTTAGTCTCATGAGACTCCATGTTGTGAAAGGGTGTGAACCAAATTCATTTATGGGGCATTCTACATCCTGATGTCTTGGACGATATCATTGACATATGTTTATGATGCATTGTTTTAAGTTGTTTTCAAGTTTTCCATTATATTATTTTCTTGATGTATCATGCCTTATCATTCATGTACATTTTATTCCCTGTTTATTTGACTATTTTATTAAATTTTTTTACATTATTCAATTATTATTCACTTACTGGGATTTTTATCTCATGCATTTCATATGTATGTCCCCTAGTTATCTCATGTATTTTTAAAACCAATGGAATATTATGACAATGGTAAGGATACATAAAATAAAGATGATATATTTCTAGTTTTAGTTTGTTATCAGATGTACATAATTCTCAAATAAACTAGATTCATCTATATTTTGTGTTTTATTAAGTATAATATTATTTAATAAACAATATATAAATGTGAAGTAAAAAAGCATGGTTGTTATAATATATATTCAATTAAACTCATCCTTTCCTTTTTTCTTTATTCTAGGTCTCCCCCCTTATATCTTATATTATCAATTCACAAGTCCATTGGTTAACATAAAGTGGGTTCAACATTAATTCATTTTTCCAGATCTTATTTTATATGTTTTTTTATTTATTTTATGGGTTTCCTCCTTAGAGAGGATGAGGTTTCTAACATGTTTCCTAATGTTTTGAAGAATAATATAGGTGTATCCATGATTTCACATTGTTTACTGATTATATTATGCTTGTTATTGTTTCTAAATGGGTTATATAAATTCGATTCATTGTTATAATCATCTTTTCAATTTTTTTTAGCGAACATCATGATTTAATTATGTTTTCCTATTAAAATTTAATTCATTACTTATGTGATTCAATTTTTGGAAATGAGACTGTGTATGATGTGGTTCATGTGACATGGGAAATTGAATAGAGAACAAAGGAATCATTGGTATCTAGGTGGGAAGACTTCGTCTAGTACATTAGGTGAGTCGACAGGGCTGACGCCTGGTCTCTTTAAAAGGATTATGTAATAACACTAACTAAAACATACATGTGATGTGGATTGGTGACCCGAGTAGGACCATTTCTTCCATGAGATGGTATTTTCACTTAGAGTATGAGTATCCAAGGATGCCACTATCCCTAGAACCTTAGGTATTTCCGGTGGTTCTCATTTTATTCATACCATTCATCTTTTTGTTTCGTTTACATCTTATTATATATTTTCAAATAATGTTCTATTAAAAATATTATCCTTCCTTATTTAAAAACAATCATTTTAATTTGTTTTAAAATGTTTTTATATGTAATATCTTTTGGAGGTATCATAATGGGATAATTGTTTCACGCCATACATTAACCCTTGTGTGTATGTGGACCATATTATATTTGACATAGATAATGGAAATTCATTCTATGGTGGTGAAGGTGGATATTATTACTAGTGTTCCCCTTTTTCTAGGTGATGGCGGAGGTTGTTTGAGAGAATTGACTATCTTGTCGCATGGGGGCTTAGATTTATTTTTATTTTCCATTCCATTTTTGGTTGGTTTTGGTAATTTTTGTTTCATATGTAAATGTTGAAAGATGAACTCATGTTGTAAACCAATATTTTGATCTCTTTAATTTTTGTTATTGCTCTTGTTGTGATGTTTTATCCTTATACACTATTTATGTTTTAATCTTATGGGAGAAAAGGTTCCCAAATGTGATGCTTGATTCTGAGGTACTGGTTTATAGACTGTGGGGACTAGGAATTCCCATTGGTCTATGCCATGGGTTGGTTCAGCTGTTAGGTAAGATAGAATACTGGATTTGTTATTTAATAATAGTTTGAGATTCCTTTTTTACCATTATTGGGTCATGGTATTTGGGAGAGTCTGGATTGACCATAGATGGGATAGTTGGGGATTGAGGTTTTGGTTTTTAGTGGGGTATCATGCAAAAAAAACTCCTTCCAAAATTTGGGTAACCATGGGATTTTTGGGATTTGATTTTATTTACCGCAATGTTCGGATGTACAAGCTTCAGACTATGCATGGACACCAAGCTAGGGTGGATTTTTTGACTAGATATTGATATATGTGTATTTTTTTTATTTATAGATGTATTTTATGCATGATTTTTTGGAAAAGATTTATGAACGTTGTATTTATGGTTTTCCTTATGTTGGTTAATTGATGTATCTTCATGTCTCATTGAATATTTCATGTCAAATTGCATAGAGAGGCTATAGATAGTTATCCCTTACCAGTTGATTATAGATTAGTGGATGATGTGTTTTGGGCTATCCAAAAATTGGATCATGGAGTGGGCTTTTTTTCATTCTCACGGTTAGGAAGATAAACATAACCAATAATGACATGGCTCAGAATTTTCTCAAGGACAACCCTCCTTCCTCCCGGGGTAGCATGGACACTCATGAGGAAGAGGATTGGTTTGAATCTAGCAGAATGAATTTTGGGTTTCATGGTACTCCAGATGTTGTTAAGGTGAACATTTCTTTATTCATGTTGGATGGTCCTATTTGCAGGTTGTGGGACTCAGTGGACCACATTATAAATAATTAGTAGATGGGCTAGAAGGGATTTAAGATTATCTATAATGGGAAGTATTTCCTTGAAACATTGATCTATATCATTACTTAGGATTTCCAAGATCTCTATCGGGAGAATCATAACTTGATGTAATAATCCAACTAATTCATTAAGTTTGTTTGTTTTTCTCCCATGTTTTTTTCTAATGAGTAGGTGAAGTATTGTCATTTTGAAATGGGGTTTCAGCCATACATTTGGTCCCAATACTTTTTTTAACTCATGACGTATGCTGAGATAGTTGACTGAGCCTTGATGGTAGAGATAAATCATACTAGAACGTCTGATATCTATGGTGTAGATTAAACAGTGGGATTGGGAAGTGGTAGTTTTTTTAGAGAAAAAAGATGCACAATGTGGAGGAGAAGTGGGGCGGAAAAATCTCTGGCCACCCATCTGGACCTCCTTCATCCACGACTATTGGTGGTGGAATAGTTGTATACTAAAAACATGAAAGGTTGGGGCTTATGTAGGCCTCGTGTCTAGAACCACCTAGACCCTTCTACCAGTGTGGGTGCTTGGTTCACATGTAGAGGTTCTATAAGAGTGATATTATGAATAAAAGTGTAGAAGAGTTCTCAGTGTATAGGAAATTCCTAGATCAGTCCATTTTATCAAGGGATATGGGTTCTCATTTAGTTGTGAATGGTGGTATGGTTGGATCCTATTATGGGTAGAGTAAACTTATAGAAGATATGATAGTTAGTAATATATCACGAGACATGATTGAGACTAAGAACTACTATGCTATGGATAAAGTTCCAGTAGAATTAGTTGAATGAAAAGCGATAGATCAGGGCAATATTTTGATTTCATCATCCATAAAAAAATATATTTCCAAAACAGGGTCATATAATTATTTATTTTTGTAAATATGGTGGAATTGTTGAAGTTTAGAACTGATCTAATGCCTTATTCAATTTATTTTGTCACACCTCATAGAAAAAATAGGCAATAGGGCTTCATGTGTCTATCATGTTCTCTCACCTTATCATGGGTTTACCTATAATGGATTTTTTTGTTATTTAAATTTACCTATTCTATGTGATCCTATAATTGAATTAGATGGTTTTTTCAAGGTGAAAATCAATTATTATGATTGGTGGGTGAGGTTTGTGGATCCTAATGAGAGTAACAAGTTCATTCAAGGTGAATGATATACCTAATCAGTGAGAGGGGACCTACACTTGCAGAGTAGGGTAACATTATTTTTCAGATCTCATCACTCATGCTGGAAGATGATGATAGAGGTTTGGATGATGGATTTACTCATATGGTGGATGACTTCTGAGAGGTATTTCAGGATGATTTCTTGAGTTTGACTTTAGAGAATGCTATGGAGTTACACATTGATTTGGAAATAGGAACACAACCAATATTTTTTCATATTATATGACCCTCTCTAGGATGTAGGAATTAGATATATAACTATCCGTCTTGTAATCCAAAGGATTTATTTTACCATTTTCCTCTCCGTAGTTCACCCCAGTTCTATTTTCTATGAAGGACGATGAATATCTCAAAAAAATTCACTGATTGCAGAAATATGTATAATATAAAAATCAGTAATATGTAACCCATACCCTGTATTGATGACCTATTCGATAAACTTTAGGGGGAAATGTGGTTCCCTGAGATCGACATATGATCTAGGTGTCATAATGTTAGTGACAGAGAGGATGATGTCCAAAATAATGTCTTCTAGAGTATGTATTGCCACATTGAGTATATGGTCATGTTTTTTGGTTGAATAGTGATCCATATATCTTCATGTATCTTATGGACAAGATGTTCCACTAATATGTAAACTCCTTCATCATAGTTTCTTTGGATAACGACCTGGTTTACTCTTGGATTTTGGGAGGGAATGGAAAACATGTAAGGATAATGTGGGGAACTCTTTGATATCACTATTGTTATGGTAATATTTCTAATTGTACCTTCTAGATTAGGGATTTGAATTATATGAGCCACATGATCTCAAAAATTGGGGTTTCATTGGACCATATGATGATCAAATTGGTGATTTCATGGGAGAATCTGAGGAACATTTTCTAGATCTTGAGAATTTTGGGCATGAAATGTAATTTTATGAGGATTGATAGGGGTTTCTCTCTAATTTCATCAACCATGAATATTTTCACCTAGAAAGGGGTACTTTTTTAATAGATACTAGAAAATCATGAATCTTTTGAAAATATTCATAAGCGATTGACCGCAATACCTCTTCTAATCCTACTAAAATCTGGGAAAGGATTCATGTAAAATTGTGATGCATTAGGTATTGTTCTTGAGTATTTTTTTAATTAATTATGAACAATTGGTGGTGTAAGTCTCATGGAAAAATTGACCACAAAGAAGAATTTTCCAAAAAATTACCTGGAAATAGAAGCAGTGATGCATGGCTTGAAGTTGTGTCCCCACTATCTCTTCAGATAGAATTTTTTAGTCTAATCAAATCAGAAAAGTTTGATCAACATATTCTCATGGAAGGATTTGAATTTGAAGAAACACTGGTGGGTTGAGTACCTTCATGGATTCGATTTTGTTATCTTCAATACCATAAGAATAGGGATCATGTAAAATATTCCCTTAGAAGAATGATGCTAGTGCAAGTGATGAAAGAGTAAGGTTATGAGTGGGCATTTTTAAGGATTTTACCATGATCAACCTGGAAGCAATGGAGTATAGTGGAAGAAAGATTATTGTCAATTTTCAATGGTTTCGCTCCTTTTTATCTGATTTTGAAAAAAACAAATGATTGATTAGTAAGTTGGTTAGACTTCCCTACTAGGACCAACCCAGGTGCAAGAGATGTCAGATAAAGTTTAGTTGTTTTGGAAGATATTTTTGATAGTTCAAAGTCACAATCAGCCTTATTATATTAAACAATGCTCATCCATTTATTTTGTAGTGGGCTACCAGGTGTTCTTAATGGTTACCCCTCACCTAGGACATCGTCATCTTTGATTGTAGGGAAACATGATAATGAGGTATGTCAAACCATTTGATGTTTCCAAGATAGTTAGTAATATAGAATACCGGTTAGATTTTCAGACCCAATTAATGTTTATTCACAACATGTATCATTTCTCTCAATTGAAGAAGTATACTCGAACCCATATCACACGCGGAATTAAGATGAAATAGATCTGAAACCATCTTTTTCTACGTTTAAGTGACTAGTATAGATTTTTTATTTCAAAGAGAGTGTGCATCCGAGAATGTCCATACCATTATCATGGGTTAATTTGATTCACAAGAACAATAAGAATGATACATGTTAGTGTAAGGCTTGAGTTGAAGGACAATGTCAATATTTTTTCTCTGGTCAGACTTCTGTTTGACTTTTCAAGGATGGGAATTTTCTTATTGGGGATAATTGTCACATTAGTGGTCTTATTTTGTGGTATTTCTTGTTTATTTTTGGTATTATCTTTATCTATTCGATTTTCATGGTTTTTTTTGACAAAATGAATATTTTTTCTATTAAAGGATGTGGCGCATGGTTGTGACATAGTTAGTTGAAACTATGCACCATCCTATTGAAAACCATGCACCCTGAACATTGGCATTATCCATGTCACATGGACATGCACATGGGTTTTCGGACATCCAAGGATAACAATACATTAATGATAGAGTCTCTATATGAGGTTCATATCAAGGAACATGATCATTTTCCTCCTCTAAGAAAACCATGTGGCCATATTTCCTCTGGGACATAGGTTCCTAACTGTTGGCACATGGTGTGGAAGACTATGTGGATAAACAGTGTGCCCATCCATAACATTAAAAAGTTTAAAATTATTATTTTTGACCTATACTATTTTAACAGTAAATCACCAATTTCCATTCCCAATTAAACTCCCCAATACTAGGTGCCTCCCCTTCTCCTATTCTTCATCTTTTGGCTCTAAATATTTTACGTATTTGGTTGGAATCATCAAGATTATTTCATGTATGGTCCTCCTTTCCTATTTAAATTGTTGTTCTTAGTCTATTAATCCTTGTATGTTATATTCTCATTTCTATAGTGTATTGGGTAACCTAATTTGTTTTTATCCATTATCTATTAGTATTTATATTTTTATTTACGTTGTGGTCTTTCATGTGTAGTGCTCGTCCTTGGTGATGTGGATATTTTCAACCTGTTTCAATAAGTTTCCAATCAAAAGGTAGGTGGTTCTGTTAATTGAAATTGATTTATGATTTTAATATGATTTATATGGTTTCAAAATGGGTTACATAAATTATGTGTGTGGTTTTAATGCTTTTTCAAATGGTTTTGGTGTATATATAGATTTAATAATGTTATTCCTATTAAAAACAAATGTTTCGCGTGTGTTTTTGAATTGTTGGAAATGAGATTGTGTAAGAGGTGGTTTATGTGAAATAGGAAATGGAATTGAGAAGAAGGTAATCCTAGGTTTCTAGGTTGGAAATATATTTCATGTATGTTATGATATTAGGTAGTGAATAGTCCTGGTTTGCATAATAATATTATGTAACAACACTAAATAAACATACTTGTGATACCGATTAGTGGATCGAGCAGGTCTATTGCTTCTGGGAGATGGTTTGTTCACCAAGTGTATAAGGATAATAGTACCCCACTATACCTAGTAACATAGGTATTTCCCATGTTTCTCATTTCATTCATTCCATTCATCATGTTATTTCATTTAATTCACCTGAATATTCCAATCATGTTCTAATTAAAAATTGTATCTTTCCATTTTCTAAATATCTTGTTAATTTTTTTTATAATATAATTTTTTGGAATCGCATTTGGTGGTAATCTAATTTCCATGTAGGATCACACCCTACATAAATAGTTTGGTGTATGTATTCATTTTTATGTTTGAACTAGGTAATGGAAAGTAATGTTGTGGTAGTGATGGTGAATCCAGTTAATAGTGGTTCCACATTAGTGGGTGTTGGTGGCGGTGGCTTGAGGGTTTTGAACCTCTTGTTTCATGGCATCATTGTTTTATTGTTGGTTCCCCTCCCATTTTTTGTTTCATTTGGTTATTTTAGTTTTATTTGAAAATGTTAAAAACTTGACTCATGTCATAATACCATCTTTTGATATCTTTCATTTTGGTTATTGTTCATATTGTGTTGTTATATACTTGAGGATTGTTTCTGGTTGACTCTTTTGGGAAAAATCATTCCCAAATGTGATTATTAATTCCCAAGAACTAGTTACCATCTTATGGGGATAAAAAAATTCACTTCGTACCATTCCACGAGCAAGATTAGGTGTCGAGTTTGATGGGAACCCATCATAGTTCATGAAACCCAAGGTGTTTATTTTTTATACAAAAGATGAATTATATTATATCATTATAATGAAATACTATTAGATAAACTTATTCAATAACTTTTTATTGAATAATGAATAAAAATTTTTTTTATACAAAACACTTATGTTGTTTGCTATCGCATCTCAAATTATATTCAATAATTTTTAATTAGATATTCAATATTAAAATCAATATTTATCCAACAAAAATTTAGCATAAAGTATTAATACATTATAAAAAATAATTCAAAATATAAAATAAATTAAACTGGGATTTTTATATTTAATAAAAAATTAAACCTATCTCACACATCACAATATATTCCTTTTTTTAATTTAGTAAATATGTTATTAACTACCCAAACATCATGTGTTATTTTCTATCATGAAAGTCCATTTTAATAGTAAAAATTATTTATACAAGATCATTTTTTATCCAAATATTATTATAATAATTTGTGAAAATTATGTAAACTCTTGTTTTGAGGTGATTATAAATACTACTAAATATTGAATTTATAATACAAAAAACTATAAAAATTAATTTAGAATATAAGTGAAAAATAACAGGTAAGATGGGTGTTGATTGGAATAAAAATAAATAAACTATGGCAATAAGAGTAAAAGATGTATTTGATTGAAGCTATGAAAAATATACTTATAACAATGATAAAAAACACTGATGATGATAAAATAAAAGGAGATCAAGATATTAAAAAACATTAAATATAATAAATATACAAAATAAGAGAAATTTTATTAATATATATCGATGGAAGGAATATTATTCTTGAAAATTTATTCATTATGACTGTTGAAACTAATAATTAATATTATCAAAATTCCCCGCAAATACTTATTAAAGAATTAAAAAATTAATTTGATTTCCTGGTTGAGATAAGTAATATAGTGACCAGACATATATACTTGAATGGAAAAAATATGGATCGATATAGGACCTAGGTGAACATCAAAATTGGCTTGGGTTGTTTTTTAAATTCCATTGGATATATACATAATTATTAATAGATTATTTTTCCTCCTAAACATTCATGTAACCAAAATAAATAAAAAATAATAAAATCAATCTGAAAATATAGAATTATTCCTTTGGTTAGTAGAGAAAAAAGTCCCAAAACTGAGTGTCCCTTATAGAACCCTCACAAAATACATATATAGTAAAGTCATGGAATAAAAAATACATGACCACAAATATATACTAATAAAGACAACGTACATCCATAAATTCTATACAATGGGGTGATAATAGAAAAAATAAATATATTCAATATATTTTAAGAAAAAAATCACTATATACAATGTGTGTCAACCTAATGATCCCTACACAGCTCCAAATAATGTACTAAATAGTGGTAAACCCCTTGTCTAGAACTACAAATATACATACTTTATCTAATCCAAATATCATTTTTAAATTCCAAAATTATCCAATCAACCTCCAAACACCACATGTAGTGACTACACATGATTTAGTTAACTCAATAATCATACAAAAGCACTTCAATTTTTCAATGTTCACAAAAAATAGGACAACCATGCACCCCTATGGGAACATGTGTAAGGTATGAGTACATCATACACCATGGAAGTCACCACCTGACCATAACGAGTTATTCAAAGAGGCAAGTATATAATTTATGAACATAAATTAGTGAAGAAAAACTTGTAGTCGTTCTAGGAATGTTGGCATGTTATCGAGTATAAAAGTGAATAAGAATTGTGAGAAAACATTTCATTAATTATTTTTATCCAAAATAGATAACCTAGAATTGAGCCATATTTGGGATCTATAAAGGCTACCATCATATTATAAAGTTATTTTCAACATAGATATGTAAATGAATCCATCCTTTATAGAAGTTAGTTTACACACACACAAGTTTGTTTATATAATTCAAATAGAAGAATATATACTCATACTAACATGGGAGGCCAATTTTACCATTTTAGGAGCCACCATATGACAACATCCTCTCCCAAGAGGGACTACAATCTAATAGGAAGGAATATTGATATTAAAATATATTATAATCATATATATATAATTTATTATTCCTCTATCTAATTCAATGTAAATAATTATAAGTTAGATCCCCATGTATATGATGTACACACGACTCAAGCTAGAATCCTCAAGACAAGAATCAACACCTAAATATACCACATAGGTAATGAAGTATATACATGTATAATACACACAAGAATCCTCTAAAAATTATCTTTACATAGGATTGAAAATAAAATACATGAACACATTGTGTTGGAATCTATAATTCCATTAACATTCCCTAATTTATCATGTTAATCAAGACACGTCTCTTAAAACATATTGTGTCACATTAAAACACAATAATTGATATAAAAAAAATGGAATCCCTATGCATGCCACACTATACATGTGGTTTTACAATAAAGACCAATAAAATTCAACATTATTCATATTTTATAGGTTTTATTTTATAAATTTTATATTATGGATTAAAATTCACAAAAATTACCATGAGAATGTATACTTCATATTAGGTTCCTATGGTATCCTCTTTCATAACATACTTATGATAAAAAATTATATATAAAAATTAAAATGTGATTTAATACCAGATAAATAAATCCCACAAGGCACAATGTCATGTTTGTGATGGATACAGCCAATGGGGACATCTAATCACACAATATAAAAGGTTTCAGAGTGTAAAATTCGATAAATTGTTTAACCTATAATATGACATGTGAGGTATGGAATACAATGCTTCAATCATCATTGGTATGCAAGTTCATAATAAAAGATTCATATTAATAACATAAACAGTAAAATTAAATAAGTAAATTAAAATTATTGTTTACATTAACCTATGTTACTTGCGACTATTCATGGAAAAAAATCCGCGGCACAATGGTTGGATTTTTTGGTTAGCCATGTAAATGTGTTCAATCCATGAAAACCACATAGAAGAAACATCTAAATATTATTTTAACCCTTAAATAAAATTTATAGTAATTATTATTAGATTTAACCAATAATTGAACTTTGGTTAAAAACCATAGAAGTAAATTCCGTGAATAATGCTTCATGAGTCAATAAGAGAATCCCCAATAAAAACTCATTCACCAGGAAAATATTTTAGTAATTTTATTTTTATGGAGAAACTATTAACGATTATTATTACACTCTACCCTTTTCCTTTTCACTATCCACAATAAACAGTATGTGAGAACAATAAGAGGATCCCCAACCAAAACATGTAAAAATAAAAATCCCTAAGCATGAAAATAAATATGTTCTATCACTTACATTATTTTGAACAATATGTTAAAAAAATATGTAAATTAGGTCATTCAAAAATTGAAAACCATAAATCCATTAAAAATAAGGGCATCCTCAGATTAATAGTGATGATTAAAAAAACATTTAAACACTTTTGAAAAGGTCCATCCAATGATGACTGTAAATTGAATCCGTAGATTAAGGTAGTGGTTGATGAATAGAAAAACTCATTTCCATGGTAGTAGGTAAAAAATAAGGGTGACTTCCTACAATAGGATCTCTAAATATGGAACATCCATGACAATATGATAGAAAATATAGATGAGAATTAATAGTTTGGTTGAAGAGGGATCATTGAAAACTAAGGAAGATCTCTCATTTTGAAAAAATTCAAAAAAAAGAGTAAATCCTATGTTTTGGGTATAAGTTGTAATTTGAGAGGTTGAAAAACAAGTTTTAACCAATTTTAAATATAATCAGACCCTCAAAATATTGGGTAACTGTTAGTGGTCCAGTAGGTATACATGGGGTTTGATAGTATTTTAGTAGAATAGTTTCTTCAACAAAGTACCTTGTACAAATCCACTAAGTACCTGATGCCACTATGCTCCATGCGTGAATAATTTTATCCCTAATATATTTAATAAATCTTTACTATCGTTCATATATCCCTAATTTAATCAATAATATGATCAATATTCTAAAATTTAAATGAAAAACTCACCAAGAGGAAGAGAAGACATCAAAACCTTTCCACCATCAACTTCTCATCCCCAACATGCTTCAGCATTCTTCTTTAGGGGAAAACATGACAACTAGATCATTACATCACATTCACATTACCATGTCTCATTCAAATATTATGCATATTTCCATTATACATGTAGAAAACTAATGACCATTCCCTAAAAGGTTTCTCTCTTTGGTCTGTAATAGTAACTGATTTCTCTATAATAGAACCACCTAATTCTAGTTGATTGTAACCACACCAAACCACATGAGTTTCTTTGGAACATACATACTGAGCCCAACAATGTGGAATATTTTATTTGTTTCTCTAAACTAGTGTAAAAAATCCAATCTGCAAGAGGAATCTGTGATACAAACCTAGATCATCTATTGTATTATGAAGTGACAAAAATGTTTTTCATGAATTCTCATCCATATATGAACCAATTAGGGTAATCCATAGATAATTACATGATCATTAGCAAAAAAATTAATGGGTTGTCTCCTTTTATAAGAATAATATGTATGTAATCTTTTCAAAATTAATAACTACATCATGATTAGTTTCATTCACTCCACAATCTCTTGAAAATTTTTAGATTCCAGAAATTTTGACTTCTTAATCCCAGTCCATCATAGGGGAGAAATATAGGGTCAACTGTAGAGTTCTTAAAATTTTTCCATCTGGATGGATATATGATATCAATTATTGGAAGCAATATCCTTTGGAAAAAAGTGAATCTATAAAGACCCACCAAAATCGAGAACAAAATGTTTAAATAAAAATTGAGGAGAATGTTGGGTCTTTATTACATATGATACCTTCCCAGACCCAATAGAATTTAAGAATCATGTCCATATAGAACCATACCATCAAACCTATGGAATATGGTTCCTAGGAAATAAAAAAGCAAGTAATCTAGGTTAATTAATTTATAATCATCCACAACACTTCATTGCTATTCAAGGTACATGGTAAGACCACAGTGAAATCCAAGGTCATTTCACCCCATTTTCATACACTGATTTTTGAAAGTTGAATCAAAATAGTTATTATTTGATTATAGGTCTTGACTTGCTAATAGGTAGGGAATTATTACATGAATTATATGACCACTTGTTTCATGTTGGGGAACAAGAGTATCTTACGCATATCACAAAAAATATTATAAATCTATGTTTTTATATCCCAATGAGAGGATTGATACTATCTTATAACCTCTTAAAACTAGAAATATTATACGGAATTATTTTATCACAATTTTCCACAACTAGTTAGGTTAAATAATAAAATAATTAATGAAATAATGACATTATCATGGAGAATTTATTGATTCTTTAATACACAAAGTTTAAAATTGCATGCACTAAACTTATTTTTAGATTTGAGTTATCAATGGAATGAAACAACCACATTTTTATTTTCATTGAATTATTATATTTTAGGAAGATCTTTTATGAACATTATTAGTTCCAATTCACTATAGATTTTATTGATGAATATTTTGATTGTTTTTTTATGAAATTGATTTAATTTTAGTTGATTATAATGTTTCAAAATATATTTATGATCAATATTTTTTTATGTGATGTTTTTTGATATTTTTTGGATATTCCAAATAACCTCAATTGGTTTGATATATTTATTTTAATAATTCCATATAGTAAAATTAGAAATATTTTGTTGAATTTTTTGTAGTTAAAAATGATATGATTTCTTGAAGGATTTAAATTTAATTAAAATTTAATAATTCATATTTTAATTTTTTTTAGGACTCACTATGAACATTGGTAAATACTCGAAGAAACATTTAATTATATAGAGATTTCTCAAGGTAAATCTAATGTTACCATAGATAACAATGTTTATAAACACTTCCATTGACAATGGGAGTTCCCATCCGACCACACAATTATCTAGAACGACCACAAATAGTTTTCACAATCTCCCAATGTTTCCACATGGCCACTAGATAGGTAACCATATGCTAAACAAAAATAGTTAAATATGACATTGAAAAATTTGAAAAGCCAAAATGCAGTGATTGTATTGCCTAATTGACCACTACTATTCTAGCCATTCAATTGTACGTAACCCAATCAATGAAAAATCTGTCAATCAACTGCTAGTCATACTCTCACCAGAATATCATATTGTATTAACTACAAAAAATTATAACTTCAACATGGTAGTTTGATATATAATACTGAATAATCACTTCGACCATAGGACTATTTCCCTAGCTTGTAGTGTGAGATTCTTAATGTGAATATGACACTAACCCAGAACCCACCGGTTGAAGTGTTGAGAATGAAAAATGATTTTCCCAGGTTCCACAATAATCACGAGATAAAATGAATTGAAAAATACCAAAATAAATTACAACAGATGTAACGTGGAAACCCCCTATTGGACATGGTAAAAAACCACGTGAAAATAGAATGATATCACTATGGGTTAAAATGGGTACACAATCCCTCCATATTAAAAAGATTAAAAACACACAATATATCTCTTGAATAAGTGGAGAAACAACTTCACAAATAAAACACTCAAATAAAAATCAGGGGTGATGAGATGGTGAAGCTTCTTGTCATACTGATGTTGATGGGGGAGAGACCTTTATATAGGTTGCCTCTCCCCCTACCTTCCATTCTCCCACCAGATAAATTTGGTGGGGTTTGGCCACCCAAAACCTACCACCACCATCCCAATTTTACCAAGGAGGGGTATTCCATCTTCCTTCTTATGGAAATACTCCAACACATCTCCCACAAAGTGATTTCGTTGAGAAACAGTCACATCTCTATACCTCCTTTCTATCATCAAAACATAGTACACCAGTCTCTATAAGGCAACTCGAGGATCTGATCCGTTGAACTTATCAAAGATAATTTCATTCATTAGGAAAATCGCTATATTTTCTTTACTATGAATACTCTCAATGTCCACACTTCTGTCATCCCCCACATCTCAGACAGTGTGATCTTGTTCTCCATTGTGTTATATCCAAGAATAAATATATAGATTCCTTACAATCTGCAAGGCACTCTGACTTTCACAAAATAATTAAATCTTCTCATGTATGTTACCGATATCCTCAATCAACTTTCTCATCCAAATCACCTCTTTTCAAGATTATGTTGTTGTAATGTACTCCTCCGCTAATATGGATAAAGCTACAAAGGACTGTAACATTAAAATCCATCTCAGAGCTCCTCCTGCATGAGTAAACACATAACCAATAGTGGATTTCATCTGGTAAGAATCACCTACAAAATCTTAATCAACATATCCTATGATATTGAAATATGATCATCTGTTACATAATAGAGCATCTAAGGTCTCCTTGATGTATCTTATAATCCACTTCATTGCTATCCAATACTCTTGTCCTGGATTCACAATGTACCAATTAACTGCTTCCAATGCATGTAAATTCTCTAGTCTATTACAACCATAACAATCATTAAACTACACACTACCTATGCATACATTACTTGATACATTTGTATCATCTCTGCTTCAATCCTAGGACTTATCATTGAGGATAACATGAAATTATAGGAAATAAGGGTAGATATTTTCTTACTGTCATGCATGGTGAAGCGTTTCAATTATATTTTTAAATTACTTTTTTCTGATAGAAAAATATTCCTATTATTACTATCTTGGTAAATCGACATCCCTGGAATCTTGTTTTCCCATCCCATGTCCTTCATGTCAAACTCCCTAGACAATATTTCCTTAATCACATGGATCTGTACATTAGAGGTTATGCAACCATCATGTCATCCACATACTATATATGAATGATGAAATATATACCATTCGAAAACCTAAAATATGAACAAGGACATGAATGAAGTCTGTTGTATCCAAAGATCATTATATATGAATCAAATCTCTTCTACCAACATCTATGTTCCGACATTAGACTGTACAGTGATTTGTTTAACTGGTAAACCAGGTACTATTTTCCTTATTCTAAAAAACATTAAGTTAGAGTATATATATTTCATTATCAAGATCACCAAAGTTAAAATATGTCTTCACATCTAACTACTATAGATGTAACTTTATGTTTTATACATCGATAGAACTATCCAAACTATCGTCAGTATAACAAGAAAATAAAATATTTAATATAAATCAGTACCTTCCTTATAGGAAAATCATTTGACCAAAAAGCATGCATGATATCATTCCACCTAGTCCTTTTCATCCCATATGATCTTAATGACACATTTTTTCAATAGACTTCTTTCTATGAGGTAATGGAACAAGATCCAAAGTCTTGTTCTTGTTTAAAGATTCAAGTTCCTCCTTCATCGCCACTATACATGATGATACATCTAGATTCCGGGTCGCTTGTACTAATTAATATTGCTATTTATCCTCTTTCAATAAGAAATACACAATACTTCTCTCTGGGAAATAGTATAAGTGCCATACTGGTGTTCTTTTCTCTTGAGTTGACCATTGTGGTCCACACTCTACCAGTACTTGATCATCGTGCTTTGGTAATTCCTTATAGAAAATATGTTCTTCATTATATTTTTCCTCTACTCCTACTATTGTAGATTATGTATTCTCCATCTCTATGTCTAGATCAATTTTCATTTTAACCTTATCATCATCAAAAATTACATCTCTAATGATAAAAATGTTGCAGGCATTGGATTCCCACAAATGATACCCCTTCCCACCATCAGCATACACCAAGAAGATACATTTTCTAGATCTCGAATCAAACATCGATCATTCCTATTAAATAAATAAGTCATATAAAGTACTTCCAAAATTATGTAACTGGGAATATTCAGTACGTTTACCAGTCAACATATCCATCCTTTTTTAGACCAATCAACATTGAAGGAGATTTGTTTATCACATAACTAGAAGTTTTCATTTCTTTGGCCAAAAATGTTTTGGAAATTCCAATAGTCTTCAACATGACCAATGATCTATCTACCTGGGATCTGTTCATCCACTCTTGAACTCTATTTAGCTGAGGAGTGTATTCCACCATGAACTGTCTCTTTATTCCATCACGTTAAAAAAAATATTCAAACTCCTTGCCTAAATATTCTCTACCATTTTCTGTCCTCCGAAACCCGATCTTCATACCTGATTCATGTTCCTTTTGTTTTTTTATTGTTTTAATGATTTCAAAAACATTTTTCTTCCTCATGATTGGGTAAACACAAAATATCCTAGAATAATCACCAAATAAATGATAAATAGTTCATTGATCCTCCTAGGTATATAATAGGTGATCTCCAAACATCCGAATAGATCAACTCCAAAATCTCCTTGTTTATTTTTATTGACATCCAGAACATTAACCTGCGTTTCTTTCTCAAAACACAATTCTTAAAAAATTGTAAGGATACCCTTTTATGCCCAGTCAAAAACTATTGATTTTCCAGAATCATCAATCCCCGTTCAGACATCTATTAAAGCATTCGATGACATACCATCGGCAGCACTACCATCAATGTATTTAATAAAAAAACTATCTATATGACCTTGTATGTTTCACCGATAATCACGTACATGTTCTTCAAGATCATAGTGGCCTTAATTTCCACAAGTGTTCCCTTCACAATTTTCATCCCTCTATTATGAGTGAGTGTCCTGCATCTGATATCATCGAATTTTCCCAAAAATAATTTTTTCGTCTTCAAGTCTTTCACATGACGTACTCCTTGGACAGTTTGAACAATACCATCATGCATATATTGTTTGATTGTACCAACTCCAAAGATAATCAGGGTGTGATCGTTCCCCATGTACACAAGACCATCCATTATAGATTCATACTAGTCATACCATTATCATTGAGACATCATGTATCATGTTTCTCCTGAGTTAATAATCCATGCATCGTCGAGATATTTCTTGCTTTGAGCATTCGCCACCCCTTCACTCACTAGAATGTCTTCTTTTTACAAAATTACTAGCCTCAATCCCTGGAGAGCTCTTTTCACCATTTTCATATTCTCAAAATCCTTCTTGACATTCCCCTTCTTCCACAATTAAAAAATGTGACATTATTCTTCACAATCTTTGATTGGGACCTAAAATTATTTTGGTTACCACTTGAACCACACTCTATCATCCTTCCTCTCTCCATTGATAGAGCCTCCCCTTTGTAATATGTTCCTATTTGTCCACCTTTTCACTGTGCCAACATTCTTCTTTAAGAACTGATACATCAACATGATTGAAGGCCATCATTTCCATCAGTATGTTATTGGTGAGGTTGATGATGAAATGGTTATACGAATCTGGTAAACTTCGAAGCATAATATCTACATGTTCAGTATCCACAATTTTATAGCCCAATGTCATGAGCTAAGAGAATAGGGTATTGAGGTTGTTCATGTGTTCAGTAATAGATGATGACTTTACCATTTTATTATTATATAATTATCTCTTCAAGAAAATATTGTTGTGCAGTGACTTGGTCTCGTATAACTTCATCATAGTATCCCATATTTTCTTTTTTGTATTTTTCTATATAGTGCTCCATAGTACCCATCTGCCAAAGCCAAATGGTTGTTGGAAATAGAATTCCCATCCATGTCATTCCATTAATAATTTTTCACACCTGTCGACATTTTTCCAATTGCCTATAGGAAATTACCCTTCTGCATCACTGACTACATCTTAATTTTCCACAATAAAAAATTATTCCCGTTTAATTTTTTGATCTCGAATTTCACAGCCGTTTAGACATGTTGTCTTTCCATAACCTCATTAATTTCATAATGGTGTATTAAACAATCTCAATAAATATTTTATGATGTGAATGATCAACAAGAGTTGCAATCATAGATTATACAAAAATTTATGAGAATTATTAATAACCGAAAACGGGAACAACATCGGGGCAGAACCTTCCCTTTGTTACTACTTTTTGGGACCAAAAAATGATTTCACCAAGGTGTCACAATAATCACAACATAAAATAAAGTGCCAAATATATAAAAAATGAATCCATATATAATATGGGAAAATCCCCAAAAGGACTGGCTAAAAAACCACGAGAAAATAAAAGGATATCAATATGGGTAAAAATAGGTACACACTCCCTCACTATTACAATGATAAAACTCTCATAATATATCTCTTGAATATGTGGGGAAACAAACTCCATAATTCCACACTCAATGAAGGATCATGTGTGATGAGATAGTGGAGCTTCAAGTGATGTTTAAGTTAATGGGAGAGAGCCCTTTATAAATTATGCCTCTTCCATTCCATTCTTTGTCCCTCTAAATGAATTTGGTGGGGTTTGGACACCCTCAAACAACCAACACTAGCCCACCATTGACAATAGTGGGGGGTGGTCACCATCCCGCAAATGGACATATGCCAACATAATGAAAATATCTATATCGTTATATGTAAAGATGATGATGGATGAAACATTGATTAAATGCCACACCTCACTGATTCAAGATGACAATGAGTTCAACCACGCCAAATCATACACTATTGATGAAGATCCAACACTATATTTATGGAATCATTTCAGGTAGAATAAACCTCCCGGGAATAACCGAGCTCCACTTTATGAACCGGATCTAATAAAAATCACGACAATCAACCCCTTGATTGGGTGGGGAGTGACGGAGAAGACTTGGATGCTGAGTGATGGTGGATACAGCTCAGTGCTGGATAAGACGAGCCCATTCCTACCTGAGAAACCAAGCCTCACCAATAAGTATGATAATGTTCATAGATTCTCCAATCCTGACACTATTCTAATCACCTCGAAAAAGGAAATGTCACCAGTGTCAACTATTAATAGACCTATGACCACCACAACATCAAATAAACTTCTGATGTCACACTTACCAAAAGAGATCAACACACGGTCATCCCAACCTATAGTGAGCGATTGAAAATATCCAAAGTCACAACATTGAACAAATTTAGACTAGATCTGAATGTGCTGCCATTGTGGTCACTATTTCTTCATACAAACACTTTTTTTTAATTCTTTCTTTGTGGATCGAACTCTATTCACCAGCACAATGGTTTTAATAGGGTTTATAAATAATTACTTTTCCTCGTAGGGGGTTGACAAACTAGGGACACGGTTACCATTTTTTATTTAGGCATGTGAAGCTATGTTAAAAATGAAATGGAAAAAGAAACGAAAACAAAAAAAACTTATATATTAAAATTAAAAATTAAATTGTTCTGAAAAATATACTTGAATATTTTTTTGCAAACAAGGATTTTGGGGAATCTATTGAATTATTGTAATTGATTATAGAAAAATAAAATTTTTTCATAATGAAACACATAGGATAACCATGATCGTATCCCATAAGAAGTGTCAGAGTCTGTTTAATCACAAATTCATTTATACAAAATATAATTAATTTTTATTTATTTATTTATTAAACTAATGACACTTAAGTGTAATGGGTTTTTTAAAAATAAATTCAATAAAATAAATTAACATTATCCTAACAATGAGATGTTAAAAAATTAACTCTTATATAAGAATGGATGATCGATAATGAAGACGAAATCACTTGAACCATGAGACTGCTTCTAGATCTTGGAGTGGGAGATTCCAAATGCAATGATGATGCCGACCAAGAACACACGATTGAAGAAGACGACCAAAATTTTATAATTAAAGAAGATGAATTTTGAAATTATGAGTCAACGTTGCACCAAATGCAATCATAATGACACCGAGCTCGACCATGCTAGACCCAAAAATATTAACGAGGATAAAGCTGACATCATTTCTTTTGATGTTTTTTTGGATGATGAACCCTCATCGAAACAAATGATCCCCACTGTGCAAACCAGACCTAATAAAACCCACGACAATCATTCCCATTTTTGGATGAAACACACTAAAGAATAGTTTCATTCTATTAGGTTTTCAAAAAAAATGTAAAAATAGGTATAGGCCAATTTTTTTGAAAACGTTGTCAAAACCACCATTTGATTAAGTTGAATGAAAACACCTATAATTTCTCCATTTATAAAAACCGAAAGGTGTCTTCCATGATACCGACCATTCGCAAAAAAATTTAAAATTTTAAATATAAATGTTTCTATATTTATATTTTTAATTTTTTGGGTTTATATATATATATATAATTATTTTTCACCATAATTTATCTAATATGTAATATAAATCATTACTATAATTAAAGCAGTCAGTAATTATGACGGAAAACCTCACAGAGGTATCCCTTTTACAAGTGGGTTGTCTTGGAAATTATTCTGCATTTATGATATGATATTCAAGTTCTCCCTTCCTGCAAAGAACATTTTTCATTTCCAATATAGGAATTAGATTATTTATTTCCTATGAATAATTAAAAATATATTATTATTAATCATTTTCAATCAATTAATAATAACTACTAGTAACTAATAAATAATAATTTACTATTAATATTTACTATAAAATATTAATAATTTAAAAAAATTTATTAATAATATTTTAAACAATATTAATTAATACTATTGTATACAAATAATTATTAATAAATTATTAATTGTTAATAGTAATTAATTAATTATTAATTAAGAAATATTTAAATACTTATTAATATTAGTTATTAATTGTTAAATAATTAAGAATTAATTAATTAATATTAATAATTATTTATCACACAAGTACTAATAAATAATATTAAAATTATTAGTTATTAATTAATTAGTATTTATGAAATATTCGATTACTTTTTAAAAATATTACTTACTGATTAACTAATAAATTATTAGTTTTTTAATAAATATTAATAAATATAATTATCCAATTACTAATAAATATTTAAATTAATTATTTAGTTAGAAAATATTTTTAATAATGATAATCTTTTTAAATTAATAATTTTGATTTAAATATTAATATAGGAGTGTTGATTGATTGACTAATTATTTCTAATATATAATAATTACTAATAAATATTAATTAAATAATATGATTTAATATTTAATAAAAACAATTTCAAATAAATAATAACTACTTTTCAATGTTAATTACTAATAAATATTTACATTGGTTATATAGTAACTAATTATTAAAAATAGAAATGTAATTATTAGTCTATAATTAATTAGTAATTATACAATATGTAATTACATAATTAAAATATTTTTTATAAACTAACTAATTAGATTATTATAGATTAATTATTATTAATTATTTTTATACAATTACTAATAAATAATTAAAAATATTATTTACTTACTAAATATTATTAATAATTATTAAATTTACAAAATAGTAACGATTAGTTAATTTTTATTAAATTTTTATTAATTAATAAAATAATTGTTGGAAATTAATATTAAATACTAAATAATATTATTTATTTTTTAACAATATTAATTTATAATAAACATTAAATATTAATAAATATTTAAAATTATTTTTTAGTTACTAATTAATAATAATTATTATCATACAGTATATATTTATTATTGATTATTTATATATTAATAATATTAATATTTTTATTAATTTTATATATTATTTAATTAACTAATATATGAATAACTATTATTTATTAATAACTATTTATATATTAATTATTTTTTTAATAATATTATTAAATACTAATTAATTGTATTGAATAATATTATTTATATTATATTTAATATAAATTATTAATTTATTAATATTTATTAGTAAACATTAATAGTCAATTATAAAATATTAGTAACTAATAATTATTTATAATTGTTTAAAAATGATTAATAATAATATATTATTAATTATGAGTAGGAAAGGGGTAACCTGAATATCACATCAGAAATCTATTTTGTTCTGCGGATGAAAGGGAGAACGTGAATTCGACATCGGAAATACATTGTAATTTATAATGCATACCTTCATAAACATGGGAGCCTTGGGTGAGGGTTTATATCAAAATTCTAGATAGCTTTAGTGAAAGCAGTGTTGGATATTAAATAAGAGATAAATTATAATGCAATATATATATATATATATATATATATATATAATATGAACATGTATATTTTAAATTAGAATTTTTTTATGTAGAGGTGTAATTTTTGGAGGCCACCATTATATCTTTAATTTCAAAAAATATATACCAAGACATATTTAAATAATTTATTTTAAAATATACATTAAAATTCTTTGTTGAAGAAAATACTGACGAGTGATTGAGGATTCTGATCAATGATGGAGAAGCCAACCCAATGACAACCTGAGAAACCAAGCCTCCCCGATCATGATGTGCCTACACTTAGATTCACTAATCCTATGCCTGTCGGAACATCCATGAAGAAGAAGTACCTGACATTGATGTCAACAGTTTAAGGATCTCCCTACACCATGACATTGATGAATCATCCTATGTCTCACTTTTAGAGGAAGATGAATACTTGATCTCACAAGCTGTGAAAGATTAACAAGATCTGAATTCACACCATTGATCACGCTCAAACTGGATATGAATGTTCCAGCTCCGTGGATGGTTGATGAATGATGACCAAGGGCACGTCACCTTGAGGCTAAAGAGGACATGCCCCCAATTTCTTGTGAAGAGACGAGACATGGCGGTGGTAGTATTGGAAACCTAAAATCTTGAAAATATTACCAAACAAATGATGCAAAGATACAAATCCTAATTCAGGGTAATTTTTGTTAAAATTAATTTCTTCAATTAAATTTTTGTTTTTGTGGTTTTTCCATATTGAATGTATAATGAAGTAGGGAACTATATCTGCCCCATGGTATCTGGTGTGTGTCAGAATGAGAAGGAACTCGATTTGTTTTATTATGATCCTGAAGAAATAACCTACATAGATATGTGAAGAGGATTACATGTTGATGCCACATTGGAAATCTGGAAGAAAAATCCAAGACGATCTACATTTATGAAGAATAAAAATGAAGAAGGTAGAACATGATTTAATAATAATAATAATAAAATAAATATAATAATAACAATAATATGATAAAAGTCAAAATTTGTGTTCCCATACCAATGTGCTTCACTCTAAGTCCCCATGAAAATTGATTTTGGAATGTGGGCCCATAATGACTTCAAAACTCACATTGGCCTGCAAATTCATAAATGGGGAAATTCATATCCTATTAATGATCTTCTAAAATAAAGAACAACTCACTATCATTTTCTTATAACATTTGTTTGGGGAAGGGGAAACAAAAAAACACTAATAAAATGTGTGTGGGGAGTCTTGAAATCGAGACGTCCTAAAATAGAACAACACACTAAGTATCATTTCTTTATTGTATGCCCGAATCGAGTAGGATTTTCAGAATGTAAGGGGAACAGTGATCTAGGGGACATATGGGGATCATTCGATAATTTTAACCCTGAGAGAACTAGAATTCTCATCGTTACAATTAGGTTATTTGAGAAACCATCTGAGAAAATTAAATCCCACCAAGGGTAGCAGAATAGGATTAACTGATGATCTGATCGTGGTATAAAATTGGTATCTTCGTTGTGTCGATTGATGGATTTTGAGGTTGACAGACAATAATAATAATTCACCAATAGATTTGATGTTTGAAAGAACTATCCAGTTTTTTCCCCACCAGATTTAGAAATACATTTGCATGAATTAAGACATAAAACATAATCTGAAAGCAAAAAATAAATAAAACATCAAACCAAATTCCCCTACTTCTCTTCTTGATTGTTTCAGGTTGCTCTATGTTTTACCATCTTTATTTTATATCACATATATTTGGTATGTTATCACTCATAACTATCATTTATGTCCATTACTTCATTATTTCCCTTGAATTTCACTATTTTCTTATATTGATTCTTCTTTCTATATGGAAATACACTCACATTTTATTTGATGTCCTTCCCAGTTGATTGACCTCTATTCACCACCACAATACTTTTTAGAAGGTATATAAATGATTAATTTTTCCCATAACTAGTTTATGAACTACGTAGATGGAAAAATTTTGGAACCATTTCAACGTATGTCATGTGTGACCAAGTGAAAAAAAAGAAATAAAAAAAATAAAACACAAAAAAATAAAATATATAAAATTTAATTTTTTAAAAAAAACATCTACATGAAAAATTTAATAAACAAAATGTATGTTGGGAAACTGACTCATTCCTATTATATTGAATGGAAGTTTTTCTAATTTTTCACTTTTTAATATCAAAGTCATCTCACATGAGGATTGTCATAGTTGGTTCAACAACTACATTATTTCAACATAATAAAAAAAATTCTTGTTTTTTTATTTATCAAAACAATGAAATTTAACAGTTTTAGTTTTTGAAAAATAAATTAAATTCATTTAAATGACATTATCATAACACTAATATGGGATACACATTAAATTAGGGATAAATTCATTGGTCTTAGGGTTTGATAATGTGTGTTATCAATATTATTGGTTTTAGTAAATTCAATTTGATTATCCTATTACATTATGTTATATTTCTTTTCAATAAATACCATTATATATATTACACATTATAAAATGATTTATTAGATAATAATACACTTAATAGATCATGTTAATTTATGAATTCTAGAGAAAAAATTAAAATACGTCATCTTTATTGAAAACATCATTAACATGCTCGTACTAAAAATTACATGGGACAACCTGGGGACATACATAATGTAGGGGTTAGATATTAAATCCCAATAAGGGAATAAACATTTAATTAAAGAATTTAATAATATGTGTTATATTATAGGAAAATAAATGATGCATAAAAGTAGTAGGAATCAAAAACAAGAATAATGAGACATGATATAACATGTTAATCACAATGGAAACATGGGAAATGTGGAACCCTCTTAAAGAACTACATCATAAACATATATCAAGGATAACTACCAAGAAATCATGATGGAAATATTCCCATAATGGAATCAGGTTCACTCGATATCCCAACATTAGGTCTCATGTGACTAAACATTACCCAATTTATTGTGGGTACTATATAATTTCGGGCACACCTATCAAATTTATTACATTATATTGATTAAGTTCCACATAGATCATTCAAAATTAATTCATTAATATTCTTATTTTATTTCATGATCAAGGATTATATAATAAAAAAATCTATTTATCATGTCAAATTAGTATAAGTGTATAATATTGAACACACATGATAAGTAATGAATCTAATATTCAGTACATAGTTGTTTTTCCATGGAAAATCTAGGTGAAATTTCAGCATCATAATGACATGACTTAAAAATTAAAAAAATGGGTTAGTGAGAGACAATGGGGTATCTAATAATTTGGACATAAAATGGTCATTAATGGAGACATTTATATAGATATCCCAAAAATAGGAATTGTTAATAGAAGCATAAGATAATAAAGATTCTTGATTAACGAAGAGAAGGTGAGGATCCCTTACATGATTGTCTGACCCCAAATGCTTGAGAGGAGCTTATTGAGAGCTTGGAAAGCCCTAGGGAAGTCCTTTTAGAGGTTATGGATGAGTAAGTTAATTCTAAAAGGATTTTTTGTTACAATAATTTCAATTTTGGGAGCGTTTAAATAAGAAATGTGTCAAGATTTCTTTATTATTTCTCAAACAGAGGTCATGTATTCTATATAATAAAAAAACCAAAACCATAAACCATCTCATGAATTTTATAAATATTTCTAAAAAATGGTAGTGGATTTCATTATTTAATAAGGTAAAGGTAAAAACATAATAAAATATTTCCCTTCTTTATTTTTCAGTTAGACACACTCTTAATTGAATGATTTTATAACTTTGTAATATATTAATATTTTTTATGGTTTCATAAAGTCTTTATAATATTAATCAAATAAACATAAAATCATTTTATTTTAAATTAAAATAAAATATTTGTTCATCAATACATTTTCTATTATTTATTACATCACATTTGGGTCATTTTTTTGTTAATGTAGAAACAATATATTTATACGATATTTAATTTCTAACAGACAATTTGAATGTCTTGAAAAATTAAAAAAAATTAAACATTGGATAATATCGATTTTCGGATTCCAAAAATAATATTCATCTTAACTAAATAATTTTAAATGTATTTTAATTTTCTCATTTACAATAAAATCCACATTTATTGAGAAATGTTCGGTTTTTCACAATAACAGTTTCGATCCTTTATAAAAATTACATTTGACATCATATTTATGATCATTTATATTTAATAATCATTATTTAATAATATTATTTTCTTCAAATATTATTTATTTTAAACATACGTTAAATAATGAAAATAAATCACATAATTGATTTTCCATATTCCTAAAAAATAAATTTTTTTGTTTTATTTTATCAAAATAATTTATTAAGTAACAATAAGAAAGTGAAAAAACAATTTTCAAGGGGTGGTTCAACATATATAGTTTGGGACAAGATCTAGATGAGTATGTTCTTATCCCATAAATTATTTCTGTCATGGTAATGATTCTCAATCATAGCTTCAGATTGGTTAAAGAAAATTATGAGATTTTTTATCACCCTCTGAAGCTCCGATAAGTGGTTGAGGCCACCACTTCCTTTATCCGTGTCAATTGGATTTATTAAAACCCTATATTTATAGTAATCATGGAATCACTATTCAACTTCTATATTTTCAACTATACTGATTCTTAATTATTAGTTAAATCAAATTTGAAATAATAAAACCAAATATCTTCATGTGTTTTATATAACCATATTACATAATAATACATTTAATTAAATCATAAGGGTAAAATTATTAATGGTAGTTTGAGTCCATACAATATTAACCACTTCAGAAACATTACCCTGTGATTTTTATTTACCCACAAAAAATAGATGAGGGTAATTTTTTTTAATCACTTCCTCTAGTTCCCATGTTGCTTCTTAAAACTTGTTGTTTCTCCATAGCACATTGACTATGGGAATTGTCTAATTCTATAGAAAATTTTCTCTAGGATCTAATATCATCACTAAATCCTCCACATATGAGAGATGATTCCCCAACGGTACCACCTCTAGGTTGAGTACATGTGAGGGTCTGGTATTTACTTCCATAATAGGGATACATAGAATGTATCATGTAATTGAGAGAGGTTTGATGTGACTTATATTCAATAAGACACCTCTTTTATGTGATCAAGGATCTAAAACGGAATGATATATCTTGGACTAATCTTTCCCTTCATCCCAAATCTCATGAAATTATTTGATGGTGATATTTAGATGAATATCATGTCTCTAATATCATACTCTAGGTATTATCAACTATTATCAGCATAGATATTCTAAGAAATAAGAGTAGCATTGATGTGTTTCTGAATAGTATTATATTTTTCCACTATTTACAAGACCATTTTAGGATCTAGCAGTTTTTGTCCCCAAACATCATCCCATAAAGTAGGTATTGTGTAGCTCTTCTAATCATGTGCTTCATAGGGATCCATTTGAATGCTTTGATAGAAATTTTTATAGTACGATAACTTGTATAGAGGTTTATTTTTATCCAATAATCCCTTAATGTTAGTTGAAAATGATCTATACATTTCCCCTAGTGACTTGATAGCCTTCTCCAATTAGATATACGTTTTAGGGTGATGATCTGTGTTAAAGTTCAACTCTGTATTTAGTGCATGTTAGACACTATTCCATAACTTGATGGTCATTCTTGGGAATCGATTAGATAAAATCCAAAGTGGTGTTCCAGGAATCATCACCACTTCTCTGATGTATATCCATTCATGTGGACTAACATAGACATCCTATAAAATCATAATTAAGTGTGCGGTCTTTATAAGTCAATCAACCATAATCTAGAAATGATTATTGACTCTTTATGTATTTTTAAGTCCAATGACAAAGTCGATGATGATTTTTTACAATATCCATATTGGTATGGGTAATGGTTTCATCATCCCCTATTATTTTTTCCATTCCACCTTCACTTGCTGACAAACAAGACATATTTATGTATATTCCGTGATCTCACTTTTCATATTGTCCGACAAATAGTTCCCTCATTAATCTCAATTCATCTTGGTTATTTTTGTCTGGATAGATATTGTTGAGATATGTGAATCATCAAACAAATACTTATTTAACTCATGATTATATGGTACAGATAGTCGTAACACAAATCTCACAACTCCTTCATTAAGGTTGAATTTGGTGATTTCCCTTTTTTAATAGTTTCCACTATCTTCTTAATTCCCACATCATCTCTTGGAATATCCATTATCTTATCTAGAAGGGATGGTTGAGAAATAATTTTTGAAGGATTGATTATATTAGTTCCTTTAATATTCCCATGTTTATCCCTTCCAAAACAAAGAAGATAATTCCCTTTTCAATTCTCATCAATGATAAAATTGCTGGATTATTTCAATATAGAGAGTCTTCCGCTTTATCTAATTTTACAAAATGTTTGGGGATTTCCCAATCATAGTATATTGTCATATCTAACATTTTTCATTGGTGCATATTCAGATCTATTTATGTGAATATATATTTGAGACTTTATTCATCCATATATATTTCACACTTCTCCCCAATGAGAAAATGCCACCGTGTAATCAAAGTGAAGATCACTGCCGCTAACTCTATATCATAAAATGGGTTGTTTTTTTTGTGAATTTTTAACTACATTGAAGAATAGTCTATCACATTTTCATTTTTCATTAACACATTTCCCAATCCCTTATTATATGCATCGATGAATACAATGAAAAGTTCTCCACATATTGGTAGTGTATAGACATATGCAGTGATAATCCACCTTTTTCCTCCAAAAATATCTCTTCACATCCATAATTCCTTGAAAACATGACTCTCTTTAGAGTTATCTTGGTTAGAGGGTTTGAAAATTGAGAGAGATATCTGACAAATTGACTATAGTACCCATCTAATCCAAGGAAACTGTGGATATCTATCACAGATGTTGGACTAAACCATCCATAAAATACTTTTATTATATAAGTGTCCATATATATTCTATTACTTTTGGTGATATTCCCCCATAATGATATGTAATTCAACCTAAAATCATATTTTATGTACTTCTCATAAATATTCTTCTATCATGAGGTCATTATAATAGTTATCAGATTCTCCTCATACTCATCATTTCATTTGGATTATATTAGAACATCATTTATAAAGACTGTGAATTTTTTGAGGTAATATATAAAGGCTATATTCATCATGTTCATGAACATTTATGGACCATTATTAAGTCCAAATGTAATTAATATATACTCTTATTGCTGATATGGTGTTTGAAAATTTTTCTTAAGGATATCCTTCTTTATAATTATGACATGGAATTACCCTGATTATAGATACACCTTGTAGAATTATTATGCTCCACGTAGTTTATAAACAATTCATCAATCCATGGTAGTGGATAATTTTTAATTACAATAATATTGTTGATATCATGATAATAAATTCAATGGTGCATTGACCCATCTTATTCATGATGAAGAGGACGGGTTCAACCCATAGTGAACACATTGGCGTATGGAACCATTATCTAGATTCTCATATAGTTGTTTATTTAACTCCTTATATTATATAACTACCATTATATATAGATTCTTGGATAATTGAAATATCATGAGTATAAGCATGATTGAAAATTTAACATCTCAACTAAGAGGAAGAAAAGAAAATTCCTTGGGAAACACATCACTGTATTCCATAAATATGGGCACAACATCAAGGATGAGTCATTCCTTATACACAAAAATTTGATTTATAATTTCATTCTCATAGGGAATTAATATCTATGCTTGAAAATTTGGTGATAATTAAGATTCATCATCCTCCTTGCACGTGTTCAAAATCAGGTGTCAAATCACAATTCGGAATGTGGTTTCCTTCATGAGGTAATTTATGTTTGGTTTATACATGGAAAGATTATTCATGCCAAGAATTGCATTTATTTATAACAAATAAGGCACGATAAGTATATATGGAATGTTTAGTACAAAAAAATTAATAGGGGATGTGTTATATACTCAGCATTCAATAATTTTCCCATTTGTCGTTTTCACTAATAATTCGACCCCTACTTCATTTGGTTTTGTTTGAATAGTTATACTAATCTTTATTGATATGTAGTATTGAATGGAACCAAAATAAAAAATAACATTTCAAAATTATTGAATGACTAACTAGCATACATATCACCACATCGTTGTCAGGATCTACCTTAGCAGTTGGGGTGGAAAAATCCCACCCTTTCTTTGTTGGAGGTTGTTGGTTGTCTCTGAAAACCCGTGGAATTGTGCATTGGTTTTAAAAGTTCCCTAGTTTCTAGAAATTTAAGTAATGAACAATGTGTTCAGGGTTGAATAGAGCATTACTCTCCTCGAATTCATTGTGGGGATTATCTTTTCAGTAATTTTTAGCAATGTTCTCATCCTTCCCATACCTAAATCATTTCATTCCTCCCTTAGAAAATTTATTGGGGGCTTCATACAGTAATTTTGACAAGTAGGATGTTGAAAATTAATTTCATTGTAGATTTCTCCATCTAGCTACTAGAATTGACCTCCACATTATGGATCGTATCCCCATGATACCCTTTAGATTCAATGATCTCTATTTCAACATTGAGGGAACTTTGTAAATAGTTTTCATAGGTATTAATGTCTCATATTTCTAGGGATTTTCATAAAATATGGATTAGACCACCAAAGAAGCGCTTAACCTTACTTTTAGGTGAAATGAAGAAGAGAAAGGATTATCATCCAAGTATTGTAAATTTTTCCACATACTCTATGGAAGATATGTTATCTATTTCCTTGAGGGTATGGAAATACCATCCCATTTTCATTTTGATAGTATACTAAAAATATTTATCTAAAAATATTTTTGAAAACTCATTCCACTCCAACATATTGTTCTCTTCATTAGGATTTATATTCTTGATCAATTACACTTATGTTCACCTTCTCTATCCTTATTATAAACACCCAGTATAACCTTCTCTTGAGCAGAACATTGATGGATGGGGAAGATCTTCTCAAATGGATTTGATCCATTATTGTGAAATTAAGGGATCATATGATCCATTAAAATATGGATCCCTTTGTTTTATAAAAACTCCAATGATATCCTGTTAATTTTTAGGGGGGTTTGGGACTTCTTCCATATATAGGTTTTGATTCAGAATATGAGTCGGCATATAGAGTATCACCACAATTTTTCTGATTCTACTCCCATCGAGTTGGGTATCTTTTCATGGTAGTTATCACATTTCAAGCCTCATTGATTATTTACCTGATTTCTCCTATTTCAGGCCATTGTCTAGAAGCAAAGGTGAATACAAGAGTATTATTTTTAATCTATTAAACAAATAAATAGAAATGCAATTAAATAAATGAGATAACTTATAAATTAAATGTATTTCCTGAAATTTTGTATTTCAACGCTTCATTCTATGTCATACGTGATATATTTCGTAAAATAGACTCCTATGGGTATTTTTTGTTCCATTAATAATGGTTAGTAATGAGGTTATGAATTTTCCAAAGAATATACCCTAGGCGTGGCATGCTTGGTGAGAAGAAAAGCACATTATCGTGCACCTGTTCTCAGTCGAGTCTAGCTCAACACAGTGCTTTTAGGTTTTACCCCTATGCACCTATGTTCCATATCCACATCCACTTGTAGTTGTGAGAAATGAATTTATATTAATGATAAACAACTTAATATATGCATGACATAAAATAGAGTATTTTTATAATAATTGGTATTATACCTAAATCTGTCTGTATATTTTTCTAATACTAGTCCCATAAATAACAATAATATTACTCCGATTCCAACTATAACAAGCCTTCATTTTATTTCACAACAATGGAATATTTCTTATGTATGATTACACATAATACAATCTATATGATTGATAATAATATTTTATTTTGGAATTAGGTACATTAACAAACAACTTAAAATATTAAATTGTGTCATATTTATTGAAAATATCCTTATCATGATCATACATAAAACTGCATGGGATAAACATGGAAGATACATATGAAATGAGAGATTATTAAAGCCCTATAAGGAAATAAATATGGAATAAAATAAAGAAAATAATACATGTTAGTCAAAAGGCATATCAATAATTCAATAAATGAGTATGAATAATATTAATGAATAATCAGATATGATATAGCATGATAATGATAAATAAAACATGGGAAATGTGGCATTAACATAAAACACTACATCCCAAACATAGGTCTAGTCTCACTTCCAAGACATCAGGATGAAAAAATTCCGATAAATTAATCACATTAATTATATACTTCAACATAATGTCTAATGAGACTATAAATTACCCAAAACACTAGAAGGATATATAATTTTGGGTGCACCCATCATATAAATATCATTTTCATACTTATGTGTGCCACACATATCATACAACATGGATTCATTATTCATAATATGTTATTCCATGATCAAGGAGTGTGGAATAAAAATATATAAACCCAAATTTAATGAATTATATCTGTAAAAATGTAAACACCCATGATATGAAATGGGTATTGTATTCATTACACAATTGTTTGGGCATGGAAAATCGGGTTGAAATTTTGGGAGTATAATGAAGTCACATAAAAATTCATAAAATGGGTTGATGGGAGAGAACAGGGTATCTCATAAATTTTACATAAAATGGGAAGTAATAGGGACATGTAAATACATATCACTATATAAGTAACAAGAAATAGAATGTATAAGGTAATAAATAAACATGAATAATGAAGAGAAGGTGAGGATCCCTTATATGAGTTTGTGACTCATAATTCTTAGGAGGGACTTCATGAAATATTTGGGGCACCTTGATATGACACTAGAGAGGTGGTGGGTGGGTGAGTGGGTATATTATGTATTTAAAAATATAATTTTGATTTAATAGAAACGGATTATTATGTTTATTTATAGAGAAAATGAATGGGGAATTCTTTCTCATTTCTCATAGTTATGTTTTGGAGTCTATATAATAAAATTAAAAAAACCACAAACCTTTCGATGGTTTTTTGTCCATGGATTCATCCAAAGAGGAGTGGTTTTAATTATTTTTAAGGTCACTATCAAAAATTAATATAATAATACCCTTTCCCATGTGAAAGTGAGTCATTCACTTAATGAAGAGATTATAAAACATTAAAATATAATAATGATTTTGGAGGACTCATAATAGATTTATAAAAGTAATAAAAAATTTAAATCACCATATATTAAATGAAAAACATTTATTTCATCGTGGATTTGTTTTTTAAAATTTATTACATCACTTTTGGGACATCATGATATCATAATACGAAACATATATTTAAATTGTATTTAATTTTCAACCAATAATTTTACAACCTAAAAAAATTATAAAAATATCATAGCTGGATAATTTCTACACTATAATTCCAAAAATAATATTTATTTTAAATAAATATGTTTTTAATTATGTTAATTTTTAATTTTAAAATAATATCTATATTTATTGTGAAATATTTTTTTTTAAAATAACTATTTTCGAACCCTTATAAAAATTATATTTGAATTAATAATTAAAATATAATAATTTTTGTTCAATATAAATTATTTAATATTAATATTTTATTAATAATTTATTTTTTTCAAATATATGTAAATAAATTAAAATAAATTTTGTAATTGATTTTGAATATTACATGATAATACAATTTTTGTTTTATTGTATCAAAATCAATTATAAATTAATAATAATAAAATGGAAATAAAATCATTATTATATATAATATAAATATTCATAATACTACGGTCTTAATACATATACCTTTCATACACCAGAAAACACAATAAGAGTAAGGTGCATGATAATGATACTTTGATAGAGAGGTTCAAAATATATGGTTTCTACCATGAACATGATGAGCTTGATCTTCTCAGATAACCGGTTTTGATCTTTCTTCGGTTAATATATCTCATCTAGGGATTAGTCAATAAAAAATCCTAGAGATTCTATGTCACTAAAAATATCTTATAAGAGAGCTTCGAGGGTACAATCATAATAGCTAAGGGCATCACATCCTTTTTCTATGTCAATAAGTTTTGAATAAACCCTATATTTATGCTAATTATGAGATCATTGTTCGCTGACTATATTGTCAAAGGTAATGTTACTTAATGGTCATTAAAATGTGATAAGATATATTAAATCCAAAAACATTTAACATATTATTTATAACCATATTACATAATAAAACATTTATCTAAATCAAATGTAGAATTTTTCTTATTATAGTTCGGGACATTAAATGTTCCCTACCATAAGTGGGACTTTTGACAACCACAGAAACCTCTTCAAGATATCAAATGTTTCCCGCCTTCGGTAAGATTTATGAATGAATTCAAGATTCATATCATGGTGGATATTTTTTGTACCATTTTATTTCACTCTCATTGACCATAAAATGAATCATAGTATTCATTAATTTAAAGTGAAATAAATACGAATATTCTGAAACCTCCCTCGAGGCTAAGACTTGGGTAAGTCAAATGCTATTGTATAGTGAAAAGATATCATAGGGGAAGATTTGAATAGAGATGAAAATAAAAATGAGGATAGAGTGAGAGAGTTTAAAAAGAAAGTGAAGGAATTGATTTAAAATTATGTAAATTTCTTACATCAGAAAACTAATTGGAAAAAAAATCAACTAAAAACTAATGTATCAGTATCCCTACAGTGTAACACAACAATAGATCATTGGGAAATAATTATTTTTTAATCCACCAAATCCTCTTAAATAGAGGATATAATCCACCTCATGGTAATAATAAAAGGTCTTATTAAATTTTATTTACTCATAATGTGTCATCTCGGTTAATCTGAAATTGGGTGTTCCATTAGTTTATATCAAATCAACCATTTCTAGCATTATCTAAGAGTTAATGTCCCGAATAGTTTTCATGATGTTTAATGTGTGACGCAATAAAATATTACATTTTCATCTTTTTATTAATTTGAACATCATGAATAAAATCAGGACATGTAATGTGAGGGGTCTTGATCATTCTCATGACATGTTTAACATCTTGTATTCCTTCAGGTTAAATGTCTTGAATGTATTTCACAATTTTTAATACTGTTTACTAACAAATTTCTCTTTTTTCAACACAATTATTAATTTTCAAGCTTCAAACATGATCCTTGACATTCTCTTGACACTATTTTATTGCCACTAAACCTTCAAATATTTGATATCATGTCACACCATATCTCGATGCAGTGTGATGTATCTTCAACCCTATTAATTCATTCATCTTTAATTTTCAATACATTTGTGTTGTTTTTACATAAATAAAAAATATATACCTTCAAGAATAATATATTTAAGTGTAAAAATGTATTTTATATAAAAAATATGTGCATAATTTCACTCTTTCAATTACCCCACATGTAGAACTTGATTTTTTAAAGAATATAATCTCAACTACATGTAAATGAAATTTTAAACTATCAATATTTAAATTAAAAAATAAATAGAATGATACTTTTTTTAATGGAACATAAAAATTCACAATTCACACAAGTAAATGCTTTTAACAATTCATACACAAAGGTAAAAACTAATCAGACATTTTATTTTTCCTCATTCAAATAAACAATGATCTTAGTTTATTCGAAATCCAATTTTTAATTGATAATTAATGTCTATGTCTATGTAATTTTACCTCAAATTGAACATTCATAATCATATATAAATGTAATAGATTAATCTAGAATTGTTTTCATACCATAATTACATGTAACATACCATAGCTTGCAAGACATCTATCAACTCCACCATTTAAAGACAGAAATAAATTGCAAACAACTGGTTTTTCATCAAGGATCAACTACCTATGGGTCATAGGGTAGGTTGGTAATGTATAAAAATATATCTCAAATATGATTTTTGGAACCAAAAAATACTTTGTGATATAAAAATACAAGAGCAATAAAAATACTCTAACAATTATTTAGTCTCCCAAACCCCAATTCTCAAAGTAGGAACATGATGTAAGTATGAATGATGAATAAATATCTCGATATTGATCTTCTCCTCCCACTATTATTTTGTTAATTCATTAATAATTGTAATTATGAAAATATCACATTCAATACAATATCACATATATAAAAAATAATTTCTCTAAAAATCGTATTTTTTATCCTTAATAGAAACTACCCCATTTTCATTTTTATAATTTGTTTTTATAGGAGAGTTGAATAATAAAGTACATGGAAAACATGTAATTTCCTGAAATCGCATGGAAACCCCTAAAAATGGCATGCATCCTCATTACCATAAAAACATCTACCCATACAATATATTTTAAATATCAAAAAATATAATATAAATATGGTATGAATGTATTAAATACTCATGAAATGTGGATCATTTCTTACCAAGGATTTTTATGGAAATTACAAGAAAATGTTGGACTAATTTCATAGTGGATAATAAGATAAATGAGATCAACAAATAAAAATTCCATAATTATTTTAAAATTGATTATGTTTATTCATAGCATAAATAAGATTCTAAAAATTTTGTAACAGAAATACTTCCCATGATTCTTATGAAATATAATATAGAAAGGTATAGGATATATTTGTTAAAGAATTCATATCAGTTATAATAACATATGGGTTGGTAAAATTACAATGTGAAATACACAAAAACAATAATTCAATCCATTTTAAATTCATCAATTAAAAACTACTTAAATCCAAGATGATTTACATTTAGAAAAACTATCTTCTTCCAAATAAAAAAAAATATTTTTCAAATTCATCTCCTCATTCATAACCTTATTTACCAATTTTACTATTTTAGTTATATTATCATGTTAGTAGTGAATATTGAAACATATCATAATTATTATTCTAAGAAACTATTGTCTCTTAGATAACCACTAGAGTACATTTTTTCAATGTGGGGCTTAAAATATATGTTTTCAAATGAAAATGAAAATTAAATTATGTCTATAATAACAACATAAGTAAATGAAACACATACTCCCCTTTAATTGAATCTTCTGTTTTAATAATGCTCATTTTGGTTATACAATTTATGTTCTGCAACTTTTTCATGACACAAATTTCATCTAGTTTTGCAATATTATTCTATTTTCCATGTGAATCTATATAGAAAACCAAATAAAATTATAAAAGTATAATTAACAAGTCATTTATAAAAATAAATATAAGTATAATCATGCATCATAATATCTAACTCCAAAAATTGATAACTGCAATATAAATTCCTAGAAATAAAAAAATTAAAGGAAAGGATAATTACTTGAATGACCCCCCAAGCGGGCTCTGGTTTTTAATAACCAACAAATAAAAAGTACCAACTATTATCCATAACATGATTGTGGGTGGAGATTTTTATAAATGAACCACAACATGTTTATTTTACAATATTATTCATCTTATTAATTATTATGGATAATTACTTGTATATAGTACACTATATCAACCTCGTTCTTAATGTTGTATAGTTTGAATTGTGGGGGTAGGATAAAGTATTGAAGGTCCTCCATTTTTTTATTTTTGCAAACTTGATATCATTATTTAGAATCTACTCCATTTATACTACACTATATTAATAGTCAAAGGTAGCATTAATATGTAATTTTATTTGAACCAAATTTGAATAATATGAGGAAATAATAAAATTTCATCTTTTAGTGTAGGCATTATGCATATCGTGTTCTTTTGGAAGTACCATTAGGATCTCTTCATGTGTTTCCTCTAGTAGATGTTCATTATGATTGGGAATCTCTAAATGTTACTCAATGTATGAATTTCTATTTTCATCATATTTCTCTAGGGAAAAATATGTCTCATTCAAATATATAATATAAAAATAATAGGGGATTATATAAAATTCTTATTCAATGAAATTAAATCAGTTTGTGTGAATTAATGGGTCAACTACCTATATTGGTTCATCATGAATCTCTTCTTCATTGGAATGTTAATAATTCAGTTGAGTGGTAGAAGATGGAGGTAGGTAGTAGGTCTCCTATATTCGTTCTCTGAATTACACTGCTTGTGTAGTTTCTTCTTCAACCATTTCTAGAAATAGGTAGTTAGTTTCTTATTTTTTAATTTTATTCATTGGGATATCTCATTTCATTTCATCATTGTCCCATTAAATCCAAAATTTATCTGATAATTTTATAACATTTCTATCAATAGTTGATTTATCATCTCAAATTCCTAGTTCTCTTAGGTATTCATGAATCTCGATCTCTTGATTGTTCGGTTGTGGGTAGTCTTTAAGTACATCCGCAACCTCTTAGATGTCATTAAAAAATTTGGGAAATTTATTGGTGATTCCTTATGATCAGGATCATGTTTCCCTAGGTGATCATTGAATTGTTCAATTATCCATTCCTTTTTTCCTAACATGTAATCTAGAGTATCACTTGTCCTTTGAAACTGATCATTTAAATCACTTTTATCAACTTCTTGTTCTAGATATTTCACCAGTGAGTACTTGGTCTACACAGAATTTTCATATCTTGAATACATCAAAGGATTTTTATCTATTAAAAAAAATAATTATTTTATAAATATTTTGATAAATAAATAATGATTCAGTTAAAACTAATCTCCCTGAAAATTACACCAATTTTAACACACATCTATAATGAGACATCATAAAATAAAATTTTATTTTCTAAATTTCATACAGAGGGTGACTAAGGTCATCTAACTTGATGAGAAACCCAATCGTTTCAATAACTATTATTTTTAAATTAATAAAATTATTTTTTTATTATAAGAATTCAATTTAATAGTTTTTTCTTTTGAATAATAAATTCAATTCAATAAAATAACACTATCCTAACACATAGTTGCCAAAAAAATAAAATTAGGGAGGAAGGTATTGGACCAAGGGTTTGGATACACAAGTTATTTAACTATTTATGGTTTTTTAATTTAATTTTACAATCTTATTAAATCATAAATGGATTGTTATTCCTCGCCTTATGTGGGGATATTGTCTTTCTAGACATCTTCAGTGCAACAACGGTTCATATCCATTGGTAGGATGCATGAATGTGTTCGAGATAAATTCCACGGTTGACGTTAACTACACCTGTGAATTTCATTCTCATACACCACAAAAACAATCATATAATTCAAGAATATAATGCTACATAGTTATGAAAAACATGAAAACTCCTCTAGGGAAAATCCTCAAGTATGACACATTCCATTAGAAAGTGAACAGAGATCACAAAAGAAGATGGTAAGTGAGAAGTAAATAGAAATTAGAATAGAAATCAAGATATAAATTGAAGGGAAAGTTATGCATTTTAATTAAAAATATAATTATTCATTGCATTACAAATGGAATTGAAAATAAAAATATGAAAAAAAAACATTGAATAAGTATCCCCATAGTGAAGAACAATGACACATCCATGAGAACCGATTCCTTTTTAATCAACCCTATCCTCAAATTTTGTGTCTTTAATAAACTCCCATGGTACCATAAATTTCTCTATTATATGGTCGTATTTCATAGTGGTTCATCCCATGTCATAAAAAATATGTTCCACCATTAATTTTCACCAAAACCATCATATATAGGTATGTCTGAGAGTTTAACATAAGGAATGGTTTTCAAGATTTGTAATTTTGGTGCCATAACATATTCCATTTTTGGTCCCATAAGGAATTTTCACATTATTTATATTGTCAATGACATGTAATGTTTAGGGTATTGAATCCCCTCATGGAATGTTTCACATCATGTATTCCTTCATGTTACACATTGTGAATGTATTTCACATTGTGTAATATTTTTTTGCAACCAGTTTCCCTCTATTTCGGTCTTGTTCATCATTATCAAGCATCATACACGGTCCTTTAATTTCCCTTGACTCTACTGCAACATCAATCTACGTTCAAAAATATATACCCACGTTTCACATCGTCACGATGTGGTGATATGTACCTTCAACCTACGTAATTCATTTTTTTTGTTTTCTAATCATTTCCGGCATCCTTCCATAAATTTGAAAAACAATTAAATACTGATAAGAAAAATATATTAATATCTAAGATCATTTTTCATATAAAATAATATATACAAAATATGACTCTATCAATTCCCCTACATATAGAACATTCTTGTCCTCAGACATGAAATATCAAAAAAATGTAAAAGTATATCAATCTAAAAATATTTAAATTTCAAAATAAAAAGAATGAAATGATTAATAATGGAAAATAAACAATTACATTTTACATTAAGAAATTACTTCAATTCCACATTCATAAAGGGATCAAATTAATCAAGCATTTTATTTTTACTCCTTTAAAATAAAAATTATCTTTCTTCCTTTATCTTAATTTCTTAATGCATCATTAATGTGCTTACCAATTTCAATTTACCTAACAATGAATTATTTTTAATCTTATATCAAGTTGATGTTTGAAACTATAATTCTTCCCATACATTAGGAACATGTTATTTATAATAGTCTTGAATTTCATCTAACATCTCCACCGTGTAAATAAAATATAAAAATCAATCATGGGGGATTTAAATTAAAGATCAAACGCATATGAGGATTTAGGTAGGTAGTAAATGAATATAAATAAACCTAAAATAATTATTTCGACTCTAAAACATACAATATGATATAAAAAGATATGTATAACTAAGATTCTCTACTAAATATATTTTCTCCAATGCCCAAACTCTCAAAGTATCCTCATGATGAAAGTAATCATATTAAAAAAATCAACGTATGTTTCACATTATTCACTTTTTTCAATAATTTTCTTTATTTAAATTCTTTCTTATAAAAAATACCACATCTACAACCTACCCACATACAATAGAAAATCATCAATTTGAAAATGGTTATTTTTTATCCTCAATATTAATAATTCTTTTGTTTTATTTTTTATAATTTTTATTACAATATAAATGAATAATAATGTACAATGAAAATATGTAGTTTTCCAAAATATCATGGTAATCCCTAGAAAAATGATGTGAACCCCATTATAATGACAATATCACGCTAATATTATGTCTTTTAAATATCATGAAATAAATAGTAAGTTGTGTAGTAATGTATATAATAGGATTGAAACATGAATCATTTATGAGAAACTATTTTTTATGGATTATATTAGAAATGTCAGGATTAATATCATGGTGGGTCTATGGATAAATAGTTTTACCAATAAAAATGCCTCAATTATGTTAAAATTGATTCTGTTCAGTCATATCCTTAATAAGATTCCGAAAACATTGTAAAAGAAAACATTTCACGGACTCTCATGCAATATAAATATGAATAATATGGGAAATATTTAGTTGTGAATTTTTATCATGGATGAAAACACATGTTTTGGTACAATTATTCAGGTAAATACCAAATAACCAATCCATATATTTTTTAAAAATTCCAATCAACCCAAATCTATAAAGAATTTCATTTTTAAAAAATAAAATATTTCCAAAATATAGGATTTTTCACATTCTTCACCTCATGATTGACTATACTTATCCATTTTACCATTTCAATCATGTAATCACAATGGTTGTGAAAATTATAACATATCATAATTATTGTTCTAAAAAACTCAGGTCTCCTAGATCACAACTTGAGTATAAGAGTTCAAAGTGGGGCACACAATTTATCATTATTTCTATAAAACGTATTAAAATTTTGAGATTAATAATAATATAAGTAATTGAAACTAATAATCCCATTGAGTTGAATCTTTTCCTTTAATTGTACAATTTTTGGTCTTATAGGCTCTATATTGTAGTTTTTTAATAATGTGAATTCTTTCCTGTTTCTCCAGTTACATTCTTCTTCCACATGTTTCCATATGGACATAAACAAATATATAAAATAGTGTAAGGACAATGTAATTTTTGTTAATAAGGATATAGAGATTTGGATACATCATACAATATAATTTCTAAAATAGACAAATGAAATAAAATTCTTAATGTGATAAAAAATAATGGAAATGATAAGTGTTGGAATGATCCCCCAAATGGGATCTAGTTTTTGACTATCTTCAAATGGGAAATACTAGTTGTTATCTATAATATGATGGTGGGAGGATATTGTTGAACCAGAAACACAACATTTATCATTTCCTAGATTAGACATGTTCTTCTATATCAAATATAATTCCATGTATATAGTACCCTATATCCACATGATTTTCAATGATTTAACGTTTTCATGCTGGGGTATGATAAGGTATAGAACCTCATCCTCATTAGTTTTTTTATGCGAGACATTGCATTCTGTGTATTTTTTTCAACTATTTTGAATCAGAATAATAGTTAAAGGGGAATTCAGAAGGTAATTTTATTTAAAAAATTAAAATGATGAAGAAATAACAAAATTATTCATTTTAGTGTCGGAATATTTCATCTCCAGATCATCATGAAAATCTAGTGGGATCACTTCAGGTCTTTCATCTATTAGATGTTAAATATGTTTTGGATCTCCAATTGATACTTAACAGGAGCATTTATATATTATTCATCATCGTCCAAGGAAATATATATGTCCATAAAATATATAAAATCAAAATTGTATGGGTGATACTCAATTCATATTCAATGAAAATAAATGAGTTTGAGTGCATGAAAGGGTCAACTCCCGGATTTTGTTTAGATTTAATCTCTTCTTCAGTGGAAGAACCTATTGGATTTGAGCTGTAGAAGATTGATGTAGGTAGATGGGATCCTCCATTCATTCATTTAATTCTACCACATGGGTGGTTTCTTCTTCTTTTGTGGCTTGTAATCGGTAGTAAGGTTCTCATTTTTTTATCTTTTATATAGGGAGATATTGTTACATTTCATATTTACCCCATTCACTAAAAATATGAACTAATACTTTTTCCATATTTCTATCAGAACATGAGACGTTATATTTAATCCATATCCCTTCATGGTACTCTGAAATCTGGATCTCAATATGGGTTGTTTTTGGTTAGTCAGGATGTGTGTCCTCAACATCATAGATGTATTCGGAAAAATTGTGAAAATCCACCGGTTCTTCCTCGAGTTTAGGATCAGGTTAATTGAGGGGTGTATTGAAATGTGAATTTATCCATTCTATTTTTCTTGACATTTCTTCTAGTGTATCACTCATACTTTTAAATAATCATTTTGATAATTCTTATCTGCCTCATTTTCCCAAAATTACACTTGTGATCAATTAGTGCGTACATAATAATCATAATTTGAATACATAATGGTATTTTATTTATTAAAAGTAAATAAATTATTTATAAAAAGTGTGTAAAAGGAATAACGATTGATAGAAAACTCATATCCCCAACAGTGATGCTATTTTTCATTCAAGTCTATCATGAATCCTGGTAAAATAAAATTTTATTTTCCTAATGTTGTACAGAGGCTGACCATGGTAATCTCATTGTAGAGAACCACCATAGATTTAATGAATATTTTTTCCCACCCAATCTAATCCATATTTTTAATTTATTTATTAAAACAGTTAAATATATTAATTTTGGTTTTTGAAAAATAGATTCCTTGAAATAAAATACAATTATCATAACATTAGATGCATACAAAATGATATTAGGGATAATGGACATGGTCATAATGTATGTTTATGCGGGTTCATTCATTATTTATTATTTGTTTAAATTCAATTCAAGCTACATATTACCTCATAAATTTATTTTTATTCCCTTACATAAGTCAGAAATTTCTCTGCCTAGGAAACGACTTCCGTATATATAAGTTTCACCTCCTTCGGCATGAATTATGAAGAATAATAGATTCATGTATTTTTATATGTTATTTATACTCCTTCATTTCACACTCATCTACAAAATAAGAAACATATAATTTAATAATTTAATCCCAAATAACTAGAACCACCATACAACCACTCCCCGGGTCAAGCTTCGGTTTGGTCGCAAGCTAATTCCAAATGAAAAGAGATCAAAGTGGATGATGGGAAGAGCATTGGAAATAAAAACAGTGAGATAGAGAGATATGTTGAAAAATAAAGTGACAAACAAAAATATTCATATGTGTTACATTAAAAAATAAAAAAATAGAAATCCCATGAATGAATGTCCCTATAGGGCAGTACATCCGTAGATCCATCGGAATCAATTTATTTTCAATAAACCAAATCCTCTTAATTATATATATTTATCTACCCTATTGGTGTCATAAATGATCTTGATAAATAGTAATGTGTCATAATGGGTAGATCCGGTTCAGCAAAATGATGGTCCACAACTAATTTCCATCAAATTCACCATTTCAGCGTCTGTCTGAGAGTTTCAAATTGTGAATAGTTTTCATAACATGTAATGTGTGGGGCTATTAAATCATCCATTTTGAGTCCCTTAAGACCATTTCTTTTCATGAATACTATTAATGACATGTATTGTGTAAGGCTATAAATCCTCTCACGACATGTTTCATGTTTTTTCCTTTATATTAAATGTTAGGAATGAATTTCATGATGAGTAATGTTGTTTCTAACCGGTTTTAGTCCATTTCAGCTTTTTTCTTCATTTTCACTCTTCGAAATTGTTCCATGAATTTCCCTTTACAATGCTGCAACATCAATAAACATTCTAAAATCTGATGTCATGGTGAATCATTTCATGAAATAGAGTAATGTTATTCATCTTGCATAATTCCTTATTTTTTTGTTTTCCAATTATCTATGGTATCCTACCACATGTCACGAAACCTAATTGAATTTCACAGATAATAATGTATTTGATTGTCAAAAAACTGTTTTTAAATAAATATATATATATATATATATATATATATATATAAGATTAATCTATCAGGAAATATGACTCTGCAAATGAGCTGATAGAATGATTCAATATTAGGGAATTCAATTTGCTCACAGTTTCTATAAAAACATCATGCATTAGGAAAACACATTGGTTTCACAATTACGGAATCATGTAATCTCAATTTTCCATATGTTTTCTTTATAAAGAATTACGAAGGTAGAATGTTTCATCTTTATTATGGACTTCAATTATTTTGAGTAACAACATCCATAGACAGGGTTGTGTGAAAATAAGTTAAAGATGTGATTTTTACCATAATTTTTTATGGTAAATACTAGGAGTTAGTTCCAAAAAAATGAAGAAGATATATTCTATACATTAACAAACTATTTAATGCTTTTCCTTGAATTTTTTCTATGATAACAATAACTAATATAAGGCATAAAATCCATGGATTTATTTTGTTGAGGCTTAACTATTCTATAAAACATGGGACCGATTTGAAGGGGTTATATAGGATGTTTTTGAATCCCCATTTTACTCCACATAACCTCATGCATAATTTTTATAGTAGTCTCACCTCATACCACAATACATTAGTGGAGCAGTCTTCTAGTGGGAACATTAGGGACAAAACTACTAATGTGATGAAACAAATTGTAAGCACTACCAAAAAATTCATAGATAAAGTGTTCAATAATGGGAAAATTGTTTTGGTAGGACACCATGCCTTTTCCTTAGGACAATGTTCAATATGATATAAATTACAATGAAAATACTCAAAAAAGACATAGGGAGAAATGTCACCATTATGGCATGTCTGTGCGCCGATAATTATGTTAGCACAACTTTAATATGCCTTCCCAGGTTCAAGAAAATGAAAATATTTCAATCATTGGATCTAGAATGAAACCATGGGCAGACATATTATAAAAAATTCTAGTGAAGTATAGATAAACCATTAAATCCTTTCTAGTACAGAGTTGGAAGTTCTTAGACTTTCCGTACCCCCTAGAATCAAATAACATCCTATACAACAATTCCAATCCAAACCATTAGATGAAACTTATTATGATCATGATAATATAAGGGGTATGATTCAATAGTTTATATGTATTTTTAATGAACATATGACGAAAATAAATTTTTATAAAGAACAAATGGATTGTAGAAAGAAAAATACCTAATTTCAAATGCGGATGTTAACTAAAGATGTTGCAGGTAGAGGCAAGGACAAATATCCCAGCACTACTAAAATAAATCATAGCTAGAGTTCCAGTGATATTATAAATAATAGTGCTATCCAAAATTACTAGTAATATAGGTAATATCTCAAATATACCTAAATTTTAAATTTAGATGAAACCTAATTCCAAACTCTAAAAAATATTGAATCTAGAAAAATGGACAACGCAATTGGCCTTCTGCAAAAACATGTTTTTTACGAGAAAAAAATCTACTAGAAAAATATTTTAAAATATAATACAATAAATGGAAATTGAGATTGAATAAAAATCTATATAATTAAAAAATTGAATGATCATTCCCAAACCATTCATCCCCTTAAATAAATTAAATGAGGAATCATGAAATTAAAATTATAAAATTTCATGAAATTTTTAATTTTATTTAGATTGATATAGATATCAAGGATTACTTGATTGAAAATACATCTTATATAAATTTTGTGGAGTAAAAATATTCAAAAAATATCTTAGGAATTTTTTTTAAATTCCTCCCGATTGTGGAGTGTTTTTCCATCTTGTAAAATGGATACCTCATATGATACCAGGATCAATGAAGTATTTTCATTCCATACCCACTTTAAGAGATCAGTCTTATTAATTATCTATGTGATCTTTTTGTGAGTATAATCTTGATTCCCTTTTCAATGTTCCAAAACATTTTCTTAGGAATACCACAACACACCATTTTATTTTCTTAGTAATATTATCAGTCCATCAATCACCAAATTGAGGGATTTGATGATTTTTTGGTGAGTGTTGGGAAACTATACATTATATTTGTTTTTCTCATTCTATATATTGAGTGTGACATGGAAGTACACATTATTCAAGTTAGAAATTTCTTAAATACATGAGGGTAATCAATTTACATTTCTATGGTGAAAACCATTTTTAATTTTTGAGTGTAAAAAAGGGATTTTAATGTTTTAAAAATTAATGGGAACCCCCCTCATGTGAGAGTCGTTCAAGTGTATAATTTCTTCAATTAGATGATTCATTTTATTATCTTGAAAAAATGGATTAAAAATATTGATAAAAATATCCCATTTGAAGATGAAATTGAGTCTTCACTGTAAGTTTAGAATGTTCAAACTGATGTTTTGGAGACTGTTCCAGAGAGATTTAACAGTTTTGACTCTGATTTCATGAGTCCCCAAGAGGATAAATTCTTTCTTAATATGCATAGAAACATTCTGGGAAAATTTAATGAAATTATTCCTACACTAACCGATAATGAAATCAGTAAATGTTTAAGGAATATTTGTTTTAATCCATTTATGAGTTTCTTGCTGGAACTGTTTTGAAATATAGTCTTCCTTTTGTGAGTAGGTATATTTCCACATGGGATAGAAGTGATGGAAATATGTATTTTGGACATAAAATCCACATCTTTCCAAATTTAAAACCCAAATTAATAATGAAATTTAATACCTTGTACCTCTTAGTACCAAGAATAAACCATCTTGTGATATAGCATATTGACTAGAGTTCAAACACTTTCATACTCATTTGAAATATTCTTTTCTGCTTGATTGCCCTACATTATCCACTATATTCTCTACTTGTGTATAGAAAAGTTAATAGGAATTTTTATTTTCAATTTTTATAATTTTTAAATATTTTTTATGTTCACCCATTTACAACATTAAGGGAATATTTCTTTATTACTGCTTGAAAAAAAACACCCTTGGAACTAGTTCATAAACATAGAGTTAATGCCCAATGATGATTGAATCTCATCACAAATTAATCGGTGAGAGAGGAAGTGATTAGATTGTTGGATACTAGGATTATTATTCCAATTTGATATAGTTAATGGGTGAGATATTTCCACGTATTCCATAAGAATAGTGGAGTCATAGTTGTAACATATTTGAAGTGTGAGAATGTTCAATTTATGAAAATAAATGAATTAAAGGTCTATATAGGGTACAAAGAATTTAATGATTCCCCCATGAAATAACATTTAATATTTCTATTTCTAAATAAATGTTATATAATTTTGTTGGGAATAAATTTTTATACATTCTTAATTGATACTCTGGTCATAACCAAATTATTATTGATTTTATATATAATGAGAAATCCACTTTCACTTATAAATTTTAGACATTTGACTTTAGAAAATACCCATTAGCTTTTGGGGATCCCATAAGTTTTTCAATAATGCATGACACATGTTTTTACTAGCATGATTTAAGGTTTATTGTAGTTTATATGGATGAATATTTAGTCATTAAAAGTTTTGTTGGAAACTATTTACAAAATATTTAAATTTTTTAAGAGATTTGCTATGAAATTGGCCTTCTCTTAATCAATCAAATGGTCCAATTATAGGTCACTGAGGGAATAGACTTTGGTAAGAAGGTTTACAATTGAGTTATTTAAGCGTAAAATGATAACATTGATGTTATCCAAAATACTTCACTACTTTATAATGTGAAAGAATTTAGGAGTTTTTTGTTACATATTTTTTTTTTCAAAGATATTCATCAAATAATTTTCAAAATTTTATTTGCTTTTATGTTCACTACTTGTAATGGAAACATCGATTTCATTTAATGATAAATGTTTTAATTCATCTTACCTTAACATGGGTAAAATCACAAATTAACTATTTATCATAGACTTATATTGGAAGATACCTTTTGTGGTAATTAGTGTTTCTATTGAAGTTACTATGGCTCTTATGTTGAGGTATTGAAAAGAAAATAGGTTTCATATCATTTAATATTATATTATGTTTTTTAGTGTTACTAGTAACATTACTATACTATTATAATGAAATTTTACATAGTAATGGATTCTTTGGACATGTATAGATAAATACATTATTGGATATAAGGTTATTTTTTCAGTCATCACTCTATTGTCAAATATATACAGGCTAAAAAGGATAGAAATTCAAGGATTATGAGATGTAATATTTTAAAAAATAAATTTATTTTAAAATAATATATAGGAATGGTTATGAAAACATGGTTAACGACCAGCTTTATAGGATACTCAGTACCCAAGACGAAGAACTGAATGAAATTAACACTTTATTCTCATATGGATAACATTATCCACTTCAGTGAGATAATCTTCTTGAACTGAAAATTACTATATCATTATGGTTATAGGTGTTATGCCCATCGATCATTCACACAACCAAATCATGGAAAAAATATCAGATATGAATTAATATTTCTATAAACATCCACTCATATATAGAAGTTACGTACATGGAATTATTAAAAGATATGTGGTTGAGGAGGAAATTATTCACCTTCTTGTGATATGTCACTCAACACCTTTGGGTGGATACCAAGAAGTTGAAAGGACATACTAAAAGGTGTCATATGATGGTTTCTACTGATCTAGTATATTCATGTATTCTAGGAGTCCAGTGATATCATTATGCAAATGGTAAAGGATAGGAAATGATTGTAGAACGTAGGACCACCCAAAAAGGAATCCAAGATGTTGAAGTGTATTCTATATTGTGTTATGACATTATCAGACCATTTCCATCCTCTTGTGGAGAAAATATATACTAGTGGTTGTGGAGTATATATCCCAGTGGGTTGATGTAATTTCTATCCCAAGAAAATATTTCTTCATGTATTTTAAATATTATAATGAAAATTTTATTTTTAATATTAAGAGATCGTAAGGCTTTCATCATAGACCATATAACTCATTTCCAGAATTATATGTTCAAATATATAATAGTTAAGTGTGTATTTTATCCAATAATTAACTTCCTTCATCCCAAAATATAATTGGTTGGATAAAATTTTGAATAGGGTGATTTTTTAAAGAATTCCATCTCAAACTCTAGGAATGGATGGTTAGTAAAATTGCATGAATATTTGGGGGTTTACATGATGGTTTTCAAGACCACCATAGGGATTACACTGAACTCTTTTTAAATATATTTCTTCCTCATATGGAGTTGCATCATAAGTCTAAGTATAAATAAAAGGCCATAATTTACGATTTTGTGTTTGCTAGAGAGAGGGGATAAAAGAAGTTGAGTGAACGAGGGGATATCAGGTGAGAATATTATTAGAATACCCATATTTAAAAATAATGATCCAAAGACTTTCATGGATAAATCATCAATAATATGGTATTTATGGATGGATTAAGGGTTTTTTCTATACTTAGGGGATGAATATATATCCAAGAAAATTGTGATACAAGGGGTCATGCTCATTCACTATTCTAAGAATGCTGGTAAACAGAGCTATAGAGTTGGTTGTTAAATATAATATCACATTTATAGAAAATTAGTATAGGTTAAAAAATTACATTAAGGGAAAATAAAATGAATTGTATTCTATGTCCTTTTTTAATGTTGATCCATTTATGTAGCCTAAATGATGAATCTAAACTCAGTTTTTTCATGGAAACTAAGACATGGTTTTTGTTTTGTTTACTTTTTGGTTATCATGTTTAATTATGGAAACTTTTTATAATGATATAAATTGTTTTCATCACATGACATGTTATCCAAAGATTTTTACCACTTCTTGTCAATAGTTAAATTAAAGCAATGGTAGAAAATCACTTCATTAACCGCATAAAATATCCAAAAGTCAATAATTGTTTAAAATTACTATTGAGATTTAAATTACATATTCTTATGTCTATAATTCTATTTTAATAAGATATCATAAGAGTTAAACATAGAAAATCACTCAAGGACACAAAGGAGATATTTTGGAATGTACATAAACAATAATGGATCAAAATTCAAAGTTGTAATTATCACATTTATGAAAATTTTAATTCTATGAATTCATGAAATATGTTGTTGAAGACTAATTGGGGGAATAAACTTTCTATATTGATCTATATTGTTAACATTTCTCTTACCTGGTGTTTAAATTAATCTTTAATGGGGAATTGAAAATTTATCTGAGGTGGATTTCAAAACATTATAGAACCCTTAAAAATAATTATCTTACTGATCATAATTTTCCATCATTTTTATCTATGAACCAATTTTAGAAATATTTTTTCTATATATAAAATTAAAAAAGTGAAAATTATTTTTTTGGTTGGATGCGTGGAAAATTTTCATACTGAATTATTAACTAATTTTGAATGATTTTTCTCCCCCAAATTAGGATTCAATATTGGAGAGAATGTTGATTTTTAAGTGTTCATATAGTTTTCTTTAATTATGCTTAGATTTTCTTCATGTCTATACAAATTACAATCCAATTTTTTTCAAAAAATCTATCCTTTATAAATATTATAGGATTTTATAATCATCAATATATAATTTATTATTATGTTTTTAGTTTAGTAACATAAGAAGTCATTTTTTACTTCCTCAGAAAAATGGAATTCTCATTTTGAGGGATTCCATTGAGTTAGATTTTATTTTAATTGAGGGGATACTAAGTGCTGTCATATATTTATTTTGTAGATTTTTTGGAAAACTATGTAATGGATATTCGATATCATATATTCTTGAGTAATCATTATTTTTACTCAAGGAATTGTAAAGTTGAATTTGATCCTATTAACGTTGCCTTGGTGAAATGCAACACCTCATGAAGCCAACCCAATCGAGATTAATATATATCATTGGAATATAGAGTAAAATCATCACTTTGGATCCCATTGTGAGTCTCTAAGAAAATGAAATTGGGTGTGTTGTGAAAATAAATAATTTTTTAGACTCAATAATTTATTTTCACAATACTATTAACAATCTCATAAATGTGGAAAATTATAAAAAAGGGAATTATAAAAAAATAAGTCCATTTATGTGATGTAAATTTTGATGAAAAATTAAGAATATGAAAATTTATATATAAGATCATACTTTTAGAGGAATTATTGGATTGGAAAGTTGAAAATTTTTTAGGAACCTAGGAGAGAGTGAAAGATGGTATTTATTATTATTTTATATTTTTTTACACTTGAATATAACTGGTATAGACGCCTTGAATTTGAATTTGAACATTCATTGATGTATGGTAGTTAGATTAATTCACATGAGTGGAATGATAATTTTTTTAAATGAATGAATTTGTGGTTTTCATTAATTTGGGAATATACATATGAACCTAGGTTGTAAAATAACCATTTTTCTTATGTGTCTATTTCAGTATATAAATTTTTCTTGGTATATAATTTTTAAGAGTCTATTTTAACTTGAATTTATTATATATGGGGTAATTCTATGTGATATTATTTTATCACACTTTTCCACATATATTTAGGTGAAATAATGGATTAATTAATGACAAAATTTCATTTTTTATAATGATTTATTTATTATTTATTACAATGAGTCTGCAATTGAAATTCAATAAAAAAATTTCTAAATGTGTTATTGATGGTGTGGAATAATAAAATTGTTCTCTATATTAGAAGCCAATATTTTATGAACAATATTTTGTGAAATTTCTGAGTATCTGTTCTTTTATGATTTTAGTGATGTTGATTTTAGTTATTTTTGGTATTTAAAGGACTTAATGTTATTCGCTTGTAATTATTCAAATTTTTTTTATTAATAATAATTTTTTGTGATGTGATTTTATTTTTAATATTTTTTATAAAATCATCATAATATCCATTGGTTTCAGTATTTTAAAATTGAAAATGTTATATGGAAATTTTTTAATTTTAAAAACATGCAGATTTTTATTCAGTTTGAAATAAAATTTTTACTTATTAATTATTATTAATTTATAATTTCTTATTTTTAGGTCCCACTATGAAAATTGGAAAGGGTTTGATGAAATTTTGTCTTTGATGGAGTGGTTCTAAGGAAAATATCAAGTAAAAATATATTAAAAGTTTGATAGGCAATTAAAGTGACCATTAGAGTTCCCAATCGACCACATAACCATTTGGAATGACCATAGGTAGTTTTGACTAGCTTTCTATTCTTCAACATGGCCATTATTATTGATTGTGATGAAAATATTAAAAAATTAATATTGCAATAAAAATTATAAAATGAAGGATTTCATGCCACTATTTTCAACAAGATCAAAACTATTTTTTATATTCGACAAGAATATACTCCATTGACTACAAATATAATATTCAAATGAAAACCAATCCATTAAACAAAAACCATTCTGAATTCAATAGACACACAAAATGAAGCTTTTACATTGAAGGACGGTCGACAGTGCCAACAAAAAATTCATGGATTCATTTGAAACCTCATTGACATTTATTGGAACATTAAAAATAAAAAAAATAGTAATATAATCCAAAAAATGATTTATACCATTCAAAAAATATTACTCATTACATCTTATGGTCCATAAATATTCTTATCCCTGAGTTCTCCTTTTATGGGTAAAGAATGATCAAATAAGAAATATTATGTTCATTGAGGTCATATTTCCTCTTCTTTCTCCCTGGTCTCACACTGTACTCAATCATGTATGTATATAACCAATACTAAAGGGATTAACCTGACTCATAGTATCATCACTCTTTGATCCATGATGCGCACAAGATAATCCTAAAAATAATCATCTATCTCTTAATCAACCTAATTAGTTAGGAAAACACTCATTATGTACCGATAACATCGTTGGAGCTAAGATACATGAAATAAATCATTCATAGACTACTATCACTATAGAAGTGATATCTAGTAAGCTGTTGGTTATATTTATTTCAGAACATCAAATTGTCTAGAAAATTGATGTGAATTCTAAACCTATATTTAAATTCATCGATTCCCCAAATTGGATGAAAATCACTAGAAAAATAGATCTCCAACCTCAAACTCAATAAGTCATCAGTAGAAATTTTCATATGACTACATTATAGACTGAGTTTCCAACATGCACTTTCTGTTCAATCGAACCAGCTTTGAAGTCTCTTGGTCAAGACATGGTCTATGAAAAGCTACATCCTAATACCCTAGCTAGGATAGAGGTGATCTAAATGGCCTACCATATAACTATTCCTATGAACACATCTAAATGGATGCTGGAAATATTTTATTATAAGTGAACTCAAAAACGTTATGTGTTTCTCATAATAACACATTGAAATCAAGGACACATTCATGGAGCATGTCCTCTAACACCAGAATTTTTCACTATGTGTGTCCATCACTCTAACGGTGATTGAATATTCTTAGAAGAACCTATATTACCAAGGCCTTATTTAACCCTTACAATAACTTAGACATCAATAAAGAATACCTATCAGATACAATATAATATTGAGCTCCATTAAAATGTACGTCCTCCATTTTTTATAGCCTACACATCTCCTCTATCATGAATGTCTCTAAAATAGTTATGAAGTGTGAGACCTTACAAATTGATAAAATACAACCAAATATATTATCATTTAATAAAATATAATCCAGGAAAACCATTCTATACATTCAAAGAGACATCATCCCATTTCTACTCATGAATGGATAATAGATTTAAATGCCCTTCTATTCATTGATGTTCCACTTTCACCAAATGATAATAAGATATCCTCACGATAAAACTAGGTATTTTCTTTTTCATAACTAGAAAAAAATATTTTGGATTTTTGTCACAGTATATCATGGTAATCCCAGGGTAAACATCCCAAATAAAGGAATGATATTGCTACATAAACTCTCAATGAATGTTTGAAGGAATCCAAAAATGTTCATGGAAGAGTATGATATAATTGACATCAAAAAGATAATGAGGTGTTGGGTTCTCACCAGAGACACTCTCCCTCAAGATCATTTCCCTCAACATATGAATGTTTTATTATCCTCACCCACTCTAGAAGTGAGTTTATCATGGCTAAAGATACTATATTAGGATTTCCAGGCTTCTCTTGATCCTCTTGGTGCTTCTCACAAAATGATTCCATCAAACTCTACTCATTACTGGCCTCGTGGACAACCTGTTTTTGAGTCTTCCAGCTTAGGGAGTCAACAACTAAATTAACCATTCTATGTTTATAATAAAGACAAAATTATAATGGATTGATGTAGTATATCCATATGTGCTACCTCAAAATCAAATATCTCTATGAGGAAATGTATTTTACGGATATTTTTATCCTGTTAAACATCTATATTATCACACAATAAGTAGTTCCTCAAATTGAAGAATATATGAACAACCACTACAATCTTGATGAAATACATGGGGTAATTCTACTCGTGAGGTCTCAGATGACAAGACCCATATGCTATAAGTCATTCTTAATGCATCAAAAATATGTCTAAACTAATTACTAAAACATAAAAATAAACATTATAGCTTCTTCACAGATCTGGAAGAATCAGGATGGGGGATGATGTCAATAACTCTTCCAACTCCATAATTTCTATCTCAAAAGATTCATACTAGATGATTTGAACCAACATCTATGATAGAATCATAATAGGGGATTCTAATCATGATAAATACAAGATAAATCACCTATATATCAAGATATCTCCAAGAATCATTGTATGTCAAACACATTCCTTGGATTCTCCATGGAAACTATAATAATAACGACCATTAAGTCAACAAATCCACATTCCTTTGATATAATATGAACAGATAATTGATCATTAGTGATCCTAAATTGGAATTTGTTGAGATTACCATTTAGTTGAGGCAATGTTATTGTTTTCTGCAAGATATCTGTATCAGTGGCATGCTAATGCCTATTTCAACATGACACCAATATGTCATTAAAAAAGACTACTAAAAATTAATCCAAGCATGGGTAGAAAACCCTATTCATTAGATCCATAAAGGATACTATAGTGTCCTTGAGACCAAAATACATTACTATGTACTTTTACATATCATATACTTTTTTGAAATTTATACGAGGTATGTGTGAGGATTTGAAATTCACCTAATGTTATCATGAACTCAAATAAATTTTTTAAAACACCATTTCTCCTTAGAGAGGATCAAAGAGTTTGTTTATTCTATGCATTAGATACCATTTCTTAATTGTAAGCTGATTTAACCATTGGTAATCAGCCCCAATTTTAGGGTTTTCATCTGATTTTGTGGCTAAAACAACATGTTAACCCCATGGATAAGAACAAGGGTGTATGATACACTTAGATTCCAAATATTCTAATTAATTATTTAGCTTTGGAATATCAACATATTCTATACTTTTTGGATGAATGATCTTGGTGGTTTCTCCTTGAACTAGATCAATTTTGAATTCCACCTCTCTCACTAGAGCTAACATTAAATAAAATAATTTAGGAAACAAATTGTAAAATGATCTACTACATGGGGTAAATAGTGGTTTATAATTCTTGATCATCAAAGAAGATACTAGGAATATGATCTTTCACCTTTCCCACCCCTGATGCTCTAGACCATCTTAAGATGTATGAACATCCCATTCTCCCTTATTGAAATGTATACATCTCTCACGTGATTTAAATATCACTTGTCGATGATAATAGTTAATATGGGCTTGATAGGGAACTAATCAGTATATCCCAATAATTACATCAAACATAGTAATGTCAAGGATGGAAATATCCCATATGAAATTATATCCACCTATGTCATGGGGAAAATCATTACAATTGAGAACACTCTATAATCAGGTAACCAACAAGGTATCGAGAGTCACAAAGCTATAGTAAAACTTTATTTCAAGGCCCATACACCCCAAAAATTCCACATATATAAAAGTATTTGATGTAAATATATCAAATAATGAAGACACTAGAGTAAAGGATACCAAAAAAATACATTGAACAGTAAAAGTTCTGGAGATCTTCTCCTCCGTCATAGGTTGTACTAAATTTATGTGACCTATGATATGACACCGAGTCTCAACATTACTACATTTAGAAGACCTATATTAATGGTACTAATAATCCAATGTCTGATTTCCACTTCCACAACCACCACCTCATCCATAGTGGTCAGTGGTATTTCAGCTACATTCTTAGAGAGATACCACTAGAATCACTCTAGAATGTGGGGTAGGTGTATATCCCTACACACAAGGTACTCGTGGAAAAGTACTATAGATGTACTATATATGTCCCATCCTTCCACAACATCTACATTCACTTGGATCCCATATACAGAATGGTTTTGTGTGTCCCAGTATCCTAAAATGGTGACAGATAAGGATGTTTTTTTCATTGAATGTATGACTGATGCAATCCCTATGAGAAACCATAAAACGATTTTTTCTCCCTATGGATGATCAAATTGTAGGATGGGTGCTAAAAAACCTTGGTTCCCATTACAATCTTCCAATTGATTTATCTCAGAAATGAGGGTATGTTTGACTATCGGAAAAATGGTAGTTAGCTAAGAAACATTGACTTACGATTGAATGGAGTATATAATCCCATCCATGAATTTCATATCAGTTATAAGATCATCACCCGCTAGAGCCAGGGAGAATCACTACAGCTCAATGAAGTGTGAAAAATATTCCATAACACATATGGTTCTATAATACATGTTCATAAATTCTCGGGCTTGGTCATCCCTCAGAGTATATGGAAATAAGTTATCATAGAATACATTCTTAAAGTCCCTATAGACCTTAAACAAGTTTAGGTCTACGTGGGTAATGAAATCCCCCCATCTCATGGAAGAACCTCATAATATATAGGCAATGAGCTTAACCCTCTTCTTAGGAGAGATATCTGGATACTCAAAAATAGAAATCATGGACTCATTCTATGATTCTAGATCATATTGTCCACCTTCACTGGAAATGGTGGGAGGGTTGTTTTAATGAAAATATTTACTCAACATTTCGACATTTGTGGAAGGTTTAGAAACACCTTACATTGAATTCATCATATATAATAAGACCTCTCAAAATGGGTTTTCTGTTCCCATATCAGAAATTGTAGGTTGTGCCAATGGTGGAACTATAAGAGGTATCGTTTGTGGCCCAAGGCCTGCCACCTCTGGTTCATGGTTCTCACCACCTTCAAAGCATACAACATCCGTTTATCATGGTGGCATGATTATAAAATTCCAAATTCATGCCTAAGAATATATTAGGGAATCATAAAATGTCAAAAATCTCTTATCGCTCCAAAATTAAGGTCTATGTGGAAAAGGAAAACCATAATATGAAATAATAATGTAAGAGACACTCCCAAATACCCACTACTAAATATGGGTTCAATAGAAGTTCTCACATAACACAATAGTGGTTTTGATATATGTAGTGTCTGTCGTATTGTATAGAGGAAAACACTCTTCAAATTGAATTTGGAATCCCCTTTTAATGGTAACTATTTTACATTAATGATTTCATTTCATCATATTTCGTAGTATTTTATATGTAATATTTTTATAGTCTAGTTAAATGAATCAATATTTCAATTTTTTATATTTATATTCGATAAAAATTGTAATTGAAACAAAATTTAACCATAACATTTCCATTAAATTTCGTAGCAAAATGTAACTGGTTCATAGAACATTTAGGTCTAGACCCAAAAAATGATATAATAGGATAAATAATGTGTCAGCATAAATATATGTGGGAAACATAGTTCATATTGATATAGGAACAATAACTATTCAATTAATATAAACCCTACAATAAATTTTATCACATTTCAGTATATAATAGTCAGACACAAAACTATACATAGTAGGAAATGCACACTAAAAGGATATTTGGCATGGAAAAATTCATGGAATATTAGTCCAAATGTACCTATAATGATTTGTGAGATGCTAATATCTTTACCTTAGAAGGACAGGAAAAAAACTATATATCATTAACTTAAACAATAATAATGATATCACAAATCATTTGTGTCACCCCATAGTGAAGTCGTATGAACTATAATGGGTATAATCCAATAACATTAATATCCCAATCCATGTAATTTGGGATCCCCATATATTTGGGTTGCCTACACACATAAATAGGATCATTACTGAATTTCATTACATCTTAGACTCTAGTATAATATCCAAATAGTAAGACGAATGAAAAAAGATGACTCTAATATCATGTTGTAATATCTTGACATGAGAGCCCCTTAAACCAGAGCCCCAAGCCTATGGGTCACATGAACTCATGAACGCATCCGCATACATAAGAGCCTACCATCTAACAGTGTTGGACTATGTTGGTACTATGAAGTGACTATATACTCATACTGAATTGGCACAATTGATAAAATTATAATAAATAACTTTAGAATCCTAAGGAACCAAAAATAATAATAAATGCCAATATCCATAGGCTATGTCGTATACAATGATGTCATGTCATTTATATAAACAATAATGGAAGTATGATATATATGGGACTTGATATACAACGATATATACAAAAATATTAAAATAACAAAATAATTCTCCACTAACATCATGAGAATATGCTTTGTCCTCTTATCTCATTCTCTATGATAAAAGTAAAATGAATCTTGCCTCTATAACTAGATGTTTGCTTTTATCTATACATGATGACACAAGGTCTACTCGAGTACCAATGGTGACATGAGTATGATTCGATATAAACTCAGTAGGCCACCACCACTGATATCTCATAATAATCCAAGAAGAGTATATATATAGAAAATAAGTGAGGAAAAAACTCTACAAGCTTCAGATTTGGCCAAAATAAGTCTAATCGGAATACCATATAAATATATATGTTATTAATAATGTATATTTAGTTATATGTTGTATACATGTATATGAACTATATATATGGGGACATAACTGGGCATATACAATGATTATAGGTGCGAGCAGGTCTTTGGGCATAACTTAGGCCTCCATTACTAGTTTAGTGAACAATATTCTCAATAAAGGGTTCATCCCATCAATCTCATGAGGAATGCGAGATATCCTACCCATTGTTCAATATTTTGGGGTGATATGGATTTCCCAACACCTAATATGGAGAAACAAGGAATTTTATTCCCATTACCCTAATAAAAGTATAATGTTGTTAGACATCATTCCCAACAACAGATGTAAGGGACAATGAAACCTCATTCACAACAAGACCCTTATCCATTATTCAATATCCAATATCCATGGTATACTAATAATAATAGGAATGAATTATATATAATATTTTCTAATTAATTATACTAATCATTCAAAGGCATTACAATTTATAAAATTCCCCTTTTATAATAATAGGGTATGTAGAGTGGTAATTCCACCCACTTCCAATCAATTAAACTATGAATTTTCGTTTAATTAATAAAGGAAGATCCATTTGGTGTCAATAAGAACCATTTAGGATGTGGTCGATTTCATTTCCATTATTTTAATGAGTGGAACATAATCCATCCCACCCAAATAAGTAGTGATCAATGAGGTATAGATCCTCGAAAGATCTAATATGGGTCGACCAGAGTATACCAACATGCGTATATTGACATAGAAATGAAATTCTTATATTAAGGATATGAAATGAAATGTATGACATTCCACACAATGATCAGAGATATAAAAACCCAAAAACTAATGGGAAAAAAACTAAATGACCAACTATATGGTCGTAAACAACTCCTAATCCAATAAAAGATTCAGGTTTAACGCACGACAAAAACAATGGGTGAAATTGAAAAATTCCTTGAAAATATAGAGAACGAGATAACAAAAATATTAGTGAAAGATATGGGAAGTTAAAAATATATAGGATGAAATGGGATTAATGATATTAACTTTATTTATTCAATATGACCAATGTCTTTTAAATAATTGTATGAATAGAGGCACTATCAAAATTTCTCGGTTATGACATGGGACAGCTCAATAGACAAGAGATGATACTCCTATCACTAGAAATGAGAAAATATATAAGAAATTGTTGATTAAATATCATTAAGGTAAATATTCATTTTACCCAAAACCCCTAGGTTTCATGGTTTATCTGCATGGTTGTAGAAATCTTACACCAACATTGTGCAAGGATCTACCTATGGAGGGACACCAAATTTGATACATTCATGGTTTTAATAACTATGAACATTTTTTGTACAATTACACTTCTATATGTTTTCTGTGGCCTCGCATGTGCATCCTGCCCTGGGAGTAGAGATAGAGTAAAATGTTCACTCTGCTTCTCCCAATTAAACACCCAATATGGTTAGGGGAAACCATACATGCTTGGTGGAATATTTTTACTATCCAGAGAGACTAGCTAGCCTTTCAAATTTTTGGGGATCTAGGATCCGAAAAATATTTGGATTCCATCATAACCTCTGTGACTCTAATAGGAACATTTATAAAGACCAAATAAAATAATTTTATCTAAAAAATAATGATCTTTACATTTAAAAAAAGTCAGGTGGTTATAGATACCAGCCAATGCCACCATTGAAAACCCTAAATCTTTCTACATTCAACCAAAAAATATAGATATAAGATCCAAATCATAATTATAGGTAGATTCTATAAAAATAAATTTATTCAATTAAATTTTTGTGGCTGTTATTATATTAAAAATCATATATCAATTAATGTACCTCAATGTTCCATATACATACGTCTATGAGTCCACATCAGAATGGATGAGAGATTCTTTAAGACAACTTCAAATAATAACTCTACATCGATTCGTGAATTGGAAGACTGGTCGATGATAAATCAGATATCAGAATCTAGATCCTAGATGTGGTCCATTAATGAAGAATGAAAATAAAAATATTTAAAGATTGATTTAAAAAATTAATAAATAAATAAATAAACAGATAATAATAATAATAATAATAACAAAAGAATAAAATTGTTTCTGACATTAAGAAGTGACACATGTTCTCAATGTAAAATGGATTTGGGTATTCATGAACCAATGTGGTTCGCTACAAGGCCCCATAATGATGGATATATGCACGTTGACTTAGAATCGAGTAAAAATGCATGGTTCCCCAAAAATTTCGAAATGGGGAAATTTATTTCACATTAATAAGATACTCACATAATGACCAACTCAGGCCATTTTTCTTATTTTCATTTTGATTCATATAATATTTTCCACAGGAAAGGGAAAAGGTGATTAGGGTAACATAATGTGATCTTGCAAGCATTCTCACTCGGCAATCCCCACCATTGGATTCTTCATGTGGAAAACATCTTCTGGACAGATCATGGAAATTTCTAGAAATGTTTCTCAAGTATAACATATGTAGTTATGGGATCATGATAATAACCATGGGAAGAGATGATTTCCTATTCTTAAGGTTCAATATGGGCCCCATGGAAAATTTTCGTGATGTGATAGTTTGTTTCGAGTTGGGTATCAAAAGACATAATTTTTTTATTAATGTTGGTCATTGGAAAATTGATAAAGAGTATAAATTGGAGGAATAGTTACATTGAACATATTTGGGGAAGAATCCTGAATCAAAGCTTCATTGGAGGAATAAATTTCAACACCAGTGGAGCATGGGAGGAGAATAACTCTTCCATTATGAACTCTTTTATCACCATATATATTTATTTTATTTTTTTAAATGATTATTTTAAAATTATTGAAACATTTTGACAATATAAGAATGATATTTTAATTGATATAGATAGGGTAATGAAAATATCTAGGCAGGTTATTTTTCTTCTTTCATGTTTAATTTCTTACCTAAATATACCCTCATTTTTATTCTTCAAAGTAGTAAATAATTATTGAAATGTCTGAAAAAGTAAGATCTAGCTTCATCCTTATTAATATTTGGTAATTTGAGAATCAATATGATAAGTGGAAATCCCCATTAGGGTTTTATAGTAGTATCAACAGAGGATTTACTCTTGTTTTAAAACTGGTATTATCATTTTTTGGAGTGGTGAAAACTAGAGTTGAGGGATATTAACACCCATTCACCCATAGATAGAATGTTTGAAAAAAAATATTAATGTTCTTTCCACCATATCATACAAAATTTATTCAAGAATGATGATATAAAAAATATTATAAAAATAAATAATATACAAACTAGATTGTTGAATTACCCTACATTTCATCTTGATCATTCTAGGTTCCTCTGTGTTTAATCATATTTCCTTTTTATCTCCACGTTTATATATTTTTTCACTCACCAAAGACATTTAATTCAATTAAATCACTATATCCATTTATTTTTCCCTATTTTTTTCTTTTTCTTCTATATATTTGGTCACACACATATTTTTTAGAATTCCTTCAATATGGGTCAACCCCGATTAACCAATATTATTTCTAGGATTATAAATAATTACATGTCCATGAGCCTAGCAGATAACCTAGAGACACTGCAACTAATTTATGCAACTAGTCTAATATTTATATATATGTATGAAACATAATCATTTGATTAGAATTGTATGATTTCATCACCAATTAGTATCTCATGGATTATGATATAGTATTGGCCAAAAATCATTGAATCCTACAATTATTATATAATTTTTTTAATGGATAAGTTATAGATACATCTCATTTTAATCTTCTAGTAAATATAGATAAATGTTATATAGCACAATAATTATCCTCTATTCATCTTTTATTTCAACACCATATAATTTCAAGACGTTCCAATCAATGTATCGGCTGAAACATTTACTTTTTTTAGTGTATATAGATGTTAATTTTGATGGATAATAAATATTATCCTTAAATTTAGTCCTCAAATATAAATTCCTTAAGAAATTAAATACATGATGTAGTTAAGATTGGTATATATCATAATACATTCACCAAAAAGATAAATCTTCTAGAATACTACAGTATGTATGAGAAAAATCTCAATTTCATGGGTTAGATAATTCGTTGATTTGGTTTCTAAAATCAAAGGTTACCACTCGATAATACTATATCATAATACACCTAGTATACATTGAATAGGAATCGTTGTATAATTTAAATCTATAACCAAAATATTAAATAATCAATGTATGTATAGTTTTAAGCCTCTTATTTGACTACTGAAAATTAATTCAACAGTAATTGGAACAAACATAATTCACACATTTATTAATTTGAATTTTCATAGGAATGACTATATGGGAAATGTATTGGATGTAAAAAATGATAATATTTAGCTAGACACAAGAATCCTTGAACCCAAAATATTTTCTTATAAACATCATAAAAGATCATGACTCCTTATTTTAGGATTAACTACATTCAAAATGTGTATCATTGCGTGGGAAAAAAGTTTCATTCTCAAATATGGAATGAATATTCTAAAAAAATCACATAAATATTATATTATATTAATTTATTTAAAACAACATTAATATTCCTTCTTTTCTCTTATCATCATTTGGAATACAATTTTATATTATCCTTTAAGAAAATAAAGAATCATGTTAAGTTAAATTTAATGATCCTTTTTTATAAATTCCATGAAAATAATAGGAACATTTATAAATATAAAACTAATAACTAAATATTCAAAATTCCTATACTGAATTCAATAATTTTATTTTTGAATATAATATCATCTAATATGAATCTAGTAATACCATGACCTAAAATCTATCATCAAAAAAATTTAAGAATGTTTAATTGTTAAATAAGTCACCGAAAAAATGTATGGAGTATTATTTTTTGATGGTTACTTGGTTGAAATTATTGATAATCTACTAAAAAACATAGATCAACATTATCCTTCTTGAGATTATGATTATAGATACCAAAGGGAATATTAAAGGTCTTATAAAAAATCTATACTCAATCTCTATAAGTTGTAAATTCAATTATCTTACTTCCTCATGTATAATATGGTTTGGTGGAATTAAAGTAAACTATATTCTTGTAACTAGATCAATGGATAACTATACCTAATGATTTAGAGTTAACAAAGAAAGTTACATGGTAAAAGCATCTCAGAAGGACCCTAGTAATTGAGATAGTTATTGAATCATTTTCATTTCTACAAATCTTACAAAAAGAAAATCCATATGTGGGGTAAGAGTTCCAAATTGCTTCTAATACTAGCTAGATGTGTTGTCTTGGAAATTGGTCCCTACTAGGAGATTGAATTGGTTCCCATTAATATAAAAAAAGAGAATAAAATCATATAACAATTTTTTATGTATTTTTACTGATCTAGTCAGTCCCTTCCTAGAATAAGATAACATATTTTCATGTCAGGGTTGTATAATTCCTATGGATTTCCGCATTATCCATCTATAAGAGAACAAGAGAGACAACTCTTACTTATTTCTAACCAATTATCTAGTATGCTATGAATGCTCCAAAAAATCCAAAAGATTATTCAAATTAAAATTCAAAATAAGATAGGAAAATATTATTGATAGAAAATGAGAATATTTGGATTCAAATAAAACATAGAAAATGGCATAAGAGACTGGAATAGTACCCATGACCATCAAAGTACAATAATTTTCATCCTCCACAAAATTCTGATTTATAAAAACCCAAATATAATTATCCCAATGACATAGTCTCTAATATCCCTTCTATAGTGATGGTTCCACTAACTATTTGATCTACTGTAATGAAATATTACATAATCTAAAAATACCTAAAAATGGTAATGTTCTATTAGAATCATTCCCTATAATATTATCCTATGGTATTCAACTCAATTGGGATCATTTTACATCACTCACAAATGGTGTTTAATTACAAAGAATTTGATGATATCCATAATTTCTACATTGATGTAATTTATTATGCTAAAAACGTTTTGGGTATAATATACCCTACATGACCACATTGGATGAAAATCACAAGTAAAATTATTTAATTATATCAAGATGAGACACCTATATTATGAACCCCATGGGGGATCTCAGCATTATATGTTTCCCCTAAAAACCATTATACCCCAAGAATGATCCTTAATCTACTGGATCCTGATTCTCTATTTATCATTAGGCCTTACTGAAATTGAGAACCACTATCAATCATAAAAATATATTGCTTCCCATGGTGAAAATTTAGAATCATAACATGATATTAAATGAATTGAATCAACTAAAACCATTTTTCTAGATCACATTGAGAAATACCTCTCTAAAAGGTTGGTAAAAGTATAGTTTAATTGGGTTCCAACTAAGGTAACCCACATACAATAATATAATCTATCTGTTCTAGGGACATAAAATCATGAATGTTAACAAAGGGAATTGTCAGGAAATCAGGATCACTAGGTCTCTCTTATGGATAAGTTGTGGGTTAGCCTTTAGATATATCATTAATTTAACTAATAGTTCAACAAAGTCACATTTTTAAGAGAATGAATACATGAATTTTATATTTACACATGAATAATCATATCATAATACACATATCCTCTTACACATGTCATTATATTAATTAATGATTTTTCATTTAAAATGGTCCTAAAAATTAATTTCTCAATAATAATTAATGCTAATCATGTAAAACTATAAAATTGTGTATTAAGGGGGTTTATAACTAAATTAACCACATGAAATTGTTCTGTCCACCTATAATAAATTTAAAAAATTAAAATATTATTTATTATTGAGATTTATATTAATATAATATACAAATTTATCTAATTGTAATGAAAAAAGAGATACTGGAACAAGATATTCCATATTCTTCTATCTATTCATACATAGATATTTCTATTCATGATTCTTTGTCTGATAAATGATGATATAATAAAATCAAAAAGAGAAAATAAAACAAATAAACCCCTGGGTTTTTAATCATCTAACATAATTTTTTTATATAGGAATATTTATGGGTTACATTCCAACCTCCAAGAGTCCTATCTCCCAAATACTCATATACCCATAACCAATATCCCTTCAATCAGCTTGATACAGTTTTATAATTACCTAAACTAGTTATCTAAATTGACCAATGGTAGATTGTTACAAAACCACAATTGTACCTCTCAGTCACTAGAGGATGGAATAAATGTTAACAGGTAGATGAATAACTAGTTGGAGATGGGTTTACCACTATGAAATTTAACCAAAATATAAAGAATAATCATAAATATAATATGAAATCTCTACATGAACCATGGGTTCAATGGGCATAAAATAAAAAAACATATTTTTTCATAGAACCACCACAAAAAAAATATCTAATAAACACATGGTATAATAACTACAAGAGAATGTCTGCATATAATAACAAACTATATACCCCCATATAGTATATATATTGTAATAAACTAGAAAAAAATTATTATATACTAGGTGTGTGCCCAAAACACTCCCGAAAGAGATCAATATAAAGGATTTTATGGTTTGAACCATTATCTTTATCATAATAGACAACCTTAACACATCCCATACTCACATCCATAAAACACTCTCAATTGATAAACCCAAATTCCACACACCTATATATTTTTTCATATTCTAATCTATTACATGTGGACACTTTTATTTTTTGTTGGTTAGAAAAAAGAAGGAATACATGCTACCCCTAGGGAACATGTATTAGGTGTGAGTGCATCATACCGTGTTGGAGTCACCACCCAACCTCATCCATTAAATCCTAAAGGCTAGTGTGCAACATAAGAATATAAATATTTTAGTAAATATTGTTATAATTGACCAATTAGTAAATATATAGTGGCTTCAAGTGGAGGCAGAATTGTAGTAAAAAAACAACTCATATTTTTTCAACTAACTATATGTTCAAACACTCAATTGATATCATTTCTGATTAATAAAAATATTTTGAAATTAAAAAAATAGTGGGAAATAGAACTATAGGAATTTTGAATCTTAACCCCTGTAAAATAAAATATTATATCAGAAATAAAACACAAACAAGAAAAAAAATCATTTTTTATTGGATATTAATATAGATACTCCTTAATAGATATTTACTACCAACCACTTCCTATCATGGTAAATAATTACTTTTATCCCATAGAAGAATAATTTTTTGATGACCAGAGCTATGGTATCTAGGTTCCACAATAGGAAATTTTTTGGCAAGACTCGTCGAAAGTGAAATGTTATTCACTATGAACTTCATTGAATAGAGAATTAGAAGAAAGTATCTCTATCCATAAGATCAGCTTTGCTTTGATTTGGTGAAAACAAGTCCTGTCAAAACATCATAAAATTTTTTCAGAAGAAAGTATATTGCACACATATAATATCATTGATCACAAGAATCATAAGTCTAAACACTACAAAATAAAATATAACATATGTTGAAATAATTATTCCCACATATAATCTTTGGGTAAAAATATTTAGAAAAATTATTATTGATTACTCAAAAAACATTGAGGTGATGAATATATTTAAGTACACTTTAAATTATTTTGTTATAAATTTAATATCTCCATATATTAATCATATTCCAATGTCAAATTTAAATGAATATATGTAACTATCTCTATTAATATCATTAGATTACATTATAATAGAAATATAAAAATTAATATTTCAAAGGAATTAAATTTAATACATCTTTTGAATTTTTTATAAATAAGATGGATCTATTCATATTATTAAAACATAGATAATCTGAAGTTATAAACTGTATCAAAAGAATTTAAACCAAATCATCCAGTCAACTCAAATTATACGAATATCATTTTATGACTAAAAAATAATAAAGAGCGGCCATTTTACTAACTAATATCCATTTAAACCATCAGAAATACCTTAAAAATGGAACATTTATTTGAACCTTTGAAATAAATACATTCAATTACATTTGATGAAATTATTTTTGAGTTTAATATTTGGATGACTTATATCTTTTAATGTCACCAGTTTCTCTCCCTTAAATTCTTCAGAGAATCAATCAATAATAATCATAGTTAAAAACATTCTATCAATTAATCAAATTAAAACTTACTTTGGTAAAATATCATGAAATTTATTTAAAAATAATCTTTTAAAAATTTATAGAAATTTTGAATTTCAAAAAGAGAAACACAATTATGATCCACATAATGATATGAAGTATCAAGATATTTGAATGTTATGATAAATAATTGAAAAATTATCATAATTTATTAATATATTATTCCTTATTGTGAAATGAAATAAATAAATAAATATGAGTAAACATCCCTCCCAAAAAATCATTATTATAAATTTATATTAAGTATAAATATTCTCCCTATAACACCTATTTTCTCCATCTCAGATGCACTATTATCATAATGAAACATCGTAATAAACAAATACTTGTCCCCAATTTGAATTAATGAGAAATAAAAGTGCTACCGATACTAGTAATTGGATAATTAGAACAAAATAAATGAACCTTCTTGATGTTTTGTTTAGATGAATATGAATTATATAATTCAATTCCGTATTTTTTAGAAAATTTCCCAAAGGTATTCTATTATCTAAGATAGAATCATCATGGGAATGTAAATATTCTTATGTATGGGTGAACAAAACAACCCTCTAATTACAATGGAGAAAAAAATAAAAAATTTAAAATAATAGAGTATTAAATAGTATGTACAATTAAAAAACTAAACAACATTGTTTAAACATAAGAGTAACCATTGATATATGTAAAATTAAACTCATCCATATAGAAAAGATAAGTTAACACAAAGTTTTAGCATATAAAATTAAACTAAATAAAGTGTAATAGTGAACTGAATGATTATATAGGATTATTTTCTTAAGATAAATCACATAATGATAAATTCACCTTCTCAATGATTGACACCACAATTTCGATCATAAAACATTGCTTATATAAGATGTAGTTCCCTAAGATGTTCACAAAACATGATATACATTCCATTCAAAACACAATTTTGGAAAATATAATGTAAATATATAAAAAGTTATCTTGGTTTTATTTAAAAAATGTCCACTAAATTTCTCAAGGAATTTTCCAATGTTAAAAGATATTTAAACAAGTATAGGAACTTATGATCACTAGAGATTACTCATAAAAATATTTTGATTAATATATTAAAATATATTATAATTTAAAGGTATAGTAAAAATAGTAGTATATTCTTCTTATATTTTGGTTAAATTGAGAATAATACCCTCTTTTTATGTTCCATATGAATATATGTGGTTTTTAATATCATTGTGTTTTTGTAGTGAAAAATTTTATAGGTTGATAGATAAATAATGAGACCTTGTGTTATTAGAAATAATTATATTTTAATTTAAACTCATCTCCAAATTAGTGAGTGTGTTCTGAATACAAAATAATTTAGTGAAAATACTTCCCACTTCCATATATTATACTTTATATTAGAAAGAAAAAATTAATATTGATTCTTGATTGAATAATATACTAATTCTCCACTAGTAATGTAATATATTTTTTCTTCTATTCAATTCTATGACCTGTGAAATCTTCATCAAAATAACTCTTTAGTGTAATATTTTTTCTAAAATACTATACTAGTCCATCTTAATATGTTCCATGAAGATAATATATTATCCATTTTAGCTAACTTAAAATGAGACTCTATTGGATGATCTTAGAAACTTATTCATGAGCATATCAATAATATAATGTCATATCAACTATATTCAATGTAATGTAAAATTCTTATAATCCAACTAAATAATTTCTAATTAAATGGTTTCCTAATTTCATCGATATAACGAATATAAGTGTAACCCTCCAGTGTACCAGTACTTTAAGCACATTTAAAATTAAAATTTCTAATTAAATATGTAATAAGATTTTATTGAGTTAAAATAGTTTCTTCCAGTCACATTGTTAATGGGAATTTATGGAAATAATTTTCTTCACCAATTATACTCATCTAAAATACTCATCTCATAAGTTCATAAAAACTATCATCTATTTTATTCTATTTGAACTGAAAAAATCACATCGATATTGATTTGTACAATATTTGTTTCTTTGAAAACCCTCTTGATAAATGAGTGAGATCAGATATTCATTTTGAAATTTTTTTATGTAAAAATATAGAAAATCTATCATACTAGGATATTAGGTCTTGTTTAAGGACATAATATTGTTTTATAAGTTTAAAAACAAAATTATAAACACAATATATCTAAAACCACGAGGTTGTTTAAGGTTTACGTTTTCTTGAAAATTTCTATTAATAAATGAACTCATTACAACCTTTTTAAATTCTATATATTTCATAAGATTTGTGGTGGCTAATATAATATGGATGGTCTTGAGTCTCACAAATAGTTAATTTTTTACCCATAATATATTCCATATTTGTGATTATAACCCGTATCCACTAGTCCCACTTTACTATAAAAAAATTTTCCATTATAATCCAACTTATTCCTAAAGACCCATTTTACTCATATAAAAAAAATAAATTTTGTGATTTCAACGATTGTCCAAAAATATTTCCATTACAATATATTTTACACTTCTTCTATATCATTTACCAAACATTCATCTCCCATGTTATCATTTTCATTTTAGGTTCAAATTTTTATTATAATTAAAGTCACAAACATTCAATTTTTATGAACTATATATTTAGAATTAGTTGATATATGTCACTAATTGTATTATTAGATGGATGACTCTTTAAAATTTTATAGTTGTTGGGTAAAAATGAATATTTTTACTTATCAACAATCTGGTTATCTCTTATTATCACAACTACTAAATTTTATTTTATGATAGATTTGATTCATCATTCAGATGTAAACAAAGAAGTTTTATTAAAAAAATAATCCATATTCATTACTTAATATAGAAATTTTAAATCCATGTATGTATCATCATTATCAGACATTATATGAACAATTTTAGAAATCATATGTGCCCATATATTAAAAACATGATATACCTTAATAGTGATGGAGTAACTAGAAAAATAACTTCTTTAGATTTATGATCAACCAAATTAAAATTATATTTAGTATTCAATAAGAATAAATTACCATTGAAATATATGAGATAATTAAGATTTGATTCCATAAAATTCCACAATTCAAAATTTATTATATTTTAAAATAGTAAAAGAAATTAATTTATTTATTGTATAAAATCAACTCTAATTGATTTATCCCAAAAGTAGTGATTATTAATATATTCATATGATAGTATTCCAGAAATTTTATTAAAGGTTCCATTAAACATTTAATCCACACCATTTTTTATAGAGCTTTTAGTAATTATAATGTATGAGTATTTCCATATTAACATTTTTTTTTCAAAAATAGAATTTAAAAATTCAACACATGATCAATTTGGATTGTGATTACATTTTGGGTTTATAAATTTTGACCATTATGTTAATAATTTTTGATAAAATATATTTCTTCTAGCTTCAGTAAAATAAAATAAACCAAAATAAATATAGTTTAATCCTCAATAAGGATATACCTATATTGTTCACCTTCGATAAAACCATTTTTTAGGAACATAATGTCTCATGTGAGCTAACTATAATATTTGCAGTTATAGATATATCAAATTATTTTAAATTTTGACTCATGATGTTTACTATATTGGAAAAAAATTTAGAATATTGAATAATTAAACTAATGTTTTAGTAGTTCCTTCACTCATCCTATCATATAATGTTTTTCTACATTTCAATAATAGGAGTGTTTTGACAACATATTCTAAAGAAAATATTTATCCTTAACCATACTAAGGCACGTTATGTTCTAGAAACTATGGTCTTCTAGGCCAACAGTGTAAGCATTATCTTACCTATAGACATGTAACACATGAAATCATTTTTTATTTTTGGTGGTATGGATTTTATACCAAATGTTGATGGAGTAACCATCATCGCATAATTAGATAAGTATGTGATGGTTGTTATAAAGTCCTAAAATTAAAATTAAATTAGATATTAAATATTTATTTAGGATTGTTATAGTATAAATGGTTATAATTTATCCATGGGACATTTTTCCAAATATTACATGTCAACCCATAAATTTAGGTATGTTACAAAATCTAAAATCGTTTCCCATAATAGTTAAATAAATAATTCAATCCTTGTTCCAAGTATTTATATTTTTGATACACATAGTTTCTTTTGGAAAACTATAATAATGAATTTTTGCTATCCGTACTATCAAGGGATTGATAATGTTATCAAAAAAACATTAATAACCTAAATCTTTCCAACCCTATTGTGTAATAAAATTGAAATTTCATTTGAAATATGATACTTATGTGTTCTTAAGGGTTTAACCATATTAAAAGATAAATTTTTACTTCAATAACCACCTCTCTAAAATTTATTAAAAAATTGTTTATTTTTAAGATATAAATAGTCAAACCTGAAATGATACTTTATAGAAGTAAAACCTAGTCTAGATGGAATAAGATTATGTATCAACTATCTTAATATCTTATCTATTTCCTCCATAAAAAGTATAAAATTATAAAAACAATTCATACTACTAAATTTACACATTTGTATTACAGCTTAGTTCACTTCATCACAAGTTCAAATAGAAATTGATTTAATATAAAACTATAAGACATTTATATATGTTCTATCCTTATAAATGGAATGTTATACATTAGTCTGACTATAGTACCATAGTATATATTATTTTTATTCTCTTGGAATGGGAAATTCCCATCGATAGGTTTATCCTCACTATTTTAAGAAAAATTAGTAGAATAATTTATCAAAAAATTATATAGGTATTAATTCATTACCATTATAATAAATCCTTGTTCATTTAGAGGTACTATGGAAAAGAAACCTCTTAGATTTTAGCTATCAAATATATTCAAAAAACTATTATCATTAAAATTAAATTCTTCTCTAGTGCATGAATTTATTGTACTAGAACCAACTCATTTTTTTCCTTTTCTCTTATATCTTTTTAGATTCGTTCTCATTTTTTTTAGTCGTGGACAATATAGTATTAGATTCCTTGGTTTCATCCACTTATAAATGATAACATTATATATATCCTCGCTTATTCCACTCTTTTCTTATTTTTCATTATTATTCAATTTATAAAATTCCACCATTCTAAAAATTCAATTAATATTCATTACACGTTGAGAAATGTCATCTTTACTTACATAATGAAAACTAATATTCATATTATGTTTAGACACTCACTTTATAGAGTTAGAAAATGAAGTATTATATGGGGAATTTAAAGCACCAAATTCTGATGCAAATGAAACTCAAATTTTCACTTTCTTCTTCATGAAATCATATTTATTCAAGATTTTCCCATTTTTCATGTGAATCCCAAGATGATTAACTAAACTAGTTTTTTAAATATGTTTTATATCATCATTAAAATTATATTTATTGCCCAATAATTTGATAACTATTTCAATAATTTTACCCACATGCTATTATTAAATGATTTACATCTCCCCATGAAGTTTAATCCATTAAGTACATTCATAATGTTCAAGTAAATATATGGAACTGATTCACACAGTATAAGTTTAAAATATTTATATTTATCTATAAAAATAACTATTCTAATCTCTAAGAATTTTGATTTTGTAAAATGTGTAATGTCATATTTTCTCTAAATATAATTTATCGTTTCACATGGAGAAATTTTATAGTCGATATGTCTTTCTATATAGAAAAGTGGGGTTTTTCAAAAAAATTAATTCACCATATATTATAATTTCTCCTCTCTTGTAAATCAATAAATTTATTTCTTAGAGAATTTTTATCTTCCAAACATCATTCTTTAATTCCCCACTTTATTGTTCATAAAAACATGCTCATCTGATCACACTAGTGATTGTAGTCAGGTCCATAAAAAATATTGGTGGGAAAAAATTATAATTCTTAGGAGTTAAAATTGTTTTCCCTTCTATAAGGAATAAAATATATTTCCTATTCTATATATTTGTCATAAAAAATTAAAAAATATCAAATAAAAAATCCATAGAATTTTATGAATGATAAATAGATAAAATTTGTTCTTATGTATATGAATTATACAAAATATGAAGAAAATATCTGATACAATGTGTAGTCCAAGTTGAGAAACATATGATAGCATCAAAAGGGGAAAATTGATGCTCAAAGACTAATATATAATTTTTTTTCACTCAAATGTCAAGCATTCAAAATATATTAGTTCCGAACAATTTTAGTAAATCATTGTAAAAATAAATATAAAATTATCTCAATAGAATATATAAACATAAATGATTCCAAAAAAAAATATGTAATAATAAATTAAAACAATTCAAGATTGTAAATTTTATGCAAATCCATATAATACTATAATGGTTATTAATTATTGGATATTTCTTGTAAAGTAAACTCTTCACTTTGATCCCAATGTACTAGGAGGTTTTGACAACTAAAAACAATGTATACAAGTTATACACCAGGAAAATTTTAAACTACATCCATCAAAATATAAAGGTTTCAAAGGAGAAACATATTATATATAAGTGTTGAGAGTAGGAAAATATTTCCTTGAGACCGACTAAAATATTCAAAATTGGTAGTATGTCCAGTAAATGAAATAATTGAACAAACCATTTGAAAGAAAGCATATTACAAGCCTATAATCTTATCAATCATATTGATAAGAAGTAGAACTATTAATAAATGGAAAAAATAATAAATTTTTAATCAAATCCACACACATGTATGATGATGGTAAATACATTTAAAACACCACAATCATAAAATATCAAACAATTAATTTCATTTATAGATTGATGTATAATTTCATAAATTTTATAATAGGTCATATATCTCAATCTATTCCTCTATTTCATCAGTCCAATTTATAAGAACCTATTACCTAACTCAACCAATATTATCCAATTAAGTTATAAAAACATGACAACAAAAAATATATCTCAAAAAAGATATTTATTTTACATTTTTTATTTTATAAAAATTTGGATATATTTTTTAAGATGATCAGAATATAAGTAATCATATGTTATAAAATTTATAAACATAACTTAAAAAATATTTATATTATCCTAAATTCAATGTAAAATGTGTCATAATTTTGAAAATAATAATAATAAGTGTAATTTGGATCGACAATAGTCATTATAATCAATTGGAAATGCTATAAAAACTAAAAAATAGATGGGAATAATGTTTCAATATTTATTTACTGATTTTAAGCCATGTAGGTCAATCATTATTCACATTATGCTTATAATCCAAGGTGGGTACCCATATACCATAATAGAAATACTCATTAGAGATATCTGGGAAAATCTACCCCTTTTGGAGTAATATATATATATATATATTATGTATGTATGTATGTATTCTGATATTATGGATATAAGGACTCGTACATAAAACATACATAATATTGAATTATATTAATAATTCACATTGAGGATCTTTTTAGGTTTAGAGTTTTTGATAATTAGTACATAACTATTACATCTCAAAATATTAAAATTTATACACTTCTACACAGTTTCCGGTTTATTTTCATAAAATAAAAAATCTTTTCAAAAAAGAGTCATGTCTAGTTCCATGTTTTAGAGAGCGTGACATTTCCTTGATCCCATCCATGACCCTATTCATCTTTATGTCCTGTGAAAAAATTTTAAAACTTGGGATGAGAATAAAAAGCTCAGTAAGGTTTATGAATCAAAAAAGAAAACATTTGTTCATAAATAAATACAAAACATGAACTCTTTTACTTAACTCATGAAATAATAAGATTTTATGAATAACACATAGAAATAATAAATTATAAAGGTAAATTGTGGCATCCATATCATACTTATATTGTAGTTATACCAACTACATAAAGAGTTACTTTCGAATACCCATCACAGTATATTCCCTAAATTTCTTATGAGAAACATTCACGTTTACCTCCATCACATTACCCAATGCATTGGTGAGCTATCTCGGGCTCACCCTCCATAGGTTTATCACGAAACCACCCGTATAAGTAAATAATTCCCAAGAACCAGAAAATAATCATATTACATAATATAAGTATAAAGGAAAGATAACATTTCACATTGTAACAAAAAAATATCATTTCAAGATATTTAAATAATAAATACATTCTCAAAAGCATTTTCAATACCAAAATACGTAAAAATATTAAAGGGTGTTTATTTTTCCATTTAAAAAAACATTACCCTTTTTAAGGAATCCAAAGATCAAATAATACCCGCGGCGGCAAAAATCTTGTAGTCACCGCTTACGTTAAAAATAAATTCCTTCTTGATATTTAATAAAATACATCATATAAAAATATTCTCATTTAATTCAATGAAAATTAAAAGGGGTTTATACACCGTATAAAATAATGTCGTGTATAAAACTAAATATTCCTTAGTGAAAGGAGATTGAGACGAAGTCTCTTACCTCGGGTCCGACTTGACTCGATCGTTCTTTAGTACCCTGAATAATAAAATAAAGATAATTTCACCTTGCTTTAGAACCTTTTTAATGTTTATAATTCCTTTAATATCACTTATTACCATCTTATAAAAATTATTTAATCATTTATTTTAATAATTGTCTTTTTGTCGATATTTGGTACTTGAGTCAAAAATGAACACCTTATATTTACATGTTGTCCATGTGATCAATAGTCCATTATATCCAGAATGAAATTAATTATTTAGATATCATATATATAATATATATACAGTATATATATATATATATTTATATCAGTACATATCATCTGTAGGTATGAAATGAAAGGCACCGTTCATGGAGATGGTAAGTCGTACGTATGCATGAACATTAATTTCATTTTTATTTCTTATTTTAATGGAATTAAAACATAATGATACATATGTATATTATAATTCCAGTATAATTTCATATATAATATCATATATAAAATCATTAACTTTATCCTTTATACTTCCCACATATGGCATTAAAGAGTCATATCACATTGAGGGGCGGTAGTCCGCACTTCCTCAAATGAAATTATCGTGTTTACACATAATGGAAACCATAAAGGTATGATATAAATGGAAAATAAATAAGCATAATGAAAACATAAACATAATATATATCATATATAAATACAGTTCCATCATAATGGCCACCATGAGAGGTAGTAGTAGATAATTGAACAATCATCGTTTCGTGAGGTGTTAGTTTTCCATCCACAGAAACATTATGTTCTTCAACTTTTAGATGGAGGTGTGTGTAAGTGTAGATATAATAATTTTCATTAAAACATTCTAGTATATTGAGGATACATTTATTGTTACAAAATAAAGGAATAAAAACAGTTTAGGGGTTTGAGAAGTAAAATAAATGAAAACAATTTTAAAGAAACAGTTACATTTAATTTGGTAAACTCCCTTTTCTTTGAACCAAAGGACTTCTTGATGTGCCTTATGCCTAAAGTAAGGCTTCTATTAAGAGTAGAGGGATGTCGGGAGAACAATTGGGAATAGTTTGGATGATCCAAAAGTCTTGATAGGTGTGAGGAATTGGATATAAATTGTCTCATTTTATATGGAGGAGGAGGGGCTCTTTAGTAATGTGTGATAATATTATTTTATTATATTATTATGTTCAGTTTATAAAGGTTCTAAAAACATTAAATTCTAATATATGAATACTCAAAGTCGAAATAATATCATCGATTAGGAATTGGACAGGTTTTGGAGGTTATTTTAATATTTATAATCTTATTTATTTAAATCTTTAATTAATGATATAAACATTGCATCATTATTTTGTCATAAATAATTTATTTTATGTGATTTCTAAAAATAATTAAAAAAATACCATGATGTAGTAAATATTCTTATCTTTAAAATGAATATTTATAGTCTAAAATTTAATTTATATAACACCATATTTGAATTAATTTACTAAAAGATGTTTTTTAATGTAATTTTTACCTTTACATTAAATTAATTAATCTAATGTGTCATTGTCTTTAATAAGTGGCTCCATGGGGTCCCAAAATAGACCCCAAGATGACCATGGTCGGCCATTACTCATCAAATAAGGATAGGACATGTGTTAAGGTAATTTTTAATTATTACAATATTCTTTTAAACTTGAATTTCCCTATTTACCTAAACACCGGTACATAAAAGTCAAAAGATACTATTCAAAAAAAATTATTTTAATCTTATTGTACCACATTTTACATATTTATAACAACCATGTATGTCATATTTTAGAAATTAAATTCATAGAAGCGGTAAAATTTTATTTAAATGAAAAGGACATTTTTTAAAACTACTTCTATGTGGTTTCACTATTCATCATAATTGAAGTTCTTCAGAAAAATGCCAAAAATAAATCATAAGGTATATTTGATATTCAGAAATCAAAAATGATGTCTATTTTTCAAATTCATAAAAAATAAGTATCATTAATTAATTTTAAAATTAATTTCCATTATTAAAACAAATAGTATGTTTTTAAGAAACACAAACTATCAAATGATTGATACTTGTTTATGTCCAATTTCAAAGTGAAATTATTTCTAATGACCAATATTGGATTAAATGGTAAAAATATATTTTAATTAAACATTAAAACCAATTAAAAGTGCAATCTAACTATATAAAAAATTATATTAAAATTCAGTTTTGAATTAAAATACAATATTTTCACTATTCATTAAAAAATGAACTTTATCGGAAAAATTGCAAAAAATTACACAAATTAAATTTTGATGTCACCATTATAAAGAACGATTTTATTTGTTCAATTAGAATTTATTAAAGATAAAAATACTATATATAAAGAGGGTTCTCCATTAAATGATGGTAAATCGACTATTTAATGTAAATCATGCTTAAAATTAGATTCATTCACATTTTAGGCATCTAAATTTTTGTTGAAAAAATATAAATATATTTAACAGACATGTATAATCATATTGTATTTAGTTTTTTTCGTTCATTCCAATAAAACAGCTAGCAGTTAACTACCATTTAAAATAATAATATTATATTATTAGTGTGCAACGTAAGATTTCAAAGAAACCTATAGTTTCGTATCGGGAACGCTATTGAAAATAGCCAACCCTTTAAAGTAAAATTAATATATAAATAACAAATATTAATAAATATAAAATACGACTTATTATTTACTTACCTGGGATGTTACATCCTTCTCCCCTTTTGGGAACTACGTCCGCATAATTTTACTTATCACAATAAGTGGGGGTATTTACCTCTCATAGCATTTTCAAATTCCCAAGTTGCCTCTTCAATCATATGTTTTTACCAAAAAAACCATTACCTGATGAGTTACCTTATTCCACAACACTTTCTCTCTACGGTCAAAAATCTGAACTGGTTATTCTTCATAAAAGAGATTCTCTTCCAACTGAACTACCTCTGGGCTCAAAACATGAGATGGATCTGGCATATACATTATCAACATAGAAACATGAAAAACATAGTGTATCTGGGATAAACTAGGAGGCAATTACAACATATTGGAAACTAATCCAACTTTCTCCAGAATTTTATAAGGTCCACTGAACCTAGGACTCAACTTTCCCTTCTTACAGAAATGCATCACACTTTTCCATTTTGAAACATTGAGAAAGACATGATCACCTACCTCAAAATAATGATTTTTCCTCCTATTATCTATAACACTTTTCTTTATACTCGGATATGTTCTCATGTGCTTCTGAATCAACTGAACTTTCATTGCCATCTCATTTACCAATTCTTGTCCCATCAGCTTCCTTTCACCCACTTCATCCCAAAAAGTTGTATTTCATCAATGCATTCCATGTAATGCCTTAAATGGAGCCATCTTTATACTGTAATGAAAAAAATTATTATATGAAAATTAAACCAATGAATGATGTTGGTCCCAACTTCCATAATTATTCATAGAGAAATAACATAACATATCCTCTAATGTCTGAATTTTTCCTTCTCATTTCCCATCTGAGTGAAGAGGAAAAGCTGTACTAAAATTTAATTCAGTACCCAAAAAATTCTGAAGGCCTTTCCAAAAGTTAGAAGTAAACCTATGGTCATGATCAGATAAAATGGAGAGGGGAACTCCATGTAACCTGAATATCTTATTAACATTCAATTAAGAAAGTTTATCTAGAGACAATGTATCCCGAATTGGAATGAAATGTGAATATTTAGTCAATCGATCAACAATAACTCAGATTGCATTATTTCCTTGATATGTCTTTGGTAATCCCACAATGAAGTCCATTGATTCATTTTCCCATTTAAACATTGGAACTGGTAAAGGATGAAACATCCCTTTCGGCAACTGCCGCTCTCCTTTAACCTGCTGACAAGTCAAACACTTCACAGTAAAATCACCAATATCTCTTTTCATTCCATCCCACCAGTAATACTTCCAATGATCTCTTTACATCTTAGTACTACCAGGATGAACTGAAAACGGAGAAATATGAGCATCACATAACAAGTCATTCTTCAACTATGAATTAAAAGGCACACATAATCTCTTCCCAAACCTCAAAACAAAATCATTATCAACGTTACAATTAGGAAAATTACCTTTCTGAAATAACTCTTCCGTTTTCTGCAACTCACTGTCTTCATTCTTTGGTTGCTTTATTCTGTCTGATAGAGATGATTTCACTAAGGCCTGAAACAATAAAGAAAAATTTTCTACACCAATAATTTCTATGAAAAATTTTATCAAATCAAACACAAAAGGATATTGTTGCAAATGCAACATGGTTAATGAAGAATTACTTTTTCGACTCAAAGAATCAGCCACTTTATTTTCGTTTTCCGGATGGTAATGGATCGTGCTATCATAATCCTTGATTAATTCCAAACATCTCCTCTATCTCATGATCAATTATTTCTGAGTGAATATATACTTAAAACATTTGTGATTAGTATATATTTCACACGTCACTCCATACAAATGATGCCTCCCAATTTTTAAAGAAAAAACAACACCAGTTAATTTCAAATCATGTGTAGGGAATTTTAACTCATGGGGTTTCAACTGATGTGAAGCATAAGCAATTACCTGATCATTCTACATTAGGACACAACCAAGTCCTTTCAACGAAGAATAACTGTAGATAACAAACTCACCATTTCTGGATGGCAGTTCCAAAACTAGAGCATTCACCAATCTCATTTTCAATTCCTAAAAACAATCATCACATTTTTTCAGATAAACATAACACATTTTCATGTAAACTTATACATTAGACTATATACCTATGCAATATTCTCAAAAAACCTCGGGTAATAACGTTCCAAACCATGAAAACTAGGAATCTAGGTTATATTTCTGGTTCTTGGCCATTCTTCAACAACTTTTGTTTTAGCAGGATCAACAGTTTTTCCATTTTTGGAAACAATGTGACTAGGGAAAGAAATGTTTTGTAACCAATACTCACACTTGAAGAATTTCCCAAATAGTTTTTTTCTTTTAATATTTGCAAGAAAACCCTTAAATGAATTTCATGTTCCTCCTTACTTTTGAATAATCCAAAACATCATCATTGAAAACAAAAACAATCTTATAAAAGAACTCACAAAAAATTATATTCATAAGATCCATGAATATAGTAGCTGCATTGATAATGTTCATATCTAGTATGAAATGGGGTCTTTGGAATGTCTTCTTCCTTTACATTCAACTGATAGTAACCCAATCTCAAGTTAATCTTTGAAAAATATTGAGCTCCCTAGAGCTGATCAAACATGTCATCGATATGAGTCAGAGGATACTTATTCTTAACATTGATTTATTCAATGCTATATAATCAATGCAAAGTATCATTTTTCCATCTTTATTTATAATAAGCAATACATGAGCACCCCATGGTGATGTGCTAGGTCTAATGAAACCTTTATCTAACAACTCTAATAAGTTCTTCTTTAACACTAAAAGTTCCATTTGATCCATTCTTTAAGGGGGGTTTTGAATTGGCTTAGCATCAGGAACTATGTCAATAGTAAATTCAACTTCTCGATCAGGTATAATTCCAGGAAACTCATCATGAAAAACATCAAGGTACACATTTAATACAGGCACATCATTAATCTAAATAGTTCCTTTATTTTCAACAATATATGCAAGGTATCATTAATTTCCATCTTTTACTAGCTTCTCAGCTTCATGATATGTTATCAAAAGAAAGGGTTCATTATTGTACACAAACTATAAATATTTTAGAAAATAAACCTCGATAGCTCTATAGTAAATCTTAGCATGATAAACAGATAGCCAATCCATTACCAAAATAACAACCAACTCTACTAGAGGCAAAACAATAAGGTTTGTAGGTAGACTCTTTCCACACACAAGGACAAGAATGTTCTTCTGTTTTCTTTTTGTCACAATATTTCTTCTAGGGTTTTTACCGTAAGTTCTGTATTCATATCTAGAGATGGAATTACAAATTTACTAGATAACATCTCAGAAATGAAATAGTTTGTAGACCCTGGATCAAACAACACATTGGCATAATCTGAACAAACAAACAGTGTACATGATACAACTTCATTTTATTTCCCAACATATGCGGTAGTAGTTGCAAAATATTTCATCACACCTTTTTACTTGTAGTCTGGTTGATTTCCTTCAGTTGAGTTCCTTGTTGGAAACTCATTTGCATAATGAACCATTTCAGTGCACTTAAAACATTTTATTTACTGTAAATCAGATTTTGTCCAACAATTATCCTGATATTTTTTAGTGCAATTACAAGCCTTCTATCCCATTTTTCCACATCGGTATCACTTACCAGAATTCAAAAGACATTCCCAATAATTCTTTTTACCACAATTTTCACAAACTGAAATCTTATGTTTCTTACCATCATACTTTTTTGAAGAGTTATTCCCTTTTCCCTACCACCTCGACCAGTAATTCTATTGTTTGTCAAATAATACATGATCATTGGAATACTCCATTTTCACCTTCTCTGTACAGTGAACTAGTTTTTCATAACTTTTTAACTCACGAGAATCTAAATCCCTTAGATACATTGGATTTAATCTTGAGTAAAAATGGTTTATATTACAATCAAGATCTCGTGTGTAATTTGAAGCATACCTTTCTAGTCGAGCGAATTTTTCTTCATATGAATCCACTAAGTCACCCCCCTGCCTCATTTCTAAGAAATGTTTTCCCATCCTAAGCCAAACCACCTTAGGAAAATATTTCTCAGGAAACATACATTTGAATTCATCCCAATCGAGAGCATCAATCTCCTCAATATACCTAATATTTTTCTCCATCAACCACAATGGATCAACTTCACCTTCAAAACAATAAATAGAAAGACTTACCTTTTAATGTTCTGAACAACCCATGACATTGAAAATCTTCTCCACTTCTTTAATCCAACCTTCAGATAGAACAGGGTTAAATGATCCTATGAATGATGGGGGATGTTGCCTCATGAAATGCTCCACTACTGACATGTTCCTCTGCAGTTGATCTGGCTGATCTCGTGCATGGATACCACCACCATTTATAGCCTTATTCAATTGTTCCATCACTGCAACAAACTGTTCAGTTATGATTATGACCTTTTCAGGTTGCTAATTTAGAAGGTTTTCTTCCTCCTGATGTCGTCCCAACATAGCTCCCATGTTTCCTTTGTGGAAAACCATTCTGAACCCAAAAATATCTTAGGAGGAGCATCATGGTAATCTGTAAATGCTATATCATTTCAATATTACCATAAATTAATTTTTGGACATTTATTTAACAATACCCTAACTCCTAATGTTATTTAAACCTACCACTACTACCAACTATAACGTCCCAACCTTAAAATACACAAAATCTTGAATTAATTTAATAATTCACATTGAGGATATTTTCAGGTTCAGAGTTTTATATAATTAAGACATAACTATTACATCTCAAAAGATTAAAAAGTAGATACTTCTACATAGTTTCCATTTTTTTATTCATAAAATAAAAACTCATGAAAACAAGAGTCATGTCTATCTCCATGTTCTAGACAGCATGAAATTTCCTTGACCCCATCCTTGACCCTATTCGTCATTATGTCCTGTGAAAACATTTCAAAACTTGGGATGAGCATAAAAATCTCAGTAAGGGTTATGATACAATGAAAGAAATCATTTGTTCATAAATACATACAAAACATGGACTCTTTTACTTACCCCATGAAATCATATGATTTTTTGAATAACACATAGAAATTATAAATCATAAAGGTAATTTGTGGCATCCATATCATACTAACATTGTAGCTATCGCAGCTACATAGTGAATTACTTTGGAATTCAGATCACAGTATATTCCCTAAACCTATTAGAAGAAACATTCATGTTTACCTCTCTAACGTTACCCAATGCATTGGAGAGCTATCTCGGGTTCACCCTCCCTAGGTTTATCATAGAACCACCTGTATACGTAAACAATTCCAAAGAACCATAACAAGATCATAACACATAACATAAGCATAAAGGAAAGATAATATTTCCACATTGAAATAAAAAAAATATCATTTCAAGATATTGAAAAATAAATACATTCCCAAAAAATATTTCAATATAAAAATACATAAAAATAGTATATAGTATTTATTTTTTCCTTTAAAAAACATTACACCTTTTTAAGGAAGCCAAAGATTAAACAATACTCGTGGCGGCAGAAAAATCGTTGTCATCGCTTATGTTAAAAAACATTCCTTTTTTTCATTTAGTAAAATGTTTCATGTAAGAATATTCCCTTTGAATGAAATGAATATTCAAATGGGTGTATACACCGTATAAAATAAAGTCATGTATAGAACTAAATATTCCTCATTGAAAGGAGATTGGGACAAAGTCCCTTACCTCTTGTTCGACATTACTCGATCGTTCTTTAATCTCCTAAATAACAAACTAAAGTTAATTTCAACTTGCATAAGAACATTTTTAATGTTTATTATTTATTTTATATAACTTATTACCATCTTATAAGAATTATGAAATCATATAAGTTAATAATGGTCATTTTTTCGATATTTGGTACTTGAGTAAAAAATGAACACCTTATATTTACCAATTGTCCATGTTGTCAATAGTCCATTATATCCAGAAGGAAATTCATTATTTAGAAATCATATATATCATATATATCTAGTATATATATATATCTAGTATATATATATATTTATATATATTTATAACAGTACATATCATTTGGAGGTAAGATATGAAATCCACCCTTTCATGTAGACGGACGTCGTACGTACGGATGAACACTACTTTCATTTATATTTATTATTTTATTGAATTAAAACATAATAAAAAATAGGTATGTTATAATTCCAGTATAATTTAACATATAATATCATATATAATATCATTAACTCCATCCTTTATATGTCCCACATATGGAATTAACGAGTCATATCACTTTGAGGTGGCAGTAGTCCACACATCCTCAAATGAAATTATCGTGTTTACACATAATGGAAACCATAAAGGTATAATATAAATGGAAAATTCAGAAGAATAAAGGAAAAATAAACATAATATATACCATATATTAATATAGTTCCATCATAATGGTAACCATGAGAGGCGGTAGGAGATAATCGGACAATCATCGTTGCATGTGGTGTTAGTTTTCCATCCACAGAAACATTATGTCTTTCATCCATTAGATGGAGGTGTGTGTAAGTGTAGTTCGAATAATTCTCATAAAAACATCCTAGTGTATTGAGGATCCTGTATTTTTAACAAAATAATGTAATAAAAAGAGTTTATGGGTTGGAGAAGTAAAATAAAAGAAAACAATTTAAAAGAAATTGTTACCTTTAATTTGGGTAACTCCCATTAGTATAAACCAAAAGACTTCTTGAAGAGCCTTATGCCAAAGGTAAGGCTTCAAGGAGGAGTATAGGGATGTATGGAGCATAATTTGGAAGAGTTTTGAAGATCCAAAAGGCTTGAGAGGTCTGAGGAATTGGTTAGAAATGGTCTCCTTTTATAAGGGGGGCTCTTTAGGATTGTTTGATAATATTATTTTATTATATAAAGATATTCTGTTTCTAAAGGTCCAAAAATCATTAAAGTAGAATATTAGATGACTCATAGTCTAAATAATATCATCCAATAGGAATTGGATAGGTTTTGGATGTTATTTTAATATTTATAATCTTATTTATTTAAATCTTTTATTAATGAGGTAAACACTACATCATTATTGTGTCATAAATAATTTAATTTATGTGATGTCTAAAAGTTATTAAAAAAATACGATGACGTAGAAAATCATCATATATTTCAATTTAATATTTATTCTAAAATGTAAATTATATAACACCATATAAAAATTAATTTACTAAGAGATTTTGGTTTATTTTATTTTTGCCTTTACATTAAATTAATTATTCTAAAGTGTCATTTTCATTCATAAGTGGCTCCATGGGGACCCATAATAGACCCAATGATGCCCATGGTCGGTAGTTACTCATAAAATAATGTTAGGACATGTGTTATGGTAATTTTGAATTATTAGAATATTCTTGTACCCTTGAATTACAATATTTACATTAAACCGCGTTAAATAAAAGCCAAAAGTTATTATTCAAATAAAATTATTTTCATCTTATTGAACCACATTTTACTTCTTGATAACGACCATTTATGTTGGATTTTCATAATTATTTTCACAGAAGTCGTAAAATTTCATTTAAATGAAAATTTTAGTTTTTTAAACTACTACTAAGTGGTTTCAGTATTCAACCAAAATTGATGTTTTTAAGAAGAATACCAAAAATTCAGCCCAAGATATTTTTGATATTTCAAATTCAAAAATAATTTCTATTTATCAAAATTAAAAATATATAAGTGGAATTAATTAATTTTAAAATTAATTCCCGTTTTCAAAACAAATAGTGTGTTTTGAAGAAACACTAACTATCAAAGGATTAGTACATGTTTTTGTCCATTTTCAAAGTGAAATTAATTTCAATGGCCAAAATTGGATTAAATGGTAAAAATATATTTTATTTACACTTTAAAACTATTTAAAAAGATAATATACCTATAAAAATAAATTATATTAAAATGCAGTTTTGAATTAAAATACAATATTTTCACCATTCAATAAAAAATAAACTTTATCATAAAAATTCCAAAAATTTTCACAAAGTAAATTTTTATGTTCCCATTATAAATAAGGATTTAATGTGGTCAATTAGAATGTATTAATGTGAAAAAAAACTATATTTAAATAGGGTTATCCATTAAAAGGTGGTAAATCGACCTTTTAATGTAAATTATGTTTAAAATTAGATTCATTCACATTTACGCCACTAACTTTTATTGGATAAATGTAAATAGATTTAACAAACATGTATAATCATATTTTAGTTAGTTTTTTTCATTCCATCCAATACAATGACTAGGAGTAAACTACCATTAAATTTAATAATATTATATTATTAGTGTTCAACGTATGATTTCAAAGAAACATGTTGTTCTGTATCAGGTACGCAATCGAACATAGAAACCCTTTTAAAGTAAAAATAATATATAATTAACAAATATTAATAAATATTAAATATGTCTTATTTTTTATTTTCCTAGGATGTTACATCCTTCACTCCCTTTGGGAATTGCATCCTTGCAATTTTACTTATCCAAATAAGTGGGGTTATATATCCCTCATCGCATTTTTAAATTCCTGTGTTGACTTTTAAAACATATGGTCTTTCCACAATACCTTTTCCTAGTGAATTACCTTATTCCACAACACTTTCTCTCTATGGTCAAGGATTTGAACTGGTTGTTCTTCATAAGAGAGATTCTCTTCTAACTGAACTACCTCTGGGCTCAAAACATGAGATGGATCTGGCATATAATTTCTCAACATCGAAAAATGAAAAACATTGTGTACCTGGGAAAAACCTGGAGGTAAAGCCACTTTGTATGCAACTGATCCAAATTTATCCAGAATTTCATAAAGTCCAATGAACCACGGACACAACTTTCCCTACTTACCAAAACACATCACACTTTTCCATGGAGAAAGATTATGAAAGACGTGATCACCTACCTCTAAAGAAATATAATTCCTCCAGTTATCTGCATAACATTTCTGTCTACTATGAGCTATTCTCATGTGCTTCTGAATCAACTGAAATTTCTCTACCATCTGTTTTACCAATTCTGGTCCCATTAGCTTCCTTCCACCTACTTCATCCCAAAAATCTGTATTTCGACAATACATTCCATATAACACCTCAAATGGAGGCATCTGTATAATAGAATGAAAACATTTATTATATGAAAATTCAACAAAATAAATATTTTGGTCCCAACTTCCCTGATAATCCATCGAGAAAGAACGTAACATATCCTCCAATGTCTGAATTGTTTATTCTGATTTCCCATCTTATTGAGGATGAAAAGTTGTGCTAAAATTTAATTCTGCACCCAATGACTTATGAAAGACTATTTTAAAGTTAGAAGTAAAACTGGCATCATAATCAGATACAATGTAGTGGGGAACTCCAGGAAACCTGACTATCTATTTAACATATAATCGAGAATGTTGATATAGATATAACGTAACCTGAATAGGAAGGAAATGAGCATATTTAGTCAATCGATCAACAATAACCCATACTCCATTATTACCTCGAGATGTCTTTGGTAATACCACAACGAATTCCATTGATACATTTTCTCATTTCCACTTTGGCACAGCTAATGGCTGATGCATCCCTATTGGTAACATCTGCTCTGCTTTAACCTACTGCCAAGTCAAACACTTCACAGAAAAATCAGCAATATCTTTTTTCATTCCATCCCACCAGTAATACTTCTGAAGATCTCTTTACGCCATATTACTACCAGGATGAACTGAAAATAGAGAACTATGTGCTTTACATAACAACTCATTCTTCAATAGTGATTCACAAGGCACACTTAATCTTTTCCCAAACCTCAAAACACAATCATTATCATCGTTAAAATCAGGCAACTTACCCTTCTGAACCAACTATACCTTTTTCTGCAACTCAATTTCTTCTTTATGATCATTCTTTATTCTGTATGATAGAGATGATTTCACTAACTCCTGAAATAAAACATAATAATTTTCTGCACTAACAATTTCTATGCCAAATTTTATCAAATCAAAAACCAAAGGATCTTTTTCCAAACATAACATGGTTAATGAATCATTACTTTTTAGACTCAAAGCATCAGCCCCTTTATTTTCTTTTCCCAGATGGTAACAGATAGTGTAATCATAATCCTTGATTAATTCCAACAATCTCCTCTATCTCATCTTAAATTATTTCTGAGTGAATATATAATTCAAACTTGTGTGATCAGTATATATTTCACATTTCACTCCATACAAATGATGCCTCCAAATTTTTAGAGAGAAAACAACAGTAGCTAATTCTAAATCATGTGTAAGGAAATTTAACTCATGGGGATTCAACTGACATGAAGCATAAGCAATTACCGGATCATTTTACAATAGGACACAACCAAGTCCTTTCAATGTAGCATTACTGTAGATAAAAAATTCACCATTTCTGGATAGTAGTGCAAAAAATGGAGCATTCACCAATCTCTTTATCAATTCCTAAAAAAATCATCACATTATTTTGTCTAGATGAACATAACACCGTTTCGAGTTAACTTAGTCCTTGGAGCAGATAACCGTGCAAAATTTCAACAAACTTCCAGTAATATCCTGACAAACCAAGAAAACTATTAATCTCATTTATATTTCTTGGACATTGAAATTCTTCAACAACTTTTTTTGCAGGATCAATAGTTATGCATTTTTTTGAAACAATGTGACCAAGGAATGAAATTTTTTGCAACCAAAACTCACACTTTCTGAATTTCCCATATAGAATCTTTTCTTTTAATGTTTTCAATACAACCCTTAAATGAATTTCATGTTCCTACTTACTTTTAGAATAAACCAAAATATCATCAATGAAGAAAACCACAAGCATATCCAAGAACTCATGAAAAAATATATTCATAAGATCCATGAATACTGCAGGTGCATTGGCTAAACCAAAAGGCATATCTACAAATTCATAATGGCCATATATAGTTTGAATTGCGGTCTTTGTAATGTCTATTTCCTTTACTGTCAACTGATGGAACCCCGATATCAAGTCAATCTTCGAAAAATACTATTCTCCCTAGAGCTGATGAATCAAAATATCAATATGAGGTAACGATACTTATTCTTAACAATGAAGTTCTTCAGTGCTCTATAATCAATGTGAAGTCTCATTGAACCATATTTCTCTATAACAAACAATATAGGAGCACCGCATTGTGATGTGCTAGGTCGAATGATACCTTTATCTAACAACACCTTCAATTGATTCGTTAGCTCTAAAAGTTCAATTTGAGCCATTCGATAAGGGGGATTTGAAATTGTCTTAGCATCAGAAACTAAGTCAACATTAAATTCAACTTCTCAATCTGGTATAATACCATAAAAATCATTAGTAGATACATCATGGTAATAATTTACTACTGGCACATCATTATTCTGAATAGTTCCTTTATTTTAAAAAATATGTGCAAGATAAAAAATATTTCCTTCTTTTACTAGTTTCTCAGCTTCATGATATGTTATCAGAAGAAAGGGTTCATTATTGTACACAGACTATCAATCTTTCTGAAAATAATCCTATTTAGCTCTATATTCAATCTTATCATGATAAACAGATAGCTAATCCATGCCGAAAATAACATCAAACTCTGCTAGAGGAAAAACAATAAGGTTTGCAGGTAGAATCTTTCCACACACAAGGATAGGAAATTTCTAATGTTTTCTTTTTGTCTCAACATTTCCTCCAGTTGTATTAACTTAAGTTCTGTATTCATATCTTGTCATGGAATTTCTAATTTACTAGAGAACTTTTCTGGAATGAAAGAGTGTGTTGACCTTGGATCAAACAACACATTGGCATAATCTGAACAAAGAAACAGTGTTCATAATACAACTTCATTTGATGGCGCATTATCTGCTGAAGTAGTTCCAAAGGATTTCACCACCCCTTTCTACATATAGACTGGTTTATTTCCTTCAGTTGATTTCATTGTTGGACACTCATTTTCTTAATGACCCATTTCATTTCACATAAAATATTTTACTGATTGTAAATTTGATTTTGTCTTACCATTACCCTAATAATTTTAGTTAAAATATGAGACTTATGTCCCATTTTACCACATCGGTAGCACTTACCAAAATTCAAAAGACATTCCCCAGCATGCTTTTTACAACAATTTTCACAAACTAAAAACATAAGTTTCTTACCATTAGACTTTTTTGAAGAGTTCTTCCCTATTTCCTTCCACCTTGACCACTTCTTCTATTATTTTTCAAAGAGTACCAGATCATCGGAAAAATCCATTTACACCTTCTCTGCACAACAAAAAAGTTTTTCATAACTTTTGAACTCACAAGAAGCTAAATCCCTTTGATACTTTCACTTTAATCCCGAGTAAAAATTGTTGACTTTTCGATCAATATCTCGTATGAAATTTGGAGAATTGCTTGCCAGTCGAGTGAATTTTTCTTCATAAGAAGCCATTGAGACATCCACATACTTCAATTTTAGGAATTGTTTCTCCATCCTAAGACAAATAACCATAGGAAAATATTTCTCAAGAAACATACCTTTGAATTCGTCCCAATCGAGAGCATCAATCTACTCAGTATCCCTTATATTTTTCATCGTCGCCCACCATTGATCAGCTTCACCTTCAAAAAAGTAAACAACAAGACTAACCTTTTTATGTTCCAAACAACCCATCTCACCAAAAATCTTCCCCTGTGATTTAAGCCACTTTTCAGCTAGCACAGGGTCAGATGATCCTCTGAATTATGGGAGATATTTCCTTATGAAATGCTCCACTACTGACATGTTCCTCTACGGTAGATCTATATGATCTCTTTCATGTATACCACCACCATTTATAACCTGAGTCAACAGTGCCATCACTACAACAAACTATTCAGTTCTGATTCTAACCTTCTCAGTTTGCTGATTTGGAAGGTTGTCTTCCTCTTGATTTCATCCAAACATAGCTTCCATGTTTCCTCTATAGAAAACCATTCTCTACACATAAATATCTTAGGCGAAGAAACATGGTAATTTTTAAATTCTATATCCTTTCAATATTACCATATATTTAATTTATTGACATTTATTTAACAATACCCTAACTCCTAAAGTTATCTAAACTGAACTATGATACCAACTATAAGGAGCCGACCTTACACTACGGGAAAAATGAGCAATTGCGACGGGTTATTTGCGACGGGATTTATTCCCGTCGCAAATAGTCATGTTAAAAACTTATTTGCGACGGGGGTATTTCCCCGTCGCAAATAAGGAGGCTTTTGCGACGGGATTGCTTTCCCCGTCGCAAATAGTTTTCCGGCGATGCGCGCCAAATCGCGGGAAACTTATTTGCGACGGGGGAATATTCCCGTCGCAAATAACCGGCGGCGGTAAAAGGTATTTGCGACGGGAATATTCCCCCGTCGCAAATACTATGTCGGCAGGGATTATTTGCGACGGGTCCCGTCGCAAATAACTATTTACCGGTTGACCGTAATAAATGTTGGCTAAGGTATTTGCGACGGGCCCCGTCGCAAATAATACTATTTGCGACGGGAATCCCGTCGCAAATGGGCCCGTCGCAACTAATCTAACCTATAAATACCCCCATCCGTTTTTTTCATTTCATTCTCATTCCTTATCTTCTCTCTCTCTCAGAATTATATTTCTAGAGTTGAGTTTTTCTCCAGTTTAAGTTTTTTCTCCGGAGCTGATATTAAAGTTTTGAAGAACGATCAGAACAGATCAATTTTCAAGGTATTTATCTTCATTTTAATTTTTTATTTATTTTTAATTTCTTATTAGTTTCTATTATTATTAATTAGTTGTAATTTAATTATGTTTACATTGTTTTATTATTTAGTAAATTTAAATTATAAGTATTGTTTATATGGTAATTAGGAATAATTAGTAATAATTTTTAGTAATTAAGAATAAATATTAATAACTAGTAATAAATACCAATAATTAAGAATAAGAACATTATTACATTATTAGTTTATTTTATTATTAATATTAAAATAATATAATTTTTTATATATATACAGTTCTTTTTTCATCTGTGTGTTTGCTGTCTTCACATGTATTATTTGTATGTGGAGATAGAAAACGCACAGATGAAAAAAGAACTGTATTTAAATTAGAAAATTATATTATTTTAATATTAATAATAAAATATATTAATAATGTTATTATTTGTAATTATTGGTAATTATTTCTAATTATTGATAATTATTCATTTAATTACTAATAATTATCAATAATTAAGAATAATTAGTAATAATTACCAATAATTAACAATAATTAGTATTAATTACCTATAATTAGTATTAATTACCAATAATTAGTATTAATTACCAATAATTAGTATTAATTACCAATAATTCGTAATAATTAGGAATAATTAACAATAATTAGTAATAATTAGGAATAATTAACAATAATTAGTAATAATTAGGAATAATTAGTAATAATTAGGAATAATTAGGAATAATTAGTAATAATTAGGAATAATTAGGAATAATTAGTATTAATTAGGAATAATTAGTAATAATTACCAATAATTAGTATTAATTAGGAATAATTAGTATTAATTACAAATAATTAGTATTAATTAGGAATAATTAGTATTAATTATAAATAATTAGTATTAATTACCAATAATTAGTCTTAATTACCAATAATTAGTATTAATTACCAATAATTAGTATTAATTACCAATAATTAGTATTAATTACCAATAATTTGTATTAATTAGGAATAATTAACAATAATTAGTAATAATTAGGAATAATTAGTAATAATTACCAATAATTAGTATTAATTAGGAATAATTAGTATTAATTAGGAATAATTAGTATTAATTACCAATAATTAGTATTAATTATCAATAATTAGTATTAATTACCAATAATTAGTAATAATTAGGAATAATTAACAATAATTAGTAATAATTAGGAATAATTAACAATAATTAGTAATAATTAGGAATAATTAGTAATAAGTAGGAATAATTAGGAATAATTAGTATTAATTAGGAATAATTAGTAATAATTACCAATAATTAGTATTAATTAGGAATAATTAGTATTAATTACCAATAATTAGTATTAATTACCAATAATTAGTATTAATTACCAATAATTAGTATTAATTACCAATAATTAGTATTAATTACCAATAATTAGTATTAATTACCAATAATTAGTATTAATTAGGAATAATTAACGATAATTAGTAATAATTAGGAATAATTAACAATAATTAGTAATAATTAGGAATAATTAGTAGTAATTAGGAATAATTAGTATTAATTAGGAATAATTAGTATTAATTAGGAATAATTAGTATTAATTAGGAATAATTAGTATTAATTAGGAATAATTAGTATTAATTACCAATAATTAGTATTAATTAGGAATAATTACCAATAATTAGTATTAATTAGGAATAATTACCAATAATTAGTAATAATTAGGAATAATTAACAATAATTAGTAATAATTAGGAATAATTAACAATAATTAGTAATAATTAGGAATAATTAACAATAATTAGTAATAATTAGGAATAATTAGTATTAATTAGGAATAATTAGTAATAATTACCAATAATTAGTATTAATTAGGAATAATTAGTAATAATTACCAATAATTAGTATTAATTAGGAATAATTAGTAATAATTACCAATAATTAGTATTAATTACCAATAATTAGTATTAATTACCAATAATTAGTATTAATTACCAATAATTAGTAATAATTAGGAATAATTAACAATAATTAGTAATAATTAGGAATAATTAACAATAATTAGTAATAATTAGGAATAATTAACAATAATTAGGAATAATTAGTATTAATTAGGAATAATTAGTATTAATTACGAATAATTAGTAATAATTACCAATAATTAGTAATAATTACCAATAATTAGTAATAATTACCAATAATTAGTATTAATTACCAATAATTAGTATTAATTACCAATAATTAGCAATAATTACCAATAATTAGCAATAATTTCTAATAATTAGCAATAATTACCAATAATTAGTATTAATTACCAATAATTAGTAATAATTACGAATAATTAGAAACAATTAGAAATAATTAGCAATAATTAGCAATAATTAGCAATAATTAGCAATAATTAGAAATAATTAGCAATAATTAGAAATAATTAGCAATAATTAGAAATAATTAGCAATAATTAGTAATAATTAGCAATAATTAGGAATAATTAGTAATAATTAGGATTAATTAGGATTAATTAGGATTAATTAGGAATAATTAGGATTAATTAGGAATAATTAGTAATAATTGCCAATAATGACCAATAATTGCCAATAATTACCAATAATTGCAAATAATTAGGAATAATTAGGAATAATCAGGAATACTCAGGAATACTCACGAATACTCAGGAATACTCACGAATACTCACGAATAATCACGAGTACTCACGAATAATCACGAATACTCACGAATACTCACAAATAATCAGGAATACTCAGGAATACTCAGGAATACTCAAGAACACTTAGCAAAAAAAATTATATTATCAATATTTATGAAAAAAATATTAATATTATTAAAATAATAAAAATTTATAAAATATTAAAATTATCAATATTTACAACAGATTTTGCTCTATTCTTAACATGTTCAAATCTTAAAGGGTCGTTAATTGTCAGGTCATGCGCAATAAAAATTTTCTGTCAGCCATGTCCAATGTAAACTCTATAATTGTCCTTGCATGGTCGATCACTTCAAAAGTAATATTGCAATCAGACAAACCAAGTCATTCCCTTCTTATCTATAAGAATCATCTCACATGAACCTTTACATAGACCATTCTTCCTTGAAAATTTAAGGGAAAAATAATGATATCCCCTCAAATTTTTAAGGAAGAATGATCTATGTAAAGGTTCATGTGAGATAATTCTTATAGTTAAGAAGGGAATGACTTGGTTTGTCTGATTGCAACATTACTTGCGAAGTGATCAACCATGCAAGGACAATTATAGAGTTTACATTAGACATGGCTGACACAAACTTTTTATTGCGCATGACCTGACAATTGACGACCCTTTAAGATTTGAACATGTTAATAATAGAACAAAGTTTGTTCTGAATATTGATAATTTTAATATTTTTTAATTTTTTTTATTATTTTAATAATATTAATATTGTTTTTTCGTAAATATTGATAATATTTTTTTTATTACTAATAATTAGTAAACGAAATCTGCTTGGATAATGAAGGGAAAATTTATAACCATCTCCACAACGATGATTATCAAATTTCCTTTCATTATTCAAGCAGTTTTCCTTTTGCTAAGTATTGCTAAGTATTGCTAAGTATTGCTAAATTAGTAATAAATAGTAATAATTAGCAATAAATTGTAATAATTAGTAATAAATTGTAATAATTAGTAATCCTTGCTTGAGTGTTTTTTCTAACAAATTATTCAAAACCAGTAATGCTTTTATATTTTATAGAAAAATATGGAACAACGAGGTCGTCAACAGTCATTATTAGATGACCGCATATGGATAAATCAACGTAGAAATCCAAATGGTTCTGGTTTAAATCCAGTATATATAGAGGGTGTGGAGATTTTTTTATCATTTGCGGCATCAAATTCAGAATTTGTTTCAGAAGGAAAGATAAAATGCCCTTGTAGAAAATGTGCATTGAGAACGTTTGACACGTTTGACAAAGTGGGGGAACATCTCTTGCGTTTTGGTTTTCAAGCAGATTATGTTTTTTGGTATCAACACGGTGAACGCAGTTCCAGAGAAGATGATACCAACTTGATTCCGGATCCATCCCAGTTTCAAGATTTAGTACATGATGTTGCAGGTTCATCTGTTCAACATACAGAAACTCCGGCTGATATAGCTTCAAATCCTGAGTTGGGACCGTCTGAATTTTATGAGTTGTTGAAGTCTGCTGAGGATGCATTATATCCTGGCTGCAAGATGAGCAAATTAGAAGCAGTTGCAAAATTTATGGCTATCAAATCAGATAACGGAATGTCAAACACATGTTTTGACCAGATATTTTCTTTGCTGAAAACACTGTTACCCGAAGGAAATGGTTTACCTGCAAATTACTATGAAAGTAAGAGGTTGGTTCGAAATTTGGGACTTACTTGTCAGAAGATTCATGCATGTTCAAATAACTGCATTTTATATTCAGGGGAAAATGAGTCGTTGGATAGTTGTCCCACATGTGGGCAACAGAGATATAAAGAAGGACAACACGGGAAGTCTGGTTTGATTCCTGTAAAACAGTTGAGATATTTTCCGCTTACATCCAGACTTCAGCGTTTATTCATGTCTAAGAATACAGCGACAATGATGTCATGGCATGAAGAGAATATTTCAACCGATAAAAGCTTGAATCATCCAGCCGATGGTGATTCATGGAAACATTTTGATAGAGTGCATCCATCATTTGCTTTAGAAGCTAGAAATGTTCGACTGGGCCTTTCCACTGATGGTTTCTGTCCGTTTGGATCTTATGGTAGTCAATATTCATGTTGGCCTGTTTTTTTAACTCCGTATAATTTACCTCCATGGATGTTGATGAAGGAGCCATATATCTTTTTGACTTTACTAATTCAGGACATCCGAAGAAAAATATTGATGTTTATTTGAAGCCATTGATTGATGAATTAAATTTATTGTGGAGTACTGGTGTCAGTACATATGATGTTGCAACGAAACAGAATTTCATACTGAGAGCAGCATTGATGTGGACAATAAGTGACTTCCCGGCTTATGGGATGTTATCTGGCTGGAGTACACATGGTCAGAAATCATGTCCTTACTGTATGGGAGAGAACAAAGCATTTATGCTCATTCATGGAAAGAAACCTTGTTATTTTGACTGTCATCGCAGATTTCATCCAGCTGATCATCCTTTTCGCAGAAACAGATCTCATTTCAGAAAAGGAACAGCTGAAAGGGATGGACCTCCAAAAATGCTATCAGGTTCGGAGTTAAAATCGGTTGTATTTTCATTACCTCCCATCACTTTTGGTCCCACAATAAACCAACAGAAAATTTCTGGTTTTGGGAAAGAACACAATTGGATTAAACGTAGCATATTTTGGGATTTGCCATATTGGTCTGATTTGTTGGTCCGACACATGTTAGATGTCATGCATATTGAGAAGAACTGTTTTGATAATTTGTTTCATACAGTTTTGGATACGCCAGGAAAGAGCAAAGACAATGTAAATGCACGTTTAGATCTTGCCCAAATTTGCAGACGTCCAGAATTGGAACTATTTGAGAATGTCAGAACAGAAAGGTTACTGAAACCAAAAGCAGCTTATACACTGTCTAAAGAAAACCGTTTATTATTTTGTCAGTGGATTGCAGATTTGAGACTTCCAGATGGCTGTGCTTCCAATTTGGGTAGATGTGTAAAGAATGGTCATATTACTGGATTGAAAAGTCATGATTGTCATGTTATAATGGAGAGACTTCTACCCATTGGATTAAGAGGTCTGTTGAATTCTGTGATTTGGGATTCCATAACAGACATGTCTCATTTTTTTCGGGAAATTTGTGCGGCTACGGCAGATTATGATGCTCTAGGCAAACTTGAAAAAGATGTTGTTGTAATTATATGTAAACTGGAAAAAATATTCCCGCCGTCTTTCTTCGACTCAATGGAACATTTGATGTTACATTTTCCATATGAAGCCAAATGTGGAGGTCCGGTACAGTTTCGATGGATGTACCCATTTGAAAGATGCATGCAAAAATTGAAAAGAAAAGTACGCAACAAAGCATCTGTTGAAGGATCTATTGCAGAAGCTTATTTGCAAGAGGAAATATCTTTTTTCTGCTCCCATTATTTTGAATCTGAGTATCCTTCAAAACACAACCGAATGGGACGGAATGAGAGGAATATTGATGAAATCGACAATCAATTATCTGTTTTCAACCAGTCAGAGCTTGGTTTTGGTGGAGTTTCTGAACGCTGGCTTTCAGATGATGAACATCATAGAGCTCATATGTATGTTCTGCTCAACTGTGAAGAGATGACATCAGTTGTACTGTAAGTGTTTATATCACTTATTCTATCATTTATGTTACAGTAAATAACTTTGGTTTTTATAGGTTGTATGATAATCATATCAAGAAACAAATTCCACAAATTACAGCAGCTGCTCTCGAAGAACGGCGACTGAAAAATTTCTCTCAGTGGTTTCAAAAACTGGTAACATAAATTCTTTATCATTTAGCAACTCATTCAATGTATAGTTTACTATATTGATAATTATTTCACAAATCTTCAGGTGTCTCGACATGCTGATAAAATTGACAAACGGCTCTGTGTATTGAGTAACCCACCTTCCAAACTTGTTAAAACTTATAATGCATATGTGGTGAATGGATTTCGATTCCACACGCATGCATATGGGGAATCGAAAAAAACAATGAACAGTGGAGTTAGCTTGAGAGGATCTCATCATCGAGAAAATGAAGTTGACTTTTATGGAATGCTTGATGAAATCATTGAACTCTGTTATCTTGGACAACATTACATAACCATGTTCAAATGTCGGTGGTTGGATACAGAGAGAGGCGTGCGTGTTCATCCGACTCATGGAATCATCGATATTAAATGTAAAAGTGTTCTCGCAGTAAATGAACCATTCTTATTGGCTCAACAGGCATATCAAGTTTATTATGCAAAGTACTGTGCAACATCAAGAGACTTGACTGATTGGTGGAGTGTAATAAAAATCAAAATTCGAGACAATCAGTTTAGTCAAAGTGAATGTGCTTTCACTGATGTGCAAAGAATTGAAGTTTTTCAAGAGAGTACTCAAAATCAATCTTTTTTACAAAGAGATATGAGTATCGATGATGACACCCCACATTTAAGAGTCGGTGATGACGATGATGTTAATGATGTCACACATGAATTTGAAATGGTAAGAGATGAAGCAACTGCAACTCGAATGGATATCGATGATGTTGAGGAGGAATATGAAGATGACATTGACATATATGAAGATGATGATGAAGATGAACACTTATAGAATTCCATGGTATTTATATACAATCATAATATGTATATATATGTATATATAATAGTAATTATCAATTATTTGCTAATATTAACATTTTCTGTTTCAGATGGACGAGGCCACATTTCGTGAGTTGGCGGAGGCTGACCTGCCTTTCGATGCGGATGAGTTGCTGGCAGATGACCCTCAGCCTGCAGGCGCTCCAGGGAGTACGCGGAGGGGGCGCGGTCTTGCACGATTGATGATTCCTGACCCCGTCCCCGAGCGACGTCCACGTCTTGGGTTTGATCCGCGCACCCGGAGGTGTGATAACCTGTGTAATAACCTGTGAATTTGACTAAGATTTCATTAATCTATTCACATAATAAATGTTTATTATTTTTTCAGTTTTTCGCATATAGCAGTCGGACAGGGCAGCGCTATTTTGCACAACTATTTCTCTCAGCCGTGGACCACATGGGAGCAGATTCCCATTGATGTGCAGCAGGCCATGTTCGGCCATTGGTTGGTACGTACGTAAATAAATAATTTTTATTTTGAAAATTATTTCATTTCTAACTTGATATTTTGATTTATTTGTAGGGTTTATGGTATCCGATCGAGGATACCATGCGTGACGCCATCCACGAGGCATGGGAGGTGGCCATGCGTGATCGCCTTCGTCAGTTTTTGCACAATTTAAGAAAAGCTGCGATGAAGAAAGCAGGAGTGTCAGATTTTGAGGAGTCATGTAGAGCACACCGACCAGAGTACATTTCATCCCATGTATGGGATGGATTATGTGCGCACTGGTTGAGTGGTGCCTTTCAGAGGAGATCATCGGTGGGGAGGCAGAATCGGGGGAGGCAGGAGGTGACTCATCGAGCTGGGATTCGTTCTTTCAGTACTCATAGACAGCATCTGGTACGTACATTATTTATAAATATTTTATATAACTATAAATATTAACAGTTTATTTTTTATTCTTATAGGCTGTCGAGCACCCCGATATTACAGAGTACGACGTATATCGGAGGATGTATAGTGATCCTGCTACTGGGGAGCTCAGAGGTGATCGTCAGCATCACATCGTGGTCAGTATTATTTGTTTTCAAGTTTAAAAATTAACTGCATATAATATATTCACAATTTTAATTTTAAATTGCAACTATAGGAGTCATATGAGGCCGCAGCGGCACAGGCCCGGCCTGAGAGTCAGGCCGAGTCATCAGATCAGACCACTGCCCGTCAGTTTGATGAGGCGGCATGGATGCAGGCCAGCCAGTATGCCTTCGAGAAGGGCCGGGTAGTTGGTATCGGCTCTCGACTGACTCCCGGAGATTATTATGGCAGTGCTGCGATGTCGGCGTCCAGCTCGAGGGGAGCTCGTGCATCTTCTTCTACACAGTATGAGGAGCAGTTGCGATCTTAGACTGCACAGATAGAGAGTCTCCGACAGGAGCAGGAGCAGATACGTCAGCAGCATGAGGAGGAGCGTCGACGCCAACAGCAGCTGTACGAGGAGCAGACGAGTCGGTGGCAGCAGCAGCATCAGGAGCAGATGGAGTACATGCGCCGACTCACTCATGCTTTAGGGATGGAGTTTCCTCCACCACCATCTGCAGATCCCCCACCTCCCCCCCCTCCTACAGATTAGAGTTTGTATTTCTGTTATAAAATTTGTGAAATCAAAATTTTTTTTTTCTATTCGTAGTTTCTATCTCATTATAAAATATTAATAATATTATATTTTTAAATAACAATATTAATATGAATAATAATAATATTTATATTTTATAATATTAAATTTTATATATATATTAAAATTTTATTTATATAATAAAATTTTATATATATATTAAAATTTTATAATATTATAATTTAATTATTTTTTTGTAATACTTGAATTATTTTAATATTTGAATGTAAAATAATTCTATTATTTTTATATTAATTAAAATAACTTATTAATATTTTTTTTATTTATGAATTATAATTATAATATTATTATATTAATTAAATTATTTATTAATATTCTATTATTTTTATTTTTGAATTATAATTCTACTATTATTATAGTAATTAAAATAATTTATTATTTTCATTTGTAAATTATAATTCTATTATTATATTAATTAAAATAATTTATTAATAATTTATTTTTTTTATTTTTTTTATAGTATTTGCGACGGGATACTATGCCCGTCGCAAATACTAGTATTATTAATAATTTTTTATTTTTTTTAAAAAAGAGTAATTGCGACGGGTCCCGTCGCAATTACTATGAATAGTATTTGCGACGGGAACCGGGACCCGTCGCAAATACTAGTATTATTAATTTTTTTATTTTTAAAAAAAACGTTATTGCGACGGGCCCGTCGCAAAAACTATTTGCGACGGGTCCCGTCACAAAAGGTATTTGCGACGGGCCCGTCGCAATAACTGTTTAAAAAGTTTTTTACAAAAATACGGAATACTATTTGCGACGGGCAGAATGCCCGTCGCAAAAAACGGCTTTAGCGACGGTCCCGTCGCAAATAAGTTTAGTTGCGACGGCGTTTTCCGCAACGGGCCATTTGCGACGGGACCCCGTCGCAAATACCTGTTTTTCCAGTAGTGTTATTACATAAATAATCTAGAATTATGTTAATAATTCACATTGAGGATCTTTTCAGGTTTAGAGTTTTAGAGAATTATGATATAACTATTACATCTCAAAAGATTACAAAGTAGACACTTCTAAATAGTTACCATTTTTTTATTAAAATAAAAAATCATGAAAAAAGTGTCATTTGTAGTTCCATGTTTTAGACAGCATGACTTTTCCATGATCACATCCTTGACCCTATTCATATTTATGTCCTGTGAAAACATTTCAAAACATGGGATGAGCATAAAAACCTCAATAAGGGTTATGAAATAATGAATGAAAACATTTATTCATAAATACCGACAAAACATGAACTCTTTTAATTACCTCATTACATTATAAGATTTAATGAATAACACATAGAAATCATAAATCGTAAAGGTAACTTTTGAAATCCATATAATACATACATTGTAGCTATCACAGCTATATACGGAGTTACTTTGAATTACCATCACAGTATATTCCCTAAATATTTTAGGAGAAACATTCACGTTTACCTCCATCATGTTAACTAATTCATTGGAGGGCTATCTCGGGCTCACTGCCCTAGGATTATCACAGAACCACCCGTATAAGTTAATAATTCCCAAGAACCATAACATGATCATAACTCATAATATAAGCATAAAAAAAAAGATAACATTTCCACATTTCAAGAAAAAAATATCATTTCAAGATATTGAAATAATAAATGCATTCTAAAAATAATTTTCAATACCAAAATATGTAAAAAGAGTATATGGTATTTATTTTTCTATTTAAATAATCATTACATCTTGTTAAGAAATCCAAAGATCAAATAATACTCACGGCGGCAGAAAGGTCGTTGTCACCGCTTACGTTAAAAAACATTCCTTTTTGATGATTTGTAAAAACCTTAGTATACTAATATTCCATTTGAATGAAATGAAAAAGTAAAAGGGATTTATACACCATATAAAATAAAGTCATGTATAAAACTAAATATTCCTCAATGAAAGGATATTTAGATGAAGTCACTTACATCGTGTCTGACTTGACTTCATCATTATTTAATCTCATGAATAATAATCTATATTAATTTATACTTTCTTAAGAACATTTTTCAGGTTTATAATTCATTTTAAATCACTTATTACCATGTTATAAACATTATTTAATCATTTATGTTAATAATGGTCGTTTTTTCGATATTTGGTTCTTGAGTCAAAAATGATCACCTTATATTTAGAAGTTGTCCATGTGGTCAATAGTCCATTATATCCAGAATGAAATTCATTAATTAGACATCATATATATCATATATATCTAGTATATATATATTTAATTATATTTATAATAGTACATATCATTTGGGGGTAAGAAATGAAATGCCATGTTAATTGAGACGGTAAGTCATACGTATGCATGAACACTAATTTCATTTCTATTTATTATTTTAATTGAATTAAAAAAATGATACATAGGTATATTTTAATTACATTATAATTTAATATATAATATCATATATTATATCATTAAATCCATCCTTTATACGTACCACATATGGCATTATCGAGTCATATCAAATCGAGGGGTCGGTAGTCTGCACTTCCTCAAATGAAATTATCGTGTTTACACATAATGGAAACCGTAAAGGTTTGACATAAATGGAAAATATAGAAGAATAAAGAAAACATAAACATAATATATATCATATATAAATACAATACCATCATAATGGCCACCATAAGAGGCCGTATGAGAAAATTGAACAATCATCATTTCGTGAGGTGTTAGTTTTCCATCCACATAAACATTATGTTCTTCATCCTTTAGATGGAGGTGTGTGTAAGTGTAGTTCGAATCAATTCCTTAAAAACATTCTAGTATATTGAGGATACATTTATTGATACAAAAGAAAGGAATAAAAATAGTTTAGGGGTTGGAGAAGTAAAATAAAAGAAAACAATTTAAAAGAAACTGTTACCTTTAATTTGAGTAACTAACTTTGGTTTGAACCAAAGGACTTCCTGATGTGCCTTCTGCCTAAGGTGAGGATTCTAGGAGGAGTAGAGGTATGTAGGGAGTTTAATTGGTTAGAATTTAGATGTGACAAAAATCTTGAGATGTGTGAGGAGTTGGTTAAAAATGGATTTCTTTTATAAGGGGGAAGAGGGGCTCTTTAGGAAAGTATGATAATATTTTTTTATTTTATAACGATATTCGGTTTCTAAAGGACCAAAATTCATTAAAGTAGACGATATAGATGACTCAGAGTCGAAATAATTTCATTCAATAATAATTGGATGGGTTTTGGATGTTATTTTAATATTTATCATTTTATTTATTAAAATCGTTTATGAATGAGGTAAACACCTCATCATTATTGTGTCATAAATAATTTAATTTATGTGATATCTAAAAATTATAAAAAAAACCATGATGTAGGAAATCTCATAATCCTTCCAATTAATATTTATAGTCTAAAATATAATTTATATAACACCATATAAAAATTTATTTACTAAAATATTGTTGTTTATGTCTTTTTTCCTTTACATTAAATTAATTGATCTAAAATGTCATTATCTTTCATAAGTGGCTCCATGGGCTCCCAAAATAGACCCAAATATTCCCATGGTCGTTCATTACTCATAAAATAATGGTAGAACATTTTTGTTGTAATTTTTAGTTAATAAAATATTCTTCTAACCTAGAATTACCCAATTTACCTTTAACCGCGGTAAATAAAAAACACATGTTACTATTCATCAACAATTATTTTCATTTTATTGAACCACATATTACTTTTTTATATTAAACATTTATTTCGTATTTTTGAAATTCAATTCATAGAAATGATAAAATTTCATTTAGATGAAAAAGGTAGTTTTTTTAACTACTACTAAGTGGTTTCACTATTCATCAAAAAATTAATGTTTTTCATAAAAATACCAAAAGTTCAGCCTAAGCTATATTTAATATTCCAAATTAAAAAATTATGTCTATTTTTCCAAATTCAAATCATATATATGGAAATAAATAATTTTAATATTAATTATCGTTATCAAAACAAATATTGTGTTTTTTTGAAACACTAACTATCAAAAGATTGATACTTATTTATGTCCAATTTCAATGTAAAATTAATTCCAATGACAAAAATTGGATTAAATGGTAAAAATATATTTTAATAACACTTTAAAACCAATTAAAAATATAATATAACTATATAAAATAAATTATATTAAAACGCAGTTTTGAATTAAAATACAATATATCCATATTCATTAAAAATGAACTTTATTAGAAAAATTCCAAAATATTACACAATGTAAATTTTGATGTCCCAATTCTAAAGAAAGATTTTATTTGGTCAATTAAAATCTATTAAATTGAACAAAAATATATTTAATGAGGGTTCTCCACTAAAAGGTGGTAAATCGGCCTTTTAATGTAAATTATGCTTAAAATTAGATTCATTCACAATTTAAGCCTATAGATTTTATTAAATAATTGTAAATACATTTAAAAAACATTTATAATCATACTGTAGTTAGTTTTGATAATTCCCACCAAAACAACGGCTAGGAGTTAACTACCATTTAATATAATAATATAATATTATTAGTGTGCAACTTAATATTTCAAAGAAACATGTTGTTGAGTATCGAGTACGCTATCGAACATAGCCACCCCTTCAAAGAAAAATTAATATTTAATTCACAAATATTAATAAATATGAAATATTTCATATTCTTTATTTACCTGGGATGTTACAATTACACACACATATATGTATATATATGTGCGTGTTTGTGTGTGTGTAAGTGTGTTTATATAATCAAACTCACAAGGTAGAATGTGTACTAACTTTAATATGGGTGGCCAAATATTTATTTTTAGGGAGTAACTTTATATAATCATCATCACCTTTGAGGAACAACCTTCTCATATGTAAGACTTTATATATGAAAATATATCATAATCACACACACACAAAAATATATAAATATATATTTATATGAATTAATATATATACCTTATCATTACAAAGGATGAGTAATTGTATGTTAATATAAGTGAGATCCCGATGTCTAAGAAGTTCACATGCCTCAATCTAGAACCTTCATGATGAGTTGAACCCCTAGAATATAAATTACCTATATGTATGTTCATATATGTGAAATATTAGCAATAAGACACGAAACATTATGGTGATTCTAAATAAATAACATATTACATGAACATATCATCTAGAAATCATAAATCCAGCTAACATTCCTCAAGGGAGTGAGTATAATCAGGAAATTCTTCATAAACTATTAAGTGTGACAATGAAATACTACAATTAATATAAATCAATATAAAAGAAAAAAATGAAACAATATGCTTGAGTTTTATGATTAAATAATAACAAAAGTCTACATTATTACTATTATATAGGGAAACAACTATCCATGTTCTAATATGCATTGATATCCAATAAAAATCCATGAGAATATCTACTTTGGTTTTATAGGGTAACCCCTTTCATAAATTTCACATGATTAAAATTTATATATACAAATTACCTTTTTAATAAACACCAAATTAATTAAACAAAAAATAGCATATGTTGGTGAGATATCAAGCCTAAAGGGACACCTAGTCACACCATATACAATGTATTATAGAGAAGAATCATAAAAAACATATGACAAGTGAGGCAGTTCATAAAATTTTTTACTCACCTTAGGTAATCATGAGAATAAAAATACATACATATTCAAGGAATTAACCAAAACTATAGAAATTGAATTCACATTATGTTTTACACAAAACCATTATTCAAATGTGTACTTAATGGAGTGTATCTAAAGAATTTATTTGTATTTCTTGGATAACCAGTTAAACAAGCTCAAACCATTCAAAACACCTAGAGGAAGTCCTCAAACATTCTTTAAAACCTTATAAATCGTGTAAGGGAATTAATAACATGAATTAACTGATTTTAATAACTCTAATAAATACCACATATATATAAGGCCCTTATTATAGGATGATTGAAATATTATAGGATCTCTCAATTATACTGGTGAAAAAATAAACCTATAACCCCCAAAGTAGAGATATTCAACCACAACCTCAATTTTAAATCCTAGGATAGAATAAAAAGGTAGATTTAGTAATTTACCAAATTATAAATCACAACTAAATCCATAATAGGAGTAATGTTACGATAGAAAAAATGATTACATATTTTTCCACCACTCATATGATGATCTATCCATTTTTGAGTTTAGATAAAAACTCGAGATTGAGGTAGAGGTCAATGAAGACCTGAAATTACAACCAATATTATAGAAAAAAAGAAGAGGGATATATAAAATTATTTTAGAAGAATATACACACTTATCATTATATGATGAAAAATTATGATTATTATCAATACATTGATAGAATGAGGTGAATGTGATATTACGAATGGCCCCTCTTTTTCTGGAAAATTATGAAATAAATGAGTAAATGTAGATTTTAGAGTATAGGTGGATTATTTGAGAGGTAAAAATTCACATTTTCATTAATTTTTTTTAAAATAAAATCCCCAAGAAACTATATACTTGGTAAAAATACCATAGGTACTCAGTGGGCTTGACAGTGTTATTGTATCAATAATGATAGCACTAAATACACAGAGAAACGTTGCATCCCATTTCCCTTATTTCCCAAAACCAAAGGAATCCATTCCTTCTATGACTGTAAATTCAATTGGAAACAATATCAAGAACATATATTGGTAGTATAAATATCACCATAAATAATGCTTTTTTTATAGGAAATATCTTGAGTAATAAAAATAAATCTCATTTTTAAATTCATCTAAGAGATCAAATAGTTGTTCAATTTATAAATTTTTATTTTATTATTAACAGAGGACTTAATAAATTTACATATTATATAATATATAGAAATATTATTTATAATCAGGGTAAATTTATATTACATTTCATTTGTTCTTAATTTGATCAATATGTAAATAACAATTGAATAAAAGAATAAAATTCATATAGAACATATTACCTATTATGAATTAAATATAAATATTATTCTTAAGAGTTAAAAAACTAAATTATTTTCTTCCTCATAATTTTTTTGATGAAATTAATCATTGATAAAATACTATAAATAAATTTTTAATAAACGTAAACATATTGAGAAGAAGATAAATAATAAAAGAGTTAAAGTAGTCCTCTTTGTTGATGGTTTTCTATTCTATTCTTTGTAAAAATATAACATAACTTATTGACCATATTCCAATTTATATCTAAATTTTCTTCACAATAACAATATCTCAATCTAGTAATAAATACTCAAAACCCTTATTTAGTCACTTATTTAATCACTCTATCTTCAATTTGTTTAGTTTATATATCCTATTGGTTGGTTATCTAAATCTTATATATCTATTAAAATATTAATCCCATAACCGTTATCTATAATTTCATCCATATACATATCAAATTATATAATATTAAAAAATTTAGAACATTAAATATTCACAAAATCATGTTTTTATCTAGATTTCATGAATATTTTTTTGTCTACCAATTAAAAATTATCTCTCAATAGTTAACTATATTCAACATCTTTTACCCAAAATTTTCCTTTACATTACTAATATCATTGGAACAACCATATATTATATCATCTCTAACATGTATCATATAAATAGGATTCCTTAATTTAAACAACATGCCAATCTCACATTGGATTATTAATTATTTTCAATTGATGGTGATTCATTATGAGTTCCCTATACTAATATGTTTTTCTGTCTTATAATACATCAAAATCGGTTAGAATACTCATTGGATTATCCCCATGTCATGATTAAAATCTATAGATAAAAACGGGGAATTATCGATTTTTAGTGATATGTAATTATTTTCATACGTAATTATAGGATAAATTATTAGTATCTAATCAGTTAAACCTTTTGGAATTACATGTTCCTCTCAATAAGATTTTTAATAAATAATCCCTAAGAATATAATAGCATCATATCAACATATATTTTTATTTTTTCCAATTTAATCAGAAATTTATATTTAGGAAAAATATACCCTCATTTAACCTTAATTAGACAATAATATTAATAACTATTACTTATTTTGAGTCAAAGAAACACTTACACAACAACTAGTGATACACAATAATACTCATATAAATAGAACATATATATTAACATTTTTCTGTATTTCCATTAAGGAACCATTACAAATTAATCTTTTGAATTCCCATTACACATGGGATAAACATGAATACTTTTTTTAGTATGACCAGTTAACCATTATGGTAATTATTGAATAATTGTTTTACAGCTCAGAGAAAATATCTCATACATAGTTCAATTAATCCATAATTACCCAAAAAATATGCTTTCATCAAATAAAAATTAAGTATTATTCTTGATATCTTACTCAGTCGAACTCAAACATAGTTAAAATTTTAATAAAACATTCGAAGATGTAAATAATATTTAATCTCTTTTGATCTCATTCAAAACTACACATGATATGCTGAATAAAAAGAAATTATAAAAAAATTCAAACATTAAAAAACTAATAAAATAATTATCAAGGATTACCATATAAATTAAATAATATTAAAATTTAAAATATAAATTAAATTTTTTATATTTAATCACATTATATTTTCATCCAATATTACATGGTTTATATTATATTTTTTTAATAAAATACTACAAATTATTAAGCATGTAATATTTCTGATTTTGAATTATACAAAAACCATTTTCTAAAAAAATTAAAAAAAATATTTTTGAAATAATTTCAATTAATAAATATAATACAACAATTAAATGATAATTTAATCATTAAAATTGAAAATAAATGATAATAAAATATTAATTTCATCAAGTAAAATAGATCTAAATCAGCTTTAATAATTAAATAAGAGATTGTTTATCATCAACTTAACCAGAATGTTCCAAAATATTCTAATCTGTGGAAGGAATTACATTTTTATTTTATATAGTAAAATCTAGCCAAAATTAATAGTGGAATTTTTACCATGATTATAGGATATTTTTCTATATGAGGTAGATATTATTATTAATGATTAATGGATTAGAGTAGATTTGTTGGAAAAATTTATGACATGATTAACTCATAGAAAAATTTAACAACACTAAAATCTCATCCTTGTTGAAATATAATTTTAATTTTCTTTTAAGATAAAATTATATTGACATTATAATTAATAAGTGCTTCTAGTAAATATCAAGGTTTGGTTAGATAAATGAAAATATATTTAACATTAATGGAATTCAATGTTAATGATTTTTCTACCCAGTTCTATAAGACAACACATACTCATCACATATTATTGCTTAGTAAGGAACTAATAATGACTTTCTTTGAATATGTGTGAACATTTTCTATTGAAATCTGGTTTATTCATTATCATAGGTCCCATAATATGAACCACAATAGGGGGTGAACAAGGCATAATTTAAATTTTGTCTTAGCATATGTTTAACTTGATATTATCTACATGTTTTCAAAAAAACCATTATTCTTTCATTGTTATCAGACATAGGCATAAAAAATGAAGTAAAATATTTAATATTGGAAATATTGATTTTCATTGGATCAGTTAGACTAGGATACATATATTGATTTCATATCAATGACATGATTATATTCCACTTAATCAGTAGTTTATTGATTAGGGATTGTAATATTTATTATAAGTTTAATACCCAACCAAGTTCCACAATCTATTCATCTCTTCTCAAAACTAAAATACATGATGGTTAAAAGATACCATAGAGTCAACACAGAATTTTAGCTAATAAGAATAATGATAGAATAAATAATACCAATCAATAATGAGAACTAATTTTTTTTCTCCAATCCAATATTAGTGATATGAATATGCATGCACACACATTATTCCTTTTCAAACCTAATCATTAGTGGAATTAAATAGAGTCCCAGTTCACACTTCAATACAACATATTCAATGAATCCCCAGTACTTCTTCCTTTACCATTCTATAATAAATATATCCCACTTTCTCTATTTTAATTTTATTACATTGAATAACCATTGTCATCATTTTTATTCTAGTCATCCTTCTATATTTCCATTAAATGGGTTTTAACATCGAATACAAGGTCCTGATGTAAACTAACAAGAACATCCACTTCATTAAATCCCAATATTAGAACATAATCAATAAAATATCCACCATTGGACTCTATTTTAATTTTTAATGTGAATTCAATAACTAGCATGAAATTATAAAGTTAAAAATAATAAATCCTATTTTAATTATAAATATTTCAACTAACACAATGTTATAATATTAATAATCAAACTCATTATGATTCATATATTATGATTGATAATGTATATCCTATACTATGGAAATACATATTACCAATCATATTTTTTATTGATAAAAACACTTTCATATTAGCTTATAGAATCTTAGTACTCCTTCATATGATGTAGATGTACTATTACCTATTTTAGGGAAATTAAATAATTTAGCATTTCTATAGTGTGGATAAGCATCTTGTGTCAGTAGATTGTGACCGGATTAAACATAAAGATAATCATATTGACCTCTATATATCACTATATATTTCTACACATTTTAAATTTCTTCCATGTAAATTTTAAATTAGTTTAGCTTCAATTAAATATTTTATTTATGACCATTATGTATCACTATATAGTCTATCAATGTTTCATATTTCATCACATAGTAAAATTCACATATATACTTGATTATTTTAAATACTATCTTGAGTAAATAATGTTTGAAATATTCCAATTTTCATTGAAAATATTTCATTGTACCATTAGGTATCGATTTGGATTACATTAACATATTTTAATTTTCTATTTTTTGATGAACAATAAATTTTAGTAACCTTTACATATTCAAAATATGATCATAAAATATCATAGGTGTTAAATTAATTTCCTATATTTCATTTGAAAATAAACTTCTATCAATTTAAATTAATAAAAAAATCTAAAAATAACATTCATTGTTTAAAGAAAACCATTTTCCAATGTCAATATTTTGAACCATATAATATTTAAAACTTATTAGCTCTTTAATTATGAACCATATAACATTAATTCCTCCACCATTGATTATTTTATTTTGATTAATAAAAATTAAAACATTAAAATATGTGGTTGACTCATTCCCCTTGTTTATTTTTGTACTAAATCATATATATGTTCCTATAATATTCTTAATTCCATCCCTAAACCCTCTTGAATATGATCACACAAAAGTCATTCACTTCTTTTATAATAACATCAAATAGTATTTATTTTACTTATATCTAATCACATCCAAGTATCTATGAGACTTTCACTCTACCAAAAATTATGCAATGAGCTATTAAAAAATTATCAAAACCCACATTTGTCAAATATCATTATTGGAAACAATATAAACAATATATTTCATCAAATTGTCCTTTTTTTCTAACTATATTTATTCTATGAATTCTCTATGGATTGTTTCCCAGCAACAATTAATTTAATTTTAATAGTATTTGAATCTATACAAATAAAAACCATGAATAAAAATCATTATATATAATGGGGATTGTGTTGTCAAACCTCCTTTTTTGATGAAATGTATTGAACATTGAGATTCAAGTGCTATATTTGAATACAATTAAAGATAGTGGTTGTATAAAAATTATTACCAAATTATGTTGAGTGTCTATGAATTTCTGTTTAAAAATTCATTCATCCACTTTCTCTATGGTAACATGGTAATAGATATTAATTTTTTCAGTGACAGTATTGTAAATTATTTTTATTATCTTGGTGATACTCATATAGTCATTTTGAAACGTCACTGGATATAAAGAATCATCACTGAGATCTTCCAATTTATACATCCTCATAATCAACTATATATAATATTTTATTGGTTCATTATATTCCACCTCCTTTTTAATAAAGGATAAAAGTTAATCCATTTTTCATAATCATTGAACAAAATTTCATCTCATGAATAAAGATCTATTGAATGTGTATTTTTAATCCACAATATCTCATTCCCAATCTACATCAAAATATACCACCAGTATATATCTTCTAATGGTTTAAAAAACATAACCACTATCCAATTTAACTTATTTGTAACTAATTATCATCGTTACTACTGAATAAATATCATAAAATGTGTTTCCAAGCACATACAATATATGTTATAAGGCCGTTAAAGAGTATGATATTGTGAACACACAATAGTTCTTTTATGAATGATGGATATATTCTTTCTTAGTTTTCACTCCCAATTGATTCTTCCATACTCCTATTGTTTCTTTACTGAATCTGTAATTCTCACTTGTCTTTATCCCATCAAAATTGGCTTCTCCCTTCGATTCCCATCCTTTCACTCCATGAATCCTCACTATGTGTTTTGTATTGGGGTTGTATGATCCTCTTGGATTCTCATCATTGTGATAGATCTATCCTTGGCATTTTAAGTGAGATTTTCCTCTCTCATGTTAGATATTATTTATATCGAGGATCCTCTGACATTCAGGTGGTCATGGAGTACATTTAATCTTCTTAGTTTAAATAGGTAATATATAAAATGTTTAAAATCACATTGGTACTTGTAAAATACAATATTAAAGGGTTACATTCTGGTTCTCCTAGTGGTGATGCTCCGAAGTCATGTGCCTGGTCACGGGTCTTTCTGCAAATGGACAAGATGCACTCGATGATATTGTGTTAATTTTAGATAAGCTCACAGTGACCTTCCGCAATAGTGATGGTGTTTTATTTCGGATAACGGTGGGGATTGGGAATGTTTTATGCAATTTGGAGACAATATTATAAGGTATTTTGTTTTTATTTCATGATCTAGTGTTTTGAGCCCCAATGGTGTTAGAGGAAACATCCAAATTGGGCTCTATTAGTGCTTTTATCAATAGCCAATGCTCTTCCTCTAAGCTTTATATATGGAGAGGGATTAATTATAATGGATAATGGTGGTAAAAGATCACCATTTATGGCCATATAATAGGATGGGGATTCTATGTTTTGTTGGTTATAGTTGTGATTCAATCTGAATATGTCATTGTGGATATACATTTTTTGGGATTGTTGGACTGTATGGTTGTTGATGGATTTTCAAGAATAGGTTATTATTTTGTTGTATTTGGTTCATTACATAATAATTCATGTATTTCTTTGTGGGATACCCTGAATGAGGGATGGGTGTGTTGATACCCATCAACACCAATATTCCATTCTTTTCATGGGAAATATGGGCCTTGACGTTTCCATTATTTTCATAGAGGCCTTAGTCCACTTTAGTATTTCATTGGGATTATAGAGTATTGGTTTCCTAGATTCTATTTTGGGTGAGTAACTCAAAATATTTATAGGGTTAATCACATCAATCGTTTGACCCTCCATACACATTTTAATGTGTGTTGTAGGGGTGCACCTCCACATTGCATTAAACAGCATGAGTGATTTCGTTGAAGGGGGAAACACAACATCGTTGACTATTTACTCTACTGAAGTGTCTGGTGGAGGGGGGAATGAGATATTTACTGATTCTGGTTCTAGATTTTACATCATTTTTGTAATTTGGAAACATGAATGGACCTTGGGTTCATGTTACTTTAAAAAAATTATGCCTCTATGACTTGTATGGATTCAATCGTCTCCCATTTCTAAAAAGGGGAATTTTTTTCATGTTCTATAAATAAGGCCACGACATTATATTATTATAAATACCCAATAGTTATTTTATATATTTCCGTGTCTACTCCATCGATTTCATCATGCTTTCCATGCTTAATTATTACATCTATATGAGTTAAAAGTTTTTTTTAAAATATTTTATTGTGACTTCCCTAACACCTCCCTTTCCTAAACCACCCGTGAGATGAATGTGTTTCCTTTAAATATATCTAAATTAAGTCTATGAAATTTAGTTAATATTCCAATAATTGTAATCAAAACTCTAAATACATAAATTATGAAAACTTATTAACATAAGTTTTTTTGATTATACAAAATATGACATCAATCACATATACCGTCACCATAAAAGTCTCTTTTTCTAATATTTTAATTTTTAGGTTATATTCAAACCATCCACTATTTAATAAAAAACATAATTAGATATGATTCTAAATATATATTCCAAGAATATGGTGTATTATTTTAGACATAAAACTCATTTTTCAATCATCAAACATTTAAATAATTATCCTTAAATGAATTATTTCTAGTTTTTTAATTCAGACAAGTTATTTCAAGAATACATTCCAAAATAACATATTAACTACCATATTATAAATTCATAATTTTATTTTATTAACTACTACCAAAAAGAGTCTTAGTGATTCAATCCTTACCAAAAAAGTAACATTTTCTTCAATGTAAACTATTGTATCTAGACAATAACATTTATATACAAGCCTTTATATATCAATACCACTCTTCTATGATCATCAAACATGTTTTTAAAACCAATTTAATGATAATATCATTATGATATATAGGTAAGTATATAAGTTCTATTATTTTATACTTCTATTTTTTTTCTAAAATATACTTATTCTAAACACCACATGATTCTTACATAGTTGATTCATGAACGAATTTGGTTCTACTTTTGATAATAATATAATTTTTTCTATTATTATCATTCTCCAGATTTGAATTGAAAATATTTTCCATGTATAATACTACTAGGATAAACTCTAACTTTAATAATTTTTATATATGTCACATGTTAGATCACATAAACACTGTTCTCTTTTTTATTAAACATTTGCTTCATCCTCAAATTTGTATATTTGATATTATTATGAATCAAAAATTATATCTTCTTCTTCCACACTAACTTTAGTTGGGAATAAATATCAATAATTCCCTTTAACTTCATATTAAACAACTTTCACATCCATAATTTTAAATATTTGTTTGATACATTTGTTAAAACATTTATAAGATTTAATCTTTGATGAGTACTCTAATAATATTCCATAATTAATATTTTAACCATAATTTCCATCATTCCAGCTTTTTTAAATTGAGTTTTTTTAATAACCTAATATGTTTCAGTGAGGGTTTCCAACCATTCCACATTTCATATTTAATCTTATATTTTCAGATAAATATCAATGATCAATTATATGTTTACACAATTATGAACACTACTTATTTATAATAATGATGAGATATGAAAAGTTCAATAATCTCAATCTTGTCTATATTATTTTTTATATGATTCCTTCTTTCCATAATTCAATTTTCATCTGAAGTACTTTCCAGAAAAACATCGTGTTTTATTTCATGTTTTTAAAAATACTTTTTTTCTTTTATATATGGTTATTAAAATTAATTATATAACTATAGAATCATTATTATTCATCTAAAATCATCTTAAACAGTTAATTAAAATATTTCAATATAGAAAGATACTAATATCCAAGACCATATAAAAATAGAAAATTCCATCCAATTATAATAATCAAAGGATAAATTGATGTATATATCACCATATATTCCAACATAAATGATTGAACTACATACATCAGTGTGGAAGAGATTTTATTTATTCTTTTCTCACATCCACATTGGATGGTAATAGTTTCTCATTTTTTTACAAGTAATAATAAATCCCAAATGTTTTTATGATCCACTTCGGTCAATGAATTCTAATAACAACTATCAACATTGTCATATTTTCTATAATCTAACTATTAGTGTGACTAATCCTCTTATTATATAAACATTTATCAACATATATTGTAATGATACCAATATTTATCTTTAAATAAACTTGATAAAAGTTACCAATATGTATTTATACCTACACAGAGTGTTTACCTCTTTTCCTTTAATATAACAGACTTTTGATTGAATTTAACTTTCAATATTGATCTATTAAATCAAAATCAATAAATTTTGTTAGAGATTATCAATATTTAAATCATTGATAATATTCATCTTATCTCAAACCAAGTAATTTTTTCACTTATATTTACCATTCGATATAATTCAATTGCAAAAAAATTATTTTAATTAATAATTCCTTTCACATGTTTGGGAAAATTATGTTACCCATCATGTGGGATGAACTCCCACTATTAAAAACCCACTTATTACTTTTCATTATATCTAATATATATATATATATATATATCTTCGAGAATCGATTTATACTCCATATTTATCATATAATCATTCCATTAAACTGTAAAATGAGTGGATATATATGGTGGTGAATTATCATTTTCTTCAACATAAGAAATTAAATCATTTTCATCTTCTACCAAATGGTGAAATTAATTTCTTGAAGGAATTAAATTATATTGAGTCATGCAAATTAATATCTGTGTTCTATAAGAAAAACATAATCCTATTTTTCTATAATAGTATATTTATTCTCAAATATATATCATTTTATAAAATATGAATTGAATGTTTTTCAATCCTAATATAGAGGATAAATTTTGAAACCTCATCGATGACTTCCAAGTTCTTCTCTTATCATGTAACATTCATCTTCACTACAATAAGACAATATTTGTACTATATAACAATATAAATATCTATTCATAAGTTGAAATATCTTAGTTTTTTCATATCTTCGCATAACCCTTATTTTTTTATAACTCCAAATTTAATGTTAGGTTCTCAATGTTGGAGAAATTTCTCCATTCATATTCATCCAATTTATCCTAAAATTTATATATATACATTTTATTTTTTAAAATCATATCCAATACCACTTTTAGAATTTAAATTTTCCCTCTATGTAATCAAAATTTCCTTGATAATTATTATTCTTTATTTATCCTATTAAATTAATATTTTATCTAAAACAATTCCAGGTAGAAACATCATACTTGATTCCACAAATTTTTATTTTTTATTTAAGCTTATTTTTTAATGATTTTAATAATAATTCATGTGATTTAATAATATTATGTTCCTAATTATTAGGTTTACATATAGGATCAGTGGTTTTATTTTATTCATTAATAATTAACTCACAATTAATTTCTTCTTTAGATTTAAATTGTTCATATTCATACTCTTACTAAATTTTCTCTAGATGAAGAATTTTTTCATAATTGTAAAAAAACTTGGGGATTCCTCCAATATTCCTATAATTCCCAATTCTTTATTATATTCATGTAAACTTCATTATTAGATCCTTCTAATTACACCATGTGGTCAATAAAATCCATTGGTTGATTATCATATTCCATTTAAAATTTATATTTATAAAATTTAGTCATTAAAGCATATTATTAATCTAATAAAAACATATTATCAATAACACCTGAAGGATCACCCTAAATATCCTATTCCTCTTCATCAATAACACATTTCTCAATAGAACATTTCAACTTAAATTTCCTAAATTAATGTTTCATTAATGGGATAACTTGTTTTTTTCATTAAAAATCACAATTTTATCTATATACTACTTTTTAACATCATGAAAAAATTTAAAAATTCCTTTAAATATTTAAATAGGATAAACTAAACTTACCAATGAATCACAATTTACCCAAAATATTAAAAAGTTTCATAGGAGATAACATATCATCACTAACATTATCTTTAATTATAGTCTCATTAATTTCTGGATTCTCTATTTCTTTAAAATAAAATTATATAGATACATATTCAAAATAAAATTCCATCATCCGTCACATATCAAATGAATCTAGTTTTCTATGGAGATCACTAAGAGATAATTCACATTAATTTTATTCTTTATGTTATAATACCATTAGATTGTAAATTGGTGGTAATATCTATATTATTTTCATTACTATATTTGTATCTATAATACTATTACCTTATACAAAAATTGATATAATAAATTCAATAAGATATTTCCAGAAACATAAATAATTTTCAAATTAATCTATCTCTAAAATAGTGAATCAATTTTTTCAAACCTACCATGTTTCCTATTCCAATCTGATTTTACATTCAATAATATTATCATTATTATGAAAAATTATGTTTTCTATTCTAAAAATCACTGATCTTATATATACCTAATTAGAAAATTCTTAAAAAAATTTATTTATATCATTTACATCATCATTAACATGTCATTAGAATCACAATCATGAATTCTATAAAATATTTCCCATAAACATCAAGACTAAAAGATCATTAATGTGATCTTATTCTGTTAATCTAAAGATAATAAGTACAATAATGAAATAATGTAATTTTCGTTATGTTCATAATATTATCTATGATGAAACATTTCTCTAATTGATTATTTATAAAATAAAAAAAATTGATCCCACTTCTTACAAACTAATGTTCCAAAAAATATAAAATTATATTTTTTGGGATTAATTTGGGTGACTTTATATTTATTCATCTGTTTATTTTAATTAGATCATGTCACAATGTTTACAGTGAAATAAAAAATATATCATAGTGATCACACAGAAAAAAAACTAAATGATATAAAAATGAGAAACATGGATATAATAGTTTTACATGGTTCACATATGATGAGATATATATATATATAGAATATACGGATGATGTGTTGAAATTAAAATTTATTCCTACTGAACTATATTTTGATTATAGACTTTAGGACATCTTCAGTGGTAATCTAATATCCATAACATATTATAGTCTCCTTCTCAAAACATTATAATATCATTATAATATATGATATTGTATAAGTAATATTAAAACCCACAAGAATAATAATAAGATAAATAACCTCCAAAACTTCTGTACCTTTCCTTATTTTCTAAACAACTATTCAAGATATTAAATGGTTTTCATAATAGCTCATCCCTTAATAAACTTACAACCTATGAATTCAATCTAGTCACATATAAATCTTCAATACCAGTGATTCAATGAGGACACATTTTTTCTTCCCTCCACCATATCAAAAAAATATCCCTATAATATCATAAAACCCACACTATAAAATTAGATGTGGAAATCATAAATATTACACTTCTAGATATGATTCTGATAATAGTGGCCAATTTGTTTTTTCATCAAAACATAATAACATCAAAAACACATGGATCAATTACATTCTATATGTGCTTTTTGTTTCATATTTTTAGATAATTAGTACATGTCCTATATAAATAATACCAAAGTCATCAAGTGAATATTTCCCCAATTAATCCTAGATTTTCCTTTTTTAACATTAGGTCATCAACATCATACTTATGAAATAATTTATAGGCATAATTAGTTGGATATCATTATTTAAAACCTGAGCTGAAGGAAACATAAGAATTAATAGATCAAATTATCAGAAATAGTAAACCTAAGCATTAAAAATTTAATTACATCAATAAAAATAATAATTCATAAGGGATGACATATTCCAAGTAAGTGAGAGAATAAAAAAGGAACACATACCCATTAATACCATGATATTTAAATATGAAAACATTGAAGGGGGGAGATTTATTAGAATAAAAAATCATGAGCCATGTAATATCTATATTAATAAATAGAACCATTATAAACCCATAAAAATCTTAGAGAAAAAATGTACAAAACATGGGACATCTTTTTCACTTCACTCCTACAATCCATCAAAAAAATAGAATAACAATATGGTCAAATTTCATACCCAATCATTGGAGGGATTTCATGGACCCACCCATTGATGTTATATCACAGAACCACCTATCATTGGTTTCTAACATAACCACCAATCAAATGTGCATGTTACATTACAAAATCATAACACATAAACACGTACATTTCATTATAAACTCATAAGAACAAAAATTATCCATTTAATAAATTTATTAGATGATAGAAAATAAATAGGTCCTATAATAATCTCATTGAAACATGATTAACCCATGGAAAATAAATTGGATTTATAAAAATATATTTTAAACATGATTTACCCGTGGAAAAGAAATGGGTTAAGTAATAATCTCTTCGAAACAATCTTAATCCGTATAAAAAAAAGAATGATGATGAAATAAATAAAATATATCCCAAGTAGAGGATAATAAACAAAATGGTTTATGGATGTTAATAAATTTGAATATAATTAAGATATCATTAAAAAGGTTTCTATCGAATTGTTTTTCTTCATTCAGAAAAACACTTTGAAAAATATTAAATATTTTTAAAATAATTTTCTTTTAAAAACCCTTGGGAAAATATAAAAGTACTTTTTTTTAAATTATAAAACACATATTAAAATATGAATAATTTTTAACATCCTTTAACATCAAACTAATTTTAAATAATCATTTAAAAATTTTGAAATCATCTTTTGAAAACATTGTTTTGAAAGAGAACATATTTCTGACAAAAGAGTGAAATGAAGATATATTTTATTAAAATAAATACTCAATCATATTAAGTTTAAAATAATTTAAAATGGTAAAATTACATGGAAGTATAATGAATAACCATGAGAGAATATAATTAATGATAATTATAAGAATTAAATATCTGAAACATAATTCACACAATCCTGATTAAAGCTGAGATTGTAACAAAAGACGTTTATAACTTTTGTATCATTGAATCGTAATACCCATGTAGTAATAAAATTAAATAAAACATACAATACCATGAAAAATAATGATATTTTGGTTATAAAATATTAATGAATAATTATATATACAATTTTTATATGAATATAGTTGTATAACATAAAAAATATCTCAATCAAGGTAACATCATGAAAAAAAATACTATACCGCTTTGGTTATTTTGAATCCATAAACTCTAGGAAAGGGATATCATAAAATGGATAATAAAATATCCATAATTAAAGGAAAATAATAATAAAACACATTAATGGTCTTTATATATAACACAAAACAAAAATAATTTGTGAATATGATATGTATCTCATAGGAAAAAATGTGAGACGAGAAAAACCATTATCTTGAGTGAGAATTATCGTGTGTATATTTATCTTACTGAATAATAAACTTCTGTTAATTATTTAAATTATTGATAAAAAAATTATTTTTTTATTATTTTTATGTAACTTATAATTATCTAATATAACTTTACTTAATCTATTAATTTTATGTAGGATTTTTTTACCAGATTCAGCTTATGTGTCTAAAATGACTTTAGTTGGTTTCTATGAAAAAAGGTGATTATATAATCATATAAAAATAATAATAATGCCATAATTATTATATTTATACATAAATTATAATTTTAAAATCAATCATGAGTGATATTTAATCCAAATTAACGAAGTTTGCCATCATGGGGACGGTAGGTCGTACAAACGCATGAGTGATATTCCCAATTTCGGAAGCTCATTATAGAAAGAATGTGAGTAAAATTTTTATTTCAAGAAATAAAATTATATAATAAATAGAATATTAATTATATATATTTATTTAAATATTTATTTTAATTTTTTGATTACTAATAATATTCACATCACATTGAGGATGTGGTAGACCACACGTCCACAAATGACATTATCAGTTTTCATTATCTGAAATGGTATTAATAAAATTGTATATTATATTTAAAAACCTAATTGTGTAATTAATATCATTATTATGTAATTTATTTCATATATAGTCATTTATTTTACCCTTTTAACCTTCCATGTAACAAATTGGTGAAAAATGGTTTACATCGCTTTTCGAGGGGGTAGTCCACCGTACACATGAGCAATGTTATCGTATCCCCTACTATATGAATTTTTAAATGGTTTTATTTGATTTAGAGATTAAATATGTTTAATTATGTTACAAATACCATATATATATTATATAATTACAATGTACATCATAATTCTCCACCGTGATATGTGGTATCGGAAAAAATGAATGACATCATTTCATGAGGCGGTTGTCCGCTGTACACACGAAAATTGATTTCAATCGAATTTAATGGAAATTTTCATCGGAAAAAGTAATGACATTAACATAAGAAATTTGTTATATTGATGAAAATTATTTTATTATATTATAATGGTATAATAATAATTTAATTGGCTGAAAATGAAATAAAACATAAATGCATGTCGATAAACTTTACCCCCTCTTCAGGTAACTCCATTTGGTTTTCACCAATAGACATAATTGGGATGATTTAATATAAAAGTATGGATCCTAGGAAAAATTTTGGTGGTAAATTTGGTTGTTTTTTATGATACAAAAGGCTTGATATTTTTCATGATATGTAGAAAGTGAGTGCCTCTTTATAGCTGTGGAGGAGTGACATTATTTTAAATACTCAAATGTATATACAATTGGGTGGTTTCCCTTTGTAATGTGAAAACAATATTGGATACAAATATAGGTTTTGTATTATTTGGTTTATACACACCTCCGACACACAGAACAAATACAGTAGTGAAATATTTTTCTCCATATTTATTATATTTTATTTGTTGTTTTGTTATGGTTTTTGTAAAAGATACTAGTTATCTAACCTTTGTAATTCATCCATTAACACTTAATTAAATTTATAATAATAAGAAACATTAAAACCACTAATATTAAATATTAAATAAATATTTTAAAATAAAAATAATATGTTTTTTGGGAATTAATTTAACAAAATATCATTTATTGCGTAGGAAGACAGCTTTAACCCAACTTGTGCCATCATTGTTTTTTATATTTATTGTAAATATTCTCAAATTTATAGACAAATTTTTCCATTAACATACTATATTTTATATTTATAAACAATTATAATTTCGTTATTGAAGGCATTTTTATTAGTAATTTTTAATCACCTAATAAAAATTTCATTAATTGTAAAATAACATTAATGTTGATTTTGATGATATTTATTTTTTCTATATTAAAATGTAAATAATGCCAAAAATGGATTTTAAATATATTATGTTCAAAAAAATTTATAATGAAAAGTTCCTATATAAGATTAATTTAACACAATAATTATTTCTATTTAACTAACTTTTAATTTATGTAGAACAATTTATTTTATTTTATTTTTAACTAAATAATACATGTGTTGGCATTTCTTAAGAATTTAATGTATTCATATCATCATTGAAAAAATAAATAAATAATTATGATAAAAATAACTCATTTATCAGCCATCCTAACAAATATAACTGAACCTATGTAGATTTCAATATCCCCAATGCATTATATAAATTAAAAAGAGAAAGTTGTATTTTTTTCTTTTCATATACATATCTTATTATACAGGTCACATTCATGTAACAGTGTCCAAAAAACTCAATAATATCATTAAAAAAGTAATAATGGTCTAAATTTGTTAGTAAAATAGGTTTTTGATGAGTATTGGGTCATTTTGACAACTTATATTATATGTTTAAATAGTAAATAAACTCATTTTACATTAATCATTGTAATTAATTTTAATTGCATTCACCAATAACATTGTAAAAAATAATTTTAAAACATTAGATAATATAAATTATTATTAATTCAACGACTTAATCCATTTTTATAAATTAAAATAAAATAATTGGAAGAATTTAATTTGAAATTAGTCGTGCAGATGGGACGAGAAAAGAGCGTTTTAAAGATAAAAATGTAAAAAGTTCACAAATTTTTTCTATATAAATTCTAAAAGATATTGAATAAAAAAAATATGGTAGATTAATATATGTATAATTGGACTATTTTGAATTTAAAACTAATTAATAATATAATTTAACTTTATAAATTACTTAGATGAAAAGTCAAATTTGATTTATTATCATGTATTTTCACTATTAATCAAAAATAACATCTCACAAAAATACCAAAAATTATCCCTAAGAAAAATTTTACATTTATATTTAAAATAAGTCTTTATTTTTTCAAATAATATTTTTGAATTTTTAAAAATTCATTTGTAAAACAATTCTTCCATCAAAAGGATATTAAACAGCCTTTTAGAAATATACAGCTTTTTAATGCTTAAAATTGTATTTGTTATTATTTTATACCTATAAAACTTATTATATGAATCTCAAAACATTTTAATTAATATATAAAAAATACTATATTATAATTCACTAATATTAATTAATTTAATTTATTGAGATAAAAAAATTTGAGTGTAAAAAAGTTGATTTTTCATAAAAACATAACCTTTATATTTAAATGGTTTTATTTTCATTTCATATTAATTAGTAAAAAATGAATTAATTATATAAACATGTTTCAACCATATTTATATATTTTTTTTAATCATATTCATTCCATCCATATCAATTGCTATGTGACAACAGTCATTTTAAATACTAATATTAATATTATATTGTTGTCTGGTTAGACTCTTCTTTGTGTGAAACACATATTATAGAAGAAACATGATGTAATATGAAAAGAAAAATAAAATCCATGTTATGTATAAATGAATTTAAACTCATAATTTCATGTAAAAAATATATGAAGGAATGTAAATTAATTTTAAAAATTATATTTCATAAATTCTCGAGATGTTACATCCTACCCTCTTTAAAAAGATTTTTTCTGAGAAATTCATCATGTTTATCAAAGGATTAAAATTTTTTATTATTAATTAATCTAAACCAACAATGTTATAATTAATTAAATAAAAAATTACATAAAAATTCGAAGTTGGGAATCATAATGATCATTTGATGTTACACATAACTAGAATTCCACATAGGCTGAACATTGGGGGGAAATAAAAATATATATTGGAAATGGGAAACTAATTCCCATAGAATAATAGAGGGTTATAGGGAACCTGGTCAAGAGAAAGTCCATGAAAAAAACTACCGTGTAAATAGATTTGGAAGAGGTTATTCATACCATAAAAAAATATTGTAAAAGAATAACATTTTATTTCAATATTAGTTTTCTAAAGATGAAGTATTCTTTCACTATCTAGACTGAAAACATAATGAAAAAAATTTACTCAAAAATTAAAATTTCATCCTTTAGAAAATTTTCAAAATAATATCAACATTATCTCTAGATTATGAGTATTCAAGATTATTTTTTCACACTTAATGCACTAAAATATAATTTTAAAGACCACATAACCAAAAAGGGGATAACTATATATTTCTCCTGTCATTAAGAATTAATTAAAATAAAATAATATATCACATCATAAAATAATTCCCAAAAATGAATAAAACTGCATATGATACAATATTCTTCAAAATTCACTTTTCAAATCATATTTTGAAATAAATCATTAAATAAATAACTATAATAATATTATTCAATATTTTCCTGACTAATTTTAAACCCAAATTTAAAAATTATTTGATCATATATTCCTCCATGATATTTAAACTGTAAATATTCAAATAAAATGTCATATTTTTTTGAAATAAACATAATAATTTCCTGTAAAAAAATTATTACTAACTAGGAAATCACGTAGCACAGTGGTAGACATAAAACCCTTATCATCATTTGGTCATGGGATCAAGCCCCACAACCTTTCCAGAGGCGATGAGTTGTCACCTAGCATGCATGATGTCTTAAATTTAAAAATGAAAAAAATAATCTTGTCATAAAAATAACTTAATGTTGATTCTAGGGGTCATAAATACCCCAAACTAAAAAATAATATCCAAAAATTACTTTAACAACCAAAAAATGTTCACTAGTTAAAACCACAAAGGGTATCTATGAATTGAAGTTATGATCATCCTTAATATTATAAAAAATATTGTGGTATCTATAACTTTTAATATAAATTATCTTAAAAACATTATAATATCCATTTTTGTCTAAACTAAACTTTGAAATTAACTATAATAAACCAGAATCCACACTCATCTATTTAGTACTCAAATCGTAAACATTACAGTTCTTTCTTTCGTGCCGATAATGGTGACCCAATTTTTTTCTATCAAACCCATAAAAATAAAAGGGAAAATTTTGATCACATATATTACGGAGGATGTTTTAGGTTTATTGTAGCAACACTACCCTGTATATCCCAGAATAATAGTCGGATACCAATTTTATTGTCTTGATTAAAATGAATCAATCCCTAAAGGACAGATCAGTTTAGTAGTCATGGTAAATCAGATATATAAATGAGTATTACATTAAAATTTTATACACTAATTACAATATATTTTTTCATCTAAAAAATGAATATCTTGAAGATAATTATAATCTATCTAGTATATTCCAACATTTCATTCATAGTATTATTCTTGGATTCCTATGGAATGAAACATAATATATATGAGTTCAATTTCACATTAATGGTAAAATATTTCAGACGAAATAATTAATATATTAGAACAGTCAATATGGTAAGGTAAATAATAGAAATTTCATGAAATTAAAATAAATAGATAATGAAAAATAAATATGTATAGTTATGAATCTAAATCAAATTACAATAAACAATTATCTAAAATTTAATTTATCTATAGATATGTCAATGAAAAATCAAATGGATGAATAATAACTAAATATACTATGATTAAAATTATTTTCATTATGGAAGTCATGTCTCAAGAACATGAAAACCTATTACTATCACGAACATTCATAACATGGTTTAAAACTAATTATAAAAACCCATTTCACAATTATTCATCTCATGAGAACCTGTCGATGTATCGAGGATCTATATAAAGTCTGGGCTCCACCCATTATTTCCAGTCAAAATAACTCCTCATACTGAATAATCAAATTAACTAATATGAATTATCATGTAACCATATGGTACGATAAATAGAGATCTATCAATAATTCCCAGACTAATAAAGTAACTTTCAATTCTGGCACTGTATGAAGAATAGAAAATAGTTTAGTCCACTGTAATATCGGTGAAACAAGAAAAAGATAATAAGGCGAAATTTAAGGATTAATAATCATGGGAAATAGAATACAACAATGTGACTAAAAAATAAATCGTGGAAGTGAATTTGAATAATATCCTCATCCAAATCAATAATGAACCATACATATAATGAATAATTATGGAATCAGTATAAAAACCCCAAGTGGATTAAAATGGAAGGTTCTTTTAGTCGATGACATAATAGATTAACTTTAAAAATAATTATTGATTAAAATATCCATTTATTAATAAAAAACATTTGGAAATATTTTTATTTATGTATATTGGTTTTAAAAATTTAATGGAATTTTTAATGAAATGTCTGCGGATGAATTCATACATGTCGTATGAGGTAAAAATAATATTCTTTTTATACGATTTTTTTTATAGAAAATTCATCATTAGAAAAGTGACAAGAATATTTCTTTGAATCATTTGTAAAACACAAAAATGTGTAAAAATTTCTTTACAAACTTATTTTAAAAACTTTTTTTGAAACTGTTTATAAATCATGGATTTTAGAATAAAATAGGTTCTCCGAAAAAATAGAGATATAATATTGGGTTTTCGTAAAATCATTTCCAAAAAATTCTTAGTACCAATGACTGTTAAAATAGAACTATCACATTAAAATTGTCATTAATAACTAGATAAGAATGAAATATTTTATTAAACAATGGTTATATAATTTCTTCAAATTGAAATTCTATTTATGGATCAATCGGATTAGTCTTGAGGGAGTAATATTTAAACACTCCAAAGTGTCCAATTAAACTTTCAAATATTTTTAAATCAAAAACATCATGAAAGAATAAAATTTAATTAAAGTATTATATACCATGAAGTAAATGTAATTCATGACATAATATCTTAATATAGTAGTAATTACGCTATTTATAAGAAATTAGGTGCACAATAATTATGTATTCCCCATGAAATGAAAATGAGACAACAATACCTCACATTGTGTTTCCTTTTGGATGAATGTACTTTAACATCATATATAATAAATTTATGTTTTTTTACAACATTATTATTAACCATTTTGATGTATATAATGACATTTTTTTCACTTATTACCATTTTTTACAACTACTAAAACCATTACGTTTGCATACGGTGTTTTGACCAAATGTTGTTTATGTGTCAAATAAACTATTATAGGTAAACTATGGTCATAGTGGTCATTATATAACATCTCTAAATTTATAACCCTGAAATAATTATAATATTTTCACCTAAATTATTCTATTAAAATCTATTAATAAATATGGTTATGAAAACTATAAAATGTTACAATCATAGAGATGGTAGGCCATACGGATGAATAAGTAACATTCTAATTTTTAAATGATAATTGTAGAAAAAAGGTAAGTAACTAAAATCCTTATAGAATGATCATTATATAATAAATAAAATATTATTTAATCATATATAATTATATATAGTATTATATTATATAACAAAATCACAACATGTTGAGGAGGCATCTGTTCACACTTCCACGAACGATGTTATCTCTTTTAACGTGTGTGATGGGGTAATAAAAAAATGATATATATATATAGGTAAATATTTAATTAATATATTATACAAGGTATTAATGTATCATATTAGTTAATTATAACCATCATTTATACATTCCATTTTTCGTGTGAACGAATCACATCACATATAGTGGGAGGTAGTCCACACTTCATCAAATTATGTTAGTATATAAACGTAAAATGATAATTAAAAAAAATTTATGTATTAAAGAAGGTTAAAATAAGTATAAAGAAATAATAAATATAATATATAGCATCTATAAAAAATGTATCCATTATAATTTCTACCATTATATTCGGTAATGGAATAATAAACAGTCATCATTTTGGGAGGTACTAGTTCCATGTCCACAGAAACATTATGTTCGTTTACAATTAGATGGTAGTGTGTGTATGTGTAAGATGAAATATCATCACTAAAAAATATTATTATATTTATGTTAATATTTTTTTTATAAAAGAACATAATAAAAAAATTATGGGTTGGATAATGGAAATGAAACTATGGAGATTGAGAAAAGGCAATGCATTTTAATCGGGTAACTTATTTTGGTTTGAACCAAAAGGATTATTTGGATGGTATTTATCTCCAATGAATGTTTCCTTATCTATAATAGAAATTTTTGGGGACTATGTGTTATAGTATTGTAAGAAATTAAGAGGCTTGAGTTGTTTGAGGAATATGTAGAGGTGGTGGCCTTTTAGAGGATAGGAAAAGGAATCACTTGGTAATTTTTAAAAGAAGGTAAGTGTTCACATGTTCCTACCTATTAAAAGTCATAAAAACCAAAAATAATGAATTTATAGTAAATGGAAGAAATATTTCTAGAGAATGATTGTCTAAAAATTCAAAAGATAATTTGGGCCTTTATGCATACGGTTTAAGTCCATTTTAAAATCTAATTACTCCTAAATCACTAAAATTAATTTTTATCACTTTCACAATTAATTTTTTGTCAAAAATTATTTTGATACTATTAAACCAAAAAATTTATCCTCATTGCAATGGTGTTTTTATAATTTTTAAAATTACAGTCATATAAGTGGAAAAATTAAGATTAATACTAATCTCGTATACAGACATATTAACTTGTTTTAATAGAAACATGGTCAAAAGATTGATATATTTTTATATCCAATATAAATTTTATATGTACTAAAATCATAAAAATTATATTAATAAATGTATAATTTATCCATTTTGACTTTAAAACAAATTTATAATTTAATTTAACATTTATAATTATTTAAATGAATATGCAGTTTTTAACTAAAACACATTATTTTTCACTATTCACTAAAAATTGAAATTTCATAGTAAAATTAAAAAAAAATCATCATAATATTATTATGACATTATGAATTCAAATGATATATTTATTTTATCAAAATAAATTCTTAAAAATGGCATATTAATATTTAAATAGGTTCACTATTAAAATGTGGTAAAATTACTTATTAAAAATATAGTTTTTTAGGAAAAACATTGGTATTGTTCTTATCACATGTTCATCAAATTAAATGGCGGAATATAAAAAATAATTGATAGAATATTAACCATATTTATTACATTACTATAACTCACTAATGGTAATTAATTTAATCAATTAAGGTTAAATAGGTGTGTGAGTATTAAAATAGTTTTCTCTAAAAATATCATTTTAATATTAAATTGGTCCTTATATTCATCTATAATTAATTTGTAACCAAATATTTAGTTTCCTAAACCATATAATTTTAAAACATATTTAATTCTATAAATAATTTCTAGTTTATATTGAATAATAATTTTTAATTTTAGATTGTTTCTCGGTAAGACTCGTTATTGTGTATAGAACAATCCATTGAAGAAGGTCACTTTTGCATATGACGCAAGCTATAAGGAAATGTGGTTGTTGCATATGATTTAAAATAACTTAGGGTCTTGTGAATTGAAATATAACTCAGTGTTTCATGCATTTAAATATATAGAATATATTTTATATAGTAAATATATAATATAGTATAGAGATATTTTATTACATTACGTTATTGTTGTCACGTGTCATACACGTTGTCGAATAAAAGGCTCTTACTTAAGTATTTCACGGTGTCACATTCTCCACATCTTATTTAAATTTTGTCTTCACAATTTAAAATCGATCGTGGTGATATATTTTTTGATACATCCTATGTTGGAAATCCCACACCTTGAGAAGGGTTCATAGGCAAACATCTATAATATAGAGAATTAAATGTGCAAAAATCGCATGGAATACCATGTAACAAGATCTGTATGTAGGAGAACATTATTTTCATATAAAGATACACAAATGGAGGATAATCATTAAAATTTATAAGGAGTGAATGAGGTCTTCAATCACAAACAAGTGACTGATTTATGTAATGTAGAGGGCCTAAAAGCTATAAAACATTGATGATTTTGAAGGAAATCAGTTCAACATACTTTTATGTATTGTGAAAACATTTTCTCTCATTTCATTTTACCAATTTTGGGTAATAATTTTACTAAACAGGAATATAAAAAAATATTATTACATTATAGGTATCAATATCATATGAACAATCATAACATTTTATTGTTCTTCGATCAAATTTTAATTCATCCCTTTACTCCAAAAAAATTAATTTCCATCAATGAATTTTTTTATTCTTGAATCATTAAAACAAACATGCAATGGATAATAAGGTCAATAATGTATAAAAATGTCTATCTATTTGTATTTAACAATCTTCCAAAACAAATATGGTTAATAGATTAAACCTTAATCAGAAAATTGTTTTACTACTACTTTATAATTAATACTTATTAATTATATATTTTATCTTAAAAAATAAAAATTAACAAGGACATTGTGTATGTCAGTGGATGGCGTGAAGCCCTTATGTGCATTCGGTCATGGGTAAATGACCTGCGGCCATAACAGATTGGATTGGGTTTCACCTGTCTTATAGGTTTTCATTTTCTAAATCCATATTAATATAACTTTAAAAAATATATAAGATTGACATCATCAAAATTCGGTTAATCAATAAATATAATTCTAACTAAGGATTTCAATATAACCTCAACACATAAATACTTTATCCACTTATATCCACATAGATCCTTACATGTTCTAGAGTATATCCTATAATATAGGGAATTAACTTTGTTAATGTCAAGGTTCCTCACATTTTTGACAAATAAATCTAAAGGATTTATTAGGATGAACTTCATTTCTTTCCAGCATAATCTTCTTTTTACCAATAAAATCCAATTTTTATATCCTTCTTTCCAGCAAATAAATAATTCTCATGTTCTATTGAGACACATTGTTGGGTGTCTCATTCCATATATCTCAATTTTCTAATGTTGAACCTTCATTTCTGCATAGTCTATATTACTGGAGCTCTTATCATCCTCTACTCTTCCATTCTTTGGTGTGCTCAGGAGTTGGTAATGGTATATATTTTTTATAATATTTTGTGAAAATTGATTTGGCCTAAACATGATATTCTTCAAACCTATCAACAAATCATAAGTTTTCTAATTTTCACAAAATTTTCGGTGACATTTTATTTCATATTGAATCCTTTATGTTCCATATATTGACTAAAACAAAAAAATAATAGATTGAGTAGCAATAGTCATAGTGATAAAATGGTATAATTATCAATAAGATATCTAAATCATGAGAGCTTATATTTAATCTAAAACACCATAGGTTTAACCTTTAATAATCTCTATCAAAATTATTTCAAATTATTCCAAATTTTTATTAATAAAAACATATATTATCCATTACATATCCCCCAAGAGAGTTAACCCCAGTATGCAGTATGGCCCATTGTCATGTACAGGGTTACCCAGATTTAGTCTTGTAAAACATTTTCAAATTTTTTTCTCATATGTACATATTTTCCAAAACCACATCAACTTGTAGTATACCGATAAGGATGAATTTCTAGGAAGACCAAAATAATGTATACATTAAAAAATTCAATGTTTTTCATATATACGTCTCCTCAAATTCAACCTTTGGGTTATGTTCTCAAACATTCAGTTACTAAATCTAGTTCCCAAGGTTGCAACAAAAATTTCATTGATACCAACTATAGAGGCCCAACAACAGATAGCCCGGAGCTAGTGTATGCTACCAATTATATTTGCATGATCACAAGTAATAAATCCTTGGCGAACTGATCATTTTTCTAGTCCTGGTAAACTTGCTACAAAAAATGAGTATTGCCTTACAAATGGATACACTAATTACGAAACATTTTCATGAAAACAAATGAAAAACATGAGTATAACACTAATCCATTTAGTATATTCCTATATTCATTTCATAGTACACTTATTGTATTCATGGATAAATAATCTAAATAAAGGTGAGCTCAAATGCCTAATAAAGGAAAAAAATATACCAAAAGAAATAATGAGTTAATGAGAATAGTCATTGTTAGAATGTAAATAACTAATAACACATTCTATTTAAACAAATAATTAATTAAAAATAAATATAGGAGGGTATGAAACAAAAACACATTCCATTAAAAAATTAACTAAAATGAAATGTAACTATTGATATGTCAATGAAATGAATAATGGATGAATAATAACTAAAACTACATTGAATGAAAATTGATTTCTTTTTGGAATTCATGTCTCAAAAACATGAAAACCTATTTCCATACAGTCCTTTAACAATGTATTTTAAAACTATTGGTCAAAACATATTTTGGAAATAATTCGTCTCATGAGAACCTATCGATTTATAGAGGAGCTATATAATATCAGGGCTCCACTCGTCATTGCCAGTCCAAAGGTTTCTTCATATTGAATGATCAAAATAACTAATAGGCATTATTAAATAATTGTATTGGATTATAAATACAAACTTATCAATAATTCGCCATCTAATAAAAAAAATATCAATGTATGCATTATATGTAAAATGGTATAGGGTTTTGGCAATAGTAATATCCATGAAACATGAAATGTATAATAATGGTAAATTCAATGTTTAATGATCATAAGAAATATAATACATCAATGAGACTAACAAATAAATCATGTAAGTGAATATGAATAATGTTATAGTCCAAATCATTAATATACTATCCATATGAATAGTAAGGGTGGTATAAATACAAAAAACACAAGTGGTGTAAAATGGAGGGTTGATATTGATGATGAAATAAAAGATTAAATTTTAAAAATATTCTCCGAAAAAATATATATAATTCTCTTGAAAAACGTTTTGAAAATATTTTTCCTTAAATACCATCCTTTTAAACATGAATATGATACTTCAATGAAATGACGACGGATGAATCCATACAAGTCAAATGAGGTAAAAAGAATATTCATTTTATACGAAAAAGGTTAGAAATGACTCTTTAGGAAACCAATATTGAGATTCCATTGAAACATTGGTGAAAGACAAAAACGATTAAAATGTCTTTAATAAATCATTTTAAAAACATTTTTTTGAAATAATTTTAATATATCATGTATTTTAGAAGAAAATATGTTCTCCGACAAAAAAGAGATATGAAGTCTGGTTTTCTAAGAAACATTTTCCAAAAACATCTTAGTACCAATAAGTGGGAAAATGATCTTAATAGTGGAAAATTGTCACGAATAAACAACGGAGAATGAATCTATTAATTATAAAATGGTTATTTAATTTCCTTAAAAGTAAATTGCATTTAAATATCATTAGGATCAGTCCTGGGGAAATAATATTTAAACACTCTGATTTGTCCCATACCACTTTGAATTATTTTTAAATCATATTCATAGTGAATGGATAGTATTTAATGATGTTATTAAATACCATGAAGTAAAAGGAATTCAGGATATTATATGTCAATGTGGTAGTAAGTACACTATATATAAGAAATTAAGAGGACAATAATTAAGTATGCCTCATGAAATGAAAATGGGACAACAATCTGTTACCTTGTATTTCCTTTCGAGTGAACATCATTTAACTTGATGTAAAATAAATTTATGTTAATTTTAACCCTTATTAAGAACATTTCTGGTATATATATAATTTTATTTCATGTATTAATATTTTATTACAACTACTCAAAAAATTAAGTTTACATCCGGTGTTTTTTGACCAAATTATGTTTATATATATAAACAACTATTGTTTGTAAAAAATAGTGAAAGGGTAATTATATAAACTCCCTAGAGTGATAACCCTAACATAATTATATTATTTTTTCATCAATTATACTTTTAAAAACAGAAATTATATATGGTTATGAAAATGATAATAGGATACAATCATGGAGACGGTTGGTCATACTTACGCATGAGTAACATTCCCATTTTTAAATGATTGTTCCAGAAAGAAGGTTTCTTACTAAAAAATTTCAAGAATAACCTTTATATAATAAATATCATATTACATAATCATATATACATATATATATAATTATTTTGTGTAAATTTGTTCACATCAAATCAAGGAGGTGGCAGTGCACACATCTATGAACATTGTTATAACCTTTAAAGCGTATGAAGGGGTAACAAAGAAAATGATATATATATATATATATAAACTTAATTATTTAATGAATATCATATATATTTTTTATGTCTCATATTCTTAATTTTAACTATAGTTAATACATTCCATGTATCATTTTAATGAATCAAATCGATTTGAGGTGGTGGTAGTCCAGACTTCTTCAAAAAATGTTATCATATTAATGTAAAAGGGAAATTACTAAATGTATGTATTATAATAGGTTTAAAAAAGTATAAATACTGAATAAATATAATATATAACAAATATAAACAATGTTTAAATAACAATTTCCACCATGATTGGTGGAAATGGTATAATGAACAATAATCATTTCAGGAGGTAGAGGTTCACTGTCCACTAAAACATTATGTTCTGAACCATTTGATTGTGGTGTGTGTAAGTGTAGGTGAAAATCTCAGCATAAAAAAATAATAGTATATTTAGGATATTTAAAAAAATAAAGTAAGAATTAGATTTTAGTGGTTGGGGATAGGAAATTAAACTAAATAGATTGTGAAAATACAAAATCTTTAAATCGGGTAACTTCTTTTGGTTTGATCCAACAGGCTTTATTGGATGGGTTTCTGCACAAAATAATGATTATAAGTCGAGGATAAGAATAATGGGGGACTGTTTTCAAATTTCTTGTGAAAACCGAAGTGGTTTTATAGGTTTGATGAATAGATAGATGTGGTGTCCTTTTATAGGGATGGAAAAGGACTCACTTTGTATTTTTGAAAAGAGGTTAGGTGTTCACATGTTCTTACTTAATTAAAGTCATACAAAACAATCAAATCAAATTAATGAAAGTTTATATTTGGAAATATTTCCATAAAATGAGTTTCCAACAAGTGGATCGGTCATTTGGGCTCTTAATCTTAATTTTTTAGTCTATTTTGAAGCCTAATTACACCGTAATCATTGTGATAAATTTTAGTCACTTTTGTAAATCATTTTTTATTTGAAAAATTAATATGATATTATTATAAAACAAATATTATCTTGATTTCTATTTTTTATGTCAGATTTTCGAAATTCAAATCACATAAATGGAAAAATTAAGATTAATGTTAATCTCGTAGACAAACTGATTGAGTGGTTTTAGTATAAAAATGATCAAAAGATTGTTATATTTTTAAATTCAATTTAAAATATATATTGATTTTTATGAACTAAATTATATTAACAACTATATTCATTATCTAATGTTTCATTGGGAAAAATTTATAATCCAAATTAAGAGTAATAATTAATTAATACAAAAGTTAGTTTTTAACTAAGACATATTATTTTTCACTATTCACTAAAAAATGATGTTTCTCAGAAAAATTCAAAAAACAATTTCCTAATATAATTTTTACCTTTTGAATTATAAAATTATATTAATTTTATCAAATTCAATTCATAAAATTGTCCCAATTAATAACTAAAAAATGATCTCTATTATAATGTCGTAAAAGTGCCTTTTAAAAAATATAGGTTTTTAGGAAAAAAATTCGGATTGTCCTTATATTATAATTATAAAAAATGGATTAATATAAAAAATAATTTATTTAATGTTTTACATATTTATTATAGTAATATAACTCACTAATTGTAAATAATTTAATCTATTAGGGTAAAATAGCTTTATGATAATACAAATAATTTTCTATAAAAATATCATTTTAATATTCAATTGGTTTTTAAATTAATTTATAATTTTTTTGTAACCATTGATTTAGTTTTCTAAACCGTATATTTTCATATGTTACTTAATACTATTCATATCTGTTAATTTATATTTATTTATAATGTTTTAATTATAGATTCTTTCTTGGTAAGACTCAATATTGCGTATAGAGCACACTCTCGAAGAATTCCATTTTTTTGCATGTAACTAAAGCTATATAGGATGGTTTTTTCATATGAATTATGACAACTCAGTGTCGAATGTATTAAAATCTATCTCAGAATTTCATATGTTGAAATATATAGAATATATTTTAAATAGAATATATTTTATAAAGTATAGGGATATTATATTACATTATGATCCTGTTGTCACATGTCATACACACTATAAAATACAAGTTTATTACATTAGTTTTTTCGGGAAACTTGTTTATTGTATTATATAATTGGGAAAACTCCTATATAAATAATTCCAATGTAATTAAATGAATATTTCTTCAATTTACCATGTTTTTTTATTTCACAATAGGAAATAAATATCATCATTGTGAAATCATTTATATACATAAATCATTAAATATAATTCATTATAACCTTGGGAAAATGAAACATGATTAGGGTGAGATAAAATGATATGTAATGGAAAACATAATGATTAAAAATTGAATGCCTTCAATGAGCATAAGATTACATATGTGCATGATGACATAATTAAACAACGTAATAAAATAACAATTGAAGGCATACACATCAATACCAGGATCACTGAATATAGAAACATGGAAAATTGAAGAGTCACAAAAAAAAATGATCTATGTGATATCAGTCTTGATCATAATAATATTTTTAATCCCAAATCATGAATATATAAAACATGAATGTATCCAAGATCATCATTTTCAATTCACCCATACAATCATGCTTATTAATTGAATTACCATATAGCTAAATTCTATAACAGTGCATTCGAGTTATGTAAGAGATCCACCCATCCATGGATTTTCATAGAACTACACATAAATGGATTAATATATATCAACTCACCAAATTTCCTAGATCCATTTCATAATCATAACACACAAAAGATTTCATTTCATCATAAACCCATCTGAACAACCATTATACCTTTCATAACATGATTACCCTGTGGAAAATCAACTGATTCTATAATAATCTTTTCGAAACATGATGAACACGTGGAAAATAAATAGGTTATATGAAAATATTTTTGAAACATGATTAAACCATGGAAAATAAATAGGTTCAATATAAATCTCAATGTAACAATGTTCATTTAATGAGAAAAAATGTTGATTGTATCAATACAGAATCAAATTATTGGAGGATAAGTGAAAAAGTGTTGATAATGGTAATGAATTGAAATACCATTAAGATATCATTACACAAATTCATGAGGAAAACTTACTTTTATTTTTGAAAAACACTTTTTAAATAATAAATCCTTTTGAAACCCATTTTCTTTAAAAACATCCTTGAAATCATATAATGATTTTTTTAAAAATAATTTTAATAAATTGTAAAACATATTTTTAAATCCTTTCAATTTTAAATTATTTGAAAATATTTATTTTTTAAAAAACAATTGTCAAATTTTTAAATCAATGTTTTAAATTAAAATAGATTTCTGACTGAAGTGAAATGATGTTTGATTTTATTAAAAACACGATATAGATGATTATAAGTACTAATGTGTGGGAAAATAGTAAAATTGCGTAAAAGAATCATGAAAAACCACTATAGAATAGAAGTTATGTGATTTAGAATAATTCAATACTAGAGACTTAATCATATACAATCCTAATAATCAATAAGATTGCAACAAAAGACTCTTACCACTTTTTTAACATTGAATTATAATCCCCATGATGTAATAAAAGTAAATAAAAAATAATATCTTGAAATATAAGGATATTAATTATATAACATGTAAAATGGGTAGTATATATACACCATAATTAATAATATAGTTGTATAACATAACAAACATCTCAAAGATTCATTTTTTTAAAAACCCTCATACTACTTTGGTAACATTGAAACTGAAAACACCATGAAATATAAATAATCAAATGAATATGTAAATATATCTAAATTTAATTATAAAAAAATAATTGGATGTATATAAACTAAAAAAATTAGTGGTGAATATTTCAATAATTTCATAGAAATAAATATAAGATGATAAAAAACCTTGCCTAGAGTGTAACTTTTCATTTCTATCAACATCTTCCATAATAATAATAATATGTTAATTATTTAAATTCTTAAAACATTTTTCATGATCATTTTTTATTTTATATAACATATTATCATGTTATATAGGATTATGTAATCAATTTTTTTGACATCATATGTTTTTTACCATATTAGGATTATGTTTAAAAAATGACATTAGTAGGTTAACAATAGTCAAATATTTCATTATCTAAACATATTAAGAATAATAATCCTGAAATAATAATCATATTAATAAATAAATTATATTCTCAAAATCAATAATGAAATATGGTTATGAAAAATGAAACAATGTTACGATCATGGAGATGGTAGGTCGTTCGTATGAATTTGTAATGTTCCAATTTTTCAATGATCATTATTGAATGAGGGGATGTAACATTTATCTTTCCAGAATGAACATAATATCATAAAAATAATATTAATCACACACAAAAACAAACACACCCACAAACACACAAACACACACACACACACAAATATATATATATATATAAATAATTCTTCTGATGTGGTTAAGACAAAAATATCACATTGTTTTGAGGACACGGTAGACCACACATACACAAATGACATTATAACTTTTACCGTGAGTAAATGGTAAGAATAAAATAACATATTTTATATCCATAATTATAATTATGTCATTAAGATCATAATTATGTCATGTAGGTCATATATAATCAATGCAGTTACCCCTATTACATTTCATGTAGCATGTTAGTGAAAAACACTTCACATTGGTTCATGACGTGGTAGTCTGTCGTACACATGAGCGATGTTGTTGTATCACCTACGGTATGAAATATAAAAAGTGAGTATATTATATAATAACTATAGAGGTATAGTAATGTAATAATTATCATAAATATAATATATAAATATCATTACCTATATAATTCCCCGCCATGAGGGGTGGTAAAGAAAAAATTAATGACATTATTTAGAAAGGGTGTTGTCTGACAAACACAAGAAAGATGATTTCATATAACATTTTATTGATGTGATTTTGTGTGTAATTAACTCAATTGAAATAAAAAAATCTGTGTATACTATATATACTGAGGTTATTATATAAACATTATACATAAATAATTGAAGGGGTTGAGAAATAAATAAAAAATGAATGTGGATTAAAGAAACATTTCATTGGGTAACACCTTTTGGTTAGCACCAAAGGAGTACCGTTGATTTCATTATTAAAAAATTGTGGATTATAAGATTATGGGATGGAATTTGTGAGGTTTTTTAGGTTTGTTTGGGATGATCCCAATGGATATATATGTTATATGAAGTGGGGAGATTAAATGTATTTTTATAGTTGAGGAGTGACATTATTGTAATTTCTCAAATATTATTTACTACAAGGATGTCTCCCTTAAATCATGTGACTGAAAATAGAATAATATTTGAGATTAGGGATTATTTGGTCTATAAAAACCACTACCTCACAAAATAATTACATTTTTTTAATATTTTGTTCTTTAACTCCTATGTTTCCTTATTTTTTCTATTTTGGTTTTTCTATAAGGTTACTTATTTTCAAACATATCTATTTAATCCATAAGAAATAATTTAAATTCATATATAGTAGAAAATTTATACCCAAGGATCATAAATATGCAAACCAAATTAATAAAAAAAAATACTATTTGTGTTGGAAATTAAATTTGACAGAGGTGTATATATCACGTAAAAATACAATATTAACCCTATCTACATCAAAAATGTTTTTACAATTTATGGGTTAATATTTTGATTATATATGATGAAATGGTCTATTCATGGACCATATTATATATTTACTAACACTTTAAAAAAATTACAAATGTTTCAATTTTTTTATGTTTAAATGTTTTTATAAAATATCATTTATTGTAAAATAAAATTAATGTGATTTTTGATATTATTTTTTTATGTTGAATTATAAAATATAAATAAAATAGTGGAATTAAAAAATATTATGTTAAAAATTTTGTATGAATATATATTAATATAAAAAATAATTTAAGACAATAGTTCATTCTATTTACCTCACATTTTATGACTGTAGTTTCATTTATTTAATTTTATTATTTACTAAATAATCCATGAGTTGGGGGTTATTAAGAATTTAATGTACATATATCATCCCTAAAAAAATGATAAATAATTATGATAATAATAACTCATTTATATTCAAAAATAACTTATATAGTTTTTTCATATCCCCAAATATTTAATGAAATTAAAAGGGGAAAGGTATTATTTTGGTCTTTTTCATTATTTAACATATTATATGGATCAATTTCATGGAATAGTGTCATAAAAACACGTATATCAAAATAATAAGGTTATAAGGATCGAAATGTGTCCAAAAAATGGGTGTTTTACATGTTTTGGATCATTTTGACACCATATATCCAATGTTTACCAACTAAGTGAACTTTTTTTTACATTAATCAATATAATTATATTTAGTTGATTTCAGTAATCTCTCTGGTCAAAAAGTTATTTAAAAGTATTAGATAAAATAAAATATTTTGATTCTAAATATGGAATCCATTTTTTCCAAATTTAATTCACATAATTGGAAGTATTTAATTTAAAATTAATCTCACATTTTAGATGATAAAGCGAGTTTAAAAAGTAAAAATGTTCTAATATTCAAAATGTTTTTATACCCAGTTTAAATATTAAATTGATTCAACTGAACTAAATTAAATTTAAATATTTATAATTTAATTATTTCTTAGTATAAAACCTACTAAAAATTCAATTTCAAAATAAAAGTTATGTAGAAATAAAATTCCAATTAAAACTCAATAGTTCTCACAATTCATCAAAAAAAGAAACTTCTTAGGAAAATAAAAAAATTTCACACTAAGAAAATTTTGAATTTTTTAATAAAAAATTTATATTTTTTCTAATTATATTTAGAAATGTGTAAAATTTTACGTTTAAAATAAGTATTCTTTTAAAACGAGGAAAAACTGCCTTTTAGAAAAATATTATTGTTCTTTCTTAAAATAGCATTTGTTCTTATTTTATGCCTATTAAACTAAGTGCATTTACTAAATTTTTTTTTCAAATATATAATATATATAATTTTAATAATATCTTTCAATAATAGTGATTAATAAAATATATTAATACAAAATTACATTATGGGTATAAAAATAGTTATTAATAAAAACACATCCTCTTTTATTCAGTTGGTTTTTATTTTTATTTCTAATTAAATGGTTACCAATAAATTAATTCTACAAACATGTTTGAAATTAATTTTCTTAATTTAATTAAGATTTTTAATTACCTCCATTATAATATATATGTGATAACTATCATGATAAATAATAATATTAGTATTTTATATTTTGTTTTCTGGTAATTCTTAGGCTTCTGTGTAACACAAGTTATTGAAGAAACATGATGTTATGTGAAATGAAAAAATAAACTTGATATTTCATACAATGTAATCTAAATTTTGAATTTAATTTAAAATATGTAATTAATGAATTTAAATATATTTTAATGAATATATTTTATAAAATCATTGGATGTTATAATCCCACCTTATCTATTTTATATAATATTATAGTAAATACGTTTTCCCATTATATTTAGTCAACCCATCTCCCACTATTTTTTGTATTAATTTTTTAATTTAATATTAAAACTCATTAAGATATTTACATTGAACATCTTCATCTTAATATACCATACTCATATAATCTTCATGTAAATCTATACCATTAATCTCATTTTATGTTATTAAATTTTTTTTATAGATAATACCCATTTTTTAAGAACTAACTAATTAATCTAGTTTGAATCTTTTATATTTCATCAATAAAGGAGTCTCGCGCTTTATATCAATCCAAATTGTCAATTATATTATATAATTGGTAATATATACTATAATAAATGGATTTTGACCTTATCAATCAACTTTTACAAATGATAATAAACCTTATATATCATATATTACACCCTAGTTACTGTTACATATTCTATGTATATACACTTACATATGAAAAATGGGGGTTCAAAACCCACTGGGCGCTGGTACTATAGCAGTACTGTAGCAGCGGCGACACTGTTCATCAGCGGGTACTGTAGTGGCAGCATGGCACTGTAGCGGCCGCGGTACTGTGTGGGTACTGTAGCAGGTAGGTTACTATTCACAGAATGTGAATTGGGCAAATCATTTGGGCCTACGGGCTATGTAATGGGATACAAGCCCACTGGGCCTTCAGGCTATGTAATGGGTTTCCCTCTACCCAATTAAAAGTGGTCTTTTCTTTGATTTAATAATAAAAATGAGGCTTCAGCCCCAACCTTTAAAAAAAATACACTTACGTATTGTAGTGTGGTTAAATTGTTTTCAAATTTATATTTCATTATAACCCTTACATTTAACATTAGTGGGTCCTTGTTACGATCATGTATCATCCAAATGATTTTTATATATCATGTTATAATCCAACACTTTTCTGAATTCATACATGAATCTTTTACACATCAGTCTCATTACCATTACATATTATATATATATCCTTCACATATCACTGTGTAGTCTAACACCTTTTCATATTTCAATACATTTTGACCTTCAAAAATCAACTGAATTAGTTTCATGTAATAACCTACAGAACTTATCATATAAACATTGATTTTTCTCTCAAAAAAATATTTCAGAGTACCATTACAAAATATCTTAGATTACTTGTAGATATTATAATTTTCCATTTTTTATGAAACTCTGAAATTTGAAATCCATTACATATTCCAAATTTTACCCTCTCATACATTTATTTTAATAAAATTTCGATATTAAACATAAAAATAAAATTCAATTATTCGACATCGAGAACAATATCTACACATAAATTTTGGTTTTACAATAATATATTCTAACAACATAAACCATTTGAAAAATATTACCTTTAGACATTCTTGGTTTTTAATTTATGAAACATATAACTTATTATTCATTAATTTTGGTTATTTACATCTAATTCAAAAAAAAACAATACAACCTATGGATGGGTCCATTATTATTCATTTTAAAATCTGATTTTGATAAATAGATTATAAATATTTTATAGTTGATAATATTCCCTTGAGATTGTGTATATATTATGATAAACATATTATTTCTAAAATCCATAGATGATAAAATTAAAATAAAATATGTATATGTATGGACCATATTCATCAAGTGATGCATCCATTATATATGTAAGAACATTTTAATATTTCTGGGCCCATTGGTTTTGTTACGATTAAATAATTATTTTGTAGTGGATATAAATATCATATGTGTGTTTTTTCAATAGATTTTTAAAATAAACAAAATGTGTTCAAACAACATATTATTAAAAAACATATAAATATTTAAGGCTTAATATTTATGTTGTGAAATTGATCATGGTTATTTATATTTTACTTTGTTAAAAAATAAAACCATCCATTTATATTATTATAAAACTAAATTATATGTGAAATAGAAAATTTTAGATAAAATCAATAGTTATTGATCCCCTATTATTTATGGTTGAATATTATTATGATAATATTTTTATTATATAAATGATTAACAAGGTTATATTAATGAATACTTGGTAATTATATTAAATAATGGGGGAGAATAAAATATATTATAGTTGTTGGTTGGTCTCTAGGGATAGATTTTGTTTAATAAAACTATATATATTTACGTAGATAAAGTATTTATTTATTACAATAACAAAAAAATACATATTATCCAAACACAAAGAATGAAAATGTTTAATACTATAATTAGAATATATTTATATATATATATATATGAAAATTATATAAACATGGAAACATAATTTAGATTTTATAAAAATATGAAAATTAATTACTTATCCTTTCATATCCATATGTCACACATAGTATTAATTATGGGTTTCTAGGGAAACAGGTAAATAATATACACCAAGATATCAGAATCTCAGTAAAAAATAGTGTAAAATGGAATCTATTATGATATAAAAATATAATACAATATATAGTGTAAATAAATATTTAAATGGTGTCATATATATCATAAAAAATGACTTATCCATGGATGATATACAAATATAAATAAATAATATCAATGATAATAATAATATATCTATGGGACATATAATTTCAATCCCCACCAATCACTTAAAAATCCAATGGACACATCATAAATAAATAATTAAACCTTAAAATACATATTATTCCCAAAGGAATGTACTATATAATCATTTCCAAGAAATGAATAATTTTATATATAGAAAAAATGGATATAAAAATTTTCAATGATTCCATAGTCAATTGAAGAATATATATATCTTGGTTAATATCAATTTATAAAATTATAAGTATTATAAAATTTATAAAAAAATGAAATGTATCCTATTAAATGGAAAGATAATGGTGCAATAGAGTATGTTACCTTCATGGAATGATGATATAAAGAAGATATATTCATTTAATATAAAGTATTCAATGGTAGTAGACTAATGAATAAATAGACAAATTCCCAAATATATATATGAATAAATAAAACATATTTTTCGAATGTTGTAGGGATATCAAATTCTGTTAATAAGAAACACCCTTGTTAATATGGTTTTATACTAAATGTTCACTTGTACCAAATCAATTATTGTTCCACTTGGGACATTCTATATACTTAAAAAGCTATATCATTATCATATTTCCATTCAAAAATCCCCTAACATAGAAATAATAAATCCATAAGAACAGAAATATATGTCCTATGTCAGTATTTGAATACTCGAGTTTTTAGATATAACAATTTTTCTGAAATAAAAACATATGAAGAAGGTATAATAAGAGGTAATGGAAATACCTCAATATATTTTCAAATAAGTGATTAATATTAATGAAGTATAACAATTTTTTAAATAAATATAAAGTTATTATAAAGAATTATAATAGTTAAATAAAGAGAATACATTGGATTCAATTACCCAACTAAATAACATCCTAGTAGTTGTGAAAAAACTCTATATAACCATCAAATATTATATGATGTACATTTAAGAGACAAAATGATATGAGAGAATTAGATAATATATTATCTATGACATGAAATAAGAGGATGGATGGGTATACATAGAAAATGAGGTAAATTTTTTTAATTAATATTAGACATAGGTTTTTTAATCTAGGTTTTGGAAAATTGATTACAATTTTCATGAAAATGGTTTTATATCATATTTTGTGGTATCAAATCCTGTGTTTTGAATTTTATTTTTAAATAAAATAAATCCATTTCCTTCTATTATTTTTTCATAGGAAATTAATTTATTCATTAACAATTATTTGAAAAACCTTAATATATATTTTAGTCTTCGAAAACACATTTATACGTTTTGGAAATTAATTTTATTATATATTAATGAAATTTTCAATTAAAAACATATTTTTTGTACTATAAATGTGTATACATATTCTTTTCTTACGGAATTTATATTATTTATTAAAACCATTATACATCATCATGAACTCATGAGGCATATGGTATGTGTACATATATCAAATACTACTATTCACCCAAGAAGCAAACCATATTAGAAATTTCACTAAAATTACCCACGTAATTATATTAATTATATGAATCATAATCTTAATTACTTATGAAAATAATATACAATTCTTTATAACATTAATTATAAAAAAACTTCATGAAAACCAATGTTTAATTATTCTTTAATTCGTGATATATTATACAATGTTAAACTTGATACTGCTAAAGAAGATCATGAGCCAAAATGTATTTGGGTAATAGGTTACATATAGATAAAATTTTCAAAAATAAATACCATAAAATTATTTCAAAATTGCATAACATGGACTTATATTCCTTGAATCTTCTAATATAAATTAGAAAACCTACAGATGTACATAAGAAAGTGGTGGGATATAAATCCCAATAAGGTAATAAAAAAAGAATAACATAAGTTATAGTAGTATATGTGACACAAGATGAATTTAATGGTATCCTAATAGGGCTGAGAATCCAAATATTTAACAATGATTTATGATATAATATGATTATATAAAGGAAATATTTGAATGTGGAAACAACAAAAATACATGGAATCATAAACATTAGTTAAATACAACCGGTATGACATCAAAACATGGTGTGATTAGGATAAAATCATGTGTACCATACATGGAATACTATTAGATAAAAATATCACCCAATGCTTTTTAGGGAAATATATAATTTTGGGCCCATCCATTACGTTAATATCATGTACATGAAAAATTGGGACACATATATCATACACCATAATGACATTTTAACTCAATTTTTACCCCTATATATTACATTGAATGTTACATAAATATAAATCCCTAGTAAATAAATTTTATGTAAAATATATTATTACCATTGAGTTGAAATGAATATGGGTATTCAATACACAATTGTTTATCATGGAAAATCATAAGATAATTTGAACAACATAACGTGTGTACATAATTGTTTATAAAAGTGGAGAATTTGAAAACATGGTTTATTTAATTACATGGGAATAATAATTATATTAATATGTATTTTTAAAATCATATAAAATCTTGAAAAATAATAAATTAGTAGGCATGACATAAAAAATGTACATAAATAAAAATGAGGAGGAGAGGATCCCTTACTTTGAGAGGGTGCGTATAAATTCCCTGGAGGAGATTCTTAATTGGTTGGTAGATCCTTGGGAGGCCTATAAAGATGGAACAGAATACTAAATTCATGCTCTAAGAGTTTTGAGTGAACAGGAACGAGAGGTTTGATGGGTTTATATAGAAAAAGATAAAATAATTATTTATTAATTTCCAGACATATATTCTTGGGGATATATATATGATATATTATTAAAAACATAGACCATAAATTTTTTTTACCAAATAGGAGTTGGTTTAGTTGTTTTTTAATTATAAAAACCTAATAGATTATAATAATTCTCATGGAGATTTTAATGTTAGTCATGTTTATTGAGATTTGATTTTAAAACATTAAAATATAGTATTGTTTTTGTAGGATTCATTATGGGTTTATAAAATTAATCAAATGGATTAAAAAATATATTTTTTAAAGGGTAAATATATATTTTTTCATTGATATGTTTTATATAATATGTTAAATCTTTTTTTGGTCATTATGATTTCATATTACACATCATATAATTATACAAAAAAAATTTACCAGAAAATACCACTATCTCAAGAAATTATGAAAAATTAACCACTGAATAATTTTGTTGAGGTTAAATAAAAAATATTGTTTATTTAATCAATTTAATGATATGAATATTCTATTTTACACTATTAAATCCAAAATCACCATTTATTGAAAAATAAAGTTTTTTGATAATTTCGACTCCATTAAAAATCACATTTGACTTCATCAAATTATATGATCATTTATATTGATTAAATATTATTTAACAAAAATATTTTACTAAATAAAATTTATTAAAAAAATTAAGTAATTCATAAAAATGAATTTGTTTATTGAATCTATATATTCCCCAAAAATAAAATGTGTGTTTCATGATATCAAAATCTAATTTTTATCAAACACATTATTTTATCATTTAAAAAGAAAAAAGGGATAGAATATAATAATTATATTATTGAAAATAGGATATAGAAACTCATACTATTATGGTACAGATACATAACCTCTTATTTCTCAATCAAATTCCCCAATGGTAAGGTCTGCAATGTTGAGATTTTCATGGGCTGGTTTGATGAACTAGTATTTGGATGAGATCTCTATGGGATATAACTTCTGTTATAAATGATTGTTTTCATGAATTAGTAATTGAATATTGGCATATGATTAGTCAATGTAAATATAAACCTCATCCATAAGATATACTTATTCTTGAGTAAAGTAAATAATTTAAATTTATTTCACATAAAGAATCTTTTCAAGTTTAGAGCATTAAAGAATCATGACATAACTCAAATATAACAACTATAATATTAAAAATTATAAACTCTTACCTACTATAAATTATTTTCATAAAATAAAAAATGTTTAAAAATATGTATGGGTTAATTTCATGTTTAAACATCATAAATTTTACTAAGTATAATAATTAACATAACTATTCTTTTAATTCATGTGAAATAACATTTCAAAACATGGTATAAGCTGAAAAAGATCAGTAAGGGATACAGAAAGAACAAAAACTTTTAGTTTAGGGAAAACATGTGAACCATGAATACCTTATCATAATGTAGTACTTTTAACCTTAAAGAAATATTAAATACACTTCACTAAATATAATATCGATACTAACTATTTCTTTCAATCAACCGATTAACATAAAACCCTTATAAATCACTTATAACATATAGAGGTAACATACGAAATAACCATACATAAATGGAATAACCATGCAGTTGACTTACACACATATCAACAAATATAATTTCCATACGACTGACTTCAATACATATCACCAAATGGAAAATCCATATGGCTGACTTCCATAACCAATTCATTGGATGTTATAACATAACCACCCATCCATGGTTTATCATATAACCAACCATCATTGGTTTATCGTGTAACCAACCATCTCCGGTTTATCATTTAATAACCTGTCAAATCTCAATGTACAATTTTATAATCATAACACACAAAGGATATCAATTATCAACCTTTAAATCATAAAACTACATTTTCAATTAGAAGAAATAATGTTAAGATATTAATATAATATAATAAATGTTAAAACTATTTTGAATACCAAAATACATATAAAGGGAATATGGTATTTTCTACCTTTTACAAAACATTTTTGGCTTGTATAGGAAGCCAAATATCAAACAACGAGCACGATGGTGGAAATTTCACTATCACCACGTACATTAAAAATATTCCTTTTGTCATTAGTAAAACATTTCGTTGAAAATTATTACATTCAAAAAAAATTGTTTGAAATTAAATTTTAAATGGGTTAATTATACACTGTATAAAATATGGGGGTGTATATCGTCAAAAAATGCCTTAAAGAAAGGAAATTATGAAGAAGTCCCTTACCTTGAGTTCGATTCATCATGTGTGTTCCATGTCCATACTAAGTAATAGATTTATGTTAATTTCTAATTTTTTGAGACCCTTGTTCATGTTTACCATTCCCTTTATTTCACTTATTAGTAATTTTAAAAAAATTCCTTAATTATTTATGTTCATGTCGTATGTTTTGTTGATATTTGGTACATGAGTCGAAAATGAACATGGGTTACTTTGACTAGAACATGTGTTCATAAGGCCTTAATCTCCATAATAATATTAATTAAATAATAATTAAATTTATACCTCAATTATTATTTTATATCATACCATTTATTAAAGGTATGAAAAATGAACGATGTTATATTCATGAAGATGGTAGGTCGTACGTCCTCATGAGTAATATTTTCCAATTTTCACTGATCATTAAATAAATACGATATTTAGTTTTTTATATATAAATAAATATATTATTATTATTAACTTCATAAAAATATATTTTATATACTTTTATATATCATACAAGTGATGTGGTGAATAAGAATGATTCACATCGCTTCATGGAGATGATAGTTCACACATATGCATACACGACGTTATCTTTTTTAGGTGTATGGAAATTAAGAACATAATAGAAATATTATTATTTTAAAATGATATATATTTCATGATGATTTTATATAAAATTGAATTCAACATTTTATCCAGTCTTGATAGATGGTTATGTAAAATGAATTTGATCGGTTCGTGGGGTGATAGTCCACACGTACACACAAATGATTAATTCCATTACCATTTAATAGAAGTGGATATTGATTAAGGAGATGATATTATTATATTAAAATATATGTATATTTATATAATTTTATTTATTATTATATCTAGGAAAAATATTATTTGAAGGAAGTGGAAGAAGAAATAAAATGGAAATACTTAACGAAATCAATACCTCTTCTTTGGTGGATCACCATTGAAGAACACCATAACACATATGAAGAGAATTTTATGCCTAAAATAAGGACTGAATAATATCGGGTGGGATTATAGGATGAGTTTTAGGAATATATTTTCCAGAAAAATGGCTTTTTAGGTGTTATTAATAGAGATGATTTAGTGCTTTTTTATACGAGAGGGGAGGGGCACCCATGGCATTATTAAAATTATTAAATTAATATAAATTATATTTGGACTCTATATGGTTTAAAACATATTTTTTAGAAGATTTTTTGGTTATGGGTCACAATATAATCATCCAATTATAATTGTACATGTTTTTAATAAACTATAATCCTTATGTTTTTGTTTTAGCATTTTTAACTCTTACAGTTTTATCAAGTTATTTACAATATGAGAGTAAAAATAAATACCAAATCATATCAAAAGACCAATTAATAAGTCTTTAATGACATTTTTGGACACATATACAATAATTTGTGTAAATTGTATTTTCATAAATTTTATGTTCTTTAATTAGGTTATTTTATATTTTATGTTATGAATTATGCCAATTTTTTACTATTCAATCCTCTATATTTCTAAATAATCATAACAACATGGTTACTTTGAAAAAACAACGTTACCTAAATCATAACATTTCATAGTAATATATGAAATTTTTTGATGACATAAAATATATAAAATTATATTTCTTTTAATATTATTAATATCATTTATTTGATTCTTTCTTTAATAAATAAATTTTTTCATCATTTTTATGTTACAATTATATTTAATTATTTAATTCCTAAAAATTTCAAAAAAAATACCATATGTTAGGTATAAAAATTATATTTCTATGTACTTTTTATAGTCAAAGATATCACTTATATAACTCTATATTAGAATAAATTATTTATTTTAAAACAAAAGTGTAACATAAAGAATTATTCATTGAATATAATATTATAAATCCCTTAAAGTCACCCATGTGTCTCTATGGGGACATAAAATTTACACAAATATTCTAATTATCATGATAAACTCATAAAATTAAATAAGGATAAGTGGTAGGGTATTTTTACATAATTAAAATATTATTTTTACCTTTAATTACCTAATTTACATTTAATTGTCTTTAAAAAATTTATTACTAAAGTGAGTATTCATAAAACGCAAAAATATAATGGATTTATTTAAAAAAAATTACATTATGATTCTATATATTGAATATATTTTTCCATATTCAAAGTACATAATTAGAAGAAATTAATTGAAAAGTAATCACTTCGACGGAATGGGGAAACGTCTTTTCAAAAAGTAAAAACCATCAAAATATTGACATATGTTTTTATCCAAATTATATCTATAAATTCTTATAATTACCATAATCGAATTAAATTATAAAAATATTAAATTATAATTGAAAAAAATAAGGAGAGTCTAGTTAAATACAATATTAAATGAAATGTGAGTTTTTAATTAATATGATGTATTTTCACTATTCATTTAAATATGAATTTTATTTGAAAAATATAATAATTTCAACCAAAGTAAATTTAGATGCCCTTATTCCATATAATAAGTTTATTTCATCATGTATAACATATAAAAGTGAAAAAATACATTATAATTAAAAAGGCTTCTCCATGAAATGGTGGTGAGGCTACCTTAAAAAAATACTACTGTATTTTATGCTAAAATTTTAATTTATTCTCATTTTAAGTCTTGTAAATTTATTAGATGAATTTAAAAATGTTTTAAAAACACTTATAAACAATATATAGTTAGTTCTATTCATTCCGTCCAATACAACGGTGAGGAGTTAACTTCCATTTAATATAATTATATTAATAATTTATTATTTTTCTGTATAACTCGGTCTTGTGGGAAACAATAGATTATGGGGAAACCCATTGATGTGTGTCGAGTACGCTATCAAACATATAATCCCCTTTGATGTAAAATTAATATTTAATTAATTAATATTAATGTATATAAAAATATATAATTTTAGAATTAGCCAGTATGTTATATCCTTACCCAATATTGGAAATTGCATCCTCACAATTTTATTTACATATAAAATTTGTGGGGGGAATTTCACCCCCATAGAATTTTATGATTACCATATTTCCTCTTTAGCCACATGGTTTTCCCACAAAACCATAACATGAAGATTCACCTTATCTTGCAAAACGTTTTCTCCATGGTCAAGAATCTGGAATGCATGTTCCTCATAAGAAAGATTCTCTTCCAATTGAACCACTTATAGACACAAAATATGTGATGGATCCAGAATATACATTCATAACCTTAAAACATGAAAAACATCAATTAATTAGTATAGAATCATACGTAAATCAATAGGAAAACTAATCCAACATACATTAGGATTTCATAGGGTCTAATGAACCTCAGACTCATCTTCCCTTTCTCACCAAAATGCATCACACTTTTCCATTGGTAAGTCATTGATAAATACATGATCTCATACCTAAAATGAAAAATGCTTCCTTCAGTTATCTGTATAAATTTTCTGCCACCTCTATGATATCCTCATATGACTCTGAATCAACTAAACTTTGTATGCCATCTCTTCTACCAATTTTTGTCCCATCAACATCCTTTCACCTATATTATCCCAAAAATCTGATGTTAGACAATACCTTCTATATAAATCCCACAATGGTTCCATAATTATATTGGAATTAAAACTGTTGTTATATGAAAACTCAACTTGTTAAGTAAAAATCCCTCAAAGTGTCTTCTCGGTATGTTTCAGGTGTGATTAGGAGTGTTGAAAAATCCCGATAACCACGAATGTGTATGGTTAGTGTTTTCCAATGAATTTGTTTAAGGTGATGAAATTTCCCAGTGTTTTTGAAATTTACGTGCCACAAAATTCAAAGTTTGGTTTTTGGAAAAGGATTCTTTCTGCATTGGGGAACACAATATGTAAACCATGAATAACAGTTGGCATATTGAAAATGTATTATGGGGAACATCAAAGGAATTAAATAAAATTGGAATCACAATGTGCGAGATGCAGATCACGTACGGGAATAATTCATGGGGAGAAAATGGTTTTTAGCGAAGGCATGTAGTACTCAAAAGGCTTCCAGTATGCGAAATGACTTTTTGTTGACTTAAAATATGATGTTATTTGAGAATCTAAGAAGGGATTCATTTTCAAAAAGGTGGTGATGATTTTTCTCATCATGTATGAAGAGAGTCAGTACATAGACAAAGTAGGGAAAATGATTCCTAAAACAATTGGGTTTTGGGGAAGATGCACGGTATGCAGTGTAGATTATACCTCATCAAAGATTTGTTAAATCATTTAAAAGAATATTTTTCAGATTTATTTTCCTATATAAAGAGCACAAATCTCATCATCAAGAGACTAATTTTTATAATATAACATCTATTCTCCTATAATTCATGAAAGTATGAAAGTGGTTCAGAAGAGATAATTCCACAATGGGGGAAGTGGTTTTCATGGATGAAATTACATCGATGTTTTAAGTGGGTAACTATAGCCTATAAAGGAAGATACGGTATCTAGAGTATGAATACATGGTACGTGGAGGACAAAGATGTTGTTTGTGGTGGAGGAAGACCCGATATGAGGACGAGAGATGATGCATATAAGCAGAGGTAGACTGCAGAGGTAAATATAGTCAACAATGAAGCAATGGTATATGGAGGACAGACAGTTCATGGAGGAGAGTTGATCTATGAAATATACCCACTACACATTATGCGAAGGAAGAAAATTTGTACACGTGGGAGGATATGTGGTTTGTGGAATACTCCTTGATTATTTAAAAAGCACTAAAATAGTTTTCAAATGTAATTTATACAAACTAAAAGTACGTAGAAAATTGTAATTCTTCTATGGGTGAAAATGGACATAAATATAGAATATTCATATATTTGAGGATTACGGCATTCATGAAAATTAAGGGTCTTACAAGTCCATAAACTATTACTATATCCATTTCATGTGTAGTGAGCTAAGGAAGTAGAAGACGATGATCCTTCCCACGAGTAATGTCCTAGAGGAAGTGAAAAAGGGACTGACCCTTGGGAATGCAGTGACTAGACCCCTAATCCTTGTAATGGATGTGATCAATGAAAAAGATGATCAAGCTTGAACATTGTAATTGGAAGTGATCATTAATGGATATAGTACATTAGCACACCACCATTGTCTACACCTTGGTTGTAGCCCTGTGACGGTGAGCCCAAAAAAAATCCATTAGTAATATACATGAATTCATTTCTATTCTAATATTTCTATAGGATAAATAGAGAACTATGTATTGTTTAACGATGAAATAATATCAGAAGGAGGAATTAATGTAAATATATCATGCCTTGATTCACCCCCATTAGAGTGTATTTGACCTAGTGGACCTAACAATTGGTATTATAGAGAAATGTTAAAAGAATGTTTTCCTCAATCAGTTGATGAAATGGATGTGGATAATCATAAATTAATTGTTATTTTAGTTGGAAACAATTTTATACAATGGAATAATTGGATGTACCTCTACATTCGATCATTATAAATGGAAGTATTCACAGTAGATATGCATGAAATATCAGTCGATATCAATAGTTGTACTTAATAAAATGTTGTAAAAAAGATAATTGGATTCCAATGGTAAAGGTATCTATGCATTATTAGGTCCCCCATTTAATGAAATTTATTTCAAGACAATGTAAAATAAAACATCACTTGAAATGTGGTAAAGGTTGTAGAATACCTACAAAAGAGATTCAATGATCAGTGATGTAGTGCTGCAGGTTGGGTAAAACATGTAGGGAGATCTAAGAATTGACACAAAAGAATCTGTTCATGCAATCTTTTATAGGGTAAATTTTTTAGAGCAAGACATTATTGGTCTTAGAAAATTCAATGAAGATATAATAGTTATGAAGCGTATATTGAGAAAACATCCTTGTCGGTTTAATCGGATGGTTTCAATATTAGAAGACAATGATCTGAAAGAAATCACACTGGATAACATGCATAGTACTATAATTTCACATGATATGAGAAATGATGATAACGATACAATGGAATAGGGGGAGTCCAGATAAGTGGAATTCAAGGCCCTGATGAACTTCTATGTTGAATATTGTAATGGGGAAGAAAATTTGGATGATGTCATGTCATTTTTTTCTCAAATCAACAAAGAGGAAAATTAATGGTCAAAGGTAAACATTCATTTTCATGCTTTCGATGTGGAATGATTGAGAATTCTTTAGAAAAAATTACTATGAATATTGAAGATAAAAATGGTGATAATGATAAAAATCCCGAAAAAATGTAGTCAACCAATGAGAAATGTATAAAAATAAATAAGAGAATATTATTCAAAAAGAAGAGTCATATTTCAAAATAAGATGACATTTTATAAAAATTTGAGCAAGAAGAGTTAGAGGACTGTAGGAATCATAAAGTGGATGCTTTGGTGGAAGGTTTCTAAAATTCCATTATAATAGAAAAATTAGCAATATTGATGTTTAAGAAGTAGATGGATGGGTTGATCTTCTAGATGAATTAGAAGTTGATCGTGAAGAGACGGATTTTTGGAGAGCCAAAAAAAGAAAGGTAAAAAATTGGTTCGTGATTTCCAACTCTATATGTAGCAACATGAAGAAGATAAGTCTAACATGAATAAAGAAATTAAAAAAATGAATTCTTAAAAACCATAAATCTCATAAAAGGTGGTTGTGTTAAAACTAAAAATTGAAGAATAGAAAAGGGAGATTGATAGTTTGGCTGAAATTAGAATAGATAAAATAAAACATATTGAAGAACTTGAATAGGAATTCATCAGTCTATGATAATCTCTCAAAGATCAAGGAAAATTGATGACTCATAGAACAACATTGAGAAAACCGATAACACATGAAACATAACGGATGAAATTGGATCATTCTTGTCCACTAGAATAGATGAAATAATTAAATCCAAATGATAAGTCAGGTATAGGGTTGGATCAAAAAATGAAAGTTGTAACTACTGAAGTCATCCCAAAAGCACCAATTTCATGATTGAATATTGATTTAGGTATAAAGGAGAATCAGAATATTTATCGAACCTAAGGAATAACCAGTGGTGTAGGACTTCCAATTAGGAACGTACCCCATAAAATATGTTATTGCTGTAGTAATATTGGAAATTCTCAAAATTTTTGTTCCATATCAATGTTTTACTAAAGGGAACATTACCAAAAATGGTATTCATAATGAGATCAAATTTCCAGTTCATCATTTGATGATAACTATTTAATTGTTGGAGTATTAAGACACATGGAAAAATATTTCTCATCAATAATATAAATGAATGTACCTAAATAGACTACAGTTAGTCAGAAGCAGTAAAAAATTGAATAATCAAGTGAGTTGAAAATGAAAAAATGATTTGCAGCTCTATTAAATGAATCCGTTAAATCATATTACTAGAAATTTTGAGAGTATCAATCCATACCATGTATGAAGTTAAAAGCATGGATCAAAAAGAAATTATATGAGTAGGCATTGGTTTCATAAATTCTGTTCAAGGCATCATGTCACACTGGGATATGGACCATTAACTATGGATGTACATCCAATTTGACATGAAATTTTTTTCTAGTGATGGGAATCAGGTTTATAAAAGAAGGTATCTTGAGATTCGGAAATGACCAAGGGATGGAAATTATTGGCTCAAGGAATGTAATGTTTTGTATAAAATGTGTGATATGTGATGATGTCTTCGTTGTTAATGGTCTTAGTCGTAACTTTTTAAGAGTAAGTAAATTTTGTGACCCAGGGAATTCCCTAATATTTTCAATGAAATTAGGTGTCATCAAGGAAAAATAGGATGTTTTTGTAAAGAAAACATAAAAAATGTAGTATCTCCCTCATGAGTGGATTAGAAGATATGTGATTTCTATCCATTGAAGTGGAAAATTATTGTTGGAATAAACATCATGGCCACATGAGGCTAAAGTCCATGGATGAGTAGGTCAAATATGATGTTGGTAGAGATCTCGTTATTTTATCACGTTATCATGCACATACGTGCGATGCCTTCCAATAAAGGAAGGTCATTCGAAAGGGATATAAGGAAAAGGGAAAAGGTTGGAAATCGTGCTCATGTTGGTTCATATTTAAGAGTGTGGTCCAATTTCACCAAGATCTCTTGATGGGAAGATATATTATTTTCCCTTTGTTGCTGATTATATTAGAATGGTATGGGTATCAATCATTACACACTAGTATGAGGTCTTCATTTTCATTATATGATATCAACGAGAGGATAAAATGATGCTAGATCAGAAAATTCCAAAGATCTATATAGATAATGGAAGAGTGTTCACAAATATCCAAGTAAAATATTATCCTGAGAAACATGGGATAAAGCATCGAGATCTATTATGGAGAACACCATAATATAATGGGGTAGTTGAGATAAAAAATCATATTTTTAATAACATGGCTAGAAAAGTGTGAATTGATGATACCTTCCAAAGAATTTTTTTATAATAAGTAGTATTGATAGTATTATATACATCAAAAATATAATTTCTATGTCCAAAATAATAGATGGCTCCAGAAGAGCTATGGTTTGGAAGAAATCCATTATTCATGTACATTGAAATCTTCGCAAGTTAGGGTTTCATTGTAAAAAAATAGATACATTGGATGATTAAACCTGTGGAGATTAAGGGTTATTTCCATGCTAATAATTAAAAATAAAATCATATATATTATTCAACAAGATACTATAAAATATTTTTACAATCCATGATGTACCGTAGTAGATTATTAGATGAATCTTCAGAAAATATATGATCAGTCTCGGGTGGATAAAGATTTAAAAATAAGTAGATCTAGGGATTCTCATGTTCTATAGGCTAATTTAGAAGAATTATAAGATTATTTTAAGGATACAAATAAATTATTATCTTCACAATTATTGAAGATAATTACCGAAATTGATATAAAAACATAATTGGTGATCAGACTGCAGTAGGGAAGATAAGGAGGATGAAGACTCTATAGCAATAATGATACTTAACATAGGTAGAGCCTAAATATTTTGGTAAAGTAGATGGGGGTGAAAATTGGGTTTAGGCTATGAATGCAGAGCATGAACAAATTGAGAAGAATATAACATTTGATATTGTTTCGAGTCCAAGAGACAAAAAATTCATTGGGTCTAAATGAGTATTTCATAATAAAATTAATGAAGATGGTGTTTTTTTCAAAAAAATTATTGAATGGTTTAAAAGGGGTACTCACATTTAGAGGTAATTCATATTGATGTAACATTCAATAATGTTGAAAGGATAGAGATAATTCGATTATTCTAGGACATAGAATGCAATGAAAGTTCATGTTTTTCAGATGGATGTTAAATCCTCATTTCATAATGGGGTTTTGGAAGAATAATTTTATATTGAGTATCTCGATGGTTTTCTCATTGATGAATATGTGAGTAGAGTCTTTTGGTTGAGTAAGTATTTATATGGTTTGAAGTAAGCACCAAGATCACGGTATTCAAGACAAGATTAGTTTCTGAAAAAGATCAGTTTTCAATATGGTGGAGTTGGTTACAATATATATGTCAACCATGAAAGTAAATAAAGGATGATGGTGCTAGTATATATCTATTGAATAATATTTGGAGGATCAGATGAAGCCCAGTGTAGACAGTTTTCTGAATTCATGCAAATTGAGTTCAAAATGTCAATAATGGGGGAAATAATATTTTTCTTTGGATTACAGGCAACACAAGAAATGTATGGAATATTAATTTCAAAATATAAATATGAAAATTAGGTTTTGAGAATATTTGGAATGGATAATTCCAAGTAGATGACGACTTAGGGGGATACCCGAATAAAACAGTCAAGGGATGATGAAGGAAAAGTAGTTAATGTTATAGAATATATGAAAATAATTGGTAGTCTAATATAAATGACATTAATAATACCAAGAATTGTAATTTCAACATTCCATGAATTTTGGTATAAACGTAATCATAATGAAATATAAATTCTTTCAGCAAAAATAATACTTTTGTATATCAAGAGAAATATGGATTTCAGTCTGATATGTAATGAAAATTATCAACCATATCTATTGGGATATACATATGCATATTGGTCTAGTGCAACATATGATAAGTGATCAATGTTTGGAAGAGTTTCCTATATCAGTGGATTGTGTTTTTCTTGGTTAATATAGAAAAAATATATTTAATTTCATTGAGAATGACATAAGATGAGTATATTGTGTCTACTCAAGCATGCACAAAAAAATTGTGGATGAAGCAACATCTTGAAAATATTGGAGTAGTGGGGAAGTCTCCTATCGGAATCCATTTTGATTATTCATGTTTTATAAATATTAGAAAAACCACATTCCATAACTGATGGAAAAATAACAAAGAAATCAAATATCATTTTATCAGTGAGTAGGTAGAGGAAGGGCTTGTAAAGTTGGAGTATGTCCGTACAGAACAATTTTTTTATTCATTATAATAATTTCCTTTCCTAGAGAATCATTTGAAAGTTTTCGACTGTCTCTGGGAGATTCGTTGACTCACGGTACTTGAAAATGTGTGGATACAGTCCCCCCTCTCCTAGAGGAATGGCTTTTCCCCCTATTTTTATAATATGTTTCATTTACCCTATTATAGACCTAATAAGAATAGCTTTTAGGTTCATTGACAAAGGGGGAGAAAGTTTTCTACTAAAAGGTACAAGATGCCTTAGTCAAGACACAAAGAGATGTATCTATGTGGAGAGTGAGATAGGGGATAAAAATATTCTAGGTGGAGTAAAGATAAAGGGGTATTTGGATTTGTTAAGGGGATAAATGGCATAGGGGGAGTATTAAATCTGACGATGAATGATGTGATCGATCAAAAGATATATAACTTCACAGTTGAGGTTTTTGATAAAAGCCAAGTCGTAGTTTTGGAATGGATTGATGTGACTCATAGATGAACTTTTCATTGTAATATTGTTTCTCAGATTAAGCATGCATTATGTGGTCATAGAGTATATGTTCACTAAATCATTCATCTCAATATTAGTCTCATTAAAAAAATTCGATAAGAAATTGGAAGAAGCTTTAATGAGATATCAATTCATATAAGTGTTGTCAACAACCCCAATGGGTTGATTGTTGGGAAAATATATATCATGGTGTCCTCTAGGTATGTTTTGGGTGTGATTGTGTTTGTTAAAAAAGATAGATTACCATCAATGATAATGGATGGTGTTTGCCAAATCAGGTGTTTAAGGTGGACAAGTTTCATAGTGTTTACAAAATTATTGGGCCCCAAAATCGGGAGTTCGGTTTTTGCAAAGGATGATTTCTGCAAAGGGGAACATAGTACGCAGATCTAGGACCACATTTCATTGATTTAAGAGGTGGTATGAGTAACATTAAAGGTAATTAGAAAAGGAATGGAACCCGGAACTGTGATATGTAGACTATGTACTCGAGTGGTTCGTGGGGAGAAAATGGTTCATTGTGAAGGCATGCGGTAAATTGATGTCTTTTGGTATGAGAAATGGCTTGTCATTCATGGAATCAAATCCCAGATTTCAGAAACTATGAAGGGTTTCATTTTTGAAAATTTGATGGCGGTTTTGGTCACCACTTATGAATAGAGGATGTACGTCGATCACATTAGAAAAATGGTTCATGGGACGATTCCTATTCACGATAGATGTGCAGTATGCAGTAAAGTATGTACCACATCGAAGATTTGGTAGATCATGGATTAGTCAATTTTGTTTATATGTTTACCTATATAAATCGAAATAAATAAAATCATTAGAATGGATATTTTGATAAGAATATATCATTTCTCTATGAGTCCAGCAAATTCTGAATGAGGGTCACAGGAGATAATTCTGCGAAGGGTAAAGTGGTTCTCAAGGAAGCGATTTCGTGAAATGTTTTTTTAGGTAAAAATATCATGAAAAATAATTTGAGGTATGTGGATGATGAATACATGGTATGTTGAGGAGGAATACGTAGTTTTAATATGAGGAAGACTCGATATGCGAAGGAGATATGGTCTGTAGAAGCAGAGGTAATCTGTGAATGAGATATGGTTCATAGAAGTGGAGACTATCCATTATGTATGGATAATATGCAAATGAGAGATAGTTCGCAGAGGAGAGGTGATTCGAGAACCATACCTTCTAAACAATAAATGGTGGAATCAATGTAGTACACAGAGGATGTTATGTGGTTTGCAGAGGACCCATGGAAACTTGAAAAGGTTCTAAATTAGTTCACAAAGGTAACTTTTACTAAATAACATTATGAAAAAAAGAGGATTTCATCTAAGGGTCAAAAATGGACTTCAACAGATCATGTACCTATAGTTGACTGTACATTGATTCATGAAAATGAATGGACCTACAAGTTCATAAATAGTGAGTGGATACCTTCTGACAGCAGTGAGCAAAGGAATCAGAATATGGTGATCATTCCCACCGATACTGAGCCAAAAGAAGGGAAATAGGGAGTGACCCATGTGAGTGTAGTGAGAAGACCCTATACCATGTAAAGGCAGAGTGTGTGGTCATATAAGGTCTATCATGAATATTGTAATTGGTAGAGTGCCTTACTGGTTTTGGTATATTGGATCATCTCCCTTGTATGCTCCTTGGATATATCCATGTGAGTGTGAACCAAGTAATAATAATTGTGTCATGTGCATGATTTCATTTCTGTTGATATATTTCTATGGGATGGTGATAGAATTTTATTTTGTTTAATGAAAAAACAAGATCCATAGGGGAATTAGTTTTAACCATTCATACCTTGATTCACCCCCCCTCTCATATTATTTGACCTAGTGGACATAACACAACCAATGAAAGATGTTTATCCCAATATCCCTGATAATCTATTGAAAATGCACGTAGCATATCCTCCATGTTTTGAATTTTACATTCTAACATCCCATCTGATTGAGAATGAAAGGAGGTACTGATATTTAATTATGTACCCAATGGCATCTAATGTTATTTCCAAAGTTTATAAGTGAACTTGGGAACATGATCAGTTACAATGGAGACGGTAAATCCATGTAACCTACCAATCTATTTTATATATACAACTAAGAATGATGATCTAGAGAAAATGTATCTCGAATAGGTAGAAAAAGAGATGATTTAGTCAATATATCAGCAATAACCCTAATCAAATTTTTACGTTGATATTTCTTTGGTAATCCCACAACGAAATCCATGGATATATTTTCAATAGCCATTATAGAATTAGAAATCGGTGATGCATCCATTTCAGTAACTATAGCTCTCAAATAAAATGTGAAAAAATAAAACATCTCAAGGAAAGGTCCACAATTTCTCTTTTCATTACATCCCACCAATAACACTTCCAACGGTCTATGTATGTCTTAATGATTCCCAGATGAAATTAAAATGGTGAACTATGAGCTTTAAATAACAAATATTTCTTCCTCTTTGAATCACAAGGAAAAGATAAACTCTTCAAAAACATCAAAAAGATGCCTTTATCATTGTTGAATACAAGTAACATACCCTTCTGAACCAATTCCACCTTGTTATCTGAATCAATATCATCCTACTACAATTGATTAATTCTTTCTAATTGAGTTTCTTTCATTGATACTTGAAACAAAATAAATAAATTTCCTACACCAAAAAATTACATGAAAAAATTCATTAAATCATTTATCAAAGGATATTGTTACAAACACAGCATGGTTTTTATAGAATTACTTTTTCTACTCAAATAATATGCCATTTTTCCAATATGGTAATGAATCGTGAAATCATAATCCTCGATTAATTCTAGGTATCACCTCTATCACATTTCCAATTCTTTTTTGAGTTAATATATACTTCATAATTTTGTGATCAGTATACATTTCACACTTTACTCCATAAATATGATGCGTCCAAATTTTTAATGCACAAACAACATCAGCTAATTCAATATCATGTGTAGGGTAATTTCACTCATAATGTTTCAAATAATGTGAATCATAAGTAATTACATGATCATTCTGCATTTGGACATAAAAAAGTATATTTAATAGACCATCACTACAGATAATAGATTCACCATTCATGGATGGTTGGGAAAAATCTAAGGCATTTACCAATTTTTATTTCTTTTGATAAAAACAATTATCACGTTCTTTTTTATAGAAGAACATAAATCAATTACTTGTTATATCAGTTATCAGGAAAGATTTCTGAGAAAATATGTGAACCAACTTAATTTAATAACCCACTAATCCAAGAAAATGTCAATTCACTATGATATTGGTAGGTGTTTCCACTCATTAAAAAATCTGATTTAGAAGGGTCAATAGTTATTCCATCCTTAGAAACAATATGACCATGAAAATAAATTTTTTATGACCTAAATTCACTCTTAATAAACATCCCAAATAGTTTTTTTATGTAGATTTTTTCAAAACAATCCTTACGTGACAATCATGTTCCACCTGACTTCTTGAATATAACAAAATATCATATATAAGCACAACCAAAAAATGATCCAAAAGCTGATAAAACACATCACTCGTGAGATTCATAAATACAAAAACTCTATTAGATAACCCATTGGGAATAATTACAAACTCACAATGCATATATCTCATTCATAACACTATTTTTGGAATGTCATCCTTTTTCACCTTTAGATGACGGTACCTGGACCAAAAATCAATCTACAACAAATATGAATCTCCCTATAGGTGATCAAACAAATCATCATTATAAGGAAAATGATATATGTTCTTATTATTTTTGTTATTCATGGATCATTAATCAATATAATGTCTCATAAAACCATCTGTCATTATTTACAAATAAAATAGGAGCACCATATGGTGAAGTGCTAGGTACAATGACACTTTTATCAATCACTTCTTGGAACTATTTTTTGTTCCACCTATTCTGAATGAGAAATTAGATAAGGGAGTTTAAAAATAGGGTTATTTTCTGGAACTAAATCAATTTTAAATTTAACCTCCCAATTAGGAACAATAGAAGGCCATTAATATTGAAAAGTATCTGTGAATTCATTCACTAATATAAATTCACTAATCAGAACTGTTTCATTCTTTTCAACTACATGATCTAGATAACATTCTTGGACATATTTAATCAAAATCTCATCATCTTGGTAAATTTTAAAGGAATGAAATAATTGGATAAATCATTATTTGATTTGAAATCTATTTTCTCATGATTAACTAAATAACAATCCATAGCCAAAATTATTTCAAATTCCACTCTCGGATGATCCACAAGATTTACTGGAATGACCATCCAACTAATGATAATATGAATATTTCAATAAATATTTGTTTCATTAAAACATCCACCTAGTGTTTTTAATAATATTTCAATATCACACTCATGAGGTGCTATTAAAAATTTACTTTAAAAGCTCTCTTAAATGAATTAATGCGAAGATCCCGAGTGAAACAAAGTATTGGCATAATTTTAGAAACATGTAACATTCCAATAATGACTTCATTTGCAGGTCCCACATCACCCTTAGTAGTAGAAAAATATTTTACCATGCCCTAAAACATTTTATCATGATGGTTTCCACCTTGGGTATTCAAATTTGGTCATGCATTGGCATAATTCTCTCCTTCATTGAAACGAAAACGTCTTACTACTAGATTTTCATTACTTGTCTAATCATATCCTTTGCATTCACGAGCAATATGACCAGTCTTACGACATAAGAAGCACTTCCTAGACATTGAGAGTCAATATCCAAGATATTTTTACCACACTACTCCCAAAATGGAGAATAATTTTTCATACATGTAAACTTCTATGATGAATTATTTACCATTTAATACTAATTAGATCACTTATTTTGATTACTATCATAACATAAATGTTCATCAGAATACTCCATTTCTACCATCACATCACATCAGAAATGATTCTCATTACATTTTAACTATTGAGAAGCTAATTACATTTGAAATTTGAGCATAAATCCAATGTTAAACCAATTTATCTTACTATTAATATCCCATATAAAATTTTTGGTGTATCTAGGAAAATGGGTGAAATTATTTTCTTATATAGACACTTAATCTTCCTCATTTTGTCTCAATTCCTAGAATTTTGTTTCTATCCTAAGTCGAATAGCCTTAGGAATATATTTCACAAAGAATATATAATTAATTTCATTCCATTAAAGGGAATTAATATCTTCACTTCCTATTATATTTTTATTCATTGGGCACTACTGATCGGCTTCACCTTCAAAACGATAACCAACAAGACCAACATTTTTATTTTATGAACACCCCCATTACAACAAAACTATTTTTAGTGCTTTAATCCACTATTCAGATTTCATAGGGTTAGATGATCCTATGAATTATGGGTGGAATTGGATAATTAAATGTTCAGCAGTAGAAATATTCCAATATAGATGATATGGTTGATCTTGTACATGGACACCACCAACATTTATCGCCTGATTCAACTGATCCATTATTGAAACAAGCTATTTAGTTCTGATTCATTACATCTTAGGATTTTTTTTAAGGTTTTTTTTCACTATATTGCATCCCAACATAGTTTCCATATTCAAAATATAATAACCCCTAAAGTTATCTAACACAAACTCTAATACCATTTATAAATCCCAACCCTTAAACATTAATTATTCTAGAGCTATGTCAATAATTTGACTTTATTTCCCATAGAAGATCTTTTCATGTTTAAAGAAATAGAGAATTAGTCCATAACCCATACATAACCACTCAAATATTATATAATATCAAAATCTATTAACTATCCATTTCTTTCATAAAACAAAAAATTTTAAAAAGAAACATGGTTTCGTTTCATGTTTAATCTTCATAACATTCCCTTGATCCCATCCTTGACTGTATTATTCTTTAAATCTGGTGAAAAATATTTCAACACATTGGATGAGCCTAAAGATCTCAATAATGGATACACAACGAAGGAAAACAGTTGTTCTTGAGAAAACCTGTAAACCATTAATACATTATCAGAAATCTATACTTCTCACTTTTAAAAAGTAGAAAATACACTTCACCAAATACAAGCTCAATACCTTCTACTTTTGATATAAAATGATTACAATAAATCCCATAGAAATTAAATATAACATATAAAGGTAAAATTAGACATAACTGTACTTAAATAGAATAACTGTACGATTAACTTCAACACGCATCACTAAATTGAATGGCAATATGACCTACTTCCATACATAAAACTAAATAGAATATCTATACAACCAACATCCATACTCAATGAATTAAATATTATACAATAACCAATAATCCTTGGTTTATCATGAAACAACTATTATTTTGTTTAACACATAACCAACTATCATTTTTATATCATGTAACCACTCATCATATTTCCATGTACCAATATATAATCATAATAGAAAAAAATTATAATTATAAAGATTTCACTCATAAAATTTAATTTGCATTCATAAAAATAATTTCAAGATATTCACATAAAACCCATTATTAAAACCATTTTCAATATGAACATACCTAAAAATGTTATATGGTATTTAGTTTTATATTAAAAAACATTTTCTCTTTTATAGGATGCCATATATCAAATAATTGGCACAATAGTGGTAAAGAAGTTGTCTCCACATAAATTAAAAATACATTCCTTTTTAAAATAGTAAAATGCATTATTAAAAATGATTCCATATGAAAATATTTTAATGATATTAAAGTTAAAATTGGTTAATAATAATCCATATAATATAAGGGGGTGTATAACATCAAAATATGCCTCAATGAAAGGAGGATGAGACACATTCCCTTACGTTGAGCATAATAAAAAATGTACGATCCTTATTATTACAAAATAATAAACATAGGTTAATTTTTACATTATTTATAACATTTTTCATGTTTATTATTCCCTTTATTTGACTTATTTGTTGTATTATAACAATTACTTAATTATATATGTTTATGGGGGTCATTTTGTCGATATTCAATACCTCAGTCGATAATGAACATGGTTTGATGTCACTAGTACATATAGTCATATATCCTAAATCGCCAGAATAATATAAAATACATAATAATAAATTTAATTAATCAATTATATGGTTAAATATATCCATTAATTTATTGTATGAAAAATGAACAATGATATATTCATTGAAACGGTTGGCCATACGTACGGATGAGTAATATATTACATTTTTAATTAATTATTATTGAAATAAGGTATTTATTATTTTATCATTCCATAATTATAAAAATATTATAAAAATCATAATAATAATTCAAATATAATAATATAAATCATGCAAGTTATGTGGTGAATAAAAATAATTCTGATCGCTTCGGGGAGGTGATAGTTCAGACATACACACGAACGACATTATAATTTTAATGTGTATGGAATGTAATAAAATAATTGAAATATTATTCTTTAAAAATGATAAAAATGATATTAATATATAATATAAACATTTATTCCATCATTATAACATGTCTGGAGAGAGAGTTATGGAAAACCGATTAAATCGGTTTGTGGAGGTGACAGTTCACACAAACAAAAGAACGATTAATTCCTTATACATTTAATGGTAGTATATTGGTAATGATAATATAATAATAAAATCATAATATATATATGATACTGGATTTATAATTTCATATAGGAAGTGGATTATTTTTAGAATGTGGATGATGAAATAAAATAGAAGTACTTAAAGAAAATGAGACCTCTTCTTCAGTTAATCACCTTTAAAGAACACCTTTATACCTCTAAATAGAGTGTGATGCATAATCAAAGGACTCAATAATATGTTAAGGTAATTTAAGAAGAATTTTAAGCATATCCTTGATTAAAAAGGCTTTATAAGTGTGAGTAAAAGAGAGGAACGGGTGTCTTGTTATAGGAGACTGTAGGGGCACCCGTGGAATTATTAAAAGAATGAAATTTATAAAAATTAAATTTATATTAAAAATGAGTCAAAAATAATTTATTTATAAGATATGATGGACATTGGTATAAATATAATCATCCAATAATAATTATAATTTTTTTTAATAATTTTTAATCCTTATATTTTGGTTTTATCCTTTTTAACAATTATCGTTTTATCAAGTAATTTACACGTTCAGTGCAAAAAATAACCAAATCATTCCAAAAGACCATTTAATGTGTAATTAGTAAATGTTTTTGATTTATAGAAATTTTTTGTTCTAATATTTAATTTCTATAAATTTTATATCATTTAATTATATATTTTATATTTTATGTTATGAATTATGTCAATTTTGACAATGTTCAGTAATTAAATTTTTTTAAAAGTAATTACAACTTGATTCCTTATAAAAACTCTATAATCAAAATTCAAACATGTCATTTTGATCCATAAAAGTTTTTTATGGAATCAAATATATCTTATTAAATTTACTTTAATATTATAAATATCATTTTTTTATTCTTTATTTAATAAATCTATTATTGTGACATATTTGAGTACAAATTAAATTTAATTATTTAATTCATGAAAACCAAAAATATATTTCCAAGAAATAGGTAATTATTTTATATTTATAAATCACATTTATATTTTAATAGATACAATGTATATCTAAATATTAAAATACTGTAATTTTTACAAACATAAGTCTAATGAAAATGACAATGCATCGAATGTAATATTATAAATCCATTAATTTCATCCATGTGGCTGAAAGTGGTTCTAAAATCGACCCAAAGGATTTTAACGGTTAGGATTCACTCGTAATATTATATTACAACAAATGATAGGTAATTTTTATTTTATTATAATATTATATTTACCATTAATTACCTCATTGACATTTATCATGGGAAATAAAGTTTATTGGAAAAGTTACTATTTATAATGTCCAAAAATAAAAATGAATTTTTAACAGAATATGGACATTATTATTACAAATATGAAATCCGTTTTCAAAATTCAATACATAGAATTGGTATAAATTAATTAAAAATTAATCATGTTGATTGAATTGGAAAACAAATTTTTAAAAATAAAAACCCACCAAATGATTTATATGTGTTTATATCGAAATTAAATGTATAATTAAATATATTTCAAATTTTAGGATAAAAATATAAAAATATTATTTAATTATAAATTAAAACATATTAAAAGGTTTTTTCAATATATAAAAAATCAGATAATAATGTAGTTTTATATTAAAATGCGATATTTTGTACGATTCATTAAAATGTAAATTTGATCAGAAAAATACCTAAAATTCAACCGAATTAGTTTTTTTATATCCCACTTCAAAATAAAAATTATAATTTTTCAAATATAAAATATAAAAGTAAAATAAATTTATTTAAAAAGGGTTCCCCATCAAAAGTGGTAAAAGTAAAATTAAAAATTATTAGAGTATTTTATGCTTAAAATTAGATTTATTTTCATTTTAGGCCTCTCAAATTTATTGAATGAATGCAAAAAAAATTAAAAAAATATTTGTAAACAGAATATTGTTAGGATTGTTAATTATTTTCAATATCTAATTTAGAAATATTAATAGATATGAAAAATTCTTATTTTAAAATTACCTAGGATGTTACAAGAAAAGAATAGTGGTCCTATCTCCCTAAAAAGCTATAAATAATGGCCTTCATAATTTGTTATCTTATTGGATGAGGCCATCACTTCCTTTTTCTATTTCAATAGAACATTATAATAACCCTTAATATATAGTAATCAATCGACTACTGTATAACTAATACCCTATCAATGGTTATGATTCTTAACAATATTTTAATTTTGAAAGGATATTATATATAATGGTCAAAAATAACAAAATTAGTTCATCTTTTATCAATAACATAATTTAATAATAAGTAATTTACTAATTTAAAAAGGTAATTTCATTTATAAAAGTTTGGTTAATTACATTATTCCCCACATTAGAAAATTTTCCCAACATATTTTCATTTCACATATTAAAATAAATAAAGGTAATTTTGTTTCATCTCCTCTTCTAGTTCCGAAGTGGATTACTCAAAACATTTGGTTCTTACACAAAAATTTGACATGGAGAGTTTCCTTATTTCATAGAATTTCATCTTTATGATCTAATATCTTCACTAGCTCGAACTTATATGATATATCATTCTCCATTTGTACCACCCCTTGATTCAATAATAATGAGGGGTCTAGGATTTACTTCCTCTATAGGGATACATATATCACATCTTGTACATTAGATATGACATGTGGGAGTGTTAGTTTATAGGCCACCTCTTCAATATGATCAAGAATATCATTGGGGATAATGTATTTAATACATAGATTCCCATTTTTACATATCCTCAGGAATTTATTGCATGATGATATATGAATTAACAATTTATCTCTATCCTTAAATTCTAGGTCTCATCACTGATTATTTTTATATCATTTATATAGACTTTTTGAATATTTCATATGATGCTTAATGGTTTGAACCTTCTCTGTTACCTCTCAGATAAGACCAGGTCCCATCATCTTCGACTCTGCAACATCGTCCATGAATATCGTAGTCTGAAACCTTTTCCCATGCATAACCTCATAAAAGGCTATATTAATGATAGAATGGAAACTATTATAATATCATAACTAAACTAGGGGATGTTTATAATTCTAACACCCATCTAAATCTATTAAACACGATCTCAGCATATCTTCTAAAGTTTGAATGGTCCTTTCAGACTGACGATCCATCGGAGGTTGATAAGTAGTACTAAATATTAGTTCCATATCCAACCCAGGCTGGAGGGTTCTACAAAACATAAATCTATTCCATGGATCTTAATTAGGTAAAATAGATAATGTTACCCCATGATGTCTTACCACTCACCTTATATATATCTTTCTGAGTTGGTAATGAGAGAGATCTTCCCTGGTAGCAAGGAAATGTTTTAATTTGGTAAGGTAATCAACTAAAACCCAGATAGAGTTTTTTCCTTTTGGGGTATTGGGGAGAACAATAGATAAATCCACAGTTATGTTGTCAAATATGAATAATGGTATGGTAAATGGTTTTACGATACCCATAGTCATCAATCGTTCAGCCTATAATTTCTGGAATAAAAATATTTCTAGATAAATATTTTATAATCTCCCTATTCATGTTATCCTACGAGAAGTTTTTATTAAAGTGTTAATAAATCATATTGATTCTTCGATGAATAGATAATTTTGAGCTATGTGAATAATCCCAGCATAACATCTTCCGTATTGGATTCGGTGGGACACATAACTAGGTAGAAAAACTTATAACCCCATCTTCAGAAATGTTGATCTCTATAATATTTACTACCTTCCTATGTAGAAAAACAACATTTTTATACACCTCCTTTTACGTATCATGAATATATGGTTTAGATGTTATTTGTGAATGATATGATAATTTTCCATTAATTAATCCTATTTTCATCCTCTTCATGTCCAAGAAGATTGCATCTCTTTGATTCCTCATTATGTATTTGGTTTCAGTATCCTTTTTGCTCAAATCATCTGCCACATTTCTAACATTACAAGGATGGTAACAGATTGAATATTCCAAACCCTTGATCACATATAACCACCTTATTTGGTGTATATTAGACTCATTTTGTGTAAATATATATTTAAATTATTTTTAATCTATATGTGTCCCAATTTTCTTCATAGAGATAATGTCCAAAAAATTCATTAATTATAAGATCATTGCTTCCAATTATAGATAATTTGTTGGGTAGTTATTCTAACAGATATTTAATTGATAGTAATAATATCCTATAACTTATTCAACTTTTATGAGTACACAACCGAATCTATTTTTTGACTCATTACTATAGATCATAAATAAATCCCCATTATTTTGTAATTTGACAACATGTGCAATGATTTCCTGTACATTATATCTCTAAATATTTCTTCTCATTAATTAGTCTTCAAAAGAATTAATCCATTTTGAGTAATATTTTTTATTTATGATGGAAATCATGATATTTTTCTCAAAAATCATCTATAGTACACAACTAATCCAAAGAAACTATAAATTTACGTTACATATGTTGGTTGGGGATATTCATTAATTGCTAATATTTTTTAAAGATCAATATATGTCCCTTTATTAGTGATTAAATTCACATAGAAAGTTACTTAGTCTAACATAAACTCATATTTACTATAATTTGAATATAAATTTTTCTTTATGATATGTCTTGAGTACAATATTTAATTTCTCCTTAGGTTCCTATTTAATTTTATGGTATATAATAATATAATCTATTAATAAAACATAAAATTTGTCGAGGTAATGCCTTATAAATCTATTTATTATGAATATAAAGATAATTGGAGTGTTATTGAGTCCAAATATAACCACATTGAACTCATAGTTCATCTATCTTATTAAAAAAGCAGTCTAGGGTATATCATTCTTCTTATTGTCTGTAAGATACTATACTGACTAAATATCCACCTTGGATATGTATTGGGCTCCCCATAAATAATAAAATAATCCATCTATCTATGATAGAGGATATTTATTTTTTATCATGACCTTTTTTATCTCATAATAATCAATGCATAGTTGAATTAACCATTTATCGTCGTAATAAAGAGGATCAGTTCACCCTAAGGTAATGTAATTGAGAATATAATTCTTTTAACCATATTATCCTATAATAGTCTCTTTATCTACTCATGTTAAAAAAAATTATATTCTTTCTTTGATATCTTAATTTCTCTAGTTATGAGATCAATTGATAAATCGACCTCACGGCTAGGAGGAAGAATTTTAAATTCATTGGGGAACACATCAGCAAATTCCCATACAATGGTCTGGTATTATAGGGTGATATTTTATGATGTTTTATTCAACTTATCTAGTTATTATCTATCAAAAATAAATTATATAAATTCCTGATATGCTGGTGCCAAATAATATTCATCATCATCCATTCACATGTATAGTACTGGAGGGTAATTTTGGATACAGCGGGTGATAACCTTCTCTAAATAATTTATATTGGCTCTTAAATAAATAAAAAACATTCCAAGAATATTAAAAAATTATTCTATGGGGAGTACCAATAGGTTTTGTAGGAAATTAATCCCACAAATTTGTATTGGGAATGAGTTATATTCTTAGTATTCAATAATTCACCCATCTTCCATATTCACTGATAAGTTGACATTGATGTTTTGATTTTGGGTTTGAATTGTTCTACTAAACATGAGTGATATTGATGAATTAAAAAATCCATAATAAAATATTACATTTATTATTATTTATTTAATAACTAGTTCACCGATCACCATTTCATTGTCGGGATCCGCCTCATAAATTATGATAGCAAAAGCATTCCCCAGTACTCTAGTCCTTCGAGTTTGTTGTCATCAGTTATCAACAACAACCCATATCATAGGGAGTCGATTTATATAATGTCATTGTTCCATGAAATTTAAAAATTGGATAATAGACTGAGGGTTTACTTAATTATTCCTTTCTTACATCCCTTTGGAGGGTTCTCCCATTGATAATCATTATCTCGAATCCCTTTATTTCCACACAGAATGAATTTCCTCATCCAATTATGGAATTTCATGTGATGTTTCATCCAATTATTGTGACAAGTTAGATGATAAATATTTTTCCAAACTTATATTTCTCAATAATACCACAATAATATTATTCCTTTTTCAACATATTATCCCTATGAATTCCATTTAATTTTATAATCTCAATTTCAAATTTATTTTCACATTAGACAATTTCATAATAGCATTAAAAGTCCTAAATGGATAAGTATTTATGTAGACTCGTATTTCTCCCACCAGATAAGTGGTCCAAACTACTCTCTAGGAATATGAAAAACATGAGGGAATACAATTCGAGTCTTTTTATGCTTCACTCATTCTCCTTAATAGAATCATAACCATTTTACATGAGGCTAAATAAATCCATATACATTTTACATCAAAGAGATTTTGGAAAATATTGGTTGAAAATTATTTTATGGAGTTACTTCCATTCAATTGCTTTGTCTCCTCCTTGGGATTCTAATGTTTTTAAAAAATTTACCATTGATTGGATTCTACCTCCATATTATAAATAAATTGTATGAGTGTCTCTTTCCAAGATAATTGAAGGATAGATAAGATATTTTCAATGGATTTGATCCATTACTTTGTAATTAAAGGATCAAAATATATACTTAGAGTTGGAGGCCATTTTCATATAATGTTATATATTGAAATTTTCTATTTATTAGTTTGTTTTACTCATTCAACATAATTTATGTTTCTAATTAAAAAAAATTCAATTAAAAAAAATCATGATGTTGGCAATTCCTACTCCCATAAGATTTGGCTTCTCGTTTGGGAAATCTAAAATATGTCTGCACATTGGTGGTTGACTTGCTTTCTCCATTTTATAGAAGTTGAAAAAATATAATGGGTGAATTCGGGATGAATATTTTTAAACATTTATATGCATAAATGAGAAACCATGAACATTAATGGGATAATTCATAAATGGTGTGTATTTCTTATCCTAGGAATTTTTATTTTTCAATCTATATTATCCATGATCTATTTTCAAATATAAAATAATATGTGAAATTTTTCCCATAATAATTTCTCATAATAAGGACTGTTAATTCACTAAATAATATCACTCAACTCTTTCCATCTAGGTGTGTGTAAAAGCCTATTTTCATGCACCCGGAGATAATCAATTCTAGTTAAATGCGCCCACTTCAGGATATTACAACTAGATACGTCTACAAAAGGGAAAAAACCCTCTTATAGTATCCATATAGGGATGAATTTATATATGAACAACTTACTCTCTACATTAAAAATATTTAGGGATGTTTCGTATGTTTATTATTATCATTAAGGATTAAAATATGGTTTATTATCCAAACCTCAAAAATGTCTTGCATTTTATATAATACCAACTATGAAAATCCATATTTTAATACCCCAAAATTAATAAATTATTACACGAAGATACCCTAAATACAATACTATAGCATCATAAAGCCTAAAGTCATTGTTTAATTATGTAAATATCTAAAAAAACATTAATAAATATTACCAAATTATTAAAAATCTATATAAAATGAGCTTATATTCGATGGATCTTCTAAAAATGCATGTGATAACATGATGATGTATATAAGAAAGGGGTGAGAGATAAATCCAAATATGTTTATAAAAAAAGAATAACACAAGGTACATATTAAATATGGTCAAAAAATAATGAAATGTTAACATAATATGGGTGAGATTAATAATATTGAACAATGAGTCATGATATAACATTATTAAAAAAAGGAAATATAGGAATGTGGAAACAACGTAAATGTTTACATCATAATCAAAAGTCAAGGATAATATCTAGGAAATCATAACATAGTAGTCTTAGGAAAGCCTCCAATGTTCCATACATGGAATATATTATGATATAAACATTACCCAATGTATTGGATGTCTATATAATCCCAGTACCACTCATCACATTCACATAATGAACATGCATAATTGTGTCACGTATATCATAAAACATACGGATTTATTATTCAAATTTTAATTCCATGATTAATCAGTGTGGGTAGTTGAAATTTAAATCACCATTATATGAAGGATTTTTATTTCTACATCAATAACCTTGAGTGTAAATGAAGACTGTTATTCACTACAAACATGTTTCGCATTAAAAATCATAAGACAATTTCAGCATTATAATAGGTCAACATATAGGTATAATTCAAGGTTTAATGAGAGTGAAAGGGGTATATCATTTCATTTAAATTAAAATTATATCACGGGGGATGTGTCAAAACATACCCCAACTTGAAAATAGCAAATAAAAATGGCATGAAATAATCACGGTGCACGATGAAATAGAAGGAAGAAAGAATCCATTTATTAAGATGAAGATTATAAAAGTTTTTGGGGAGCTTCTTAAGTGGTTGGGGGAACATTGGTAGTGATCTAGAGACATAAGTATAAAGTAAATAAATGCTCCAAGAGTTTTGAGTGAATTGGAATGGGAGGTCATGTGGGACTATATTGTAAAAGATATGACAAGTGTTTATTAATTACATGACATTTGTTTTAAACACTTTATGATAAATTAACAAAAACCCAAAACATTCTAATGAATTTTAAAATATATTATACCAAATACTATTGGATTTATTATTTTATAATTCTGATAACTAAAGACGTTAAAATAATTCACATGGTGATGTGAATGTGAATCATGTTCATAATGAATCAATATTAAAACATTATAACATAATATCATTTTTGGAGGATTCATTATGGGATTATAAAATCAATGAAATAACATAAAAATAATAATATTTCAATTGAGAAGTATATTTTTTTTCCAGTATAATTTTTATGGAAAATATGACATCACTTTTTGGTCATTATGATGCCATATTACACACCGTATAATAATACAGTTTTTAAGTTATACCCAAAAAATTTGACTATATTAACATTTTTTGAAAAAACACTATTTGATAATTTATAAAATTTTATTTCGATACTAATATTTTTTTTACAAAAATATTTCTCAAAATATGATAATTTAAACATTAAATTAGAAATGAAATATTTATTGAAAAAATACAAGTTTTTTGACAGCAACACTTTATGACCGTTATAAAAATTACATAGACATCATAAAATTATATTATCATCTATATTTAATAAATATTAATTTAATAATTTTATTTTATTAATGTATAGTTTTTTAATAAAATTATCTAATTCATCAAAAGGTGTGCCTTGATAAAATCAATATATTTCCAAAATATACCATTTTTCTTTTGTTGTATAAAAATATAATTTCTATAAAACCCATTGTTTATTCATTTGAAAAAAATGGAATAGTTATAATTGCTGTTTTATTGACAATAAAATATTAAATCTTATACTATTAGGTTCTATATATTTAGCCTTTTATTACACTAGAAATTTACCTATGGTTAAGGTGTGTTATAATGTGATTTTATTATGGAGTTTCAGAGAAAATGGTTTAGGAACTGATCTTGATGAGGATGAACAAATCACAAAAATATATGTGTTCACGATTTAATCATTTAATCAAGGATTGGGTTTGGTTAAATGAAAAATCCTAGTTATTTTATCTGCCTCTAATTCTATAATAAATGAGATTTATAGGGTTGGAGTCATATTGGTCGAGACCATCACTTCCATTTCTTATATCAATTGGACTTTTTATTCTCCCTTAATATATAATAATAATATGATTGATTTTTAATAAATACAGTATCAATGGTTATTATAGAAACCCAAAATTTTCATTTACATGACTATTACATCATTTTAAATTGAAAAAATATAATTATTGTACATTTTAGGATCAAAAGGTATAATATATTGGGAACATTTGGATCGTACATCAGTTGTACATAATAATCATAAAAATGAATTTATATATAATTCTTTATTATTCTAAAATATCATGTTCTTCTTAGTACATACAGTCACATGAGGAAATACATCAATTAAATGAGTAAGAAAAAATCTTATGAAGATGATGAAAGAGGTACATGAATCAATATAGCCTGCGTGAGTGTAATATCCAAAACATCGTGAGGTATTTTCTTATTTAAAATTCTATTTTTAACACAATAAATCAGGTTAATTAAATGTATCACGAGTATATGTGGATGATCAAGGGTGTTTGGGGGGTTTAGAACATTAAAGAATGGGAATAATGGGCATCCAGTTCATGTTTCGCAGTCGGGGCATAGTTAGAAGTAACCGAGCACACTAACCGTGCATGATGGGAGGAAGGGTGAACTGTTTGGAAAAAACCATGAAAGGGGGGAGGAGAACTATCTGGTCTTGGGAAGAGACACTCCACATAGTCGGTGTATGGTTGGTTATTCCATTTTGGCTATCTATGTAATTGTTAGACCTATCCCCTCTTGGATATGGTTTAGAAAACTCTGTGGAAAACCCATTTTCCTCATTAAACGATGGATTTTATCCTTTTTTTCATCTGTATTTATGTGTTCTCACCTGATTTTCTTCCTCATTACACCTACAAAAACCCTAGTGATGTCCCAAAATTCTCTACTCTCCCCAAGGATTAATCTCCTATGATTCTATGCCATTTTGATCAATGTTGGATTGGAATCGAAGATTTGGGTGGTTCTAACCCTCTTATCCCATATCATATCCGTATTAGGTATTGTATAGTTGTTATTATTATTTTAAATCCCCAAATCACATATTTTTATTTTGGATATTAGGGTGGGGTTTCAGGGGGTGTTCTAATATAAATCAATGTCAACGGTTGAGCATGTATTTATATTCAAAATCGAAGACGGTGGTCTATTAATTATATCCCATAGTCCGGATGTTTTGTTATGAATTTATGGATGTGATATAGTGACCTTTTATTGTGAGTCTAATATACATTGTAATATTTTGTACATTAGTTGTCTAAATGATGAAATGTACCCATTATGATCCATCTAGGTAGCATTGAGGATGATATGACTAGGATAAGGGAAACCCTGGATGTGTACCACTCCTTGAATATAGAAATTAGGATGTTTAGGGTATAATATTATTTTTAGTATTTAGGCCCCATCATAAATGTATGTAACATGTTGATTTAATCTTACTAAAGGAATCCATGAGAAATTTGATTAATTGGATAACCATGATCTTAAATGGATTTTATGATAGTTGTGTTTAATCAATGACATGGGGTAAGGGTGAATTTAGTATTGTGTAATGGTTTAATGAGGCATGAAGTGTAAATGGTAAATGGATTAATGGGTTATGGAATGGATATGGTTTATGTATTTAATTAATTATATATTTTGAATTTTATGTATTTTAATTGAGTATGGTTAACTGAAATGAAAAATGTGTTAACTGTTTATGGTTATGTTTGATAAATGTGGTAAATGATTAAAAAAATATGTAAACGTGGTTTGGTTTTGTGAATTATTATACAAGAGGACCTATGCACCAGGGTCAAGTTAAACTGAGGTTTTAAACTCCCTCACCTATAATGTGTTTGTTTGGGAGTGTATTGAGGTTCTATGCCCCTAACTGTTTCATATAATGAAACTACATAGTCTAAGGATCCATGGTAAGTGTGATGTATAATTTGGGAAATTTTTTCCTCTAGTTCAATATAATATTTTATATACCCTTTTTGCATTATATATGACCAGAATATGTTGATGAGAAATTGATTAAAATTCCCAACCAATGGAATAAATGATAAAAATGAATTAATTGAACTTGTTGACTAATAACACCTAGTCTAACCTTTATTATAATTTTTAATTTATTACTTTCATACACTATATATTTCGATTGGATATTTAGAAGATAGTTTTGGTGGTGGCCTACTGAGTTGCACTCACACAGTTCATAGGACATTGTTGGGTACTCGTGAAGACTTCATAACTATAGGTCAGGATAAGGGAAAAGTCCAATCACTAGATAGTTAATTTGGGACGTGGTATGTGAATGGTGGAGGGATCTAGACGTGGAGACTAGACAAGTTTTAGGGATTTCATTTATTTTTCTTTATTTTGGTTTTCTGTACACTTAGAACTGTATCAAAAGCATATTTAATATTTGGATGTGGTCTTCTACCCATTTTTTGGAAAGTATTGGTAATTCATGTCATTTTATTGGTTTTCTCTTTTATTACACATCACAGTTATCTACTATGTATTACTATGATAATGATGATATATTCTCCCAATGCGTTAAAATAAACACTTTCTAATGGTCAGTAGTATTTTCTATATAGGGAGGTGTGCCTGAGGTCATGTGGTGATTGGGATCGGGGAACCGCTAAAAGGCTCCTGAGTTGTTGACGTTACAATGATAAAAATCAACATAATCGCATTATATGAATAAGTTCATCTACATAGTCATGAGGGAAAATTTTGATAAAGGCATGGATTTTGGTGATACATAATAATGAAACTATAATGACCCAAACCTTCATTAATAAAAATTCATCTTGATCTAATTAAATGTCTTATTATGGTTATATAAAATGTGATCTTCATTTCTTTTCTGTTTCTAGATTTTAAAATATCATTATCAATTGTGACTATTGCAAATATAGCTTTTGAATAGTGATCAATGATTAGTATAAATATAGGGATTTAACAAATCCAATTTACTCAGACAAAGGATGTGATGGCCTCATCTAGTAGACTTTCCTTATACAAAGCCCATTTTTCAAATCTTGGAAATGAGGTGGCATCATTGGGCTTCACTCTTGACGAATCCCCAGCAGAACATGTACAAGTAAAGCTTGAGTGGAACGGACTATGTGATAAGTGGAAGTTAATAGATATTACCACTAGAGCGATGTTATACAAGCCACACTAAGTGTCTGTCACAATCGCACACCTTACAATTCGGTCTTATGCGGGTGTTATAAGGGGTTATGTAACAGGACCCTAGCACTATGACTATGTAAATTTTTTGGTATAATGAAATTTCCTTCATTTTATTATTGTTTCTATGTAAATAGTTTTTAAAACAAAAATAGTATATTTATTTAATATTCAATTAAGAAATAAATTTTTATGAATTACTGGATTCATGAAGTAAATAAAATTTTAATAAAATATTATTATTATTAAATTAATTTTTAATAAATATAAATGTTCAAATAATTTTATGAATGGAATTGTAATTTTTATTAAGGTTTGAAAACTATTTTTGTCAAAACCCGTGAATTTTAAATAAATTCCTGTTTTTATTTTAAAGGAAAAAATTCAAATATTTATAAAATTATATTTCTAAAATGAATATTATTTTTGGAATCAAGACATCGAGATTATCCAACGGTTAATTTTTTTTTTTTTTTGAGACTGTCAAATTTTTGGGTAAAAATTAAATATCATTTTAATATATAATGTGTTTTATGGCATCATAATGACCCAATATGGTGTAATATTATACTAAAAACATTATTTTAGGCGAATAAATGTTTTATCATTAAAATATTGTGATTTTATATTTGTTTGATTTATTTTACCAAGCATTAGTAGACCCTCCAAGATGTATAAAACATTTCGCCTTTTTAAATTGTTTTACTTGAGAGTGTGATTCACATACATATAAGCAACCCTATTATATTAAGATTTTATGCCATTGTCCTGATAAAATATTTCTTTCCACTCCCCTTTTCAAAAGACTAATGGAAAAATCCGTGGTCTAGTTTGTGTTTTTGTTTAGTTTAATGTGAGGTGTCCATAACCTAAATAAAAAATATTCCCTCTCCTTTCCTATGTAAACCCACCAAAGCTCCCACTTCCACATCACTCAAAGCATTTAGAGTTAGAACAAACCCTTCCCTAATCTCTCTAAAATCCTATAAACGTTCCCCGATCTCCCAAGAATCCTCTCTCAATCCTCCCCCAAGCCTTTGGGATCACACTTCCAAGTAAAGGATTTCTTCCTTTCTCACTTTTGCCCAATTTTCTTTTAGTTGTTATGCACTTTTGTTTTCAATTACAAATGATGGGGTATGATTTCTAAAATCCCTCATACATCCGTATTTTTTTTATGATGGGAGACCCCTTTATCTCTCATTAATTCCCCCCATTTACACCTGTTACCATGCCGAAATTCCGTGAGGGATTTGTCTCTCCTCCTTTACATCCAATTAATTATTTTGTATTGTTAATCTAAAATCCATTAATTTTGTTGGTACATGTGTCTATATGACCCACTTATAGTCTATGTAATGTACATATTATGAGTCAAACATTTCTCTCTCTTCAACCATTTTCATAAATCCTTATGTCACGTCGTTATGCTGCCGAAATTTCACCATGTTTTTTCAAGCCACGATCATTGTGTAGTTAATACAATACCCATGTCCCTACCAAGGGTATTCACCTTTATGCACATATAAATATTGAATGGTACTTTCATGTATTTATTCAAAATTACTTAATTTTGGAATAACTTAAGATGTTGACTGATTCCAGGTTATATGTTCAATGTGGAACACTTATGCATTAAAATGAAATGTTTAAGAAGGGTGAGCCCTAATAGAGCTCCATTACATTGTGTAAAGTATAGTATCATGATACGTCATGTGAAATGGGTGTTGACTCATGCTAATTATTTTTCGATGATGCTTTACTCATGATTCATGTGCAATGAGGGTTTACTCATGCTCCATGTGCAATGGGCCTTGGCTCATGCTAATTCCATGTTAAGTGTTGTTTCCACATTTCCATGTGATAATTGTCATGATTTATCGTGCCTTCATGTTCTTGTTTCTCATGTGATCCATTAATATGCCTATTTTCTAACATTTGTTGTATTCCTCGTGTTATTCTATGTTTATTCCCTTATTGGTCTTTATAGCTCACCCTTTTCTTATTCATGCCCTCAGGTTATCCTACGCAATGCCAAGTACGGGGGAATGTAGTGGTAATGTAAAGGATGTTTTCAATAAAGATGTTGGGTTTTTTATGTTTTTTATTGTTATGTAATGATCCTCAGCCCTAAAGACACTATACTTCTAGATATTCTATGTTGTATGAAGTGAAGTTTGTGTAATAAATAATGTTTTAGTGTGTAATAAAGAGTAGGGTTATCATAGTTGATATTAGAGGATAGGTTTGGTTATTTTTGGATTACGAATAGAAAACCCTAGTGAATACTTAGAGACAAGAATAAGTATAATAAAAACATCCCAAAGTAATGTCAAGTGTTTGTTAAGTGGTTTATCAAGGAAGTAAATCCATGTCTAGATACGAGCTGGTAGAGGCGGCTCGGGCATAGATGCATCCTAGGGGTAAAACCTGACAACACGTCATTGAGCTAGACTCAAATAGGAATTATTGCACGAAAATGGGCCTTACTAAACATGTGATTATAAATCTCCCAGTGATATTCTTTGGTATATTCACAAGCTGAGTATGAACCCTTATTAAGGGAGTTAAAAAATGCCCCTATGAATATTTGTTAGAAAGTAGATCATGAATAGCATAGATTAAAGCATACTGATTCATAAGTTAAGGAAATAAAAGTTATTTGTATTTCATCAGTTTTGTCCTTGGATTACCCATTATGTGTATGACCCCAAGCTTCCATTGTATGTTTCACTTTGAATAATGCAATAGCTTGCATTCTACAAAACTTCAAGATTCTAACACACCGCAACAAATCAAACTAGCCGTTATGAATAGTAATACCCACTTTTGAAATTTTATAAACATTATCTTCCAAAATAGATATCATTTTTGGATTCGGAATATCGAAATTAGATTTGGGTGAATTTTTTATATTTTTTTTCAAATTGTTAATTTTTGATAAATAGTGAAAAATGCATTGCATTATTAGTTAAAAGCGATATTTTATTTGAATAATTAGATATTTATTTTAAATTATTGTAGGTAAAAATATATACATAATACATATATATGATCAACTTAATTAATTGGAGTAATTTTATAATAAGTTTAGATATAAAAATATTTATCAAACTATTTACAGTCTTTTACCCACCTCCTAGGAACATTTTCAAATTTTTATAAAACATTATTTTACCACTTCTGTGAGTTGAATTTCAAAAATCTGATAGACATGGTTAATATCAGTAACTAAAATGTGGTTCAATAAGATTAAGTAATTTGTGGTGAATTGTATATTTTTACTTTTATTCTAAACGGTAAAGAGTAAATAGGGTAATTATGGGTAAAAATGATAGCAAAATTACCTAACACATGTCGAAATTTTATTAGATAAGTGTAATTCGACCAAAATCAACTGTACGAATAAAATACGATCCTTTAGGTTCACATGTATTATATTAGAACAATTATTAATATTTTCTTTAAAGAAGTGTTAAAAGAGTGAAAATCAAAGATTAATAACTAAACCATTTTTAATATAGGGTTATACATAAGATAAAATAGACAATAAATATTAATTATAAATATAAAATGATTTACTATATAATTTAATTTTATTTATAATTTTAAATATTAAATAATAAAATTTATTTATGAAACAATGATGATGTAGTTATTACCTTATTAATGAAAGATTAAAATAATTGATATTATAAATATACAAATATATCTAATTTGAGTATTTTAATGATTTATATTAATTTTATAGGTTAATATTACATGCTAGGGTTGACTAAATGATTTTTTTTTCTAAGTAAAAATACTGTTATGAATTTAACAAAAACACAATACCCAATAGTGTCAAAATTGCAATAAAAGAGTTTTTTAAAAAAAATATTATATTAATAATTGGTATTATAATCCTAAAAATATAAGGTTTGGCCAAATGGAATAGAGAATATTATATATGTTATTAATTAAATAATTTTGGTTCTCTTGGACGTATATAGTAATTTTATTAACCATATAATATAAAAATACAAAGAGACATGGTAAATGTCAAACTATTTAACTAAGAGTTAAATTAAAAAGATAAGGTTAATATGATGACCAAAAACTATCTAAAACCTATTGGTTGAGATTTTTTTGAACTCATTCTCACTTTAGTCTATAAATAATTCATTTTTGATCCATTAAAAATCGAAATTTGTTTATCATAAAATAATATTTCAATCTTTTCCTAAAGTGACCCTCAACTCTCTTATAAAAGAGAACCTCACCTTTTCTAAAATTCACAACTTCAAAGCCATTTGTCTTGGACCAGCCCAGCCAAAATATCCTATCAACTGTCCAACCTTCATCCAAGTTCCTTGTCTTTATTCTCGAAAGCCATCCTTTGGAGCCATTTTGATCAAACCAGTAGGAAGAACCCAATGAAGATGTAAATATTTAATCACCTCTTCCAAGTTATTTTATTCTTCCACTTCTTCATTCTTTTTTTCATTATAAAATAATAAATCCGATATCTTCTATATACATTGATGTTATTATAAAAATTTCACATCTATATTCATTATTCTATCCATCCTATATGTTACAAAGTCACCATACTTGCGTACGTACGGATTACCGTCTCCACGTCGTGGTGTAGTTTCTTATTCAAACACTACATCATTTGGATGGGTTTAATAATGAGTATAACTAATTTAAATAATAGAAATAACATGATAATGGTTTTTTATATATGATATACCATCCAATTATATATGATTTTAATGTCAAAAGAATGATATTGTTTCTCGTGCATACGTACGGATTACCATCTCCACGAACGCGATGAGATTCATTCCTCAACGTATCAATTCAAGACATATTTTCCTATTATGATTATCAATAATTTTTAATGACATAATATCATTCTTTATTTGAATAATATACATCCTATGCATAAAAAAATTACTTTCGTAACAACCCATATAAAGGAAAACGAATCAGTTAACACCTGAAATGATGATAATACTAAAATATCATTAACAAAGCAATATTAGAAGATCTTATATGATATCATATTAATGTATATAGTTGATGTATAATTTAATAACAATTATATCTCCATTATACAGTAGTTTAACTAACCTTCGACCATGGAAATGTATATGGTAAGGGTTAATTTCAAAATTTCTTTATTATCCCAGGTTGTTTTTACGTAACTATCTATTGGGACCTATTTATCTTCCAGATCCATGTTTTCATAAAAATGTAATTCTATACAATTTTACTATTTACTTTACTATGGTTTAGAGTCACTTATACCCTTATTTGGCAATATATGATTCAAATGGAATCGTTCCGTTGTTTTCCAAACAAGGTACTTTATGACCTTTTCGACAAAATTAAGGTAAGAATGTCTTTTTTTAACTTATATTGTAGGTTTGGGTATTTTCAATTTTTTTATCTCCATCAAAGCATACCATTAAATTTTATTAGAATATTTCAAAATAATTTTTTTTAATAATTATATTACTTTTAAAATATTTCAAAAAAGAATGATATATTTCTCTCAAAAAGTATTGACTTCTTCTATGTCATCATCCTTTGATGGATTTTAGGATTATTTATTGTTGAATAATTATGATACAAAACATCCATATTATATTGATGGTTTTATGGTATGTTTGACTATGGATGTGTTATTTTTACACCATTCATGATTTATGGATAATGTATTGACATTTCGTCTTCTAGTTTTAATACGAATGTTTATGTTATGTTTAAAAATTTTTATATGAGGAATGCATTAGACTTAGTAAGTGAGAGGTGGAGCCCGTTATATCTCCTTGATGAACAGGTAGGTCTCATGAGACAAACTAGTGTCTTGGCACAAGGCCTTGACAAAATTTTATTTGTAGTCATGGCACAAGGCATTGACAATGTGTTTATAAAGTCTTGTGTTTTGAATTCCATCATTATGAAAGTGGCTATTGATATTGCATGTGATTATTTTACTAGTAGAATATCCTTGTGAATAATTAAATAGAATTATTTTATTTTATATTTTCTATATTATGATTAAGTTTATGTTTAAAAGTCTTTTGTTTAGTCTTATACTTTTCCTTAAATGTTTATGCTTATATATGAATGTTTTCACTATATTGTTATCCTTACTGATCATCTGCGCTCACCCCTTTCTAGGTTTTATTTTTTCCAGGATAGGAAGAAGTATATTATGACTGATATATAGGGATAGTCTAAGGGGTATTATTGTGGCCAATGTAGACACTTTTTTTCTATTTTATCATTTTATAACGTAATGTAATACTTATGAATATATCTAGTACATCCATGGTTACTAAAATAATCGATATTTTGAGACTTAATCTTTTGTGATCATGCCAATGTTATGTAATAATGAACTGACTCTGGGTAACAGGGGTTTGGGAGTTACAATTGGTATTAGAGGAAGTTTAGTAAAAAGCTTGGAAGCTATATTTATAAAAACTATAATTAGAGAACATTACACTATGATAGACTTTGAGGATTAGTATAGAAGAATTTTCTAGAATTTTTGTACTATAAAGATTTTTTGAGTGTTCCAAAAATACATCCATGTCTGGATATGAGTATGTAGAGGCGGTCTTGTCACAGATATAACTTGGGGAAAAACAGAAAAACATTTCTTTGAGCTAGACTCAAATGGGAACTGGTGCACGAAAACGGGCCTTTCTACACTCTTGGTTACGACACTCTCAAGGGATATGTTTAGGAAAATTCTAATTTTTGTTACAAACCTTTATGAAGGGTTTATGAGTATATACGTACTCAATGAAAACATTTTTATGATTATGGATTATATCTATAAACTGTTAAATTTTTGTTAAGGATTTTACAAGTTTGGATTTATGTATTGCGATTCATAAACTAATCTAGTGTATATCAATATTTAGAAATGGCGCATAGTGGAAGGATATAAACAATATCAATGCACGCAATCCATGTACAGATTTCCCTCATACTCATGATAATTATAGTGGAGCTAGTGATGCAACTGGAGCTGATCAGCTTATCACCGTATAGGTACAACTCACTCAAGTTATGAATGATAACCTTTCCCATATAGAGCACCCTGATCTACAATGTGGAGGATCAATGTTAGACCGCGTCATGAGAAAACAACCACCAACATTCATTGGGAGTACAAATACATTCGTAGTTGATCAATGGATAAATTCCTTAGATAAAATATTTTATTATTTGGGGAGTAGCGAAAGGGAAAATGTTTTCATGGATGTTTATTGCCTCACGGGAGATGAAGATCAATGGTGGTCATTGATTCAAAACACAAAGGAAGACGATGAAGTTTCAAATATGGAATGGATGGAGTTTAAATGGCTTCTCTTAGAAAAATACATTCCTAGTGACCATCGAGCAGATATGGAAAGACAATTTCTGGGTCTGAGGTAAAAATAGGATGAGAATGTCGCAAAATATGAGGCTAACTTTACACGGTTAGAATGAAATGCTGCAGATTATATATGTAACCCATGAAGTAAGATTGATCATTTCATTGATGGGTTAAAACCATTTCTCCATCGAGCATTAGTATCTCAATACTTCTCTTCATACAATGATATTGTCTCAAGTGCTATCAAGATAGAAAAAAAATTCTCTATGACTTTTTAATTTAATGAAAAGCAATAGAAGAAGAGATCTCTTGAAAACTATAGAAATGGAAATAAGGGGATGAAGGGAAAATTTGAGTATCCATCATGCGATAAATGGGGGAAGAGACACAATGGTACTTTCTTGATGGGAATGGGAGTCTAGTACATGTGTGGTGTAAAAGGACACCAATATCATGATTAAAAGGGGAAGAAAGAGGCTATTTAATGATAAAATTGTAGTGAAAATGGGCATTATGCAAACGAATGTCCTAAGCACCAAGGGAACATACCTCAAAAAAGGCTGAGCTTATGAAATCACTTCTGCTGAGGTTGAATCTCCGAAAGACGTGGTGGTATGTAATTTAATGGTTTCTTCAAGTTTAGCCAATGATTTATTTGATTCTTAAACACCTCAATGTATCATATCTTCCCAGTTTTCTATGAAAATTAGATATTTTCAATTTGAATTAACAAGGGACTTTTCAGTCAAAACACCTATGAGAAGTATCATCGCAACAATGTTTTGGTAAGCAGTTCCCATTAGGACACATAAATTTTCTTTATCTTCTGGTCTCATCATTATATCGATTATTGAATTTTAAATAATACTCGGTATAGATTGGATTTTAGACCATGATGCGAAAATTTATTTTAAGAAGAAGGAGGATACAATTTTCAATGATGATAAGGAGTACCTTATCTTTAGAGCAAAAACATACCCACCTGATTCTTATCTAGATCCACCCACGGTAGCTATACTAAATTCAATTATAGGGGAGGATGAGAATGAAATAATTATAAGAGAGGAAATGAATTTTCGGATAGAGGACATACCTATTGAGAAATAATATGTTAGTGTTTTTTCCAGAGGATTAACCTGGACATCCTTCAGAATGATAAATTGTGTTTTCCATTAATTTAATTCCTAGTTCAAGGCTCATATCAAAGAACCCTTATAGAATGGACATTGTGGAACTAGTGTAACTAAATAAACAACTAGAGGAATTGAGTAATAAGGGATTTATTCGCCCCAGTTTTTCCCCATGGGGAACCCATGTCCTTTTTGTTAAGAAGAAAGACCGGTATATGAGGTTGTGTATTTATTACTGGGAGATCAATGCAATAACAATAAAGAACAAGTATATCCTACCTCATGATGATGTTTTATTCGACCAACTTCATAGAGCTATATATTTTACTATGATTGAACTTCGATCTGGATATCATCAGTTGTGTGTGAATAAGGAAGACATTCCGAAAATAGTATTTCGAACCAGGTATGGGCATTACATGTTTATAGTAATGCATTTTGGGCTGACTAATGCACCCTATTTTTTCATGGATCTAATGAACATAGTTTTCAAGGAATATCTTGATGAATTTTTAGTGGTATTTATTTATGATAACATAGTATGCTCCCAAATCTATGAAGATCAAGAAAATCACTTGCGCACCATTCCGAAAACCCTCAGAAGAAATGAATTATACAGGACGTTTAGAAAGTGTGAATTATGGCTTCAAGAGATTTATTTTTTTGGCCATATTTTCTCTAAGAATGGAATATATGTTGATCCTTCAAAGTACAAGGAAATCCATGAATTCTCATCACCATTGTGTATAGCTGATGTACACAGTTTTATTTGTTTAGTAGGTTATTATTGATGTTTTGTCCAGAATATTTCCCGATTCACTATCCCATTAACCATGCTCCCAAGTAAAGGGGATAAATTTTTGTGGCCAAAATGTGTGTGAAGAATGTTTTGAAAAATTGAAGAGAAGAATAGTTCATGCTTTTATCTTGACTCTACTATCAGGGAACAATGGGTTTGTTATTTATAGTGATTCTTTAAAGAAACGACTTGGTTGTTTCCTTCTGTAGAATGAAAGAGTTATTTCCTATGAATCAAAACAGCTAAAAAATCATGAGAGAAACTATCCATAACACGATATTGAGTTAGAAGCAGTAATATTTTCTCTAAAAATATGGATACACTATACCTATAGTGATAATTGTGAGATTTATACTGATAAAATGCGTTTGAAGTATATTTTATCACAAAAAGAACTCAACCTGAGGCAAAAGCGATATCATGAACTACACAAGGATTATTATTGCACAATACACTACCACCAGGGTAGTAAAATATGTTGGAAGAATCTTTGAGAAGTTAAGATCATGGAGTTTGAAAAAATTTGAGTGTTGAAAGGGACTCTATTTGCATGGATCTAGTGAAAATGGATATGGGAATAATCTTGGAAGGGGAAACGTCAATTCTTTTTCAAATGGTTGCCCAACCATCTTTAATAGAAAGGATAAAAATGTATCATGCTGATAATGAGGAGTTTCAAAAGAAGATTAACGATGTGAATGATGGGAGATTGAGTGACTTCATATATAAAGATGGAATTTTGAAATTTGGGAAGAGACATTTTGTTCACAATATACCTGATCTGAAAAGAATAGTATTAGATAATGCTCACAGATCGCATTTCTCTATAAACCCTGGTATCACTAATATGTATAGATATTTAAATGGACATTTTTGGTGGGACAGCATGAAGAGGAAGATTGTTATTTTTTGGTCAAGATGCATGGTTTGTCCACAAGTGAACTCTATAAGGTAACAACCTGGATGAGTCATGCAACCACTTCCCATACCTGAGTGGAAATGGGATAAGTTTACAATGATATTTTTCATGGGGCTACCAAAGACTCCAAGAAGGAATGATGCAATATGAGTCATTGTTGATCATATTACCAAGTCATTACATTTTCTTGCTATAAGAGAATATTTACCACTTGAACGTCTAGCAAGACTATATATTAATGAAGTTGTACGTCTTCCTGTAGCATCCTTATCGATTTTTCTGATTGTGATCCCTGTTTTACATCCAGATTCTAGAAAAGTATATAGAAAGCCCTGGATACTGAACTTCGTTTGAGCACTACCTACCACCCTCAAATAGTTAGACAATCAGAATAGACTATTAAAACCTTATAAGACATGTTGATATATTGCTCACTTGAATTTCATGGTATGTGGGATCAATATTTACCTCTTGTATAATTTTCATATAACAATAGCTTACATTCAATTCATCAAGTGGAACCATATGAAGAGTTATATAGAATGATATGTCACACACAAACATGTTGAGATGATGTTGGTGAAAGAAAACTTGTAATCCTATAATATGTTGAGGAAACAATGGAAAAGGTGAAGGATATCCAAAACCACATTAAAGCATCCCAAATTAGGAAAAAGAGATATGCCGATAACTGAAGGAAGGATTTGTAATTTCACGTAGGAGACCATGTTTTCAAGATGGTATTCCCATGGAATGGTGTCACACAATCTGGTAATAAGGGTAAATTGAGTCCTAGGTACATCATACCTTTCAAAATTCGAGAACATTTTGGAGTTTTAGCATATTATTTGGAAATGCCTCTAAGTCTCTCCAATGTTCATGATTTGTTCCACGTATCATGGTTGATTAATACATGCCTGACCCACCACATGTACTCACCTATGAGGAAATTGAACTTGATTTGGATCTGTCTTATTGTGAATAGCATGTCATCATTATTGATACAAGAAAACAAGTGTTGAGAAACTGGATGACTCGTCTGGTAAAAGTTCAATGGAGAAGCCATAAGATGGAAGAAGCAACATGGGAACCAGAGGAACATTTGATGAATAACCTCCCAAATATTTTTGTGTGGTGGTATTATATAAATTTCAAGGGAGAAATTATTTGAAGGAGATAAGATTTTAACACCCCAAACCTCTACGTTATGTTTCCCTTTGAATAATTCAATAGCTTACATTGTATGCAATTTCGAGATTCTAACACACCACGGCCAATCAAACTAGCCATTGTGAATAGTAATACCAACCTTTTGAAATCTTATAATTTTTATCTTTCAAAATGGAATTCATTTTTTGATTTGGAATATCTAATTTTCATAGGGTGAATTATTGGTATTTTTCTAAAAACATTCATGTTTTGATGAATAGTGAAAAAAACACTACGTTATTGGATAAAAACGACATTTTATATAAATAATTACTTATTTTAATTTATTTTATTTTAGGTCAAAATATATACATAATACATATATATATGTTCAATGTAATTTATTGGAGTCATTTTATAACAAATTTAAATATATAAAATTTTATCGAATTATTAACCTTCTTTTACCAACCTCCTAGGAGCATTTGAAAATTTGTATAAAACATAATTTTACCACTTATTTGTGCTTAATTTTAAAAACCCGAGAGTCATGGCTAATATCAGTAAGTAAAATGTTGTTCAATAAGATGAATATAATGTTTGGTTAATAATAACCTTTTACTTTTATTTACCTTGGTTAAATGTAAATACAGTAATTAAGGGTAAAAATGATATCATAATTACCCTAAAATATTTCATAATTCTATTGGATAAGTTTAATTCGATCTAAAACAACCTTAGGAATAAAATATAATCCTTTAGTATCCCATGGATTTGATTAGGACATTTATTATTATTTTATTTAAATAATAGTAAAAAGAATTATAATCAATGTTTAATAACTAATCCATTTTTAATATAGGGTTATACATAAGATAAATTCTACTATAAATATTCATTAGAAATCTAAAAATATTTCAAACATAATGGTATTTTATTTATAATTTTTAGACATTAAATAATTAAATTTATGTATGGCACGATGATGATGCAGTAATTACCTTATTAATGAACGATTAAAATAATTGATATTATAAATATCCAAATATATATAATATGATACTTTTAATAAATTCAATTAATTTTCTAGGTTAATATTAAATGTTAGAGTTGATTAAATAATTTTTTTTATAATTAACAATGCTTTTATGAATTTATGAAAAACAAAATACCAAATAGTGTATAAATTGACATAAATGTGTTTTTAAAACAAATATTATATTATTATTTGGTATTCTATTCCTAAAAAATTAAGCTTCGTCCAAAGGGCTTAAATAATATTATATATGTCATTAATGAACCACTTGAGGTTATCTTGGTACTTTATAGTAACCTTATTAACAATATAATATTAAAATACAAAGAGACTAGGAAAATGTCAATCTATTTAATTAATAGTTAAATCTATAAAATATGATAAATATGATGACCTAAACCAGTCTAAAACCTAATGGTTGAGAGGAGTTCGAACCTTACCCACCTTAGTCTATAAATAATTCATTTTGGGGTCATTAAAACTGAAATTTATTTTATTATAAAATAATATTTCAAGCTTTTCTTAAAGTGACCCTCACCAATCATATAAAAGGGCACCTCACCTTCTCTCAAATTTACACCATCAACTTCATTTGGCTCGGCCAACCCCTACCCAAATATCCTCTCAAAAGTCCTCCCTTCATCCTAGAAAACTTCCTTTAGTCAAAAATTTATACTATGGAGCACTTTTGATCAAATCAAAATGAAAAATCCAAAGAAGAGGTAAATATTTGATCACCTCTTTCAAGTTCATATCTTCTTCCACTTCCTCATTCTTTGTTGTTTCCATTATAAAATTATAAATATGGTATCATATATATACTGTGATGTTATTATAAAAACGTTATATCAATATTCATTATTCTATCCATCCTATAAATGACAAAGTCACCATATATGCGTACGTACAGATTACCGTCTCCAAGTCGTGGTGTAGTTTGTTATTGAAACACTTCACCATTTGGATGGGTATAATAATGAGTATAACTGATTTAAATAATAAACATCACATGATAATTATTCTGTATACATGATATACCGTCAAATTATTCATGATTTCAAAATCAAAACAATGATATTTTCATGCGTGCGTACATACAGTTTATCGTCTCCAAGAACATGATGAGATTCATTCCCCATCGTATCCATTCAAGACTCATTTTCATTTGAGGATTAAAAATAATGTTTAATGAAAAAATATCATTCTGAATATCAATATTATACATTCTATCCATAACAAAAATTACTTACGTAACAAATCTTATAAAGAAAAATGAATCAGTTAATACCAGAAACGATGAAACTACTAAAATATCATTAACAAAGAAATATTAGAAGATCATATATGATATCATGATAATATATATTGTTCATTTATAATTTATTAACAATTATTTTACCATTATACAAGAGTTTAACCTACCCTTGACCAAGGAAAAGTACAAGTTAAGGGTTAATTTCACAATCTCTTTATTATCCAAGGTTGTTTTTACGTAAGTATCTAATGGGACCTATTTATCATCCACATCCATGTTTTCATAAAAATGTTATTAAAATCATTTTTATTATTTACTATACTATGCGTTAATGTCACTTACACCATTATTGGACCATATATGTTTTGAATGGAATTTTTATGTCATTTTCCAAACAATGTACTTTATAACCTTTTCGATAAAATTAAGGAAAGAATATCTATTTTTAACTTATACAGTGGGTATGTATATTTTCCACCATTTTATCATCGTCAAATATTCCCATACAATCTTATAATAATATTTTCAAAATAAATGCTTTCTTTTATAATTATATTCCTTTTAAATTATTTCAAAATAGAAAGATATATTTCTCTCAAAAAGTTTTTTTTCATCTATTTCAACATCCATTGATGGATTTTAAGCTTATTTAAAGTTGATTTATTACGATAAAAAACATCCATATTGTATTGAAGGTTTTTTGGTATGTCTCACTGTGGATGTGTTATATTTACACAATTCTTGGTTTATGGATAAAGTATTGACATTTCATATTCTATTTTAAATAAGTATGTTTATGTTATGTTTAATCCATTTCATATGATAAATGCATTGGACTTAGTAAGTGACGGGTGGAGCCCATTATAGCCCTTCGATGAATGAGTAGGTCTCATGTGACAAACTAGTGTCTTGGCACAAGGCCTTGAAAAAATCATATATTTAATCTTGGCACAAGGCCTTGACTATGTGGTTATAAAGCCTGGCATTATGCATTCCATCATTATGAAAGTGGCTATTGATATTGCATGTGATTATTCGACTAGTAGATTTTCCATGTGAATAAGTAAATGGCCTTATTTTATTTTATCATTTCCATATTATGCTGATGTTCATGTTTAAAAGTATTTTGTTTGGTCTGATACATTTCCATAAATGTTTATGCTTATTTATAAAATTTTATGCTATGTTGTTATCCTTACTGAGCATATGAGCTCACCCTTTTCAGTGGTTTATTTTTCCTAGGATGTAAAAATGTATATTATGTCTAACCTGAAGGGATAGTCTAAGGGATTTGAGTGTGGCATATGGAGACTAGTTTGTTGTAGTTTTTCGTTTTATAATGTAATGTAAAACTTATGAATGTATCTTGTATTTCAATGGCTGCTGAAATAATCGGTCTTTCAAGACATGATCTTTTGTGATCATCCCAATGTTATGTAATAATTCAATGACTTTGGGTAACTAGGATCAGGGTGTTACATTAAGTGTTACTTCTATCGTTCCTTTTATTCCAGCCAATGGCAGGTAATAGGAGGACTCGGGCTAACAATCGATGTGTAGATTAATGTGATGACTGTGCCAATGAGATGCTCAATCTTAGTGGAATGAGAATCACAAACTTTGTCACACTTCTCTCTCAGTTATCTCAATACATTAAACAGAAACATGGGTCGAGAGGAAGGTTTAACCCCCCTAAGAAATAACTAGTTGCCCTCGACAGCTTCATGAGACAAAGACCTCCCACTTTTAATGGATCATTTGATCTGTCAATCGCCGAACAATAAATCGACTCCATTGAAACGACATTCTACATCATTCAATGTTCATAAAAAGGGAATTTTTTTGGATGCTTGTCAAATGGTGGGTGAAGAATATCAATGGTGGATGTTGATAAAAAATATGAAGCCTGTGGAAGAGATCGATGATTTGGAATTGAAGTATTTTCAGAAGGTGATTTTCGATAAACTTTTCCCATGCACCCTCTGACTGAAGATGGAAAGGGACTTCCTTGACTTTGCTAAAAATGACAACAAATATATCGGAGCATACAAAGAAAACTTCACAAGACTCTAACGATATGCCTCCGGATTTTTCATTACCCTCGAATACAAGGTTAAAAACTTCATTGGTGGGTTAAAACTAAGACTATGGAAAGCACTGGCGTTCCGTGACTTCACCAACTATGAATAAATTGTCTGGTGTGCCCTCATGGTCAAACTGGAGATCAGTGAATCACAGGGGTATCATGGGTATAAGAAGCATATGGTTGAATTCAATTATGGAAATCCAATGGATAAATCCAACAGTTCTATGATGATCTAGCACCCCACTTTCCAAAGGTGGATTAAGAAGCTCCCTATAAATTTCCTGAAGGGGAGAAGGTAATGCTTTAGGTGTGGAAGATAAGGGCACCTAGCGGTTAACTGTCGAAAAGAAAAACCCACAGCTGACATAGTGTAATGGAATGCTCTATTTAAACCTCAACACCTTGTTCATTTCTACAACTGCAATGAACCATCTAATCTTGAAAATTAGTTTCCTAAGACATTTTTTTCGGAGGCAACCAACAACATCCAAGGTAGTAAGGGATAGATTTTACTATCACTGTATTGGAACCATGGCTGTTCTATGCAGGAATTGGAGTTTGGTTTGTGTTTTTGTCAATCCTTAGTGGAAGTTCTGAATGTGTGCCAGCAATGTGATAATACAGTTCAAGCAGACAACAGTATTGAAGGTGGCACTGTTTCCCAGTGTTTGCCAATTTTTTGGGCCTCAAAATTGGAAAATGAATACATGGATTGTCTGCAAAAGGAGGTACGCACAAAGAGGAAGTGGTGCACAAAAAATAAGAGACTTGTGCGAAAAATTTGAGTTGGGCACGAAAAAGAGCGGGATTCACGAAATGAAGGATCAAGGTTTTTCACGCAAACAGTGATTCGGAATCAGAACGTCAAAAAATGGAAAAGGCATGGGTTGCACGAAATATCTGATGATGTGCGCGAAAAACGGTATCGGTGCGAAATATTATGCACCAGATGAGAGGTTTTACGCGCCACAGTTGTTTTTGCACGTGGGGGTCTTTGACGCCTATAAATATGAGGTGACCCCCTTCATTTTATATGGTTGAAGACTTAGAGAAGATCCGAGGTCTGATGCTCGAAAAGGATCGCGTAAATGGGCTTCCGAGAAATTTTCTGAATTGCGCCGAAAATTTCGGGATGCGTGAAAAATGAAGAGTTGTTCGTAAAAATTGGGTTCTCACATAAAAGATTCCATTGCGCGAAAAAGGTGGTTTCTGCGTGAAATATTTTTCCGCATGAAAAGTGAAGTTTGTGGGCAATATGGAGTTTTTGCGCGCAAAGGGTTGGTGTTGCGCGTGATTTTCAGTGAAGTTTGTCTGCACGTTCTGGTTATCTGGTTCACTAGTTCTGTGCGTTCTAGAGCATCTATTACGGAATTCTATGCATGCAGAGTCTCATGCTTAGCAGAGGAAAATACTTCAATGGAAATCTATTGAATATACCTTCATGTATATAAACTATGGGGGACTTCACCAAGGGCAGTGAGCCAGGGTGAGTCAACGGGAGTGACCCGAGGGAAGCAGTGAGCTATCCCTGAACCATTGTAAAGGCAGTGATCCTAGGACATATTGATTGTTCCCGAACCATTGTAATCAACAACTAGTGAAGATTAGTGTAATTTGGTACGACCGACAACCTGTCGGCGTATGCCCCTTGTACGTATCCCTTAGTGTTGAACCAAGTAAAAAGTGTTGTGTCTTCTCTCTGCATGTGAATGTTTGCTTTCTAATCTTATCCATCACACAGGTTTTACAAGTTTCTACCAACGTGGGAACAAGATCCTATACATTAAAAGAAAAATTTGTCACCCTGATTCACCCATCCCCTCTTAGGGTGTCCTGGGGTCTTACAAGTGGTATCAGAGGGAGGTTGCTGGTGTTAAATTTGTCCTCTGTCATCATGGAGAATACAGTCAATGTCAGGGGAGTCCCTATCTTCGATGGAAGTAATTTGCAGATTTGGAAGAATAGAATGAGATCTCATCTAAGATCCCTTGGAATGGATGTCCTATTTTCCACTGTCCAAGGTATACATGTTACTGATCCAACAGGGCTGGCTATGACAGATGCCGATAGAAAAATTATTGATGCTGATGCTAAAGCGCAGAATGCTCTCACTGCAGCTCTTTCAGATCAGATCTATCTAAAGGTGATGAGTTACACCTCAGCAAAGTCTATGTGGGATAAACTTGAAAACATCTATGAATGAGACATCAAATTGAAAGAGGAAAAGCTTCAAGTCTTACACAACAGGTTTGATGATTTAAAGATGCATCCTAATGAGAATGTGGATTCATTCTTCAATCAAATTACTGAAGTAGTAAGAGTAATTATAGGTCATGGATAAGAAATAAATGACATTTATATCGTTAAGAAGATACTGAAAAGACTTCCTCCTATGTACAATTCAAAGGTGTCGGCACATGAAGAAAAATATCTTTCCAAACTGTCTCTGGATGATCTTTTAATTAGTCTAGGGGAATATGAGATGAGAGTCAAACTCGAAGATTCCACAACTTGTGTAAGAAAGGATATGGCATTCAAAGCCGTGGAAAAATTGAATATTTCAAAAGATAGTGGTGGTGATAATGAAGAGGAAATAGAAATTCTTTCTCTCATCGCCAAGAAGATGAAGAAGGGAAAAGGTAAATTTAAAGGCAAGCTACCTCTAGCATGTTTTCGTTGTGGAAGAGTCGGGAACATTGCCTCTCAGTTCCAAAGAATGTTTGATGATGATGAAAGCGAAGCAGAAGAAATCGAGAAGCCTTAGAGAAGGTTTTTCAAAAAGTGAGACTTCAAATCTGGAAAGAAATCACAAAGGAAGAGTTTTTTCTGTGAAGAGAAAGATGATGATACTGAATTGTGTGAAGAAGAAGAACCAGAATTCAATGTAGGAAACCATTCTTCCCTGATGGATACCATTGAAAAGACAGAACCCTTGACCAATAAAGATAGAGATAATCATATTATTTCTAATGGTGATTCAAAGATTCAAATTAAGTGTGCTTTTTCCAAGCTTCATAATAAATGCAAGAGATGTAATAAGTGGAAGGAAATGGTGGATGAACCATCAGAATATATTGATGAGCGTGAAGCAGATATTGAACGAATAGAATAACTAGTGATAATTCAGTCTTCAATCTTTGAAAGAACAGATGATGTAGGGGAACTAAAGCTTAAAATTGAAGAACAAGAAATGTTCATAAATGAACTTTCATCCAAACTAGAAGAGAAGTCCAAGACTGTTGAGGGACTTGAGGATGAAGTTGTTACTCTTAGAAGTAAAATTGAATGTCAATCAACAACAAAAGAGGGAAAGAAGAAAATTCATTTCGGGAGATTATCAGATGCAGAATTACTAGCAAGAGCCAAGTGTGGTTCAGATGGGGTTGGAAAAATCTTAAGTGATCAAAGACCCACTTAAATGGGAATGAATGGAATTGGCTGTGAAGCTGAGACATCAATTGATAGAAGTAAAGAGAGCCAAAATGACAACAAGATGAAAGTTGTACATGCTGAAGCATTACCTAAATGCTGAAAAAGGATCGCTCAACCCAAACTAAAAGAAGAATTGAAAATTAGTCTCAAACATTAAGAAATGACAGACAATTCAACTATTCTTTCAAGGAAGAAGGCATGAGGAGAAATTCAAGTGAAAGGACATTTCCTCTCATGAAGTGTCAGTTCTGTGGTTATCTCGGCCATACCTTGTCATACTGCGAAGAGGCAATGAGCTACTTGAATGGGGAATATCTGGGAAGTAAACAAAGGAGACCGATTCCATATCCTCCATCTTATAGAAGAAATAACTTATATGGTTACTATTTTAATTGTTCTAACTTTGGACATAAAGCTATGTATTGCAGGCAGCAGTACGAGAGGAGAAATTCATAAAACACTCAATGGTGGGCGGGTTTTCATCCTCCTGATGATGTTGTTCTCACAAATAGTTTTTCACCTCTGGAAGATGATTATGGGTATGAAGAATCAGATTATGTGGAGAAAAGTATTAAAAGTCCATCAATATCCTATGCTCAATCCAATATCTCATGGAAAGAGAAGAAGAAGATCGAGAAATCCAATCTTGCAAAAGTAGCCCTCAAAGCTACAAAGAGCAGCAGCACCTGGATCCTTGATAGTGGATTTTCTTCCCATATGACGGGAAATGCTGACCTTTTGATGAACATTGAAAAGATGGTTGATGGAACAGTATGGTTTGGTAATGATGGTGCTTTGGAGATTAAATGTAGTGGGAATACTGCTCTCGCCAACAGGGAGCTGAAGAAGACTGAAGTTCTTTATGTGGACGGTCTACGCCATAATATCCTTAGTGTAAGTCAACTCTGTGACTCAGGGCTCATAGTAACCTTCAATCAAAAAGGCTGCACTATAAAAGGAAAAACTGGTAATTCTCTTATCAAAGGCTGTAGAATAGATTGAAACTTATATAAGGTTGACATCAAAGTGAACACTTGCTATTTGTCTATTGAAGAAGAAATCAATTTGTGGCACCGAAGGCTGGGGCGCATTAACCAACAATACATGGAAATGATATATATGCTGAAGATAGTCAGGGATATTCCCATTCTAAAACATGAATGAGAAAACTCTTGTGACGCTTGTATTTGTGGGAAGCTGGTCTGTAATTCATATCGGCCAAAGAAGAAAAGGGCATCACATCTTCTTGATCTCATTCATAATGACGTATGTGGCCCAATAGATGTTGCTGGAACATATGGAGAAAGGTACTTCGTCCTCTTAATTGATGATTATAGAATAATGGCTTGTGTAATGGTGATTCACAGGAAGCGACAAGTACTTGATTGCATGAAAAAATATCTCCAGATTGCCGAGAATGATACTGGACAGTCAATAAAAGTCATATGATCTGACAATGGAGGGGAATACATGTCCATCGAGTTTGAAAATTACCAAGAAAAACATGGAATACAGCATGAGGTAGCTTCTGTGAGAACTCCACGACAAAATGGAGCGGTTGAGCATCGGAATCGACAGGTCAACAATATGGCCAGGACAATGTTGATTGAGAGTGGTATCTCTCGCCATTACTGGAAGGAGGCTGTTGAAGCTGTAGTGCACATTCCGAAATGAACAGGGCTCTATATGGGAGAAACGAAGACACCATACGAATTGTGGCATGGAAGGAAGCCTTCCTTGAAATACTTTCATGTTTTCAGAATCAAATGTTTCATTCGGAATAAAGAAGGAAACCAAGGAAAGTTTGGTGACAATGCTAATGAAGGAATTTTTCTTGGGTATCCAATGAACAGAAAAGCTTACAAGTGTTTCAATAAACGCATGGGGAGGATTGTGGAAAGAAACGATGTTAAAATCATTGAATAAAAAACCCCAAATGTTTCAAACAGTACCTATGCTGATGAGATAGAAGATGAGAATGAATATAAACATGGAATAAATACAAATACATAAATAGAGGAAGTTGTACAATACACTCGGGGGTCACATCATGATGTTGACTCAGACGAAGAATCTGAAGAGGTAATCTTGGATGGTGAGAATGCGACTGAACCTCATAGGAGAAATCGAAGAGCAGAGATTGATCCATCTAACATAATTGGAGACAAGAATGCACCCACACAGAAAAGAAGGATGAGGAATAACACACCTTCTGCATTTCTCTCACTTGTGGAGCCATCCTCATTGGAAGAAGCTGCAGAGGATGAATCCTGGGTGAAAGCCATGAATGAAGAGTTAGATCAGATTGACAAGAATCAGACATAGGATCTTGTCCAGAGACCCAAAGTTCACAATGCGATTGGAACAAAATGGATATTCAAGAACAAGTTTGATGAGCATGGAAGTGTTATCAGAAACAAGGCTCGACTGGTATGTAAAGGGTATTCTCAGATTGAAGGTGTTGATGTTGCAGAAACCTTTGCTCCAGTGGCTATACTATAGTCAATCAGGTTGTTCCTTTCCATGGTTCTCCAAGGAGGATATAAAGTATATCAAATGGATGTCAATATAGCATTTTTAAATGGTGTACTCGAAGAAGAAGTATAAATTGAAAGACCAGTGGGTTTTCTTCTTGGTGATGATGAATCAAAGGTCTGCAAGATAAAGAAATCACTTTATGGCTTGAAATAGGTACCACAGGTTTGGTAATCCAGACTAGATTCTTATCTCAAGAAGCTGGAATTCAAAATAGGAGGAGTAGATCACTTTCTCTATGTGAAGAATTCTCCGAAAGATCAGTTCATGGTTCTCGTTTACGTCAATGACATTATATTTGGTGGCAACATGCAGAAATCAGTGGATGAATTTTCCAATCATATGAAATCAGAATTTGAAATGTCAATGATTTGAGAGGTCACATATTTCATGGGACCGTAGCTGACTCAAAGGAAAGACTACACTTTTATCTCTCGGGTAAAGTATGCAAGAGAGCTGCTGAAGAAGTTTAGTATGCAAGACTCCAAACCAATGTCAACTCTGATTGCAGTTGGAACCAAACTTGGAAAGAGTGAGAATGAGAAATATGTAGATCCCACCATGTACAGGAGGAACATTGGGAGCCTACTGTACCTGACAGCGACACGGCCAGATATTGTCTTTGCCACATGTCTTACAGCCCGCTTTCAGAGTAATCCAAAGGAGGAACATTTGGAACCAGTAAAAAGAATCATGAGGTATATTCAAGGTACTCCCAATTATGTCTTATACATTGCTGCAGGAAGGGGCTGTGAATTATCAGCATTTTTAGATGCTGACTGGGATGGCGATGTTGTGGACAGAAAATTCACCAGTGGTGGAGCATTATTTATTGGTAATAACGGTGTCGACTGGTTGAGAAAGAAACAAGAATGTACTTCTCTTAGTACGGCTAAAGATGAGTATATATCTGCCACAAAGGCATGCTCTCAACTGCTATGGATGAAGCAACAACTAATAGACATTGGTTATGAGGTGAATCATCCAATGGTAATTTACTACAATAACAAGAGTGCAATTGATCTCACGAAGAATCCCGTTCAGCATTCTCGTACAAAACATATTGAAATCAGGTATCACTTTATCATAGAAAAATTTGAGCAAGGGATGATTAAAATGGATCGCGTGGGAACTGATGAACAAGTAGTTGATATTCTGACAAAACCATTGTCAGTAGTTGTGTTTGAAAAGCATCGGTTGAATGTCGGTGTTCAACCACCTCCTACCGCATATGGAAATTCATAAATACCCTCTCCCCGATTATGGTAACTCTTTCTATCTGTTTATGGCTGTGATGTAGCTTTATGGGGGAGATACTATACAGGGGGAGTATGGTTTGAGCTGAACATTGATTAATTTACCGGCCTTTGGGTTTATTCTCGATGGGGGAGAATGGAAAGGAATAAATTCAAGAATTCAGGATTGTATGTGGACATGTAATGCTTCTGTGGTCTGTGGACATGTAATTCTTCTTTGACACGATGATAATTCTGTGTCGGTGATAGGATGAGACAGAATTAACACTGTAAGAAAATTTCTTGAGCGTCTTTGATCATTCTAAAACATGGGAACCCAATTCAAGCTTCCTCTCTTGATTTCTACACCGATCAATGATCAAATAGACTTAGAGTGTTGGCTATGTTGATCCTCGAATTTTTGGTATGCATGTGGATGGTGATATATCGAATTTCTTTGGTGATTTCCAACAAACCCAAAGGGGGAGATTGTTGGAACCATGGTTGTTCTATGCAGGAATAGGAGTTTGGTTTGTGTTTGTTGTCAAACCTCAGTGGAAGTTCAGAATGTGTGCCAGCAAAGTGATCATACAGTTCAAGCAGACAATAGTATTGAAGGTGGCATTGTTTCCTAGTGTTTTCCAATTTTTTGGGCCTCAAAATTGGAAAATGAATACATGGATTGTATGCAAAAGGAGGTGCTCACAAAGAGGAAGTGGTGCATGAAAATTAAGAGACTTGCGTGAAAAATTTGATTTGGGCGCGAAAAAGAGCGGGATTCGTGTAATGGAGGATCGAGGTTTTTCGCGCAAACAGTGTTTCAGAATCAGAACATCAAAAAACGGCAAAGGCATGGGTTGTGTGAAATATCTGATGATGTGCTCGAAAAACGGTATCGGCGTGAAAGATTACGCGCCAGATGAGAGGTTTTACGCGCCACAGTGGTTTTTGCGCATGGCCGACTTTGACACCTATAAATATGAGGTGACCACCTTCATTCTGTACGGTTGAAGACTTATAGAAGATTCAAGTTCTGATGCGCGAAAAGGATCGCGTAAATGGGTTTGTGCGGAATTTTCAGAATTGTGTGTAAAATTTCGGGATGCACGAAAAATGAAGAGTTGCGCGCAAAAATTGGGTTCACACATAAAAGTTTCAGTTGCGCGAAAAAGGGGGTTTCTGCACGAAATATTTTTCCGCGCGAAAAGTGAAGTTTGCACGTAATAAGGAGTTTTTGCATGCAAAGGGTTGGTGTTGCACGCGATTGTCAGGGAAGTTTGTCTACACGTTCTGGTTATCTGGTTCAGTGGTTCTGTGCGTTCAAGTGCATCTATTCCGGACATCGATGTAAGAAGAGTCTCGTGCTGAGCAGAGGCAAAGATATCAATGCAAATCTATTGAAGAGACCTTCACGTCTATAAACTGTGGGGGACTTCACCAAAGGGCAGTGAGCCAGGGGGAGTCATCGGGAGTGACCTGAGGGAAGAAGTGAGCTATCCCTAAACCTTTGTAAAGGAATTGAGCCTGGGACATAGTTATTGTTCCCGAACCATTTTAATCCACAACTGGTGAAGATTAGTGGAATTTGGTACGACCAAAAACCTGTCGGCGTATGCTCCTTGGGCGTAGCCCTTAGTGGTGAACCATGTAAAAAGGGTTGTGTCTTCTCTCTACATGTGAATGTCTACTTTCTAATCTTATCCATCATATAGGTTTCACAAGTTTCTACCAACGTGGGAACAAGATCCTATACTTTAAAAGAAAATGTTTTCACCCTGATTCACCCCTACCCTCTCAGGGTGTCCTGGGGTCCTACACACTGCTACGGAAGTGAACCCCAACATCTAAGTGGTGAAAGGTTTGCTAGTTATTCATTCAATAATAGCAAACATATATTTTGATTCAGGTCCTATGCATTCTTTTACATACCCAAATGTTTTTGTAGAATAATCCCAAAACCACCACAAAGCATGGAAGTAAAGTTGTCAGTGAGTACGGAGAATGGATAAATCATTGCATCACATGAATATAACTCCTCCCTTCCCTAATCTGTGGATTTAATTTTCTGGAAAACCTTGTCATACTCCCCCTGGTATAATTTGATGCAATTAATAGAATTGATTGACTTTCCTTATATAGATCAAACATAAATTTTTGTGAGAGTGAAATCACTCTCCATGTGTAGAATCCACCCCATATTCTATAAAAGTGTATGGAGAAAGAAGAGTATTCTTTATCTCCATCATCTCAAGTGTGGATATCCCTACCCTATGAGAATACGTATCTGGCCCAGATGATTGATTCAAATGAGGCAACCATCCTTGATGACCAGCCTATTGTGAGGGAATTCCCTGAAGTGTTTCCCAAGGAATTTTCTGGTCTTCCTCCTAGAAGAGATGTAGAATTTTCAATTGATCGTATAACTAGGGAGTTTCCAATATCCAAGACTCCATATAAAATGGTTGTTGTGGAGCTTGAGGAGATGAAGAAAAAAAACTACATGAGAATCTAGATAAAGGGTTTATAGGCCAAGTGCTTCACCATGGGGTGCACCGGTCCTCTTCATCAAGATGAAGGATGGGTCAATGCGCTTTTGCATCAATTATCATGAGCATAAAAAATCATGATAAAGAAAAGGTATCCTCTCCCTCGAATTGATAAATTTTTCGATCAGTTTTGTGGAACTCAATACTTCTCCAAGGTGGATTTGCGGTCAAGATATTCTCAAGTAAGGGTGAAGAGGGAAGATATCTCTAAAAATGGTTTTCGTAGAAAATATAGGCAATATGAATTCCTATTAATGCCTTTTTTACACACTAATTCACTAGAAATATTCATGGACATGATGAATAGGGTCTTTAGAGATTACCTCCAAAAATTTGTGGTAGTCTTTATAGATTATATCATTATATACTCCAAAACCAAGGTGGATCATGAGAGGCATCTAAGAACTGTACTAAAGACCTTGTGGAAGGAGAATCTCTATTTGAATTAAATATATTTTGAGTAATTATTGAAGGAGGTCTCATTCTTGGGCCATATCATCAGAATAAATATGATATCTATGGATCCCTCTAAAATAGATTCAATTGACGGATGGTCGAGGCCAACATCGGTAACAGATATACGTATCTTCTTGGTGTTACCTGAATATTATCAACGATTTGTGAGAAATTTCTCACAATTTTCCAACCTTTTTACCAATCTAACTTGGAAGGGAGTAAATTTTTCTTTTAGTGATGAATGGGAAAAAAGCTTCAAGGAGTTAAAAGGTGGCTTATCAATGCATCTGAGCTCACTTACCAACAAGTGGAGAAGTTTTTGTAGTATTTATTGATTCTCTGAAGAAGTGAAGGGGATGTGTGTTGATGAAAAATGACAAATTCATTTCTTATTCTTCAAGGAAATTGAAAGTTCATGAAATGAATTATCCAACAAATGATTTAGAGTTGGTTGCGGTGATATTCTCTTTAAAAATTTGTCAGCATTATCTCTTTGGGGAGAAGATTGAAATATATATGGGCCACAAAAGCCTTATGTATATATTCACACAGAAAGAGATGAACATGCACCGACGAAGATGGTTAGAGCTGATCAACGACTATGACTGCAAAATATATTAGCACCATAGGAAAGAAAATAAGGTAGTGGATTCTCTAAGGAGAAATAACCATGTAATTCAATGATTGATGAGAATTGAGAAGGATATAATCTTCTAATAAATGGTGAAGATGGACATGGGAATCATAAATAAGGGAAATTCATTGATTCTTTCACAAATGATTTCTCAACCATCTATTTTGGAATGGTTAATGGATTCTCAAATGATGTCTTGGGAATTCATAAGAGAGTGGAAGCTATCAGAAAAGGGAAATCATCTGAGATCAATGTTAATGAAGAAGGAATTTTGAGATTTGGGAAAATATTACGTGTTCCATCAAGTTCGGAGGTGAAAAAGGATATTTTGGATGATGCACATAGTTCAAATTTATCTATTCACTGAGGAGACACAATGATGAATCGAGATCTCAGAGAGCAGTATTGGTGGGATAATATGAAGAAAGAGATTATTGACTATACATCAAAGTGCCTGATGTATCAACAAGTGAAGGAAGATAGGCAGAAATCTAAGGGGATTATGCAACCAATTCCAATACCATCATTGAAATAGGAGACCATCACCATGGACTTTGTCCCCAAACATCAAAAGAAATAAAAAGGTAACAATCCAATCTTGGTTGTTGAGGATCGTCTTACAATGTCTGGTCACATCATTGAAATTCGGTATGATTTTCCATTAGATCAGCTGGCACAGATATATATTAGGTAATTTGTAAGGATTAATGGAGTACGGCTATCTATTGTATCCTATCGAGATCCAGGATTCACCACTATGTTTTTTAATATTCTTCAACATGCTCTAGATAATAAGCTGAAATTCAGTATGGCTTATCATCCTCAAACTGATGTCCAATCTGAGCGAACTATTCATACACTAGAGTATATGTTATGATCGGGTTCTATGGACTTCAAAGGAGGGTGGGACTATCATCTTCCACTGGTTGAATTCTCCTACAATTACTTTTTTCCAAACTAGAAATCAAATGGAAACTTATGAACTCATGTATGGGAAGAGGTGCAGAACAACGGCATGTTGGGATAAATTCTATGATAATAAGCTACTAGACCATAAATAGTTGAAGAAATGGTGGAGAAGGTGAAAACCATTCAGCAGTATATCAAGGCAGCCTAGAGTCGACAAAAGAGTTATGCAGATAACCGTTGATGAGACCATAAGTTTAAATTTAGAGACATGGTATTTCAACAAATATTTCCATGGACGAAGTTTAAGAGGTTTGGAAAGAAAAGGTAGTTAAGTCCTATGTACATCGGCCCATTTGAGTTTCTTAATCATATTGGGATTGTGGTCTATCGACTAGCACATCCACCTACTATGGCCAATGTACTTGATGTATTTTATGTATCCCTACTAAAGAAGTACATGACAAACTCTTCACTTGTAATCACTTCATAGGTAGTACAACAAGAGGATGATCTTTCTTATGAGGAGAAACCAGTGAAGATCTTAGATAATAGGGAAAAAGTCCTACAAAATAAGACAATTCCCCTCATGAAGGTGTTATGGCGAAACAAAAAAATTGTGAAGAAGCGACGTGGGAATCAGAGGAAGTGAGGAAGAAAAGTTACCCACATCTTATTTAGTGTTGAAAAGGGAAATTTGGAAGGTGAAATTTCATATGGGGGAAGATTGTGACGACCAAAACATTCATTAATGAATATTCCTGTTGATCTAATTAAATTTCTTATTATGGTTATATAAAATGTGATCATCGTTGGTTTTATGTTTTTGGATATTAAAATAACGTTATGAATTGGGACCATTGCTAATATACCATTAAACAGTGATCACATGTTTAGTATAAATATGGGGCTTTAACAAATCCAATTTACTCAGACAATGGAAGTGATGGCCTCATTCGGTAGACTTTCCCCATACGAAGCCATTTTTTGGAGCTCAGAATGGTGGTGGTGACATTGGGCTTCGCTCTTAACCAAGCCCAAGCCAAGCTTGAACGTGTTATTCTTGAGTGGAAATGACTACATGAGAAGTGGATGTTAATAGATATCACCACTATAGTGATGTTATCTGAGCCACCCCAAGACTTTGTCACCATCACACACCTTACCCTTCAGTCTTATTTAGGTGTTATAGGTGGTTACATAACCTGACCCCATCACTATAACTATGTACATTATTTTTGTATAAAGAATGAGCATTCATTTTATTATTCTTACTTTGTAAATTGTTTTTAAAGAAAAAATAGTATTTTTAGTAAATATTCAACTATGAAATCTATTTTGATGAATTAATGGATTTTATAAATAAATAATGGAGTTCCAATGTAGCAACCATGAAAACATTGAACTAAAGGGTTGTAAACATAGTAATAAATATATCATGGCTATGGGTAAGATTATAATCAATGGATAATATTCCAAGGAATTCTACCATATTATACTTACTGAATCTAAGGTGATCGTCAAAGGTAAATGGGGCTAAGAAGAGGAAAGGGTCTTTGGGATGTAACCATGGAACCTACTTGTCAATGCTAGATCCATGGAGTGTATCCTAAGAATCCTTAAATACTTTGTGATGGATCATATGGTGTCATCCCTAGCATCCAAGTATAGACATTGATTGAGATCATGGTGGGTCCGAACCTATGAAAGTTGTATCTTGGAATCGGAATGGGGTTCCACGTTCTCCTGGAATTCCCTGATAAGAAGCCAATGTGAGATGAATTCTGTACACTCCTATTTAATTATAAGGTCATTTAATATTTCATTTGGTTCAATACTTTCCTTTAATTAGTGTAATATGGTCAATTAGCATGAAACCTATTAATCACGCTATAATTAAACAAATTTTCCATTTGGTTCAAGCCCTTCCTTTCATTAGTGTGGAAAACCAAGTAGCATGAAAACATTCTTAATTATATTTATGGAATATTCAATAAAGAAGGTTCTTTATACTACCTTCCATTATTTTGGTACGGGGTTCTATAGAAATGTAACATGTGAATCATTTACATTTAATCTATTCAAGTCATCTACTACATATACTTGCCAATTTCCCTTTCACATTTAATTAACAATTTGAAGATCTTACCATATTCTGGTCAAGTGGTTAGATTACATGGTACTTGAAATTATAAAATTCACAACATAAATAAAGCCATTTAATATAGAAAATATTACCCATATAAGGGTCATGCCATTTCACACCCAAATGGTGGGTCAAACATGTCATATACTAAAAACCCAATTATGGCATAAAATCCTACTTGGAATCGATGGAGTTGTGGTCATAACCACAAAAACATAATCACATATTTTGAAATAGAAGAACCATGTGGTTCTAATGATTATAATCAGGGAATATAAATTCCATAAATGGCACTCGATAAAATTTGTGGGCCCTACTTGACAATTCCAAATTCAATGAACATGAGGGATGATTTATAGACCAACCACCTTAGGCTTGAAGGATTATCCTCCCCCAGTACTGGAACTTGATTGGTTTCAGATCATAATATATCTCAAAAAAGGAGAGAAACTTTCATTCCGAGAAAACTATGTTGACTGCAAGAGAGAAGAGGAAAGACATAAATGGACTCGAGTACTTACTGTTGAAGATCAAAAATGATGAATGAAAGATCGAATGGATCCAGCATGAAGTAGATCTTTTTATTCTTACCTAAGGTCTTCAAAATTATAAAAAATGTGAGGAAAAATGTTAATCATATTAGTTCTAAAATTAGAGAAGAAGGATAGATTGAATAACATTAGTAAGGGAAAAAAAGACAATTTACCCTGAAAAAATGGCATGTTCATGGTCTATCTGTATTTTTGGAAAACCATTCAAAAATCATGTAGGGTTACCTAGGTTGTAGGGGCACAATCATGTCTAGGATGTACGACAATGTTCAAACCATGTGATATGGTTTGGTTTGAAAAAAAAGCATCAACCAAGTTAGGAAAAACAAGCATCATGGCCCATTTCTGCAAAAAGATGGGTTATTGGCTCTAAAAAAGTCCCATAAACACCTAGGAACTTTTCAATCATATTAGGAATCCTTATTTGGTCCAAACATAAGAATTAGAAAAATTATTAATGGATCCTTACTTGAGTGAAAATATAGGTACTTACAGTCTTCTCCCCTTAAATTAACTTATCCCCAGGATTACCTTAAAAGTGTGTAGAAACACTTTCTGGGAACTATTCTAGCCACTGAGCACATATGCTTTCCTCCCACTCCCATGTATCATCCTATAAATGTCCATCCTATTATGTCACTTATACAAGAGGGTCAAACCAGACTTCGAGAACATTCATTCTGTTGTTGACAATGCATACTAAATACTTTTAAGAGGTAGAATTGGAATCTAACTCCACATCATTGGGATAAAAATTATTATATGGTTCAACATGTTATTGGAAACACAATGAAACATGAAAGACATCGTGCATGTAACGGTACCTCTATGGTAATTCAAAATGGAAGGCTACCAGCCCTACACTCTCTAAAATCTGAAATGGACATACGTAATGAGGTGAAATCTTACCTTGCTTTTGTAACCATCTATGCCATAGCCTCGGTGATACCTGCAGGAAAACAAGATCTCTGACCTCAAACTCTTGAGGTCATTGATGGTGATTTATATATTACTTTTTTCTAGAAAGTGTAGTATGCATATGCTTCATTATTATACAAACATACTCTAATGTATTCTGAATGAGACTAGGACTTAGTAGGGATGCCTCACCATCCTCTAACAATCCCAGTAGTGAACGACACATCATACCACACAAGGCCTCAAAATGATCCAGCTGAATTGTAACATGAAAATTGTTATTATATGAGAACTCTATGAGAGGGGTATTCTTTTTCCAAGAAATACTGAAATCAAGGATACATACTTGAACCATATCCTCTAGAACCATTATTTTCCATTTTAATTGTCCATATGTCTAAGGGTGAAATGATTTTCATAGAAGCACCAGACTACCGATAGTATTTTAAAAACCATCCTTGAACCATGATATGAAAATAGTATCCTTATCTTAAATGATAGTATGAGAGCCCAGTGGAGTCATTTGACATCACGAACTTATATACTTCCAAAATCATCAACTGAGAAAGTCTCCAAAATAGAAATAAATTGGAATGATATCATTAGTCATTTAATAACTACTTAAATAACATCACTACACCTCAATGTCCTTGGTAAGAAAATAGAATGATTTATAGAAATGTATTCACATTTCCATTCCAAGGCTAGAAGTAGTAGTAGTAAGATCACAAGTCTATGGTTCTCTAGCTTCACCTATGGATAGGTGGAACACCCAGTGATAAAGCCTTCTATATAACATTTCATATCAGGACACCAATACTGGAATAGTATATCTCTATACATCTTGGATATTCATGGATAAAAATCACACTGAGAAGAGTGGGACTCATTCAAAAACTCCTCTCACAAACCTATCGGAACCGAGGTATTTCAACAAAGACACTGGAAATTGTATCGGTTCATTGACCAATCAAGAGGATGCTTCTCTCCTAACAAAATATCATAGAGAACCAAAAACATCATAATCTATAATCTATCAACCATTCACCTTATAAATTAGGGAATATGTGATTATCATTGATGAGAGATAAGACAACTCGTGGCTATCATGGAACTCCAGATGCCTATTATAAAAGTAGTTCCATTAAATTCCATTCATCACTACATTATCGTACGGTATGTGTTTGAGTTTTCTAACTCAAAACTTCTACATCTGCATTTCTGTTCCTATTTGTTTAAGAAATCTAACAAACAATTGTTTGTAGATACTCAACCAAACTCCAATGTCTATTGTTCAAGTCATGCCAAGAAAACGTATATTTGAGGATCTTGTATTCTGTGTAAAACAAAATGTACTCACCCAAATGATAGTGTCTCTAGAAATATAAGTCAAGGACAACAACTCCTATCTCAAGGTTGTGTGTTGGAAAATTTATCTCATGAGTCCTCAATTGCAGAGATCCATATGCAAAGAATCTCTCTTCCTACATCGACACATCTTTTAGGATGATTCCCTGTGTGTCATAAAAGATAGTATAACATAAACTGGTCTCAAGAAGAATTAGATTAGGATCTAATACAATCCCCCACATTACCTGATAAATGGATTTCTCGCATACTTCTAACCAAAGTAATGTGACACACTTCATTGTAAATCTAGAAAAATGTAAATGAAGGCTGAAAAAGACTAATATGATTCACATTCAATATTCATCCATCCCCACGAAATTATATATGTCAAACAAGTTCTTGGGATGCTCTCAATAAACTACAATACGAACCATTTCATGGTCAATAGATACTCCTTACTCTGATATAATATAGCCCAAAAGATGAACATTTTCAATCTAGAAGTGGCAGTTAACAAGTTTGATGTAATGCTGATTCTCTCTCAGTGTACGCAAAATGATCTGAAGTCATATGGAATGGTCACTCTGACTATGAGAATACACTAAGATGACATCCACAAATACCATGACAAAAGTGTCCAAATAGGGGTGAAAATCCCTATTCATCAAATCTATGTAATCGGTTGGTGTGTTTGTAAGACCACATATTATAACAAGGTGCTCATATAGATCATATCAGCTATGGAATTTTGTGTATGGTATGTTTGATGGGCTAACTGGCACCTAATGATAACCCAATATGAGGTACATCTTATTTATGACCCTAGATCATAGGAATTGGTCAAATAGATCATCAATTCGAGGTAGTGGATATGAGTTATTGAATGTAATTTGGTTAAACCTTCTTTCATCCATTCAAATACAGACGGTTAAATCATACTTCTTGTAAAAAAGAATGGGCAAGCCCAAAGTGGATGTATAGGGACCTATAAAAAATTGGACACTAAATATACCAAATTATTCTTGATATCTTGAAACAATGAAGGATCCATCTTATATTTAGAAATGGACACTGGATCTACTTCCGGAACAAGCTTGATTGTAAACTCTACCTATCTTTCCAGAAGTAGGCCAACCAAATTATCAAGATAGACATCCATGAAATGATCCACTACATGAGGGAAATCAACTTTCCATAAACCCGGATAATATATGAAGATATTTTCAATATAGGTGGTCACTCCACCTAGCCCATGATGCTATGGTCTATCTCTATTATGCTAGACATATCACTCACCCATATATTGATAACTGCTTCCCTTTGGTGATGTAAATGATACCCTATTACGCTTGAATCCTACAAAATACTGATATTGAACCAACCAATCCATCCAAATAATGAATTATAATCCTATCATCTAAAGAAAGATTAGGTTTAAAAAGGATAACAGCCTACCTCATGAGGACAGTCCCTACACTGGAGTATACCCTCTATTCGTACCCATAACAATGTATCTAGGGTCATTACAGCATTGTAATACTATATATCTAGTATGAGACATTCCATGATTGATAATGATATAGGAGAGTTCAAATCCCCTATATCAAATAATGTTCATATTATAGTCAAAGCAATAAGAATAGTACCTTGTACTTTTGATGGCCCCACAACCTGATCAACAAGTATTAGATATAGTGCATTCAACTATCCTAATCCATGGTCATTTACAATAGATGGTATACCCCGATCAAAACTACTCAACTATAACTACTGATGATTAGGGTTTTGGACACCACGACCATGACCTCCACCTTGGCCAGTCTTGCTAGTGTTATTCCAACTCACTACCGGACCCAGTGTAAAAGAACCTTCTCTTAAAGGTCGGGCTTTCATGAATCATTTTCCACCTGAAGCTTGTGTACTGATCCAATAGAAACACTAGAGATTCCCCATACAGCAACAATCCCAACACTACATTGTTTCTGTATCACATTGAGGATTCTTGTGACCCCAGCTTCCATTCTCATTAAAATATATCGATCAATCAGAACAAGAACTGTGGTATTAATTTCCCTGATGATAAACCTAGAGAGAATGTTTCATGCCCCCATAAGAAACACTAGCATGAGGTCGAAATGGTCCTCTATTCCAATTATTACTTTTATCCATCATGTTATTATTAGTGATAAGATACTAATTAACTATTTTAGAAAAATTATGTAAGAAAAATATGTTCACCTATATACAGATGGAATACTGGATCTCCTCCTCATTATGTCTACCACATGAATGATCATTACCAGTTATAAGTGGTGAAAAGTTATAGACCTCCTTGAATCATGCCGAATACTCCATGAATAATATAGAACCCTCCACGAATTTCATGAGATATCTATCTATATCGTCTCTCTGTTTTTGAGAAAATAACATGATAATAGAAGGTAATCTAGAAATCAACCCCTAAAATTCCCCGGTGACGACTAGCCTGGGTAATGACATCCCACCAGTGCTTGTATGAAACCCAAATCATAAATGTGGAACACTTGACCGTATGCTCTGGAGGGATCTCCAGATGATCAAAAAATAGATAGGGTGGATTCACGCTAAGACATAGAAACCTAAGGACATCCATACCCAAAAAAGATAGGGGAGGATACTGCTGGAACTCATGAGTAAGATCATTTGTCGCATGTGCAATCCATGGAGTACCACCCATGGCCAACATCTGACGTAAGAAACTATCATGAACATGGGAATCAGTTCCCAATTCAGGTACAATAGGTATTTCTTCATTTGTCACTACAAGAAGAAAATTTTTAAGCTCGGGGCCCACCACTTATGGAGCATGGTTTTTTCCCGCCTCTAAGCATACAATATGTGGATATCATGGAATAATTGGTCTAAAAATGATAATCACACACCATAGAACAAGATTTTTTAGAAAGATTTAATGACCTGTAAATTTCAAGTAATTTTTTTTCATAATTTCTTTTGAATTTTAGGAGTCTGTGGCTTCTGACGGAACTTGATTTCGTGGCCCGGTGTGATCGGAATCAATTTCAGACATTTAGCTCTAGTAAGTTCAGAAAACAAACAAACGGGTTTTTCAATCTTTTAAACCGGTGCTCTGAATTAAAATATGAGGGCACCGATGAACTCGCAGTGCAGGTTTTCCCTTAAGAAGACTTTCACCTCGACGATAGATGATCGGGTATGAAAGTTAGGTTTTGGGGATTTACGTGGATTAATAAAATAAAATAAGTGAACAATTTATTTTATTTTTTTAAACACATTCCATGTGGATAAAGTGGTTAGAAGCTCCACTTGGGTGTTGGTGGTGGGACCAAGACAACCTAACCTCCCATGAGAGGTTATGGTAGTGGGGCACACTGAGATCCAACCTCTGATGTGAGGTTGATTGTGGTGGAAACCACATGAGGCATCCCATTAATGGGAGGTGAATCATAACTCCTTGACTCACCCTCATTTATGAGGGAGATCCTCTATGTTTAATTACCCCTCTTAATTGAGGAAGATTAAACCTTCCTTTTTAATGAGGGGACCACCCAAGCATTAACCACCCCCCTTTTCCTTTCTGACGATAATTAATTGTGGGGCCCGCTAGGAAATATCCACCCTTTGGAGGATATTCTTCTATGGGGACCACCCGGGCCAATAACCCCATTTTTACTTCCTCCCTATTTCAATGTGCCACCGCAACGGATTAATTGGGGGGAACCCTCTATCATAAATCCTCTATTTATGAATTGTATGCCGATAAAGAACCCTCCCACTCCTATATAATGGAGGCTAGGCGAAGGATTTCTGGATGGATTCTTCAAGCGGCGGAACGCTAGCAGCGAAGCACAACGCCCATCACTTGGAGAGTTTTCATCTTTCTCCAACAAAGAATGAATAACGTAGAACACTGACGGCACCCTTGGCTCCTTCCTTCCCAATGTTGAGGGAACGACGCCTGCCTTCTGTGACACCCGTCTTCTGCGAATCACCAACATTTAACGCCGTTTTTCATGGTAGGGGAAAATTTTTTATAATGTTATTTTTTGAGAATTATTCCCTCGTTCTTGGCGTTTAAATTGTTGTTTAACGATTTGATCCTCTAACATGGTGGGTGAGGGTTAACGAACAAGCCCGAACCTACCGCTATTTTGTTTTTGATGCGCAGGGTGATTGGTAATGACAAAACAAGACTGCAACGACAAATAGAAGCCTTCGTAGTGGAGATCGGGTCTCGAGATGACCGCAGGCACAGACTGGAGCAAAAAAGGACCACCGGAATGACTTCGGTGGCCCACGGAGTACCGCGGTGGCGCGGTGTGCCGGAACGACGGCGCCTACGGCTGGAGGCGGCTGCCGACACCGGCTGACCGCCTGGTGGTAGCAGCACGCCGCCGCCAGAAACCCGTTGCGGCATCGGCCGTGGAGGCAAAGGCGGAGGATCTTGCGGCCGCGCGGGATCCGGTTGACCAACGACGCCACCCTGGCATCGCGTCCGCGGAAAACATGTGTCACGCCCCCTGCTCGGCCAACCGGCCGAGCCGACGCTCACCCCCCCCCCCCCCCCGGCAGGGTCAGGGTGGGTCAGGCGGACCAGGCCACGCCCTACCGTGCCAAACCAGGACCTGGGTCAGGTCGACCCGGTTCGGACCGACCCAAGGGGGGTTGGGCTGGGTCAGACCGGGCATAGACCCCCACTTCAGACCGTGTTTTTGTCTTTTTCCCATAACATGAGCTACATACCTCCAATCAAGGCACTTTTAGTTGTGTTGGGATCCTTGGATCGAGAAGGTAATTTTTTTATATTACACTCAAAGTTTAGGAGAAATTTGGGTATGACTGAGTTGATTCAAACCCGAAACCGACCGGGCCCTCGGAGCGGAAAGCTTATAAATTGAGTTCCAGACGTCTGATTGACTATCTGTCTACTTTGTTGGATTCTTCTAAATGAGACGGTTCTTTTGGAATAATACATGTGGTTTTAGGATGATATTGGGGTATGGTCGGGATGGTTTTAGCTTAAAACCAAATCGGGCCCCTTGAAAGGAAAAGCTAACAACTCACATATCAGGCGTCTGACTGACGCGCCGTCTTTTGAGTTGAGACCCCAATGATGAGGCGGTCCTTTTTGATACTTCAACATGAGACTTTGTGACATTTGGAAGTAATGATAGGTAGCTCGTGGATCGGACCCTCCTGGAGACGAGCGTACGGAGTGCGGAGACTGAGTAGCTGTAGACATGACGACTGCTAGACCGATTCGACTTGTAGTGATTCAGTTAGCCCATTAGACGGAGTTCCCGGTACATGGCAGCAGACCCACGGCGGAAGGAGTGCCTGGTAGTTGGCAGCAGACCCGCAGTACATGACAAGAGAAGTACCTCTTTAGGCTATTAGGGAGAGCGCCATGTATTTGGCGGCAATCCCTCAATGGACGGAGCGCCCGATATTTGGCAGCAGACCCGTAGTACTCGACAGGAGGAGTATCTCAGCAGTATAAGGTTAATGAGTAGTGCCTCGGAGTCATGATAGGTCCACTATACTCGACAGATAAAATGTTCTCCAGCAGTTGCGGTTTCGATAATGAAAATCCTGGTTGGAGCTGAGTCATTGACCTTTGTGCTTCCTCATGATTGAGATGGGTAACTTGATAACTTAGGTATAAGTATGGGCTTATACCTAAGTAAGGGTTATCTATTGAGATCCTTATTTGTGGTTATCCATGTTGGATTTAGTGAGACTTTTAGGGTCTCGTGGTCCCTACTAAGTATCGTTTTACTCACCGTTGCATGGGATATGCCCGCATCTCATTGTGTTGGATGCAGATGACGGACAGCGCTGACAGAGACCAAGTGTATGAGAACTGGACGGTATCCGGAGGTGGACCTCACGACGAGTTAGAACCCGGAGGTGGACCTCACGATGAGTCAGTACCCAGAGGTGGACTTTACGACGAGATGGTACGTGGGGGAGGATGTCAGGTGAGAGTATTGAGAAGGCTATCTGTAACTACCCTTCAGGTAGAATCTGAGTTGGACGACCCAGGAGCTGCATTTAATTTCCATCTTTTTGTTGTTCAGTTGTAGCTGTACTTGTTAGTTTTCTTTGTATTCTGGCCCATTTTCTTTGAGCACATTCTTTAGTACTTAGTGTATTACTTCCTCTTGTACTCTGATTGGATGTGTTTGTGTTTTATAAAAGCAATGCCTTCTAGTAATCGGGATTTATGCCTTTGGTTCTAGTCGCCAACCCAGGGCATATGGAAGGCGGGCTTGGGGTAGTCACGACACGGGCCCCGATGACGGGTCGTGAAAAAATCATATAAGAGGGCGTCAGTTCTACCACAGAACATATAACTCTGATATTTCTTTTCTGTGAAGCAATAGTGTTAAGGGTACCGAGTGTGGTTTTCAGTTCAGGGTTTCAAGTGTTGGTGTAGCGGATGACATATCCATACACCAGGACCATAACTACTGATTTCTGACCCAGTGCACGAAAACACTGATTGCTTGTGTGTTTCCAAAATTTTCCCTTAAGTTAGCTCAAACCAGTTCTGCTAACCAAGTTTAAATCATTTGACCATGTCGCATATGATCAGGATGTCTCCATGCAGACAGTCAGTTTCTGTTCTGAGAGAGTAACCGATTATGGCCCACCGAGCGATGACACTCCGGTGTAGGGACCTCTTTCTGTGTTGGTACCCTTGGGTGGTGTGCCAACAACACCACCACCGATTAGGAAGCAGATGCCACCTGCCATACTATTGGACGATGCACGATGACAGAGCGCGTTGCATGAGTTCCAGCAGCAGAGGCCTCCTAGGTTACGAGGCGAGACAGGTTCCTAGGCAGCAGTGGACTGGCTGGAGGTGATTTCTATAGTTCTATACCTAGTTTAGACATTAGTAAAGTAGATGGTGATCATAGCTACTGCTGTTTTCCAGTGAGTGACTTTGAGGATGGTCGGCATAGTGATGGTACTTCGGTATGTGGACTGATTCCTAAGATAGTACCTTCGGGTAGTGTGCCATCTATATCACTACCTGTTGGTTAATAGTTTCAACCGGCGGGACTGGTAGATGAGACATGTAGGTTCAGTGCCTTACACGTGTTTCAGCATCAGATACCCCTCGGGTTTTGAGGAGAGCCCGACTCACAGGCGGCTGAGGACTGGCTAGAGGAGGTGGCTGAGTGTTTTCACGGGCTTATATAGCCTCGGCAGGACGACATGTCGGTAGCTGAGTATTCATCAGGGCGTACCGACCATTCTTGGTCCTCGATGAATACGATGCGATCAGTGCTTTAGGGATAGGATTTCTGAGATAGGTGTGTTTAAAGGACATCTGATCTAGAACTTCTTTCTCTACGCATTCCTACATATGTTGGGGTGAAAGAGGAAACCTTTGTGGTTGAATGTTCTTTGGCTGAACGAATACAGCTAGTGAATGTAAGCAGTAACAAACAGGAAATTGGCACCAATCTCAGAGACTTGGGCATGTAAAATGTTTCGTGAAGAAGAAGTGTTAAGGATAGATGAATCTGCAGAGCAACAGACATGGATGCAGAGCTAAGAGAGCAGCATGTGGTGGTGAACATTTCTACATGTTATAACCACCCACCTTTGTAGTCCCCGCTAGGATAAGGGAGAAAGAGGGAAGGGGAAGAGAGTAGATGCATGCGGTCAAGGAGTGCGACCGAAAGGCTCTGGGGATGATTCGAGGAATGATCTGTGTCTACCACTAGCTTTTGTATCAATACACAATGATACGAATCATTCATTCCTTCCATGAATCTTGTCCCAGACCTAGAGTTTCCGGTTAAGCCCTTGACTTGACCCTCACGTCCGGAGATACCTTTGGGAGGAGACTCGATAATCACACTTACACTGACGGTGTGATCTGACCCTTGAGGTGAGTGTTTCGGTTGGATCCTCTTGGTGGCAGCGTCGAGGCCTTACGACGTTAGTTTTGGTATGGACTGGGCAACCACAGTTCATACACAGATTGACTGTATTAGGAAAAAAGGATGTGGTTTACCTACAACATTGGGGTGGGTTTTCCATGGTCAGAGAAAAGGGAACCCCAGGCTACACAGTATGGAATAATGAATAAGAGGGTGCATTCGATCACTCTGGAGATGGAAAAACTTATCTTTGTGCCAAAATTCTCCAAAGTTGCAGCACCACTTCCAATAGAGTTTTCAGGAGCTAAGGTATAGGTTGACCAGTGCACCCATATTGAGGGCGTTGGTTACATAGTTCTCTGCGATGCATCAGGGACCGGACTTGGGTGTGTCCTGATGTAGAAGCAGGCAGTGAGCACCTATGGTTCACAATAGTTGAGACTGCATAGAGAAGACAGAATTCCTATAATTATTGGAGATAGAGACGTCTAGAGTTCGAGGATGGCGACCACGTCTTTTACGGGCCTCACCTCGACGAGGTCTATAGAGATTTGGACGAGGCGGCGAGTTATCTCCAAGGTTCATCGGACCTTTCCAAGTGCTCAGCAGTGTAGGCGAGGTGTCTTAAATCTTGACTCCTCCACCTCTGTTGCACCGGGTGCATGAAGTCTTCTACATATCTCAGCTGAGGAGATTTGTGCATAACCCATCACACATCATCGACCACAGAGAGCTAGATATCGATGACGGGGCGTCCTACATGGGGTTTCAGTTGATGTTGAGGATCGACAGGAGTGGGTCCTACAAGGACGGTCGATTCCTCTTGTGCGATTTCACTGGCAGCACAAAAGCCTCCAGGAGATCACATGGGAGCGGGAGGCTCAGATTCGTGCTCGGTACCTTCTTTATTTTCTCTTGATTGTGTTGTAACTTTATGGGGACGTAAATCCTTGAGGTGGGATTAATGTAAAGACCCGTAAATTTCAAGGGAATTTTTTTTCTTAATTTATTTGGAATTTTTCGAGTCTGTGGATTCTGACGGAACTTGATTCTGAGGTCCGGTGTGCTCGGAATCAATTTCTGATGTTTATCTCGGGTACGTTCAATAAACGAACAAACATGATTTTATATCTTTTGAACCGGTGCTTGGAATTGAAATCTGAGGGAACCGTTGAACTCGCAGTGTGGGTTTTCACTTATGAATACCTTCACCTTGACGGTATATGATCGGGTATGAAAGTTAGTTTTTGGGGTTTTATGTGGGTTAATAAAAAAAGTGAACAATTTATTTTATTTTGTTAAACACATTCCATGATGAGAAAGTGGTTAGAAGCTCCACTAGGGAGTTGGTGGTGGGACCACCACACCCAAACCTCCCATGAGAGGTTATGGTGGTGGGGCCCACCGAGATCCAACCTCCCATGTGAGGTTGATTGTGGTGGAAACAACACAAGGCCTCCCATTAATGGGAGGGGAATCATAACTCCTTGACTACACCTCATTTATGAGGGAGAGCTTCTAGGTTTAATTCCCCCACTTAATTGAGGAGGATGAAACCTCCCATTTTAATGAGGGGACCACCCAATCATTAACCACCCCCATTTTCCTTTTTGATGTTAAGTAATTTTGGGGCCTGCCAGGAAATATCCTCCCTTTGGAGGATATTCTTCTGTGGGGACCATCTGGGCCAATAACCCCTTTTTGACTTCCTCCCCATTTTAATGCGCCACCGCAGCGGATTAATTGGGTGGAGCCCTCTGTCATAAATCCTCCATTTATGACCTGTGTGCTGATGAAGAACCCTCCCATTAATATATAAAGGAGGCTAGGGGAAGGTCTTCTGGGCGGCTTCTTCAAGCAGCGGAACGCTAGCAGCGAAGCATGACGCCCAGCACCAATAGCGTTTTCATCTTCCTCCAACGAAGAACGAATAAGGAATAATGCTAACGCCACCCTTGGGTCCTTCCTTCCCAACGTTGTTCGAACGATGCCTGTCTTCTGCGATGCCTGTCTTCTGCGACCCTCCAATGTTTAACGCCATATTTCGAGGTAGGGGAAAATTTTGTATATTTTTCTTTGTTGAGAATTATACCCTCGTTCTTGGAATTTTAATTGTTGGGTGACGATTTAAACCTCTAATGTGTTGGGTTCGGGTTAACGAACAAGCCTGAACCCACCACTATTTTGTTCTTGATGTGTGGGGTGATTGGCGATGATGGAACATGACTGCAACGGAAAATTGAATCCTTCGCAATGGAACTCGGGTACTGAGACGACCACAGGCATAGACGGGAGAAAAAAAGGACCACCAGAATGACTCTGGTGGCCTGAGGAGTACTACGGCAGCGCGGGACACCGGCGCGGTGGTGCCTCGGCACACCGCCGACAGAAGCCCACCACAGAATCGGTCGCAGCGGCAAGGGCGGAGGATCCCATGGCCACACGGGATTTGGTTGACCAGCGGTGCCACCCTGGCGTTGTGTCCACGGAAAACGGGTGTCACGCCCCCCGCTCGGCCAACTGGCCGAGCTCGCAAACCCCCCCCCCCCCCGGCCCGGTCGTGGTGGGTCCCGCTGACCCAGCCTCACCCAGCTGGGCCGGGTCGTGCCTCGCCAGGCCGGACCGCGCTCAGCCGGGCCAGGCTGCGCCCTACCGAGCTGGACCCGGACCCGGGTCGGTGGACCTAGTTCGGGCCGACCCAAGGGGGGTTTGGCATGGTCGGACCAGAGATTCTTTTACCTTCCATCTTTTTGTCGATCAATTTTAGTTGTACTCTTCTGTTGTGTTTGTATTCTTGCCCATTTTTTCAGCACTTTCTTTAGTACTTATTGTATTACTTCTTCTTGTACTCTGGTTGGATGTGATTCTGTTTTAGAAAGGAAATGCCTTCCAGTTATCGGGATTTACGCCTTTGGTGCTAGTCTCCAAACCCTGGCCTCTGGGAGGAGAGCTTGGGGTATTCATGGCACGGGCCCCGAGGATGGGTCGTGACAAAAGATAGCATCAATGTCATAATCTGAATGCATGAAAAATCACTACCTATGGTATACTAACCAAACTACCCACTTAGATGGCCCTATACTGTTAAGTGATCTAGTATTTGTTTCTTTTCAATTTACATTTAATTACCAATTTCACTCCTTTACCATTAATAAACATGAAAATGATAGACAAGGATGTGCAACCAATTCATTTTTGATGTCATGACACACATTATAATGGAAATCCATTTCTGGTGAATCAGTTCCCATACACCTATGACTATAAATGACTCCCACTTATTAATAGCATAATGGCTTCACTCGGTAAATTACTCATCCCAACCAATGAGCACCCATACACCTTATAAACTACGATTGGAAATCACTCAATTGAAATTCAAAAGTTATACATGTACAATCAAACTATCCCAACACTACTCAATAATCATAGTGATATCCTGAAATGAAAAATAGTGAAATGAACCTATACGACATGTCAATATGAATGACATGTAATTTCTAGGTTCCTATAACGATGCATGTAACAATGTTATTTTCCCTCATATAATCAGTCCGATGATGAAATAAAATCCTCAAAAAGAGTAACAATAATCAACACCACACAACATGTGCATCACCAAATGGTGATATAATACTAACTGTAACAGAAAAAATTAGAACAATAATTATAATTTAGGAAAAATGGTTTTCCCCTCAAACAAGGGTTTTTGATTCCAAAGAATTACTTATGACCATGTCTGAAGCATTCCTAACCTCCAATATGTTGTCTCCAAATAGTAAAGAAAGAAAGAAAACTAATATGATACCAATTTTTAACATCTCATACCAAGATTCCTCTTATTGAGTTTCCAATCGAAGGGGTCCACATGTCCTCCAGCATATCTCCCCAAATTCCAAAGGTTGTCGACTAGCAGCGAGGGCTAAGGGTGTGTATGTGGGGATACTATTCACGCATTATCAATGTTTAGAACAATAGATTATTATAAATAGAGATAAATAGTGGAATAAATACAAGTAAATACAAGGAAAAGTGACAAATAAATACAACAGTAACAGTAACTGAAATAACTGGAATGACAAACAACAATACAACAACTGAAGATGATATTTCATGTCCCAAGAAAAATAGTGAAACAAGGATACAATATAAATTCAATTACATGTGCCACAAAAGAATACATTTTTTTAAAACATTATCCCAAGAATAAAAAATCGAAATAATTCATATACTATCATGCTCAATCCAATATTAAATGAAATCATGTGTTTGAAGCCATATAATTTCATTTATCGACACATGAATTCATGTTATCTACTCCATGTACCAAACAGTTCTCGAAGAGTGTGTGAGAGAAATCACATTGGGCCACCACCAATGATGTCTATAAAATCTAGCCTGTGCAGTGGAAATGTAACACTGTGCAAACATACATATATAGAGTAATTTAGTACAATGTAACTAAAAACCCATGTACTTAGTTCCTCCCTCAGCTGGCGTATTAACATAACAATTCCATTAATATATTATTATCAGTATATAAATGATTGACATGGTAAACATAGTGAAGGTTCCAAGTTATTCCAAGTAAACCTTTAATGTAATTTAATAGTTGAGTTCTGAGGTAATAACCATGGAAACATATATCTCTAGGTTTTCAAACTCATTAATAATTGTAGCTTTCCAAAGGAAAAGAGTGTAATAAATGGAAAATATTCCAAAGAATTCCAAAATAATATACCCACTGAATCCATGGTGATTGTCCAAGGTTATATTTGGATAATAAGATATAGGGACCAATGGGTTGTAAACATTGAACATACTAGTCAAATATGGATCTAAAGAGTGTATCCAAGGAATCCTTTAATTCTATGTGAGGGATCCCAAGGTGTCATATCAGTAATCGATGAATAGACAAGTATCTTGATATAGGTGGGCATCAACCTAATAATGTAGTATCATTGAATTGGAATGTGGTTCTCAAGTACTCACTACATTCTCTGATAAGAATCCAAGGTGAGATCAATTTTGTACACTCTTGTTTAATTTTGAAGTAATGTATTATTTTATTTTCTTCAAGCCATGCCTTTCATTTGTGTGATTAGGTCTTGTAACATGCAACTATTTTATAATGTCATAATTAACCAATTAGCCTATTTGGTTCGAGCCTTCACTTTCATTAGTATGACATGTCCAAGTATCATCCAACATTATTAATCTCATATAAGTCATTTTAAATAATTAATGTTTATTCCTATACCTTCCATTAATGGGCTTAGGGGTTCTATGGACATGTAACCTATTATCCATTTAAATTTAATATAGTTATGTCAAATATATTATATACTTTCTAATTTCACTTTCTCATATGATTTTCAATTTGATTCACTTACCATAGGTGGGATAAGTGGTGAGTATACATGGTATATTCCATTATGAAATTAAATATAAAAAATTCATCCATTTAATATAGAAAATATTTCCCTCACATGGTTCAAGAGAAGTCACACCAGAACTATGGTTCAAATATGTCAAATACTAAAAACCAAATTATGGCATAACATCCTATATGGGATAGATGGAGTTGTGGTCATAAATAACAAAAATTAATCACATATATGGAAAACTAATAACCATGTGGTGATAATGATTATAATAATTTCATATAAATTCAATAAATGACAACCAATGAAATCATTAGATCAAACAGAACAATTCCAAAATCAACAAACGTGAGCGATGAGTAATAGACCACACACAAATGGACTGTACGAATCTACTCATTCGGTATTTTTCCTTGAGTTGGCTCACATTATAGTACATATATGAAAATTAGAAAATCAATCATACCTCTATAACTAGGTCAAGAGAAATAGAGAAGAGAAAAGGCTTAAACAGACTCGAGTACTTACCATTGTGCATCCATCATGACCAATGGAAGTTTGAACGAATCCCATATCAAAGAGATATCTGGATTCCTACATTAGATCTTAAAAATCATCCAAAATTAGTGGAAAAATTTTATTGCTATTGGTTCATGGATTAGAGAATAACAAGGGATTTAATTCTATCATTTTGGGAAAATAATGAAATTTTACCTAGAAAAATTTCCCATGCACATTTTTCCAACACGATTTGAAAAATAGTGAAAATATTGTGCAATGTTACATAGGGTGGATGGACACTTGAAAGGTTTTTCTTCAAAACCATTTGAAAACAGTGAGATATGGTTCTGTCAAAAATAACATTTGGACGGTTATGCAAGCCATGCACCAACTGTGCAACATAACTAGTTTCCGTAAAAAGATGGGTTCTAGGATTTGAAAAATTTCTAGACACCCTTAGTCCATTTATAACTCATTATTAATCAATATTATGTCCAAATTAAATAATTAGACCAAAAAATAAATGATCCATACTTGGGTGAAAACTCAGGTTCATAAAACTTTGATATGTTATTATATTCATTGGAATGGATTTTAGAGTCTTAGTTATCATTGAAAATATTTCAATATCAAGAATCCTCATTTACCTAACATAATCCCAATAAGATGAAGTAGGATATCATTTCATAAAAAGATCTGTATATCATGTCATTTTAATTCTAGAGTGAAAGAAATAGTTCTATGTGAATTCCACCATTGCTATATACTAGTCCTATGCTTATTTGTAGACAAATGAGAATCACCTCATATTGTTCTCAAATATTTAGATAATACATTTTATATTTCGAATAAATCATATGACACTAGGTTTTATTAAAATTTGTATCAGTGTTCAAATAAATCTCATGACTACTCTATAATTTTTAAGTGAAATTATTGTTATAATTAGATATAATTATATAAATTTCACTATGAATCCACACAATTTAATTAGTATAAATCCATGAATGTTTCTCATGGAGTGGATCCTCCCTAATTTATATGAAATGTGAAATTTTTTATGGGGAACCATGAGAACCCGTATTACATTTTTCTATTTGGATGCCATAGGATGTATAGTAACAATTTAAAATTTTATTCTATCCCCTTTACTATTTTTATATAACGACAAATCATGGTACCCATATAATGTAATCTCACCTCCCTTACTTGTTTTCATTTCAATAATCTAAAAAAAATAATAAAATTTATACTTATTCTTATCCTATAATAACATTTGACGTAAATACTTATATGACTTTATGTTACCAATATATATATATAACAATGACCTATGATCTTTAGCTATTATTTCATTCTTTAGCTCGGGTACTAATGGTACAATCAATCACATTCAAAACAAGAAAACTCTATCATTATAATTTATGACTAATAATCATTATTATTCTATAGAATTTATATTTATTGGTTGAACATCATATCTTTTCAATACATTATTATCTTATTTAATGATGATATTTTACAAATTTTCTAGAAATGGAATTATGTTCCTCCATCCTTAATAATTTCTATATCCATATATATTAAATCTGTAAAGATTGGATCTTCATATATCATCATCATATATAATACTCCATGAAAATTCCTACTAAATTTATCAACCACCTGGTTTACATTACCATAGTGGTATTGAATCACATTGTTAAATGCATTTATAGTTCTACAAACATTATTTATATCATGTTTAACACTTTTTGTTTGAATATTTATTTTAAACACTTCTAGTCATTATATATATTAAATATTTCAATATACATATAGTGTTTCAATAATATAAATAATGGTTCCCTCATTATAATAATAGATCATTTGTTAGATATGTTTTTTCATTGGTATTTAATTTTACTAATTCGTAAGAAATAACTATATCATTTTTCTTAATGGTACACCCACATACTTTCTTTTATACATCAATCAATATGAAAAAGCATTCCTTACCCATCAGTAATGTTAATACTAGTGAATTTTTTTACCACTTATTATATTCCTCAAAACATTCATAACATTTCTATGATCTATTGAATATGGCCCCATTACGTTAAAACTAATTTAATGGGTAAGACAATTCATAAATTTGTTCAACTAATCCCTGATAATAACTAAATAATACACGGAGACTTTATATTTTAGTTGTATTTATTGGTTCTTTCCATTATTTATCAAAATTATATTTAAGGGGTAATATATATTCCATATTTTGAGATAATATTTTGAATAAGAAAAAATTTATTCCAAAATTAAAACCTACTATTTTTCTTATATGAATAATTTCATATTATGGTAACAATAAAAAACAATAAATAATTATTTTTATATTAATAGTTTTTATACTATATCTTCATATCACCAATTAATATTAAAACAAAAATATTGTTATACTACATTTACACATAATTTCTATGTTCTATATACATTGAAGTATAATTTTCTAATACAAAAGGCATTAAGATAAATTCATATCGCCCATTCCATGTATAAAAATGATGGATTTTCTGTATCATCAATTAAAATATATAATTCAAGATAACTGGAATAAAGGAAAATATTTTATATGTATTGATCTCTATGATTTTAATCAAACATATCATCAGTCAATTAAAATCGACACATGTTCGTAATAGTAATTTCATTGATTTCTGATTATTCAATACAAATCCTCATAAAACAATCCTTTTTCTTTGGAAAAAAGATGAGTTCTCTCCAATTTGACATACATGGGTGTATAAATACATTATCGCACAAATATTTTATTTTCTTCAATAATGTCAATAATTTCATGATTAATATTCTATATAGTGATTTATATATGGTTTTGCATTAGTGATGAGATCAATGGAGAATTCAACATCATAATATGATGGATATCTAGTTAATTTCCTATGAAATGCCTTAATGTAATATTATGAAATCAATAAAACATTTATAGTATAAAAAAATTAATATTTTATTGATTTTGTTTTATCACCTTCTTTTCAAATATTTTTATTAAAATGATCTATTTATTTTAGTTCGTAAAAAATCATACAGTGACGAATCTTTTATAAAAAATGTAATTCTATACATAAATAACATATTTAAATATTTTTCTCTAAGAAGTAAATTATTCTAATGAAATTTTATATCTAATCCATCCCAATATTTTATTTATATGTCAACTTTTAGTATAACATTCTGGTTTACAACAAGATAACATGCATTCATTCAAATTTAAATAACTAAATATATATTTTCAGTACTAAGATTTAAATTAGCTACATTTATTGAAATATCCTTCCATTATATATATCTTGATGAATATATATTATATGAAAACATTAATATATAAAGGAGGGAATAATACATGAATAAAATAATTCCGTTTATAACATTTATTTTTTAATACAATTACCTTCTGTCATATCATTTGAATCGCCAACTTATGTAATAGTAATTACATAATAAATGAATTTTTCCATTGAAATATTCATCAGAAGATTCCAATAAGACTAATGTAAATGAATGGAATTGTATACCATATAATTTTAATTAATTAATTGAACATTAGTATTATGTCTATCTACTTTGAATAAATATTCATGATGAATTTTATCTCTAAACTTGAAAAAATGTCTATTCCTTTCTATAAATCCATAATGTATTTCTTCACATAATTATTGATTTCTAAAATTATACATTTACTTTGTTTTCTATCAGTAATGTTCTTTATATCAGATGGTTTTTCATCCTATCCTTATCATGATTTCCTTTTAAAATATAAGACTCATAGAACACCTTCATCATGATGATACAACTCTCTATATCATCATATACAAAAAATATTGATGGTCTTATTGCATTCCTGGTCCTGTATTTATTACCTAAAATAATAAATAGACCATATTCTAGGGATTTATTAAAAAATATACTATCTGTCTCACAATTCATTAATATTACACTCTTAATCAGTAATAAATTTATATTATTTTTGTCATAAATTCTGGAATTTTCCTTCCATATAAACCCATTCTTCAAGAGAAAATTATTTTTCATTGAATGTCACCTTATGAACATTCCAATATTTTTATTTTATTTCATACATCATCATATTATTTTAAATCAATGAACACAATTGATTGATAAATTATCTATGATGATCTAATGAAATGACAGTGTTATCCTTTTTACTATGACTCAATACAATTAATATAATATTTAGAAACATTATCTATTTCTGAACCAATAATGTATTAGTGGTTCTATTAAAATAATTATGTCTATATATCATCTATTTCTAAAACATTATCACACCATATTAAGGTGGAGTGGACTATTTTATATCATAATGTTTATTTTTGATGACTTGATTGAACTACCACAACACAATGATAGACTAATCATGACTAAAACTGGATGTAGAATTTTTTTCAATTTAGAAAAACCTATAATAATTAGAAATATTTACACCGTCTCCCTTACATCAATCAGGATCCATTTCTATTTAAAAAAATAATACAAATTTTTAATGAATAATTATATAAATTTTGAAACATTATATACAATTCGTATGAATTTATTACATATGTATATCATGTATTATATATATTATAGATTTTTTTTATTTAATAAGGGTTTATTATAAAATTTTATTCATTATCTATTCTCTTTTAAATCGTGTTATTTTGGTTTCTACTAAAATTACTCAAATACAATATTTAACAACTGAGAATCTCAGTTTGTAGAGATAATGGTTATGTATTATAAGGAAAATTGAATATATATGATCAGAGTATGGAAGATCCAAATATTTGTTAATCCTAGGATCCTAGATACATACAGGAACATTAAATTACCATGGAAATTCAAATTATATCAAAAAACACTTGAAATTTTATTATTTCAATATTATTAGCCTATGGTTTCATGTATTAATCTTATATTTTCATAGAAAAATGTAGATAAAATATGAAAATCATTCCCATGAACATCATTATATATATTGTTTTTACAGTGGATAGCATGGAATAAACATGGAATACATAACATGTAAGTAAGAAATTGTAATGACCCACCAATTCACATTGGCTTGAGAGATCATCGAGCCATTACATTGCCTTAAGCGACATCCCCAATGCGCCAAAGGCTGGAAATAAATTCCGAAGGGTTTCAAAAGAAGTGGGGGATGATTTAACATTTAAAAACATACTACAGAACCAACAAACATAACCAACCCAACAAATAAATGATGCATGATAAAAGCGAAGTCAACTCATCCATTTATTTCATAATAAACCAACCAAAGTGCAGCATCGGAAACCAAAACCAGATCAGAGTAAACAGCAGAAAGACAACTAGAAGACAACATGACAACTACCCAACTTCATGTTCCACAGCTCCAAGCTCCAACATCACGAACCAGCCCATGTGTCACGAAGTAGTGCTATAATCATTCGACACATTACCTTTTCGAACATCCCAGTATATAACATCTACAAAAGCACCAACATGCCAAAGCAAAGTGTGAGTAATGAATCTCATTAGGTTTTCCCCCAATGACTTTTCAACCCATGCCTCTGGGATAAAACATGTTAGAAAATTTATATAAAACAATTTATATAAAACAATTCCAAAACAATTCACAACATCACAAGATCCATGTCAAAACCATTTTCCAACAAAACCATATTTCTCAAGAAAATAAACCAATCAAGGTTTATAATCAAATTCACTTTTCTATTTTGGCACATTGATTCCATTTCACAAATCCACACAACTACCATGCATGGAACCTGGACCTCCCTATACACTCGAGTGGTGAGTTATCTTTCCACTAAGCCGTCACTTAGTAGACTAGCTTGATCGGGGTACTTCACATCCTTATCCATCTCTTTTGATGGGGGTACTTGTCACCCTTATCCATCCAAAATGTTGATAGGGGTACTTCTCTCCTTTATCCATCCTAATGCATATGAACACACACCACAACCCATGCCAATCCATACCAAAACCAAGTGTGTTCAACACCATTCAATAAAACATCAAACCTTTTATTGAAAACCAATTATTTCATGAAACAAAAACATTAACAAATTTAAAATCATCATTTTAAATTCACATCAACTAACACTTTCCAAAAACACCCAATTTCCATCACCCTTTACACAAAAATGATTCAACCGTAATTTCATAGCCAATAAACAGTCCATTTCAGTTGAGGAAATCAATTTAAAAACTAAGCCTTCTTGTTCTAAGAAATTGGAATCAAGAGTGAAGCCACCAACCTCAACAAATTGGGCGAAACCAAGCCACAGATGAAGAACGCTCAAGAACACCAGGTAAAACTCCAAAAACCCTCCTAAGATCACTTCTCCTAACACAAACAAGACCAAATCTAGTCATATTTTGCATAAAGACCCTTATATCCACCCATAAAGGGCGTAGATGATAGAAAACGAGAGAAGAAAATATGTAGATCTAAGTAGATCTAAGAAACCAATCATGAAAGATCACATACCTCAATAATATGGCTTCGATTCGCCAAGAGAAGCCTTAGGATCGCCTCCGGAACGCTTGGGAGAAGTCTTCCAACCTTCAAGGGAGACTAATCCCGAGTTAGGGCCGCTTAGGAGGTTTAAAAAATGAAATAATAGGTAAAAAGAGTTAGATCCACAATTTTAGAATCTAACATTAAGTGACTGCACGGTTAGTCCACATGGTTTGACAAACTATGCGCTTACCGTGCCTTAGATTCTGCCTGGTCCATCCTTCATGCACGACCTCATCGCATAGTTTCACTTAACTGTGCACCGATCGTATGGATTCCACTGACTTCTTAGTCAGACACGCACGGTTTAACAAACCTTGCACCACCCGTGTGCCATCCCCTTTGCTTCAAACTTCACTCCAGGATCTCCTAATTCTCTCTTACGTCACCCACAACATTTAAAACCAAGAAAAGTATCAAGTAAGGGTAACATACTAGAAATCGGGGGTACTACATTCTCCCCTTCATTGGTATTTCCATCCTCCAAAAGTAGAAAATCAAGGCTTTCTTGAATGAGTTATGGCCACTTCTCTTTCATTTCTTTCTCGTGTTCCCATGTTTCTTCCTAAATCTGACCATGCATCCATAAAACCCGCACTAGACCGATGATTTTTCTGCACAAGTCTTTATCCTGCCTATCCACAATCCACACCGGGATATGCACCAACAAAGCATCCATCTCTAGGTCAACGTGATCCCATCTGATCACATGGTCAGGATCGGGTTGATACTTATTCAACTGAGATACATGGAACACATTATGCACTGTCCTGAACTATGGTGGTAATGCCAACTGATATGCCACCTTGCCAACCTGTTCTAGTATCTCAAAAGGGCCAATATATGGAAGAGATAATTTTCCCTACTTCCCAAAATGACGATTTACAAGCCTTAGAGTGATTTTCTGAAAGACATGATCACTCACTGCAAACGACAACAGTCTTCAGCGATGATCCGCATAATATTTCTGATGACTCTGTGTCATGTCCATCCTCTTTTTTATCAACTGAATCTTCTCTGTTTCTTCTTGTACAAGGCTCGGCCCAACTACTGAAGTCTCACCATTTTCCACCCAACAATGTGGAGAACAAAAAGGACGCCCATACAATGCATCAATGGGAGCCATGTGTATTGAAGCCTGATAAATATTGTTATATGAGAACTCTACTAAAGGCACATTCTCTTCCCACGAGCCACCAAAATCTATTACCCAATACCGCAACATGTCTTCCAGTTTCTGTATCATCCTTTCGGATTGTCTATCCATCTATGGATGGTACGCTATACTCAAATTTAACTGATTTCCCAGGGATTTCTGTCAGGATCTCCAGAAACGATATGTGAACCTCAGATCTCTTTCTAAAAAGATTGAAACTAGTATGCCATGTCTCTTTACCACTTCTCGGATATATATTTTTGAAAGATATTCCACCATATGAGTTTCACGAATAAGGATTAAATGGGCCACCTTGGTTAGATGATCCACGATAAACCAATTGGCATTGTGTTTCCGGACCATTCTTGGAAGACCTGAAACAAAATACATTACAATCTGATCCCATTTCCACACTGGGATAGGTAAAGACTGTAACATACCATCTAGTCTCTTATGCTCTGCTTTAACTTGCTGACAAGTTAAAAACATTGAACCAAATTCAGCGACCTTCCATTTCATGCCGCTCCACCAAAATTGCACCTTCAACCCCTTATACATATTTTGTGTACTTGGATGTACCACCCATCTTGAATGGTGGTAAGCATGAATGAGTTGTTCCTGACACTATAGGTGCAACCATCAGACCTCTAAAACTCAAAACAGAACCAGAATTCAGTTTCCAGCCATCAATGGTATCCCCACGATTGAGTTTCTAACTCATTACCAGACATTCCACATTAAATGTTTGTGCCTCTTTGATCACTTTTGTTAGATCAAGAACAACCGTAGCTGAAAAGATAACCACAAAATCACCTCAGTCTTCACATTACACATGCATGTTGACTAAGACCGACATCACCTGCCATTCATCTGAAGCTTCTTTTTCAAACAGAGCATACGACTTCCTGCTTAATGCATCGGCCACATAACTTCTCTTACCCAGTGTATACATTAAGTAAAAATCGAACATTTGAAGATACTTTATCCATATCCTCTGCCTCAGATTCAAATCTCGTTGTGAGAAAATGTGTTTCAAGAATTTTTGATTCGTATACATAGTAAATTTCTCACAAAAGAAATAATGTCTCCATGTTTTAAAATCATGGACGACTGCAGCCAATTCGAAGTCATGTGTTGCATAATTCTTCTCATGCACACTCAACTGCCTTGATCCATAAGAAACAACATTATCTCCATGCATGAGAACACATCCCAAACCTGTTATTGAAGAATCACAATACACCATATACCCCTGTCCTGATTTAGGAAAGATCAAGATGGCTGCTGATGTAAGGCAAAGTTTCAACTCTTGAAAATATTTCTGACATTCCTTAGTCCTTTGAAATGCACTTTTTTTCTTGGTCAAAGCTGTCATTGGTGACTCTAGTCATTATAATTCATTCAAAAAGCATCATTAATAACCAGCTAGACCAATAAAACGTCATATTTCAAAGACATTTTTTGGCGGTTTCCAAGAATGAATAACTTCTATCTTTTCTGGATCCACTAAAACACTTTTCTCAAAAACAACATGGCCCAGAAAGCGTACATCTTGTATCCAAAAATCACACATTGATAATTTGGCATACAACTGATGGTCTCTCATGATTTCCATCACTATCTCCAAGTGTTTCTCATGCTTAGCCCTTGTTCATGAATACACCAATATGTCGTCGACAAACAAAACAACAAAAGAATCCAGATATTGCTGAAATATTCGATTCATCAAATCCATGAAGACCACTAGTGCATTTGTTACACCGAATGGCATGACTACATATTCGTAGTGGCCATATCTACTTCTGAAGGCTGTCTTTGGAATATCATCTTTCCAAACACACAACTGGTGATATCCTGGCCGCAAGTCAATCTTGGATAACCAATGAGCTCCCCTAAATAGATCAAATAGGTAATCAATGCATGGAAGTGGATAACTATTCTTTATCGTGACATGGATAAGTTTTTGATAATCCACACATAGCATCAAAGTTCCATATACTTTCTTTACTAACAAAACTGGTGCTACCCACGGAGACACGCTTGGACGAATAAAGCCTTTGATTTCTAGCTCCTATAACTGGACTTTCAATTCCTTTAAATTCTTTGGTTCCATCCTATAAGATGGAAGTTAGATCCGACTGGTCCCTGGAATGAGATCAATCGTAAAATACACTTATCTTATAGGTGGTAACCCCGAGATGTTTTTAGGAAAAACATCCGGAAATTGATCCACGACTACTGGAAAACTATTATTCACGATCTCGTCCATCGATTCCATGTTTAATGCAGCCATCTGGTGAATGATTCTTGCCACTACTGATGCCGACAATCCCATTGCACCTTCCTTCACCACTCCTTCTTCTCTAAAGAGATGCTCGACTCCATCCTTAGTCATGAAACTGACTATTCTGCTATAACAGTTGATGTGAACCCTGATCTTTTTCAAGAAATCCATACGCAGATTATATAATAGACATCCATATCTAGCACAGACAAATCCCATTTCATCTCAACTCCATCAATAGTTATAGAACATGCTCTACACACGTAGGCTCTACATTCTCTTTCACCGAGAGGTGTTTTATGTTTTATCACAGAAGGAATCATTTCAACTTTTAAGTTTAGCAAATCAGAAATATGAGAAGAAAGAAAATAACGCGATGCACCAGTATCAAACAACTCTTACATGAGGGTAGAATTCAAAATAATCATACCTCTCACCATAGACGGTCCAGACTGGTCATCCTCAATCACCTGTTCTGCTCCATACCATTGCTTTATTTCTGCACATTTATCGTTATTTCTTGGTTGAGATTTCCATGACTGAGGAGACATGGTATTCCTGGAATCACCATAACTAGCTCTGTTCTATTGGCGAGATTGATTTTACTCTCCTTGCCATGTCGAAGCATAGGATGCTTGCGATGCCTGGGATGTGTCATGCGCACCCGACCTCAGAGCACTACAACAATATTGCTGAAGATGCCCACATATTTATTCAATTGTGACATTCTTATGGTGTTTCTATACATTCCCATTTCATGGGATCAACCGAGACACATTAAAAGTACTCGATCTTCATCATGGTTCATGGATGAAGATTCACTGATCCAGCTGTATGATTCTGATTTGCACTCCCAACTTGGAAGTAGGTGTCCCTCTTCCACATGTTCCCAACATTAGAATTACCACCCATTCCCATGGGTGTCATCATACTTCTTCCTCCCATAACTCCTGATATTTCTCTTTCTGCTTCTATTGCTCTATTTACCATTTGTTTATAAACCGTAATATAGAGCAATGCTATCTTCGAGTGAATCTCCTATCGCAACCCTGGTTCAAAAATGTGTGCGTTCAACGACGCACTTGCAGCAACATCCGGTGCAAAGCACACTAAATTCATGAATTTAGATGCATACTCTATGACAGAAATATTTTCCTGCTTCTGGCAGAAAAAGATAGTTTTCCTCTGGATCTTGAACGTGTGAGGATAGAATTTTTTATTAAAAAATTCATCAAATTCCTATAATCCCATGCCTTGATCCACCTTAGCATGCACCACTAGCTCCCACCATTGTTGTGAAAGATCCTCTAATATATACATCACTTACTTTACTTTCAGCTCTACTGGTGTGTCGATGAAATCGAAGATACGATTCATCCTTCTTAGCCACACCTCTACATTTTCTGGTTCAGAATCACCCTGAGAGATGGATGGATTATGCTTCTGGAACTGGATGTAATGGTCTACATGCCTTGACGCATCCCTCTGATTCCCCGTGTCTATAGCTTGAAATGATTGAACTATACTCTGAACCAGCTCTTGGTTCACACGTGGTTCAGGTGCAACCACATTCTCCACAGCTTCTTCGGTTTGGTTTCTATGATGTCTAACATGTGCCATTTTCTACACAAGCAACACATGCCGTTAGTCTCACTTCCTAGAAACTGAAGGCTTATTATTTCAATCTCTATTACACCACTATCACAATATCGATTTCCAACCATTTCTAAAACAGATCATTTCTTTCTTTTGAAAATCAATCTATTTTCAAAACACATCATCCATTATCATTTCAAAATCATTCATTTGAAAATGTGTTTAATGTTTTCAGAAATCATGCCTTTGCATCAGACCACAATTCATTTCTCAGAATGATTTATGCAATCCTACTGGGAAGTCAATCCTCTATAATGCATTTCATGCTCATCTCATTGGCTAAACCCATGACAATTAGATTTCTGACATTCTAGAAGTGTATCCAAAACACTTGTGTACCCAACACCCTGGTAACTTGAAGTTAAACATAAATTGGTTAGTTATGTCCTTTTATGCTATGCATTTCAAGTTCCGACAATTCTACTTCTATCTATGATTTCAACCCAAGGAATTGAAAAGATGGAATTTCAACTCCAAGACCAAGAACATCAATGACCACTTGTTAGGCAAGGATCGAACAAGCTGTTACCATTTGTAATGACCCACCGATTCTCATTGGCTTGAGAGTTCAACGAGTCATTACATGGCCTTAAGCGACATCCCCAGGGCACCAAAGGCTGGAAATAAATGCCGAATGGTTTAATAACAAGTTGGGGGACGATTTACCCTTTTAAAACATACTAATGAACTAACAACCATAAACAACCCAACAATTAAATGATGCATGATAAAAGAGAAGGAAACTCATCCATTTATTTCATAATAAACCAAAGAATGTGCAACAATGGAAACCAAAACCAGATCAGAGTAAACAGCGGAAAGACTGCTAGAAGACAACAAGACAACAACCCAACTCCATGCTCCACAGATCCAAGCTCCAAAATCACGAACCAACCCAAGTGTCACGAAGTAGTTCTCTAAAATTGTGACACTTTACCTTTGCCAACATCCCGGTATATGACATCTTCTAAAGCACCAATTTTCCAAAGAAGGGGGTGAGTAATGAAACTCAGTAGGTTTTCCCCAATGACTTCCCAACCCAAGCCTCTAGGATAAAACATGTTAGCACATTTATATAAATAAATTATATAAAACTATTCCAAAAAAATTCACAATATCTGAACTTCCATGTCAAATCCATTTTCCAACGAAACCATGTTTCTCAAAAAAAAGCAACCAATCAAGGTTTGCAATCAAATTCACATTTCCATTTTGGCACATTCATTCCATTTCACAAATCCACACAACTACCATTCATGCAACCTGGACCTCCCTATACTCGTGAGTGGTGAGTTATCCTTCCACTAATCCATCACTTAGTGGACTACCTTGATGGGGTTACTTCACATCCTTATCCATCCCTTTTGATGGGGGTACTTCTCACCCCTATCAATCCAACCTTTTAATGGGGGTACTTCCTGCCCTTATCCATCCCAATGCAAATCAACACACACCACAACCCATGCCAATCCATAACAAAACCATGTGTGTTCAAAACCTTTCTATAAAACATCAAACCTTTTATTGAAAACCATTTCTTTCATGAAACAAAAACAATAACCAATTTAAAATAATCATTTTAAATTCACTTCAACAAACACATTCCAAAAACAGCCAATTTCCATCACCCTTTACTCAAAAAGGATTCAACCACTTTTTCACATCTAATAAACAATCCTTTTCAATCAAGAAAAGCAATTTAAAAACAAGGCTTTCAAGCTCTATGAAAGGGGAATGGAGAGTGAAGCCACCTACCTCAACCAATTGTGTGAAACCAAGCCATAGACGAAGAACACTCAAGAACACCGGGTCAAACTCCAAAAACCCTCCTTAGATCTCTTCTCCTAACACAAACAAGACCAAATCATGTCATATTTGGCATCCACGCCCTTAGATCCACCCATAACAGGCGTAGATCTAAGAAAACGAGAGAAGTGGAGATGTAGATCTAAGTAGATCTAAGAAACTGATCAAGAACGATCACATACCTTAAGAATACGACTTCGATTTTCCAATAGAAGCCTTCAGATCGACTTTAGAACACTTGGATGAAGTCTTCCAACCTTTAAGGGAGAGTAATCCCGAGTTTGGGCTGCTTAGGTGGTTTATAGACGGAAATTAAAGGAAGAATGACTTAGATCCACAATTTTAGGATCCAACTTTTAGTGACTGCACGGTTAGTCCGCACGGTTTGAAAAACCGTACGCTAACCATGAGTTATCTTCTTCCTCGGCAATCCTTCACACACGGCCTCATCACATGGTTTCTCTTAACCGTGTGCCAACCGTGCAGAATCCACATCTGCCTTAGTCATACAAGCATGATTTGGCTGCACGGTTTGACAAACCATGCGCCACCTGTGCGCCTTCCCCTTTCCTTCAAACATCACTCCAGGATCTCCCGATTCTCCCATACATCACCCACAACATTTAAAACCAAGAAAAGAATCATGTAAGGGTTACATACCAGAAATCAGGGGTACTATAGAAATAGTCAGATTGATTCTTTATAAAATATTACATGAGAATCAAATTTCCATGGATAAAAATAGAAATAAATACTCATATAGATAAAAATAACAAATATGAAGATGATTGAATGTATAATATTGTAAATCAGAAGCATATAATCATGTCCTTCTACCAAGTCATCTTAAATAATTGTTAAGAATACTCCCATTACATAGTTATTATTATTTTCACAAAACATATTAATGCATCGATGCACATTATAATCTTAGGTCCCAAACATCTTATAATATATACAGTGTATCCATTACATGGAAATAATTTCTAATCTAGAAAATACACTATGTTTTGTATGTAACCACATACAATAAAATGGAAAAGTAAAAAAAAAATCTATGTAGAAACAATAGATATATAGACCATCAATGTTTTCTGTGAAAATATAATAATATGGATATATTGGATAATATCTATTAATAAAATTTGAAACTAACAATATACTTACGATATAATGGATTGTATTCTTATTGATGTAATGATAATAAATTAAAGGGTAGTATACATTTGTTTAATGAGGACATCAATAAGAATTGATATCTATATAATATTTTACATCCCAACCGTATCACCATGGACTTATGCTAAGACATCATAAAGAAAGGGTAAGGATAATTCCATTACCCAACTCTTGTTTTTCTCATCAAACCTATTGATGTATTGAGGTGCTATATAATTTTAGGTCCTAACCCTTAAATAATAAGTCCAATGTATCAATTATATGAAAATAATTTCTAAGAAATACAAAACACAATGTTCCCTATTTAACAACATATATAAGCCTGAATATGTAGACAATAATTACATATATAGATATAAAGGATATATGGATCCTCAATGAATTCTAAGTCAATGGAATAGTATGTATATATATATATATAAATATTTATTATAAAAATTTAAAACTAATAGGATATTGACAATGTAATGTTATTTAAACTTATTAACACAATTATAATAAAGTAAAGTGTAGGTTACTTTCTTGGTGTAAGAATATCAATAAGAATTGATCACTAAATAAAATAGTTTGAGATGGTAGGAGTTATTAGAAATTATAGAGAAATTTTTATTAGAAATAAATAGTATTTGAAACACGTTTTTGATAGTTATTAGGGATAAACAATTTTCTTAAGGAGATAGAATTTGGTGGGTATGCATTAATACTAAATTATTAAATATGAGAAAAAACCTTTTTTTCCCTAAGGACATGGTAGAGGATGAAATAGATATATTTATTTCATTATTTCTTAGAATATTCCACTATATGATAAATAATGTATAAATAATACCATACATAAATAACATACATAGTTTTTTAGATAATTTATTTTATGACTATTGGACAATTTTTGGAATATATTGACATGCGAAGATAGTATAGTGAGGGGATAATAACAACTCATCCATATTAAAATATTGTATTAACAATAATTTTGAATAAAAAATTTGATATGCTTGTGTGAAGTAATTATAAAGGATTAAAAGAGAGAGATTAAGAGAATATATAGGAAATCCTCACCTTGATAAATAGATTTCAAATACTAGGAAATGAGGTCCTGATATCCTTTAAGGATTCTAGAAAGGAATAATGAGATGTAAACTAATAAGTGACACATCATCAATGGTTTTAAAATTTATATTAATATGTTGTTCTAAATGATTTATTAATGGTTAATTAACTATTTAAATATTATATATTGTAGCGTTTTTTGGAAATTAAGGGTTGTATAGATAATGAACAGATTAATAGCTATGAATAACTCATGATCGTGAATCATATAAACACTATTTTGAGTTTAAACTACTCGAATGTCCCACATCAGAAAATGATTCAACAAAACTATTACATTAAGGGGAATTAAGATAATTAAAAGGGTCACACAAGATTACCCATACTAGGATTCCGTGAAAGAAAAAAAAGGATATAGAAGAAGAACTAACCATAAATATCTGATTGAGAATGATAGAAAATGTGATCAAGAGATAGTTAACCAATAGAGAATCAAAAACATGTGATATGTTAAAGGTCCTTTGATTTACTATTAGGAAACATAACAGACAATGTTATTTTAAGACATTAACCAAAAAGATGAAATATATGTTTCCCATGTATTTAGACATTAACCAAAAAAAATGGTTTGTACATGATTAGATAAAACCCAAAAATGATAATCCTTTATAAAAATAAATACTACTCTTAATCTCAAAAATTGAACAAACAATACCCAATGTTCAAAAAAGGGCATTGAATACACAATTGCCCTTAAAATAATTTATAATAATCCAACTGAGATTGAAACCCAAGGTTTCCGAAGCATTTAATCAAATAGTCTTCCATGATAAATATTAACATTTATTTCCAAATTACATCGACTACTCTTAAAGTCTCATATTGAAATGTAATTAACTTAATCACACATTCTCTATTACAGGTTATTCATTTCCACAAAAAATATAAATATCCAAATGTCCAAAATAAAACATAGATTCTTCCAAAATAATATTTCAACCATTACACCACAAATTAAATCAAATAGTATTCTATTTTCCTTAGACATATTTTTTCCCAAAATAGAGAACATCCTCCAAAATAACATTTAACAAATAATCCCAAAATAATATTCCATTACTTAGGATATCCATTATATAAACAAAAGTTCCTAAATATACTAATTCTTTATTCATAAAACCATTTAACAAAAAAAGACGAATTCGTACTGACTAGGGACTTCACATAGGAAGGTGGTAGGTGATGCGCCCTTGTCTCCCTTTAGTTGTGTGTTCGATTCACAGGGCCTTTCCGGAAGCGATGGGTTTTCACCTTCCTACAGGTTTTTATTTTTATAAATCCATATCATTCTTACAAAATTCTCAGAAATTAGATAATATCATCATAAATCAGTATACACTACTTTAAACAGAAAGTTTGTTTAATACCATTCATATTGCATCCCAAAATGTAATCACCATTAATCAAATCAAAAAACAAAAGATCATATTGTTATGTCAAAAGTCTTCTTTTTGGACTTCTATATCATGTTTTGGAAATCAAAAATGTATTCTGTCATGTTTTGGAAATTTCATTTGTCTTCTATCATGTTTATCGTATCGTACAATACTGATCGTACTGACTCTGTCAATCATATCGTACTGACTCTGTCAATCGTATCGTACTGACTTTGTCAATCGTATCGTACTGACTCTGTCAATCGTACCATACTGACTCTGTCAATCGTATCGTACTGACTCTGTCAATCGTATCGTACTGACTATGTCAATCGTATCGTACTGACTCTGCTATTCAGATGTTCATAATTTGTTTTAGTAATTAGTCAAAAACACGCATTGCATATGAATCATACTCATGTTTTACTTTTCTATATATCTCTTGTCCTAACAAAACGATGTCGTTGAGTTAGTTACAAACTAATCAAAACGATGTCGTGCTTTCTGTTTCAATATGACCGTTGGAGGCAATATGACCGTTGGAACCCAAGGCCTATAAATAGGAGGTCATTTGAATCTGAAACAACAACGATGAACGAAGACAACGAATGGAGAGACTATGTGAACTATCAAGATTCTAGAGAGAGACACTGTGACTTCTCTCATCTGCCTTGTGCGTCCGATCATCGTATCGAGGGATTTCAAGTAATTGAAAGACAGAGGTGCCGATTACCTACAAAATCGAGGGCTGCCGGGGATAGGCAGACAGACGTGCCGATCATCGTATCGAGGGCTGCCGGGGATAGGCAGACAGACGTGCCGATCATCGTATCGAGGGCTGCCAGGGATAGGAACAAAGACGTGCTGATCATCGTATCGAGGGCTCCCCAAGGTGTTGGTGAGACAGACCTTTTATCCTAGGTGAAAGGATAACCCTTCTCTTTGGGTTAAAAGAATTGTAATACTTTTACATTTCCGTTGTTACATGTATTTGAAAGGGATTTGTATTGTTTCCTTTCTTCTTTAAATATTCAATTGTAATTGTTTCAAGTAAAATCATTCTATTACATTTTGTAATGATTGATTCTATACGCTTTAAGGTAGAATCATCCATCTTTGTATTACTCTGATTATTGTGTTCACCTTGAATACAATTGTTTTACATTACATTAGTATTACAATACTTCATACCTTTTATATTCAATACAATTGTGGGTATTTGTATTTGTATTAGTTTAAGATCATTTAAACTAATCTCTTTGTTGCTAAAACTCAAAGGTTTTTTAAACCTACAATTCACCATCCCTCTTGTATTGTTCCATCTAATAGACATTTATATCTACTATTCGATCCAACAATTGGTATCAGAGGCGGTTTTCCACTGATTTGTATTACTAGATTTATTTCTTTTTACTATCTTGAATACTTACTACACTAACGTGTGGAGTGGAGAATTTTTTGTTGTTGTATTAGATGGCAGGAATGAATATTGGATCAATAGATAATCTGAATCCTTCCAGACCACCAATCTTTGACGGGAATGATTATGAGTATTGGAGAGATCGTATGAAGACTTTCGTTATCAATACTGGTGTAGACAATTTTATTATGCTTACTGGGGGTTACAAAATTCCTGACAAAGAAGTTAGTACTTTCACCAACCAAGAGAAGTAAGAATATCAACTGAATTACAAGGTACGCAATACTCTATTATGCTCTATGACCAGGAATATATATAGTCAGATATCTTCATGTGAAGCAGCCAAATGTATTTGGAAGAAATTAGAAGTTACTCATTTTGGTACATCCAAGGTTATAGAAACAAGGAGAGCAATGCTTCGAGCAGAGTATCATGGATTTGTTTTTCCTTATGGAGAGCCAGTATGTAAAGTGAAACAAAGCTTTATGACGATTGTAAAAAGCTTAAAATCTATGGGAGAAAAAGGTCTTGATGATGAAGCTCTTGTTGATAAGATTATAGATATTATGCCAAATGAATGGGAGTCAAAAAGGACAGCTATTGATGAAAATAGAAAAGTTTCCCAGATTAATCTTGATGAACTTTTTGGAACTCTACTATAGCATGAGACAAGAATGAAGAGAGATGCTGATTTCAATAAGAAGAAGAATGGGAATGGAAGTGTAGATTTTACATCTAAAGCTAAAACACCTGAAAGGATTACAAGGTCTAAATCCAAGAAAGTTGTTATATCTGATTCAAGTGATTGTAATCTTTCGGATAGTGAGTTAGCCAATCTTGCTCGAAGAATGAACAAGATTGTGGGGAAGAATGATTTTCAATATAGATTCAAAAAGAAAGACAGGAAATATAGGAAAGATTCAGAGGTAACCTGTTACGAATGCAAGAAAGCAGGACATATAAGGACGGATTGTCCTTTACTGAAGAGGAAAGATAGAAAAGAGAAACACTCTGAATGAAACAAGAAAAGGTTTTATAAGACAAAGAAAGTCTTGAATGAAAATGATACATGGAGTGCAAGTGGTAGTGATTCCTCAGATGATTCTTTAGAATATGAGACATCCGGACAAAGAAATATTGGACTTCTAGCCAGATTACCAATTGAAGATCATTGTCTCATGGCTAAGGTACATAATGCTGAAGCTATTACAAATGTCTCTTTGAATGCAAATTACATTGATAATAAATATTATGAATCTTCAAATGATGAATCCTCATCATCAGAGGATGATACATTACCTTCTTTCGAAGAGGTCTCTATATTTGCTAAATTACTTGAAAATGAAAATTCTAAACTCAAAAAGTGATTTGAAAAAGAAAATTCTAGAATTTCTATTTTGACTAAAGAAGTATCAGATATTTCTAAAGATCTTGATGTGAAAACTTCTGAATTTGAAAGTATTTGAAAAACCCTTGAGAAAGTTAAATCGGATAAGGATAAAATTTCTAAGGATCTTGAAACTGTAATTTCAAAGAAAAATATTTTAGAGTCTAACTCTAGTTCAAATTCAAATGTTTTAGAAAACAAGAATTTGGTTTTAAAACTAAAGTCAGAGATTTTATCATTGAGGAAATGTTTATCAAACTTTACTCCTGGAAAAGAAGACTTTGACAGGATGTATTCTCAAATTAGACCTTTGAGAAATCGTTCTAGTCTTGGTAATACTTATTCCAAACCTGTTTTTAGCAATAACTATTTTGTTACTCAAAAAACCATTTTCTTTTCTAAGTGTCATTGTTGTGGACACTAGAGAAGAGATTGTTCTCTTAACAAAACTCAATCTTTTGGATTTCATAAAGCACATTTTTCAAAACAAATGTGGATTCCTAAAATTCTTTTATCTAATCCTTCTGGATCCAAACAAGTTTGGATTCCGAAAATCTAATTGTTTCTTTTTCAGGAAAACGAGAAGTGTACCAACAAGAACATTTGGTACATGGATAGTGGTTGTTCCCGACATATGACAGGAAACAAAGATCTTTTTGAAAAGTTTACCAAAACAAAAGGTGGAAAAGTTACCTTCAGAGATAATGCTCAAGGAAATATTGTTGGTATAGGTAATATTGTTTTTATTGGAAAAAATCTCATTTCAAATGTATTGTTTGTTAAAGGTCTTAGGCACAATCTCATTATCACAAGCCAATTATGTGATGAAGGTTACCTTGTGATTTTTAGAAATGATAAGTGTCTAGTTCACAATTCCAAGGATGAGTTCATTCTATCTGCTCATAGGCAAGAGAATGTTTACACTATTAACTTAGAAGTCCTTAGGAACCAAAACATACCTTGTTTAAGTGTAATAAAAGACCAATCGTGGCTATGGAATAAGAGACTAGGACACTGTAATTTGAGAAACCTAAGTAAACTCTCAAAGAAAGGACTTGTAAAAGGGTTACCGGATCTTAGATATGATTATTCAAAAGTCTGTGATCCTTGTCAATTTGGCAAGCAACATAAAACTAGCTTTAAATCAATTAATGAAGTTTCAACTTCTAATGCATTACAGCTTGTGCATATGGATCTGTTTGGTCCTTCACAATCTGGAAGCATTGGAGGCAAATACTATGTATTTGTTTTAGTTGATGACGTTACTAGATTTACATGGGTCTATTTTCTCACAAAGAAATCTGAAGCCTTTTCCTATTTCAAAACTTTTAGAGCCCAAGTTAAAAATGAGAAAAACCTACCATTGATAACTATTCATAGTGATCATGGTGGTGAATTTCAAAACTCAGATTTTGAATCTTTTTGTAGTAAGAATGGTATTACTCACAATTTCACAGCTCCAAGAACTCCTCAGCAAAATGGTGTTGTTGAAAGAAGAAATCGTATTCTTCAGGAAATGACTCGAACCATGTTGAGTGAATACTCAATTGCTAAGCACTTTTGGGCTGAAGCTCTTAGTACTCCATGTTATACTATAAATCGTATTTTAACTAGACCATTTCTTAATAAAACCCCTTATGAGTTATAGACTGGCCGAAAACCTAAAGTTTCATACGTCAAAGATTTTGGATGCAAAGTATTCATTCTGAATACAAAAGATAATCTACACAAATTTGCACCAAAATCTGATGAAGGAATCTTTCTAGGCTATTCTACAACCTCTAAGGCTTATAGAGTTTTCAATAAAAACACTTGTACTATTGAGGAAACAGTACATGTAAAATTCGATGAAACTGATCCTTTTGTTTTCAACCAACCCAATCTTACATCCTCGGATGTGTTTTCTAAAAATGTTTATCAACCTTTATTAGAACAGTATTCTGATAAGGAAAATGTTCAAGAAAGTATTCCTGAAATATTTACCTCAGAAGATTTTCTACCGTATATTGATGAACAGGTTTTACAAAACCCAAATCAATTGTTTCTTAGGAATCATCCCAGTGATAACATCATTGGTGATATAAATCAACCTGTAAGGACCATAAATTCCTTAAGAAATGAAATAGAACATCTTTCTTTTCTTTCCCAATTTGAACCTAAAAGTCCAAGTGAGGCCTTAGGTGATGATGATTGGATCAAAGCAATGCAAGATGAACTAAATGAATTTGAAAGGAATCAAGTCTGGACTTTAGTTGAAAGACCTAAAGAAACAACTGTGATTGGTGTAAAATGGGTTTTCAGAAACAAGTGTGATGAAAATGGAATCATTGTAAGAAATAAAGAAATACTTGTTGCAAAAGGCTATAATCAACAAGAGGTAATAGACTATGAAGAAACATATGCTCCTGTAGATAGACTTGAATCTATTCGTATTCTATTAGCCTTCGCAGCATATTTCAATTTCAAACTATTTCAAATGGATGTCAAATGTGCTTTTCAAAATGGTTTTGTTCAAGAAGAAGTTTTTGTAGAAAAACCTCCTGGTTTTCAAGATCCAAAACATCCTGATCATGTTTTTAAACTTACCAAGTCTCTATATGGTCTTAAACAATCCCCTAGAGCATGGTAGGATAGACTTACATGATTTCTTTTACAAAACAATTATACAAAAGGTACAGCAGATCCAACTCATTTTATCAAAATGGAAAATAAAAATGTTTTGATTGTCCAAATCTATGTTGATGACATCATATTTGGATCAATTCAGAAATCTTTAACTGATTCTTTTGAAAAATTAATGAAATCAGAGTTTGAAATGTGTATGATGGGTGAGTTTACATTCTTTCTAGGTTTTCAAATTTCTCAAAAACCAGAAGGAACTTATATATATCAACATAAGTATATTAAAGACTTAATCAAAAAGTATGGATTTGACAAAACTAAATGTATTAGCTCCCCAATTGGTACCTCAAATACTCTTGATCTTGATGAAACTGGGAAACCAGTAGATCAAACAAATTTTAGAGGTATGATAGGGAGTTTTCTATACTTGACAGCTAGTCGACCCGAATTGATGTTTTCTGTATGCTTATGTGCAAGATATCAATCTAATCCAAAAGAGTCTCACTTAAAAGCCGTAAAGAGAATCTTTCGGTATTTAAAAGACACTATGGATTTAGGTCTTTTCTACTCTTCTGGAAATGATTTTGTTTTAAAAAGTTTTTCAGATACTGAATTTGGTGGATGTAGAATGGATAGAAAAAGTACATCTGGAACATGTCATTTCTTAGGAGACTCTTTGGTTTCTTGGTCCTGCAAGAAACAACACTCAGTATCACTCTCCACTGCTGAAGCTGAATATGTAGCAGCTGGAAGTTGTTGTGCTCAAGTATTGTGGATGCAGCACACACTCACTGACTATGGTTTGAGTTTTTCCAAAACTCAAATTTTTGTGATAATACAAGTTCCATAGCTCTTAGTAAAAACCCAGCACATCACTCACGTGCAAAACACATAGATGTTAGGCATCACTTTCTTAGGGATCACACACAAAAAGGAGATATTGTTTTACAATTTATCGGAACGCAAGAACAAATTGCTGACATTTTTACAAAACCTTTACCTTTCTATAGATTTGAATATATAAAACAGAAGCTAGGAATGATTACATTAAAATAATCATTCATATCTACTTCCTGTTTTACATCTCTCCTAATAGTAAGAAACTCCTCGTAGAAAGGGGGAGGACATTTCTTTCTGTCTTTATGGTTCTTTTTATCTTATGTTCTTTAACTATTTACTCTTTGGAATGTGTATCTTTTTCTGTTTATCGTATTGACATTTTTATTGTTTCATTCATTTTTTTTCCATTCTGTTTATCGTATTGATAATTTTTACCATATCATTTTTCTTTTTTCCCTTCTGTTTATTGTATTGACAGTTTTATAATATCATTTACTATTGACCGATGATGGTAATCAAATTATTTTCCATCGTACCAATCAATCAATAGTATTTAATCGACCGATGATGGTAATCAAATTCTTTTCCATCATACCAATCAATCAATATTATTGAATCGACCGATGATGGTATTGAATTTTTTTTCCATCGTACCAATCAATCAATAGTATTGAATCGACCGATGATGGTAATAAAATTCTTTTCCATCGTACCAATCAATCAATATTATTGAATCGACCGATGATGGTATTGAATTTCTTTCCCATCGTACCAATCAATCAATAGTATTGAATCGACTGATGATGGTATTGAATTTCTTTTCCATCGTACCAATCAATCAATATTATTGAATCTACCGATGATGGTATTATGATTGTTTTCCATCGTACTGTCAGTTCATGGTAACAAGATTGTTTTCCATCATATTGTCAGTTCATGGTAACAAGATTGTTTTCCATCGTATGGTCAGTTCATAGTAATGACTTTGTTTTCCATCGGCATGATGATGTTTTTTCGTGTTTCCTTACGATTGTATTTTCTTTTGATTTCTATCAAAACCAACAATTACCTTACATTCTCCGACAGTTATTTTTTCATTTTTTATTTCTTTTTTGTTTTTAATCCTAACCATTGATCTGGTTTTCTCTAATCTTGACCGTAGAATATCAACGGTCACTCTTTTTCGACAGTATAAGATCAACGGTCACTTCTTTATCGCTTATAAATACCCTCTCCCCTCCCCAAACCCACATTGGTTTTTCAGGAATTGAGGTGAAGCTCTGCTCCACCAGCTATAAACCATCGTATGATCTTCTCATCGGCAGAACCTTTATGTCTCAATCCTCTGCTAATACTCCCGCCGAAATTTCTTCAAAGACTTTTACAGAGAAAGACTTTAACAGAGAAAGGTTAGTATCTCGAGACTTTTTCGATATGTACGATTCTACAATCAGGAGGATCATTTTGTTTCAAGGATGGGAACATCTGTGTGTTGAAAAGCTTGATTCTCAAGATCCGGTTCTTTTTTATGATGATTGTCAGTTTTACAAAACTGTTTCTTTCAACAAAGACATGACTATAAACATTGCTGTGTACGATAGAAAATTGTCTATGTCTGTGAAACAAGCGGCACATTTTCTGAATGTTTTATAGAAGGGGATTCTTTCTGTCCATCGCACAAACTACCAGAGGAAGTTGGTACGTTTAATAGAGAAAGTGCTGAAAAGACTTTGTTTGTTATTAATGAGGAAAAGAGAAAAGTGTCTCATCTTTCACCGGACAATCGTTTTGTAACTTTATGGATGCCAGGTTTTCTTATCCCAAGGAAAGTGGATAGAGAAAATCTGAAAGTTTCTGATATCTTTATGCTTGACTATCTTGTAAATATGAGGAAAGTAAATCTCATGGGCTATGTTTTTGAAACCATTAAGAATGTCAAGACAGGAGGGATTAAGTCCCAAATGATTATGTATCCAGCTATCCTTACGAAATTCATTCTTGAGAGTATGAAGTTTTGTAACATTCCTTTGAAAGGAAAACCCATGGATTTGAGGCCATCATGGATTAGTAAGAGTACAATGAAAAAGCTGAATGTTTGTTTTGATCAGAATTCAAAACTTTTTGTCAGAGATGTTGAAGCTGAATTGGCTCAGAATCACTTGGCACCTATACCAGCCAAAGACATTCAATCTACCTGTGTTACTCAAAAGTCTGATCCGCAAACCAGTTCAAAACCAAATAAGAAGCCGAGGTACAGTACGGAAGTTGTAGAAAAATTGAGAAAGGATAAGGAATAGAGAAAAGAAGGTGATCCGAAGTTTTTCCTTGACCCTGCTGAGGCCTTTTCAGAAAGAGTAAGGGTAGAAGAAACCCTTCAGGCTTAAAAGAAGAAGAAGGTTCTTTTGAAAAGAAAGGCTCAGGAATTTGATGTCTCTAAAGTCTTGAAAGCGGTTGAGGATGCTAGTGCCCAACTAACTGAATAAGTGCACCAAGAGCCCATCGTACAAAGTTTCCCTGAGGAAGGAAAACAAAAACAACTAATGGAAGAGATAGAAGAAGTAGAAGAAGAAGAAAGAGATTTTCTTTTATAATTTCTTCAATGTTAAAAGAATATTAGAGAGGAATTGGTTCAAAAGCTGAGTGAAGGTGTTCAACAAACTCCTCATGCCGATCAGGAACGATATCCGGACAAAATGTCATCTCAAGAAAAGCAAGGGACTCAATCATCTCATTCTGATAAAGTTGTTGTCATTAGTGACAAAGTGGAAGAAGAAAGAAAGCAGAAAGAAAAATCAAAAGGGAAACAGCCAGTTGTTGATTCAAGCAGATCGTATGAACTATCATCGTACGATGAAGATACTGATTCAGAGCATACAATCTCTCTCAAGAAAAGTGATTACATTGTTCATGTTTTAAGAAGGGTTGAGAAGACTATTCCTTATTTCCTGAGGCTGGAAGGAAAGATTGATTTTATTACTGACAATCAAAAGAAGAAGTTTGGATCTGTGAAAGAATTTAGGAAGAAAGTTTTGTTAGTAGAAGCCGATTTGAAAGTTCTTTCAGAAAGCTCAGTTGCTCATAAGAACGCTTGCAATAAGATGACCAAGTGGTCGTACAAAACAGAGATCTCAATCAATGATCATGAAATTTCTATTGAAGATACAAGAAGGTTATCAATTGAGCTTGCAATTTCTTTCAACAAGCTTGATAGAGAAACGGTTGAAAGGTTGAGCCTTTTGTCTTTTCAAAGAGCCGATGTTCCTTAAGTGAAAGATTTGCAAGAGAGAATGAATGTTTTTCAATCTAAATTCTCGAAGGTTTTATCTTTCAAAGATGAAATGGTTTTGCTGAAGAATCAAAATTCTGTGTTATCCAAAGATAACAAGAATTTTCAAAACAGAATTGATACTCTTGAAGTAGTAATCAGAGTCTAGGAGGAGACTATCAGAAATCAAGATCATATTTTTGCGGACCAACAAGAGATTCTCAAAACTCAGGGTGAATCAATTTCTGAAGACAAGAAGGCGATCAGAAAGATGAAAGTTGTTCTTCATGAGCTTATAAAGAATGAGAAGGAAAGAGAAAACAAATGATTGTTGTATTTGTTTTCTTTTGGAAATTGTCTTTGTTTTGTAATGACTTTTATGATCCTTTTCTTTTATCCATTGTCTTGTATTGGTTTACTATCTATTTCAGACAATTCAAGATTACTCCTTTCTTTTTGAAAATCACAAAGGGGGATAATATTTACAAAGGAAAGAATGTTTTACAAGGGGGAGAATGCTTTACAATGCACTTAAGGAAAATCTACGAATAAAATCCTTAGGAGAGTCCATACCTAAGGGGGAGATTAGTTGTATTCAATTTCTTATTCAGAAGAGTTTTCAAAAACTCAGGGGGAGATAAGTATTTCTTGTTACATTTACTTTGTGTGTTGTGCTTTCCAAAAAGGGGGAGATTTTTAAGTCAAAAGTCTTATTTTTTGACTTCTATATCATGTTTTTGAAATCACAAATGTATTCTGTCATGTTTTGGAAATTTCATTTGTCTTCTATCATGTTTATCGTATCGTACAATACTGATCGTACTGAATCTGTCAATCATATCGTACTGACTCTGTCAATCGTATCGTACTGACTTTGTCAATCGTATCGTACTGACTTTGTCAATCGTACCATACTGACTCTGTCAATCGTATCGTACTGACTCTGTCAATCGTATCGTACTGACTCTGTCAATCGTATCTTACTGACTCTGTCAATCGTATCGTACTGACTCTGCTATTCATATGTTCATTATATGTTTTAGTACTTAGTCAAAAACACACATTGCATATGAATCATACTCATGTTTTACTTTTCTATATATCTCTTGTCCTAACAAAACGATGCCTTTGAGTTAATTACAAACTAATAAAAACTATTTCGTGCTTTCTGTTTCAATATGACCGTTGGAGGCAATATGACCGTTGGAACCCAAGGCCTGTAAATAGGAGGTCATTTGAAGCTGAGACAACAATGATGAATGAAGAGAACGAATGAAGAGACTTTGTGAACTATCACGATTCTAGAGAGAGACATTGTGACTTCTCTCATCTGCCTTGTGCGTCCGATCATCGTATCGAGGGATTTCAAGTAATTGAAAGACAGAGGTGCCGATTACCTACAAAATCGAGGGCTGCCGGGGATAGGCAGACAGACGTGCCGATCATCGTATCGAGGGCTGCCGGGGATAGGCAGACAGATGTGTCGATCATTATATCGGGGGCTGCCAGGGATAGGCAGACAGACGTGCCGATCATCGTATCGAGGGCTCACCAAGGTGTTGGTGAGACAGACCTTTTATCCTAGGTGAAAGGATAACCTTTCACATTGAATTAAAACAATTGTAATACTTTTACATTTCTGCTGTTACTTGTATTTGAAAGGGATTTGTATTGTTTCCTTTCTTCTTTAAATATTCATTTGTAATTGTTTCAATTACAATCATTCTATTACATTTTGTATTGATTGATTCTATATTCTTTAAGGTAGAATCATTCATCTTTGTATTACTCTGATTATTATGTTCACCTTGAATACAATTGTTTTACATTACATTAGTATTACAATACTTCATACCTTTTATATTCAATACAATTGTGGGTATTTGTGTTTGTATTAGTTTAAGATCACTTAAACTAATCTCTTTGTTGCTAAAACTCAAAGGTTTTTTAAACCTACAATTCACCCCCCTCTTGTATTGTTCCATCTAATAGACAGTTATATCTACTATTCGATCCAACACATATAAACACATAAATTTATCCATTATGTGCACAATAATATGTAATTTTTCCTTGATTAACATTTTCAAATATCAAACACCTAGGTTGCACATATTAGGAAATGTATTCCAAAAGAAATCCCTTCATCAAAATATAATTAATACTTTTAAACATTTGATCATCCTAAAATCTACCATAACTCTTGAATTTCTATATATTGACTTCATACTCATTCAGTGTTATTAATTATCCATTTACTATTTATTTCCACATTATTTCATAATACATGATTCATACATATTGAATTTCTTCATCATTTAAAAATTTAAATCATATTATGCTTCATTATTTATGGATAATAAAAAAATCATACCTTTAATCCGGATTTCATGATCTCAAGGAAGATCCATTTCTCTTTCAGGAAGCTGTCATACTTCCAAAAATTAAATATCCAATACACTTCTATAATTTCACTTTTCGATAGATTTGGATATCTTTTGATCTTGAAATCATATAAAGAAGATACCATGAAACATAAAAGTGTTTCAGAAATTAGTAGGTGTTGGATAACTCAAATTATTTCTTTCGGGTCATTTTAATAAACAAGAATCTATCAAAATCATTTGAACATGAATTTTCCATTATAATGATGATCAAATAGTATAGGAGGGATATAAATGTTGTGGAATATTTATTTCCTTCCATCATGATAAATTACTATTAGTGTGTGGAAAAGAATCAACACATAAACATGAAATGAATTGTTATTTACAAACTAATCCACTATATGGTAATGTTAACATAAAAACATTTATATTACTCTAATACATCTACATCATTATATCCCAATTTTTTAGGTCTTTTTTCAAACAACCCAATTTACATTATCTCTGAAAAATTTTCAAAATGATATTAAACCTATTGGTTATATATGATCCTTTACCTACACCCCAACAACAACCTAACCTCTAATGTTATCTAAAATGACATCTGGTACCCACTATAAGGCCCCAACCTTAAACCTTACATAATATGGATTTTAGTTATGAATTCACATTTGGAATCTTTTCAACATTATAGTTCTTCAGAATGAGGCCATAACTTTTATATTACATCTCAATATTACTAGGTAGACACTTCCAATTGATCCAATTTTTTCCCAAAAAACTATTCAAATAAAACAAGAGATCTTTTCTTGATATAAATCATCTTGAATACTTCTTTTCTCTTACCCTTCCTTATACCATGTGAAAGTAACTTTAAAAACATTTTATTAGCTTAAAATGATCAGTAAGTGTTATTAAATAAAGAAACAAAACATTAGTCCATCAATACAACAAAACATAATCTCTTTAACATACCTCATTAAATCATAAGATTTATCAATAACACATAGTGATCATAAATCATAAAGGTAACTTCTAGTATCCACAAAATACTTACAATGTAGCTTTCAAAGCTACATATGGAGTTATGTTTGGAATACCCATAAAAGTATATTCCATAAATCACTTAGGAGAAGCATTAATTTTTACCTCTATGACATTACCCAATGCACTAGATATCTATCTCAGGCTCACCCGATTTATGTTTATTAAGGAACAACCCGTAAATGTAAACAATGACCAAGAAGAATAACAAAATTAGAACAAATAATACAAGCATAATGAAAACATAACATTTCCACATTAAAATCATAATATATAATTTAAATATGCTGAAATAATCAATGCTTTCTCAAAACCATTTTCAATAAAAAAGTACATAAAAATGGTGTATGTTATTTATTTTCATTTTAAAATCATAACAGCTGGTTAAGGATGCCAAATATCATATAATTCTCACAGTGGTGGACAGGTCTTGGTCACTATGTATGTTAAAAATATACACTTATTTTGTTGTATAGTAAAATGCTACGTACAAACGATATTCCCTTTGAATGAAATTAATATTAATAGGGTTTTAGACATCGAATAAATGTATGTTGTGTATAAATAAAAAAATCCTCAATGAAAGGATATTGAGACGAAGCCCCATACAAAGATCATGTGGAAAATAAAATAGATTGATTGTGTGTATTCTATATAAGTACACATAAGTAATGTATAAATATAGGATCGGATTTCCAAAGACATTTCTTACATAATAATATTACAATATAAATAAAAGTATTATATTTACCCAAAGAATAGAAATTGGGTATTCATGTTCCCTTATGAAAATTCGGCAGCCTTACAGCATCATATTAAGATTCAGAATGTATAGGTGATGGGAGAGAAAAGGATATCTAATAAAATGGACATAAAAATTTAAGCAATAATGATATTTAAGAACACATCCAAACATAAGAAAATATAAATTAAAATACATAACCTATAATAATTCCTTGGATAAAATATTAGCGAGAAAGGTTCTCTTACCTTTTGTCCGACTTGTCTTATTCATTATTTATCTCACTAAATAATAACATTAATTTAATTATACATGATTCATAACCTTTTTCAGGTTTTTTATTCCTTTTATATAACTTATTACCTTGAAATATCAATCTTATAATTATTCAGGTTCATATCATTCTTTTTGTCGATGTTCGGTAAATGAGTCAAAAATGAACTAGTTATAATTACAAATTATCTATGTGGCCAAAACACTATTATCTCCAGAATTGTATTCATGATATAAATATCAAATATATTCAGTATATAATTATTTAAATACATTATATACGTATATATAATACTACATAACATCTGGATACATGAAAATAAAATGCCTCATTCATGAAGACGTTAAGTCATACGTACTCATAAACGCTACTTTCATTTCTTTTTCATTTTTAATGGAATGAAAACCAAATGATAGATAGGTATATTAAAATTAAATTATAATACCCATGTTATATATTTAAAATAATTTCATTACTTCATTCCTGTAGACAATCCATGTATAACATGAATGAGTCATATCACTTTGAGGGGGTTGTAGTCCGCACTTCTTAAAATGAAATTTTTGTATTTATACAACATGAAAAACATAAAAGAATGTTATAAATGATAATTACTGAATAATAGAGATAAAATAAATACCATATAATTAATATTTCATTATATTTCCATCATAATGTCCATCAAAAGAGTTTGTAGGAGATTATTTAACAGTCATCATTTCTTGAGGTAGTAGTTCACTGTCCACCGAAATAGTATATTCTATATCCATTAGATGGAGTTGTGTGTGAGTGTAATTATAATACTTATCATACCAAAGACCTATTATATTTTATATAAATATTTTTATAAAAAATTAATAAATAGTGTTACGGGGTTGGATAAGGTAAAATAAATGAAATATTCTTGAGATAAGACATTACCTCAAATCGGGTAAATCTTTTTTAAGCTAAAAGGCCTTCTTGAATTGCCTTATGTGTATGGTAAGGATTATAGAAGGAAGAGAGGGATATTGAGAGATTAATTTGGACGATTTTGGGAGAGACAAGGGGCTTGAGAGGTGTGAGTACAGGTTTGAGTTTGTGGCCTTTAATAAGAGGGAGGATGGACACTTAAGGAATATCATTAAATTTTATTTTATTTTAAATTCTATATTGACAAAAAATGAGTCCAAAATAAGTTACTTATAAGATATGGTTAAAATAATTCCAAATAAAATCATCCAATAATAATTATATAGGTTTTGGATATTTTTTTATTCTTTATGCTTTTTATTTTAACCTTTTCTACTCTTACCATGTTGTCAATCATTTAAAACATTGATATTCAAAATGGTTAAAAAAACATGAAAATTTAAAATGAAAGAGTCAATAAAAAATATAAGACTTATTATAAGTATTTGGATAAATCTTATATATTTTTTGGATTTTATAATATTTAATAAAATATTAGATATTTTAAAATATGATTTATGTTAATTTGGACACTTTACATATCATGACTTTTTTGAAAATTCATAACAACTAGATTACTTCAAAAAAACATCATTAATAAAAAAATACCAAGTAACTATCATCCAAATTATTCTTTTATAACATAAAAGTAAAAAAATTTAATTTATTTTATCATTTATAATAACCTTTATATGAATCATTTATTAATGAAGAAATCATTACATCGCCATTGTGTCATAATTAAATTTATTTATTTAATGTCTTATTGTTTTTAAAAAATATAATGATTTTGAAAAGTTTTTTATATTTATTATGAAAATTTAAAGTTGAATAGATACCTTATATAACCCTATATAAAGACTATTTTAGTAAAAGATATTTTTTAGGTTATATTTTCCATAACATTAAATTAAATGAAATTAAATGTAAATTTCACAGCCATGTGGCTCCATGGTGTCCAAAAATAGTCCCAAGGATTCCTGTGGTTGAAAATATCTCATCGAAAAGGGTTATTACATGCATTAGGGTAACTAAATATTATTATAATATAATTTTTACACATATATATGAGATTACCCTTGAACCATGGTAAATAAAATAGTTATTGAAGTTACTATACATAATGTATAAAAATAAAAGATACCTATTTACACAATTTGGATCTCCTGATTATGGATATTAAATTTATTTTTACAAATTCAAAACACAACATTGATAGAAATTAATTTTAAAATAATTCCTGTAGTCATAACTGAAAGTGTGTTTTTAAGAAATAAAATCTATCATAAGATTGACATGTGTTTATGTAAAATTTAAGAGTAAAATTACACCCCTTGACCAAAATTGAATTAATTTTTAAAATAATTGTCCAATTAAACTTTAAAAAAATTACAATTACAATCTAACTATATAAAAAATACAGATTAAAAGGTAGTTTTTATTTAAAATTAAGTATTTTTCAATTTTAATTAAAAAAATAACCTTATCAGAAAAATAACAAAATTTCATCCAATCTAAAATTGGAGGCCCCACTTCTAAAGAATCATATTATTTTGTAAAATATAACATATAAAAGTAACCAAAACTTGAATTATAAGGGTTCTCCTTCAAAATGCGGTAAAACAACCTTTTAAAAAATATAATATTTTTTCATGTTTTAAATCAGATTTATTATTATTTTATGGATATAAAATTTATTAGATAAGTGTAAAACCATTTAATAATAATATTTTAGTTATTTATTTTCATTCCTACAAATAAAATGTCTAGGCATTAACAATGATTTTAAATAATAATAATATTATATTATTTTTTGGTATAACTCAATGTTTTGTGCACCATAAGATTTAAATTAAACCTATTGTTTCATTTGAGTGCACTATACGAAGAAGTGACTTATTTGAAATAAAATTAATATCTTATTAGTAATTATTAACATATATGAAAATTTATTGTTTTATAAATACATGGGTTGTTACATTATTATTATCAGGAGCTAGGGTTATTGGGATTGAAAAAGGAATTTTATTTTATTGTCATTACATAATTTAATTTCTTTTTTATTTAAGGTAATGTCATTCAATTGAAATTATGAGATTTCATTGGTCTATAAATTTTGAAATCAAGAGAATAAATTATATTTGTTTAGTTATATAATTTATAATATTTTTGATGTGAAAATGTGGAAAACTTTTTATGGTGATCAAAAAACCATGCTCTTGTTTAATGAGTAAGAAAATTTCTTGAGTAGGGTTAAAAATATAGTTAATCGATGATCATGGTTCATAGAGGTTTTTAGAAATATTAAAATATACTATTATGAATTAAAATACATCATAGTTTGATTTATTTATTCCTGATTAGTGATGGAAATATTCTTGGTTTAAGAGAGTAATGTTGTGATGAAGTTAAAATTTTAATTATAATCGGGAGCGCCTGTGGATCCCTAATGATGAATGAAAACTGTATTAATTTACCATTTCATGGTTTATATTATTATGTAATATTTGATTCTATAAAGGTTATGATTTTGAAAACCAGGAAATGATTGATAATGGGAATTAAAATGGGAAGGAAAATGACATATTATACACCATGATGCTTTTTCCTAAGACACAAATTTGAAATTTAGAATAAGAGTTTTAAATATTTCCCATTTTAAAGAAAAAAAGGTCATGGATTACCATATCCTACCATCACGTGTGACTAAATCTATATTTATTTTGTTTTATAGATGTGGTTGTGTGTGTTGTATATATTTTACTCAATCTCAACCGTCAACATCTATTGATCACATCAAATGTGGTGCCAATGTACTGAGATACATGATGACTAAGAATAAAATATGGGCTTATAAATATTATTTATTATAGTTTTGTTTTCAATTAAATCATAAAAATTAAAATATATAGATTTATAGAGTTGTTGGAGGAGTTTATAGTATTGTTTTTATAGTGGCTGAAGAGAATGGTTTCTTAGAGTATGTGGAGAAAATAAAAATAATGATAAAAGAAGTATAGTTCTTATCAATAATTCTTCTAAATAAGAAAATTTTAGAAAGTGAGGAATAGAATCTGGATTTTATGATAAAGATGAATATATTGTATTTTTTGGTGTTCAATTGAAATTCCACATACTATGTGATAAACTGTTAAAAAATTTATATTAAAATGTCATATAAAAAGTGAAAATAATATGTCAATGGATTTATAAGAGATTTTTTATAGCTTGATTTTAGAGTTGTGTTAATCAAATAAGAAGAGTATATGAAATACTATGAAGAATGAATCTTAGATTTTTTAATAGTGGCCAAAAACATTATTTACTATTTCATTTGATGATCATAATTTTTTTATTGAGTAAGTACATTTATTATGGAAGTAGATTCTATTCTTCATATAATTTCAAGGACAATCATTACTCATTGTTACCATTAGATGGAAATAGTGGATCATATTAAAATGTATAATACCATTCTAGGATAATAATTATTCCATTTAATTTAAATGATGAAAATTTAACATCAATGTGCTCAATTTGGTTATTTTTTAAAAATAATTCTAATGAATTAAATTTATTAATTTCATAAACTTCAATGATGTGGAATAAATTTTGTAAGAAAGAATGTTTTTCATATATCAATACTGGTGAAGAAATTTTATTTTGAGTAAATTTTAAAAAAATGTAATAACTAATTCACCCAAATCTATATGACATAACCATGTCCATTTTGTTTAATCTATTTTATAAATAATTGTTATTTTATGTTTTTTTTGTTTTGAATATGGTCATTATAATTATTTGGAATTTTCCAAGTTTCATGTTACCATATGGTTATTGAATTCTTAGTAGTACACATGTATATGGCCTTTTTCTAATGTAAAGACCTTATAAATGATGGTTACATATTGGTAAATAGTATGAGAGACCATTACATGTGGTGGATAAAAGCTCATGTTATTCTAATTCAAGGGATTTGTATTTTAAATGTGGCTGATTGGTAGAAAATAGTTTTTAGTAAACTATTCAGGTTGAAATAGTAACTATGTTTTTTATCCTTAAATATAGGTAAATTCACATTATTAATATACACATAGTTTAAAAATCATTTAGAGAACTTCGTGGGATAACCATGTGATGGTTTGTATCCTAGTGTTAGTAGACGATATGTTGTTGGTTTATAGATTGGTAAATTTTGTTTTTATACATTGTTATCTACATAAACAATAATTATTTTTTGATTCATTCATAATTATGTATTGGGGATATTACATAATAGGGTTATTGATCCTGGAAGAGATTATATGCTATAATTTATTGTTGAAATTTGTGATGATCACATTACATTATGTTTCTAAACTCCAATATAGTTATTATAGGATAAACTGAGGTAACTAGGTAAGATATCTTGATTCACGCTACAGTTTCTTAGATTTCTGCACTACATAGTTTCCCCTTGTGTAGATAATGACCTTTTTTGTGTAATTCCCCAAATGTGGATAGTGAGAGTATAAGGGAGATTATTTCTATTGTAATTAAATATATTCTAATAGTTGATAATACTTTATTGTTTCTAGGATCACCTCATGTTAGGACCTAGTGAGTTTCCCATGATTAGTATTCCTTTAATTTATTAGTATTTCTTGGAGATACATGTGTTGTGTTTTATCCATATCACATTGTTCTCCCATTGGTTTCAAGGAATCCTTTATAAAATTAATGATTTTTTAATGTGCAATTTTGAACTTTTTTCAGTGTTTGTCTTTATAAACATGTATGTTTATTTTTTAAGGATTTATATCACATTCCTCTAAAAATGGGGTTTAAAAATAAATTTATAATAATGGGAAGCGTGAAATGAATATTTTAATGGACTGATGGATTTATTTTACAAAGCCAAAAACCATTATTTTCAAGTTAAAAGTGATTTCTATTTTCAAAAGATGTTTTTTACCTTTGGATTTATAGTGGTGTAATATTGTTTATGGGGCATACATTAGACCATTTTAGTCAAAATTTAGCATAGTTAAACCTACTTTATAAATAATTTTCAAACTTATATTTATGAAATTAATTTTACAATTATTGTCTTATATTATTTGGTTTATTCCTACTAGAAGTTTTAGGTCACACACAACATATATCAAGATGACTTGAGTATAAAAAACATAAAAATTTAATAATTTTAGATGAGTATTCATTACATATCATATTTATACATGACCAAGGACCATAATGGTTTAGTGTAATTGGATAATAAATACATATTCTACTTATTTCTTTAAAAAATTCAACATATCCCATAAATGCCTTCATATTACTACCATTCTAGTCATTTAATTCTAAGAACCTTCCAAAAATACATTGTGTAGGAAAACATAATAAAGGGATAACTAAAATGCTCAGTAAGAGTATACAGTGGAGATATAAATCATAAGAGTGTTTAAGATGATCATAAGGGTATAATAACATAAGAAAGTTCATGTTCTCATTGTAAAATATTTATATTCAAAAGTATAGATCATAAGACAAAAAATCGTTTCATATCTTCATAGATGATTAATGAGTGAGTTAAATTAGTAATCATCAATCATGGTTCATAACATAGTCCTACAAAATAGTAATATTTTTAACATAGTTATTAACAATAATTTCTATGAATAATATAGTTATTATAGATATAATAAGTCATACTAATGCATAAAAATGTGGAAATTGATATTTTCAATCATATCCACAAATAATATTGTGAGAATTACTATATGTAATCATATTCACACTTCAAAATGTGAACATAAATATTCAAAATCATTCCCACCATTTTCAAAATCATCTATTTATATATATATATGACATTAGAAAATTCATTGGAGGTATACAGTAGACCCAACCCTTATATAATTATAATTCATTCATATGTATGATATTAGACAATAAAAAGATTTATTATTTCAACATTGCATATCCCCTGGAAAAGAAAATATGGTTCATCAGTAGTTCATTATTATAATTAATAACTGTCAAGAGAAATAATAAGGATGTTATCATTGGATCATTTCCCCTATTAATCTTATGTAACATCAAGGCATGTTATTATATATAAAGTACCATTAAAACATCACTAGAACATTTATTGAGGAAAACACCCATTTAATTTTGAAATAACATATTAATGTATAAAAATTTAGAGAAAATTAGGGTATAATATTTATTTGAATATAACTATAGAAACTTTTAATGTAATCTTCAAAGAAAATATTATTCATGATGGTTCGAAATACTTTCATGTGATATATGATAATACAATGTTTTTTTCACCCCATTATTCAAAAGTATCTCACTTGGAATAAAAAATGAATATTCATTTTAATTTTTTTATTTATAGTAATATATGGGTAAAAATTGATTTATTAAATTATTATAGAATAGTAAAAAAATTCTTTAAAATATTTTAATGAAAATTTGGACATTGAGAAAATATATTTTTAACCAAATACGAAATATGTTTAGTTTTTTTTAAAAGAAATATATCAATAATTTTAATAAATAATGAGTGGAAAATGGTATTATTACATAAAATTTTCATGATTCAACAGAGTATAAAAAAATATGGAGTTCAAAGTATGATATCTATAAAATTTCCCTCAAAAGAAATTAAGCATAGAAAATCTCAAAAAGAAATCATATTGTAAAATAAATCCCTTACCTCAAGTCTCACCCTATGTCATATATATTATTGTATCCTATATAATAAATATATATTTATTATAAATATATTCCATAACCATATTCAATCATAACATACTAAGTCTTATTCATTTATAATTTATTAATATCCTTTTTTTAAAAAGTTTATCATTACAAAGAACATTATTGTGAAAATGGGTCTATTATCCATGTATGTTTTGGTTCGACAGTTTCGATTCTTGAAGCTCAATCACAATTTCATTATATCCATAATATTAATCATGAAATTATTATTATATTTATTTATTATATAAAATTTTATGTCCATCAACATAAATAATTCATTAAAAATGATTTACATCACTTTATGGAGATAGTAGTCCATACAAAGCCAGATTCTATGTTTTATCGTTTCAATGGATGGAAGGAAAAAATGGTAAATAATAATTTACCATTAAATAATTATTATAGAAATCCTAAATATTTTATATATCAATTTAATATAAAAAAATTACCGTCCATGTTAATTTTTAATGGAAATAGAATTGCATCGCTTCATGAAGGTTTTAGTCCTCACATATACACGAGGGATGTTATTGTTTTCCAACAGATGAGAATGTATGAATGTAGATAAGATATTATAATTTTATGAAAATATTTATATTAAAAATATAATATATAAATATTAACTAAACCAAAATAATTAACCATGAATTATGGTGATGTAAAATATTTCACATCACTACATGGAGGCAGTGGACAAAATGTACACAAATGAGATACGTTCATTTCTCATTTGATGTAAAGGAGGTGGTAAAAGGATTTCACATAAAAAATAATTATATTGATGTTACTGGATTCATCCTATTAGGATAGAAATTATATATTTATTGTATGCACAAGAAGAATGAAACATGAAAAATATTTGAAAAAATATATATTCTTTGTGAAACCTCCATCGAATCTCTACTTAAGGACTCTTGGGTAGGTATTTTAAGAAGATAATGATTTCTAGGATGTGTATAAGGAGTTTTAGAAGATATTTTATTTTCATGTTTTAGTTGATATAAATTTTTCATGTGGTGTATATATTGTAGTATATTGTAATCACTTCTAGAAGTTAGTGGAGTGCAATATTTGTAATTATTAACACTATTAAAATATAATAAAGTGACTCTTAAGGTAAAATGTATCCAAATTGGTTCAATATTGAATATAAGACGTTATTGGATCTATTTAGATTAAAAAAATATAATTTATGTAAATTTTGAAGACATATTACCCATTTTTTTAGTTTAACCTCTCATTAACCACTTTTGACCTTTACAGTAGTAAGGAATTTCTACCCCGGTTACTATTCATAATAACGAAAAATTTAGTTTAAAATATGAAATAATATTTATTATTCCCATTATAAGTATGGAATAAATTTTAAAAAATTAAATTTCTATAAATTACATAAATTCATTTTAAAATTAGTGGTTAAAACGCACCTTAAACTATTTTAAGAAATATATATTTTATGCATTAAATAAGATTTTTTGTTAATTAAATCCTAGTAAAAACCATTAGATGAGGGATAAAATATTTTCTTTAATATATATTATCTTCACTTTTAATTAAAAAATTCGTCAATATTTTTTAATTTAAATTATTAAGAAGAAAATATGTTTTACGCATAAAAAACGTTTTTTAGAAAAACATCTCTTTTTTACATTCAAATGGGATAATTTTATGTTATTACCAAATAAGAAAAAATTAATTAAATATATAAATATGTATAAAATAAAATATTCTTATTATTTTAGTCCCATACATACCCACCAATCCATCAACTAGGATATAACAACAAAATTAAATAATAATATATCAAAAAAATGTAACAATCTATTTAAACTAAGTGTTGTATGTAAAGAAATATATCAAAGAAATTATTTTCTGAAGATAAATATATCATAAAATTCCAAGGTGTTACATTTTAACCCCTTATATGATTTTATTCCTCTAATTTTTTCCAATATGAAAAAAACTAAGTATATTTCTACCTCGTCACATCCATAGGTTCCTATATAGCTTTCTCAAACATATGGATTCACCATAAAACAAGGTCCAAGAAAGTGTTATTTTTTTGAATAAATTTATTGTGTAATACATACTATAAAAAAGTTGTTTATCATAATCAATATCATTCAAAATTGGTAGGATATCTAAATTTAGTATATGTGAAGGATCATGTATGTACTTACACTAGAGAGATACATAGAACACATCATGAACTTGAGAAATATTTGATGATACTGTCTACAGGTAAAAAAATATATCAATATAAATAATATATTTTAAGGGACTGATATATATACGGGTCTTATCTTTCCATTATTTCTAACTCTCATTCCCTTCCTCCAATGAGATGTTTTTATGCATACATTGTTATCATATGAAAACTCTAGATCTCATTGGATAATTTTAGTATAATTTTCTATCCAATTTAACCTACCATGATTTTCTATAAATTCGATCTAACATTCTCTAGAAATATCTCATCTAGATCTTCTACAAAAATTATTATTTCTATAACTTTAACCCAACACATAGTAATTCTACACTTCTATCCATAAAGAGATTCATAATGAACCATATAAATTCTTGAGTGAAAGAAATTGTTGAAAAAAATCCCCCCAAGGGAAGGTGATTATCTCAACCACATTTTTAATCTATATAATAGTGTCTCTGAATAAACTATAGGGTTTTAATGTTCCACTCAAGCTAACTATATACTTATGAATTGTATGTAGTGATAAAGACTGAATCTGTTTTCAAATCATGTTGATTAATTCTCTTGAATTGTGAGGTATACATCAGATCCTGATTTAGTGAAATAAAATGTATTACTCCTTACAACCTTACAAAATCCTTAATATAATTAGGGAAGGATCATTTAGAGAGAAATCATCTCTTATACAAATGAAATCAGGGGACTTATAATGGTGATCTACTATAACCCAAATACAATTATGACTTTTAGATGTTTTTTGGAGTCCATCAAAGAAATTCATGGGAGTTTTACCATTTCAATTACATTATTTTTAATTAATATAGAAACCCCTTAGACATTAGTCTCTTGTCCATAATTTAATAACATTCCATTCATCGAGAAATATATATTAAAATATCACTTTTCAGGTTACCCCTCCAAAATAATCTTTCATATCATTGTACATATTCATTATTCTGGAATGAATATATAACTATGAACTATGAGCTTCATCAAAAAAATCTTTCATACATTTTTGTTCTTATGGGAACCATAGTCTCTTCCATCTCCATATAATTCAATCATAATCAAGGATGATATCAAGAATATTTCATACTTTTATTTCTATTTCTCTGTCACTTCCTTTTGTTCCTTCTTAATTATCACATAGATGGATAGTTGGAAACTCATCTATGAATGATATGAGATATATCCATTAATCATGATTTCAAAGACAATCTTCTAAATATAAAAAAATATTGGGTTTATCTCAATTATCATTATGAACAAACTATAATGGTCCTTCTATCTTAGATAATTAACCACCTTATTTACCTTCCTTGGGTAGTAGTGTATTGATAATTCATAAAATATAATCAACTCTTACCACATCCTTTGGTTGATATTCAAATATTTCTACGTTAAGACATACTTTAATCTTTTATAATCAATATAGATATAAAATAATTCCATATAAAGATAATGAATCCACATTTTAAATGAAAACATGTATACTAATATCCTAAAATCATGTGTTGGGTATGGTTTTTCATGAATTTTAAATTGGAATGATAAATAACAATGGATATATCATTTTTCCTAAGGATATATCCCAATATTTTTATAAATTCATAACTATAAATCGAAAACACCTCTATACTATTGGGTAGTGACATGGAAGGTGCTATGAAAAACATTATTTTTATATCGATGGAATTTTTCTGTCATTCATTTTTCAAATAGAACATGGTTTGGTTTAATGTCAACATGGTTATTGGATTAGATAACCATCATAAATACCTCACAAATAATGGATATTATCTATGAAACCAAAAAAACTATGTATATAAATTATTGTGGTTGGTGTTGGCGATTTCTCAATATTAGTTACCATTGTTGGACTAAGACATTGGTCAATAAATATTACCTTTGAAAGACTCTCTAATATACCACATGCAGTGATTATATGAACCATTAATGAAACCATCTATACAAATGAAATTACACTTGGTAACTTTGGCATACAACATCTCCCTCATTACGGAATTCAACAAAATCTTCATATAACCATTATGATATTCCTCGATATTTCAATATATAAGAATAAAATCTATAAATATTACCACAATTAGATCAAGATATTCTTTAAAGACTTTATTCATTAGACCCATTATGATAATGTGTGCATCAGTATGTCCCAATGAAATTACTATAAATTCATAATGACCTTAACTCATATAGAATGATGTCTTTGGTCTATCCTCCTTCTTGACCCTCAGTTGAACATATTTAGAATGAAGATCAGTATTTCAAATGTATTTATCTCCCTGATGATGATCAAACAAGTCACCAATACGGGTAAATGATACTTGTTCATGAATGTGACCTTGTTATGTTGTTGATAGTGAATTGAAAAATTCATAGACCCATATATAATTTTATAAAAAATTACAGGTTCACCCCATGGTGAAACACTCAGGAATATGAATCAGTTATCAATATTATTATAGACTTGATAATTTAATTCTTATAGCCCAATTGGTTCCATTCTATTATGATTCTTTTTAATAGTTAAAAGAACAGTTATTAGTTCTATTGAAAAATAAATATCACGACTCAGGGGAAGACTAGGAATGTATTTATGAAATAATTTATAATATTCTTAAATAATAAGAATGTATTCAATTTTGATTTTCACCCCAACCATTTGATATAAACATCCAATATAAATTTGTTATTAGATCACTATAATGTAGGTGATTCACAATGAAAGATTATGTTAATATTTTCACCTAATGAAAATCATTAGTTGATTCAAATTAACAAATGTGACTTACCTGCCTCAGAAATTGATATAGTTTCAATATATATAAATCAATTTTGTCCCTAATATAAAATCAAATTAATCTAGAGGGGTAATATAAATAATCTCATGAGGAACATTCACATATACTTCTATTAGAGATGATCTATAAACATTATATGTGATCATCATGCCATTAAGGGTTTTTATTTCCAACTCAACATCTAGTTGATGTGGTGGTTATGTGATATAGATATAATATTATTAACATATAAAATATATTGTATATGTTTAATTAAATGTGTAATTTTTATTTATAGAGTTGAATTTAATAGTGCCTTTCACTACTTCATTCTCCAAACCCACATCAGTTTGGATATGAAAGTCCTTCCATGTATCTATTTTCTATAGAGTCTGTTGAGGCCTATAATCCTAATTATCTCTGAGATATGTATATTGGGTCATAAAATGTCAGGTATCCATACATATGAAATTTTTTTTTACATTTTTTAATCCTTATTCTGCTCCTTTTTATTTTATACACTTTTAATTCCCAGTTATCAATCACAGGTTTGATGTCTAGATGTTCTAAAATTGATGCATTTTCCAGTTCATTTTGCACAATTTCCTCAGCATATTCCTTCCAATTATTGGCATGTAGGGGTTTGCAATTTCATTTCCTCAAGGAATTTAACATTCAATTCCAATTTATCTTTTTTTACTAAAAAATTAATAATTAGAGTTACTAGTCTCTATTTCTACCTTGAAACCACATTAAATGATATATTCATTGTTACCAAAGTCAATTATGGATATTTTTTTGAATAATTCATATGATGTCGCTATAAAATTAATTCATTCATTTCATGGGGTCAATTATAAATCTAAAATTATATATCTAATGTCTTGTAAATTTTATATTATAGGTCCCAACAGATTTATCATCCTTCTAATTTAGCTTGAGAAAGTCTCATTCTATGTTATGTTTGAAGAATTTTTTATCATGAAATACAATCATAATGTCTTCATATTCCATGGAGTTTATTTCATTCTATTTTTCCATTTTCTTGATAAGTTTTTTTTGCAATTGATCATATTCTCCTTTTAATAGATAGGCTATTAAGATAACTTTATCACCCTAGAATTGATGAATGAAAATTATATTTTCCATCACAACGATCCATTACTCTACAGTATAATGGATCTGATGACCCACTTAAGGAGGGTTTATTTTGTCACAATAAATACACAATGAATTGTTTCTCCTTAATATGTTAATTCAAAATCTCAATATGGATCAATTTATTGCTAATAGATTAATATATTTGAGAGATCATAGATATAAGATATTTCATCATAGCTCCCAATCCATTTGGATTAACAAAAGGACAGTCATTTCATTTCCCAAGAATTTTTTTTATCATTTTTCCTTTAAAATATATTTTTTGATAAAAACTAAAATATCTTAAAAAATTAGTGAGAAACAATAAACAGAGTAACAAATCATATGAAAATGAATCCTAAGATGTATTAATTTTTGAAGCCTTCAAATCAAACTATGATACTTTAAGTCCATACTACATCACTTTTGATTCTCCATAGTTTTTCTTAGGTTTAATCCTAAAATTAAAAATATCATAATCTCCAATATAATAAAACAATTTTTACACATGATATTACCCAAGAATAAAAACCTAAATATTATATGATTTTAGATTATGATTCAATACCTAACACAATTATTCATTCTCAAGTGTCATAACGGTTAAGTGTATCTGATGACTAAATACAAAATCAAATTATTTATTAAATGGCCTTAAACATATACCAAAAAAAACATTATATTAGTATCCTTATTGACATATCATACTTATCACCATCCATTAAAACCACAAAACAAATGATCTCTAATTCACAAAAAGCGTAAACATGTAAGATATAAATCATAAGAGAGAATAATATGTTCAAAATTGTGTGATTGAATAATATTGTGCATGTTATCAATTTAAAATATTCATTGACATAAAATATTAGATCATATGATCAAAAATAAAGTCAATTCTCAACGTATTATTAATGAGGTTGTCAAAGAAGTAATCCTTAGTCAAGTGTCATAACATAGGCATGAAGCATCATAAAAAAGTAATTCATAATCTTTTGAAAATAAATATTTGAAACCTTGTCCACATATAATATGTCACGGCCCGCCTTCACCTAAAGGAGGAAAGGGTCAAAAGGTTTCCATGCACTTCCTTATTTAAGTTGAAGGAGAGATAATGACCCCCGAAACTCGTATTCTATAGGTCCCGGAGTGGCGACTAGCACCAAGGGTATGGAATTACACATAAGTGGAGGGCATTACCCTTTTTGTTTTATAGGATCGGGAGATAAGATGATGAAACCCAACAACACAAAAAGTAAAAGAAAAGTAATGCCAAAATTAAACCATTCCAACATGCATGTTGCAAATGTAAAAGACACAAATTACAAAAGTGACTACAAGGGTATGTACCAAAGAAAGGAAAACAACAACTACAACTGCCCAAACGTCCGAGATAGTATGGTCCTGCACAATCCCTGAAGTCCTCCTGGAAACCTGAAAGCAGTTTTATATACATAGGGTGAGAATACAAGTACACTTAGTAGGGAAAACTAAAGACTCTCGTGCACAAGTGGGGGAACATATAAAGTCCCGTGAGAAGCAGACAACCATTACTATGAAGGAGTTCACCCATCCCACTCATTGGATACACTCACCAAGTAACGAAAACCATGTAATATATATAAGAGCACATCAATGTCTGGGTACCCCGCGCCACTTTCCTACTGGTTATTAAAACATCCTACGCATCGAACCAATCTCGCCATTCTCACTGCAGTCCAACTGCCATACCCGCCCGCACACACCTGGGCCACAACCGCACACAGTCCCACTGCCGAATCCCGCCTGCAAACACCTGAAACACAACTATCACATGTAACCACGCCTCCACACACCTAGGCCAGAACAACCACCACCATGCCCGAAGACACATGGGCTAGAAGATCCACTACCACGCCCGAAGACACCTGGGCCTCCTCCCGAAGACACTTGGGAAACCACCTGCCTGCACACACCTGGGACGACCATCACACTAACCTGCCCAAAGATTCTTGGGCTAATAATGGACCTCCGACCATCACAGCCTGCACAAAGGTACTTGGGATATCCGGGAAAGGGAGCAGAAACGGAGCTAATAACCAGTCACTAAGAATAGTGTTGGGAAAAACACCCTCCCCCATAAAATAGGGGTGTTAGGCACTAAGTTCTCAACTTGGGTGGGGCGTGAATAAGAAACACAAAACTACAAGTATATACATAGGTAACAAGCACTCACCCAAAGTTAGGTTTTTCTTCAGATAGCCTACAGATCACAACATCACTCAAGTCCGAGTCACGACCCACACCAACAAAACACATTTTCCCCATTCTTGTTTTCATGTTCTATAATAATGTTTAAATAAGTTCATACACCTACTTGGGAAACTAACACCATAAGCATAACCAAGGAAAGAATCTAGAAAAACGTCAATTTAAACATTCACACTCAGTGCTCTTGTAATGTTACAACAACAAGAGGATAAGTGAGATCCCTTGAAGTACTGGAACCAAAGAAACCCTCGAGGCACTACCCCGTGTCCCCCTAAAAAAATGGTTTCTCATCAATCGAGAATCCCAACCCAATTAATGATACAAACAAGGTAACCACCTGGTCTAAAAACTCACAACCACCGACTCCATATCAACAGGGGATCCCATCCCCTCCCACATCTCCAGCAATCATCCCATAAAAGAAAAACAACCAAACCACTTCCACAAACACAAAGTAGGGCCATGCCAGTATTTTCAGATTTATATGATTTAACACACTCCATGATTTCAATTTCATGTACTTTAACCAGGGTTTATCACAGGAGGGTTGATCCTGGTGCTTTCAATTTATTTAGCCAGGTGTACGTGATTATCAAATTTCCCTTTTCCCCGTAGAAGTTCAATACCAAAAACAATTCATTTAAAACATCCGCAGGGGTTCATCAGTGCAGAGAGAAAGACCACCAATGGCCATGATTTTCAGTAGGGGTAAGCCCGCACAATTCAGAAAGATGATCATAACATAAAACAGCATCAACAATCACAACCCCCCGTTCTTTCTTCATATAATCAGTTCACTATCATTATTTAGGTTTGGTTTAACAAATTCTACAGAATAAAAAGCACGCCCACCCCACATGATACAAAAAAGTGAGAGATGATGAAATTCCCTACATGTTGATCAACGATCGATGCTAAGGATGGGGGCGGAACTTCACGGATAGCGATGCGGTTCGCCTGAACGAAAATCACCTCGTCTATCAATGCTTAGTCCGGGCGTGGAACTTTACGCATAGCGATGCGGCTCGTCTGAACGAAAAGCTGCTCGTCTGGACGAAGGGTACTCTTAGCAAAGGGTGATCGAGAAAAGAAGAAACCACGACTAACCCATAGTTTATAAGATCCACGGACGGTTGAGATAAGAACGCCAAACCCCATAAGGAGCAGGGGTCGTGGGTTGACCACGCGGCCCCACACGTTATTAAAGGGGTCGGGTGGTTTAAACGTACGCACACACCAGGTTAAATTATTAAATATTTAATTATAACATTTATGGGCGTTATCGAGATTTAAAACAAGCTTAAATGGGGTGTCAAAGAAAGGTTTAAAACTCAATTTGAGCACGTCACTGGAAAAACCCCGACAAAGTCAGGTGACACCGATCGGTCTCACCAATCGGTCATGTAGATAGGTCTCCCCGATCGGTCACGCCGATCGGTCTCACTGATGGGTCTCCCCGATCGGTCACGCCGGTCGGTCTCATTGATCGGTCGCGCCGATCGGTCTCACCGAGCGGTCGCACCGTTCGGTCTCACTGATCAGTCGCGTCGGTCGGTCTCACCGATCAGTTGTGCTGGTCGGTCTCACTGGTCGGTCGTGTGGGTCGGTCTCACTGATCGGTCTCCCCGGTCGGTCGCACCGATCGGTCTCCCCGATCGGTCTCACTGATCGGTCGCGCCGAGACGCTACCCCTTTAGGATCCAGATTTTTGGAAAAGGAATGGACCAAGAGAGTCTGGGTCATCACATCATATACCTCTCAAACTATTATCGCCCTCGAGATATTAAACATCCCAGAAGGAAAGAGCAGTTTCGAACAACCACCTCGAAAGATACCTCCCAAGATTGAACCTCATTGTTAACTAAGAACACTTTCCGGTCACGAACCAAGCAACATATCATGTCAAACTGCCCAGGAATGTGGGGGTTGGGGAGTCTACTTCCCCATGTCAAGATATTATCTGCTTTGGGCGGCACTAACTCACCCGCACGGGTTTAATCGCATCCACCTTAATGCGTCTTGATTAGGGGTCGGGTTCTCTCCTCCCTCATGGCCACGACTTTTCACACACATTTAGAGGAAAATAAAACTAGAATTTCATGGACAGAAAGGTAAAACATTCTACCACAACAGCTATAACAAACAAAACAAAACTCAAACCAACTCTGGGTACTGGGCACACATATGTGCTTCCATCTCCCATGTACTCTCATCAAGCCTACCATGTCTCCAAAACACACGAACCACGGGAATGGTTCTCCCCTGATGCACCTTTTCATTGCGATCCTCGATCATCACTAGTCTCTCCACAAAATTCACGTCGTCCTCGATGTCCAGCTCTCCCCATCTAAGGACATGTGGATCGTCGTGCAGATACTGACGGAGCGGGGACACGTGGAAGACATCATGTATCCACAATAGCGGCGGTGGTAATGATAGCTGATAGGCCACTTCGTCGACCCGTCGTAACACTTCGAAGGGCCCGATGAACCTGGGAGAAAGCTTACTCCCCTTTTCGAACCTCCATTATCTGCGCCGAGGGGAGACCCTTAAGAACACGTGGTCTCCAACTTCAAATTCCAAGGGCCTCCTCCTGGTATCAGCATACGACTTCTGTCGGTCCTCAGCCGCCTTCATCCTTTCTCGTATGAGTTGAACCTTCTCTGTCGTGCTCTGCACCACCTTCGGGCCAAGGATGCCAGCCTGTCCTACTTCGTCCCAACACATAGGTGAATAGTATGGCCTCTCGTACAGGGCTTCAAACGGGGCCATACCAATGGTAGAGTGATAGCTATTATTTTAGACGAAATCTACCATGGGAAAGTGTCACACACATGATCCTCCTGAGTCCAGAACACATGCTCGCAGCATATCCTCCAAGGTCTAGATGGTGCGCTCTGTTTTTTCCTCTGTACGGGGATGGAAAGTAGTGATATGGCGTAACTGTGTGCCAAATGCATGCTACAATCCTTTCCAGACCCACGAGGTAAACCATGCATCCCTATCCGATACTATAGACCTCAGAACTCCATGCAACTGCACCACCTCATCCACGTACTTTCGTGCCAAATCATCCACAGTACTCGACTCCCGGATCACCATAAAGTGGGCCGATTTCTTCAACCGGTCCACTGCCACCTAGATGGTGTCGTATGTCCCTTGGACCTTGGGAATTCCCATGACGAAATCCATCGAGATGTTGTCCCACTTCCACTCGGGGACATCTAGAGACTGCAGTAGGCCGCCTGGAACTCGGTGTTCAGCCTTCACTTGGTGACACACTAAGCACTTGGCCACAAACTCTGCCACTTATCAGTTTACTTCGGGCCACCAAAACTATCTCTTCAGTCCCTGGTATATCTTGGAAACTCTTGGGTGTACCGCCAGGGGTGAGTTGTGGAACTCACTGAGAACCTTGACGCTCATCACTCATGGAACAAAAAAACTTCCCTGGAAAAGAATCCGGTTTTGACCATCCTATGTCCATCCTTCTAGAACATTGCCCTGGTCAACTCGGTCACACATCACTTCGCACTCTGGGTCTCCCCAATGAGAGTCCCCCACTTGCTGCAACAGAGACGACTGCATTGCCATCTGATATAGGCAACCTCTACCACCTTCCATCCTGGCATCCAGGTGTAAGGTAGCCAACTCCTCCATCGCCTTCCAGGCATCCGCCGACAATCGGACCGCATCCTCTTGCTTCCTCCTTCTCAAGGCATCGGCCACAACATTTCCCTTGCCCTCAGTATAAGAGATCTCGAAGTCGTAATCCTAGAGGAACTCCACCCATCACCGATGTCACAAGTTTAGGTCCCACAGGGAGAAGATATAACTCAAGCTTTTGTGATCTATGAAGACCATAAAGCATTCTCCAATGAGGTAGTGCCGCCATAACTTTAGCACAAAAACGACCACTGCAATCTCTAGGTTGTGGGTGGTGTAATTACGCTCCTGAGGGCGTAGCTGCCTAGACCCATAAGAGATCACCGCTTGTTGCTGCATCAACACACATCTCATGCCCTGTCCTGAAGCATCGCAGAACACCTCATACGTCTCCACTTCTTCTGGAAATCTCAGCACTGGGGAACTGACCAACTTCTCCTTCAGATAGTTGAAGGATGACTCGCACTGCTCACTCCACATGAAAACCTGGTCTTTCTTGGTCAGGGATGTCAAAGGGGCTGCAACTCGGGAGAAGTTGGGTACGAACCTCCGATAGTAACCCACCAGCCCGAGGAAAATACGGACCTCTGCCACATTCTTGGGTTCTACCCAAGAATCAACTACCTCATCCTTTGATGGGTCCACCGCTACCCCCTTCTTGGACACCACATGCCCGAGGAAGTGCACTTCTCGTGTCTAGAACTTGCATTTTGACAACTTCTCATAGAGCTGATGATGTCGGAGGACCTCCAGAACCGTCCTCAGGTGCTCTTCATGGTCCTCCTCTGATCTTTAGTAGACCAAGATTTCATCGATGATCACAACTACGAACCAATCTAGGTACTCCTGGAAGATGGAGTTTATAAGCCCCATAATCACAATCGGGGTGTTTTAAACACCGAAGGGCATGACTGCGAACTCGAAGTGTCCATATCTGCACCTGAACGCCTTCATTCGGATGTATCCCTCCTTCACTCTCAGCTGGTGGTACCCAGACCGCAGGTCGATCTTCGAAAACCATCCTGCCCCTTTCAGCTGGTCGGAAAGATCATCTATCCTCGGAAGAGGGTAGCGATTATTGATCGTTACCTGGTTCAACCTCCTGTATTCTATGCACAACCTGAGACCACCATCTTCCTTCATTGAGAACAAGAATGGAGCACCCCACGGTGATGCACTCGGGCGAACATAACACCTCTTCATTAGATCATCAATCTGGATCTGTAACTCCCGTAGCTCTGAAGGTTCCATCCGGTAAGGAGCCATCGAGATCGGACGAGCGTCGGGCTGCAGGTCTATCCCGAACTCGATATCCCGTCGAGGGGGTAGAGTCGTTACCTCCTCAATAAAGACGTCGATAAACTCACGGACAACCTCTGGCACCTCCACCATCTCAGCATCTACTGATTCCACTAATAGCTCGGCCAACAAGGAGAGGAGGGGTTCCTCTCGCCTGCTGCCCTTCTGACTGCTCCGCTCATTGGTGAAGGTAACACGTCGGCCGCCCAAGTCCGATAACACAACCCTTCCTCGGAAACAGTGGATGACAACAGACACATAAAATATCCATTCGATGCCTAGGATGACATTGTATGGTTTTATCTGTAGGAGAATAAGATCTCTAATCTACTGATGTGGCCCTATCATCAGTCTTCATCCCCGAAAAACAAACAACAAGTCGGTATGACCCCCGACGGGTGTGATCAACACCAGGGGCACTGGAAGTCTCTTGGAATCGAGGCCTAAGTCATGAGCTAGACTGGGTGCAAAAAAGGATTTCGAAGCTCTAGTGTCTAACAAGGCATAAGCATGAGTGCTAAACAAACTGATCGTACCTCGAACAACCTCCGGCCCTACTGGAACTGCTGCTTCCGCGGCGTGTAGCTGTCCACGCCCGGCTCCTCTTCCCCTAGGTTTCCGGCCACCTCCCTGACCACGCCCGGGTCGAGGTCCTTGAGAAGATCCCGGAGGTCGGCCCCCTCCTCCTACATCTGTCCTCGGAGGAGCGGGAGCTCACTATCCCTGCTGCTGCTGTTGGAATGGTGTAACACCCCGAGATTTTATGAAAAATATTTTTTTTTTCACTAATGTCTTGTGTTGTACGCTACACCAAAAGGAGCATTCACAAAACGCATCCTTGACATTCCTTGCATTACACGCAATCACAACCTTCCTCGATAGCGTGTGTAGTACGCAATACTGAGTTTCACGAAACAACGATATGCTATTAAAATATTATTAAAACTAGCCATTATGAATAGTAATAACCACTTTTTGAAATTTTGTAAATTTTATTTTTCAAAATGGAATTCATTTTTGGATTCGGAGTATCGAATTTAGCCTAAGGTGAAATTTTGGTACTTTTCGGATAACTTTCATATTCTGATGAATAGTGAAGATTACTAAATTATAATTAAAAACAACTTTTTTAATCGAAATAATTAATAGTGATAAATCATTAATTTGAGTGGTTTTAAATTATATTTAGAATATATTTTTACAATTTAATACAATGTTGGTCATTAGATGTAATTTCACATTTAAACCAGACATAATCAAGTGTCAATCTTTTGATAGATATTGTTTCTTAAAAACACGCTATTTGTTTTAACAGCAGGATTTAATTATAAAATTAATTAATGAAATTTCTATGTTATGAATTTGGTAAAATAGACTTCATTTTTGAATTCGGAATATGAAATATAGCTTAGGACGAAATTTTGGCATTGTTCTGAAAAACATCAATTTTTGATGAATAGTGAAACTACTAAGTGGTAGTTAAAAACTGAATTTTTCATAAAACTTAATTTTACCGCTTCTGTGAATGAAATTTCAAAAATCCGAGAGACACGGTTGATGTCAGTAAGTAAAATGTGGTTCAATGAGATGAAAATAATTTTTGGTGAATAGTAACTTTTTACTTTTATTTACCACGGTTAAAAGTAAATAGGGTAATTAAGGGTAAGAATGATATTAATATTACCCTAACACATGTCCTAATTCTATTGGACAAGTGTATCTCGACCAAAAACAACCTTAAGTGTAAACGTTTATCATTTAGGCCCACTTGGATTAGATTATGACATTTAATATTATTTTATTTAATGAATAGTTAAAATAGTTAAAATCAAAGTTTAATAACTACAACATTTTTAATATGGGGTTATACATAAGATAAATTAGACTATAAATATTCATTAGAAAGATAAGAAGATTTCCTACATAATTATATTTTATTTATAATTTTTAGACTTTAAATAAATTAATTTATTTATGACACAACGATGATGCAGTAATTACCCTTTTAAGGAAATATTAACATAAATGATGTTATAAATGCTCAAATGAATGTAATTTGAGATTTTATATGTATTCCACTAATTTTATAGGTTACTATGATATATTAGTGTTGATTTAATCAACTTGGTTTGAACATATAATTCTGTTATGACTTTCAAAAAAATCATATATCAAATAGTGTCAAAATTGACACAAAATAGTTTTTAAATCAAATATTATATTATTAATTGTTATTTTATTCCTAAAAATCTAAGGTTCGGCCAAATGACTTAGATTAGGATATATATATTAATAATAAACAATTTGGGGTTCGTTTGGCATGTTATAGTAGGTTTATTAACCATATAGTGTAAGAAAACAAAAAGACACGGTAAAAGTTAAATTATTTAACTTAGAGTTAAATCGAATTGATAAGGTTAAAATAATACCCTAAACATGTCTAAATCTTATTTTTTGATAGTATTTCGACCCATCCCCACTTTAGCTTCGAAATAAGACCCTTTGGAACCATTATAAACCGATTTTTACTTTAATATAAAATAATATTTTGAGATATTCCTAAGGTGCCCCTCTCCTCCCTTATAAAAGGACACCTCCTCCCCCTCCTCCTCACAACAATTTGAGCACTCAAGCTCGGCAAACCCCTGCCAAAATATCTTCTCCACTTCCCTAGAAACATCCTAGAGGTTCTTGTCTTCCTCAAACACCAATTGTAGTTCCCTAAGAGGAGGTCTCAAAGAGGCGCTTCAAAGAAGAGGTAATTACCGTTACCAATTCTTTCATCTTTATTTCTTCTTCCACTTCTTCTTCTTAGGTTGTTTCATTATCAAGTAATAACATCAGTATCACTCATATACTGATATGTTATTTTATGTATGAAACAACCCTATTTCACCATCTATCCATCCTACAGAAAAAGAAATCACCGCGCGTGCGTACGTACAGAATACCGTCTCCACGCCGTGGTGTAATCTATTTTCCACCACCACCTTACATGGATGGGTATAATGGTGTAAAGAATAACTATACATAGTTATTACAACATCATATTGATTCTGATACATTGTATAATCCACTCCAATTCAATTCAATATTTATGGAAATGATATCATCGCTCGTGCGTACGTACGGACTACCGTCTCCACGGCGCGATGAGATTCATTCTCCATGTTAACCATTTAAGAATGATTATAAAGTATATATAAGAAATAATAATGAAATATATGACATTATAAAGCTACTGGATTTATGTATATATATATATGTATGTAATCTACTTACTTCCATTTCAAGACAATAAGGAAAGGAAAACAGCGTTCATGCGTACGTACGGACTACCGTCTCCATGAACGGTGTTTTTCATTTCATTTATCTATCTATTATATATATATATATACTGAATATATATGATATATAAATCAAATTTTATATTCTGGAAGTAATTAAATCATGATATAAGTAATAATAATGTCAAGAACAACAAGTCAAAACACCTACGATAAATGAAACGATTTTCCCCAAAACGCTTCTTTAACATGGAATTTACAAAATAACGGGTAATATAATGTCATAAGTGAACCATATATGATATCATAACAATGAATATGATTCTGTAATAATTCAATGACATTATTTAAATCATTATACAGGAGGTTCGGACACATACGAAGCAAATCGGACCTAAGGTAAGGGAAAATATCACAATCTCATTTTTATCCGAGATTGTTTATTCGTAAGTATTTACTGGGGTGTATTTTATCATCCACATCCATGTTTCATCAATATGTAATATTATTTCCATCCACCTACAATTGTTTAAATCCATTTTTACCCTTCGGTGAGTTTTTAGTAATATGTATGAAAGGAATCTTTTGTCGTTTTTCGTACGAGGTACTGTTTGACTTTTCCGACAAAAGTACGAAGAATGTTTTTTTTAACTTATACGGCATGAATGGATTTCTAAAAAATTATTTCGAAGAAGCTTCCTTTACAAGTATTCAAGTTTATTTTTAATCAACTTCTTTTATTTTAAAATTTTATGACATGTTAAGAAAGGAAAAGTGTTTTTGAAGTAGAAAGGATATTTTCCTCAAGAATGAATTTCAAGTGTTTTATCAAAATTATTTTCCATCTAAGAAAATAAAGGGTTCTGTTTTTATCCCTATTATTACATTGATTTGATTATGTTGTGATGGAATTATTTTTATGAATTCATTTATCTTATATGAATTGTTTTGTGATGTCATGTTGTTTAAGAATCCAATTTTTATTACATGGGTTATGCGATGATGTATGGTTTATGATTATGTGGCACACATAAGAAAGGATTCATTATAAGATGGGTGGGACCTATATCTCCCTCCAATGCATTGGGTAAAGATTTTATATCTCATGAGATAGACAGAGCTGGAACGGTAGGTTATACAGGTTCTGTGAAATAGGACTGAAACGAGGGTTACTCGATTCAGAAAGGGACTTTTTCCACTAAGATAGTCTTGGCAATGAGTCTTGACTAACAAGAAATGATTCTCTATGATTATGTGTGAATGCCACAAAGTTTCATGTTTTAAGTTACGATTATTGTGATTACATTTCACTGCCATGATTTATCCCATGTTATGAAATTATGCTCTCTCGTTTGCAGGTTATGATTTCCAAAATGTTATGTTCTTATGAATATGATGTGATTGATATTTATTTTGTTTATCTTTACTGAGCATTTGAGCTCACCCTATTATGTTTTCTTTTACCCAGGATATAAAGAAAGGTTTTAGGTAAAAAAAGTAAGATCTTTATGTGAGATGTTGAAGATCTTTCACCACGATTAGAAGATTTTATTCCGAGTTTCCAAAGACACTAAACTATTACGATCCTTGTGTGTGTGTTTTTGTTATGTACTAAGTATTCCGCAAAAGTAATGTAATGTTCATGTACGTTAAGCTTCGGGTCTCTACAGTTGGTATCAGAGGAAATGTTTAGTCAACCTTTGGAAACTAGGATGCGAAAACATTAGTGAGATCCCTAGAGATATTTCTACGGTATGTCTAGGGATGTCCCTAAGGTTAAGTATACGTATAGGTTATAGACCTAGAATTACGCTAACAATCTTAGAATTTAACCTAAGATGTTAGATATTGAGGGTACTTCCCCTTTACTATTTTGTTTTCTCTAGCATGATTTTTGCCTCTCACATAATTATTTTTTTGTTTTAGTTAATGGAGGGAACCAGAAAGAATTCGGTTAACATTGAATCCAATGGACAAATTGGTGACTATGAGAAACAAAATTGTGTAATGCCTAGAGAGAAAGATATTGTGATTATGCCGAATCAGTCATCGCAATATATGATTAACACGGTGAAATTTAGTGGTATGCCTAATTCATCAATGAAGAGGAAGATAAACTATTATGCATGTTCACATGTTGAGGAGCATAATGAAAGGAAGATTGAGATTTCTAAAGAAGGGAAGAAGAACCTTGAGGAATACCTCAATTGGAGGGACCGATGTTATCTGTGTGGAGAAAAGGGTCATAGAGTGACAGCCTGTTATGGAGTTCAATGTCTTATTTGTGGAGAACATGGGCATTACCCAACTCAATGCCCTGACCTAAAAAGTTACTTCTAAATCAAGGAAGGACTTATTCCAGGACAATCATTGATGTGGATGGACTGAAGTGTTTATGTATTGGTATTCAAGAATAATGTTGTTGAGGTACTTTTATGGTGTATTGGAATATTTATGTATTGGTCTATTGTGGTTTTCAATAATTTTAAGGTACCGGTAACCATGAAAAGTGATTCAAATATTTTGGAAAGTAGATAATTTGCCCATAATGAAGGGAAAATGAGAAAATGAAATGTTTATTAGTATTCATGAGCTTATGATTGATATAAGGACTAAGTGATATCATGGTTTGAGTATATAGAATTTTGAGGATTTTGGTATGTGGAAGGTGTTAACTTTTAACTGCAATCATGTTTTCACTAAGGTTCAATGGGTGTTCAAGAAAATACTTGATTAAGGCCTTTGAATGTTTGGAATGTGACCAGAAAGACATATCTTATGATATATGGGGATCAACGATTGTATTAAATCTCTGGTAATCATTTTCATTATATTATGAGAGTGGAATGCAGTATTCTGGATAAGCCTAAAGATTGGAATGGATTATGTTGGACATAAGTTAGTATTGTTTAAGGATAGAAGTTTTTTTTCGATATTATTGATGGGATGTTATAGTATTATAGTTTTAGAAAAAGGACAACCTGCAGGACGGGCGACAACCCATCACGTCGGACAAGGCTGTAGGAATCGAACCCACAACCGAAGTGCGACTGGCCTTTATCGCCTACCACTGGCCTACAGGAAGTCCCTGTTTAGTAGAAACTAGTTTTATTATATTAAGCAATATGATATATGCAGTATAAGTCCATTTTAGGAACCATATATGATTAATCCCACTATAGATCGACTTATGTATATAAATTTTGCTAACCTTTTGAGACAGATGGAATGACCCGTCATTCTATCACATGATCTACTAACACTTAACGAATAACAAATTCAACTTCATTTATTTAAGAGATGAAGTGGAAATTGTTAAAGGCACGAACAAAAGTGAGGTTGTACCAGCATAAAGTAAGTATTTATTCTAAATCAAATTCATTAACTTTAGGGAAACGATCTTGAAAACCAAAAATGTTGTCCTAGTGATCTTATATCTGATTAATCAGATGGTACCTTAGATCATCACAAATTTATGGATTTGTGATTGTTGGCTTTTCCATAGCCATGTTCTCTACCACTCTCCATCAGAACATGATGGTTAGATTTTTCTTCCATATCTATATTTTCACCTATGTGGAAACCCAATGATTAGTTTATTTGGGTAACCGTTACGTTTCATACTTTTGTTTTTAAAGATTGGTTTTGATATTCCTTTTTACAATGTGGGTTTCTATTAAATAAACTGTCGAATAGTAAACCATTTATAACCCCGACGAATTTCGAGGGCGAAATTCATTTTAAGGGGGGTAGAATGTAACACCCCGAGATTTTATGAAAAATATTATTTTTTTTCACTAATGTCTTGTGTTGTACGCTACACCAAAAGTAGCTTTCACAAAACGCATCCTTGACTTGCCTTGCATTACACGCAATCACAACCTTCCTCGATAGCGTGTGTAGTACGCAATACTGAGTTTCACGAAACAACGATATGCTATTAAAATATTATTAAAACTAGCCATTATGAATAGTAATAACCACTTTTTGAAATTTTGTAAATTTTATTTTTCAAAATGGAATTCATTTTTGGATTCGGAGTATCGAATTTAGCCTAAGGTGAAATTTTGGTACTTTTCGGATAACTTTCATATTCTGATGAATAGTGAAAATTACTAAATTATAATTAAAAACAACTTTTTTAATCGAAATAATTAATAGTGATAAATCATTAATTTGAGTGGTTTTAAATTATATTTAGAATATATTTTTAGAATTTAATACAATTTTGGTCATTAGATGTAATTTCACATTTAAACCAGACATAATCAAGTGTCAATATTTTTATAGATATTGTTTCTTAAAAACACGCTATTTGTTTTAACAGTAGGATTTAATTATAAAATTAATTAATGAAATTTCTATGTTATGAATTTGGTAAAATAGACTTCATTTTTGAATTCGGAATATGAAATATAGCTTAGGACGAAATTTTGGCATTGTTCTGAAAAACATCAATTTTTGATGAATAGTGAAACTACTAAGTGGTAGTTAAAAACTGAATTTTTCATAAAACTTAATTTTACCGCTTCTGTGAATGAAATTTCAAAAATCCGAGAGACACGGTTTATGTCAGTAAGTAAAATGTGGTTCAATGAGATGAAAATAATTTTTGGTGAATAGTAACTTTTTACTTTTATTTACCACGGTTAAAAGTAAATAGGGTAATTAAGGGTAAGAATGATATTAATATTACCCTAACACATGTCCTAATTCTATTGGACAAGTGTATCTCGACCAAAAACAACCTTAAGTGTAAACGTTTATCATTTAGGCCCACTTGGATTAGATTATGACATTTAATATTATTTTATTTAATGAATAGTTAAAATAGTTAAAATCAAAGTTTAATAACTACAACATTTTTAATATGGGGTTATACATAAGATAAATTAGACTATAAATATTCATTAGAAAGATAAGAAGATTTGATACATAATTATATTTTATTTATAATTTTTAGACTTTAAATAAATTAATTTATTTATGACACAACGATGATGCAGTAATTACCCTTTTAAAGAAAAAATTAACATAATTGATGTTATAAATGCTCAAATGAATGTAATTTGAGATTTTTTATGAATTCCACTAATTTTATAGGTTACTATGATATATTAGTGTTGATTTAATCAACTTGGTTTGAACATATAATTCTGTTATGACTTTCAAAAAAATCATATATCAAATAGTGTCAAAATTGACACAAAATAGTTTTTAAATAAAATATTATATTATTAATTGTTATTTTATTCTTAAAAATCTAAGGTTCGGCCAAATGACTTAGATTAGGATATATATATTAATAATAAACAAGTTGGGGTTCTTTTGGCATGTTATAGTAAGTTTATTAACCATATAGTGTAAGAAAACAAAAAGACACGGTAAAAGTTAAATTATTTAACTTAGAGTTAAATCGAATTGATAAGGTTAAAATAATAACCTAAACTTGTCTAAATCTTATTGGTTGATAGGATTTCGACCCATCCCCACTTTAGCTTCGAAATAAGACCCTTTTTAACCATTATAAACCGATTTTTACTTTAATATAAAATAATATTTTGAGATATTCCTAAGGTGCCCCTCTCCTCCCTTATAAAAGGACACCTCCTCCCCCTCCTCCTCACAACAATTTGAGCACTCAAGCTCGGCAAACCCCTACCACAATATCTTCTCCACTTCCCTAGAAACATCCTAGAGGTTCTTGTCTTCCTCAAAGACCAATTTTAGTGCCCTAAGAGGAGGTCTCAAAGAGGCGCTTCAAAGAAGAGGTAATTACCGTTACCAATTCTTTCATCTTTATTTCTTCTTCCACTTCTTCTTCGTAGGTTGTTTCATTATGAAGTAATAACATCAGTATCACTCATATACTGATATGTTATTTGAAGTATGAAACAACCCTATTTCACCATCTATCCATCCTACAGAAAAAAGAAATCACCGCGTGTGCGTACGTACAGAATACCGTCTCCACGCCGTGGTGTAATCTATTTTCCACCACCACCTTACATGGATGGGTATAATGGTGTAAAGAATAACTATACATAGTTATTACAACATCATATTGATTCTGATACATTGTATAATCCACTCCAATTCAATTCAATATTTATGGAAATGATATCATCGCTCGTGCGTACGTACGGACTACCGTCTCCACGACGCGATGAGATTCATTCTCCATGTTAACTATTTAAGAATGATTATAAAGTATATATAAGAAATAATAATGAAATATATGACATTATAAAGCTACTGGATTTATGTATATATATATATATATGTATGTCATCTACTTACTTCCATTTCAAGACAATAAGGAAAGGAAAACAGCGTTCATGCGTACGTACGGACTACCGTCTCCATGAACGGTGTTTTTCATTTCATTTATCTATCTATTATATATATATATATATACTGAATATATATGATATATAAATCATATTTTATATTCTGGAAGTAATTAAATCATGATATAAGTAATAATAATGTCAAGAAAAACAAGTCAAAACACCTACGATAAATGAAACGATTTTCCCCAAAACGCTTCTTTAACATGGAATTTACAAAATAACGGGTAATATAATGTCATAAGTGAACCATATATGATATCATAACAATGAATATGATTCTGTAATAATTCAATGACATTATTTAAATCATTATACAGGAGGTTTGGACACATACGAAGCAAATCGGACCTAAGGTAAGGGAAAATATCACAATCTCATTTTTATCCGAGATTGTTTATTCGTAAGTATTTACTGGGGTGTATTTTATCATCCACATCCATGTTTCATCAATATGTAATATTATTTCCATCCACCTAAAATTGTTTAAATCCATTTTTACCCTTCGGTGAGTTTTTAGTAATATGTATGAAAGGAATCTTTTGTCGTTTTTCGTACGAGGTACTGTTTGACTTTTCCGACAAAAGTACGAAGAATGTTTTTTTTAACTTACACGGAATGAATGGATTTCTAAAAAATTATTTCCAAGAAGCTTCCTTTACAAGTATTCAAGTTTATTTTTAATCAACTTCTTTTATTTTAAAATTTTATGACATGTTAAGAAAGGAAAAGTGTTTTTGAAGTAGAAAGGATATTTTCCTCAAGAATGAATTTCAAGTGTTTTATCAAAATTATTTTCCATCTAAGATAATAAAGGGTTCTGTTTTTATCCCTATTATTACATTGATTTGATTATGTTGTGATGGAATTATTTTTATGAATTCCTTTATCTTATATGAATTGTTTTATGATGTCATGTTATTTAAGAATCCAATTTTTATTAAATGGGTTATGCGATGATGTATGGTTTATGATTATGTGGCACACATAAGAAAGGATTAGTTATAATATGGGTGGGACCTATATCTCCCTCCAATGCATTGGGTAAAGATTTTATATCTCATGAGATAGACAGAGCTGGAACGGTAGGTTATACCGGTTCAGTGAAATAGGACTGAAACGAGGGTTACTCGATTCAGAAAGGGACTTTGTCCACTAAGATAGTCTTGGAAATGAGTCTTGAATAACAAGAAATGATTCTCTATGATTATGTGTGAATGCCACAAAGTTTCATGTTTTAAGTTATGATTATTGTGATTACATTTCACTGCCATGATTTATCCCATGTTATGAAATTATTCTCTCTCTTTTGCAGGTTATGATTTCCAAAATGTTATGTTCTTATGAATATGATGTGATTGATATTTATTTTGTTTACCCTTACTGAGCATTTGAGCTCACCCTATTAGGTTTTCTTTTACCCAGGATATAAAGAACGGTTTTAGGTAAAAAAAGGAAGATCTTTATGTGAGATGTTGAAGATCTTTCACCACGATTAGAAGATTTTATTCCGAGTTTCCAAAGACACTAAACTATTACGATCCTTGTGTGTGTGTTTTTGTTATGTACTAAGTATTCCGCAAAAGTAATGTAATGTTCATGTACGTCAAGCTTCGGGTCTCTACAAATGGCCTGGCTGGATGTTGCTACTGGGGCGGGTGCTGGGGATGTCTTCCACTGTCGTACTGTACCCAGTCCGGGAATTGACTCCGGAGATGTCCTTGCCTCCCACAGATGAAGCATCGCGGTCCCAAAACCGAAGGAAAAGGGAGAGGACCGGGGGATCGAAACTAAAACTGTTGCGGCCTGCTCCTTGTGGGTCGGAACCTGGAGGGTCCTGAAGCTGGATGCCTGGTGTTGGCGGCCTTCCCCTTCGATGGTCCCAGCTGGATCCCCTCTCATGAAACACCTCCTAGAGAGTGCATCCTCTCCACCACTCTGTCCTTCTTCTAGACCTCCATGTACATCGGCAGGGTAAAGGGGGTAACACCATATTTGAGGGAGGGTCGGAGCGCCTCCTATAGACGTCTTTCCTGAAACTCCACATCGGGAAAGAGGTCCGGAGAAAAATGTAGGAGGTCCTTGAACATGATTCCTAGATCCCTCACTAACATACTCCCCTGTTGGAGGGAGAGTAGCTCCTATTTCTTTTCCACCTTCATCATCGAGGAGAGGAATTCCACCCAGAACTCCTTATCGAAATCAGCCCATGGCACCTCACCCTCTCTCCTCTCCCCCAGATAAAGCGTCCACCACAGACACGCCGCTCTCCACATTTGGCTGACGGCCAGAGGAACCCAGTACTCAATCGGGGACCGAATCAGGCCGAAGGCTATCACTATCTCCTCTAGCCAGCCTTCCGTCTTCATGTTAGAGGTGCTACCCTCGTAGTTCTCAAGGGTCTGTCGCTGGAAGGCCCGAAGAGTTTTCTGCCACTGGTCGTCCTCTTCCTCTCAATCAGCTCTCGGCCGATCGGCCAAAGTAGTCTCCGGGGCCGCGATCGCCTGTACCACACGTGGTCCCCTTCCAGGTTCCATAGCTGCAAGGTAAAAAAGGAATTCCTATGCCCAAGTAGTTCAGAATATTGTTCTTAAAATTTCATAAACATTTCATTTACTCTTAATTCCCAAGACATCCTAGAAACATGAGAACACAAGTCATTATGATTCATTTACCTTTCCTAGGGTCTCTACCATGTAATCTGCGTGGACTAAATTGGTCGTTCAGTAGGTCCAGAGTCCTTGCATCGGATTACGGGGGCCCCTAAAATCTGGTGTCTTAGCCGTTCTTCCCTGGCCTAACACACGCACCAAGGTCACCAAACCCTGTTGTCTTACCATCCCATACAATCCTCAATGTGCCTAACTCCAGACTCCATCCTACCTCTCAACCCCTCCCTCTGATACCATTCTGTCATGACCCGCCTTCACCAAAAGGAGGGAAGGATCAACAGGTTGTGAAGCCCTTCCTTCTTTAAGTTGAAGGAGATATAATGACCCCTGAAACCCGCCTTCTATAGGTCCCGGAGTGGCGACTAGAACCAAGGGTATGGAATTATACCCAAGTTAAAGGAATTACCCTTTTTGTTTTATAGAATTAGGAGATAATATGATGAACCCCAACAACACCAAAATTAAATGAAAAGTAAAGCCAAAAGTAAACCATTCCAACATGAATGTTCCAAAAGTGAAATCCACAAAGTACAAAAGTGACTACAAGGGTAAGTACCAATGAAAGGAAAAAAACTGCAACTGCCCAAATGTCCTAGCTAGTATGGTCCTATGAGATCCCCAAAGTCCTCCTGGAAACCTGAAAGCAGTTTTATATACGTAGGGTGAGCATACAAGTACACTCAGTAGGAAAAACCAAAGACTCTCGTGCACAAGTGGGGGAATGTACTAATGTCTCGTGAGAAGCAGACAACCATTACAATGAAGGAGTTAACCGATCCCACATTCCGGCTACACTCACCAAGTAACGCAAACCAAGTAATATATATAAGAGCACATCGATGTTTTGGTACCCCACGCCACTTTCCCACTAGTTATTGAGACATCCTACACATCGAACCAATCCCTCCATTCTCACTGCAGTCCCACTTCCACACCCGCCCACACACACCTGGGCCACAACCACACGCATTCCCACTGCCGAATCCCGCCCGGAAACACATGGGCCACAACTGTCACACATAACCACGCCTGAAAACACCTAGGCCAGAACAACCACCACCATGCCCGAAGACACCTAGGCTAGAGGATCCACTGCCACACCCGAAGACACCTGGGCCTCATCCCGAAGACACTTGGGAAACCACCTACCCGCACAGACCTGGGCCAATAACCACACTACCATGCCCGAAGATTCTTGGGGTAATAATGGACCTCAGGACATCACAGCCTGCCCGAAGGTACTTGGGCTATCCAGGAAAGGGAACAAAAAAAGGAGCTAATAACTAGCCACTAAGAATAGTGTTGGGAAAAAACACCCTCCCCCATTAAATGGGGGTGTTGGGCACTAAGTTCTCAACTTAGGTGGGGTGAAAATAAGAAACACAAAACTACAAGTATATACATAGGTAAAAAGAACTCACCCAATGTTATGTTTTTCTTCAGACAGCCTACAGATCACAACAACACTCAAGTCCAGGTCATGACTCCCGCTAAAAAAACTCATTTTCCCCATTCTTGTTTTCATGTTCAGTGATATTGTTTAAATATGTTCATTCACCTACTTTGAAAACTAACACCATAAGCATAACCAAGGAAAGAATCCATCCAAACGTCAATTTAAGCATTCACACCCAGTTCTCTTGTAATGTTACAACAACAAGAGGATAAGTGAGATCCATTGAAGTACTGGAACCAAATAAACCCTCAACACACTACCTGTGTCCCCCCAAAAAAATGGTTTCTCATCAACAGAGGAGCCCCCCCCCCCAATTCGTGATATAAACAAGGTAACCACCCCGCCATAAAACTTACAAACACCGAATCCATATCAATAGGGGATCTCATCCCCTCCCACGTCTCAAAAAATCGGCCCATAAAAGAAAAACAACCAAACCACTACCACCAACACAAAGCAGGTTCATGCTAGTATTTTCATATTTATAAGATTTAACACACTATATGATTTCAATTTCGTGTAGTTTAACCGGCGGTTATCACAGATGGGTTTATTCTGGTGCTTTGAATTTATTTAGCCGGGTGTACATGATTAACCAATTTCCCTTTTCACAGAAGGAGTTCACAACCACAAACAAGTAATTTAAAACATCCCCAGTGGTTCATTAGTGCATAGAGAAAGACCACCAACTGCCATGATTATCAGTAGGGGTAAGCCCACACAATTCAGAAAGATGATCATAACATAAAAAAGCATCAACAATCAAAACCCCCCATTAATTCTTCATATAATCAATTCACTATCCTTGTTTAGGTCTGGATTAACCAATTCTATAGAATCAAAAGCACGCCCACCCCACATGATGCACAAAAGTGAGAGACGAAGAAATTCCCTACTTGTTGATCAACGATCGATGCTATGGCCGGGGGCGGAACTTCATGGATAGCGATGCGGTTTGCTTCAACGAAAATCGCCTCGTCTATCAATGCTTAGGCCGGGTGCGGAACTTCACACATAGCGATACAGCTCGTCTGAACGAAAAGCTGCTCGTTTGGACGAAGGGTACTCTTAGCATAGGGTGATCGAGAAAAGAAGAAACCACGGCTAACCCTTAGTTTATAAGAGCCGCGGACGGTTGAGATAAGAACTACAAACCGCGTATGGAGCGGGGGTCGTGGGTTGACCACGCGGCCCCACACGTTATTAAAGGGGTCGGGTGGTTCAACCCATGACCCCCGATTACTATTCATAACAACTAAAAATTTAGTTTAAAATATGAAATAATATTTATTATTCCCATTATAAGTATGGAATAAATTTTAAAAAATTCAATTTCTATAAATTACATAAATTCATTTTAAAATTAGTGGGTAAAACGCACCATAAACTGTTTTAAAAAATATACATTTTAGGCATAGAACAAGATTATTTGTTAATTCAATCTTAGTGAAACCATTAGATGAGGGATAAAATATTTTCATTCATATATTATCTTCACTTTTAATTAAAAAAGTATTCAATATTTTTTAATTTAAATTATTAAGAAGAAAATATTTTGTACGCATAAAAAACATTTTTTTAGAAAAACATCTCTTTTTTATATTCAAATGGAATAATTTTATGTTATTACAAAATAAGAACAAATGAATTAAATATATACATATGTATAAAATAAAATTCTCTTATTTATTTAGTCCCATACATACCCACCAATCCATCAACTAGGATATAACAATAAAATTAAATAATTATATATCAATAAAATGTTACAATCTATTTAAACAAAGTGTTGTATGTAACGAAATATATCAAAGAAATTATTTTCTGATGATAAATATATCATAAAATTACAAGGTGTTACATTTTAACCCATTATATGATTTTATACCTCTACTTTATTCCAATATGAAAAAAACTAAGTATATTTCTACCTCGTCACATCCTTAGGTTCCTATATAGCTTTCTCAAACATATGGATTCACCATAAAACAATGACCAATAAAGTGTTATTTTTTTGAATAAATTTATTCTTTAATACATACTATCAAAAGTTATTTATCATAAAAAATATCATTCTAAATTGGTAGGATATGTAAATTTAGTATATGTTTAGGGTCATGTATGTACTTCCACTAGAGAGATACATAGATCAAATCAAGAACTTGAGAAAGATTTGAGGATAGTGTCTATAGGTAAAGAAATATTTCAATATAAATAATATATTTTAAGGGACTGATATATATACATGTCTAATCTTTCACTTCTTTCTAACTCTCATTCCCTTCCTCCAATGAGATGTTTTTAGGAATACATTTTTATCATATGAAAACTCTAGATCTCATTGGAAATTATTAGTATAATTTTCTATCCAATATAATCTACCATAATGTTAAATTAAATGGATCTAACATTCTCTAGAAATATCTCATCTAGATCTTCTACCAAAAGCATTATTTTTCAATCTTTAACCCAACACATTGTAATTATACACTTCCATCCATAAAGAGATTCATAATGAACCATATAAATGCTTGAGTGAAAGAAATTGTTGAAAAAAATCCCCCAAGGGAAGGTGATGATATCAACCACCTTTTTAATCCATATAATAGTATATCTGAATATACTATAGGGTTTTAATGTTCCTCTAAAGCTAACTATATACTTAGGAATTATATGTAGTGATAAAGACAGAATATTTTTTCAAATCATGTTGATTAATTCTAATAAATTGTGAGGTATACATCAGATCTTGATTTAGTGAAATAAAATGTATTACTCCTTACAACCTTAAAAATCCATAATATAATTATGGAAGGATCATTTAGAGAGAAATATTCTCTTATAAAAATGAAATAAGGGGAATTATAAAGGTGATTTACTATCACCCAAATACAATTATGACTTTTAGATGTTTTTTGGAGTCCATCAAATAAATTCATGGCAGTTTTCCCATTTCAATTACTGTATTTGTAATTAATATAGAAACCCCTTAGACATTAGTCTCTTATTTATAATTTTCTAACATGCCATTCATCGAGAAATATATATTACAGTATCACTTCTCAGGTTACCCATCCAAATTAATCTTTCATATCAATGTACATATTCATTATTATGGAATGAATATATAACTATGAACTATGAGCTTCATCAAAAAAAACTTTCATACATTTTTGTTATTATGGGAAACATATTCACTTTCTTATCCATATAATTCAATCACAATCAAGGACGATCTCAAGAATATTTCATACTTTTATTTCTATTTCTCTGCCTCTTCCTTTTGTTCCTTATTAATTATCACATAGATGGATGATTGGAAACTCATTTATGAAAGCTATGAGATACATCCATTAATCGTCATTTCAAAGACAATCCTATAAATATAAATAAATATTGGATCTATCTCAATTATCATTATGAACAAACTATAATGGTCCTTCTATCTTAGATAATTAACCACCTTATTTACCTTCCTTGGGTAGTAGTGTATTGATAATTACTAAAATATAATCAACTCTTACCACATCCATTGGTTGATATTCAACTATTTCATTGTTAAGACATACTTTAATCTTTCATAATCAATATAGATATAAAATAATTCCATATAAATATAATGAATCCACATTTTGAATGAAAACATGTATACTAATAACCTAAAATCATGTGTTGGGTAATTTTTTTATGAATTTTAAATTGGAATGATAAATTAAAATGGATATATCATTTTTCCTGAGGATTTATCCCAATATCGTTATAAATTCATAACTATAAATCTAAAACCCTTCTATACTATTGGGTAGTGTCATGGAATGTGCTATGAGAAACATTATTTTTACATCCTTGGAATTTTTCTGTCATTCATTTTTCAAATAGAACATTGTTTGGTTTAATGTCAACATGGTTATTGGATAAGATAACCATCATAAATACCGCACAAATAATGGATATTGTCTACGAAACCAAAAAACTATGTATATAAATTATTGTGGTTGGTGGGGGCCATTTCTCAAAATTAGTTACCATTGTTGGTCTAAGACATTGGTCAATAAATTATATCCTTGAAAGACTCTCTAATATACCACATGCAGTGATTATATGACCCATGAATGAAACCATCTGTACAAATGAAATTACACTTGGTAACTTTGGCATACAACATCTCCCTCATTACGAAATTCAACAAAATAATCATATAACCATTATGATATTCCTCGATATTTCAATATATAAGAATACAATCTATAAATATTACCACAAATAGATCAAGATATTCTTTAAAGACATTATTCATTAGACCCATTATGATAATGGGGGCATCGGTATGTCCAAATAGAATTACTATAAATTCATAAGGACCTTAACTCATATAGAATGATGTCTTTGGTATATCCTCCTTCTTGACCATCTGTTGAACATATTTTGAATTAAGATCAGTATTTCAAATGTATTTAACTCCCTGATGATGATCAAACAAGTCACCAATATGGATAAATGAAACTTGTTCATGAGTGTGATCTTGTTATGTTGTTGATAGTGAATTGAAAAATTCATAGAACCATTTATAATTTTATAAAAAATAAGAGGTTCGCCCCATGGTGAAACACTGAGGAATATGAATTAGTTATCAATATTATTATAGAGTTGATAATTTAATTCTTATAGCCCAATTTGTTCCATTCTATAATGATTCATTGTAATAGTTAATAGAACAGTTATAAGTTCTATTGAAAAATAAATATCACGACTCAGGGGAAGACTAGGAATGTATTTATGGAATAATTTATAATATTCCTAAATAATAGGAATTTGTTAAATTTTGAGATTCACCCCAACCATATGATATAAATATTCAATATAAATAGGTTGTTAGATCACTATAAATTAGGTGATTCACATTGAAAGTTTATGTTAATCTTTTCACCTAATGAAAATCATTAGTTGATTCAAAATAACAATTGTGACTTCCATTCCTCAGAAATTGATATGGTTTCAATATAAATAAATCACTTTTGTCCCTAATATAAAATCAAATTAATCTTGAGGGGGAATAAAAATACTCTCAGGAAGAACATTCACATATACTTATATTAGAGATGATCTATAAACATTATATGTGATCATCATGCAATTAAGGATTTTTATTTCCAACTTAACATCTAGTTGACGTGGTGGTTATGTGATATAGATATAAAATTATTATCATATAAAATATATTGTATATCATTAATTAAATGTGGAATTTTTATTTATGTAGTTGAATTTAATTGTGACTTTCACTACATTGTTCTCCAAACCCACATCAGTTTGGATAAGAAAGTCATTCCATGTATCTATTTTCTATGGAGTTTGTTAATGCCTACCATCCTAATTATCTCTTAGATTTGTATATTGGGTCATAAAATATCAAGTATCCATACATATGTTAAACATTCTACATTTTTTAATCCCTATTCTCCTCCTTTTGATTTTATACACTTTTAATTCCCAATTTTCAATCACAGGTTTGATGTCTAGACGTTCTAAAATTGATGCATTTCCCTGTTCATTTTTCACAATTTCCGCATCGCATTCCTTCCAATTTTTGGCATGTGGGTGGTTGGAATTTCATTGCCTCAGGGAATTTAACATTCATGTCCAATTTTCTCTTCTTTTTACTAAAAAAATTATAATTTGAGTTACTATTCTCTATTTCTACCTTGAAACCACATTAAATGATATATTCATTGTTACCAAAGTCAATTATGGATATTTGTTTTTGAATAATTCATATGAGGTAGCTATAAAATTAATTAATTCATTTCATGGGGTCGATTATAAATCTAAAATTATATATATAATGCCTTGTAAATTTTATATTATAGGTCCCAACAGATTTATAATCCTTCTATTTTAGCTTGAGAAAGTCCCATTCTATGTTATGTTTGAGGAATTTTTTATTATGAAATACAATCATAATGTCTTCATATTCCATGGAGTTTATTTCATCATATTTTTTCATTTTCTTGATAAGTTTTTGACAATTGATCAGATTCTACTTCTATGAGATAGGCTATTAAGATACCTTTATCATCCTAGAGTTGATGAATGAAAATTATATTTTCCATCACAATAATCCATTACTCTAAAATATAAAGGATCTGATGACCCACTTAAGGAGGGTTGATGTTGTCACAATAAATACACAATGTATTTTTTCTCCTTAATATGTAAAATCAAAATCACAAAATGGATCAATTTATTGCTCAAAGATTAATATATTTGAGCGATCGTAGATATAAGATATTTCAAATTATATCCTAATCCATTTGGATTCACAAAAGGAAAGTCATTTCATTTCCCAAGAATTTTTTTTATCATTTTCCCTTTAGAATATATTTTTTTATAAAACCGAAAATATCTTAAAAAAGTAGTGAGAAACAATAAACAGATTAACAAATTGTATGAAAATCAATCCTAAGATATATTAATTTTTGAAACCTTCTAATCAAACTATGATAATTTAGGTTCATACTATATCAATTTTGATTCTTCATAGTTTTTCTTAGGTTTAATCCTAAAATTACAAATATCATAATCTCAAATATAATAAATCTTTTTTTACACTTGATATGACCCAATAATAAAAACATAAATATTATATGATTTTAGGTTAATATTCAATACCTAACACAATTATTCATGCTCTAGTGTCATAACGGTTAAGTGTATCTGATGACTAAATATATAATAAATTTATTTATTAAATGGCCATAAACAAATACAAAAAATAACATTATATTAGTATCCTTATAGACATATCATGCTTATAACCTTCCATTAAAACAACAAAAACAAATGAGCTTAGATTCTCAAAAAGGGTAAACTTGTAAGATATAAATCATAAGAGAGAATAATATGTTCAAAATTGTGTTATAGAATAATATAGTTCATGTTATCAATTTAAAATATTAATTGACATAAAATATTAGATCATATTCTCCAAAATAAAGTCAAATCTCAAAGTATTGTTAATGAGGATTTCAAAGATGTAATCCTTAGTCAATTTTCATAACATAGGCATGAAGCATCATAAAAAAAGTAAATCATAATCTTCTGAAAATAAATATTTGAAACCTTTTCCACATATAATACGGCAATCATATATAGAATAAATAATACTCACACATCAAAATGTGAATATATCTATTCTTAATCATGTCCATTCATAATCTTGTGAAAATAGGAAGAAGTAAAAATACTCACAAATCAGTGTGCGAACATAGCTATTTGAAATAATTTTGGTGCTCATCATCATCTCATGAGATATATAATTTAAATTATCCAATGTAATTGAAGGATAGGATGGATCCATATATCATATAATCCTTATATATTAATATTTATGCAGTATGGACATGAAAACATTTATCTGTTCATTATATATTAACATGTAAAAAAATATCGGGTTTCACCAAGATTTTAGAATCATGGTAAATTACAATCCTAAAAAATAATAAGTAATTAATAATTGGATAATTTCCCTCTTTTTATATAAGTAACATAAAATTGAGTTAAAATATAATAAAATAACATTAAAAGATTACTCGATCATTTGTTGGGAAAAATTCCATTTTCATTTTAAAATTACTTATTTCAAGACTAATTTTGACAGAATATTAGAATATTTTTGAAATAAAAATTTAATATTGAAAATGTTTCTTAAAATTTAATGGTATTAAATATTTAATGGGAAACCATTCATGAGGTATACATTAAAATAGTTATTCTGTTTAATTTATTAAAAAAAATATTTTTTTTAGTAAATGATATGAATATTATTCAAAACCATTTAATAGAAATTTATATGTGGATAAAAATAATTTTAAAGAATAAATTTATATTATTAATAAGAATTTTAAAATAATTTTGTATAAAATTTGAGCATGGAAGAAAAATATTTTCGACCAAAGAGGAAATATGGTAAGATTTTCTCAAAAAATTATCTGTCGTTTTATATACCAAGGTGTGTAAAATTATATTTTTACTTGAATATTCCAAGAATAACTAGAGGTGAAAAAAATATTTTTTTAAAGTGCATGATCTGTAAAATATCCCTTAGTTTAAATTTATTATAGGCAATCCTAAAAAAATGTGATATAACATAAATCCCTCAAAATTCATGTCCCACTTCGTTTGAATTAAAAACATGTTTTATAATAAAAATAAGATTATTAGAAAAAAATTATATAACTATTATCATACATAAAAAACTATTTTTCATCCCTTCATAATTTACAATTTTCTTTTTATTAACAAATTCAACATTAAAATTATATTCATTGGAAAATTGGACTATTTTCCATGTATGTTACAATTTGATGGTTTTGATCCATGTAAATTAATTGTGGTTTAATCATTCAAATAATATTAATCATGAAATAATTATAATATTCATTCATTATATTAACTTTTATAACTATTCACATTATGAAATGATGAAAAATTAATAACATACTTCATAGAGATGATAAGTTGTACATACGCATAAGGAGATGTTTTCACATTTTTTTGGATGAAATTAAAATAATGGTAAATAATATTTAAAATTTATAAAATCATTTTTATATAATAAATATCAAATATATTCATTAAATCTATCTTTATAACTGTTGATTTAAAGAGGTAAGTAAAAAACGAAAAACATCACTTCGTGGAGGTGGTTGTCTAGGCGTACTCACTGGAAATTTTATCATTTTCAAATGGATCATATTGTAAAAATTTAGATAATATATTATAATTATAGATGAATAATTATTTCATAAATTATATATATATATATACATTAAATCCATCATAATAACTAACAATTAATGATGTTGATGGAAAATTAATCATATCTATACTTTGAGGTGGTAGTCGACATGTACAAATGAGCAATACTTTTATTTACCATTTGATGGAAATGAGGTGGAAAATATTTTCCTTGTAATGATTTCGTTGAATGTGTAATATTATAATGCATGTTTCTCTGTATATATCTATATATTTTCCTCTACGTTGGCTTGGTGGTTGGGTGCCTCAGGACATCAGAGTTAATATATCAAAAATACTAATATATTTTAATGCACACATGCACTTCATTTTAGTATAAATAATTTCCCCACTATTACAGACCTCATATGGGAAATATGAAACAATGGTTGAATGTATAAATTTTGTACCCTATACGTGATATAAGGTTAGTTGTCATTAGATGTTCCTTGGGAGGTGAACATTACCAAGTGCATTTAATAAAATAAATAAATCAATATTTTATTAAAATTAAATGATCCAACAAAATTAACTATGTAGAAATATCCTTTGATGGAAAATCTATTTCGATATTTTCATAACCATGGGGGATTAGATAGGAGGAGAGAATCATTCTATGATATTGGAGTAGGATCAAAGAACATTGACGATCAGATCCAAGTGGATCGATAGGTAGGCAGTGAACCTAGAAGACCATTGTCATCACTAGAGAATGTTCATTTCAATAATGGTCAATCCTCAATCAGGATAGGTAATTTTATTAATGGATTTACAACCTACTATTTTTTCGAATCATGGAATTATTTATATACTTATTTGATTTGTAATTATTGAACTTCATATGTGCCCGACCATATTTTGTTTTCTCTAATCCGAAGAAACTCCCTCAATACACTTGCAATCATCATAGGATATAATGTTAACTTGATAATTTGTTGATAATTCATGGGAGAAGATGGATTTAATTTGTTTATTTTCATTCATCACATCCTTTATTTTATTCTGAACCCCTAGCATGTTGGGTCATGGGTCGACATTTTTGGGGTAGGTTCAAGTGAGATTCAAACATCCATATTCATGGTGGTTGAATCAATGATTTGGGGGTAATGATTTTCAGATTCATCTTGAGAGATTTAATGGTTTTGCGAAATTATCATTTGGATCAGAGGATAGAATCATCATCTTATGGACATGGGAGATGCACAAAGATCAAAATTTAGTTATCTATGTTTTGGGTTCCTAATATTTGGCTTCAAGATATGGATTGGTGGGGATGGGGATGATCGTGGATTCAAGACAACCAACATGATCCAAGGTGGAAGATATGGTGCAATGAAATTCATAGACTTCCCTTGGTATCTATGAAAAAACAACTACACAACATGTAGTCTAAGAAAACCGTCCTTGTAGTCTCTCAACTCTGATAGGTTTGTTTTCTTGTGCGTAAAATTGCTACACACCTTGTATGAAATCATACACACCATCCAACCATGTTTTGGAAGCTCATTATTTACTCATGGAGTACATGGGCATGAGGATTTTTGGTTTCATGGACATAAATAGGAGTGAACGGTCATTTACCAGTACTAAAACATGGCTAGGTACATGGGAATGACTTGAAGTGCATGGGCACAACCGGATATACACAAGAATGACTATATGTACATGGGCACAACCAGAATCGCAAGAGAAGGCCCCAAAAAGCTGATAAATTCCTCATAGTACCATTAAATTATGATAATTACAATATTCCAAGCCAATCTATGCATAGGTGAGTGAACATTTAGGTGTCCACAAAAGGTCATCTATCGTGTGACCCCATGTTAACATCATGTACTTTTCTTAGGGACTTACACCATTCATATATCCTTATAATGAAAATATATTTTAGCTCTGGATTACCCTATCTTAAGATATTTTCCATGTAGAATGTGATGGTATCCCTTTCCAAGTATTTTGATATATGTCGTGAGGCGTTGCAAGTGTTACGCTTCATCAAGAGATGCTTGGCTGATATTTGGGATTGGTCAGGATCAATAGAGAAATTCTAGTGCTATTAGTTCATATGTTACACCATTAAGTAGATCCAAAATATTCGTACATTAACTGAGTGTCCCCCCCACAAAATACTAAGGTATCGGTCCTCTATCTACTACAAGGAACCCCTCTCACACAGTAGGGTTTGGGTTCTCTATCAACTAATTGATCCCCTCATACACAATAAGGAATGGGTCATCAATATACCAAGTGTCAGCCTTGACATATTAGGGTGTAGGTCTTCTATATACTGAGTGGAACCCCTTGAAGCACTAAGTGATGGGTCGTCTATCTTCTCATTAGTACCCTCTATCAAACCATGGTGTGAGCCCTAAATATTTTGAATGGAACTATCTTAATGTGCCAGGGCATGGGTCCTCTACTATATATTGTTCTTCCTCAACTATGGAGTGAGGTGCCAAGGAAAAAGCATGTTACATGAAATCCATGTATAAACAGATGATATGAAAGAAAATAGAGATGGACATTTTGAGATTCAGGTATACTCATCAACCTTGGGTAGGATGTGGATAAGGGTATCCCCTTTCTCTATCACCTGAGGTACTTTATGTGCATATATATATTGGGTTTTTTTCATCCTTACAATGGGTTGTAAAAAATTCATCTACTCTATATATCTATTTCTCTAATTGTGGATTTAGGGGTTTCCTACTAGGTATGTATATACCAACCCCTACATGAATGTTTTCCACATATATATTGTATTATGTAAATTGCATGTAAATCGGTGGAGACATTGATGGAGCTTAGTAAGACATGGGTGAATTGAACATGTACATTTGTCGAACTAGGATATCAAGCGATGGGTTTACATTAGTTTGTATTTATTATAGTTATTGATATGTTGAGAATCCATTTCTGTATGGGCATACATTTTCCCCTTTTATTGTTTTATACTATAATACTATGATGTTTTTCTTATAGGTTATTGCATGCATGGATATACACTAATTTTTGTTTTCATTTTTTACTAATCCCCTACAAATTTTCATGGAGAGAATTGTATGTGTGCATATAGGTTATTTATGAAAATACACATAATTTTCTTATATTCCACCAAGAACCTAATTTACATCCCCTAGACTGTTGGATATGGGCTTAGTGTTGTCACACTCATCCATCCTCGAGCCACGAGTTCCCCAGTTGGCCCATTCACAACAGAGAGGTATCAGAGGTGACTCATCCTTGGGTTATAGATGGATTTATAAAAATGGTGAGGATTTTTATAAGAACATAGGTAAATGGTGTCAGAGTGGCTGGAGACTGTATTTCAGGCAAGGTGAACCAGTTTTTGTGTGGTTACTAACATATCTATTCACCAGGAATCTGAATACCTTCTTGTCAACTCAACACATGGATACATAGGTTTTAGGGAACATTGATACATGAATCATATTTTGTTGAGTCATTTGACAATACATTTTTAGTCAAATACACATATATATGTATTCTGGTATAACCATGCTACATCTTGATCACATTCATGAATCCTCCATGAAGACATCCATCTAGGTAATTGATATTGGATCATTATGGCCACCAATTTTGTGATGAGGACTTAGTTTAGGGGCCATATCATGAGGTGTTTCCTTTGAGATTACAGATATAATAACCCCTAAATGATGAGAATTAGATTATACTAGTAGATTATATGATGATGAAAAATGTCTTAGTGAACTATTAGATTTCTATCATCAGAGATTGACGAGGTTGTATGGTGAGACAAATACCCAGGGAGAAAAGGATTGGATTGAGTTCATGATGAATGGTTTTAGTCTTGATAGGACACCAAATAACTATATGGTTACACTTACAACTATTCATTTACATGAAGCATCAAGATCTTATTGTAGTATAATGATGTATACCCATAACAAGACAATGGAATCACGGTCAGACATCCATGAACTGTTTCATGATGGGTACTATTCATCAGTAATAATATGGTGGTATGAACGTTTTTTAGTACACTTCTAGGTTTATTTAAATGACACATTACTTCATTGACATGGTATAATATGGTTTTTTATAGCCATGGATGTTCGAGTGGGGTTTCAATAAATACTTTCATGCTAGTGTAGTCTCCCTATGTATACATACATTTGTTAGATTACTAGAGTGGGATTTTGTCTATAGAGATATTCGTGGAAGATGGAAGCCATGTTTTCAGATTTGTTATTGTTCATTATGAGGATTAATTATTTAGAAAATCTATTAGGTTCCTTTATTTAGGGTCTCGGCATATGGGACTACCCAATTAATGGACTCAGGAATATTGATAAGAAATACAGGGTCCATGTAGAGGATATGGTTAGCTTAGATAGGTATGGTTATTTTTTTATGATGAGTGAGGGGACATGGTACATGATTTCCAAACCTAACGTGTTGAGGAGGGACAAAATGTATTAGATGACCCACCACAATAAAGGCAGCACAATGATCAGTATCTCATAAGTGTGGGTAGGGTGGTCTATATTGAGATAGTGCTGGAAGAGGGGAAGGTGGACATCTAGAGGGATGATCTTCTAGTGTAGTTATACGCTACAAGCTACTTCCACCACCACTATCACCATATGTTCCACTCTAGGCTCTAGGATATAGAATTTTGGAATTTGGAAAACTACATTCTATATAGGGATATGTCATGGTAGCTCATGATATTATATGAGTTACAATCTGTGACTTCTGTATAATTATTACGAAACTTATAAAAACATGTGAAAGTCATTACATGATCTCCATATCCCTTGTGTGAGATATAGAGGTACCCAATGAAACCTTATCTCATTATCATATTTATAGATTCATACCAAGAGTGATTCATAGATATCACATATCTTCCTGCAATGTGATATGACACTCAGTGGAGAGAGTTTCTCATGGGACATATTGGTCATTAATGTAAAACATTATAATGTCATCTTGGGAAATGAATATATTCATATGTATTGGGCCTAGAGTGACTGTCAGTGTAAGCAATTTATTCACCTACAAATGTAGTGTCCCGGCCCTAGAAAGCTGGGAGCTAGTGTATGCTACCATTAAAATAGAATAACTATAAGGAATCAAATCATGATGGACCGAAGATTTTAGTATTTATCATAAATCAAATACATACCACATTATTGTATTACAAATGAAAACACTAATTAAAACATAATTTTTTTCTTTTTCATAGATAATAAGATTATTCTATCTAATATATACCTCCATGTCCTTCATTTTATACTCATTGGATTCCATGTAAAGGGAATCAAAATAAGGGTGAAATTGAATGCTTTGTAATGGTAAAGTATAATAGAATAAATAATGAATCAATGAAAATAATAATTATTTAATAAAAAATAACTAAATAGACAAACCATAAAATCAAAAAAATGTGTAGGAAGTGCATAAATAATATGGCAAGGTAATAACTAGAAACACATTTAATTAAATTAACTATACATGTAAAATTCAATATAAAAGGGTAATAAAATAAAAAACCATCAATTTCATCAATCAACTAATAATTAAATGCATTTATATAGTTTTTCATAGTGAAAATATCATAGATAATAAATGAAAAATAGAAAATATTTAAATTTTTAATTATTGGATGTCATGTATATAGCACATGAACTCTTATATTGTTAAGATAAATTCTGAAGATAGTTCTAGTTTGTTAGTAGAAACCCATATATTCTTCTTGGAATCAAACATGAAGGGTATGTCTTTAACTAATTTCATATAATGAGACTACATATGCATCGGGGGGATATATAGAGTCTAAACACCACCATTCCCTACATGTCCAAATCCCTCCTCACATATCAAATAATATATTTAATTCACAAATAATGCGCCTTACCAAATATTCGTATCAAATAAAGGATGTTGATTTATCAATATTCCCTAAAATAATAAAACAAATTTTAATGTAAAAAATATATGAATATGGTATACCATTTATGAAATAAGAATATCTATGAAAAATGATAAAGATATTTAGGGGAAATTAAATGTCAAATGATCATAAAATATTGAATAATTCAAGGGGACTAAAATGAATCAAAAAAGTTATTGTAATTTATATCCATGGAAAAATAAGTCACATTCTATTATAAGGAATAATAATTATTTTATCAATAAAACATATCCCATGTGTATTAATATTAATGGTTTTTTGTCATTGATGAATTGAAAAACTATAAAAAGGACTTTTAAAAATATTCTTGAGGAAGATAACCTTTTAAAAAAATTCATTGAAAATAAATTTTGAAAATAAAATCTCTTCAAAAATTAACATTATATACATACAAAGGAAGATACAAAGAAATAATGGCGGGTAAATTCGTAAATCTTTTACATGGGAAAAAAGTACATTCCTTTTTTATTGAAAAATGGTTAGAAAAATGAATTTTCTAGTAATTGATAAGAATATTCCTTTGAAATAATTTGTAAAAGAATAAAGTGTAAAAATTTCATTAGTAAATAATTTTAGAAATTTTAGAAACATTAGTTTAACTATTTTTTGAATATAGGGTTTTTTGAGGAAAACAGTTTCTGTGAATAAAGAGAGAAATAAATTCAGGTTTTCATAAAGACATTTTATAAAACATTTTGAGTACCAAAGAGTGTAAATTTATTACTAATACTAGAAAAAGGTATTAAAGAACCTGTGTAGAGGGAAATGAATTGATTTATTGAAAAATGTTCATTAATGTTCTTTAAATGGTAAGGAAATATTATTATAATTATTCTTGTCAAAAATAATCAATAACCATTCCAAAGTGTCTGTTACCACTTTGAATCATTTAAAATAATATCACTTGTGATAGGATAAAATTAAACTAAATTATTAAATTCATTGAAGATAAAATTATTAATTATTTAATATATAAATTTTTGTTGTATATACACCAAAAAAAGTAAGTGGAGAATATGAATTTTATCTAACAGATGTTAAAAGTGAGATGAAAATCCCTTACCTTGGGTCAGACATGTCTTGTGTGTATTTATATTAATGGATAATAAAGTTATGTTAAATATTTACTTTCTTTTGAATCTTTTTTATTTTCATCATTATCTGTAATTCACATGTTACCATGTTTTAACAACTACTTAAACACTTAATTTTACATTGTGTGTTTGGACCAAATTCGGTTTATGTGTCAGAAATTACTTTGGTAGGTCATCTATGGTCAAATAGGTCAATATATAACATCACTATAACAATAATCCTTAAATTATTATAATATTTATACAGAAATTATACTTTTGTAATCAATCATTAAATATGGTTTTTTAAAATGAACCAATGTCACAATAATGCAGACGTTAGGCAGTAAGTATGCATAAGTAATGTTACCATTTTTCAATGAACCTTTTGGAAAGAAGGTAAGTAAAATTAATCATTAAAAATGATACTTTATATCAGAAATACCATATTTTATAAAAATATATACTTACATAATTAATTATTGTGATGTAAAAAAGAATCACATCATGCCGAGGAGGTGAATTTCCACACATCTACGAATGACGTTATCAAATTTTTTAGTGTGTGAAAGGGTAATAAAGAAAATGATATATTTAATTTTTTTAAACAATATGTCATTAATATCATATAGATTTCATTTATGGAACATATTTTTAATTAAAACCGTCCTTTATACATTTCATGTATCGTGTGATGGAATCACATCGCTTTTAAGATGTGGTAGCCTACACATCCACAAGCGATGTTCTCATGTCATCACAAATTTGATAGAATAAAGGTATATTATATATAAAAATTATATAAGAATAATGAAATTATTAATATAATATATATATTATATAAACATAATTTCCATCACAATTCCCTCCATGATTGGTGGTAAAGGATGCATGAACAATCATTATTTCGTGACGTTGTATTTCACCTTACACATAAATGGTAAGTTTATTTCCCATTACATAGAAGTGTGTGTAAGTGTAATTATAAAACATAACATACAAACATCTAATTTTATTTATAATAATTGTGTATTCCCATATTATTTTATATGTATAGTTGAGGGGGGAGAATAGAAATAAAACTGAAGAGCTTGTGGAATGATGTTGCCTCTTATTTTGGTAACACCTTCTAGTATCCACCAAAAGGGATTATTTGGATTGATTTCTACGCAAAGGGAGTCTACAAGGAAGGGTTGAGGGAGTTTTTAGAGTTATTTAGGGAGGTATTGGTCATGAAAAAGTGGCGTTAGATATGTGAAGAAGTGGGAGGATCAAATGTCTTTTTATAATGGATAAGGAGTTACACTCTTGTAAATTTCTGGAAAGGGAAGTCCACAAACGTTTTCCCATTTCATGTGTATATGATAATGGTAAAAATTATTTTTAAAGGATAATATTATCTAAAAATGATGAAAATATTGAATTTTCAAAATTTTACAGGTTTTTTTGGATCTTAAGATTAAGGTTCTCTCCCTTGTTATGCTACTTTTCCTCTTAATCATTAAAAATAATATTTATTTACTGTCAATAATTTTTGTGTAAAAAATGTTGGCCTTATTATAAATTATAAATTATTCTAATTATAAATATTTAATATATTTTTAGAAATTCTATTCACATAATTGGAAGAAATAAATTTAAATTTAATCCAAAAAACATGATGATAATGTGGGTTTTTGAGTAAAAACCTTCAAAACATTGCTAAGTTTTCATATCCAAGTAATTGGATAAATTTATTAAAATGAACAAATTTGGATTATTGGATATATATTTGATATAATTAATATATAAAATGATCAAAAATATTATTTTCCCTTATAAATAAATTAAATAAAGTAGCAGTTTTGAATTAAAATTCAGTATTTTTTGTTATTCCTGAAAAAAAACATGACAAAAAAATAACAAAAATTCAACCTAACATTATTTTTATATTTTTATTTCAAATAATAAGTTTATATTTTTATATAATATTTATAAAAGATTCATAATTTGTATTGAAAATATGTTAATCATTAAATGGCTGTAAAAGTGTCTTAAAAAATATAGGTTTTTATGTGTAGTATTGGGTTTGTTATTATGTCATTCCTATCAAATAAGTTTGATGGATAAAAAATTTATTTTATTGAATATAATATATATATATATATATTACATTAATATATGTAACTAATTTTAATTAATTTATTTTATTAAGAAAAAATTATTTGGGATACTAAAAATAAAAATATATCTTTAATAATCAATTGGATTCAATATTTGCATTCCTAAATAATTTGAAACCAATGAATTAAAATTATATTTTTGAAAACCAAATATTTTATAAAGTTAGTTAATAATAATTTTCACCAATAATTATATGACAACGTTGTATCATATTATATTAAAGAATAATATTTTAATAATATATTGCTTCTCAGTAGAACATAGTCTTACATTTAATACAAACTATCAATGAAACTCTTCATTGCGTGCAACACACACTATCTTAGTGTCACATTAATATAATCTATATAATATATTGTATTTATTAAAATAGTAATTATATTTCAATATATTGGGATATTACATTCCCTTACGCAATTTGTGTTTTCTATTATACCCACTATCGAATACTATGTTCTTAATTTAGAATTTTGGACAATTAAATTATCCCCACCTTAGTTAAATTGCATCATTGTAATTTATACCCAATTTTGGTGATAGATTGATTGATATTTCTTATATTTGAAATCCCACGTCATTATAAGGGTTCATAATAAATCCTATAAAAAGAGAAAATGTGAAGTGAAAATGTCACATGGAATAACTAAAAACTAGGTCTCTCTGTTGAATAATATTATTGGTAAGTAGAGATAAATAGATGGAGAAAAATAGTAAATATTTTTTATAGAGTGATTGAGGTCATCTATCAACCAGAGTTGAATGATCAATCGAAATGTGAGGGCCTCAAAGCCATAAATTTACAATGATTTAGGAGACCACTGATTCAACAAAAATCAAGTTATAGAGACAGTATTATTTTAAGATAATTTTCCTCTTATTGATAATTTTCCATTCTGCCTAAGAATATAAGGAAGTTTACATACATGATATATTTTAATTTCATATGAACAATTCTATCTTTTGGTTGTTTTTTGATCAAATTCTAATTCATCCCTTAGTTCATGAAATGGGTATCCTAAAAATAACATTGATTCTTAAAGTAGTAAAATAATCATTTAATAGATTTTAAGGCCCATAAAAGAGTGAAAATTATATACATTTGTCTTTAACTATTTTCCAAATAAAATATTGTTAACAAATTAATCTCTAAACCTATTAATTTACATGGATGGTTCATTATTAATATTTATTAATCAATCTATTCAACTAAAAACAATAACATATTAACCATGACATTGTGTAGGTTTGTGGTTTGAATTTAACATGTACTATCCTTCACTCATGGGTTCATGTCCCTTTCCTTACAAGACTATATTGGATTCAACCCAACATACAAGCTATAATTTTCTAAAACCATATTAATATAACATCCAAAATAAAAATAATGGACATCCTTGAAATAAGGTAAATCACTAAATAACCATTTAACAAATGTTTTTAATACATCCCCAATACATTAATAATTCCCTATATATTTCTACATTGATCTTTCCTTGGTCTACAGTTTACCCTCAAGAAGAGTGAATTGACTTGGGTAATGTCCAGGTTCCCCATATTATGGATAAAGAACTAAAAATGGATCTTTAGGATTAATTTTATTTCATTACACTATACACTTCATTTATCCTTAGATGTTATTTTCTTTATTCCATTATTTCCCTCAAATAAATAATTTTCCCATTCCATTGATAACATTTCCTTGGCGTCTCCTTACAAATTTCTTACATGAGTAAAATTGAACCTTCTTATCTCTATGGTCTCCAACACTTGAGCTCTTATTAAACTCTATCCTCCTAAATTTTTTTGATTTCATGATGGGATAATAAATATATTGTTAATAATATTTTGGGAGAACATATTGGGCATAAACATTATATCTTTCACTCATATCAAAACCTCATTTGGTTTCTCATTCACAGAACTATTTCCTTTATTCTAAATATTAACTAGACTCATTCTATTTAAAACCATTTACTAAAACCAGAAAACATATCATGAGTAAAAATAGTCATAGAAAAAATATAATAATTTATATGATATCTCAATCGTGAAACCATATCTTGAATATGAAAAACCATAGGTTTATCCTAGGTTTTTCATTTCCAAAATCCTTTATAAATGTTTTTAAATAAAATGTGAATTATTCAACATATATCCCCTAGGAATATCAAATGAGGTGCGTAGTAATGCCTTTTGTCGTGTACAATGTAAAATTGAGTCTGGAATGACACACACTGTCAAAGATGTTACTCCATGGTAAATCTATTCAAGAACCATATCCAATTTTAGTATCCAAATAGGGACGTATTTATAGTAATACCCACATCATATCTTAATTTTCAAAATTCTAGGTTTTTTTCTATAATTGTCCTCAAATTGTACCTTAGGATTATATTATATAATCTATGTTTTCCAAAAATTATGTTCCCGAGGTTTCTACTAAACACCCCCTCATACCAACTATAGCGACCCAACCCCAAAATGCCTGAAGTGGGTGTCTACTATAATTACAATGGCATGATTTCCAATATTGAAATCCCTTTGGACCAAATATTTTAGTAGTATTTGTACACCTCATACATACAAGAGTCTTCTATTGCATATTATTACACTAATTAGATAAAAAATTATTTCATGGATAATTAATTTTTTCCACATAGTATATCCCTATATATTTTTTATAGTTCTCTTTTTTTATTCTTGGGGAAAGGAAACAAAATCAAGGCGAGCTAAAATTCTGAGTAAGGGTAAATTATGTTGGATGTAATAAAAATTATTGAGATTATTAATTATATCATGGTAAAAAACTAAACATACATTCCATTAAAAAACTAATAACTAATGAACAAACAATATAAAAAGGTAATAACTAGAAACACATGTTGTTCAATTAACTTGATAAAGAAAATACAATATGTAAAGTTATAAAACTGAAAAAATTCCATTTAATCATTAAAATTATAATTAAATGAATCTATATACTTTATCATATTGGAAATATCTTGGATAAAAAATACAAAAATCCAAATGAATGTAATTATTAATTGTTGGAGGTCATTTATCTGAAAAATGAACAATTATATAGTTAAGATATATCCTCAATTATGTTTATGTTTATGGGTATAAAACCTTATATTCTACTTGGAAACAAAATCATAGGGTTATCATCCAAATATATTCGTCTCATGGGAGTACTGATGCATTAAGGTGATATATAAATTCTGGGTCCCACCTATCACAACATGTTTAAATAATTCCTCATATGTCGAATAATCGATTTAATTAAAAAAATGAGCCTTATTAAATATCTGTATTAAATAAAGGATACATATTTATTAATATTTTTCCAAATAATAAAAGAAATTTCAATGAAAAGACCATCTGAAAAATGGTATGTGGTTCATGAAATATAATATCCATGAATGATTATATGGATATTTATGGGAAATTAAATGTTAAATGATCATACAAAATTTAATATTTTATGGGGATTAAAAAGAATCAAGGGTGTAAATATTAATATTATCCTTTTTAAAAACCAATAATAAATGGTCCAGAGAAAGAATAATAATGGAATTAATGAGTTGGGAAACTATAAAAATATCTTTTAAAAACATTATTGAGGAAAATATCGTTTTATATTGAAAAAACATATTGGAATACATTTTCTTTGAAAAATGCATTTGAAAAAATAAACTTAAAAAATTGCCCTTTTAAACATGAAAATGAATCATCGATGAAATATTATATGGTATATCTGTACATGTCTTATGAGGTAAAAAGAAAATTCAATTTTCATAGAAAAAAGGTAATAAAAATTCCTTTTTCAGAGGATAAAACATCATTCCTTTAAAAAAAATTAGTAAAATAAAAATATGGAAAACATTTATTTTATAAAAAAATCTGTAATGGTTAAAATCATTTTTGAGAAACATTTTCAAAATAAGTTTATTTGTATAAAATGTTTTCTCCGAATAAAAAGATAAATAATGTTATTCTTTATTAAATAGATATTCTAAAATATTTTGAGTGCCAAAGAATAGAAAAATGGTACTAATACTATTAGAAGATCATTAATAAAAATATGAGAGTAATTTAAAAGGTTTTTTTTAAAAATTTCTATAAAATATCCTCAAATAGAAATGAAGGATCATTAAAATTATTCTTGAGAGAAATAATCATTAAACATTCCAATGTGTGTTATACCACATTGAAACAATTTAAATATTATGAAACATGAATGAATAAAATAAAAGTAATGTATTAAGAACTAGTAAGATTGTAGGATTAATGATATAATATATCAAATGGGGAAGTAGATATATAAAAAAATTGGTAAATATGATATTTATTTTAAATATGTAAAAAGTGTGTTGAAAATTCCCTACCTTTAGTCAAAATTGTCTCATGTGTTATTATATTTATAAATAATAGTCATATGTTAATTATTTAAATTATTATAATCCTTTTTCATGTTTATAATTTTTTTATTTTACTTATTATCATGTTGTAAACAACTAAATGAAAAATTATGTTTACGTCAGGTATTTTGAAAAAAATCAGTTTATGTGTCAAAAACAACATTTGCAGGTAAACTATTGTAAAAGGGGTCATTATATAACATATCTAGAAAAAAATCAGAAATAATTATCTTCGTTATACATAAATTAAACTTTTATAACCCATCATTAAACATGCTTTTGAAAAAAATGAACCAATGTTACATTCATAGAGAGTGTAGGTCATACGTACGCATGAGTAATGTTCCCATTTTCCAAAGATCATTATCTAAAGAAGGTAGGTTACATTAATCAATATAGAATTATAATTATATCATGAATACCATGTTATTTAATCATATCTACTAATATATGAAATTATTGTGATGTTAAAGGAATCACATCGTGTTGAGGAGGTGATATCCCATACATCATTGAATGAGATTATCTCTTTTTTTTGTGAAATGGTACCACAGAAAATTATATATTATATTTAAATTAAGGTAATAAATTCATTTATATCATATTTATAAAATTTATTTCATTTTTTTCAATTAAAACCATCATTTATACCTTCTATGAATCATGTAATCGAATAACATCGCTTTTAGGTGGTGGTAGTCCACACTTATAGAAATGATGTTATCATATTTGAAAAAGTGTAAAACAAAAAGGAATGTTATATAAAAAAATTAATGAATCATAAATAAATTATACATATCACCAATATCATATATATAAATAATTTTCATCATAATTCCCACCATGATAGTTGTTAAAGGAATAACGAACAATCATTGTTTCGAGATGCGGTAGTCCACCTTACACATAAATGGTAATTTTTTACCTATAAGATGGATGTGTGTGACATTCTAGTCCAAAATCATAACATAACAACATATAATTATATTTAGAAAAAAAATTTGTTTATAATCATTCAAGAAGGACATTTGAGGTAGAGGATAAAGGAAATAAAACTAAATAGCTAAATGAATGGTGTTACCTCTTCTTCTTGTAAGACCATTTGGATTGCACCAATGAGATTCCTTGTATGGATTTATACCTAATTATAAGCTTTTAGGGTTATATTAGGTATTTTTTGGATCTATTGTTTAGTATATTTTTTTGATCAAAATTTTTGTGAGATGTGTTAGGAAGTGTGAGGGTTGAGTTCCTTTTTATAGTGGTGGAGTAGTGGAACCCTTATAAATTTTTGGAAAAAGAATTCCGCCAACATTTTTCCCATTCCATGTTTTGAAAATAATGGTATAATGTATATAAATTTAATTAAGATCTCTAAATACTAACATGCAATATATTTTTGACAATTTTATAAGTCATTTTGACTCTTAAGTTTAAGGTTTAGTCCCTTTTTACTTTAATTTTCCTCAAAGTCATTAGAATTAATTTTTAATTCCATTCACTAATATTTCTGGTAAAAATTTAATTTTACATTATTATACCATATAATAATTCAAATTCCAAATATAGAATCCATTTTTACAAATTAATATCATATAACTGGAAGAAATTAATTTTAATATTATCCCAAAGATGGGACAAACAATCTGGATTTTTAAAGTAAAAACGTCCAGAAGTTTACAGGATTTTAATATACAATATAAAATTGAAATTGAATAAAAAGATCCAAATTTTATTAATTGATAAAAAAATTGATATGAATAATCTATAAAAACAATAAAAATATAATTTAATATTTTAAATAGATTAGATAAAAAAGTTGTATTGAAATAAAAATAAGAATTCTCAATATTCATCAAAAAATGAAGCTTCACAGAAAAATTACAAAAATTCAACCTAACATAATATTTAGGTTACTATTCCAAATATTATGTTTATTTTGATATTTAATATTTATTAAAATTCTAAAAATTGAATTTAAATTAAGTTCTTCGTTAAAGGTTATTAATAGTGCCTTAATAAAAAATATACGTTTTTACATGGAATATTGTGTTCCTTCTTATCTAAAGCATATAAAACCATTTGGATGAATATAAAAAATATTTTATTTAATATATAATATATATATTAAATTAATATCACTAAATTATTATTATTAATTTTATTTATTAAGACAAATTTCCATTGGGAGTATAACAACAAATATATATCTTTTATATTCAATTAATTTCTATATTTTCATTTATATTTAATTAGAAACAAATCAATTAATTTTATATTTGTGGTAAGAATATAATTTAATGTGTTAGTAAATCATATTCATATCCACTAATTTATCTAATTTTTTATATGTTATTATATTATATGATAATATTTTAATAATATAACTTTTCATTGTAAAAATTGGTCTTGCTTGTAACACAAAATATTGATGAGAATCTTTGTTGTGTGTGATGTAAACAAACAAAGTAACATGGTAATTTCAAGCTATACCATATATTATATTTATTTAAACTAGTATATATATTGTTAATTCAGAAAATATTATATTCCCTTAAGTCCTAGGAGTTGCGTGTCATACATGCTATAAAATACAATGTTCCTATTTTACTGTTTCGGGGCAGTATAACATATATATGGGATGAGAATCTAATTTATGGGTTACATGTATTTAATGGATTATTGAGTTGGTATTGTGGGTAATATGATTCAAACCATGAACCATCATTCGGAGAGTTTATCCCCGTGAACAACTGGCTCTTTATGTATCCAGATCCCATTAGTAGTGGAGGACTATATATTTGTCTTCCCTAGTGTCATTTCAAGAATACCTTTATGGTAGGAGATGGATTTATTTATTGGAATTCACTCTAAGAATACAATTATATAGTATACATGATACTATATTTACCCTAATAAGCTTTGGAAGTTGTGGGTGAAATTAGAGGACCATTAATAGAAGGGTTTTATCAGACCTTGTGTGTCCCACAATGGAGCTCGAGTCTTGTTCGTAAAAAAGGAAGACATGATCTTAAGAATTTGTGTTGATTATCATCATGTGAATCATGTAATAATAAATAAAAATAACCCATTTCCAAATATTCATGTCCTCTTCAACTATTTTATAGGAATTTTTTTGTCTCAGTGTTTTATTTTAAGTCCAACAACCACCATTTGAGTGTTCATGTCGAAGATATTCTGAAGACAACATTCTAATGTCACTACAAAAATTATGATTTCTTGGTGATGTGTGTGATTAATGTCACCATATAGTTTATATATATTATTAATTTAATCTTCTAGAAATACTTGGACTGATTTATAGGTTGTCTTCATTGATGACATAAAAAGATAATCTACGTCCTAGGAGGATCATACATTGCAACTGGGGATTATCCATACCACACTCCTAGAGAACCCATTTTATGGTAATCTATTGAATATCTTGTTTTGGATCCATGAGGTTTACTTTTTTTGGAATTTCAACTTTTATTTTGGTTTATCTATGGAACTATTGAATATTTTTCATTGATTTCTTGGGATCCAACCATGTAGATGTCATAGGTGTAGAGTTTGCATGGTTTAGTGGGGTACTACATGAGGTTTATATTATATTTTTCAAGGATAACAGCCCCTATAATAATTTTAACAAGGAAAGTTAATCTATTTACATAGACTGAGTAGTGATAGAGAGACTTCCTGGGTTTGAGGCTATGACTGACTAGTTCCCCTTTGTTGAGACTACCTAAGGTGTGTGTGAAGTATGTATTGTTTTCAAATGCATCTGGATCTAGGATCAATTTGGTGTTGATTCATAAATAGGATGTGACCACATTTGTGTTAAGTTAGTTGACAACACTCAAGAATAACTGCATGACTCTTGACCTAGAGTTAGTTGGGCTAGTCTTCGATCTGAATATATATGATCTATCTTCTAGTTGATAATTTTATTGTTTACTCAAACCAAAAGAGTATTTGGAATATCTTCAGTCAGAGAGATATGAACATGATATGGTGTCAATGGTTGTATTTACTAGTGTAAAATGATATTGATATATTATATACTCATTGGAATGGAAATGTGGTGGAATATTACAAGATAAGGATGTCCCACTCTTGCCTAGTATAGGAGGAATCAGACATGTTGGCTTAGTTGCAACTGAAACTGGTGGAGGAGATGGGTACAAATTTTATTGTTGATGGTGGTGGCTCCTATAACTATTATAAATGTAATAGAGGCTATGTTATGTTAAATAGACTATGAGGTTTAACATTACACGGTATCCTCATCATAGGTACCAATTAGATTTTATTAAATTGGGGATCACATCATCCTTTTCTATAGATTGATGGTGATTCTAGTCACATTTCATGAGGATGAGATGTGGGATTTTCACACATCTCCCTTATCTATACATAAATGTGTGGAATATATTTATATGGATCTCCATAAGATTGTTTTTTTGGCTGGCATGAGGAAAATCATCAGTGAGTTTGTCTCTTGATGTCTCACAAACCAGCAAGTAATGTTTGAGAACCAGGTTCTAGTGGCATTTACATATCTTCTAGTGATTATAAAGATGAAATTTGATGGAATATCTAGGTACATTCTGATTGGTCTTCTAGAGAAATCTGTAGGACACAATTCTATAATGGTGTTTGTTAACCAAATTATGAATTCGACTCACTTTCTTCCCATTATAGTGTCTATCTCGGAAGAGTTTGTAGGGTATTTTTACATGTGGATGTTTTCCCAGCATCATGGTGTACTGTTCATGATAATCTCTAATCATGATTCTCAATTTACACAACAGTTGTGGAGTGGCTAGAAAGAGGCCTTTAGGACCATTTTTATGATGATTATTATGGTTCACCACTATATTTATGGGAAGATGAACAAGACTCCCCATGTGTTGGATTACATTATAAAATACTTTATGTTGGACTTTTTCTAAAGTTGAAAGGATCACATTCCATTGGTAGAATTTCCTTATAATAATAGTTATCACTCTATAATTAGTATTTATCCTTCACAGGACCTATTTATTAAACCCTACAAGTCACCCTTCTGTTGGATCGATGGAAGCAAGACAACTCTTTTGGGGCTAAATTTGGTCTAGGAAATTATATAGAATGATCTGATGATCCACAAGTGTATGTGGATTTCCTAGATATTATATAATTATTATGAAAATTTACATCTTATGGACTTATAATTCAAGTAGAGAGGCCATTCTATATTGATATTATCCCCCTTATTAGGATCATGGAGATTTGGTTAGGGAGGTATTATATCCTTGAGGATTATCAGTCCATTAGGGATTCTATAGATAATTGGTGAGGTTTTTTTCCGCCTAGACATGCACCCACAATTTTACCAAGAACAAGTTATCTTTTTGATTTATATAAGAAGTTATTTACATGACCCTACACCAATTTTTTATTAGGGCTAGATAAAAATCAAGGATTAATCCACCATTAGGGTATACCCAATATTAATTAAGGCTTCACAGAATAATAATTTTTTTGGATGAACCAAATATTTAAATCTTGTGCATTGGTAGCACAAGAGTGTGTATGAGAGATTCATGGGGTGTGAGAGTTATATGTAGAATTAATACCTCCACCATTTTCTTAGTGCTGTCCTTTTTAGGAAATAAATCCTTGAATGAGGAGAGAATGTGGAAAGTTTTATTTCTTATGTAAAATTCCTATGAAAATTTCTATGTATTTATCAATTTTTATCCTATGTGTAAGTGTGGTGTTAGGGTGTATTGGGACCCTAAAATTAATATATTAAAAATATTTATATATTTTAATCCACATGTATGATTCATTTTAATTTACATTGATTCCCATATTTTGGTACCTCAGATGAAAATCCAAGACCACATCTGAATTTGGAACACGAGATTACCCTAGGCACAACATAATATTGGACCGTGTTGGATGTTCTAAGAGAGACGATCATTTGAGTGTTCATTTAATAAAATAGACAAATAAATAATTTATTTTAATTAAATTAACTAGCATAACATTTTCTTCATAAATATCTCATTATAGAAAATTTCTAGTGATAGCCACATAACCTTAGGAAATTTGAGAGGATGAGGGAATCATTATTCATTTGTGGATCGGGATTAGAGAACGATCACAAAAAAATGAAAGTTGATCAAGAGGTGTGTAGTGGATGCATAATAAATTTTTCATCACCGTAGAACATGATCATTTCCAATGATCAAACATTAATTGGGTTTGGAAGAATTATTTATGTATTTAAACCCTATTGTAATTTTTAATTAATGATTTAATTATCAAATTATTTGATATGTGATTTTTTTATGTTCATATGAGACCACATTTTAGTTGTATTAGATTAATAAAACTCCATCATTGTATTCTCTATCATCCTTGGATACCCCATTCATCTAATCATTGGATGATAATGTTAGGCCAATAATAGATTATATTTGTTTATCTGAATTTCCCTAAACTATTTTTTTCATTATTAACCATTTGTCCATGAGGTTTAGGTTCAATTTTTCCAAGGTAGTTTTGATTGTGATCTAACCCCTAGATTCTTTGTGGTTTCATGAATGATGTTCCAGATGGTGATTTTGGGAGAGATTGGGATGTATGTATGGGTTTCAGGTTATAGTGACATGGATAATAGGTTGGAATCATCATCCTATTTCCATGGGAGTGGTTCAATGAAACTGAATGTGCTGTACAGGGTTTGGGTCGCTGGTATCTAGCCCCAAGTGATAGATCATACTTGGATGACCCAAGATTTGAGACACACACTATGACTTAAGGTCGATGTTGTTGCATTGATAGTGTGATAGGATGCGCAGACATCCTTGAATTTCTATAAAAACATAGATTCAGTGATTGTAGTCCCCTAGATTCAGCAACTATGGTTTTGGGTGGACATAAAGATCTCATTCCATGTATGACCTCATACCATCCATGTAACCCTATGATATAAGGTTGGCATATACTGCCAGTGTACATAACAATTACCATATCCAGTCACATGGGTACAACAAAAAGTACAATGGAACAACTTGGTATATAAAAACAACTAGGTATATGGGAATGACCTGAAGTTCATAGTCATAACCATATGCACATGGTCACAACAGGATGTATATGTACAAGATCTAGAGCACACAAGGTTGGACCTAGGAGTCCGATATATGACATGGAGTTCTACATTAGAAGGAAATATATATGTAGTTGAGGCTATGACTGGGTGTCCAGGAGAGGTCCCACATTGTGTGACCCTCTATTCACATGGTGCACTTTTTTCGGGGACTTCCACTTTGCACAACTCTTCATTGTAGAATCAGATTGTTTTCCTATGATTATACTATCATGAAAATATTTCCATGTAGAACATTATGGTATTCTTTAAAGGGTAATTTGATATAGGGCATGAGGTTTTGAAATAATGATGCTTCTTAAGAAGATTCTTGACCTATAATGGTTATCGGGCAGGATCAATAAAGAGATATCGAGGTTAGAATCCTTACAGTCGCACTAGGGAATGGTTCCCTCATATTCTTTTATATATTAAGAGGATCCCCCTAACACATTAGGTAATTATTCCTCTTTCTAATGAATTTCACCCCCTGATCCACTAGTGTGGGTTTTTTTAGCTACTGATTGGATCCCCCAAGATGTACTAGGGTACATGTCCTCTATCTTCCGAGTGGAACCCCTTGATACACTAGGGAATGGATCCTAGAGTTATAGGGAATCCACCTAATGTACTAGTGCATGATTCCTCTCTCTACTAAGTTATACATCCTATCACACCACTGAATGGGTCATCTATCAATTTAGTGACACCTTGTATTAGACTTGGATACAAATCCTCTGCTAGAAATTTTCCCTCTAAACTACGAGCACAATGGAAAGTTGTAGGGCCTCCATAATACATCCTTTTATAGACATTTGTGAAGCTATGAATCAGAAATGGACCTTTCTGTCTATATGAAGACTAGTCATCATTGGATAGTTTATCTATATATAGGTTATATTCATATATTGTCTTGGTTTCTTTATATGAATATATATATCTTAGTTTTCATTTCCCTCATACTTTGGTCTGGTTAGAATTATTCAATTATTTATCGATGTTTCTCCCTTTATGGTTGTCCATGAATCCTACTAGGTAAGTATATACTAACCCCTATATAATTTTATAAGGTTAAAATTCCTACATCCAATATTATATAGACATGTGTTCATGTCATTAAAACCTTAATCTCTTTATTTACCCCCTTATTAACGTATTTTAACCTTAACCGTACTAACTAAGTTTTACATCTGTTACTATTAATAATATCCAAATAATTAGTTCAACATATTACATAATATTTATTATGATAATTAAAAACATGTAATCAATTTTAAAACAATCAATTTACATGGATATGATAACTTTATTTTAAAATTAGTGCAAAGAACACTCCCAAAACCATTATTAGAAAAATGATTTTTTAAGCCAAAAATTGGATTTATACTTATTCCAGGCCTAGTAAAAACCATTGGATGAATATTAAAATATTTTATTACTATATTATATAAAAATATAATTACAATCATTCATAATAGATTATTTTAACTTTTTAATATAAAAACCAAATATGCGAATAAAAATAGTTTTTAGGGAAAAAAATACTATTATACATTGAAAATATTTTTTTTTATTTCTAATGAATTTTAAATCAATTAATTCATATTATATATATTTAGAAAAATAATATTCATAATTTATTTATTTGAATTAATAGTCCCAAATCCAATGTTTTGGTGAAAAATAACACATTAAATAATAATAATTCAATACTATATCGCATTCATCTTAAAATTGATGTTGATTACAAATAAAGATATTAGGAAAATTAAATTTTTTGGAAGTGAAATATATCATAAAATATTGTTTTATTACATATATAATTTCATGTGTATAAAATATTTTTATTTTATAAAAATTACTTGGTTTTGATCACATATTTGATGATACTCTTGTTGGATAATTGATGAACAATTTTAATTTGAACATTACCCCATTCAAATGGATTTGATCAAGTGGTGGATCGATATTTTGTTTATGTCATGATATTAATGTACCAATATTCCCAATCATCTTTATTTACAATTTTGTTTTATCTCATTGCAATAATTACTCTGTATTCTTCATGATTTTGTATAATTAAATGTTGGATAAATTGTCAATATTTGTAAATCAATGATTTCATTGATCATTTGTCATAAAAAAATTATTTTATGTTCATTGATATATAATGTGTAGATGACCCATGATATATTTACCTAAATATTCAACATCTTATTTATTGTTATTTGGGGGTTTTTAGTATTATAACATTGTTATATTTTTATGCCCCTGTGCTTTTAACCAACCCATGGTGATTATGAATGATCCCCAATCCTGGTGGATGATCTTTTTTTTGCAGTTGATTATTTTATATTCATGTAGTTAAAACACATATATGAACCATTATAGATTCTTGATTAGATCCCACTACTTATTTATTTTTATTAAAGTGTATAATATTCCCCCTTGGTTGAATTTTTATTACTGGGTGCTTTTCGCAAGGCTTTGGTGACCTAAAATATACTTAGATCCTCGTTGTCGATCAGTTCAAGTGGCATGGTAGGGTTACCTAGGATGGTTAATTATTAGTCCACAAGTGAATTCATGATCACGAGGTTTTTTCATAATAACTATAACATTAAAATATATACATGTTTGAATGGTATATCCCAATAATTAAAATAAATAAGCAGTGGAGTATAATTGAGAATCTGGCATGGAATGTCTATAACTTATACTTATAAGTTTAAAAAATTAATAGTTAGAAAATGGAATCATAGTTTTTGTACACATGGTGACATTTTTTGGTATGAAATGTATTCTGTATTTATTTTTTACCGTATATTTCATTTCATTTAAAATTATTTTATAAAATATTAAGAAGGAATTATTGCATAGCTGGAAAAAAATAATATTAACCATATAAATAACTATAAAAATCCTATAATTTCTTAATTGTGATATTTCTCAATGTTGACATACAATTTTTCTAAGCATTCATCCAATACATGTGGCTCACCAAGTGAGTCTAATTTTAACTTCATTTTTTATACATTGTTTGGAAAACAATGGGCCAAAAATTTTGGTTCCCCCCATTATAAAAATTATGAAATGATTTTTCTATACTCCTTGAATATATCCTATAATCCTCATATTTTTCTCTCAAACTCAACACTCAAGCCATAGTACAAATTATAATGTACACTCCATCTCAACATGGATCAATTATAAGGGATATTATTCTATATTTCATCAATAAATAACTTGTTAAGGGATTATTCTTCCCTCTTTTGGTTCCATTCTTCTTCTATTTTTTATTTTCATTATACTCTATTATAATGGTGATATAGGGGCCATGTTGGAAAAATATAATAATAGTGTTTTTCATTATTTGGTTCTTTCATTACCATATTAAGGACATTTCACCTCCTTGATAGTGGATTCTACCAGATTAAAAGTGGTTTCATTAATAAAGATACATGGTTTAATAAATGGATTTGTTATAGAAGTAATAATATATTTATTGTTTTGAATGAATGATTTGAACTATTTTAAATCGTGTTTTATTATATTTTAATTTTTTTAAATAAGTTATAATTTATTCAATGATATTCCCATTGGTTTTGAAAATTAATACTACATGAAAGGAATATATTTAGTGTCTTATTGTGTTGTATTTTTTTATATTCACATATAAAAAGAAACATGGTTCAATTAATGTAAAGGAGCCCTTTAAAAGGTGGATAACACTTTGTATTCAATGTATTTGGGTGAGAGGACAAGGAAAGGATCAAATAATCCTGGTTAAACCTTCCTATAATTGGATAGATTCTATAAAAATACCTAAACACTATGCTGATATTTATTTTGGTGAAACATTCTAGGATGGATATATTCAACTAGGCCTTTAAATTTTTCTCTATCGTGGTTAATCATAGTAATTCTTGATTTGGATAAATATCTATATTGTGTGAATATCAATCATTTACTGATTACTAAATACCATTAGGGTTTCCCATAGTGATAATTTCACATTAATTATTTACATGATTTTTTTTCTATATTTTAAATAGTAATTATTATATTATATATCTTTATTTAGGTTTAATGGTGAAAAAACTATATTTATATTGTTTATTTCTAAATTAAAATTCTTTGTTTTATTTAATATATTTTTCTTTATGAACCATTTGGTGTGATCCTATTAGTTTAATTGTGTAAACACATAACATATACACAATGGGTGTATACATACTCAATTTTTTCACATATTAGTAGGGGAAAATGATCACTAATTTTTGGAAGTTATTCAATCGAGTAGTGTTTTTCGAGAGTTTGGATATCCCCCTCATGTAATATGAACATGGGTATAAATTTTTTATTCATTTTTGGTTTTATTTTTGTAACACATTCTTGAATTACCTAATTATATGACAATAATATTTTATTTTGTAATTAATCATAATTTTATTTCCTTTTTATAATGATATAGATGCTATAATTTGTTAAAATTTATATTAATACTTCATTATCTATATTATATAATTATGTTTACTTATTATCTATGTAAATCTTTGATATCATTTTATTGGGATAATGAATATCTATGATATTGAATGGTTATTCCACATCCTTGGTTTGGATCCATTTACTGAAATAATTACAAAATACTATTCATAAGGTAGGTCCATGAGTCCTAAAAACTAGTATCAAGATCATGGGAACCTAGAATTTCCTTTAAGACATTCAACATACAACTTGGGTGTCCAGGTTAAGGGTATCCCAGGTTGGATCATGAATAAATATTATCAAAGTGAGGTTTTTAGTTTATGATATTTGGGAAGTCCTAATATATAAGAGAAATGATTTTTAGGACTTGATGGTTAGTTCTGAGAGAGTTTATTACTATCACATATGGTAATAAGCCACAAGTAACCGTGTGATGTTGATAAATGTGTTTTTATGGAATGTATCTTTGTTTGGTTTTGAATTTGTATATATTTTAGGATGATAATAAAAGAATGAAGGACTTTATATTGTGAGATCGGGATACAAACCATTTAGAAAAACCAAATGGATCAGGTGGAGGGGCTCAAATACAACATACTCGTTTGAAATATGGTTTTCCAAACCATGTGTGAAATCATACAAAATATAAATTCTCAAATTTCATTTGTTTTTCTTTTCTATGTGCATTTTTATGATTTTGAAATTTTTATATATATTTGTTATTATAATTGGATTATTTATTCATTATGGTTTTATACCATCTTGATTGGTTTTATATAGTTTTATAGACACTTAATGGTGAGTTATAAACACTCTAGAAGATGATGTAAACAATTTTATATGATCCAATCCCCGAGTGGGCAAGAATATAATTGACATAGTTGTATAGAAAGTATCCACTATAGAATATGGAGACGACTTTGATGTAGATATGGTTTTGGAAGTCAGTTTAGCCTTATGTGGAGATAGAAATAATGAAAAATAATTTATTAACCACATGTCTCCATCATAATTCAGAATTAAATATCCTTAAAAAATAAAATGATTTCTTATTGAAGATTGAGGGTATCTTTGAATATATTGATATTCTAAATGCGATCAACGTGACGTTTTCTACATTTAAACTTGAAGGATCCATTTGATTGATGTGGGAGATAGTGATATATTCCATTTATAATGAGAACACAGAGTTGTGGAAATTCAGGGTATCTACTCTAGACCATTATATCCAAAAAATTCTCTAAAAAATATAGGGTGTTTTGTGCCTTAAACATGGAGATCAAACTATCAAAATGTTTGACAGTTAGTTGAACATTATCATACAATTTTCTCCTAAGGTAGATTCTAATGATGATTTCAAGGCCCACCATTTTGAAATGGGGTTTTGACCTAATATCCAATCTCATTTTTTTCTCTTTTATGCTTAAGATGTGTGATAAAGTGGTTGATAGAGCCTTAATGGAAGAAATCAATTTGGATAGTATATTTGGATTTTTGTGGTTTCTTCCATGTTTGGAGGAGGGTAATTCATCTACGTAAGGATGAAAAGGTAGTGAGATGATGTTATAAAGTTAAGTGGTAGTAGATCTAGGATTATATAAAAGTATTATTCTACTAAATTTAAGGTATGTGGATCTCTCAATTTCCATCAGTGTGGAAATAAAAAACTTATAAAACCATCATTCTTTGACAACCCAAATGCCTATAACAATTATGGGTGAATGGGTCACATATATTTATTTTTAAATATTATCTATACTTCTAAATCTTGTTCATGCTTATTAGCTCCAAGGGGATATAAAGTGAAATATTTTTCTTCTATGGGGGAAATATATTTACCTCCTAGTCATAAAGGAAATTAATATTAGTTTTATAGGAAATTATAGGTATGGACTGGTCCATATCCTACCAGTATAACTTTGACCTATATTTAGGTGAATATGTTATATGTAGTTATGAAGATTTCGGTTGATATTGAGATTATCCCAATTACTGTGAGAGGTACTAATATTATTTCATCATCTATAGATTGTAAAAACATAGACACATGTGATACCAATTCCTTTATATATGTTATTATTAATGTTTCTCTGAATATTCCCTTTGATATTATTACATACATGATATAAATCTCATCCCTCTTTAGAAGAAATATGTGTAGGGGTTCCAATTCCATTCACGTGGTATCATGATATCAGATGTTGAGCTAGTGTGATATTTATTTTTCATTATTATGAAACTATTTTATATTATAATACATATGGATTGGATGGTATAAATCTTGTTTTTTAGTCAATGTAATTAATATAAGGTGACCATTACCACTTCTAATTTAAACATTGATGTGTTCTAAGGGGAATAGTATCTACAATTTGTTTGGGGAGGAAAATAACATCCCAAAGTGGGAATTGTATTATTGAGATATGTAATACATCATAATTGTGGTTGATGAAATGTATTTAAGAAGAAAATCTACTTCGATCAAAAGTGTGTTTCTTGAGGTTCTCTAGGATGAATTGTTATGTTTATCCTTGGAATATGATGTCATGTTTTCGATTGATATGGTGCCCAAAACCATGAATATTTATTCACCCTCTAATCATATTGATATGATGAAGTTGAATGAACTAAATGGTCAATTGGATGATTTACAATCCAACTGATTCATTTTCCTTACAGTGACTTATTGGGTCACTCTAATTCCCGTTTTAAGAAAAAAAAATTACATTATTCTTTATTATTTTTTTGGATGATGTATTGAGTTACTATTAATAAAAACATTACCACATTAATAACCATTTTGATCAACTACAAGAGTAAATGGGGTTTTTCGAGGGTTGACCAATATTAAGGTTATCATCAGATAAGGATAAAAGTGGTTCACATAACTAATTTTAGTTTTGAGATTGTATGAATAATTGTAGTACCTATTGATCTTTTTTTCGTCATCCAACACTAAAATGTTTTTTCTAGAACTCATTTATTAAATATTCTATCGATTTATAAATTCCATTGTTATGGACTTCACGGATGAATTTTTTTAATTATAAGTTATAGGCGGATCATAAGAATAATTTGAGAGATTTATTAGGATCTATTCATGATCATATACTTTATTCCAATTATAGAAAATTAGAAATTTTGTTTCTAATAATTTACATTCATGGGGAAGGTTGTCTTTAAATAAGAAATCATTATTGATATTTAAAAAGTAAAAACTATTATTTCATGGGATGAACTGAAGACTGGATTTGAGAAATAGAACTTATGGGGCATATAAGGATATTAGTAATTATTAATAAAATATTTATCCAAGATTTAATTTCATTACATTACTTACCCCGAAAGTGGAGATGTATGTATGGAGATCTCTCTGCCAAAAAAAAATTTATGAATTAATGTGGTGGTTAATTGAGGTACTATGTTTTATTCTAATGAAGGCCCATTGGGGATATACAGATTTTCATGATGATTTTGGTAATGATTTTGGTTTAAATTTCAAATAATAAGATCACATGGTGGTGTAATGTTCTCTAAAAATTTGGACACTTGATAGGAATTAAATGACCGTTGACCTTGAACTCATAAATTTCTTTCATGCACTTATGTTATGGTGACATTATCTTTTTAGGAAAATATTTACAGTTTACACTAATAAAAATATTTTAAGTTATATATTTTCGAAAAAAGTTTTTTATATTAGGAATGTTTAGTGGGTGGGATTACTTTAGGAATTAAAAATTGAAATCACGTATATCGTAGCAAAAGGTAACATGGTTTCTGATGCTCTATGTACATGATTTTCTTACTTGGAATTAATAGAGTATAGTGATGAGTGTATCCAGTTGAATTTAACTTATTAGATACATTGGGAAGAAATTTAAGAGAAATAATATGTGGTTCTAATAAAAATTTATTTGAATACTTATACTCTCAATATCATCCTATAGTATCTAGAAGGTGGACTTTGTCTACTGAAGGAATGCTTTTCTCCAAGAGCCTCTATATAGCCACTTCATCAATGGGGAACTTCTTGATGAAACTTATCAATTATTATTATATGGTAATTAATATGTTTACTACTATATTGAATTTGGTTATAAGACATTTTATTGGAAGATAGGAATGGGATATGACACACAACCATTTGTGTTGCCAAACCTTACATGTCATAATTTTAAGGTCAGGAATTAAAATACCATTATTATATTGAATCGTATTTTTGTTCCAACATTGAAGTGAGATCAGATGACTATTTATTTTTTCCATAGATTCCATACACCCCTTATGGTAAGAACACTATCTGGGTTATAGTTGCATAGATAATAAAATATACTCACATTAACCCAATAAGAGATTCCACAAATTTGTCATATCTTAGGAGGCTATAAATCAATGATATTTTGAGGTAGAACCTGGATCCATATGTTATAAATTTTTATAGGGACCCTTAGTTCACTACTATGTTTTAGAAAATCCTCTAAGAGGTTATAAAATCTCACGTGAAGTTAAGATTGACCTATCACCAAAATTCAGAAGGCCATATTGATTAATAAATCCTTGTTTCAAAGGATATGATCAGTTCCCATGTATTAGAAAAGGTAGGTTCACAGAAAATACATTTTTTATAGGTTGATTTTTTATATAATAACATTTATCTACAATTATTTAGAATATATCCTTTTGAGGTTTTTTATAGTCAGTCCTTCCAGTTTCCTCTGTATTGGGTGAGGTTTGATAGACTTTTTTAGTGGGATTATGTACCATGTTAGAGAATAATACATGGTTTTAGATGATAAAAAAAATATTGATGAGCTTATATAAGACATATATTGATTTTTGGTTCCATTCCATGGAGTTTTCAGTTTGTGAGAATGTGTTTTTAATGGTTTTCCCTCAATTTGGACACTGGTTTCTATAGATGTTGGGAAATAATTCTATAAGTTGTGTGGGACTCATTAAGATAAATGTGATAATCAAAACATAGTTAATTAATTGAAATTTCCACTCTATTTTATGTATATACATAATGTGATTCATGAATCTAAATTGTGGATTAATAAACCAAACCATTCCCATATATGTAATTGGGAAGAGAAAGTGTTGGAACATGATGACTCCGGGAATGATTATCCCTTATAGATAATTTATTTCTAATTGTCTTGGAATGTATGTCCTATTGATCTGAGTTTCCTATAATATCATGAAAAAAACATACTATTATTTTTAGTGATAATATTTAGTGAATGAGAAATGACCCCACCTCGTTGTTAATTCATCATCTTTATGCAGACCTTCTGGTGGAATATTCTCATGGTGGAAATAATGGTCACACCATTAGTGACAAATTATGGAAAAACGTTTATTGTTTTTCATTTTTGTTCCTAATAGATTTTCGGTGCACAGTTATAAAAAACAATCTGGGAATGCAAAAAAAATCTATTGTTTCATAAAAGATGTGATTTTTAGGGCTGAAGGATATATTTTTTAACCATGTAATAAAATAATAAGATGCCCTAGTAGAGTCTAATTTCATCATCATGATTTGAATAAATTTTTTAAAACCATGTAATCTTTTATGTTTTAACAAAATTTAAAAGGTTATTCTATTATCCAACAATTTAACTCCAATTATATTTATTTTTCTCTACCAATTAACACTCATGTTCTCCAATTCTTTCCATCATCCTCCCCCGATCTACATAGATCAATTTTATGTGGTGATTTTTTATTATTTATTCCTAAAATTACATGGTATGTGATTCCTCTTCCCTCCACTAGTTATTTTCTAAAGATTTCAATGGTTTTATTTCAACTATAATGTCATATTGATCTAGGTTTCATGATGTATAATCCTAATTATATTGGTTATGATTTTTATACTCACCCCATTCATTTTTTTGGTGTTTTCACACTTTTATCTTGGATTCCAACTTATTACAAGAAATTTCATTGATAATGTTAGGTGGGTTTAGAATTAGGAATTTTAACAAAAACAATAATTTCTTAATTTTTCCATATATTGTATTAAATTGTTTTAAACAATGTTTTATAATATTTGAAAATTAATATATACGTTATAACTATTTGAAAATTTATTCCCTTTTTAGAAATAATTATTGAATGAATGGTAGGGATTTAGGGTATGTTTGAGATATGTTTAATAATGTCCCCAGTTGATATGAAAAATGGTTTCATTAATATAATGAAATTAGGTAAAATAGTTATAGAATATGAGAGCCTTGGTAGTTAGGTGGGAATAGTAGGATTACAATGGGTTGACATCATATTCTATCCAAACCATTAGAATTGTTATATAACACTGACTAAACAATATGATGATATGTTTTTTAGGATCCACTTGTAGGGTTGGATAAATCTCACTAGTCTTTGAGATTACTTAACCTAGTGGTGATGTTTTTTGAATTGATATGGCAGATCATCATGATGGGTTAAGATACAATATTTCTTAGACATTATATACAATAGTGATTTCCCATAGTCATAATTTTAAATTGATTATTTATATTGATTCAATTATATATTTTGAATAGTTTTAAAACTATTAACTATCTATATTTTAATTAATAAGATGAGAGTATACATTCATGTGATCTATTTATAAGCTTCTATGTATTGTAATAATTAATAAAAACCGGTTATAAATTTTTTTGTGGGATCCTATAGGGATTGTTTTTCTCATACCGTACATATACCAATTGGGATTATGTTAAAAAAAATTATATAGATAAAAATAGAGGAAAATATAAACTTGGTGGAGGTGGTTCTTTCAGATAGCTGTGTTTGGTTGGGTGGTGTTGAAATGTTGTGACATCTCCATTTTTTCATATGATATGGGAGACTATTTTTGTTTAATTTATAGTTATATTTTCTTAAAACATTTTGATATATCCTAATTATATCCCCAATCCATTTTAATTTATATATGTTTATACATATATATCCTTTTTAATTTTTTATAAGTGCTTCCTTTTGTTATCATTTATATTATTTCCTATTTCCAAAAATTTTATACATGATTTTATGTATTATCTATGTAATACCATATTATAATTTTACTGGGAGCATGAATTTACATGGAATGGTATGGTATCGTTTGGTCTTGGGTTAAGAAGTTTTTTCGAATTAATAGGATAAATAGTTCTATATGATCATTCTTGATGTCCAGGTACTAGTTTCCAGCCTGTACATATTCTTATTTCCCTTTTGGGATTACCATTTATCATCGTGGGATCTTGGGTTATGGGTTTCCTTAGTTAGTTTGTGAAAATTTATCGCTCAAAATTTGGTAAGTCTGTTAGTATAGATTTATGATTTTTATAACTCAAGATTTATGTTACGATTAGTTTTTGACTCAATATATTTCATTATGAAACTTGAGTTAGTGTGGATAAAAAGGATTTCAATTTCTATTTCCATTATTTTTGAACATTTTGATTTTAATTTATGATATTTAAATTATAATTAACATTTTATAAGAATTTTTATTGTGTATATAGAAGAATAACTTGTTTTTCATTGTTGGATCAGGTTCGAGAAAACCATGCATCTTTTTTTATTGATGAGCCTCGATACTTTTCAATTAGGCATTAATGGTTACTGAATTGTCTTCCAAATCATGTGACTAAACTGTAAAAATTATTTACAACCACCAATATTTTTTATTTGATCTCCCTTGTTTTATTTAATTATACATAATATAAATAAAGATAAATATAGGGGTATATAAGTTATTTTTATAGTGAATTTATATTTTTTGGATAAACTACATTAATTGATTTATTGTTACAAAGGAATAGTTTTTTGTTAACAGAGGTCCTCATAATTTGTTTTCATAAATTGAAATTTTAATGTTTATTAGAAGGATATATGATAACTTTCATTGTGTTTATTAAAATATAATTACTTATATAGTGAAATATGTGATGTGTTTTGTAATAAAGGTGTATCTTATGTAACTCTATTGAATTCCTTAATGATATTGTTGAGATTTCAATTTATTGAATAATTACTAAATTTATTTCCATGGGTCTTTTAAAGAAGGATGAATGTTTCAATGTGATATAGAATTTAAAAAAATATATTTTGTTTTTTTATCATTTTTTATATTTGTATTGTTTGATTTTAATATAAATTATGGGATGGTTGGTTTCATGTTTTGTGTCATTTTAAGTATATAACCTATAAATGTATTGATGAAATGAGAGAATTACATATCTAGAGTAAATATGTATGATGATTCATATCATCTCATTGGATTGATTATTAGGGTTATTATGTTTACACAAACTCATAATCGAGTTCTGGAGCTTGTATTCTTCCTCTATTTGACCCCATCCAAGACATTTTAAATTAGTAGCCACCAATATTTCATGGTGTTCATGTTTTTTTGACAATGGAGTAGTAAGAGAGGATTGAGGTGTGATACCCACATGTCACTATAGTTATAATTGAGTTATTTTATATTATTTTGTGTCAAAAAGACTTTAGATAATTTTCAGGATCAAAATTGGAATTTTTATAGGTTTTTTGGGTGTTGAATGTTTTTATATCATATTTAATGGTAACCATGTAGTGCATATGTAGAGGATAATATCAAAGAGATAGAGAAGATTTCCATATTCTACACATGTTTTGTAAATGTTTTTTAATATTTTCATGAACTGTGAATCAATTTTTTTGTGTAGTAATACCTTGACACGGTCACTGCAAAGATTGTCTAACCGTGTGGTCAAACAATAAAATACATCATAAAATCACAAAAAAGTTATTTTTTCAAAAACTATCCTTCAAAATTAATAGGTTATTCACAAAACTTTTCTACCATATGATTTAATCAATTTTTTTTAACCAAGGAATACTTCCAAACATCTCAATCTGATTCATGAATTATAATTAGTGTTTTTGAAGTGATTCCTATGTAATTCCAACATCCATTATCCTATATTCTTTTTCAATATATCTATCCAAGGGTTTTCCCTTATCATGTAGACCTAATAGAATTTTTAATTTAGCTATTGAGTTTATTCCAGTTCCAACATAGGGTTTTTGCCTCTTATTGATTTTAGAATTAGGATTCTTTCAAATTTTAACAGTATCCAATTATAGTGACACATTCCAACATGGTTTCCACTTCATCCATGTTGGTTTTTGGTTTTTTAATTAAAAGTTAGATTGATATTTAGGAAACTATTTTTATTTTATGTATGAATAAATGTGGTATCTAGTGATGTTTCTAAATCATTTATAAAATTTTTGATCTAGGAATAATTGGTTATTCATTTGAATTCCAAATTTTGATGTTTGAAATAGAATGTTATAATTCCCTAAAAAATGTGAAATTCCTATGATGCTTTTGAATTTTATTGGATATTTTGAATTGTATTTAGATTTTTTTATGGTTTTCAAATATCAAAATCTAGATTAAAAATAGTGATTTGTTTTATATTGATATTTTTAACTCTATGTAGTTTCAAAATGGGTTCTATAATGATTTTAAAATGTATATTAAAATTATTTTGTTGTTTCCCCTTTGGAAATTTCAGTCATAGGTTTTAAAAATTTTGATTGGGGAAAAGAATAATTTATTTTTGAATGTTTTGGATTATAAAGTGGATGACCCATGTATTGAATGGGTAAATTAAACTAAAGAAGAAATATGTGGGTGTAAGGGATTAATTAATGGTTTTTGAAATGACTTTTTATAGAATATAATGGTTTTAAAATTTTTAGCAATGTATGAGGGAAATTTCTTCATTATAAATTCATAATTGTTTTGTTTGAAGCTTGTGAGAGCATATTTATTTCCCCATAGTTCATGTTTCTCCTTGTGATGGTTGATATCACTATGTGATGCTATTGAACCACTTTTTATAGAAATTAAATTTTTGTACCATGTATTATGCATGCATGAAAAAGGGGATAATTTATATGAGGAGAATAGAGATGATGGAGAGTTATTTATTATTCCTTATGTGTTGATTTTGGATTTCCTATTCAGTCAGCTCAAGATTATAATAGTTAAGGAAATTAATGAATTAAGTGGGAGTTATATTCATGTATCACACTAATTGGATCATATGCTGAAAATGTAATACTTGTCATTCTAAGAACAAGAGAAATGGGGGGGGATTTTTAATGAGGTTTTTGTGGGCTAGTTAGATGGCATGTAGTTTGGGATATTCCTATGTTAACATTTGGTTCATGTGATATTAATAAATTTATATGCATCTCATGTTATTTTCCTATATTAGTGACATGAAACATTCATTATTTTATTATTAGATCATATAGGGTATTTTTGTTTTTTTATATTTTCATTCACTTCATTCATTATAGTGAAACCATTATCTTCAATGTATTCATTTCATATCAAGGGAATTGTGGTTCCAAATATTTGTGTGGCTAACCCATTTTTGGTTCATTTAACATTAAATTGTTTTTAAGATCTATTAAATTTATGTTTTGAATTTAATTACTCATATGTTTTATTATTAATGTGGATATTAAAATGGATTTTTTGGTTTTAAATTGGATTAGGCTGGTGAATGTTTTCAAAGTGTGACATTTCATTTTATAAAAAGAAAACGTAATGCTTTATAAAAAAATATTTTCACTATATTCGTTTTAAATGAGTTAATATATGAGAATACTACATTTTATTTTTATTTTAAAACATGATTTTTTTATTTTCAAAAGAAACTAATGGTATAGTCTCAATGGGTGGATAACTATGGTGCTACTTAGCCCATACATATATATGTCATGATTCAATTTTCACATTGTAAGAGTCAGGTTTGGGGAATGTTGATGATGTTGGGTGTGTTTCTAGGTGGTGATAAATAATATTTTTCATGGGGTGGGCTTTGGGCTTGGTATGTTTTAGTTTTAGTTTTTTGGTTATTATTGTATTATCCATGATAACCATATTTTTAGATTCTTGTAGTTATTTTATTATATGTGATTAAGGAATGTATTGTTTTTTAACTGATGATGTTTTTTATTTGTTCATAGGTGTTGAATAAGAAATTTTGGTTATGAACCATTTGAAATTATCATTTATTTTTTGTTACCATTTTGTGATACTATATGGATGTCCAATGTAAGGATAGTCCATGTCGGACTGTAGAAATTTTTTGATGTCATTTAACTCAAATTAAAGGGTGAAATAATTACAAATAGTTTTTAGTATGATGAATATAAAAAATTTTATATCCCATGGGAATGAAAAATTCTATTCGGGAAATGTAAAGTACTAGGTCAAGTGATGGGTCTATTCAGTCTGGGTTGGTTCTCTATAAATGGTATTAGATGATAGGGTCATTTTGTGGGAATATGATTCATGTATAGACCTCTTGTTATTTGGATATGAAATACTATAATGGAGATTAATATTGTTGATCATGAGAGATAAGGGAAGTTAGATTCTAAATAGCTCTTTCTCATCCTAAGCCTCAAGATACTTGGGGAAGATGACTGTCAGATTGTGAGTTGGAGTTTGTTGGTAGATATTTATTATGGGAATTGATATGGAATATTGTTTTTATCCCCTTATAGTATATAAGTGATTTTGAGGGTATTTATTGGGTTTTAGGGTATGAATAGTGGAGAACATGGGTGTCATAGTTTACTCACATGGAATAGTCAAACATGTGGTGCTTGTGCAGGTTGTGTCTATCACCTTTACATAGACTATGGTACAGTGGGAACATAATTTACCAACATGTGTGAAAAAACCATTTATATACCTTTTTCATCTCCAGTTATGTTGTTATAACTCCTTACAGTTTTTTATTTCTCTCAGTGTGTCTCTCAATTATTTGAGATAGATTGAAAATGGTTCTTGATGCACTTTAAGTGTGGTCATTGTAACATTCCAAGTAAATAAAAAACAATACATTTTCATATTTATTAATATATGTGAATTAAATATAAATATTACATCAAAGGGGATTCAAAGTTCTATGGAATTCCAAATACACAGCAATGAGTTTCTCTGAAATCTTACATTTCACACAAAGTTATGTTATACCGAAAAATAATTTAATAATAATTATATTTTAAATGGTATTTAACTTATAGCAATTTTATTAGAGGTAATGAACATGAGAAACAATAATATGATTATACATGTTTGTTAAATGTTTTTTTCATTTATCCAATAAATGTTAGAGGCTTAAAATGTGAATGAATCAAATTATAAGCAAAAATACTCTAATAGTCTTTAAAAGATCGACTTAACCCATTATGATGGAGAACCCTCATTAAATCATGTTTTGGTCACTTTTTTAAGTTCTATTTGAAAAAATATAATTATTATTAAGAATTGGTACTTCAAAATTTCCTTTGGGTAATTTTTTGGTATTTTCCTGATAAAATTTATTTTTAAATGAATAGTGAAAAAATACAGTATTTTAATTCAAAACTTACATTTAATATAATTTATTTATATGGATAGATTATCTTTGTAATTGGAATTAATGTGTAATTATATTATATTTTTACAATTTAATACAATTTTGGTCTTTGGATGTAATTTCACTTTGGAATTGAACATAAACTAGTGTCATTATTTTAATAAATTTTAGTTCATAAAAAATGCTTTTTTGTTTTAACAATGGTAATTAGTTTTAAATTAAATAATGAAACTTCTATGTTTTGAATTTTCTAAAATAGAAATCATTTTTGAATTTGTACTATCAAATATTTCTTTAGCTAAAATTTTGTTATTTTTCTGAAAACCTTCATTTTTTAATGAATATTGAAAACATTGAGTAGTTTTTAAAAAACTGAATTTTTCATTTAAATGATATTTTACCGCTTCTATGAATTGAATATAAAAATCCAACTTAATGGTTGTCATTAGAAATTAAAATTTTCCAACATCCCAAATAAATGAACAATAATATATTTTTATATTCTTTAATGTTTGTGAATTAGATAATAATTTTACTTTAAATGGTTTCTATGTTCGATAACGTACCTGATACGCAACATCGATTTTCTTTGGAATCTTACATTGCACACTAATAATATAATATTATCATTTTAAATGGTAGTTAACTCTAAGCCATTGTAATTGGTGGTAATGAGTGAAACTAACTACAATATGATTATACATGATTGTTAAATGTATTTAAATTTATTCAATAAAAAGTTAGAGGCTTAAAATATGAATGAATCTAATTTTAAGCATAATTTACATTAAAAGACCAATTTATCGCCTTTTAATGGTTAACCCTTTTTAAATCTAGTTTTGGTCAATTTAATACACTCTATATGACCAAATAAAATCTTTTTTTATAATGGGGGCAAAAAAAATTACTTCGGGAAATTTTTTGGGATTTTTCCAATAAAGTTCATTTTTTAATGTATAGTGAAAAATATTGTACTTTAATTCAAAAGTTCCTTTTAATATAATTTATTTATATAGTTATATTATCTTTTTAATTGGTTTTAAAGTAAAATTAAAATACATTTTTACAATTTAATCCAATTTTGGTCATTGGAATTAATTTCACTTTGAAATTGGACATAAACAAGTATAAATCTTTTGATAGTTATTGTTTCTTAAAAACACACTATTGGTTTTGATAACGGGAATTAATACTAAAATTAATTAATTCCACTTCTATGTTTTGAATTTGGAAAAATAGACATCATTTTTGAATTCGGAATAACAAATAAATCTTAGGCTGAATTTTTGGTATTTTTCTGAAAAAATTCAATTTTTGATGAATAGTGGAACCACTTAGTGATAGTTAAAAAACCGACATTTTCATTTAAATGAAATTTTATAACTTCTGTGAATTGAATTTTGAAAATCGGACATACATGGTTGTTACCAAGAAGTAAAATTTTGTTCAATAAGATGAAAATAATTTTTGGTGAATAGTAACTTTTGACTTTTATTTACCGCAGTTAAAGGTAAATAGGGTAATTCAAGGTAAAAAGAATATTATAACAATTCATAATAACCTTAAAACTTGTCCAAACTTTATTGGTTGAGTCATTAACGACCATGGGCATCTTTGGGTCCATTTTGGGACCCCATTGAGCCACTTGGGAGTGAAAATGACAAATTAGATTAATTAATTTAATGTGAAGACAAAATTGACTTTAACACAAATCCATTAGTAATTAATTTTTATATTGTGTTATATTAGTCCTATTTTCGAATAAAAATATTATTTGTAAATCTAAAAATATTTCCTACATCAGGGTAATTTTTTTATAATTTTTAGACTTCAAATAAATTAAATTATTTATGACACAATAATGATGCGGTGTTTACCTCATTAATAAATGATTTAAATAAATAAGATAATAATGATTAAATTATTATCCAAAACATGTCCAATTCGGATTGGATTATTCTATTTCTAATATGAGTCACCTTATGTTAGACCGTAATGATTTTTGGACCATTAGAAACCGAATATCATTATATTATAAAATAATTTTTTCACAAATTCCTAAAGAGCCCCACCTCTCCCTTATAAAAGGAGACCACTTCTAACCAATTCCTCAAACCTGTCAAGCCATTTGGCTCATCCAAACTCTGCCCAATTAAGCTCCCTACATCCCTCTCCTCCTCCTAGAATCCTTACCTTAGGTAGAAGGCACTTCAAGAAGACCTTTGGTTCAAACCAAAGGGAGTTACCCAAATTAAAGGTAATGGTTTCTCTTAAATTGTTTTCTTTTATTTTACTTCTCCAACCCCTAAACTCTTTTTATTTCATTTCTTTCGTAACAAAAACAGTATCCCAAATATACTAGAATGTTTTTATGAGATGTATTCTGTCTACACTTACACACACATCCATCTAATGGATGAAAAACATAAGGTTTCTGTGGATGGAAAACTTACGCCTCACGAAACGATGATTGTTCAATTACATCTTACCGAAACTCATGGTGACCATTATGATGGAACTATATTTATATGTGATATATATTCTGTTTATTATTTTATTATTCTTCTGTACTTCCCAATTTTATAAAGCCTTTATGGTTTCCATAGTGGGTAAATATGGTAATCTCATATGAGGAAGTGCGGACTACCGCCCCCTCAAAGTGAGGTGACTTGTTAATGCCTTATGTGGGATGTGTAAAGGATAGAGTTAATGATATTATATATGATATTATACTGGAATTAATATATACCTAGGTATCATTATGTTTTAATTCCATTAAAATAAGAAATATAAATGAAAGTGGCATTCATGTGTAAGTACGGCTTACCGTCTCCATGAACGATGCATTTTATTTCATACCTCCAAATGTTATGTACTATTATAAATACCTGTATATACTGGATATATATTATATATATGTTATCTAAATCATGAATATCATTATGTATATAATGTACTATTGACCAGATGGACAACTTGTAAATATATGGTGTTCATTTTTCACTCAAGTACCAAATATCGACAAAATGAACGTTATTAAATTAAATGATTACATAATATTTATAACATGTTAATTAGTTATATAAAAGGAATAATAAACCTGAAAAAGGATCTTAAGAAAGTACAAATTAACTTTAGTTTATTATTCTGGATATTAAAGAACGATCAAGTCAAGTCGGATGCGAGGTAAGGGACTTCGTCTCAATCTCCTTTCATTGAGGCATATTTTGTTATAATACACGGCTTTCTTTTATACACTGTATAAACACCCTTGACTATTCATTGGGAATTTTATTCTACGAAGCATTTTTACTAAACGAGAAAAAGGAATGTTTTTTTAATGTAATAGGTGACAACGAACTTTCCGCCGACGTGAGTATTATTTGATCTTTTCCTTCCTCAAAAAGTCGTAATGTTTTTAAAAGAAAATAAATACCATACACTCTGTTACATATTTTTGGTATTGAAAATGGTTTTGAAAATGGATTTTCTATGTTAATATATTTATGTAATATATTCTAATTGAAATGTGGAAATGTTTTCTTTCCTTTATATTTGTTTCATGTCTTATGATTTTATAATGGTACTTGGACATTTGACAGGTGGTTGTGTGATAACCTAAATAACGGATGGTTCCGTGAATACTGGTACGAGTGGTTACATTATAACCTCCAATGCATTGGGTATGGAAGTCGGCCATATGGCTATTCCATTTAGTGATATGTGTGGAAGTTGATTGTATGGTTATTCCATTTAAGCATGCTTGTGTCCCAAGTTACCTTTATATGTTATGTGTTCTTTATATGGGTTTTATGGTAATATTTTGGGTACAAAAGGGTAATTAATGATCTTTTATTCAGTGAAGAGTATTTACTTCTTCAAAAAATGTGAAAAATATTACTTTGGTTTAAGTTTACATGGTTTATTTTTTGTTTTGAAAAGCGAACAGTTTTCCTTCTTTGTCTATCCCTTACTGAGATTTATATGCTCATCCCAAGTTTTGAAATGTTTTCACAGGACTTAAAGATGAATAGGGTCAAGGATGCGATCAAGGAAAAGTAATACTGTATAAAACATGGAACTAGACATGAATCTTTTTTTCAACAATTTTTATTTTATGAAAAAAATGTAAACTGTGTAGATGTGTCTACCTTGTAATATTTTGAAATGGAATAGTTATGGCCGGACTCTCTAAAACTCTAAACCTGAAAATATCTTCAAAGTGAATTATTCATTTAATTCAATATTATGTAAGGTTTAAGTTCAGGTCCTTATAGTTGGTATCAGAGGTCGGTTTAGATAACTTTAGGTGTTGGGGTATTGTTAAAGTAATATCCATAAAGTAATTTTGGTTAATATTGACATCATATAGCATTTACAAATTACCATTTTGCATCGCCTAAGATATTTCTTTGTTCAGAATGGTTTTCCAGTGAGGAAACAAGGAAGCTATGTTAAGACATCATCAAGTAGAAGAAAACCTTCCAAATCAGCATCCTAAGGTGGTCGGAATCGGAATTGAACAGTTTGTTGTAGTGATGGCACAGTTGACTCAGGCTCTTAATGGTGGTGGTATCCATGCACAAGATCATCCAGATCAACCACAGAGGAATATGTTAGTAGTGGAACATTTCATGAGGCAACATCCCCAATAATTCAGTGGATCATCTGATCCGGTCCAAGCTGAAGAGTGGATTAAATCACTGGAGAATATTTTTGATGTCATGGGTTGTTCATAACATCAAATGGTTAGTCTCGTTGTTTACCGTTTTGAAGGTAAAGTTGATCAGTGGTGATCGATGGTGAAAAATATCAGGGATAGTGAGGAGATTGATGTTCTTGATTGGGATGAATTCAAAGGTATTTTTCTTGAAAAATATTTTTCCTAAGGTGGTTCGCCATAGGATGGTAAAACAATTCCACAAATTAAGGAAAGAGTATAACTCAGTGGCTGCTTATGAACAAAAGTTCACTCGACTAGAATGGTATGCACCAAATTTCATTTGAGATCTTGAGAGTAAGATTAATCAATTTTACTCAGGACTGAAGCAAGGATATCGAAGAGCATAATCCTCTAGTGAGTTTAAAAGTTATGAAAAACATGTTCGATGTGCAGAGACGGTAGAAATGGAGTTTACAGATGATCAAGTGTTCTTTGAAAAAGAACAGAATAAGAGGTCCAGTTGGTAGGAAAAGAGGAAGAATTCATCAATGAAGCATGGAGGTAAGGAAACTAAATATACAACTTGTGAGAAGTGTGGTAAAAAGCATCTTGGAGAATGTTTATCAAATACATGAAAGTGCTTCCGGTGTGGTAAGTCTGGTAATATTGCTTGTAACTGTAAGGAAGATGAACAAGTAGGCAATGAAAATCCATCAGTAAGATGTTTTAAGTGAAATGAAATGAATCATTATTCAAATGATTGTCAAATAAAGAACTCAACCGAAGGAAAGCAGCTAGACTACAAGCAGAATGGGGTGGTGAAATCCATTGCAACTACTTCAGCGGATGTTGGGCTATCAAATGAAGTAGTATCAGGTACACTGTTTTTTTGTTTAGATTATGCCACTGTGTTGTTTGATTCAGGGTCTACACACTCTTTAATTTCTGAGAAGATTTTTAGTAAATTGGGAATTCCATATCATTATATGAATACTGATCTTATGGTAAAAACACCTAGAGGAAATGTTGAGACAAAAAGAAAACATAAGGATATTCATGTCCTTGTGTGTAGAAAGAATCTACCTGCAAACCTTATTGTTTTTCCTCTAGTAGAGTTTTATGTTATTTTGGGCATGGATTGGATTTTTTTTATCCTGCTAAGATTGACTGTAGATCTAAAATGTTTCTTTTCAGAAATATTTATAGTTTGTGTACAAGAATTAACCCTTGATTTTGATAACATATCAGGAAGTAGAGAAACTAGTAAAAAAAGGGAAATGAATGTTACCTTTCACATATTGTTAAAAATGATGGAACTATTCAGATTAATGATGTGCCAGTGGTAAATGAGTACCTTGATGTTTTTCCTGATAAGTTTCCTGGAATTATACCGGATTGGGAAGTTGAATTTAACGTTGACTTAGTTCCAAATGCTAAGACAATTTCAAAACCCCCTTATCGAATGACTCAAATTGAACTTTTAGAGATAAAGAAGAAATTGTATGAGTTATTAGATAATGGTTTCATTAGACCTATCACATCACCATGGGGTGCCCCTATCTTGTTTGTAAAAAAGAAAGATGGTTCAATGAGACTTTGCATTGATTATTGGGAATTGAATAACATCACTGTTATGAATAAGTATCCTTTTCCTCATATCGATGATTTGTTTGATCAGCTCCAGGGAGCTCAATATTTTTCGAAGATTGAGTTGAGTTTGGGGTACAATCATTTGAATGTAAAATAAGCAGACGTTCCGAAGACCGTGTTTCGTACCAGATATGGCCATTACGAATTTGTAGTTATGCCTTTTGGGTTAACCAATTCACCTGTTGTATTCGTGGATCTTATGAATATAATTTTCCATGAGTTCATGGATAAGTTTGTGGTTGTGTTTATGGATTATATTTTTGTTTATTCCAAAAAAAAGGAGGAACATGAAAGTCATTTAAGGGTTGTCCTGCAAACATTAAAAGAAAAGAAACATTATGGGAAATTCAGAAAGTGTGAGTTTTGGTTACAACAAATTTCATTCCTTGGTCATATTGTTTCAAAAAATGGCATAACAGTTGATCCAGCTAAAACAAAGGTTGTTCAATAATGGCCAAGTTCGACAAATATAACTGAGACTCATAGTTTTCCTGATTTGGCAGGTTATTAACGATGTTTTGTTGAAACTTCTTCATGGTTATCTAGTCTTATGACTAAGTAAACTTGAAAATATGTTAAGTTCATTTGGATAAAAGAATGTGATGATTGTTTTCAGGAATTGAAAAGAAGATTAGTGAATGCTCCAGTTTTGGCACTGCCTTTCAGAAATGGTGTGTTTGTTATCTACAGTGATGCTTCATCGAAAGGACTGGGTTGTTTCCTAATACAGAATTACAAGGTAATTGATTATGCTTCACGTCAGTTTAAACCTCGTGAGTTAAATTACCCTACACATGATTTGGAATTAGCTGTTGTTGTTTTTGCTTTAAAATTTTGGAGGCATCATTTGTATGGAGTGATATGTGAAATATATACTGATCACAATAGATTGAAGTATATATTCACTCAGAATAAATTGAACATGAGATAGCAGATATGGTTAGAATTAATCAAGGATTATTATTGCATGATCCATTATCATCCGAGGAAAGCAAATAAAGTGGTCGATGCTCTGAGTCGAAAAATTATTACATCATTAACCATGTTACGTTTGGAATGAGATCCTATGGTTTTTGATTTGATGAAATTTGGAATAGCAGTTGTTGGTGTAGGAAATTCTTCTTTTTTGTTTCAGGTGTTAGTGAGATCATCTCTATCAGACAGAATAAAGAAAGTGCAGAAGGAAGATAGTGAGTTGCAGAAAAAGGTAAAGTTGGATCAAAAGGGTAAGTTGCCTGAATTTAGCTTTGATAATGATTGTGTTTTGAGGTTTGGAAAGAGATTATGTGTGCCTTGTGATTCACAGTTGAAGAATGAGTTGTTATGTGAAGCTCATAGTTCTATGTTTTAATTTCATCCTGGCAGTACTAAGATTTACATATATCTTTGGGAGTATTACTGGTGGGATGGAATGAAAAGTGATATTTCTGATTTTACTGTGAAGTGTTTGACTTGTTAGCAGGTCAAAGAAGAGTGACAGTTACCAAAATTAATGCTTCATCCTTTACCGGTTCCAGAATGGAAATGGGAAAATATATCCATGGACTTTGTTGTGATATTACAAAATACATCTCGTGGTAATAATGCAATCTGGGTTATAGTAGATCAGTTGACTAAATCTGCTCATTTCCTTCCTATTAGAGATACTTTGTCTCTAGATCAATTTGCTCGATTATATGTTAAGGAGATATTCATGTTGCATGGAGTTCCCCTCTCCATTGTATCTGATCGTGATCCCAGGTTTACGTCTAACTTTTGGAAAGGACTTCAGAAGTCATTGGGTACTGAATTAAATTTTAGTATAGCTTTTCACCATCAATAAGAAGGGAAATCAGAATGAACAATTTAGACATTGTAAGATATGTTACGTGCTTTCTCAATGGATTACCAGGGAATCTAGGACCAACATATTTCTATGGTTGAATTTTTTTATAATAACATCTTTCATTCTCGTATACAGATGGCTCCATTTAAGGAATTATAAGGAAAGAATTGTCGAACTACAACATTTTTGGATGAATTAGGTGAAATGAAGCTGATGGGACCAAAATTGGTTGATGAGATGAAATATAAAGTTCAGTTGATTCAGAAGCACATGAGAACAGCTCAGATCAGACAGAAAAGTTATGCAGATAACTAGAGGAACGATCTTTATTTTGAGGTAGGTGATCATGTATTTCTCAAAGTTTCTCCATGGAAAAGTGTGATGTGTTTTGGTAAAAAGTTAAAGTTGATTCTGAGGTTCATTGGACCTTATGAAGTTATAGAGAAAGTTGGATTAGTTGCATATAGAGTGGATTTACATGCAAGTTTATCCCAGGCACACAATGTTTTACATGTTTCATTGTTGAGAAAATATATGCCATATCCACCTCATGTTTTGAGCCCAGAGGTAGTTTTTTTGGAAGTGAATCTCTCTTATGAAGAACAACCGGTACATATTCTTGAACATAGAGATAAAGTGTTGCGGAATAAGGTAATTCACCAGGTGATGGTTTTGTGAAAATATCATATGGTTTAAGAGGCAGCATTTGAATCAGAAAATGCTATGAGTGATAAATTCCCCCATTTATTTGATCACTGAATAAAATTGTGAGGACGCAATTTCCAAAAGGGGGGAATGATGTAACATCCCAGGTAAATGAAGAATAAGATATTTTTATATTCATTAATATTTTTTTATTAAATATTAATTTTACTTTAAAGGGGTTTCTATGTCTGAAATCATACCCGATACGCAACAACGAGTTTCTCTACAATCTTAAGTTGCACACTAATAATATAATATTATTATTTTAAATGGTAGTTAACTCCCAGACGTTGTAATTGGAGGGAATGAATGAAACTAACTACAATATGATTATAAAATATTGTTAAATGTATTTACATTTATCCAATAAAAACATAGAGGCTTAAAATATGAATGAATATAATTTTAAGCAGAATTTACATTAAAAGGCCGATTTATCACCTTTTAATGGAGAACCCTTTTTAAATCTAGTTTTGGTCACTTTAATACACTCTATATGAGCATATAAAATCTTTCTTTAGAATTGGGACATCAAAATTTACTTTGGGTAAATTTTTGGGATTTTTCCAATAAAGGTCATTTTTTATTAATAGTGAAAAATATTGTATTTTAATTCAAATGTGCCTTTTAATCTAATCTATTTATATGGTCAGATTATCATTTTAATTGGGTTTAAAGTGAAATTAAAATATATTTTTACCATTTAATCCAATATTGGTCATTGGAATTAATTTCTCTTTGATGTTGGATATAAACATGTATCAATCTTTTTATAGTTATTGTTTCTTAAAAACATGCAATTTGTTTTGATAACGGGAATTAATTTTAAAATTAATTTATGCCACTTCTATGTTTTGAATTTGTAAAAATAGACATCATTTTTGAATTCGGATTATCAAATATAGACTAGGCTAAATTTTTGGTATTTTTATGATAAACATCAATTTTTGATGAATAGTGAAACCACATAATGGTAGTTAAAAAACAGAATTTTTCATTTAAATGAAATTTTACCACTTCTGTGAATTGAATTTTGAAAATATGTCATACATGGTTGTTACTACGAAGTAAAATGTGGTTCAATAAGATGAAAATAATTTTTGGTGAATAGTAACTTTTGACTTTTATTTAATGCGATTAAAGGTAAATAGGGTAATTCAAGGTAAAAAGAATGTTATAATAATTCAAAATTACCTTCAAAATTGTACAACCCTTATTGGTTGAGTCATTAACGACCATGGGATTATTTGGGTCTATTTGGGACCCCATTGAGCCACTTGGGAGTGAAAATGTCAATTTAGATTAATTAATTTAATGTGAAGACGAAATTGACATTAACAAAAATATTATAGTAATGTTTTTTAATATGGTGCTAAATAAGTCCTATTTTCGACTAAAAATATTCTTTGGAAAGAGAAAAATAATTCGTGCATCATGGTATTTTTTTATAATTTTTATATTTCAAATAAATTAAATCATTTTGACACAATAATGATGTAGTATTTACCTCATTAATATATGATTTAAATATATAAGACTATAATGATTAAATTATTATGAAAAACATGTCCAATTCGGATTGGATGATTTTATTTAGAATATTAGTCCTCTTATATTCGACCATAAGAATTTTGGACCATTAGAAACCGAATATCATTATATTATAAAATAATATTTTCACACTTTGCTAAAGAGCCCATCCTCCCCCTTATAAAAGGATACCACTTATAACCAATTCCTCACACCTCTCAAGCCATTTGGCTCATCCAAACTCTGCCCGACTAAGCTACCTACATCCCTCACCTCCTCCTAGAATCCTTACCTTAGGCAGAAGGCACTTCAAGAAGTCCTTTGGTTCAAACCAAAGAGAGTTTCCCAAATTAAAGGTAATGGTTTCTCTTAAATTGTTTTCATTTATTTTACTTCTCCATCCGCTAAACTCTTTTTATTTCATTTCTTTTGAAACAACACCAGTATAATCAATATACTAGGATGTTTTTATGAGAAGTATTCGAACTACACTTACACACACCTCCATCTAATGGATGAAGAACATAATGTTTTTGTGGATGGAAAACTAACGCCTCACGAAACGATGATTGTTCAATTACATCTTACCGCCTCTCATAGTGGCCATTATGATGTCCCTATATTCATATATGATATATCTTATGTTTATGATCTCGATATGATTTGGTACTTCCCAATTTTATCAAGCCTTTATGGTTTCCATAGTGGGTAAATATGATCATCTCATTTGAGAAAGTGCGGACTATCTCCCCCTCAAAGTGATGTGACTCGTTAATGCCTTATGTGAGATGTATAATGGATATATTTAATGATATTATTTATGATATTATATTGGAATTATAATATACCTATGTATAATTATGTTTTAATTACATTAAAATGTGAAATATAAATGAATGTAGAGTTCATGCGTACGTACGGCTTACCGTCTCCATGAACGGTGCATTTCATTTCTTACCTCCAAATGTTATGTACTATTATAAATACATGTATATACTGGATATAAATTATATATATGATATCTAAATCATGGATATCATTCTGGATATAATATACTATTGACCAAATGGATAACTTGTAAATATAAGCTGTTCCTTTTTCACTGAAGTTCCTAATATCCACAAAATGAACGTTATTAACTTAAATGATTACATAATGTTTATAACATGGTAATAAGTTATATAAAAGGAATAATGAACATGAAAATGGTTCTTAAGAATGTAGAAATTAACATTCGTTTATTATTAAAGAGATTAAATAAAGATCGAGTCAAGTCGGACGCGAGGTAAGGGACTTCATCTCAATCTCATTTCATTGAGGCCTATTTGGTTTTAATACACGACTTTCTTTTATATGATGTATAAACACCCTTGACATTTCAAAGGGAATATTTTTCTATGAATCATTTTACTAAACAAAAAAAGGAATGTTTCTTTTAACGTACTCAGTGACAACTAACTTTCCGCCGCCGCGAGTATTATTTGATCTTTGACTTCTTCATCAAGCTGTAATGTTTTTAAAAGAAAATAAATACCATATACTCTTTTATGTATTTTTGGTATTGAAAATTGTTTTGAAAATGTATTTTCCATGTCAATATATTGAACTGATATATTGTTATTTAAATGTGGAAATGTTTTCTTTCCTTTATATTTGATTCATGTCTGATGATTTTATAATGGTACTTGGACATTTGATGGGTGGTTACGTGATAAACCAAATGACAGGTGGTGTCGTGAATACGAGGATGGGTGTTTACGTTATAACATCTAATGCATTGGGTATGGAATTCGGCGGTATGGATATTCCTTTTATTTATATGTGTGGAAGACGACTGTATGGTTATTACATTTAAGTATGTTTATGTCCCAGTTTACCTTTATATGTTATGTGTTCTTTATATGGGTTTTATGGTAATATTTTGGTCACAAAAGGGTAAGTAATGATCTTTTATTCAGTGAAGAGTATTTACTTCTTCAAAAAATGTGGAAAGTATTACTTATGATTAAGTATTCACGGTTTATTTGTTGTTTTGAAAAGCTAACAGTTTTCCTTCTTTGTGTATCCATTACTAAGCATTATATGCTCATCCCATGTTTTGAAATGTTTTCACAGGATATAAAGATGAATAGGGTCAAGGATGAGATCTAGGAAATGTCATGCTATCTAAAACATGGAACAATACATGACTCTTTTTTTCAAGAGTTTCTATTTTATGAAAATAATGGAATCTATGTAGATGTGTCTACCTTGTAATATTTTTAAATTTAATAGTTATGGCATAACTATCAAAAACGCTGAACCTGAAAATATCATCAACGTGAATTATTCATTTAATTCAACATTATTTGAGGTTTATGGTCAGTTACTTATAAATTTGGTTCAATAAGACGAAAATAATTTTTGGGGAATAGTAACTTTTGACTTTAATTTTCCGCGGTTAAAGGAAAATAGGATAATTCAAGGTAAAAATAATATAATAATAAGATTAAATTACCCTGAAATGTTTCCAAATCCTATAGGATGATACATTTCTTACCATGGTCATCTTTGGGTCGATTTTTGGACCCCTTGGTGGCACTTAAGATTGATAACGACACATTGTAATAATGAATTTAATGTAATGACAAATGTAACATAAACATATACATTTTAGTAAATCAATTAATATATGGGGTTATATAAGTTATCTCTTAGAATATAAAAATTAATTTCAAAGCTAAAAAGATTTACAACATCATGTTTCTTTATTTATAATTTTTATACATTAAATAAATAAAATTATTTATGAAACAATAATGATGCAATGTTCGCCTAATTAATGAATGATTTATATAAATTAGATTATAAAAAATAAAACAATATCCAAAACCAGCCCAATTCTTATTGGATAATTTTATTTATAACAATAGTCATACTAAATTCTACTTTATTATGTTTACTATCTTTAGAAATCGAATATCATTATATAATAAAATAATATTTTCAAACTTTCATAAAGAGACCCTCGCCCCCCTGATGAAATGCCCTCAACTCTAAACCATTACATACACCTCTAAAGCCCCTTGGATCATCCAACCTTTGCTCAAATAATATCACAAGATTCCTCTCTTCCACCTATAATCCTTACCCTAGAAATAAGGCACATCTATAAATTCTTTTGGTTCAAACCAATGGGAGTTACCCGATTTAATGGTAATGCCTTCTCTTAGATTCTTATCTTTTATTTTACTTATCCAACCCAAAAACTATATTTATTAATTTATTTTATAGAAATAAAATATACATAATATTCTAGGTTTTTTATATGATATGTATTTAATCGAAACCTACACACGCCTCCATTTAATTGGTATTGAACATATTGTTTCTGTGGACGGCGAACTAATGCATCACGAAACGTTGATTGTTCAAATATCTCTAACCACCTCTCATGGTGGCCATTATGATGCACTATAATTATATATGATATATATATTATTTTATTTTATCAACATTCTTATGTAATTCTCATTGAAATTATATTTTTATTCTTTTCATGTGGTATTAATACAATAATTTCATTTGAGAAAGTGCGGACTACCGCCCCCTCAATGTGATATGACTCGTTTGTACCATACATGGAATGTATAAATTATGGTGTTAGTTAATTATGAAAAATATATATAATATGATATTATAATGGAATTATAATATACATATGTATCATTATGTTTTCATTTCTTTGAAAAAAATTAAATGAATGTAGCGTTCATGCGTACATACGGCATATCGTCTCCCTGAATGGGGCATTTCATTTATTATGTACAAATGTTATGGAATATTATAAATACTTATATAATTGAAATATATGATATATATGATAGATAAATCATGAATATTTTTATGGAGATTATTTACTTTTGGCCACATGGAAAAAATTTAATTATAACACGTTCATTTTTTACTAAAGTTCCGAACATCGACAAAATGTCAGATTTAAACTCAAATAATTAACTTGTCACTATATCAAGGTAATAAGTTATATAAAGGGAATAATAATCTTGTAAAATGTTCTTAAGGATGTATAAATTAACTTACATTTATTATATAGTAAGAACAAGGAACATACAAGTCAAGTAAGACGCGAGGAAAGGGGTTTCTTATCTCACTTTAAATATTGTGAGTTTTCCATTCTTCACCATTTATTTTTTGCATGTGGGGTATTTATTACAACCATATGAAATTTATTATCAGGATTATATTTATATTCAAGGTATTATGTGATTCATTTTTTGGTTATTAACTTTTGGTCTTAGGACTCGATTGACTACAACGTGGTAAGGGGTTTTCATTTCACTTTTTATTCCCGTGAGATTCATTCTATATTTGCAACTATTTACTTTTGTGTGGTGTCTGTTCTTACCATGATTGTATTCATTTTGTAAAATCATTTAATTTATTGATATTTATATCTTCATTTTATAATCTTTCTTTCATTGGGTGTATGTTTTGTAAGTTACAAAATCAGTGAGGGAGTCTTACAACATCCTCTTTATTAAACACTTTATTTATGTTATGTATTTTAATTTCCACTTTCTTGTGTTGGTATATGTTATTAAATATACTTATATCTTTATATTTTATTTCCAAGGGTTTATAGAACCTTTTCACTCTCATAAATGTCTTTTCATAATTTTTATGTGATGCTGTTAGGTTGTTGAATTTCAGTAAGAAAACTTCTAAACCCAATTTCAATTCTATGGGTTAAACTTCTACATATTTATTATATCATTCTATAAATATGTGTGAATTAAAAATGATTCTTTTACACATAATATCCACATATATAGGGTTTATTATTATTTTTCACACATAATTATGTCATTGATTTATCCTTAATCTACAGATACTATCACTGTAAGGGATTTTTTCTCAATTTTCATTCCATTGACACATATTTTTTTTATACACCAATTAAATTTTATATAGATTATATACTACGTTTGATATTATATATCATTTATCTCCTTATTCTAAACATATTATATGAATTTTTAATGTTTGTTTTTAATTATTTTTGTTCATTTATTTTCTCTAGTGGTAAGGGGCTTCGTTTCAATCTCCTTTCATTGAGACATATTTGGTTTTATACACGACATTATGTTATATGGTATATAAACACATACATGGGTCATCTCATTTCATTCAAAGGGAATATTTTTCGATTAGTATTTTTACTAAATGAAAAAAATGTTTCTTTTAACAAAAGCAGTTTAAATGACCTTTTCCGATGCCACGAGTATAATTTGATCATTGGATTCTATAACAACTCGTAATGTTTTTAAAATGAAAATAAATACCATATCTTTTTTGACATATTTTGGTATTGAAAATGGTTTGATAATATATTTTTTGTTTCAATTTATTTAAAATATATATTGTGATTGAAATGTCTAAATTTCTTCTTTATTTTATGTTTTTTACGTGTTATGAATATTTTATGGTTCTTGGGAATTTTTTATGTGTGTGGGAGGTTCTGCGATTAACCAAGGGCGGGTGAGCCTGATATATCTCTCCAATACATAGGGTAATGTGATGTAGGTAATAATGAATGATTCTCCTAAGAGTTTTAGGGAATATACCATTATAGGTATTCCAAGTGTAACTCTATATGTAGTTGTGAAAGCTATAATGTTAGTATGATATGGATTCCATAAGTTACCTTTTGGATTTATGATTTCTATGTGTTTTTCATACATATTACGATTTCCTGAGCTATGTTAAAGAGCTTATGTTTTGCATGTATTGATGATCTAATGTCTTATTTATGTTTTTTATAACCCTTACTGAGCATGTTATGATCATTGCATGTATTTGAAATGTTTTCACCAGGTATAAGGGATGGTATGAGAAAGGAATAACTAATGATGATTTATATAATGAAATGAATTATTGTTTTATTTATAGAATTTTTATTTTATGAAAAAAATGGATACTGAGTATAAGTGTCTATTTTTTAATTTTTGAGATGTGATGTAACAGTTATTGCAAAATTCCTGAAAACTATAATCCCGAAAAAATCCTCAATGTCAATTATTGACATAAATCAAGATTATGTAATGTTTAAAGTTGAGGCCTTATGGTTGGTATCAATGGTCTGTATAGAGTACATTATCAATTATGAGTTTTCATAAGACACCTGTTTAGTCTCTATGTCTACTGTTTAAGTTAAATCCTTGTTTTATAAATTTTTCAAAAGAAGGAATGTCAGTTACAAAAGGATGGAGGAGGATCTCAAACAACACTCATATCTCTTCTTGATGACATGCTTGTAATAATTATTGCAAATTCATATTCTGATTATTGTGAAACATTTTCTAGCATACAACTCTCCTGCAAGATGTTGTTTGAGATATCAAACACCTCCATTGTACCTTGATATCATCGTGCATCATGGGTTGTATTTAATCAAGTCCTATTTTCACAATATTCTCTTATTTTTATGAAAGGTAAATATTATGTAGGCAGTTTCAAATACTTTACCATATCACAAGATTTTGAATCATATTATGATTTTGTAAAAGGTTATGAAGAAGGACTCCCATGCGGAACATATTTATATTTTCTTTTAAATTGTAGTCATTCCACACATACTTATGGTATTTTAAAAGGTCCATAAATTTGAAGTTTCAACTCAAACTCAGTCTAACTATTTTATAAAAATAATGTTTTATCATATGAATTGAAATTATATGTTATAAATGATTATTATCCAAAACTATTTTTATGTGAACAGCCATATAACCCATGTTGTACAAGGTGTATTTTGATGAAGGGTGCTAATTATTTTTAAGGATATCTAAATAATTGTTGAAATGCATTGCTTTTATACCTACATGAACAATATGACAATGGAACCATGTGGAAACCATGATCAAGGTATGATTTTCCTTCATTTTGGAATAGTTTTATATTATCAAATGGAGGTAGAAAATGACATTATATATAAGTATTAATTAATATGCTGAGGTGTTAATGAATTGGGATGAAAATGATAGGTATAAGACAACCATTGAGATTAAAATAAGTTAGGGTTATTTTTTGAGATTTATAGAAAGGACAACCCATTAGATGGGTGACAACCTATCACGTCCGGCCAGGCCATGAGAATCGATCCCAAAACCAAAGGGAGACAAGGTTGGATCGCCTACAATTATCCTATTTGATGTCCCTGATTAGTATGAGTTATTCCATTAGTTAGATTATTTTATAGATCAAGAATAATTTGATTTTGAGATCTTTTTTCTTATCAAATTGATATCCTTAGTATATGAAAATGATTTTGTGAGTAATTCATAAAGGTTATTTTGGAAGACGTTCTCTCTTTTGGGGAAACACTATATGCCTATGGAAAATAGAATACTATGGGATTTAATTTTTGGAATAATGGTTGAAATTTTATTTTGGACGAATAAATGATTTTTGGATTTTTGGGTTATTTATGAAAATGTGTAAATTATCACAGATAATATATGATTAGGTTAATTACACTTTAGTACGAGACATTAAGAGTAGTCAATGTTATTTGGAGATAAATGTTGAGATTTAATACTGAAGACTGTGATTAAATCCTTCTGAGATTTGGGTTTTAATCTTAGTTTGGTTTATATTGATGAAATTTATGGTCAATTGTTTATTGAATGGTGTTTGTTGAACTTTGGGTATTGTTTGTCGAATTTTGGAGATTAGGAAAGATATTTTTTTCAAGGATTATTGTTTTTGGGATTATCTAATCTTTTACTAACCATTTTGGTTTTGGTTAGTGTCTAAAGATAAGGGAAATATATATTTCATCTTTTGAGCATTATGTGATTCACTATAAGTTGATTCATTCACTTCAGATGTTAACAAGTCAACTTGAATACTAATCATTTGGAGAAAAGATGAGTTTTTGGTAGAAACTTTTTAATGGATGAAACTATACTTGAAAATTAAGTATATCTCCATGTGTAATTTTTCAATCTCATAAATTAGTTCTCCAACATTATGAAAAGGAACTGAACACAAAAATAAATGTTGTATGTTTACTTTTCCTAGATGGAAACTGAAGACCGTTTAACCTTAAACAAGTTTGTGATTTTATGGTGGTTAACCTTCTCCTAATCATGTTTTCTATCAGTCACCATCAGAACATGACACTTATTTTCTTCTCTATATCCATATTCTCAAGGAATCCTAGTATGGGTTATCTCGGGTGACCTTTGTACTTTTCATTCTTTCTTTAAAGGTGGTTGTTTTATTAAATGTTTTTCTGAGGTGGTACTTTCAATGTCATTTCCAAGCCCAATTTTAAAATTGCAAGGACGCATATCTAAAAGTGGGGAATGATGTAATATCCCATGTAAATAATGAATAATAAATTTTCATATTTATTAATATCATTGAATTAAATATTAATCTTATTTCAAAGGGGATTATATGTTCTATGGCGTACCCGATACAAAAATGGGTTTCATTGAAATCATAAGTTGCACACAACATTACGTTATACAGGAAAATAACATTATTATACTATTATATTAAATGGTAGTTAATGAATAATTGTTTTATTGGCAGGAATGAGCAGGACAAACTACAATATGATTATACATGTTTGTTAAATGTTTTTACATTAATCCAATAAAAGTTAAAGGCCTAAAATGTGAACAAATCTAATTGTAAGCCTAAATACTCTAATATTCATTAAAATGTCGATTTTCTGCCTTTTGATTGAGAACCCTCTTTAAATATATTTTTGGTAACTTTTATATATTCTATTTGACTAAATAAAAATATTCTTTAGAATCGGAACATCAAAATTTACATTGTATAAAATTTTGGTATTTTGGGATAAAAATCTATTGTTAATGAATTGTGAAAAAACACTATATTTTAATTCAAAATGTAAATTTAATCTAAACAAGTCGCAATCTTTTGATAGTAATTATTTCATAAAAACACTCTTTTTTGTTTTGAGAATAGAAATTAATTTTAAATTAAATAATACAACTTCTATTTTTTATAATTTGGTAAAATAGACTTCATTTTTTACTTTTTGATATCAAATATATCTTATGTTGAATTTTATGGTATTTTTATGAAAACCATCAATTTTTTATGAATATTGAAAAAACGCGGCAGTAGTTTAAAAACCAATTTTTTCATTTAATTGAAATTTTACCGCATCAATGAATTGAATTTCAAAAATCTGACATAAATGGTTGTCATCGTTAAGTAAAATGTGGTTCAATAAGATGAAATTATTTTTTGGTGAATAGTAACGTTGGACTTTTAGTTACCATAGTTAAAGGAAAATAAAGTAATTCAAGGTAAAAATAATTTTATAATAATATTAAATTAACCTAACTTGTGTTCTAATCATATTCTTTGATACATTTCTGACTATGGAAGTTTTTGGATCTATTTTTGGTCTCCATGGAGCAACTTAAGAGTGATAATGACACATTATATTAATTTATTTAAAGTAATAACAAAAATGACATAAACATATATTTTAAAGTAAATAAATTCATAAATGGTGTTATATAAGTTATCTATTAGACTATAAATATTCATATGAAATCTAAAAGGATTTACAAAATCATGGTATTTTATTTATAATTTTTAGAAATCAAATAAATAAAATTATTTATGACACAATATTGATGAAGTGTTTATCTCATTAATAAATGATATCAATAAATAAGATTATAAAAAAACAATATTCAAAACCATTCAAATTATTATGAAATTATTTTATTTCGAACTAGAGTCTTCTTACCTTTTACTTTAATAAGTTTTGGACCTTTAGAAACTAAATATCATTATATAATAAAATAATATTTTCAAACTTTCATAAAGAGCCCCTCCTACCCCTTATTAAAAGACATTACATCTAACCCATTACTCACACCAATCAAGCTCATTGGATCATCCAACCTCTACCCAAATAATCTCTTAATATCATTCTCTTCCACCTAGAAGCCATACCTTAGGCAGAAGGCAGTTCAAGAAATCCTTTTTGTTCAAACCAAATGGAGTTACCTGATTTAAAGGTAATGTCTTCTCTTAAGTTATTTTCTTTTATTTTAATTATCCATCCCCATAAACGCTTTTTATTATTTTATTTTAGAAAAAAATTATCCTAAATATAATAGGTTTTTTATTTTAGAATTATTCCGACTACACTTACAAACACCTCCCTCTAATCGGTAAAGAACATATTGTTTCTGTGGATGGCGAACAAATGCCTCACGAAATGATGAGTGTTTAAATATCTCCATCCACATCTCATGGTGGCCATTATTGTGGCACTGTAATTATATATGATATATATTAATTTTTCTTTTATTAATATTTTTCATTAATTTTCATTTAAAATAAACATTTATGCTTTTCATGGTGTATTAATAATGGAATTTTGTTTGAGGAAGTGCGGACTACCGTCTACTCAAAATGATATGACTCGCTCATACCATTAATGGAACAAATAAATGATGGTTTTAATGAAATTATGTAACATATACATAATATGATATTATAATATAATTATAATATACTTATTTACCATTATGTTTTCAATTAATTAAAAGTGAAAAAAAGAAATGAAAGTAGTGTTCATGTGTACGTACAACTTACCGTCTCCATGTACAGTGCATTTCATTTCATGTGTCCATATTTTATGGACTATTATGAATACATATATACTGGATATATATTATATATATTATATCAAAATCATGAATATAATAATAGAGATAATGTATTTATTACAACATGAAGAATTGTAATTATAACAAGTTCATTTTTTACTAAAGCTATGAACATCGACAAAATGTATGATATGAAATCAAATAATTAAATAATTTTTATATCAAGTTAATAAGTGATATAAAAGGAATCATAAAAAAAATTTCTTAAGGAATTAGAAATTAACTTATGTTTTTTATTTACGAATAACATGGAATATACAAGTCAATTCAGACATGAGCTAAGGGGTTTCTTCACTCACATTTAATATTGTGAAATTTCTATTGTTCACCACTTATTTATTGCATGTGGTGTATTTTGTACAACCATTTTATATATATTATCATGATTCTATTTATATCATTAGAATTATGTGATTAATTTTTTGGTTTTTAACTTTTGGCCTTATGATTTGATTGATTACAATGTGGTAAGGGGTTTTCATCTCACTTTTTATTCACATGAGATTCATTCAATATTTTCCACTATTTACTTTTATGTAGTGTCTGTAGTTTCCATGATTATATTAATTTTGTAAAATACTTTAATTTATTGGTATTTAAATCTTCATTTTGTGATCCTTATTTAATGGGGTGTATGTTTTGAAAGTTACCAAATTGGTAACGGAATCTTTCACCCACCACTTTTTTAAATACTTCATTTATGTTATGTATTTTAATTTCCACATTCTTGTGTCAGGATGGGTTCTTATATACTCTTATTGTTGTAAATTTTGTGTCCATGTGATGATATAACCTTTTCTCTCTCCTCAATGCATTTTTTAAATTTTTATGTGACGTCGTTATGCTGTTGAATTTCAGTAATAATACTTCTTAATCCAATTTCAATTCTTGGGGTTAAAATTATTCTTCTTGATTCTGTCATGCTTTGAATATGTGTGAATGAAATCTGATTATTTTACACTTAATATCCAATTCTATTGGGTGTATTATTATTTTTGACACATAATTATTTTTTAGATTTATCCTTAATCAAAGGATGTGATATTTGTATGGAATTGTTAATCAATTTACATTCCATTGATATTTTTTTATTATACACAAATTCACTTTCATATGGTGTATATACCTCCCGTTCACATATTTTATCAGGAATATCCTTATTCTCGTGGTATTATAAGCATTGATTAATGTTATTCTGTAATTATTTTTATTCATGTATTTTCTCAAGTGGCAAGTTACTTCATCTCAATCTCCTTTCATTGAGGAATATTTTGTTTTATACATGACATCCTTTTATTCAGTATATAAAAACATTTGAAATTTCATTTTATTAAAAATTCATCTTTTTCTAAGAGGTGTTTTACTAAATGACAAAAAAATGTTTCTATTTACATAAGTGGTGACAACGACCTTTTCTGCCACCACAAATATTATTTGTTCTTTGGCTTCCTTAACAATCCGTAATGTTTTTAAAAGGAAAATAAATACTATATACCCTTTTTCGTATTTTGGTATCAAAAATGGTTTTGATAAAAGATTTTTTATTTCAATATATTTAAATGGTATATTGTGATTGAAATATGGAAATGTTATCTTTCCTTTATGTTTGTTTTATATGTTACAAATATGTTATGGTTCTTGGGCATTGTTTACTTGTACGGGTGGTTCTGTGGTAAACCTAGGGTGGGTGAGACCGAGATAGCTCTCCAATGCATTGGGTAACATGACAGAGTTGAACATGAATGTATATCCTAAGTGATTTACGAAATATAGTATGATAGGTATTCCTTGTGTAACTCACTATATAACTGTGAAATCTACAATGTAAGTATGATATGGATGTTATAAGTTACCTTTACGAGTTATGATTTCGTTGTGTAATTCATAAATCTTATTATTTCATGATTTATGTTAAAGATCTTATGTTTTGTATGTATTGATGAACTAATGTTTTCCTTCTTTATTTTGAAACCATTACTGAGTTTTTATGCACATCCCATGTGTTTGAAATGATTTTCACAAGGTATATGGTAGGGTAAGAGAAAGGAAGAACTCAAGAAGATATATATCAATAAAATATTTATTTTTTCCTTTTTTGAATTTTTATTTTATGAAAAAATGGATACTGTGATGAAGTGTCTATTTTTTTAATTTTGGAGATGTAATTTAATAGTTATGGCCCAATTATCTAAAACTATAAACCTGAAAAGATCCTCAAAATGAATTATTAACATAATTCAAGATTATATAATATTTAAGGACGAGGCCTTATAGTCATGATGGAAATTTTTTAATGGTTTTTGTTGGGATTTGATGATTCATGGGGAAAATCATGGTTTCATGAAATTGGTTAATTATATGTAAGGTTAATTTAGGGAAAAATATGGCCTTTAAAAAAAGTAAGAAAATCCCATTAGTTTCCATAAATTATTTTTTAATGTGGTTTCATCCATTATAGAATTTTTAGAATTCTTAAAAATGGAATGATGATATGTTTTATAATTATCATTTGGGTATTCATTAATATCATTGATTTCGATAGGAAATTTTAGAATTTTATTTGGTTTCATAATTGGTTTTTTAGATGTTTGAATCATTAAAATGTGTGTTTTGTTATATTCCATGTTTTATTAGTATTTCTTCCACTAAGGATGAATTATTTTTTAAATGGGTATTGGGTTTTTTCAAACATATTCTTCGGTGGATTATGTCTTCAAAATTCCATGGAAGATGTTGATGTGTTATTTTTATGTAAATTTTTTTAAAAGGTTGGGGCTAAATGCTCACTTTTATTATTAAATAAAAGACTACTTTCTGACTCGGTAGAGGGATACCCAATACATAACCATATGTCCCAAGACCAAGTGGTCTAAATACAAGGCCCTAAAGCCCATTTTTTCTCAAATGGACCCTCCGTGAATAGTACTACTACAATATCCATCCTGCAACATTACCATCGCCGCTATAGTAACTACTACAGTTCCCTCTATCGCTATAGTGTCATCACTGCTACAGTACTACTATAGTTCCCTAATACTCTGCTTCTACAGTACTCATTAATTCCTCCTCTACAAGGATTTGGTCATAGGTCTTTTAGATTCCAATAATGAGCCTCTAAAACATGGTTAAGAGCATGTTGTAATTTTTTAGTAACAATATCTTTTTTTATCCCCATAATTTAATTGGATTGTTGGTTTGACCTTTGAGTCATGAATTTATGTTGACAATTTATTTTGTTATATTTAGTATTCCTAATAGAGTAGTCAAAATAGTAATGAGACTAATTATCCTTGAAGATGATCCTTAATGTGAATCTTATCCACTATTTAATGGAGTTCCTTAAGTTACATAATATACCCATTCCCCCAGTAGGGTGATGCACATGGAGCCTTCTTGCTCTCAGAACCTGTCCCGGACATCTTTAATCACCAACTACATTATTTTTGCAGTGATCAAGATTCAAAAAAAATAGTATGGTGCGGGTAAAGGATTAGTGTGATAATATATTCTCTTGGAATGATTGAAGATTCAAAGGCGAGAGATGTGGTGAGTTTTCTTATTGAATCTTGTTAATCATAGTGGGAATATATAGTACCTCATCAACTGTATGAGTATCGTTATATGGGTGATTTTCAATATGGTTTCTATCTATTGATTTTAACACGATGATATTATATTTGAGAGTGATCCAAATATTTTACACCATTATTAGAGAAATAAAATGGTGTAAGAATATGTCGATCACTTTTTAAAGTATTCCATTTTCCATCACAGGATAGTTACAAATGATTCTAAGAAAAATAGTTTCATTAGATGTAGCCTTTTTCATGATTATGGTTCAACAATGCTTATGGATTTCTTTAAATCCTTTTAACAGGTTATCATGGAAGTCATTTGGGTAGTAGATGACTAGTCTAGGAATCTGGTTCTAGGTGAGTCCATAGTTCTATCAGATGGATCAGATGGAAAATAAAAAATAATTCAGTGGATTTGGGGTAAATCCAGTCGTATGGATGTCAATAGATGAGGTTCAAACTTCCCATATCCCTAGTGCATCCTAAGGGATGAATATGAATCATGTGTACATATAGTGTGTAGATCGTGGGAATATTATGTCTTCCTTTTTAAAGCATTAAGGTTTTGTATCCTCTATGGTTTATTATTTCATATACATATGTATTATAATCGTGGATTTATAAGAGATATTAGGTTTGATCTATTCATAGTTGTACGATTCTTCTGGCACCGTTCAATTGATAGGTTTAATTTTTTTTAATGTTTTGGTCTTATGATCTTTTGAATTGTTAAATTATGGAATCATTATAGTGGATTTCTTGACAATATAATGACCTATTTATTTATAGATTGTTTAGAGAGAGTTTTATTTATTTCAATACATCGTTTTAGTGAATGTATCATTTTCAATATACTGTTTTAACTAGATAGTTGTGTGGAAATTGTTAGATGCTGACTGGTAGGACATGGTGTGTGCCATGGGTGTATAACTGGGTAAATTGGATGGGTGATTTACCAGTTTAGATTATTCACTATCTATTGTGTAGCTTTAGTTGATATGGATTCATCATATGAGGGTGACCTAACTTCTGACTCTAAATTATCCAGTTGTTTTATAGCTCATAGTTGGAGATCATATCATTCAATTTTGTATTTTGATGTTTTTTCTTCTATATTTTTCTTTGGATGTGTTTTTAGTTTGAGAGTGATATTCTCTCATAGTTATTTAGTTATTTTACGAGTGCATCTCTCTTTTATTCCTTTGTTTCCTCCATGTTATGAGACTTATAATTGCTAAAGAGATCATGTTAGGTACCTTTGTAGTTAGGACATCTGGTATGAGATTCATGTAATAGTTAAACTTGGAGACATTAGGAAATCATTAGGAATGATCAATTTCATAACCTTTGATAATAATGTTCATTCAGTTTTAAGGTAGAATTGTGTTAAGAAGTTTTCTATAGCTTGTAAATAATTATATCATTCATTATCATATGCCTTATAATTTACAACCATATACATTATAGGGGAAGAATGTGGAATGGATTGGAGAATGGTAACACCCACATGTAACTATAGTTTATTAATTTTATTTATCTTATTTTATTTTTAGTCACATTGAGTCCCATAAATTTTATTGTTGAAAATATTGAGTTTTTGAGGTTTTCTTGGAATATCATGATTTACCAAGATGATAAGTGGTGAATTTATAGTGACCATGTAGAGGGTAGTTTCATGGAGATATTGAGGGTTTTCACAATGTAGGCATAGTTTATCATCCCTAGTATAGCATCCCAATATTTGTGATTCGTGTTTTTTATATAGGGTTACTATCACATGGTGGTAACATGATTTATAAAACCTTTTATCCAAACTGTGAAATGTAACCTGAATTAGTAAAATAAATTAAATTCATAGTGTATTCACCAGTCTCTTTTCCAATATGATTCATTTGGATCATGAAAGACATGAAGGTGCTCCAATTCTCTCAATAAATTGAGTCATGGATCATCATTGTTGTTTTTCAAGTGATTCCAAATTAAATCCATCCTCTTTTCTTCCTTATGCATCTTTAATCCTTATTTCAATGGTCTCGTCATTATACTAGAACCATAATGTACTTTTTATGTTTGGGATTGAGTTCAGGATGAATTTAACAAATGGTTTTGTTCCATTATAACATGTGACAGAGGTTTTTCATTTGGGGGTTGTTGTCAAATGTTGAATGTTTTGGTTTGGTTTCTATGTCTTATAAGTATGTGTTTCTATAAAATTAATTAATTTTGGAATTCAATGAGTGTAAGATCACTAAAAATATATTTTTAAATTAATTATGAATATATGGTATATCTATGTGGTGTTTCAAAATTAATTTTTATGAATTTCAACTTTAAATAATGGGTTTTTTAATTCCATATTTTAATGTTTTAGTTTGAATTTTTTAATGTGATAAAAATTTATGAAATCCCCATGATAATTATGATGTATTTTTTAATTTTTTGTTGGATTTGGGTCACATTTTGGTTTTCGAATAATTAAAACTAAATTTAAAATATAATTTCCAATTATATTGAGGTGTTGTCATCAAAGTGATTTTAAAAGAAATTTTTTGAAGTATTTAAAATGCTTATCTAAATGAGTGTGATTCTATTCCCCTTTTGAATTTCCTAAATGGATATTTAAAAACCTGTTTGGTAAAATATATAAATACATTGTGGTAGTTTTCAATTTAAAAGGGGATAAAACATGTAATAAAGGGTAAATTGGAAATGAAAATGGAGCAAGAGTTTTCAATAGATTTATAATTGATGTATGAAATTGTGTTTCAATATAATGAAAATGTATTGGAATTATGATCAATGTTTAATTGTAATGTCCATTTTGTAACTTTTTAAATGGTATTATTTAAACCTTATGAGGACCACTTGATTATCCCTTGGTTATTTTTTCCATTGTGTGGGGTATTATCACTATGTGAGGTTATATCTCCCATTTTTATAGAATTTTATTTTTTAATTCCATAAATGTTTGATACATGGAAAATATGACGATTTATATATGGGTTGGAGGTGAAGGAGAATTAATTATTCTTCCTCATGTGTTTACCGGGGATTGTGTGTTCACTCACCTCACTTTTACATTTGTAATGGAATCCTTGGTACTAAGTGGGAGGTCTATTATTTTGTTACAATAGTTATTTCACATGGTTCTATTATCCCTCTAGTTGCGCTAGGCACTACAGATTAGAAGGGAGGGGTTCTATTTGAAATGAGGCTTATGTAGGCGAGTTTGGTGACTTGGGGTTTGTAATACACATATGCTAACAATGATTCCATGTGAAATTAATAAGGATAGACATATATCACATTAGTTTATCAGGGTAGATCTCATGAAGCATTTATTCCTTGATTGGGGGTTGATATTGGGGGTACTTCTCTTATGCTTGATTGTATCATTCTTCTACTTACTTGGTTGTGGAACCTATATCTCATATATCTTCACTTATCATATTTATAAATATCATGCCATCTTTCTATATTTCCAATACTTTTTTTGGGTAGTTTAATTTTAAATGGTTTTAAATGATGTTTGGAAAACCTGTTTTTAATGTTTATTTCAAAATGGGTGTTATTCTTTTAAAATGGATTAACAAAGTGAAGTCATTTTAAAATGAGTGATTTCATTTGAATAAAACATGATATAATATTTTTTAAAGTGATTATGTACTTTAATTTATTATTTAATGAGATCATTTTTTAAAATCCTACATTGTAGTTGTATTTTAAAAATAGTATTTTTGAATTTCTTTATGAAAGGAATTGTATAGTCTCAGTGGATGGTGACCTAATGGGATTTCAATATCATTCTAATATATTATAGGTTCTTGTTTTCCTTTTACTAGACTATGGTTTAGTCTCTTTGGATATTATTTTTTGTATTTGGAGGAAGTATGCAACTAGAGGATTCATATATTAGGCTGCATTCATAGATTGGTTTTGTTTTTCTGGATTATCGTTTTATTAGCCACGATGAATGTATTTGTAGTTGATTGTAGTTGTTTTATTTAATATAGTTATAACATAGTGTATCACTTTGTTTATGTATTATTCCTTATCATTTATGAAAATGGTTTGAATACGTTTTTAATGATCTATTTGTCATTCCACTATATTTTTTGTTACATTTATTTGATTCTACATTAATTTACAATGTAATGAATTTCCTTGCCAGAAGATGAGTATGTCACGCTATAATTTAACTCTCATATGAGGGTGAGATAATTTCCAATTGTGATTCCTATGATTCCCAGACATTGGATTCCATTCTAGGGGGATCAAAAATGTCTTTCAGTCCATAACACAGATCAGTTCCTAGGAAGTGAAAGGTCGTCAAGGATCAATTCAGTACATGTTGAAATATCCAATTCTCTATATACTCATGATGCATTCAAATTACATCCAAATATTATATTTATCTAATGGTTGATATATGTGTGTGTTCAAATAATCATCACATCTGAACTACAAGATAGCATGTTCTGTTAATTCATTAAGACCATGTTCATTTAGTGGAATTATTATAAGAATATAAAGGTGGATAAGACCATTGAATTCTTGATTCCCAACATAGGTGAGTCAAAAGTGAATTATTTTGATGATATATATTCTGAGTCAGTATTATTTATAGAAACATGAGTCTCATTCTAATATTATTTAATTTCTTTTGTAATAGAATTCTATAAAACAGAAAGCATACATCTAGAAGCCTAGTTTCATAGAAATATTATATATAAAATTTAATACAATTTAACAATTTAAATCATATTTTTATTGATCTACATTATGTGCTTCTAAATACCTTCACTATTTTATAACTATAAAGGATAACCCGATGACATATATAAAGGAAAAGGGCATTCTTATTAATCAATGTAAAGGACTAAAAAATATAATGAAGTATAACATATGAGAAAATTTCAAAAAACCTTACCATAAAAGTCAAAGATCATATATAATAAAATGAAAAAATGGAATGAACAATATTTATTCATAATATCATGGAATTATAACAATTTTATGACCACATAAATCCTGAATTCATAAGCCTATGTCAATGCTCACTTCAGAGAAAACATAACATAGTGTGCTGGGTTTATTGCTCATGCAGCATACATTGAATATCATGTGATGAAAAAATAACCCAATTATTTTGGGGGAAAAATATATTTTATCCCAACCATTATATCATAATACATACCTGATTATTTGTTCCATGTATGGATGGCATACATCAATAATAAGAAAACCAATGAGAAGGAAAGTTGTTACATAGTGATGTCATAAAAAATAACAAATTTATATTTCGTTATGGTTACCAAGAAATTATAGGATTAAATATTGTTATAAATTAATATGATGATAATGAAATATTTTTAATGAGTATATATCTCCAGTGATGAAAAAATCACGAGAAACATTTGAAAATGAGGTACAATAATGTACCATGTAAAGCATGTTTTAAGAAATGGGTGAATAAACATTGAGGGAAACAAGTAAATACGGGTTAAAATAATATAACTAATTGACTAAAATGGTAATTAGTAAAATAATTAAGTTATCTAGAAATAATTTAATATTAAAACCTTTTAAAAGTGTACATAAAATGAAACAAGAAAATGAAAGTTTCCCTTTAATAAGGATCACTTTAAAAATGAATTGGGAAGGGAACTAGAAAATATTTCATATCCATACCAAATAATGAACAAAAAGTTATTTCTATAATTAATATATAAATATATAATAAATAATTTTAAATTTTAATATAACATAGATAAAGAGAATAATATATAGAGAAAAGAAAACTGAAAATAATAGAGGGTTGCTTGTATGTTCCCTTACCCTAGGTCTCAACTCACATGGTAGGTGCACCTAATATCATAAATAATAAACCTAAATTTATTTAAAACCAATTAATAACCCTTTTCATGTATATGTCATTTATTTTTATTATTTTATTTTCACTTATTATAGTTTTATTAAGGAACTATGTTGATTTTCACCATCTTATGGATATTTATTCCATATTTTCTAGGTCACATCATGTTATATATAATGATATATGTTCTTGTAAAATGAGTCCATAAATCCAAATTAATCTAGTTATGTATTAATTAATATTACTGAGGATAAAAAACACTACAGTTTAATAGATGGTCCATAAAAAATTCAAATTATGGATGGTGTCTCAGTATACTCGTTTTAGGAGTTCAAGATTTATATGATCAGTTATTTTAAATATAATTAATACTAAAACCAATATATGATTCCAAAAATTTTAATCATGTCATGAAATTACTATTTATTTGTTAATTTTATTTTAACAAATGTCCTTATACTATAATTATATATTATTTATAAAATCATAAATATATTCGTATAAAACAATCTATGATGAATGAAATGTTTTAAAAAACTATTACATTTTTATGAATTAAATAATGACATAATTCATATTTTACTTGAATTATATTCCTACATTCATGATTTAACATTATTTTATTAAATTTAAAATGTGTAGGAAGAAAATAATTAATAATTAAATTGAAAGAGGATAGGATGAGTAACTTGCTTTCCTCCCTGATATGACTACATTATTATTGAACCTTAAGGGATATAGGAATTAAATTTTAATTATACTAAGACCAATTAAAATTGGAAAAGTGATATAGTTGTGGTTGTTTAAAAAATACAAGGATGAAATAAAATGTAAGGATAAAGTAGGTGGTGTAGGGTCGTATTTAAAAGGCGAGGAGATGAGTGTTTTAGAGTATAATTTTAGAATAAAATATTATCTCATCAAATAATTACTATATTTTTTGTTAAATAGTAATTATATTTTGATTTATTGTAAATGTTAAACTGAAGTATTCATATAAAATCATGAAGAAAAATAAATTCATTCATATAAACTATAAACAAATATGGAACATATATCATAATTTACTAATAAAATCCATATTTAATATCTTTAAGAGACAAAAACATCTCCCTAACCATATATTATCTTGTTGACTTCAAAAAATTCTTTTTTTAAATAATTTTATATGTATGAGAAATTTAGTTTTAATAAAATATCCTTATTTATTTTTTAATTATAACTATTTTGACATGATCAATTTTTTTGACATTCGAAAAATTACATATGATTTCATAACATTATTTTTTTATTGATATAAAAATTATTATATTTAATGAAATAATATTTATAAAAATTTATATTAATATATTAAATTAAACATGATAATATATTTAATATAAAATAATACTTACATATATTTCCATAAAAACACAATTATGAATTTTTTAAGTCAAATATATATTTTTTATATTCCACACTTTTATTTAATTATCCTTAGATATAAATGTATCATATTTTTATTTTAAAAAAATAACCAAATATTATTCTTCTATTCCAAAAATAATGTTTCTATTGTACTTGTTATATTAATATTTTCCAAGCTATGTTAATATTCAACGATCTTATTTTTAATGGTAATTTATCCTTCTCATTAATTATAAGTAAATTTTATATTAATCATTTATCATTAAATAAAATTCCTCTCAAGGTTCAATATTCCTTATTTCTAAAATGTTGATTATATTACTTTTTCATTGTTTTACTACAGTGTTGTTTGTAGGTGTGATAATTCTTCGAGAAGAAAACAAATCAAATTTTTTATTCCATATGTATTTTTGTGTTTATTACCATATTATACGATTTTAAATTTTATTTAGTATATTTATTCTTTCTAATTATATTTCTATGTTACTGTAATAAAATATTTTTGGTTTTTTATGGGGTGATTTATAATGTTTATCTAACTAACACACTTATATATTGGGAAGAGAATTTGATAAAGAGAAACTCAAGGTTAGTGCATGCTTATACCATTTATATTTTTCATCTTAAAATTTTAATTTCACACTATAATATGAAAATAGATGGGTTTAATTGTATTTTATTATTTCCTTATGTTCTGAGGTTTTCATTTTATACTTATGGTTTCATTATAATACATGGAAAATGCAATTTCTTATAAATACAACATTATCTCTACTATCCATCATCTTCACTAGATTATCCTCTCAAGAGAGATCATTCCCTAATGATAAAATAATGAATTTATTATGCGTGAGGGATCTGTTTTCCACTTCCTTAATAGAGATACCTAGTACACATTGTAAACTTTAGATAGATTTATTGGTAGTGCAAGTTGACTTTTCCTAGATCCTAGTTGATCAAGAATCCCAAAAGAGGTAATGTTTCTAGTACATAACATTCATTCTTCTTGAACATCATTGCCTCTTACATAGAGATATATAATGGAAAATATTATCTCCATCATTAATATTTAGGCCATATTGATGATTAAAAAAATAAATCTTCTTTCAACACAGTGATTCTTTTTTGTGTTATTGAAGGTTTTTTTACCATCTCTATACTTTATTTGACCAGTTTAAGTCTCAATATATTTCATTCTCAAACTTCATATGAACATGTTTGGGATCAAAATTTATTTCTATAGGGGGGTTAATATGGTTCTCTCTGAATTTCAGAGTGGAAGGTACATTTATAATATAATTTCACCTGAGTACGATATTGATGACTTCATCGTTTGATATATATAATGATGGTTACAAAGATAACCTCAAATTTCTAAATTTTCCTTGAATATTTATCATTAGTCATGTAGTTATAGTATGTTCTTATGTCTAACACTAATTTCATGTAATATTTATGTCTATTAAAAACTCTATGATGAAACACATAACTTGATAAGATACAAACAATATAGGCATTATATGTTTCCTTAGTACATTCCTAATATATTTCATCACATACTGATTGAGTGATAAGTCCTATGGAATGTTAACTATGTGAGTGGACCTTATATTGTCACACATGTGTCCTTTATTTAAGGTAATATTTCCTCATTTATTCATGACCTAACTCCCCCTCTATGATTCCTTATAGTAACCCCTTGAATTTGAAAGAGTTTGGACACTTTTGAGAAGAAAAAATGGGGTTCACGTTTTGGGTGGATGGTTTGCTAAACCTTGCAAGAAAATAGTGTGACCTTGTCCAGCACATTAAAATTGTAGTAATTTCAATTTATGACCTCCCTGTATTTATCCAAACTCGGCCTTTTCTTCTCCAATTTTACCCTGGAATCCATGTATCCCACTAATTCACCTCAAAACCTCATTGAAACTTTATTTTAATGGGGGGGGGGGGTTTGGAGAAACATCAAACTTCCTCAAGGAAGTGAATTTCTTCCTTAGTCCTTCCTTTTTCATGGTATTTCATCCATTATTCTTGAAGTACCTAAGGCCCAAAAATGTAGGTTTTAGATTGTATAGTTTGATCTTTGGTTTCATAGTCTATAATTTTGGATTTTATCTTAATCTAAGTCCGTTGTGGTGTGGCGGTGGTGCAGTTGAATTTTTGCATAAAGATTCAATGGTCTTGAGACATGTGGTAGTTGATTCCATGGGTAATCAATGAATTATGAGTAAGCATTACTGAATTTAGGTTTTAGAACACTTATCCTTCTTTATCCAAGATTAAATATCTAGTTTTGGTTATGTTTGTTATGAAAATGATTTTTAGGTATCAATTTTTTGTTAAATTGGGTGGTTTACTTTTCTATTTTATGTTATGCCAAAATGGGTTATTTTATAACTCATGTAATGGTTTTGTAAAAAAATGTGGGTGATGAAGGATCTTTTTTGATGATTATGGGTATTCCCATGGTGTTCAAAGAGGGGTTTTAAGGGATTTTGTGTGCAAAACATTGCTATGTTTTGTGAAGTTATTTTATTGAAATCCTAAAGGTTTTACTAAGGGGTGTAAGTGGGGAAAAACATGTGTAGATAATATTTTGAGTTTATTAAGACCAGAAAATATTTTTTAAAGTGATAATGGATTTTTTATCATGAGATATTATTTTAAGAATAATGGGAGAGTCTCAGGTATCTAGGAGGGCGGATATGTACTAGTACGCTAGTGATCATGATGGGTTTTATCCCTATTTCACAGATAAAAATGAATTTTAAAAACACTAAAAAACTATATTGATGATTATTGGGGACCACTAGGTTATGGGAATATTCCCTACTAGTGTCTAGTGCATGAAAAAATATTTTCCTTAAGTTACTTTACACTAAGGTATGAGGTACATGGTGCTCGAGACTGACTACTGCCTTGGGGTGTTCCCGAGACTGGTTCTCATTGACTCTTTTATTTTTATATTTGGAATATGGTGGGTTTGGATGGAAAATACAGTACCTACATGTTTTATTTTAATGTTCTCATTCGTGTAAAATTCCATTTGAAAATATATTCCATTAAAATGTTTTATACTTTAAAACCTTTTTCACCCATTTATTGTTTATAAAAAATGTCATGTTTTTTATCTTGTATTGTTTAGTCTATGAATTTTATTGGTGTTATTATTTTAGGATTAGTTTCACACCATAATTAAATTTCTTGTGTGTATTTATACTTTATTATGTATGAAACAACTAAAGGAAATGCATTGAGCGATGGTGGTTCGGGTTGTTAGTCCCCTTCTTTGGTGTGGCGTTGTGGAGATGACTTGTGGGTGATGACCCCTTTTAGTGTGGAGACCTTAGGGCTATTTTGCTGCTAGTTTTATGTGTCTTTGGACCTCTTGTTCAATTTTTAAACATCTGCATTCATTTTTTTATTTTTATTTAAATCTTTTTTGGTATAAATTTTCATATTCAGTTTATCGAGTGGTTTTGATGTTTTATGTATCCGTAATTAGTTAAATAATTCATAAATCAAAATATATGATACCCTGGTACTTTTTATTTTCTATGGGATAGGGAATTCCCTTCAAGACTTATCACGGGACGGGTTTGGTCACAGTTTTTATGGAAACAAGATTCATTTTTTTACATATATTTTTATACCATAAAAATCATATCGAAATATTTCATTTGGATGTTATCAAATATCCCATGAAAAAAATCCATAGTGAGTTTTTATCATTTACATATAGGAATGGGAAATGGTTGTATGATCACCTTATAATTCTTATATTTTACCTTAACATTCTGATATATTGTAATTTGTTTATATTCAATAATGAAATTCTTCATATTTTCCTAGAAGTAATGATTTTGAAGACCTCAATAGATTATTTTCCTCCCTGTGTGGATAATGAATTATGATATATGAGAATCATCCATTAAATACATTTTTATACTCATATCTGATGGTATTAAAAATTGTATCTTATCTCTCATAACTCTTTTATCAACATTATGCTCTGATTATTTACCCTTCCACATGCATCCACCTTCTTTTATTTCTCCATATATACAATTTGAGCTTTTAAAATCTTCTACATAACAGATGGATGAGTATTCATTTTGAAAAGGAATAATGTTATTCATTCCTTTATGATAACCATGTACATCCTTTTCATATCATTTAATATTATATCCTTCTACTTCCTTATTAGGGATAATGTGTTATGATTTTTTAAACATTTGGAATATTAAACTTTATTAACTTTCCCAATATAGTAAGGAATTAAGAGATTATATTCCATGATTTGGTCTAACCGTATTAATTGGACCATGTCGATCTATTTATGTTTGATTATATATTTTAATCTATTCTGATCAGTATATATATTATACATATACCCTTAGATATATTTCCTCAAACTGATTAATGTTAAATTTACCATAACAGACTCTGTATCAAGTGTTGGGTAATATTTATCTTTGAACATGAAGTCCTTTGTGGCATAGGATTTTACTTGTTAATTTTTCATGAGCACAAAAACAAAGCAATTTTGAATGATTTTTTATATAAAAAATAAATCTATATATGAGGGGATCGTGAGTATATGCGAAATTATTATCCCCTTTATGAACTCCTCAAATTTATCAGCTCATTATTCAGTATTGAAAAAATAATAAATAATAATTAAATATTAATATGAATCTTAATATATTCTTTATAGATTTTGTTTAGGTGAATTAATTAGTTTCATGTTTCTTTTATGGATCAATATATCATCTTTCCATGACTAACATGAAAAATAATAACACTTTCTCTATCCAAAGGTCACATTTACTATACTTTTCAATTAAATTCTCCATTCTCAATGTCTTAATAATAGTACTTCAATGCACCACATGTTCTTCCTTGATTTTGGAGTATATCAGAAAATAAATATTAGGGACCACAACAAATTTGTTGATGTAATATATAAATACACCATTAATCGAGCCAATGAAAACTTCCAAAGCAATTTTGAGTCTAAAAGTAACCATTATGAAATCATTGGATCCTTTTCTTATATAAAAAGAATTACGATCTATATCCTTCTTATTTTGTTTTAATTTATGATATATTGACCAAATATATACATTATAGTAGTATTGTTCCCCTCATAGTTTATAAGGCCCCAGCATTAAACATTACATAATCTTGTGTTATTTCAAGAATACATGTTGAGGATCTTTTCAGGTTTAGAGTTTTAGATAATTAGATCATAAATCATGCATAACATTCCACATGTAAACAAAGTGGTTACATAAAAGATAGTATTCCTTTTTTCCCATCAATGGGAACATATTTATAACAAAACATGGATTCATTCATGACACTTCCTTGACACTATAATCACATCATGTACCCTTCCCTTGACCTGTGAAAAACATTTCAAAAACATGGGATGAGCATAAAAAGCTCATTAAGGGATATATAAATACGGAAAGGAAACATTAGTACATGTAAACATAAGAATCAATGAGATCATACTTTACACATAAAACATGAGCACATTAACATCCCTCATGAAATCATAATATTTATGAATAACTCATTGAAATCATAAGACATAAAGGTAACATGAGGCATTCATAACATTCTTACGTAGGGAGTAACCCTCACGGTTATGTTTGGAATACCCATGACATTATATTCCCTAAATATCTTTGGATAAACCTTAACGTTTAACCCCTTCACGTTACCAAAAGCATTGGAGAGCTACATCGGGCTCACCTGCCATTAGTTTATCACAGAACCACCCATCATCATAACAATTCCCAAGAACCATAACATAATCGTATCACATAAAACATACATAAAGGAAACATAACATTTCCACATTTCAATCACAAGATATCAATACAACACATCGATATAATAAAGAAATTAAGAAAACCATTTTCAATACCAAAATAAAATAAAATTAAAACTTGGTATTTATTTTTCATTTAAAAAATGTTATGGCTTGTAAAGGAAGCCGAAACTCAAATAATGGTCACGACGATGGAGAAGTCGTTGTCGCTGCATACGTACGACAAAAAAACATTCCTTATGTCGTTTATTAATAAGCTTAGTATAAAAAATAATCCTTTTGAATAAATTTAAAAGTAAAAGGGGTTTATACACCGTATAAAATAATGTTGTGTATAAATCAAAATATTCCTCAATGAAAGGAGATTGAGACGAAGTTTCTTACCACGGGTCTGACTTGACTTGATCAATCTTTATCCTCATGAATAATAAACTTGAGTTAATTTATACTTGCATAAGAACCTTTTTAAAGTTCATTATTCCTTTTATATCACTTATTTCCATGTTATGAACAGTATGTGATTATTTATGTTAATAATGGTTGTTTTGTCGATCATTGGTACTTGAGTCAAAAATAAACTCTTTATAATTACATGTTGTTCATGTGGTAAAATATCCATTATATCCAGAATTATATTCATGATGTAGATATCACATATATCATATATATTCAGTATATACATTCATTTATAATATTACATAATATTTAGAGGTACGAAATGAAATGCACCGTTCATAGAGACTGTAAGCCGTACGTACGCATGAACGCTACTTTCATTTATATTTACAATTTAATGGAATTGAATCATAATGATATAAAGGTATATTATAATTCCAGTATAATATCATATGTAATACCATTAACACCATCCATTATACATCCCACATATGGCATTAACGAATCAAATCACTTTGAGTGGGTGGTAGTCCGCACTTCCAAAAATGAAGATATCGTGTTTACCCATAATAGAAACCGTAAAGGTATCCCATAAATGAATAATAGAGAAGCTTAAGTAAAACATAATAATATTATATATCATATATAAATATAGTGACATCTAAATGTCTATCTTTGATGGTGTTAAAAGAATATTGAACAATCATCATTTCGTGAGGCATAAATTCTCCATCCACGGAAACAGTATACTCTTTAACCAGTATATGTATGTGTGTGTAAGTGTAGCTAGAATACTTATTATAAAAACATCCTAGTATATTAAATATACTGGTTTTGTTATAAAAAATTGAATAAAAAGAGTTTAGGGGGTTGTAGAAGCAAAATAAAACAAAATAACATTAGAGAAGTATTTACCGTTAAATCGGATAACTCCTCTTGGTTTGAACCAAAAGGGTTTCTTGAAGAGCTTTATTATTAAGGTAAGGCTTCTATGATGAAGAAAGGGATGTGTAGGGATACAATGAGCAGATCTTGGCCGAGCCAATGACTTGAGAAGTGTGGGTAAGGATGTAGAGGTGGGGGCCTTTTTTAAGAGGAGAGGAGGGGCACTCTTGGAAATTCAAGAAATGTTACTTTTTTTAAAATGAGTTTCAGATTTTAAAGGACAAAAATTGATATATTTAGAGGATAAGTTGATAAAGGTTAGAAATATAATAATACAGTATGTATTTTACAGGTTTACGTCTTAGATTTTACATTATCTTTACATTTTATTTAAATTGTTCATTAATGAGGTAATCGCTGCATCATCATGATGTCATAAATAATTTCATTTATTTAATAACTAGAAATTTAGAAAAATTACTATGATGTATGAAATAATTTTATATTCCCAAAGAATATTTATTTTCTAAGAGATCATTTACACAGACAAAACTAAAAATGTTTTACTCAGTTGATACATTCTTTAGTGATATTCTCCTTTCTTTTAAAATAAAATGATAAAGTGTCACGATCACAGAAAAGTGATTCCATGGGGTCCCAAAGTTTGGCACAAGGAATCCCATGGTCGGAAATGACACAAAAAGTAGAATTAGGACACATGTTGATGTTATTTTTTATTTTTATGATATTATTTTATTATCCTTAACTACCCGATTACCAATTAATCAAGATAATTAACAATAATTACATTCGTTACTATTCACAACGTCCAAAAATAGAAGAGTCTTAATTACTTAATTTGGACCTTTTGATTCCAAATATGAAATCCATTTTACCAAATTCTAAACATATAATTTTCAATATTTATTTTACAAATAATTCTCGTTGTCAAAACAAATAGCTGGTTTTTTAGAAAAAATTCCTATCAAAAGTTTGACAATTTTTTATGTCCAATTTCAAAGTGAAATTAATAATAATGACAAAAATTTGATTAAATGGTAAAAATATATTCTATTTATAAACTTTAATACCAAGTAAAAATATTATAAATCCATATAATAAAAGTAGATGAAATAGCAGTTTTGATGTAAAAAGCAGTATTTTTCAATATTCATTAAAAAATGAACATTGTCAGAAAAATACCAAAAATTATTCCAATGTAAATTTCAATGTCCCAATAATAAATAATAAGTTTATTTTGACAAATAGAGCATATAAAATTGTCAAAATATATATTTAAAAATGGTTTTCCATCAAAAGGTAGTAAAACAATCTTTCAAAAATATTAGTGTATTACATGCTTAAGATTGGATTTTTTTTCATTTTAAGCCTCTAAAACACTATATAATTCATAAATAGACATAGATAAGAATATCTATTATTCATTACATACATGGGATGTTACATCCTTCCCCCTTTAGAAAATTATTTCCCCGTAATTTATTTACTTATCAAATAAGTGGGGGTATTTATCCCACATTGCATTTTCAGATTCCCATCTTTCCTCTTCACTCATGTGGTTTTTCCAAAAAACCTTTACATGATGAATCACCTTATTCCGCAACACTTTCTCCCTGTGGTCAAGAATCTAGACTGTTTGTTCTTCATAAGAGATATTCTCCTCCAACTGAACTACCTCTAGACTCAAAACATGAGATGGATCTGGCATGTACTTCCTTAACATTGAAACATGAAAAACATTGTGTACCTGAGATAAAATCAGAGGTAAATCCACTAAGTATACAACTGATCCAACCCTCTCCATAATTTCATATGCTCCAATGAACCTTGGACTCAACTTTCCTTTCATACCAAATCGCATCACACTTTTCCATGGTGATACTTTGAGAAAAACATGATCACCTACCTCAAAAAAGAGATCCTTCCTCCTGTTGTCTGTATAACTCGTCTGCCTACTCTGAGCTGTTCTCATGTGTCTCTGTATTAGCTGAACTTTTTCAGCCAACTCTTCTACCAATTCTGGTCCCATCAACTTCTTTCACCCACTTCATCCCAAAAAGATGGAGTTCGACACCGCTTCCTATATAATGCCTTAAATGGTGCCATCTGTATACTGGAATAAAATCTGTTATTATAAGAAAAATCAACCAAAGAAAGATATTGGTCCCAAATTCCCCGATAATCCATCGAACAATCACGTATCATATCTTCCAAAGTCTAAATCATTCATTCTAACTACCCATCTGATTGAGGATGAAAAGTTATACTGAAATTTAATTCAGTACCCAATGACTTCTAAAGGCCTTTCCAAAAGTTAGAAGTAAACATGGGATCAGGATCAGATACAATGGAGTGAGGAACTCCATGTAACCTTACTATCTCTTTAAGATATAAATGGGAAGGTTGATCTAGGGAAAAAGTATCTCGTATAGAAAGGAAATTAGTTGATTTAGTCAAGCGGTCAACAATATAACAGATTGCATTATTACCTCGAGGTGTCTTCAGCAATCCTGCAATGAAGTCCATGGATATATTCTCCCATTTCCACTCTGGCACTGGTAAAGGCTGAAGCATCCCTTTTGGTAATTGATTCTCTGCATTAACCTGTTGACAAGTCAAACACTTCACAGTAAAATCAGTAATATCTCTTTTCATTCCGTCCCAGCAGTAATACTCCCGAAGATCTCTATACATCTTAGTACTGTATGGATGAACGGAAAACAAAGAACTATGAGCTTCACATAACAACTCTATCTTCAACTGTGAATCAAAATTCACACACAATCTCTTCCCAAATCTCAAAACACAATCATTATCAATTTTGAATTCTAGCAACTTACCTTTCTGAACCAGCTCTACCTTTTTCTGCAACTCACTGTCTTGCTTATGTGCTTTCTTAATTCTATCTGATATAGAAGATTTCACTGATACCTGAAACAAAACAGAAGGACATCCTGCACCAACAAATTCTATGCCAAAGTTTATCAAATCCTTAACCAAAGGATCACGTTCCAAACGCAACATTGTTAATGAAGCATTACTTTTTCGACTCAAAGCATCAGCCAATTTATTTTCTTTTCCCGGATGGTAAGAATTGTACAATCGTAATACATGATTAATTTTAGCCATCTCCTCTATCTCATGTTCAATTATTTCTGAGTGATTATATACTTTAAACTTTTGTGATCAGTATATATTTCACACTTTACACCATACAAATGATGCCTCCAAATTTTCAATGCGAAAACAACAGCAGCTAATTCCAAATCATGTGTAGGGTAATTTACCTCATGACTTTTCAACTGACGTGAAGCATAAGAAAATACCTGATCATTCTGCATTAGGACGCAACAAAGTCCTTTTAATGAAGCATCACTGTAGATAAAAAATTCAACATTCCTGGAAGGTAGTGCAAGAACTGAAGCATTCACCAATCTTCTTTTCAGTTCCTGAAAACAGTCATCAATTTATTTTGTACAGATAAACTTAACACCCTTCCGATTTAGCTTAGTCATTATACTATTTAACCGGGAAAAAATTCTAACAAACCATCAGTAATAGGCTGCCAAACCAAGGAAGCTACGAATCTTAGTTACATTTTTGGTTCTTGGTCATACTTCCACAACCTTTGTTTTTGCAGGATCAACAATTATCCCATATTTAGAAAGAATGTGACCATGGAATGAAATTTTTTGCAACCAAAACTCACACTTTCTTAATTTCCCATACAATTTATTTTCTTTTAAGGTTTGAAAAATAACCCTTAAATGAATTTCATGCTCCTCTTTACTTTTAGAAAACACCAAAAAATCATCAATGAAAACTACCACAAACTTATCCAAGAACTCATGGAAAATTCTATTCATAAGGTCCATGAATACAACAGGTGCATTGGATAGCCCAAAAGGCATAACTACATATTCATAATGGATATATATTGTACGAAACACGGTATTCGGAATATCTTCTTCCTTTACCTTCAGCTGATGGTACCCCGATCTTAGGTCAATATTTGAAAAAAACTGAGCTTCCTAGAGCTAATCAAACAAATCATCGATATGAGGCAAAGGATATTTTTTCTTAATAGTGATGTTATTCAAGGCTCTATAATCAATGAAAAGTCTCATTGGACCATATTTCTTTTTAACAAATAAAACAAGAGAACCCCATGGTAATGTGCTAGGTCGAATGAAACCTTTCTCTAATAAATCTAGAAATTTCTCCTTCAACTCTAAATGTTCAATTTGAGCCATTTGATAAGGGGGTTTTGAAATTGGCTTTGAAAGCCAATAGTAAATTCAACATTATGATCTGGTATTATTCTAGGAAAGTCATCAGGAAAAACACCAGGATACTCATTTACCACTGGCACATCATTAGTCTGAATAGTTCCTTTGTTTTTAACAATATGTGCAAGGTAACATTGATTTACATCTTTTATAAGTTTCTCGGCCTCTTGATATGTCATCAACAGTAACGGTTTATTCTTGTACACAAACTAAAAGTCTTTCTGAAATGAAACTTCTTTAGCTCTACAGTCAATCTTAGCATGGTAAATAGAGAGCTAGTCCATACACAGGATAACATCAAACTCTACTAAAGGTAAAACAATAAGGTTTTCAAGTAGGTTCTTACCACAGATAAGGATAGGAAGATTCTTATAAATTTTTTTCCCTCAACATTTCCCCTAGGAGTTTTTACCACAAGTTCAGGAGTCATTTCTTGAGATGGTATTCCCATTTAACTAGAAAAGTTTTTAGAGATGAAAGAATGTGTAGTCCATGAATCAAACAATACACTGGAATAATCTGAAAAAACAAACAAAGTACCTGATACCACTTCATTTGATGGCCCAACATCTGCTGAAGTAGTTCAAAGGATTTCACCACCCCTTTCGGCTTGTACTCTAACTGCTTCCCATCACTCGAGCTCTTTTTCGGACACTCGTTTGCATAATGACCCATCTCATTGCACTTAAAAAATTTAAATAATTGTAAATAAAATTTGGTCTTACCTTCACCCTAATATTTTCAGTACAATCACGAGCCTTATGTCCCATCTTACAACAATGGTAGCACATTCCAAAATTCAGAAGACATTCCCCATCTTGCCTTTTACCTCATTTATCACAAACTGGAATGTTAGTTTTCTTACCATTAGACCTTTTTGAAGAATTCTTCCCTTTCTCCTGCCACCTCGGTCTCTTCTTATGTTGGTTGTTATATGACACTTGATCATCAGAAAGCCCCATTTCCACCTTCTCATGACATCGAACAAGCTTTTCATAACTTTTGAACTCATGAGAATCCAATGCCCTTCGATATTTTGGCTTTAATCTTGAGTAAAAGCGATTGATTTTATTATAAAGGTCTCAGATAAATTTTGGAGCATACCTTTCCAATAGAGTGAACCTTTCTTCATAAGGAGCCACTGAGTCTCACTCTTACATCAATTCCAATAATTGTTTTTCCATCCTAAGTCGAACAACCTTAGGAAAATAATTCTCAAGAAACTTACCATTGAATTCATCCCAGTCGAGAGCATCAATCTCATTAGCATCCCTGATATTTTTAACCATTGACCAACATTGATATGTTTCACCATCCAAACGGTAAATTAGAAGACTATCCTTTTGATTGTATGAACACCCCATGAAATCGAAAATCTTCTCTAGTACTTTAATCTACCCTTCAGCTAGCACAGGGTCAGATGATCTTCTGAATGATGGGGGATGTTTCCTCATGAAATATTCCACCACCAACATGTTCCTCTGCGGTTGATCAGGTTTATCTCATGCATGGATACCACCACCATTTATCGCTTGAGTCAATTTCTCCATTACTGCAACAAATTGTTCAGTTCAAATTCCGACCATCTCATGATGCTGATTCGGAAGGTCATTTACTTCTGTATGCCTTCCTAGCACTGCTTCCCTATTTCCTCTGCAGAAAACCATTCTGAAAAAACATTTCTTAGATGAAGCAACATGGTAATCTTCAAACGCTATATCATTTCAATTTGACCATAAATAAATATTTTTGGATAATCATTTAATATAATTCTAACTCCTAAAGTTATCTAAACCGACCTCTGATACCAACTATTAGGACCCAGCCTTAAACATTACTTAATCATGAGTTATTTCAAGAATATACGTTGAGGAGATTTTCAGGTTTAGAGTTTTATAAAATTAGATCATAAATCATGCATTACATTCCACATTTAAAAAAGTGGTTACATAAAAGATAATATTAATTTTTCCCATCAATTGAAACATATTTAAAACAAAACATGGATTCTTTCATGACACTATTTTGACACTATCATCACATCATGTACCTTTCACTTGACCCGTGAAAAATATTTCAAAAACTTGGGATGAGTATAAAAAGCTCAGTAAGGGATATAAAAATATGGAAAGGAAACATTAGTAAATGTAAGCCTAAGAATCAATGAAATCACACTTTAATCATAAAAAACGAGCACGTTAACATACCTCATGAAATCATAATATTTATGAATAACTCATATAAATCATAAGACATAAAGGTAACTTGAGGCATTCATAACATTCTTACGTAGGAAGTAACCCTCGTGGTTACGTTTTGAATACCCATAACAGTATATTCCCTAAATATCATTGAAGAAACCTTAACGTTTACCCCTTCGCGTTACCCAATGCATTGGAGAGCTATATCTGGCTCACCTGCCTATATTTTATCACAGAACCACCCATCTTCATTACAATGCCCAAGAACCATAACATAATCGAATCACAAAAAACATGCATAAAGGAACCATAACATTTCCACATTTCAATCACAAGATATCAATACAATACATTGATATAATAAAAACATTATGAAAACCATTTTCAATACCAAAATAAAATAAAATAAAACTTCGTATTTATTTTTCATTTAAAAAAATCTATGGATTGTAAAGGAAGCTGAAACTCAAATAATGGTCACGACGGAGGAGAAGTCGTTGTCGCTGCATACGTACGACAAAAAAATATTCATTTTGTCATTTCGTAAGACACTTAGTATAAAAAAGATTCCTTTTAAATAAATTTAAAAGTCAAAGGGGTTTATACACCGTATAAAAGAAAATTGTGTATAAATCAAAATATGCCTCAATGAAAGGGGATTGAGACGAAGTCCCTTACCACGGGACCGACATGACTTGATCGTTCTTTATCCTCCTAAATAATAAACTTGAGTTAATTTATACTCTCTTAAGAACCATTTTCAAGTCAATTATTCCATTTATATAACTTATTACCATGATATGAACACTATATAATTATTTAAGTTTATAATGGTCGTTTTTCCGATGATTGGTACTTGAGTCAAAAATAAACTCATTATAATTACAAGTTGTTCATGTGGTAAAATATCCATTATGTCCAGATTTATATTAATGATTTATATATCATATATATCATATATATCCAGTATATACATTCATTTATAATATTATATAACATTTAGAGGTAAGAAATGAAATGCACCGTTCAAGGAGACGGTAAGCTGTATGTACGCATGAATGCTACATTCATTTCTATTTCCTATTTAATGGAATTGAATCATAATGATATAAATATATATTTGACTTCCAGTATAATATCATATGTAATACCATTAACTCCATCCTCTATACATCTCACATATGGCATTAACGAATCAAATCACTTTGAGGGGGCGGTAGTCCGCACTTCCAAAAATGAAGATATCATGTTTACCCATAATGGAAACCATAATGGTAAGCCATAAATAAAAAAATATAGAAGCTTAAGTAAAACATAAACATATTATATATCATATATAAATATAGTGGCATCTTAATGTCCACCTTTGAATGTGTTAAGAGAATATTGAACAATCATCGTTTCGTGAGGCAGAAATTCACCATCCACGGAAACAGTATGCTCTTTAACCATTAGATGTAGGTGTGTGTAAGTGTAGCTAGAATACTTATTATAAAAACATCCTAGTATATTTATGATACTGGTTCTGTTACAAAAGTAATGAATAAAAATTGTTTAGGGGGTTGGAGAATCAAAATAAAACAAAAGAACATTAGAAAATTATTTACATTTAAATCTGGTAACACCTCTTTGTTTGAACCAAAACGGTTTCTTAAAGTGATTTCTACATAAGGTAAGGCTTCTAGGATGAAGAGAGGGGTGTGAAGGGATACAATGAGCAGATCTTGGCCGAGACGATGGCTTGAGAAGTGTGGGTAAGGAGGTAGAGGTGGGGGCCTTTTATAAGAGGAGAGGAGGGGCACTCTTGGAAAGTCAATAAATGTTACTTTATTTTAAAATAAGATTCAGATTTTAAAGGCCCCACATTGATATATTTCTAGGATAAGGTGATAATTGTTCAAAATATACTCCTCCAATAAGTCTTTGACAAGTTTCTGTCTTGTACTTTACATTATCTTTTCATTTTATTTAAACCGTTCATTAATGAGTTAATCACTGCATCATCATGATGTCATAAATAATTTAATTTATATAATGTCTAAAAATTATAAAAAAATACTATGATGTTGGAAATCATTTTAGATTTCCAATGAATATTTATATTCTATGAGATCATTTACATAGACAAAAGTAAATTTTTTTTACTCGGGTGATACATTCTTTAGTGATATTCTCCTTTCTTTAAAAATAAAATGATAAAGTGTCACTATCACACAAAAGTGATTCCATGGGGTCCCAAAGTTTTGAAAAAAGCATACCATGGTCGTCCATGACACAACCAGTGGCATTAAGACACATGTTCAGGTCATTTGTCATTATTATGATATTATTTTATTATCCCTAACTACCTGATTACCAATTAATCGCGATAATTAACCATAATTACTATCGTTACTATTCACAATGTCCAAAAACAAAATAGTCTTAATTACATAATTTTTACCTTCTGATTCAAAATATGGGATCCATTTTACCAAATTCCAAACATATAAATTTCAATAATTAATTTAAAAATAATTCATGTTGCGAAAACAAATAGCGGGGTTTTTAGAAACAATTTCTATCAAAAGTTTGACAATTGTTTATGTCCAATTTCAATGTGAAATTAATCCCAATTACCACCATTGGATTAAATGGTAAAAATATATTATATTTACACTTTAAAACCAAGTAAAAAAGATAATCCTTCGATATAATTAAATTAGATGAAAAAGCAGTTTTGATGTAAAATGCAGTATTTTTCACTATTCATTAAAAAATGCACATTGTTAGAAAAATACCAAAAATTAAACCAAAGTAAATTTAAATGTTCCAATCATAAATAATAAGTTTATTTTGACAAATAGATCTTTTAAAATTGTCAAAAGATATATTTAAAAGGGTTTTTCCATCAAAAGGTAGTAAAACAATCTTTTAAAAATATTAGTGTATTTCATTCTTAAGATTGGATTTATTCTCATTTTAAGCCACTAAAACACTATCTAATTCATAAATAGACAGAGATAATAATATATATTATTCATTACTTACTTGGGATGTTACATAGTTGATTAAAAAACTCATCAATCTAGGTAGTGGGATATTATTTCATTATTGCCATCCTGTGGAGTTCAAGATAATCAATGTACAAAATCATTATACCTTTCTTATTCATAACATAGTGGACTAAAACATCCCATTATGAACCACTCGGGTGTATGGAACCCCTATATATATATTATATTTTAGTGTATTCCTTGGTTATTATAGTTTAATGTGTGACAGTATTTAGGGACTATTATATATGGGTAGTGATCTCGATAAACATTAAATTTAGAACTTGAAATCTGAATTAAAGGGAAGACCAGTTATCTCTTTAGGGAATTATTTAATTTATTCCATCATAACAGACATGTATTTAAGGATGATCCACTCCAATTTTTAGTAATGTGTGTTATATATGTTTAAAAATATGGAAATAATTTCCATTCTGGAGAATATTTTTACTAAAGAGATTCATCAACTACCATACACATGTATTAATGTTTTAGAGGATTTAAGATATAGAAAGTGAATTTCATCACCTATAAGTTCATTTTGGATATATATAAATACTATCAATCCATGCATAGCATGAAATAAAATTGTACTAATGGGATTATGACAGGGTTTATTGGAATATTCTTCCCCAAAATGTTAATTGGAGAAGAGTTATATATTTATAATGAAATAACTTCACTAGTTGTTGTTCTCCCCAATAACAAAATCTCCATTTCTTGAGGTGGTGTTTCAATACTTCTATTAAAATTACAAGATATGAAATAATGTAAAAAACAATTATAAAATAGGATATTCATTATTTTTAAATCAATTAAAAGTTTAGTTTTCACTATTTAGTTTTCATTATCCACTAAAGTAGTGATAAAAAATATATTCCTCGATATATTGCAGTTATATGTCAGTTATTTCAATTATATTAAATATTCCTTTGCTAATTGAATTGAATTTCATATTTTCTATATTCCTTACAGTTGAATCATTGGACCTTTGGTGGATGATTGATCAAAACATTCCTCTTTATATCATACTTATTGGTTTCTTTATAACTATCTTGTATTCATTAGATTAATTCTCCACAATTCAAAAAATGAATAAACCCTATTTCTATTATGGTTGTGTACGATCCCATATTTTTTCGAGTATGCCTATCCCTATGTTTTTCAATAACTTTTTTTTCTATTTTTCTATCATCTATAATCATTGGTGGTTGTGTTATCTTCTTGGGAGTATGTTCATTTGAATAAAAATAGATTTTTGTTGTGAGGGAATTTGGTAAAACTATAGAAGTTCCACAAGGAGAGGCTTTGTTGGGGGGGGATGTATTAATGTTCCGGAATGAATTATTGTTTTTTTAACAGAGTCTATACAAATGATTCAAGTGTTATAATTGGTTATTTTAAAGATAAAATGCCTTAATGTGGTTGGGGTATTTTGTATGTAAATTTTGTTGAAAACCCATCAGAAGTGCAATTACATGCATTATAAATGCATTATACATATTATAATATTTATTTTAATTTAATATTCAACTCATGTGACCATTATTTTAGTGTATCCATGTAAAAAGAATTAGATAATGTGTAACATTATTACAGATGGTGTAATTCAATAACATGTTATTTTAACGTTTTATTTGTGGTTGAATTTTATTTCCAACTCACCTGCATGTTCCTCCTCTCTGCCCAATAGCACATTTTACATGATTTTTAAGCACCTCCCTTGATTATTAATGTCCATTTTACAAATCTTATCCCTACTATGTTTTTTGGTTAGGTATTTATTTTATCCCCCTTGGATCTCCAACCATTTCGGTGTAATCTATTTACCAGGTGAGGTGTTGGTTTTGATCTTGATATATCTAGATATAGGATCCTTCTTAAGATCATCTACAACTTCTTTGTCATGTTTATTTTCTATTGGAATCATTGTTTGATCTTTAGTTAAAGATAGTTGGTATAAACCATAACAATTTTGGTTTTATATTTTTATTGTAAGTGAAATATTAAACATTTTCCATCATATCATTCACCAAATAAATTAAATGAAGAATTTTAAAATTACTTGGACTCCATTTGTATCCAATTGGTTATTAACATGTCTTTTGGCCACCATTCGGGTGGGAGAACCATTTATTATTTAATTAATTATTTAATGGATTAAGGTGTATTTACCATGAATTGGTTTGGATGTTTTCTTTATATAGATTCACCTTGTGTATGGGATGATTATTGAAATTATTGGCAAGTTTTTGTCTTATTTCCAATTGAGGAATGAAAATTTTTATTGGAAGATAAATAATAATTTTAATAATAAACCATTTAGCATGATGATGAGATATTGTTATATCATTGTTGATATGACATGTATTTTGATAAGTGTTGAAATTCTTGTATAGTTCATTGGACCAGTTTAAATGTTTTAATTATTATATAGGAATTTGGACTAGTTGAAATGTTATAATTCTTATATAGCGTTTTTCATAGTTTACATTCAAAAATGCTTCTATACCAGGTTTGGACCTGATAAATGATAAAATGATTATATAGACGATTATACCAAGTGACACATACTGAAATAATTATATATTGTTCATGAAATTGACACATGTTGAAATGATTATATACAATGATTTTCATTGATTAAATGATGAAATTCTTATATAGATGGTTTTCTGACTGATTTTTGTGATTTATACTTTGGTTATATGTTATAATTTACCATGATTGCATAGATGTGGTTGTCAGGTTTGTGAGATATCCTCAGAGAAATTCCATCATGAAGATGAGGTTGGTTATGTTATTCCATGGTCATGTGGTTATGGTTGTAATTTTCATAAGAAATTCTTGAATATACTCCACTATGGAGCCGAAGAAGGTTAATACTGTATTAATTTAATTATTTTATTAATAAATATCATGGATTATTTTATTATTGTGTTCAATTATTATTTGGAAAATTATATTCAAATATAGTGGCATCGAACTATTGAGTTGAACTAACACTATATTTTGGGATCCAGTTGTATCCTAAGAAGATTATTTGGATACAGGACTGGGTAACGGAAAAGGACCTTGTTGTTGACTGCTTTCCTACTGGATGGGATGGAGTTTAGAGATGAGTTATAAACTGTATTCAGTATAAATATATTCTGAGTCATTAGTCATTTAATTTGTATTATTTCTAGTGTGACATATAATTACATTAATTCATGTCATTACATTATTACTTGATTAGTTATTTTATTTTTCATTTTGATTTATCGTTGGATTTCTGTTATATTATACTGTTTCCATTATTTCCACACTAATATTTATTCATTTATTATATTTATTATTTATTTTTATTTTATAACACTATATCTCAGGGTATAGTCTCTAAACTATACTTATCACATCCTCATTGGTAGTCAGTTTCCTTTGTCCTACATGGAGGCATTCTTGAGGTCTTGTAACTATCCCTATTCGGTCACATGATAGTTTTTTGATTGGGGGATGTTGTAAGTTGGAATTAAAGAACATCAGTTTTATTTTACGTTTCATTAATGTTTGGGAATGGTTGAAATGGTAATATGATGTGTCAGGACTTAGTAATGAGATTTTTCAAAGGAGTAGCTAACTTATATAGGGAGGAAATGTTATTTTCCAAGGGTGGGTTGTTCATTATGATATTTTCTTATTACAGTTGATATTATATAACCCATGATAGTTGAAATGTTGTGTGAGGGTATTGTATAATGATGTTACTAATTTTTTTATCCTCAAATGTCTATTTTTTCGATAAAGGGGAATCACATTCATTTTTGTACTCTCTTTTTGTAAATATATTGTTATTAGATGTGGAAAGATTGGATTTTGTTTTGACCATCCACACACTATAGGGAGGGTATATAGAAAATATAAAATGTTGCTAGGTATTTTCTCTAGAGATTGTTTTTTATTGTTTCTCTAGGGAACAAATTTTGATGGAAATAATAGAAATCAATTTTATTATTGGTATAAGTTTGGTTATTTGACACCAGTCTCTTATCTACTATAACCAGATGAGAGATACCTTTTTATCACTAGAAGGAGGTTTTTAATTTCACAATGGTGTTTATGATCTTTTTTATGTCCATGTTAGACAAAATCAGTGAATATTGGATTTTCATGAGGATCAAAAAGTTGATCATTCTATATATGAAGGTCGAATGAAATAAGAGTCTTTTTTTTCTAATGGTATACAATTTTAATGATTTATTTATGAATGTGTTCTATAACATACCACATGTGCGATAGATGGAGATCATGATTGATTTGGTGCCCAGAGTAGATCTAGTTTCTATTCTTCTATATAGAATGGAACATGAAGATATTTTGGATTTGAATGTCCAGTTGGAAAATTTGGAATCTAATTTTTTCATAAGACATAGTACATCTCATTGGGGTTCTCCAGTTATCTTCACCAAGAAGGAGGACATGTCTTTTCTCCTATATGATCACTATTAGATATTGAACAAGATGATTTTCCAGATGTTTTATGCACCTACATACATTGATGATCTCCATGAAAATATAATAGGTGGTATGTTATTATATAATATCAATTTGAGATAGTGATATAATTAGTTTATGGAGAGTCCATCAGAAAAACCTCAGACTTATGTTAAGAGAAAGTATGGTTGTTCATGTTTGTAGTGAGGAAATATCTTTGGACTAATACAGCAAAAATATTCATGGCCTTAATGAATAGTATCTTCCAAAATTTTCTATATTGGATTGTGGTTGTATTTTAAAAAATATCATAGTTTACTCCCAGTCAAAAGACGATCATGAGAAACCTCATAACATCATCTTGTGTACATTGATAGGGCACATGATCTATGCTATTCTAACCGAATGTTGTTTATGGTTTTGATAAAGTGTCATCATGGGCATTGTATTCTGCGAGATAGGAGTGTATGTGGACCCAATGAAATTTTCAACCATGGAATCTTGGAATAATCCTAAGAATGTATTCTATAATCAGAGCTCCCTAGGATTAGCAAACTATTATCAGTTATTTATCCCAAACTTCTCCCATCTGGTAGTACTGATGTTAGGATCACCATAGAGGGAGTGATGTTTATTTGGTTAGATTTTTTCCGGATATATTTTAGATATATGAATGGTAGGATGAATTAAACACATATCCTAACATTATATATTGTAGTTAAAGCATATAACATGTACTCTGAAGCATCTATAGTTTGACTTAGAGTAGTTCTGATACAGGAGGACTGATTGGTTTTTTATGGAACCCAATAGCTGAGACCACAAGAGAAGAATTAACCAACTAACAATTTTTAGTTATTAGCAGTGGTACATTCCATGAGATGTTGGACAAATTATATCATGAGTGAGAGTTTTGTGTTATACATGGACTACAAGTTCATATTGTATAAATTTTCATAGAGAGACCTAAACAATCGGAAGTGGAGGTTGGTAGAGTATCTTAAGTAATTCAACATTGATTTATATTATTCACTTGTAAAAAGACACTTCATTCTCAGTTATTTAACTTGAATGATGTAGAAAAATTAATTACAAGAGTCTTACAATGAGTGATGAAAATGGATCTCTTTGCCGATTCATGTCTAGATATTTAAGAGTCTTAGGAGCAAGTGCCTCTAACATGAACAACTATTATACCCATTCTATTTGAATAAATTAAGACCCAGTATTATTCTAATCAAGAGGGATTTATTCTTAGATAAAACATATATGGTGGGGGGAGACCATTGGGAAGGTACATTGGCAATGGAAATTTTCATCCTTTCCATGGTCGATTATGGGTTCCTATAGGTTTGTGTGGGGATCTGATGAGATATTTTCATGCTTCTAGATGGGTGGTACATCCTTGTTTGACAAATATGTAACATGATCTCAATATAAAGTACTCATGGGCAATAATGAAGAAGGTGGTAACCTGATTTATGAAGAGATGTTTCACATGTCCATAGGTGTAATCCAAGCATGAGCGGCCATCTAGGATTTTACAGGATTTTCCCAATCTTGAGTGGGACTATGATGATTTACCTATGGATATGGAGATAGGATTACCCAAGTCATTATATAATAATGATGATATATGGGTTATTATGGATTGAATTATGAAGTTATTCCACTTCTTTCATATTAGGGAGACATTCCAAGTTTATGATCTGGGATTTCTTTAAATGGATGTGGCAGTTCGGATACATAGTGTTCCATGGAGTATTGTTTCATATAGAGATCCTCATTTCAAATCATGGTTCTAGAAAGGCCTTTAAAAGACTATAGGATAATATGTTCTATTTTGTTAGAAGCGTCATCCTTAGACCGATGGTCAATCTGAGAGGACTATTCAGGTTTAGAAAGATATGATACAAGCCTGTGTTTTGGATTTCAGTGGGTCATGGGAGAATCATATGAAAATAGATGATTTTTCATAAAATAAAAGTTTCCATGAATATATCAAAGTGGGACCTTTTATAGATTTGTATTGAAGTAATTTTTTTTCGAATGTTTGTTAGTTAGAGGAAGGTGATTCTGCACATGAGGGGATTAGTCTCATGTAAGATATGTCTCAACAGGTTCAATTAATTATTTGACTATTGGTGATAGTGTAGATAAGAAGTAAACATTGTATGCTAGCCATCAGATACGAGCTTTAGAAGTTGTGGTTGGTCATTACATTTTACTTCTTATTTATCGTAGCTTGGGGAGACAATGCAACAAAGAACATGGATTGGTAGAGCCTAGGTTTTTCTGTCCATTTGAGATAGTGGATACAGTCGGTCTAGTGCCATACCATTTATCCCATCACCAATTCTAATGTTCCATGCATGGTGTGTTCCACATATCATGGATTTAGAGATATTATCAAAATATTCATTCAAGATAGATGTTGAATATGTTGAGCTAAGTGATGATGCATCCTTTTAGGACCATCCGATACCGATTTTGGAATGTATTGAGAAGTATCTTGGAGGTAGGGGGATTCCTTTGGGTTGGGTGTTGTGGTAGCATGGGTGATTTCAAGAAGATACCTAGGATAGGGAGTCTAATATACAAAAAAATGGCATGATGGATTCACCAAAAACCCACAGTGATTCTTGGAGTAGTTCATGGATAAGCTGTTCTATAGTGGGAGGTTGTAAGATCCCATCTTTTTCTTGGTATGTATCTATTTGAGATGTTTGTTAAACTTTTTTTGGTCCAGTTTTCCTTTTTCATTAAAATTTGATGGTTCAGATATAATCATGGAAGAGTATGTGTTTAAATAAACATTGTCTTAGGATGAAAAGAAACTTTAAAAAACCTGAGAGGATCCACATAGAGATCTATTGTTGGGGAAGTGGCTTAATATTTAGGGATGCATGTTTGTTTTAATTAATAGAGTCTAGATAAATGTGTCAAGTGTTAGCATGATTCTTTTGTAAGATAAGAGGGATTAAATTGTTTTCAAGTATTTTATTTTGAAAATGGGATGAAACCCCATCTATAAGACATTTAAACACCGTGTAAATAGATTATATGTCGTGTAATATTCTGGTGTATTGAATATATTGCTGAGGAGATGAGTTTTTTAGTGTACCCCTATAAAAATAATTCGACAATCTGTAACTATATTACATGCCATTTAATTCCATGACCAGTTGTTTTAATGTTTTTCAGGTGGCTGAGTTTCTTTTTAAACATGCAATCATCTTCAGCCTCTCAACCCTAGATCACCTTTAAAGATGTTTTGGAGCACCTCCCTTGATTCTAGACATCTCGTTTGTTCATCAAATCCACAATATATATATTTTTAGGTTTTTCTTTTCTATACCTTGGTTATCAAATCATTGTGGTGTACTATCTTTACTGTGTACATTTTTTGGTTTTTAACTATGATTATTATTGGAATCATCGACAACTTATTCCTTATGGGAGTTTTCCATTAGAAGTGTTTTTTGATCACCTTTTAAAGGTAAGGAAGAAAACCTTAACCATATGGTATTATATTTTTCAGGTACGTGAAATATTATAAATTGTGCCAACATATCATGTATCAAATAAATTAAATGATGAATTGAAATATTCCTTGGGTTCTCTTTAGATCGAATTGGTTATTAACCTGGAATGTGGATACTGTTTGGGTGAGAAAATCCTTGACTATTAAATGAATTGTTTGATGGATTAATGTGTGATTAGAAAGAAATTTGTTTAGGTTCTTTATGGATTTAGATTCACCTTGGAATTGGACTAATTATTGAAATCAATTCCTTATTATTGTATTAAGACAATATAAAAAATGAAATGTGGAATTGAAAGATAAACGTTAGTTTTCATAATTGACCATTGATCCCGATGAAGTGATATTGTGGTATTCTTGATTCTATGACATGTATTCTGATAAATGTGATAATTCATATATAAGGTATTGGCCTTGTTTTCATAATATAGTGCTTTTTTGGGGTTGTACTAGTTTAGATGATGTAATTATTATATTGGGAGTTGTCACGAATGATATGCTAAAATTATTATATACCAAGCTTGTCCCGAAAAAATGATGAAATTTTAATATAGAGGGTAGTTCCAAATGGAAAAAATAAAATTATTATATATCATGCTTCACCTTGAAACATAATATCATGATTATATATTGGGCTAGGCCCTAATTAAAAGATTAATTCATAATATACTGAGTTTGACCTTGATTATTGTGATTTATTCCTTGGTTTTAAGGTTATTCTTTTCCATGTTTATGTAGTTGAGAGACATGATTAGATAAATTATGGCATGGCACCAAGATAAGATATTTATTCCGTGATTATAAATGTAATAGTTAGAATGGATGTATGAATTATTACAGATAATTCGACATGGAGCTGAAGCAGGATGATGTAGTATTCATTTAACTTTTTATTTAATTAATACACTGGTTTATTTCAATAATACAGATACTTATTATTAGAATGGTTATATTTAGACATGGTGGTGTGGACCTAATGAGTTTTACTCACACCCTACTCAGGATGTTGTATAGAAAATGAGTAGATTATTTGGATGCTGGATTGGAAAAGGGAAATTAAAATTTATGTTAATTGTTTTCTTATAGGATGAGATAGAGTTTAAGGACAAGATTGACATGGGATTTAGGACTGGGGTCTTTTGATTTTTCAATTATTTCATTTTATGTTACATCTAGCATTAAATTTAGTTACATTATAGAATTTTAATAAATTATTCCTTTATTTTTTATTGGATTAATGAGTTGGATTATTTTTTCATTTCAAATGTATTATATTGTTTAAATTATTTTCACACTATGATATTTATTAATTTATCAATATTGAATATTTTTATTTTGTTGTAACTCTCTAACTATGGTTTATATTCTCTCCACTATAATTATTACACCCACACTACTATTTGGAAACCTCTTTAATATAGGGAGTTACTCTTGAGTTCTCAAAACAACCCATATTGGGCTACATGAGAGAGTTCCAGACCGAGGGACATTATAAACAATTTCCAAGATTCTTCATCCCACACATATGACATGTTGGATGTGTGATATTATTCACTATGTGAGATTTATCTATTGGTCCCCCATATTTAAATTATATTATCATATTTTTATCTTCAACACTACATTCCCATTATGAATATGTAATATCTATGTTGAAATTGAATGTACATCATACTATGTAATTATACCTGTCAGTGTCTCAAATCACAAAATATTTTTATAGACTCGACTTTTCAAAACTTAATATGTGGCCAAATTTAAATTCTATGTTAGTGAAAGGATACAAATGTTCCTTGTAATCCTTGTGAAATGTTTTTCAAAATACCTGATTTATTTACACTATATTTTCATGATTCCAATTAAGTCTCTGTTCATTTTAATAAATATTCTGTAAGGAAAAAATTTGGAATTTTTTCATCTCTATCTATTGATTCTATGCCTTCCTTTTATTTACTATTCTTTAACATTTTCAACCGTTGATTGGGTCACCCAATTATGTAATATATTTAAAATATGATTTTCTTCGTCAGTGCATTGGAGGACAGATAATATATTCTCAATTGAATTAATCTATTATGCTACAATTATGTATTGAGAAGATTCATTAAAAGTGGGATCCTTTATTTCAAAAAAGTCTCAACTAAAACAAATTATCTCTTAGTATAGGAATGTAATAGATAATGATTAATGTAATTATTCATAACATGACTCAATTGATCATGTATATCCTTGCGTCTCTAAATGAATTCTCCTAGGATATTAGGATTCTTAATTGAGAAATGATTATGTTACCCATCACAAAGGTCATTGAAATGGTTCATACTATTTCAAACCATTTAGAAATATATAGTTATGTTTGGTTTTACAATACTAAAATTAAACACCATAATAATATATATAGAATGAAAATAGAAATTTTTTCTCTTAAATTTAATGTATATCTTAACATAAAAATTTATACGATTTAATCTGTGGTTTTTATTATCTATTTCTTATTATTATCTCTAACGTAACTATAAAAAATAATTAGACCTTGTTTTGATACAAAATATGGAAGCACTTGTATCTTAAAAATAATATTACATGTTCTATAACATAAAAATACCTAAATTACAAAAAACATATCTAGAGGACCAGTGTATTTAGAAATCATATACATTATAAATAAATATAAAATAAACTAATTTGTCATAATTTTGATTTTCATAATGATCTATTAAATTATTTTTTACTTTTTTTACTATAACGGATACCCTGAGGGCATAAATGTGAAAAAGGGTAAACTTATAAAGTACAGTAAGTGAGAAAATATGATAAGAAAGAATAATATCTATGACAAGAGGAATAGAATTATATAATAAAATAGGTGGATCAAATATAATAAAATGGAATAAATAAAAAATATTATTTTATATAATAATATATTGGAATCATAAGAATCTGGAAAAAATATAAAACAAGATATCGTAAGAATAATATAAGGAACACTGCCAAGCTGATAATTACATCATGCGTTGAGCTAATTTTTCATGAACTATACAAGGTATCTCTAGAGACAAAAAGTAACCAATTTATTATGGAGGTAAGTTTGTATAATTTTTGTCCCACCAATCACATGAAAATATTTTCATATATATATATATATATATTCCACATAAGGAAGTCATACACAAAGAATAAAAAAAAACCATCATAAGTAAATGGGTTATATAATCATTTCACAAAGCATAAATAATTGATTTTTCATAATGATTCCCATGAAAATAAGGTATTAAGGGAATTTATATTTTCATTCATGGATAAAGAAATAAATTTCATGAGAATATAGTGATTTATTTTGGAGGATCATCATATGGTTATTGGAAGTGAATGAAAACCTAGAAAAAATTGGTCTATCTTTAAGTACTAATATCTGGAATGTAAAAAAATAGAGTATACCAAAAATTCATATGGGATACTTGTTGTATTAATTATTTGGCCTTCATAATTTTAATTTGTAGAGATATTTTGAGGACAATCACCATAGATGAATAAAAATTATTCTTACATTTGTGGTGATTACACTATCCTATGAATCCCAAAATGGTTTTTAAGGATCCCCATACTCTGTAGGGGTGGTAGATCCATAAAAATGAGTGATAAATAAAGAACCTATAATTAGGTGATATTTAGTAATATTGGGAAGAAAATAGGGTGGTATTTCTCTATAGAATTATAAGATGCACAATATCCCCTATATATCCATACATAACCATTTCATATTAGTGAAACATGTATTCCATATTAAATGTATCATCATACTTTTAATACCACTATAAAGGTCTACAAAACATGTTCATTGAACATTAAATCCATATAAAATCTTTTTAAAATGTTTTCATACTTATAAAAACCAATCAAGAGAGGAGGTGCTAGCTGAATTCATCATAAGGATGAAAAAAGTGATATCAGATATCAACCCTAACATCCTCCAGAACAATAAAAATGTAGTGACAAAAGTTTTATTACACACTAAAAAATTCACCACATTCACTAAATCCCTGTAAATACTTTATGAAAAAATTCAAACATCTTTTTCAATATATACACATTTGTATAATAGTTTATCAAAATATATTCATTTTAGAAGAAATATTTTTTCCAAAACATAATCCTTGACATAAATCATAATAGTGTAACCATGTGGGCTCATTGAATATGAATATGAAATATATATTTTATTAATATGTTAAATGGGAAACCTTTAGCAAGCCTTTGTGATACTCAAGCTACTATGAGGTCTAGTGTGATCTTCATTAAACATAATCACATCTCTATACAAATAATTCCACCAAAAGATACATTATATTAATAAAATGTATATAAATATAATCCCATTATCCTTGACATAGAGTGACCAGTAGACCTGGAACACATAAATATACAACCTCTTATTTCTCTAATTCTCTAAGAAATGCTTACTAGGTTGATGAATACATCACATGTCATTCATCTAACAAATAGAAAAATCATAAAAACCGCATCCATGTTTTTGGACACATCATAGGTGATTCAATAAATATTTTCCATGAATTTAGTTTGTATAATTTAATCAAGGACTAGATTTCATAACACATCATACAAGGAAACACATCATATCCGGGTTGCACTCTGACTAGAAATATGATTAACAACATACCCTACCATATCCAAATTAGCTATGTCTCCTATAACTTGCACATGAAATGTATCAATGTATAATGATTATCATGATAGTTATCTCTCTAATCATAGGTAATAAATATTTATAACAAAAATACACATTTAAGTATATTAGTGATGGTATAAAATTCGGTGAGATATAAGTTGGTGGCTAAATCAATATAATAATTCTCTACTATTTACCTCATGAATTATTTATTTTTATCATGTATATAAAAATTTTTATTGAGTGAAATATTATATTCATGGTATTTTTAGGATATCATCACATCCCATACCACACCATAATGATATTTGATTATGGACAACCCAAATTGATACATTGAGGATATATTATCTTTCAATTATTAATATTAACTAAAATAATCAAACACATGAATTAATATGAAAATTATATTTAAGTTATTTATAAAATAATGATACATTATATAGGTATTAAATTAATCAAACATGTTTCTAATAAATAGATAACAAACAATCACATAATGATTATTTAATGGTAATTTATTTAACAACAGATCTACTAAATTATACTCAGTACCCACCCAATCAATTTTAATAACACCTTTCTCAATGACATACCATTTCCAATATTATTTTAGAAAAATATATTTGATCATATGGTGAGATCATACTTCTTTTCTGTATGTGGTTGGTTGATTTTTATCATATTAAAGCTTGATCGCTCCCTCAATGCTAAAACCAACCAAATGTTAAAAGATTAACTTTATGGTCCAAATTAATTATTCCACAAAATTTTATATATTAATGTACTCTGCAAATTTTTAAATGTATTCTATGGTTGATTTTTTTGAACTATTCTATGTGATAACTCCTCCATTTTTGAAAATGGAAAATCCATAATGAGATTTCATAGAAACTTTTTCAAATTGGAAATATGAAATTATATAATATTTTATATATAGTTCATCCGCTCCTCTGGAGAAAATGAACCTATCCTAAATCCCTTAAAGTACATTAATATATTCAATAATTTAATATAGTGACTCTTAAAAATATTTTACTGGCATCCACTAGTAATTATTAGATCTTAAGAATCTTAGGTTCTAGTGTATAACATGGATTATAGAATTGTTTCTATGGAGGATGCATAAGGAATTTTCCAATCCTTTTTATCTCATTTGAAGGATCCAAAATATTCGTATGATTTATAACATGAATTTTTTTAACTACCCTTTCTATGAGTTCTCTATATGAAACTTATTTATAAATTAACATATATATGTGGCCAATCTATGTTCAATAATCTCCTTATATTTCTATATATTGATATTCATACCTAGTATATATGTATCTTAATCTATTTTTTCATCAAGAACCATTTTAAAAACCACATCTTCCTGGATTGAAGAGTCAGAATACAATTTTTAATTTTAAATATTTCATTAATATAAAATATCAAAAATAATAACACAACCCCACTAATAACATTTAACACATGAATAATCCTTGTCTTTAATTAAAACAATAACTTTTATTAAATAATTAAAATAGATATCACAACTCCAAGAGTATTTATTTAGTTTATAAATGGTCTATTCCGACTTATATACCTTAATAATTTCATTTATAACATCAAAATCTCAATGTCATATCATATAAAATCATTAATTAACAACTTATTAATGAATGTGGTTTTAACATCCATATGGTCTATCACATATTAAAAATGATATTCCATGGATACCAAAATCCAAATAGAATTTATCATCAATATAAGAGAACATGTTTTTTATATTAAATATAATTATTTTTTTAACCATTAACCACAAATCATATTTATTGGTAGATACCCTTCCATTCATGTCATTATTCTTATGGAAAACCCAATTTAACACTCTAGGCATTACCCCTTAGGGTGATTCCTCTATGTTCCAAACAAGTTTACTTTACATGGAGTCCATTTTAGATTCCATGTATTTTAACCATTTCATATAATAATAAGTATTGATGGATTTATAGAAATTGATAAGATCATATCCTAGAAATGTTACTTCATCATCACTTGTAATGAAAATTTAATATATCTCGGGTTATTTATTAATAATACTGTATCTCTGAAGATATTTTTTAGTTGATTTATTCCTTCATTAATAATTCTTTATAGACCCATATAAAATTTCTTATTATAAAAACATAATTTTTATTATCCTTCAATATCTCTATGATCAAAATTCCTCCTACTAACTCATTGAACAATGTGTTCCTTGTCAAGTAAAGCATATGTTCAAGCCAAAAACACTTTTTGTTCTATAGGATAATAGAAATAATAACCATTAGTTGCTTTAAGATAGCAAAAAATAATAAACCTGTATAATTTTAATCCAATATAGCAACATCTCGACCCGGGTGCCACATATCGCTGCCCAGATCCAGATCACCACAAGACCTCAGGAAGACCTCTACATACACCAAAGGATATCCAATAGAAGATAGGGTATAATTTATAATGTGGGGAGATTTTACCCTCTTTATCAATGCATCTCAATTGAATAAATCGATATAAAATTTAACAAGGATACTAAAATAATAAATAATAATACAATGAACAAAAGAATAAATATAAAAAATTGAAAATGACCATAATACAAAGAAGTAAATATGTTATTCCATAAAATTGTTAAGTGATTGATGAAGACCAAAAATACAGACATAATGGAAACTCCCATGTAGGTATCAAAATCTGGTTTCGTTCACTTATCAATTCTCCATCTTGAATCCGAACTCAACCATCTGACATGTGACTATTTACCTTATCTTGTCCAAAAAAATTATTATTAATGTAAAAAGTGGTTACCTAAGTACAATTTGATTAAAAATATGTAGGCCCCCACTAATGATTTTTAAATAATGTCCCAATCTATAACAATTTTAAATGTTGTATAATAAATAAATTTCAAATGAAAAAATTAAACAGGTTTCAAATTTATTTTTATTAGTCAACCCCATCAATTCTGATTCTGCCCATACCAGTGTCTGAACCATATTCCATAGAAATATAATAATTCATTATTTCATGGGAAATCATTATTCATTTAATTACAATTTCTTTTTTTACCATGTAGTATCAGTCTGGTTACCATTATATTTGGAACATGTAACATTAGTCCAATAAAATTATTTTAGAGGCCTATAAGAGTTTCCTGACACGCCTTGGGTACTTGAAGTAGTAATTCCTCACCCAAAACACATTTTTCACATGCATGTATGGGGTTCTAGAGTATAAGTTTCGTATCCCATGAGTTTTTTGTAAAATTAGTCTATGATCCAAAACTCTATGATCAATTATTCGTTAATATCTCAATCACACATATGTATATATATATATATATCAATGTTAAACCTCCTTAATCCTTTTATCAATCATTAACATCAGGATTCACCATTTCTTTTTTTAAACACAACCATTGTTATTTAGTTTAATCATAAAGAATATCATTAACAATTAATCCATTAATCATAAGATATTCACACATCATTAACCATTAAAGGTTATGAAAATTAAACATTTAAATCTTTTATTGAACCAAACATCAAGGATATAGTTTAGTTTTATTAGAAACTATTTCCAATTTTTATTCCATAATTATAATTTCAAGGAAATTGGCACACCCCATGGGTTTTTACCAGGCCTAGGCCTCATTATCTCTAATGGTCTAATGAGATCAGTGTAGGGGCACACAATTTTAGGGAATGCATTTACCATTTTCAATATTAATTAAATTGAATAATTTGGAATCATGATGAACCAATTACATTGAAAAGAACATAATCAAAACTATAGTAATAGCATATATACCACCTACTTTCGGATCACTGATGAACACTCACCCAACCTTATCCATCAAATTTATATTGAATGTCTAGATTCACAATGGTTAAGGAGATATATGATAGAAATATATAACCAATATCTGATGAATCAAGATCAATTAAAACCTATATGTAAACAATCTAAAAATAGAGATATTAATACCTCTCAAAAGGTGATAAATACATGAGAATGTATAACCTCAACAAAATAGAGGTCAAATACTTTTGAGGTGTTAATTTATTCCAATAGATATTATATTTACAATTAAAGAGGTTCGAGAGCCAAGAAATCTTCTCAGGATCCTCTAATAGAAAATTAACTCATCTTATGTCAAGAGGAAGTGATTAAGTGTATAATTTATTGGATCGAAAAATTTTCATTAATTATTTAGTGGTTTCAAATCTCGTATGTGTGGTTTCTGGGGAATGCCACATATTCAGGCAAACTATTCTCCCTAACTGTTCTCCCATACAATATTGTGTGCATAGTTACTCCTAGGAGGGAACATAGTTTAAAAAAATGTATGCCAATTTTAAAATTCCTATTTATTTAAGGGTTCATGGTTTGGGGAGGGCGGATACTAGGTTTGATCAAACCGTGCACCCCTTTCTTGTGGCTCAAAATGGGGTGCATGTATTCCTAGGTAAAACCACATAGTTTTCCCTAACCATTTTCCAACTATACACAAGCGCATTGTATTCCAAAATTATTTAAATTCACTCAAAAAGACACAAATAAATATACAACCAAGGTATGGTCAAAATAAGAGAACTATAATACCTGAAAATGAGTACAAGACATTTCTAGGAAGGTTGTGATCCTATAATGACTATCCAAATATAATCATTATACATTTTCTTAATATCCTTAAATATTCATAAGAAAAAGTAAACATTTCCCATACCATATCTCATATTGTTTCCATGAGAATACTCTATATGGAACATTATTTATTAAGAATACCAATTTCATTAGAGAATAACCCCACAATATAATAGAAAGCTAACATAGACTCATCATCGATCAAAACATGTATTACATGGTAAGATTACTTCCCTAAAACACAACATTCCATTGTTGTGTTCCAATAGGATTGTGATGTAATAAAATTCCACAACCCCTTTAATTATTAATGAATTATTATATTATGTATTCACAGCCACAACTAGACTAGGAAATCATAATACCCATTCCCAGATGATTACATACATTTTTATGAAACACTTCTATGTTTTCAAAATATCCATTGTTTTGATTCACATGAAAAAAATAACAATAATAATTGAATTCATTAATATAGGTCAAAAAGTACATATAAACAATAATTTATTTTATACACATTGGTACGCATCCATATCTATGTGTGATTGAAAATAATCCATAAAACATTTAACTGTTTCTTCTAAATGACTATTTTTCTTTTTTCCTAATAAGAAATATACACATGTATCAAATGATTCATAAATTAATGAGTCCAGAAATACATTTATATGGAATCATTGAATTCATTTCCCATTCATATGTTAATGTAAAAAATGCCATAGGTTAGTGGGATTTGAATCAACCATGTCCTGTTTGTTTTGATTATTATAAACACGATAATCCAAATTATAAATTATTGATTAGTTACCATATTATTGAATTAATATATAATTTTATTATTAATATATAATAATTATTTTTCATAAGTGTGATTGAAAAAACCAAAATTTCTAAACAAAATTCATAAATATTTTTTTATGTTCAGCCCATAATAAATATTCATCAACTGCATGATTAACAAAATTAGTAATGTATCATGATATGTGTTAACCTAAAATAGGACAACTATTGAAATATTTCTGAAAAAAATATCTACTTAAACAATTTTAAATTCCCTTGTATCATTGTGTCTCGTATTTTTATAAATAATTTGTGATGCACACTAGATATCTAATAAATATTGGTTAGAGTTTCTGAAATTGACCTATATAACATTCACATTTACAATCTCTAAATACTTATCCTTAAAAAAACATTTCAACCTTATATAATGATGTTTAATTATTTTATAAGTCATACATATAAGTTATATCAACCTTATTAACATGATATCATCCATAATCTATAAAAAACATATTAGTTGGTGAATATCATTTTTTATATCCTTTAATAATAGACAGTCAGTGAATTTTCTCTAACTAAAAATGATAAAAATATATATCATATAAATTTTGTGATCCAATATTTATATATCACCAATAAATGAGTTCGATATATATTTTATAGTACCACAAAGTCATTTAGGTAGGCTCCATCCCAATTAGAAGAATTATTATTATTTAATAGATTAGTAGTAATCCCATTTTTCTATATCCATAATATGCATAATTCCAAACTCTATTATTTTGGAAACCAATTCTTATTAGGTGATCCCATTCATTGTATCCTAGATAAAACCAAAATAATCGGATAATCATGTTCAATCCAAGGGAACAATTAAAAAAATTACAATTTTGAAGAACCTAGATATGGAATGACCAAACCAAATATTCCAATTTCACAAATCCCTTAATTTATTTATAGAATACAATCCATTAGAACTAGAATATGGCCTAAACTACCCATTTGGATGATAAAATTGTAGAAATGTTCCACATTGGAAGGAATATGGAACATCTTATTAATAGTTTTTCCTTTTAAAATAAGTGAAACATAATATAAATAATTTCAATATTTAATTTACAACTATTAAATCTTATATAATATTTATCTTCCAATGTTTTCTTACTTTATTATATGAAAAATTATAATAATATATTTTTTCACTCCTTTTTCAATCATCCAAATTAATATTTTCAACCACATTAATGTGTAATTCCACAAGTTTGTGTTACTCACCCAAAAATAAAATCCCTTTATATTCATATATATCTAAATTCATCTCATGATAAAATTATATGAAAGTTTCATGTAAATCCATAGAGTAATATAAAATTAAAAATATCCATATAAGTAATCATATTGTGAAATATAAACATCCTCAACATTCTATAATATGTCATAATCATTATTGACATTGAGTAATCTAACCCCAAGTCCCTTACCTCGAAGATACTTTACTCCAGAGATAATTCAATTGATATATATCTAGAGCCTAATATATAAAACAATATTCAATAAATATTTTTAATCATATATATCATAAATAACTAGGGTAAATATAAATGAAAAAATAAATCTTATAGAGTCACACCTAACATGAAATTAACTGCTCTATCATGTATAAACAATTTGTCATCTATATTTTTTTACGTAATATTCATATTTCTCAATTAATTTTTTAATCAAGAATTTTAAATTAATTTAACTATTAAATAATATTTATATTAGTATTCCAATACCTGAGATATTATATGACCTTTTTATACTAATTTTGCCATAAAAAAATATCATTTTACAAAGCCTAACATTTATCATTTTTGAATAATTTATATACCATATGTTTTAAAAATGTCAAAAATAGTTTTTTAACATTTAAATGAATACAATAAAATTATACCACTCCATGTTACACTTTATGTGTCCATTTTGAAATTACTTTGGGGAATACGTCGTTGTTTTTTTAGTCATGATGTATGGTTAGACCACTAGATTAAAAACAATGTAGAGAAAAATCCAGTGGCTATTTTTATTAGATAATGGGAAGAACAATGATTTATATATTTTTATGTTTCATTATATTATGGTTCTCAAAATATTTATCTCATGGGGATTAATGAAGAAAAAAATCTATGTGGTGTAATCCATGGTTCATAGAGCACTCAAACACCAAGAGAAGCACCACATCATACACCATAGAAATTCCATATTTTAGTTCATACCATGGTATCTTAATATTTTTTTAAAATGCATGAATTTAACTACATCAAAGTGTTGATGTTGGGTTTGATTTTTAGTACCAATATTTACAAAACATGGACCCCTTGATTTGGTTATAATGATGTTTCTTAAAAAACCATTGAATATAAATGATTAATATTTGATGTAACTATCCCGAGTACCACTAATGGTTTTTTGGGGATAATCATATGATAATTGGAAGAAAAAGTACGCCCAAAAATAGACTGATCAAATATTAATGGAATAAAAAACCAAAGTAATTGAAAATATATTATACTAAATATTCATATATCATTCATGTAATTCTACAGTTAATACCAGTATATTCTTCATGGATGTAGAATGTTTGATAATGATCAATGGAGTTATAAAAAACATATTATAATTTATAAGTGGATTATAAAGACCTATGAATCCCGAAACAATTCATGAGTATCCCCATAATTTAAAAGGGATTAAATCATCTTCATAATGATTGGTAGATAGATCACTGATAATATAGAGAGCTTCAATATGAATGGAAAGAAACCAAGGTGTAATTCCACCATATATGAATAGGAGGGATCATATTCCTTATATTTGTTTTTCTATAACATGTTACATAGAAATGAATTACATAAACCATATATAATTGGCCAACATATGTTTCTTCCATTACAAAAACCCATTGGACACATTCAATGAACAAATACAAAATATTTAATTTATTCATAATAGATTTGTTTCTAATTAAAAATTATGGTCCTTTACTAAGGAATGTACACAAAGATAGAAGGTTTAATTAGGTTATTGAGGTATGATATTGTATTTTTGATCTTTTTCAATCATCTTGAGGAAAAAATCAACATATCTCATTCATATTCTCTAGATAAAATAAATAAATAAAGGAGATTTTTTATTATACACTGTTCACCTGTATTGGGACATGCCTATGGGGCATGCACAAAAACGTACATGTACACTAAAGACAATGAAATACCATTATATAAATTTTTAAAAGTTCGAAAGTGCTTTATAACCCATCCTGGACTAATACCATTTGAAATTAGAAATCTCATTACTCTCCTACACCAGGGAACTCATTATTCCCCATGATGATACCTTCTTCATCGTTAAAAAATGATTGTAGAAATATAAACCATATGAAATTTTCCTCTTTAACATTGTTGGTTTTATATTTTAGAGTGAAATGGAACTCCTATTACACCACTATCTTTAACTTTGTCCTTCCATAAGAGATTTCAAATCATCCACTATCTTTCCAGTCTGATATGGGGTTTCTTGTTCACTATTTTCCTATTTTATACTTCCAAACATCAAACCTATATTAGATCCCCTTTAAATACACTATTTAATGTGAATTAATTAGATGGAATTGAATTCTCATAATTTAGGTAATCAAAATGAACTGTAATTACTGAAAAAAATAATGGTTATATCTTTTGTGAATACCATAAAAACTATTGTATGAACCTCTTAAAATTTTTAACATGACCTTTGAAACCATTAATAACACACACTAACATTCTTTCACAATGTTGTTGTGGTATTACTACTTTTATTCAATGCAACAACACTATGGAATACTCCAAGGCCATTATGAGCTTCCCAGTGTGTCCCTGGTGGATTTCTAAGACACTATTCCAATTGAAACATTGTGGTACTCATTATATTTCTTTATCACTTTATCATCCTTAATTTGAGTTCCACCAAATGAAACAAAACATCATGAATTACTACACCATAGTGTAAGGTACATTAATCACTAATGTTCATTTTTGTTTACCAAAATTGCTTCCAATCATTTAGTAGGATACACTATGTTCATATCTAGTCACCCATGCCTCGAAATCTTGTGAAATAGCCAAGTGTCTTCGAAATATTCATTTTAGTTAGACCATGATCAATAAAAATTACCTTAGAGTAATTTTCCATCAGAAAATGTGTCTTATCAGATAAAAACCCACAATTAATGGAGTTTTCACTAAATTCAATTATAAAAATTCTACAAATCTAGGATGATATCACTCTGGAGTGGTTTTAGCAATGGCGAAGACTTTCTTCATCAATTTTATCACAATAACACAATGGTCTACTATTTAAAAAAAATCATATTTTGGGAAAAACTATTCCACCATATTTTTCAATAAACACAACACAAAAAATCATAAGAGGTTATTTTGTCTAACCATAACCCCCTATGGGTGTGTTGGTAACTCTAAAAATTAACAATTCTAAAATACTCCATGAATAAAAGTATGTACTAATCCTTTATCATTAGGATTTATGCTTCAATGATGCATGAATACAAAAATCTATTACATCATAAGGCATGCTTGGATTGTGTAGTATTATTTACATGAAAGCAATATAATAAGATCATATCTTAAATTCGTGATCATCAATATTCCATCCAAAAAACGTATCCCCCTAGTTCAATATGAAATACTCTATCCTTTCAAACATTATTTTATTACTTCCTCCCAGTCAAATGGTATCTCTCCCAATTTTTCAACAAACCTAAAGAGATAAAATATTTTAAAGGTAATGTGAGAGGGATTGATAAATAATAATTAAATGTAATATATTTTCATAACTTTCTCATTGAGAGGAATTCCCTTCGATAACTGGGGTTTCCATCATGATCCATCTCGGTAGATGGATTCTGTAGGACTCTAAGATTAAATTGATTATTCTCAAATTCCACCTGGGGTAGTGCCTTTTCATAATATCCAAAAAATATTCTTTAACTGATACATAATACAATTCTACCTAATTTTACCCAACCATATTCTTTATAATGTCATACTTAATTACATTGTGTTTATCCCTCCACTAAATTATGGTGTTTTTATGTGTTTTATATCACTTTAGTTATTATAAACATTCAATATAGTAGACACAACATAAATTCCAATAACATCAAGATGACATTTCATAAAATGAAATTAAATGCATACTTGAGTAGCCATAATATAATCAACCCAAAAGGGGATTAATTATATAAATTCAAGTTTAATTATTATTCATTAAATGATATAACCAATAATGTAGAATAAATCACCAGAACATGACATTAATCATCAACTATGTTTGACCAATCTATATACGAATATCAAAATTCCACTATTATGAATTTATATAGAAATATAACACATATTTGATGGTAAGATTGACATAATTAATTTTTATTTCAATAAATTTCATGTGGTTTTATTTTGGAAAACAAGATATCATGTGGATTTACATATTGTAGTCAAAATATCCAGTCGATTGGAAATCATGTTTAGTGAAATTACGATCATTTTTATATAAAGTGTTACATCTACCACTTCTCCTTCTTAATATTTTAATAATATTTTCATGGTCACAAAAAATGTTTCTATGCATCTTGAGTTATCCATGTGATATTTTAAGCACCTTCATGTCATATTACATTTTAGATATGAAAATACCATCATTTAATTGAATCACCCATTATCCGTGGAAAAATGAAAATTCAAAAATATGAGAAATTTGAAACTAAAAACACATAATATCTAAAATTTATTATACTTTTTATAACTTCAAATGATAATATCATCAAAATATAAAATCACCATAAACCACATTTCATTTTATTTCTTTTTATAACTATAATAATGAACCCATCCCCTTTGATATTCAAGCTTCCAATGACATTTTTCCATTCTTGAGTACCAAGCTACTATTTATTTAGTTATATAATAAATGGATATCTCCAACTAGAATAAATTATTTTCATCATCGTAATTTTTAAATTAACTTGTCTACTCTCTGTAGCCATTCTCTTTAAGTAACCCATTATGAAATACTGCCTTATTGTCTATTTGGAAAACCACGAATCATTTACTCGCATTCAGAGATAAGAATAATATAATTTTTTAATGCACAACCACTAGTGTGAATGTTTCTCCTACATCATCCATTAAATTTTTTATTACCATTTTTACACAAGTTATGGTTTTTTCTTAAAAACAATTGCATTTTTATTTTATTTATTCTGCAATACCCATTTTTTCGTAATGATATTTTTGTTTTGTGGCCTCAGAAAAATAGTCCAAGTCTTGTTATTTACTGTTTCGTTCTGCTCCCTAGGAATACATTTGACCTGAATTTCATTATTATTAGATTATTTAAAATATTTTGGTTATAGGATATATTTGATATAAACCTATTCGTGACCCTTTTTCCTTATTATTTGAATTGGGAATGATTAATCTCGTATATTTTTAAGTAATTTTAGACCCATTTGAAAATATTCTTGAAAATGATATTCCATCAATGTTTTCTTCATAATTAGATCTATTATAAGAGTTATTTACACCCCTCAGAAATCACAATTGATCTATTAACTTCTTTCTCGCATTAAAATTTAAAACTTGATAATATAAATATGAATCCTTCTCCCGATAATATAAATTCTATTTAAGTTTCATTAATATTATCAAATTATCAAATATAAAAATATCACTACATTCAATAAATATTATAAAACATTTATCATGACACCAATAGGATCTCCTCTATGAAATATATCAATGAAAACATTTTTCATGACCATGAGCTAAAATGATCAATTATTGTTTTAATGATAATTGATCACTTATGCCAAAAACCCAGATATATTTCATTATGTTAATCCTTATATAATGTATTTTATTGGTAGTGTTCTATTTATTGGGATATAATAATCCATTGATTGAGATGTATACCATTACTTTCACTAATTATTTTAAATATTCCATAGTAAGAAATTGTTAATTAGAATTTTTTGAACATTTTTTTTATTGATGTGATTCTTACTTTAAAAAATTAAATTATAATGAGGAGTATTATCTAGTAAAACGTGGTAATTCGTTTTATGATTATCCATATATACTTCCACTTGGATAGATTTTAATTTATTTCACTATTAGTGAGAAACATTTGAAATTTTACACTAATTTATTTTCATGCCTAACACTTATATCATGTGATACACTTAAACACTTTTGATTTTGGATCTATAACTATAATTCCTTCCAATGTTCTAAAATCATAAAAAATATATATTTTATTTTACCCATCCATGGATATGGTAGAAATTGAAACAAAAATATCTATATGTCTAACCTTAAGAAAACATGGTGACATCGACTTCATTATTTTATAGTAATTTTGAAAAATATTTTCCTTTGAAAATAATAAAAAATTAATTGAGTTTCATCTGAAGTAATATTTTTATTTTCTGAAAATCTATTAGACTTCCCTAGAATTACTAAGATTATTTTTTCTCAAATTTCCATAAAATTTGTATTATAGTTTGTTCTCACCCTCTTTGGACATCATCCTACCATTCTCTTCATCAACAACATAAATATTCCCTTTTCTTCATCATTAATTTAGTATAAATGAAGTAGAAAATTTTATAATATTCATACCTTTTTTATACTCAACAAATTTCCAAGAGTCACATAATTTACTGAAGCTATAAATATTATGACTGTACCCTTTAATAATGAGCATGTTTATTCTGCTGAGATCTTTATAACCAAAATTATCTTTCTCAGATCCATTGATACTAAGATCCCCATATTTTATAAAAAACAATTATATATTTATTATATTTTATTACCTTTATGATATATTAATTTATAGTCATATGACATGCGTATACACTATCCAAAATCAATAAAATGGACCACTCCCTTCCTCTCAAATCAATATCAACCATAATATACATACCAGAATATTTTCTCTTCTCCTAAGATTTATGGTCCTTATAGTTTTATGATAGATGAAAATTATTTCCTTCTATGTCTAAAAAACCTTCTTTATCTTGAAATATACGAATATGTTTTTTATTTCCTATTTTTTAGATATATATTACTACAATTTTCTACAAAAAATGTGATATTCCTAGGTCTAACTTTTGTAGCATTGATTCGAAATATATTGATTTGTTCCCAAAAACACCTAAATATAATTAATAAAAATAAATAGAAAAGAAAAATGTTGAAATAATTATTAATTATTTTTATGACTATTATTCTTAGAGATATAACATACAATTGGAACTCATATATTATGTGTTTCCCATCATTACACAATAAAAAAACAATTTATTAGCATCACCACCTCATCATTTACTTCTCTAAAATTATATTTTTTAATGTTATGACTATCTAATATCAATAAAGGTGTTGATTATAGAGTTTTATCAATATCAAAAAAATTTATAATTCCTTCCATCATGATCTATAAAATATTTTCTTTTTCAATTGAAACGTTGTACAAATGAGATAGGAAAATATTCCAATTTTAATTCCTCAAACTAAATTTTATCATTGATCGAAAAAATATTCTTTATGCTACATGGTTCCATAATTCATAAGAGAATCATCTCTTTACCATCGCAATTATATTACCAATTATTGACATATTCTTATGGGACCTAAATTATATTTTCTTTTCCACTAAATAATTTTGATAGGCTATCAATGATTTAGTATTTCTCCCCATAAATGTGTTCCTACTCAATTTCATTCATTGAGATTCATGAAATTATTTATTTAATATTTTCGAATTTAGATTTTAATTATGGAATATCCTTGTCTTTTTACTATATATGGTGTTTAGAATAATGAAAAATGTCAATAAAATTCTTTATATTTCCCCACCAAACATCAATTTATTCAAGGGATTCCTCTGGTTAATCCTAATGAACAAATCTACCATAGAAATTATTTTCACCATAACAGTTATTTTATTGTTTGATAGATACTAGTGTATCTTCAACAAGATCCTTATAATCGTGGACTTCTATAACTTCAATTATAATATATTTTAAATCATGAAATGGGAAAAAAATTATTTTTAAATAACTTTTCAGTCCTTTCACATCATCATCATTAGTCTACTGAACATTTATGGGATATTTAGATACATCTATTCCTACTATTCTATCTTGGAAAAATAAATGTAGAATGTTACCATTAATAATTAATTATCCTCTTCTATGACTGGTGGAGGGAAATTAAATTATCTCATCAATTTCATATTATTATTGAAATTAATACCTCATGATATCCTTCACCACATTAAAATCCACTTAATGGGAATTTTCCTTCACCCTTGACTCATTATCTCCACTACATATATCAGATAAAATGACTGTTCTATGAAACATTTTAAGAGATATTTCCATGATATCCTTTTCTTTGAGAACCAATGCCATTTCATTGAACTAATATGGAATCCTATTCATGATTATCATCACAATATTCTCATCTTTAGAAAAATTACAAAGAATGATCATATCTTCAAGAATAGAATATAACTGATCAAATAAGGCATTGAACATCGCACTTGTAATCATTATAGAAACCTCATATAAATTCCATGTATCCATTATCTTATCCTCTTGATCCATTGAATCGCCTTCATAGATATTAAGAATATTTATCCACATAACATAATAGGTTTTAAAATAAATCACCCTTGTGTATGTAGGATTGGCTGGTGAACATTTTAGGGAATTGGTGGCATTTTAATATAGATAAAATTATATACGTAAAATTTTTATAATAATGATCCATTATCTATTATCCTAGAAATACCATTCATAAAACCTCCATAAACATTAATTACTAATGATGAAAACTAGTGATTCATATTTCTCTTCTATAACATAATATTGTTACCTTCAATTATAGGAATACGTTTATGGATGAAAGTTATCACCATACATTTGAGAGAGATAACTTCACCCAATGAAGACAATCATATTGATACCACTTGTTAGTCCCTTATTATGGAATTTATCCTTTGAGTGGTGGGTTGGGGTGAATCCTAGTATTATAATATGATCAATGATTTTATTCTATTATTTCATACTAAAGAACATTTTTATATCAATGAAAATTTCTCAATATAGTGAATAAATTGGAAAAATACAGAAGAGATATTAATTGTAGCACATGATTTTAGATATGTATAATGAGGAAGAATTGGAATTTTCCAATTCACCTAACATGTAAAATCTAAAACCTTCAAGGAGTACATTTTTAGAGCGATCACACTGATTGAACTAGTGCACTATAATGAACAATTTAAAATATCTATACTCTCCTACACTAGGGATATCACTACTCGGAATGATTTAAAATTACTATTCATATTCATAAAATGGTGATAGATATATACAATATATTTGATATTTCCCTTCAGCATAGTCATTCCAAACATGTTGAGGGAAATTGATATTTTTTATCACCATTAACATTAATTTTTTCGTTCAATTATAAACATGGAGTCACCCACTAACATTCTAGTGATATATGGTTTTCCCATTTACTGTTTATCCACTTTATACATAATTTCATCATCAATTAATTAAAATCCCTTTCAAATAATATCTGTAATGTTTATTCTATCAATTCTAGATATTAAGAATAATTTATGTGATAAAAATATATTTTAACTATTTTTATAATTAATCATTAGAAATTTCATGGATACCCAATAAAAACCTTGAGTAACTCATGTAATTTTTTTACTCTATATATTACTTGACTTGAAACATGAAAACATATTTTCCCCCGTAATTTTGTGGTATTCAATATTTTAGTCAATATAAAACCATTATGAATTTCTCCCTAGACATAATTATAATCATTGAACTTCCCAGGTTTATTTCTAGGATAGTAATCTTATCGAAATAGAAAAATCCACATAGTGTCACCTCTGTAATTTACCATCCTTCATTCATGATTCACCATTGGGACCAAAAAACCCTCAACCTTAATGCCATTATTTTGAGGAATGTAAAAAATTATGTTCATTTGGGTTCAACATGCTCTCTTCCACACCTATAGTGAGCCACCTTATTGCATTGGTAGAATCCCAAGACACCACACCCACTAACACAACATAGTTAATTTCAAATGGATTTTTTTTGTTAGACCAATATCACTAACATTACTATAGATGATTTTTCATTAAACATGGGTTTACTCATAAATAAAAACCCCTAATTGCATGTGCAATCACTAACTTAAGCTGGAAAAAATATTCAATACAGCCTTAATGAATTCACTACGGCGAGGTCTATGCCATGGTGAAGTCCCAAGTCCATAATTTGAACGAAAAACCCAAATTATACATTATTAAAATAACATAACCATCTTAAAAATCATCCTCCATAATATTTTTCACCAAACAAGACCGACAAATGCGTATGAGGGTGTCTTTATTATTAAAAATCATGAGGGAGTATATATGAAAGAAAAATAAATTTTTTCATGTAAAATGGTGTTTCTGGATATCATTTACAACATACTGAATCCCCACCATGATTTTGGGAAAACTAAATTAATTCAAATCCAACGAAGGGATCAATTTCATAGAAAAACATCAAAATATATGGAAGATGTAGGTGTTGTAATGAAACCCTTAAATGATATTTTCTGAATCGATTGAAGATCCTTTGAGGGAAATAAGTGGATATGGTTTTAAGTTAAACTAGAAATGAAATATTCATATTTTTCAAAAAATACTAGGCTTTTTAGAAATAATGTATGAAAAAAAAACTCGTAAAAATTTTCTAAATGAAAATAAGAAAGAAATAGATTCATTCTCTTTAATCAAGTTCACTGTAAAGAAATTCTATTAATGGGATCACCAAAATATATCATATTACCACAACAAATAAAGGGAAAATATATAAGGTATATATATAAGTAACATATATAAATAGTATATTATTATATAATTTGAATAACAGAAAAATAAATATATCTTAATAGAGAGAAAATTAACTCAAAAGAGATGAGGGTGGTTTTGGAGTTTGCATGCCTTAGGTGTTGAATCACATGATACATGCATATAATATACTAGAAAATGAATATAAATTCATAAATATATATATATATATATATGTTTTTTCCATGTATATTAAATTATTTAAAATTCATTATTGTTAATTTATAGTAATTTGTTTGAGGAATTATGTTTATGTTCACCATACAGAAGTTATTGGTTTTACGGCTCCAATGTCACATTATTTTATTGATAATGATTGAACATTGTATCAAATGTTACCATAACAATAAAAGGTTACAAGTAATTTTTATTTATTATTCCATTATATAAAATATCTATAGTTTAGAAGATATTCTGAAATAAATTAAAACAATAAAATTTGTCATGAAATGATCTTTTTGGGTGGTTAAAATTATTATGACCATTAATTATAAATATCATTAGTATAATTCTGAATATATTTTCAGAAAATATAAATTATGTAATAAATATTATATTTATTCATTATATACATTTTAAAAAAATCATTTTTTTATGTAATAAATGAGTCATAATATCATTTATACATGAATGTGAAAAATATTATGAAATTAATGATACAAACAAGAATAAAATGAATTTTTTGTTGAATTATATGATGACATAATTTATAATTATTTATAATTATATTTTTTATTTTTATAAAAGTATATTTTTAATAAAATATATAAATATCTGTAAAAAATAATGAATGAAGAAATCAAAAGAGCCTAAGATTGGTAGGTTAATTTTTTAACATTAGGAATACCTCTTTAGGATTACAAATTAAGGATTCTAAGAATGAAATTTTGATATGAATATAAAATACAAAAAATGTATTTTTTTCCTAGTTGGTGTATTTTGGTAGATATTTTTTAAGGTATAATGTTAAATGTGGGGCTAAAATATGTGTTAGAGGGTGGTATTTATAATAGGAGGGGACTACTGTTTTTGAATAAAATATTACAATAAAAGTATCATATACTAAAATACAAACCCAGTATATTATTCAATACATTGTTTATAAGTATATATCAATAAATGAGAAACTAAAATATTTTAAAAAATTGTATAAACATAAAAAATATAATCATATACAATATTAAAAAATATAGAACATATATGTTTTTCTACTATTAATATAAATATTTTACTAATTAAAACTAACCAAATATTACCCTAAAAACATTTAGACATGGAGATTCCAAAAATTAAATATATATGTTAAAAATAATTTTATAAGCATGAGAAATGTTTTTAACAGTTTTAATTTATTAAAAATTAATTAATTTTTCGGACATGCTAAAATTTTATACCGCTTTGAAATTTATTTATGTGTTAATAAAATTATATTATATATATATATAATGTTGTAGAAACACATTTTTTGAAAATATAATTTAATTTTAGATTTTAAATTTTATTATAAAATATATTTTAATAAAAATAAAGCCTATAGGTTTTCCAAAAAACTCTTCTTTTCATTGTAAAAGTTTTTTTTAATAATATTTAACAAATTTAATTAAATTTATTATGATATAAAATCCAATTTTTTTATTTTACAAAATACCTAAATATTATTTAACTACTCAAATGGTTATTCTACCATTCTAACGGTGGTGTAAATATTCTAATAATCATGTTAATATCTCAATAGTTTTATTTCAAATAGGTGTATATCATGTGTGTATCCAATAAATATATATTATATTAATGAGTCATTATTCACTAAAATTACTCTCAAACATCAATATTCTACATTTTCAAATTTATGAGTATGTTACTAATTTTTTTTCTTTTTATTTAATTTTTTTAATAGTATCGAAATTCCAGGGGACTAAAATTTTTCACAAATTATCTATTCTAGTTGATTTATTTTTAATGATTGTTTTCATATTGTGTTAATTTTAATTATATATATAATATTTATAATTAACATGTGATGATCTATGTTTGTGTAAAAAATAGTGTTCATTTTCTTCCTGGGTTCCATTATACCATATATATAAATAATAGTCTAATATATTGTGAAGGGATTTTTTAATATAAATATTATGGGTAATTACATTTTTACCCCTAAGCTGGTTTCTAAGGACTCTATGAAATATCGACACTTTAAATAAAAATTTCACATAGACAGCATGTCACTTTTATTTTAATATCTCATTACTCTTATAAGAAATTTCCTGAAGGGTCTATGTTTATATATACTATTCAGTTACATCTTGTTGTGATGAATGATGTATTTTTTTCAATTAGTAAGAGTAAATAGATCATTATGGGTATAATGAATAATAAAGATGAGTCTGAGTCAAAAATTCAATCTTATGCATGTATGTTTTTTAAAATCTATGATATCTCCAATGAAATATATTGGCCTATCATGTGTTTACATTGAGGGACACTTGGGAAAAATGAACACCCTTTCATGAGAGCTACAGATAACATTATACAACATAGTTATCTAAGTCATCATCATAAACTCTATAAATTGAATTATCTATGAATGTAAAGTGAATATTATATGAAACCTAGATCAAGCTGATGATATAATTTTAGGATTCATTATCGATGAGTTTATATAAATTTTAATATTTTAAGGTAATTCATACTTGGTTTATTCCATGGGAATACCTTATATTTATATAAGTAATTGGTTTTATTTTTCTAATTTACTTATTATTAAATATAATCCTAATGATTTAAATGTGATGTTATATGTGTGATGATAATTTGGTTTAGAAGACATTCCCAGGGGAATCCTTGTGTGAATTGTTGGGTAACTATGATGCATGCTAGAATAACATTGATTATATACTATCTAGTTACATTAGATTATATTATGAACCTATTAGGAAATTAGATACTATAAGGTACTATAGAGAATTAATTATGGAATTTATATTTGTTTCAATATAGTCCATTGTTCCATGAGAAAATTCCTAATTCAAACCCTTTTAAATTCATTACCCATGTTCAGAGCCCAAGATATTCTTTTTTGGTGAGTGTTACTATTTTATATTGCCTTTCCTATTTAATTTCATTGGATATTGATGAATTTTATGGCTTATCTATGGTATTTTGGGTAATAATTTGGTTGTTACATCAATTATATTATTTTAAATAGGATTTATTAATGATTGTATGTGATTTTAGAGAAAATTATATTTTCCATGTGTATTTGTGGTGAATTTTTACATTTTCTGATATTTTTCTCATAAAAGTGATTGATATTTTAATCATCATTCTAATATTATTCCTATATTATGTGGCAAATTATGACACCTAATTTTATTCTAAATTAATAACAATCTGTAAATGTTTTTTTATGTGAGTTTTCATTAGGAGTTGATTCTTTGATAATCATAATTGTTTATTTTTATTTGGATAATTGTTGACGAAATATAATGATAATTTCAGATTAATTCTCATGATACTAAAGAATTTTATTATGTGTAGTGTTACAACTTCATTGGGACTCATTAGGTTTTTACCCCCCACCCCCCGCCTTATAAATTTTGGTGAAGGGGGTTTTATTATTTAGTGATTCTTACTTTAATTGATGACATTCTTGGGGATGAATGTAGAATCATGTGGAGAATCATAAAAACATCATGTCACTATCAATTAATAAGTTATATAAATGGGGTTTTTTTTAATTTTTGTGTGTATTCAAACATAGAATTTTTTATTTTCAAGAATATTATGTGTTTCATAGATACCAAGTGGTTGAAAAATAATTAGTAGTTATCAGACATATGAGTTTTTTTCATATGGGAAAACCATGCAGATAACCATTACACAGTGGGAAATCAGGAAAAATACCATCATGTATTGGTAGAACTGTGGGGGTAACTCTTACACATGGGTTTTCCAATTCATAGATTTTTCATATTTAGTGCATGGTTTATAGTAATCCATGATTTTTTAGTAGTAATAGTGAATTATATCATTTCCCATGGGTAATCTCTCTTCAATGGATTATTCATGATTTATGCATGGTTTAGAGAATCATTGTGCTAAATATGCATGGGTTATAGCATTAATCTACTGGATGTAGCATGAGTAGAAATTTATTTTGTAATGTATATTAAAAACCATATAGGATTCCAAAAAATGAATTAATATGTGATTCTTTTATAACTATCTATAAGGGGTTATTTCATGAGAGGTTTATGGAGGTGGGATGGTATTATCTATTACATTTTATTGTAGGAATATATGATTATAATATGACGTTTTGGTTTTTATAACTAAAAATTCAGTTATATTATTGGAACATAAGGGAATGATGTGATAACTCTAGATTCATGATACTCTATCTAAGATCACTGTATTTCCTAGTGACTCCTAGCTTGTATTAGATCCTTGTAAGGGGAAATCCTGAAATGAGATAGAGTGAGTAAGTCGGATGGTCATTTCATTAGGAAGGAATCATAGACAAGAAGTTGATTCTACATGTGTATGTATATGAAAACATCATGTTATTGATTAATGTGTTGACCATGATGAAAATTCATTTTATTTAAGATTACATCTTTTTAATCTTGCATAGGGTTTTATTAGTATAAATTTTTTCTATTTTTGTATAAGTGGATCCATTGATATCATAATTTTTACTTGTATTCTTCTTCTATTGATTAATATTATAAACGTTCTTCCTTATGTTCTATTTTTTTTATTTTAGATTGTATTTTAAATCGATATACAGATGGTGTATTGAAAAAAATTTGTAAAGCTGATGGAATTAACTAATTTTCATGTTCTGTTCATAAACATTTAATTTAATCATTTCGTGGTTATAAAGAGTCTCATTATAAAGTTGTGTTCTAAATTATAATTTTTAAAATGGTAAAATAGAAAGAAATATTTTAATTGAATGTTAGATATATTTTCCTATGTTAAATTTTTTTTCATCTATATAGAAAGTGTTTTTTCCAAAAGATGTTCTTTACACTTCGATTTATAAAGGATTAATGTTTTCATAGTCGGAAATACATGAAAATTGTTTATCTAAACATTAACATATGAGAACCAATATACTAAATACAGTTCAAATCATAATTTAAAAATCATTTCATTATATTAATTGTATAGACTGCTTAGTGAAATAATATTGAGACAAATTTTCTAACACTATATATACATACATTCATGTGTATATTTTTCTTATGTTTCCATACAAGTTCTCATATTGGATGAATAAATTTTTCATCAATTTATGTTTTTTTTGTATGTAGATGTACCCTTCTATCACATGGAGTTAATCAATATGGTTCTTGAAATATGGATTTCATCAGATATTATTGTAGTTTCCGACTCAGCGATGTGTAATTGAATTTTATCTCTTCTCTTTTAGTTATATTTTATTTGTTATGTTGTATATTTACATGTGAAATCAGTTGTCTATATGGGTTTTTCCTCATTTTTATTGTTCATTTATATGAAAATTTTTATTATATATTTATGGAATTACAATGAAAGGATGAATCATCTTATAATCCCAATTATATTCCAATATATATTTATGTTTATTAAATCATGAAACAATTCACATATGGTTACTTTTTTATTCCCTAGTTCTTTTCATCATATTTTGGTGATCAATAATGTTCATTGGGTTTATCCCATAATTTTTTAGTTGATCTATTAGGATTTCAAGAGATGGTTTTTTATAATCCTTGATATTACATGTGGAACTACACTACTAGTTTTGTTGGAATAGTGTCCAGTTTTAGCGTAATTTTTTTTAATCAATGTTAAGTATAAATGAATATATTTTCCTGTAAATTTTATGATTATGATTTTTTTATCTATCATGGTTCAAATAAACATAAAAAATAGAATTTTTTTCCCAAATTTTAAATAAATGCTATAATTTTTTGAATAAAATAAGTCTTACATACTTGCTATAATTCGATATAGTTATAGTTAAAATTATAACTGATGTATTAACACCATTTTAATATGGTTATGTTATAATTATTTCAGATAAAAAATATTTTAGGATCGGTTGTTTTGAGAGAAATAATATTTTAGACTTACATTCAAAGAAGAAATTTATAAAGGTCATTTGGTAAATATAGAGAAAAATGGTACAGGATAAAAACTATTAATAGAGGGAATGTTAGATATAACAATGGAAAAATTATATTCTTGTGATCTTTATAATAGAAAATTATTCTAAGGACGTCCTTATATGAAATAATTTTTTAATTTATTTATTGATATTGATATGATTTTTGAAAATTAATTTCATTTTTCTCTTAAAATATTTAAAATATAAAAAGTATATAACATGTTAAACATCCTTTTATGTGTTTTATATTTTTTGAATGTTCTTCTAAAAACTATTCATTCTTATTGGACTATGAGAGTAACAAATATTATGACATATAAAAAAGGTTCTCTAAGAATATAACATTAGTATATGACTATTGGAACTTTCCTTCATTAGAAGAATAAATATGCTGTTAAAAATTGATAAATAAGAGTTTTTTCCAAATATAGATGAATAATAATGATATTATATTAATGTAAATGATGATTTCTCTATTAGTGATAATTTTGAAAAAAATTGATTTCACTGATAATAGAGGAGAATTTATTTAGTTAAATGGAATAATGTTATAAAAAATATTTAATTCATGATAAATAAAGAAAATATAGATTTTCATTTTAATATCATTAAACTAGAGAATAAGAATAAGCAGATAGGAAGGATTCCCTAAATTTCATATGGGTTTGAGAGGGTTTAAGGTTAAAGAGAAATTATACTTTTGAAAGAAGTTTAATTCTTGAATGTTTAAAATTATGGGAATAAGAAGATGAATAATTAGATGAATAAGAATATATTCAATAAATATTTTGAAGAAGAAAATTTTTATCAAAAATAATGGTGTCAAAATATTTTTTGAGGAAGAGTGAATCAATTTTGAAAATTCATTGCAAGAATATGATGAAAGATAAAAGGGTGGTGAGAAGACTTGTAAAGATTTAAATAATATTAGTGGTTATTATAATAATAAAGTATTAAATATATATATTTAAAATTTATAAATGATATGGAAAATAAGGTAGAAGGTAAAGAGAATATATAGATAGAGTAGAACATTTCTTTAAAATAAAAAATCCAAAAATTTATAAAATTAGAAAATGGTTTCCTTAAGAATTAATATATTTTCAATGTAGATATTTTACATTTCAAAAAAATTATGTTATGTAGGGGAACAATCGAGGAACACCATATAATTTTGGTTCTTAAAAAGGAATCAAAATTATTGGATAAAAATCTAAAGTCTAGAAATCATTTTGTGCAATAATATTTTATTTTTTCTATTATCATTGTATTTATATTAGTTATTGGAATGGGGAAATGATTTATTAGTTTAATAAAATATATTTAAATTTTTTTAGAATATTTTATATGTAGTATTTGATGGAGAAACAAACCTAGTCAAATAAAATATGTTTGAAAACAAATTAAAAATTAAAGAGTCCAAGGGAATAACGGTATCATGTTCGGAATGATGTTTATAAAAGATATGATCATATGAGTAACATAAATGAAGAGTGAATTTATATTTTCAATACAAAATTTAGTATCAATAATTTTAAAACATATCATAATATGAAATAAAAAAGGATAAATCAATTGTGTTGGATGTCACATTAAATTAATCTCTAAATAATGGTATGGGGATACAAGAAATTGGGTCTTATTCGCACATTAAATAAAATATTATAATTATAAAATCCGTTCAGAAGTATAAAAAATGAAAAAATTAATTTTGTAATGATTTATTACACAAAATAAATTTATTTGATTCATTAATATTAGATATACCATGCTAAAGGTAAAGGGTAATCTCTTTGTATATGGTATTAAAAATAATCGGGTAAGTATTTAAAAACACATTGACGGTGGAAATGAGGTCGTACTTTAATAAAAAAATTTATGAAACATTATTTTGAATGATCATAAAATTCATCACTCTAGTTATCATCTCATATGACTTCTCATCAATAAATTTTCCATCACATTCAACATTAACCCAGTTCTTTTTATTTCTTAGCAATGACTAAAACCATAAAGTATAGTGTGAGTTTCACTTATCAATGTGAAAAACCACATAGTCATGAGAAATACCTTCTTTTAGGTTATTATTAATAATCATTCCTATGAAAACTTAGGTTTTTTGTAGGTTATTCATAGTAATATTCTATTTATGTACTTCTTGATGGTTTGTAATACGATTATGAATTTCCCATGACTATCCCCTGGTAGGGTCAAAATCGGTGTACAGTAAGGTCCGTTGTGATGCACCAGTTCTTAATATAGTCTAGCTCAATAGGGTATTTTAGTGTTTATCCTAGGAACATTTGATCCACATTCACATCAACATGTAGTATCCAAATAGAGATTTATTTCAAGGAAACCACTCACTCTATCCTTTACCAAAATTCCAAGAAATTTTTCAAAACATTATCTCATGCTTATACTTATCCTTAGAGACATCCCCAGACACATCCTTATAAATATAACCCTAGATCATAGTAGTGTTTTCCCATCATAGTTTCCAATTTCTTACTAAACCATTCCTCTTTGACCAACAACATCATCCCATTTTAAAATAAAATGATATTACATTACGTTAGATAATTATTCCACATGTTATAAAAATACATTGCTAAGGATCAAAATAATTTTTTTCTTTAAAAACATGAAATATAAATATTTTAACTTAGTGAAAAATATTTAATTTTTCTCTCAAAGATATTCCCCTTTACTACTTCTACTTAAAACATTTCATCATATCCTATAGAAAATAAAAATAATAATTGGGTGAGATCTGGTGCTCAGTATGTGTACACAAAGGTGATACATAATCATAATAGGAGCATAAGGCATGGAAAACATTATATTAACAAATTAAGATCATACCATTCATCACACAGATCATATACAAGAGTTATGGAATAAATATTATCTATTTATAAGACATGAATCATAAGCTAATCAATAGAATTATGCATGAGGCCATATATTTTATATAAGATGTAAGGTTTTTGGTATACACATAAGCATATAAGTTGATTTCCTTCATAGTAAAGGAATCATTTCCAAGTCCATATTAGTAGTATAGATTCACTCCCCACACCATCATGGTCATTATGGATCAATCCCATGACCATAATAGTTTTCATGGTTCACTCCTAGGACAATCTTAGTAGACAAATTCTATTACTAAATCGAGTTCACTCCCCATTCCGTCCATGTATATACCATAAGATATAAATATTTACCCAATTCATTATAGAGAGATATAATTATCATCCATATATTAATGAAATAATACATATGTGTTCCAAAAGATCATAAGAAATCATATAATAACCCATTAAATGAAATGAGTAACATACATAGGTAATAATATAAGAACCTCTAGAAAATGGATAGTTTTCATAATAATTTCATAAAAACATTACACATGAAAATTAGGGTTTTTCATTAACATATAACCAATGAAATAGAAATGGGTTTCATAATTATAATTCAATCAAACCATATAAAATTTAAAGAGGGAATATGAATATAACCATTGCAGCATTTCCCAATAAAGTCTTGAGTAAAACTAATAGATGTTATCCTAAAGGGAAAATACATTGGAATTATCTTTTAAAAAAATTTATTTAAATATATTTTACAATTTGAATATATTTTTTAAAAAATAAAACATTTTTAAGACCAATTATCTTTAAAATTACAATAAAAGTAATAAATAAATTTAAAATCATTTTAAAAAACTTTTTCTTGGAAAACATATAATAGAATCTTGATTTTTTTTTAATTTTGTTATTAAAAACTTATAAAAGAAGCTTGAAAACATTATGAAATAGTTTTTATTTTAAAATAATTTAAAAAATTATAAATAAATCAATTATAATATTGAAATCATTTTCTTTAAAAACAAATTGTTTTAAAAAAAATTGAGCTTTGAAAATCATTTAAAATAGTTTTTAAACATAATACAGATTTGGAAAAAACCATTTTCCCTAAAAATATTTTTAAATAAAAAATTTACATAAATGAGAAAATAAATTTTAATTATAAAAACTACATATTAAATTAAAAATTTACTATCAAGGAAATTACTATCAGGATGGTTGATATTTCTGTACTTGCCGAACATTTATTTTTAACCATAAATATTGAGAAATATTGCTTGAGAAGAAAATGAAAACAAATTTTTAATAATTTTTTTTGTAAAAATTTAATAAATGGTAAAAAATATCCTTTAAAAAATAAAATAATAGTAAAAAAATTTTGAAAACATTTTTTGATAAAATTGTTTTGATAGAACAATGATTTTTGACCGAAAGGAGAAATATAGTCAGATTTTCATAGTAAAGTTGTCTTAATTATCTTAAGATCCAAAGAGTAGAAAATGTTACAAATAAATTAATATAACATGAATAAACATAGGGTTTGAAATATTCTTGATATTTCTTGATATATTGATCATAATATTTCATTAATGGAAGAATAATCACAATCAATGTTGATAAATGATGAAATTGTCGCATTAAATTGTTACCAATTTGGTAAATTTGAATCTTAATAAAATAGAAATATTAATATGAAATGATGATTAAAATATTTGTAAAATAATTAGATTCATGATATAACAATTCAAAGTTATTTTATACACCTTATAAAAAATATAGGTGTATAACATGTCATGTGTCTCAAAAAAGGAAATTTGAGACAGAATTATTTTAAAGATTTTGTAACTCTTGAAAAATAAACCCCACAAAAGAAAGGTCAAGAGATGGTTATGTAAATACCTATAAATTTAATTGTAAAAATCATATAATACATCCACGTTAAATATATAAACCACACAAAATAAATGTGTTGTGAATAAGACATGTATCTTACAAATATACGAAGTGAGTTCTGAAAACCCCTACCTTTTGTCTTGAATTTCATCATACATGTCAAAACCCCCATTATAAAAATTATAAGTTTATTAAAAATCTTCCAAAAGAAAATAATATTATATATAATACCATATATTTCTCTATATTAACCGCTTACTAAGAATTCTATGTTAGTGTTACACTTCAGGTAATATCTGTTTTGTTTTTTCGCACATGTTTTGACTTATTATTGTTAATCATCTTACATAGATCACAATTTACTTATTTAAATAATGTAAAACATGGTATAAATAAAATATATATTTACTACATAAAAATTTATACTAATATATAAATAATATTAATTTTTAATTGAATACATCGTTCATAGATATGGTAGGCCACTGGGACGCACGAACGCATGAACATTGTTTTGGTTTAATTATCATTTTTAATGAAATAAAGTAAATGAAATATTTCTATATATTATTATTATTAAATTATAATTATTTTTTCATATATTGATACTAATAACATTCTTAATACATTCAATTTAATGTGGGAACAGATCACATCGCTATAATGCATTGGTAGTTCAGACATCCACAAATGATTTTTTATTTTTTAAAAAATATTTAAATCATTACGGTGTGTTTTATATAATATTTATAGAAAATTTAATACATAAGAAATATCATATAGAAAATATTTTCAATCATAATTACCATCCATGAGTGGAGGTAATGGAAAAAAGAACAACATCGTTTTGTGAGGTGGTAGTTCACCGTACACAAGAACAGTATGATTGTTACCCATTAGATGAAATATTGTGTCAGTGCTGGTCAAAAAAATATAATAACAATAAATAAGTATATTTAGGTAAAAAATAATTATATAATCATGGAATTAAAAGATTTAATTTGTAGATAATGATAATAAATAAATGAATCTTGAGGAAGGGTGTTATCGCTTCTTTAACTCATCTGGGATTACACGAAGCACCTTTAATGGTGGGATTTAGGCCCTAAGGGGGGATTATATGATCTATAGAAGGTTTTTTGGAGATTTTTTTAGCATATTTTGGGTGATAAAAGGTGCTTTATAAGTGTGAATTAGAGGCAGGGTTGAATTCTTTTTTATCGTGGGGAAGTGGGTTTCTTGTAAGTTTCAGAAAAATAAATTCAACCAAACTTTTTACCATGTAATGTGTCTCAAATAATCAATAAACTTATGTAAAAGGGAGTATTGATTATAAACATGGACCTCTAATGTATTTTGGTCTAGTTCCTAGGTCATTTTTGGATCATTAGTTTACGGATTAGTCCTTTGTTAAGCTAATTTTCCTCTTAATTTCCCTAATTAATTTTAATCACTTTCACAAATATTTTTGGACAAAAACCAAGTATATATTATTATAAATTTTAAATTTTATGATTAAAACTATTTAATCAAATTTTTACAAATTAAAATTACATAATTGTAATAAATTAAATTAATATTAATCTTATAGATGGGATGATAATGTAGGTTTTTAAAGAGAAAATCTCCAATAGATTGAAATGTTTTAAAATCCAATTAGATTATAAAATTGGTTAAAATTAACTAAATTTTGTTAACTGGTTTATTATTTATCTTATTATAACTTAAAATAAACTCCAAATATAATTTATCCATATTAATTATTTAGATGAAAAATATTTTTGGATTTAAAATTCATTATTTTTCACTATTTATCAAAAAATGAAACTTTTGAGAAAAATATGAAAAAAATAACCCAAGTTAAATTTTTATATTAAAATTTTAAAATTGAAGATTATTTTTAAAATAAAAATTATAAATTTTTTCATATTTATATTTAAATTGGGCTCACCATTAATCGTTGATAAAATTACCTTTTATAAAAATACATTTTTTATATATTTGGATTTATTCTTATTTTATACCTACTAAATCTAATGGATGCAAATAAAAAATATTTATTGAATATAAAAATTATATTGAAAATAATAATCACAGTTTTATTATTCAATGTACTAATATAAAATATTTTTGTTCATAGAAAAATAGATTTCTTAGAAAATTAATTTTTTTTGTTTTCAAATAGGATATTTATTCACTTCTACTAATTGATAACCCAAGCATTCATTTTATATACATGTATACATCATATTTTTAAAATTTATTTATTCTTATTTTCATCCTCCATTCAAATGGATATGTTCTAGCTATATTAATATTTTAATAATAATATTAATAGTATACTATAGTTTTGTAAAACTAGACATTGTGGGTTATGCAAGTTGTCAATGGGAATTTGTATTCTGTGTAATAAAACCCAAAAATACTTTTACATGTACCGAAATCTAATATAAGTGTTTGGTGTGGCATATTATTAACATGATGTTGCATATAATGAAATAAAAACATTGTTCTTTTATATATAAAAAATCTATATAATGACTTTCATGAAAAGTTAAAATTAATTTGGAAAAAATCACAAAATATTGGTGTGTTTCACTCACTAACATTTCCTCATCTTAATTTCCACAAATAACTAAATCTTTCTCTGATACCAACTGAGGAAACCCATTAATTTGATACATAAATATTACATCTTGTTATATGAATATAAAATATATATCAATAAGATCCATTCTAACACAACAATGGTTTTTTATATTTGGAAACATCTATATATAAAAATATATTACCTAAAAGATCTATATTATATCCCACTATATTATTAACAAATACAATACGTTAAATACATATCATACATAAAATATTTTTTAATATCCTAGGGAAAAGGAAACATATTAAAGGGTGATCTCTAATTTTAATGAAGGGTAAATAGGGGAGATATAAATGATCATTTATGAATAATGTGGGATTATGTGTATTTGAACATGAGAATAAAATATGAAAACCACACCCAGTAATATATAGGTCATAATCCAAATTCATGGCATAAATATTGGATGTTCATAAGACATGAATCGTTTAGGAATCATAGACTAAGAGGCATGAGTGCATAAAATTGGAATAACATCACATTATAAAGTAATGGAATAAATAATGTAATAATCAGAATAATAGAAATTTTATTTCTAGTTATAAACTATGAAATTTATCACTTATTTGGATTGGGTAAACCACACATGTTCATAATTCGGGAATGTGATAACCACTCATGTACACTCGTTTTGGGATTGGTATAACCTCCCATGTACCCTTTGAGCTTAAAACAATTTATCTTTACCCAATGAATTATTGTTTTATAGCATACCCACACATAATGTATTCATAATAGATTCATTTTTATTCCACAACATAACAAATACATTTTTCACTTCATCATATATAAACCAATAAAAAATAAAACGGGTTTCATCAATATTTTATCACATTAATCATAAATCTATTGAATGATTATGGATTGTTTCATATTATGATATACCTAATTAAACACATTTTACATAACTTTATGTTATCAGTAAAGTATAATTCTTTTTAATTACTCCTAAATTACTTGTTGCGGAAAAAACACTTTTTCGCTCCGAAATATCTTATTTCAAATCCAAAAACATACAATGTATTATTGAAAATATTATATTATAAATGAACTATGGAAAATTTTAAATGAATCTAAATATAATTTAATGGTAATTATGTTGTTGAAAATATTTTCATGTTTTATGTGTGAAAACAATGATTATATTAACACTGTTGGTAAAAAAGTACCCCCTTTAGAAAATAACAACAAGAATATTTTGAAACAAATTTTTTATTAAATAAAACATGGGTAAAAATATTGATAATAACAAATTAGATAATACCATAAACATTTTGATGTAATTTTATATAAGATGGGCACATAGAAGAAAATTGTTCCTATCCGATGTGAAAATCAATGTTAGTTTTCCTTAAAAACATTAATTTTATCTTTGGAGTACATGTGGACTATAACATGAATTTAAAAACTGAAATGTATTTAAGTTTCCAAGTTAATATAAAAAATTATATTTTAGGGACACTTATCATTAAATTTCTTCATTTTAAATTTAAACATATGTAATATTACTAAAAATGAGATTGTAAAATAAAACATTTATATCAAGTTAGACTTGTTTCCTATGAACTAAAAACAAAAATATAATAATTTTATATTTATTTCAACTCAATAAAATTAAAAAAATTAATATTTATTATATAATATATTATCCAATTATAACACGTTAACACAAATTTACTAATTATTAATTTTTAAAATCATCTTTTCTTGGTGTGAACTATATGGTTTTTCATGAATATTTTGGGTCGGAAGTTCCCGGCCTTGCACATTGATCATAGATCCATAATCACTATAATTTTATCCATAATATAAATATATTATATATTTACTATACACCTATTTAGAATCATCCATTAAAGGTTGAGATAGAAAAACAAATTACACTATTTTTAGAGACTGTACCCATAAATACACGTGAACACTATTTAAATTTTATTATGATACGAAGAAATGAAGATAAATAATAATTTATAATTATTGAATAATTAATACATAATATATATATATATATATATATTGTAAGATCCTGGTTTTTGGAAAGGTATGTATTGTTGTGTTCTGGGTTGAACCCTTTGTTTTTTTGGGCTTTAAAATGTTTACTGAAAGTGTGAGAGTCCTTGCGGGTGTTCCGAGGGGGCTTGGGGCACAGAAGAAAGGAAATCTGGGCAAGCCAAGCCAGGGCGCACGGCCTGCGCATGGCCTGGTCAACCGTGTGGCTTTCCTAGGCTAGACCATGCGACTCCTCCTCCTCTAGAGAGAAGCATGTGCATAGTTTTCCAAATCGTGCGGCTAAATCATGCGACTCATCCTCCTTCGGGAAGTGGCATGTGCACGGTTTGGGCACAGTTTTCCAAACCATGCATACAAACCATGTGACCACTTAATGTTAGGGAAAATTAAAATTTTTCCACTATGGGATTTTAAACCCCACTCGGGATTTTCCTCCTTTCCTCCCCTCCCAGACCTAGAGACGAACTTGGCCGACACAAGCTTCATAGGGGTGGATCTTTTTCGATTATAAGGCGTTTTTGGTGCCGTTGGTTGCGGATCGAAGCTCCGAGTAAGGATAATCTCATCCTTGGTTCTCTTTTTGGTTTAGGGTTTTCATCTTCTCTCTCTCTCATTCCGAAGCTCTAAAACGTTAATTTTTTGGAGAGTATTAGGTTGAAGCTCTAAATGTTGGTTGGATCGAGGTCTAAGGACTCGATTGAGAGTGTGTTCAACCGCAGTTTCGAGGTAGGTGGTCTACAAGTGATATCTCATAGTTTCTTTGGGTGTTTGTGCATGTTATGCTGTGTTCTTACATTCCTATTTTTATTTTTTGAATGAGATTGGAATGTTTGATAATAACGATGCTTAAATCAGTAAATGGGAACCCTCACGATCCCCTAGGGATGTGTTGGGATAGACTTGACCTAGTTGGGGCCATCCATGGGATGTTCCAGCATATCTTGGATTTAGGGATTGATATTAAACAAGTGACCTTGTTGTAAGGAATTTTATATCCCTTGTTAAATATGTTGGAATGTTTGGCTGAACATAGAATAGAAGTTAGGTGATGCACCTAGACATAGTATTAACCAAAAAGGGTTAATTGGACTGGAATGAATGGTTGATTCATGGGAATGATGAACGGGTTTAATGGGTTAATGTGTAAATTGAATATGAACCATAATGGGATAGATTATGGTTTTAATGATTAATTATTAGCGAGATACGCATAAAACAAGGGAATGGGGTGAATGGTTAAATGATGTGAAATGGTAATGTGTTAATGGGTTAAGGCATGATGTGGATTCCCATGGGGTCGTTGTGAATAGTTTATGCTGAAGGGAAATGGTTTGGATGTTTGATGGTTACATATATATAAGCATGTGTACATGGCTTCGTAGAGGTGGGTATGACATGAAGATATACACCCACGGGTTGAGTGAAGACTGAGGTTTTAAACTCCACCCTAAATGCACTGGTTAGGAAAGGGGACTGAGGGTCTATTCTCCTAACGGTTTCATCCACCCGTACTGAGGCTTCGAGGTGAGGTTATGGTTTTTATTAGGGGTTAGTCCTAGGGAGATAGGATAACGATGTGTTTACCCTCTTTCATGTGATTTTCGTACTTACCCATGTAACATAACGAATATGTTTAACCCATGGAAGTGTGAAGAAATGGTATGTGATGGTAATTGGTAATAAATTAATGGTAATGGAATGGCTATGGCTTGGTTCTGAACTTGTTAATTGAACCTTAATTAATTACTAGGAAATAGTAATTCATATTCCTTTTTTCTTTCACTACCTATTGATACAGGATATGTTGTAGACACCGTTGGTGGTGGTCTACTGAGTTGTACTCACACCCTGCTCAGGCCACCATTGGGTACCCAAGTAGACTTCATGTTTTCAGGTCAGAAGAAGGGAAAAGGTCCTTGCTAGATAGTGATTGGACATGGGTAGCACTTGGTGGAGGATCCGTACATGGATTCGAGGCCATTTTGGGGATTTGGACGTTGTCTTTATTTTGGGGTTTGTTCACTTTTGCACTTGTAGAATGCCATTAAATATTTACAGTTGGAAATGTTTTTTATACATGTTCTTTGTTGTTGGTTATTGTTTCTTCTATTTGGTTTATTCTGTTGTGGCTTACTCTAATGAAAATGGGGTATAGTCTCCCCACTTGACTACATAGACCCCCGCTGCTAGTCGGTAGCCTTTGGCATACAGGGAGGCGCGCATAAGGTCATGTAACCACCCGGCTCAGAGCACCAGTTTAGTGGATTCGGGGATGGGGATGTTACAAAGTGGTATCAGAGGAGGTCTTTATTCTCCTTCTCTGAGGTTTTGTTATTTGGGAGTGGTATCCAAGGTATTAGACCTATAGGGCCTTGGTGATGAGCTCGTGCTTGGGAGTAGCTAACCCAGGTACGAGGGAAAAACTAAGTCACCCTGGGTGGGAATTGTTTTTCTTGGTTGTGTGTTGTTATAGTTGATGATATTTCACCGTTGGGTGATGCACATGTGGTTTGATGTGACTGTTTCCTGATATTTTTCTTATGGCCTTTAAGACATGTGGATATTCATTCATGCATCCTTTTTAGGAACCTAGGGAGATGTGTGATATGCATTATGTAAGGCACACGCATGGGGTGGTGGTTTGAGGCAGGAAAGTAGGGTGCATCATGCATTTCATGAAACCAAGAAATAATGAGAAGAATGAAATGAAACAAGTGGGTAAATGATGTTTAATGAAATAATAGGGTTTGAAACAAATTGGAGAATATTGTTGGGTTAGTGTATGAAAAATGGGTTGTTGTAGCTTGTAAAGTGCTTTTAATAGAGTCATGAATGTTTAAGGTAAGCGTTCTAAAATTACATGCTTGGCATTGTAGAGAAATGACACCACGATGTCGGTTACCAGTTGGGACACAAGAGGATGTTGTTGAGAACACTCCTCCATTAGAGGAGAAAGAAAATGTGGAGATCAATGAAGGTGGAGAAGACCAGTTCCAGGAGAACATGGCTCACCTCATACAGATGATGGATCGGGACCCTAGGCGGGTTGCACCAAGTATGTTTGAGCTGACCAGGGAGTTCTAGCTGTAGCACCCTCCGACCTTCACCAGAGAGGGTGGGCTAGAAACAGTGGAGTTCGGGTTAGAGTTTGTCCAAACGATACTGGACCATCTGGAAACCCATGTGGAAAAGCGAGTGAAGATGGCCACTTATATGTTGCAAGGACAGGAAAGGCGTTGATGGGACATTCAGGCTCAAATCGAACAGGATGAGGGAATGTCATGGAAGGCTTTTCAATAAAAGTTTCTGGGGCATTTCTACTCAGAGACTTTGAGGCAGTAGCGGGATGTAGAGTTTATGTGCCTAACTTAGGGATAGCTATCAGTGATGGACTATGCTAGTCGCTTCACTGATTTGAGACGCTTTGTCCCAGTGTTAGAAAGGGAGGAGGCAGTAGTTTCAAGGTGTTACTAGGATGGGCTGAGACATGAGATCAGGTCTCAAGTAAAAATATTCCTCTTTAAGAGGTTCACAGAGGTATTATATCAGGCACTGATCTCAGATGGAAACATGAAGTGATCTCCAGGTATTGGGTTTGTGGTTCCAACAGGACAGACGAGTGGTGCAGCTGCCGAAGGTCGAAAGCGATGCCAAGAGAGATCACTGCATGGTGGAAGTCTGCAAAGTGTCTAGAAGAGAGGGTTAGCCTCTCAGAGTGGAAATCAGGTGTTCTTCCATCAGTGCAGTATGCCTCGGCATATGCGTGGTCAGTGTCCTCGACCACCAGTTGAGTGTCGTTTGTGCGTTCGGATGGGGCATGTGCAGAGATTCTGCAGGAACCCTCAGCAGGTGGGAAGTATGATGGTGGAAGGCAGGTACCAGATACGGGAAGGGGATCAGTTTCCCCGTATTAGGCAGGCAGTTGGGGCTCCATGAGCTGTTCTGGTAGGGGCGGTGGATGTGGAACTCCAGGGAAAGATCTCTCATGCCAGTAGGGCATTACAACACAATGAGTTCAGGCTGGAGCCCAGGGTAGAGGGGCAAGTCAGCATCAGGCAGTTCGGTTTGCGCCTGGTGATGGCGAGGCTAGACAATCGAATATTCGAGGTATGATCCTTGATGTTTCTAATTTTTCTAGTGCGTTTTTTGACATAAGAGACACACACTCTTTTGTCTCTACTCAACTTGTGGTAGCGCTGGGTTTACTTGTAGTGGGGGTCTGTGGGGTGATGTCAATTGACACTCTGTTGCGAGTGAGGGTAGATGATATCATACAATGTAAGGGGTGTGCTTTGGAAGTTGGTGGGTATCGTTTTCTGTGGGATTTGTTCATTCTCAAGATGTCAGGGTTTGACTTAATCTTTGGAATGCATTGGTTGGTGTTGTATTGGGAACACATAGACTGTTATCATCACAGAGTATCGTTCAGGTCACTTGAGTGTCACACTTATGCCCACAGTGGTGAATGGGATGTTCGAGCTGGGCGTGTGGGGCCATTTTGTCCACAGATGAGTGGAAACACAGCTTGAGTAGAAGGCCTCATGCTTGATGATAATGAAATAGGGGAGCAGACTGTTTTCCCTCCTGTGGTGGATTGGATTAAGGATGCGTTTCTTGAATATTTCGCAAGGTTACCACCCAAGAGGGATGTCGATTTCACGATCGAGTTGCTACCGGGAGAGGAGAAAGTTTCTATTCCGCCATACCGAATGGAACCGGAAGAACTCCAGGAACTGAAGGATCAGCATGAGTAGTTGGAGCGTATGCTATTTATCTGTCCTAGTACGTCTCCTTGGGGATCTCCTGTGCTCTTTGCAAAGAATTCTGATGGGTCATTAAGGTTGTGTGTTGACTATTGAAAGTTGAATCAGATGACGGTGAAAAATTAGTACCCTCTTCATAGAATTGATGACCTGTTTGATTAGTTGAGGGTTGCATCGGTGATTTCTAAGATTGATCTGAGGTCAGGTTATCACCAGTTGAGGGTGAGGTCTTCCGGCATACCGCAGACAGCTTTCCAGAGTCGGTACGGGCTGTTTGAGTTTGTCACAATGCCTTTTGGCAGGACCAATCCACCAGCGTTGTTTATGGCTTTAATGAACTAGATCTTTCTTCCCTATCTAGATCGGTTCATGGTTGTCTTTGTTGATGATATCTTAGTGTACTCTAAAACTCACGACGATCATTCCCAACATCTTGATATCGTCTTGGGTACGCTAAGAGAGCATCAGATATATGCCAAACTATCCAAGTGTTAATTCTAGATAGGTGAGGTATGTTTTCTAGGTCACACCATCTCGGAGGTAGGTGTGTCAGTGGATCTAGAGAAAGTGAAAGCATTTGTATCTTAGGGGCAGCCCAAGAGTGTTTCTAATGTTCGGAGTTTTCTGGGTTTGGTCGGGTATTACAAAATGTTCATTCAGGATTTTTCTCGCTTGGTAGCACCACTTACGGGGTTTACCAGAAAAGGTAATCAGGTTCAAGTGGTATGAGGATAGTGAGAATGTCGTTCAAGAGTTGAAGAAGCGGTTGATGACCGCACCTATCTTGATCTTCCCCGAGTCATGTCAAAAGTACAATGTGTTTTGTCATGCGTCTGGAATCAGACTTGGGTCTATGTTAATGCAGGATGAGTGGGTTGTGAGTTATGGGTCAAGACAGTTGAGACCCCATGAGCGGAACTACTCCACTCATGATCTTGAGTTGGCTGTAGTAGTGTATGCCTTGATGTGATGGAGGCACTATCTGTTGGGAGAACGGTTTACTGTGTTTACCAACCATAAGAGTTTAAATTGCATATTTTCACAGCTAGATCTGAATTTCTGGAAGTGATCATTGGTTGAATATCTCCATTATTTTGACTTTGATTTGGTGTACACTCCAGGAAAGGGAAACAATGTTACTGATTCTTTGAGCAGGATGGTTCAGAATCAGATGGCCCAGGAGTCCAACACAGAGTGGAAGTTGATGGATTTGTTTGCAGAAATGCACCAGGAGGTTCAGTAGGAGAGTGGTCAGGTCCCTATTACTTCCTTAAAGATGGATTCAATGCTTTTGAGTCGAGTTATGGAAGGTCATCTTGAACATCCTGAGTGTTTGAACATGAAGAAAAAGCATAAATGTGGGGAGCTACCTTCAGGATGGGCCGTCGGTGTGGACGGTGTTGTTCGTGTTCTTGAATGTGTGGTTGTACCAAAGTGTTTGCAGGAAGATTTGATGTGATAGTTCCATGCATCAAATTGGGAAGTGCATCCTGGTTTGAACAAGATGTATCGTGTTCTCTGAAGGTAGTTTTTGTGGCCTGGAATGAAGAAGGACGTTGTGGGATTTGTGGCACGGTGTCTTACCTGTCAGCAGGTGAAGGCGGAGAATCAATGCCCATGTGGTTTCTTGAATCCATTTCCCATTCCGGAATAGATGTGGGATGATGTAACCATGTATTTTGTTGTGGGTATTCCGAGGATGTTGTGGAAGAATGATGAAATATGGGTGGTTGTGGATCAGTTAACGAAAGTGGCTCATTTCTTACCGATTCAGGAGACCTTTACAGTTGACCAGTTGGGTGAGCTGTATGTTTGGGAGGTAATGTGGTTTCATGGTGTTCCGCAGACCATAGTTTCGGACTGAGATCCGCGTTTCACATCATGTTTCTGGAAAGGGTTGAAGAAGGCGCTTGGTATGCCGGTGCTTTTGAGTATGGCTTTCCAACCGGAGACAGATGGGCAGTCGGAACGTACGATTCATGTGTTGGAAGAAATCTTAAGAGCTTGTGTCTTGGACTTTGGTGGTTCTTGGGAGAGACACCTATATTTAATTCTGTTTGAATACAGAAAACGTTTTCAGGCTACGATTCAGATGGCACTATTTGAGGCACTTTACGGGAGGCCATGTAGATCTCTATTGTGTTGGCTAGAGGCCGGTGAATATGACTTGTTGGGACCAAGTCTCGTGCAGGAGACTTCAGAGAGAGTTATGTTCATGAGGAAGTGAATGGCTACGGCCCAGAGTAGGAAGAATTCATATGCAGATCGGTGGCCTAGACCTCTTGAGTTTGGGGTGGGTAATAAATTGTTCCTTCGGGTGTCGCCAAGGTTGGGTCTGCGTCGGATACAAAAATATGGTTTGTTGGCACCCAGGTATATGGGACCTTTGGATATTGTGGAGAGGATCGGACCAGTGGATTATCGGTTGGCTCTTCCAAAACGGTATGGTGGGATGCATGATGTGTTACATGTGTCACAGCTCTGACGGTATCACCCTGACCCTTATCATGTGGTTGATGTTGAGGATGTGTAGGTTGAGGCTGATCCGCCCTTTGAGGAGCATCTAGTTCGTGTGGTTGATCATAGTGAAATGTCTTGTGAGGAAAGGTTGTGCCATTAGTGAGAGTACTATGGAAACATAGTAATGTTCAGGAAGAAACTTGGGAGCGGGAATTGGATTTGTGGTCTCCGTGTCCCACATTCATCCCTTCAGTGGATCAATGAGGCTTGTAAACAGGGCTCGAGGATGATCCGTCATAAGGTGGGGAGGTTTTAAGATCCCGATTTTTGGAAAGGTTTGTTTTTTTGGGTTTTGGGTTTAATCATTTGTTTTTTTGGGCTTTAAAATGTTTTTTGAATGTGTGAGAGGCCTTGGGGGTGTTTCTGGGGGCTCAAGGCATGGAATAAAGGAAATCTGGGCAAGCCAGGCCAGGGAGCACTACCTGCGCATGGCTAGGTATATCGTGTAACTTTCCTAGGCTAGACTGTGCGACTCCTCCACCTCTGGACAGAAGCATGACACAGTTTGCACACGGTTTGCCAAACCGTGCAGAAACACTGTGCAGCCACTTAATGTTGGGAAAAATTACATGTTTTCCACTCTGGCCTTTTAAACCCCACTTGGGATTTCCTCCTTTCCTCCCCTCCCAGCCCTAGAGACGAACTTGGCCAACCCATGCTTCCCAAGGGTGGATCTCCTTCGATTATAAGGCGTTTTTGGTGCCGTTGGTTGCGGATCGAAGCTCTGGGTAAGGCTAATCTCATTCTTGGTTCTCATTTTGGTTTAGATTTTTCATCTTCTCTCCCTCTCATTCCAAAGCTCTAAAACCCTAATTTTTGGGTGAGTTTTTGGTTAATGATCCAAACGATGGTTGGATCGAGGTCTAACGACTCGATTGAGAGTGCATTCAACCGCGGTTTCGAGGTAGGTTGTCTACAAGTGATATCCCATAGTTTCTTTGGGTATTTGTGCATGTTTAAATGTGTTATTTCTTTACTATGGTTATGTTTTGAATAACCTTGGCATGTTTGATAATAACAATTCTTAAATCGGTAAATGGGAACCCTTACAATCCCCATGGGATGTGTTGGGATATACTTGACCTAGTTTGGGCCATCCATGGGATGTGTCGACTTTTCCTGGATTTAGGGATTGATATTAAACAAGTGACCTTGTTGTAATCAATTGAAGAGACCTTGAAAAATATGTTTCCATGTTTGTATTATCTTGGAATAGAAGTTAGGTTATGCACCAAGACTTAGAAAAAACCAAAAAGGGTTAATTGGAATGGAATGAATAGTTGATTAATGGGAATGATGAACTGGTTAAATGGGATAATGCGGAAACTAAATAAGAACCATAATGGGATAGATTATGGGATTAATGATGAATGCTTAGTGATATAGGCATAACACATGGGATATGGGTGAATGGTTAAGTGATGTGAAATGGTAATGTGTTAATGGGTTAAGGTATGATGTGGATTCCCATGGCGTTTTTGTGAATAGTGTTTCCCGGAGGGAAATGGTTCTGATGGTTGATGGTTACTTATATATTAGCATGTGCACATGGCTTTGTAGAGTGGTTTATGACATGAGGATCTACGCCCACGGGTTGAGTGAAGACTGAGTTTCTAAACTCCACCCTAAATGCACAATTTAGGAAAGGGGACTGAGGGTTGATTCTCCTAACAGTTGCATCCACCTAGACTAAGGCTTCGTTGTTAGGTTATAGTTTCTATGAGGGGTTAATCCTAGTGATATAAGATGACATTGTGTTTACCCACATTCATGTGATTGTTGGCCTTAGACCCATGTAACATAACAAATGTGATTAACCCATGGAAGTGTGATGAAATGGTAAGTGATGATAATTGGTAGTAAATGAATGGTAATGGAATGGAAATTACTTGGATCTGAAATTGTTAATGGGACCTTAATCAATTACCTGGAAATCATCATTCATATTCTTTTTTCATGAACCACCTGTTCATACTAGATATTTTGTAGACACCGTTGGTGGTGGCCTGCTGAGTTGTACTCATACCCTGCTCAGGCCACCATTGGGTACCCGAGTAGACTTCATGTTTTCAGGTCAGAATAAGGGAAAAGGTCCTTTATAGATATTGAGTGGACATGGGTAGCACTTGGTGGAGGATCTGTACATAGAGTCCAGACCATTTTGGGGATTTGGCTATTGTCTTTATTTTGGGCTTTGTTCACTTTGGCACTTATAGCATGACATGACATATTTACTGTTGGAAATGTTTGTTATACATGTTCCCTATTTTTTGTTATTGTTTCCGCTATTTGGATTATTCTGTTGTGGATTACTCTGATGAAAAGGGGGTGTTGTCTCCCCACTTGACAACATAGACCCCCTACAAGTCAGCAGCCTTTGGCGTACAGGGAGGCGTTCTTAAGGTCATGTAACCACCCGGCTCGGAGCACCAGTTTAGTGGCTTCTAGGTCGGGGATGTTACATATATATATATATATATATGTTAAATAAATTGTTATAATCAACCATGAGTGATGTTTATGGAAATTTAATAATATCACAAAGGGGAGGTGGGAGTCCACATATATGCACAAGTGATACTTTCATTTTCAATTTGATGGTAAAGCAGTGTAAATTGTTGTTCCATAATTATAATAAAAACTATATATTTATAATTAGTAATTAATCATTTTATTATTGATACCATAGGTTAAGATAAGGTTTCAGATCAAATGAAATTGAAGGTACTTGGTTAAGAGTTAAACATCTTCATTATGAGACATCCTTTGGATTACATTTTATGCCTTGAATGGATGATATTATAACCAAGTTAGGGGATATAAAAAATGGTTAGTGATGTTAGGAATGTATATGGGTATGTGTTGGACTATATTTTAGTTTCATGGAGTGTGTAGAATTTAAGGGAGATGGATTCCTTTTATAAGACGAGGAGATGAGACAACTAGAATTTTGTAAAAGATTATAATCTATTAATGTATTTTAAATGTTAAATGGATCTAATATTGAACATAACATATTTATAGATAATATAGGGTAGAAATATGTCTAAAATATTTTATGTATACTTTTTATGTCCCAATGTTATCATTACCTCTATGATTAACCCCCAATATGCCTGATTTAACCTTATCCACTATAAAATTTTTTACTAGTTTTAATTTTCATAGTGAGCAAAAGTGAAAATTTTATCATTATCAGAAATTTAAATAATAATTCAAAAAATTTAATCCATTATTTAAAATTAAATTAATACAAGGGTAACAAGATAATTTTAAAATAATCCCACAATTTGAGATGACAAATAGTTTTCTAGATAAATGGATTTTTATGTATACAAATGTTTTTAGAAAAAAAAAGTAATCATAAATTCAATTAAAATTAAATATATTGGATTATATTTAAATATAAATAATTAATTAAAATTTTTAAATTAGTTCAATATAACTTCATACTTTATATATACTTGAATGAAAAAGTCAATTTTTGTAATCATAATTTTATTACAATTCATTGAAAATTTATTATTTTTGGAAAAATCCAAAAAATTCATCATATGATAAATTTTAAATGGTTACCAAAAAAATTTATTATTTTAAAGAAATTAAATTTCTATTTTTGGAATAAATTAATTATAATATTCAGAAAAAATAAACAAAAACTTTTTAAAATAGAATATATTTTTGAACCGTAAAATATATATTCACTAAAAATTGACAACTATATTTTTATAAATTAATAATTAAACATTAATTATATAATAACATTATAAGAATTTTTCATGATGTTGATGATCTTATCCATACCACATATTCATCAGCTGGGTTATAAGGATATAATATATCACAGTTCATTTAAAAATGGGTTGTGTGTAACGAAAGTAACCAAATACATCATGTTTTATTAAATTAAATAAAAATAAAATATTATGGTCTTAAAAGGTATTATGAGTAAGTTTAAAAAATTACTAGTGATCTTGGATATTGTTTTCAAACAAGGTGTACATTGAGGATAAAATACAATACATCATTTATGTCTAATGTGGAATTGTGGTGTGTGAATGAAGGATTGAATTGTAAAGTGTCGATTCATGCCATGAATGTTAATTTTGGATCATATATGGAAGAAAAAAATTCCTATGGATTCAAAGATGAAAAATAATAATTTTACTATAAAATAGTTAGAGTCCCATAATAAGAGTAATATGGGGGGAGAAGTGATGAAAAGGAAATTATGGCTTGAATAAAAAGTGTATTGTCTAGTTGAAGTAATAACATTGATGAAAAATTTACATTAGTTTCTATTATTGAATACATAATGATATTTCATTATTTCACTTATCAAAAATGGTATAATATTTTTTAAATGGATATGAAGTTGGCCTTCCTCAATTGTAATCATGAAGAAGAATTGTACATTAAGAAACCTGAAGGATTTTTTCTTATAAATGGCGTGATATGTGTTTCTCATTTGAATATTTTGTAATAAAATATTAAAAACTTATATGAAAATGATTTTCATTGTTTTCATAATGATTGAAGACGTATAAAATAAAAAAAAATTAATATTAGATAACATCCCCAACATTAAAGATAGTATGTAAAAATATCTTTCTATTTCTATATATGTGGATGATATTATGTATTTAAGAAATGAAGAAGTCATTAAGGATAATTTTACACTTAAATGAATTAGTTTTTTGAAATTTCAATGTTTTAGAGTTGAAGTACTTTGATGGACTTCAAATATATCAATTTTGGACTTATTTTTTCATTCTCAAAAGATATTTTCCATGAATTATTAACTTATCATGGAATATAGGATGAAAAGTTAGTTTATAATCTAATTGTGGTCTGAATTAAACACTTAAAGGATAAATATATAATGGATGTTGAACAAATGGATACCAAAAATATTATTGGGTGTTTTATCTACAATATGGATTCCCGACCAAATATTGTCTATGTTGTTACATTGTATAGAAGATATCAACATGTTCATACCATGCTAAAAATCATAGATGTAATGATAAATATATGTTAGATAAAAGGCTATTCTGATTAAGTATCAATATATAATATCCAAATAATTCATTATATATTTGGTTATATTTATGGATATTGTGATAGAAGTGTTAATGATCAGAAGAACATGCTTGGAAGTGTGTTATTCTTAGAATAATTTTGTCTAACTATTACCATAAAGAATTAAGAGTATAGTAAATTGAGTATAGTAGAAGAAAAATATGCCACTTAATCCCATGAATCAATAATAATTTTATGAATGAAGGAAAAACATTAAGATATGAAAGTAGAAGTGAAGTTAACATTGTTGGTTGGCAATTACAATTGAAGATAAATTATTTGTTTATGAATTTTTTTTCAGAAATCATATCATTGGTACATAGATATATTGTACTATTTTATCATTGGTAACATGGAGAAGATTTATTGATGATGGAGTATATTTTGATAATGTTGATAGTGGATTTTTTATTAATCCATTACCTATGAAAACATTTTAGAAATTCATGTCAGTTATGGGTGTTTATGGTCAATATTCTAAAGGAAAAGGTATGGTGAAGGTGTCTCATATCTTACTTGTTATATTGATGATAATTTTAAAGGGAGTGGATTAAAATATAACTCCAATGGTATATATTACATCCAATGGGGAACACATATCTTATCAATGGGTTGTATATACATGGTAAAAGTATGTTAAAACAGTAATGATGTGAGTTCTAGATATACATAAATATAGATGTGTGCGAGGATGTGTATTATATTTTTTTCAGGGTTTGTAAACTATTTTAATGTCTGAATTGAGTATTTTTAAGGAACTTATTGTCGGAACATATAGATATATTTTTTTAAAATTAATATAATATTTACATAACTTCATATGTGAATGATTGAAAATCCTATGGGTAATAACATGATTATTGTTCATCTTTCTTGTCTATTATATTGAGTATTATAATTTAATATTTGATATATTAAAAAATAATTAATTTTTATGTTTTATTTTTTGTATTTTGTATTTTCATTGGTTGACATAGAAAAATTGGGGGTATTATTGGGGCCAAAGAGGCCATTTACTGTCAGGATAAAATTCTTCTAATCAAGAAAATAGTGATCTTATTGTATAAAAGAGTTGAATTGACTATGGTTGGAAGATGGATTTAAATTTATTCTCTATTAATAAATAAATTTTATTATTTTCTTTATTATTGTTTCTAAGATGACCATGAGAGTGTTTTGATGTTTATTATATTTCAGTTTAAGTAATGAATGATTATTGTAACACCCCGAGATTTTATGAAAAATATTCTTTTTAATTTTATTAATGTCTTGTGTTGTACGCTACAACAAAAGGAGCTTTCACAACACGCATCATTGACTTGCCTTGTATTACACGCAATTGCGACCTTCCTCGATAGCATGTGTAGTACGCAATACCGAGTTTCTCTAAACAACGATATGCTATTAAAATATTATTAAAACTAGCCATTATGAATAGTAATAACCACTTTTTGAAATTTTTTAAATTTTATTTTTCAAAATGGACTTCATTTTTGGATTCGGAATATCAAAATTAGCGTAGGGTGAAAATTTGGTACTTTTCAGATAACTTTCATTTTCTGATGAATAGTGAAAATTACTAAATTTTAATTAAAAACAATCTTTTTAATCAAAATAATTAATAGTGATAAATTATTAATTTTTGTGGTTTAAAAGTATATTTAGAATATATTTTTACAATTTAATACAATTTTGGTCATTGGATGTAATTTCACATTTAAACCAGACATAAACAAGTGTCAATCTTTTGATAGTTATTATCTCTTAAAAACACGCTATTTGTTTTGACGACGGGAATTAATTTTTAAATTAATTAATGCAACTGATATGTTTTGAATTTGGTATAATAGAAATCATTTTTGAGTTCATAATATCAAATATAACTTAGGCCTAATTTTTGGTATTTTTCTGGATACATTCATTTTTTGATTAATAGTGAAACCACTAAGTGGTAGTTAAGAAAATGAATTTTTCATAAAACATAATTTTACCACTTCTGTGAGTGGAATTTCAAAAATCTGAGAGACACGGTTGATGTTAGTAAGTAAAATTTGGTTCAATGAGATGAAAATAATTTTTGGTGAATAGTAACTTTTTACTTTTTTTTACCACAGTTAAAAGTAAATAGGGTAATTAAGGGTAAAAATGATAATATTTTTACCCTAACACATGTCATAATTCTATTGGATAAGTGTATTTCGACCAAAAACAAACTTAGGAATAAAATATGACCATTTAGGCCCACTTGGATTAGATTAGGACATTTATTATTATTTAATTCAAAGAAAAGTTAAAAGAGTTAAAATCAAAGTTTATTTACTAAGAAATTTTTAATATGGGGTTATACATAAGATAAATTCGATTGTAAATATTCATTAGAAACCCAATAAGAGTTCCTACATAATGATATTTTATTTATAATTTTCAGACATTAAATAAATTAATTTATTTATGACACAATGATGATGCAGTAATTACCATAATAGTGAAAAATTAGAATAATTGATATTATAAATACCGAAATAAATATAATTTGAGACTTTTTATGAATTACACTAATTGTATAGGTTAATATGGCAGGTTATGATTGATTTAATTAACTTTGGTCGAAGTAATCATTCTGTTATGAGTTTCAAAAAAATCAACTTATGAATAGTGTCAAAATTGACATAAAATAGTTTTTAAAACAAATATTATATTATTAATTGTTATTTTATTCCTAAAAATATAAGGTTCGTCCAAATTACTTAGATAAGGTTATATATATTAATAATAAATAACTTGGGGTTCTTTTGGCTTGTTATTGTATGTTTATTAACCTTATAGTATAAGAACACAAGAAAACACGGTAAAAGTAAAATTATTTAACTTAATATTAAATCTAAATGATAAGGTTAAAATAGGAACATAAACTTGTCTAAATTCTATTGTATGAGAGTATTTTGACCCATCCCAACCTTAGCTTATAAATAAATCAATTTGGAGCTATTTAAAACCGATCATGACTTTATAATAAAATAATATTTTTAGTTTTTCCAAAGGAGCCCCTCTCCTCCCTTATAAAAGGGAACCTCCTCCCTCTCCTCCTCACACCAATTTGAGCCTTCAAGTTCGGCCAACCCCTAAAAATTTCTCCTCTCCACTTCCATATAAACATCGTAGAGGTCCTGTACTTCTTCAAAGATCAATTTAATTTCCCTAAAAGGAGGTCTTAAAGAAGCACTTCAAAGAAGAGGTAATGTCCGTTACCGATTCTTTCAACTTTGTTTCTTCTTCCACTTCTTCTTCTTCAGTTGTTTCATTGTGAAGTAATGAAATCAGTATCACTCATATACTATATGTTATTATAAGCATGAAACAACCATATTTCACCATCTATCCATCCTACTGAAAATGAAATCACCGCACGTGCGTACGTACAGAAGACCGTCTCCACGCCGTGGTGTAATTTATTTTCCACCACCAACTTACTTGGATGGGTATAATTGTGTAAATAATGACTATATATGACTATTATAAAGTGATATTGATTCTTAAATATTATACATACACTCCAATACAATTCAACGATCATGAGAATGATATCATCGCTCGTGCGTACATACAGACTACCGTCTCCACGACGCGATGAGATTCATTATTCACGTTAACCATTCATGAATAATTATAAGGTATATATAATAAGTAATCATGAAATATATGACATAATAATGATACTGGATTTATGTGTATATATATGTATGTCATCTACTTAATTCCATTCAACTTAATAAGGTAACGAAAACAGCGTTCATGCGTACGTACGACTTACCGTCTCCATGAACGGTGTATTTCTTTCCATTTACTGATCTATTATATATATGTATATTATGAATATATATTATATATAAATCATGTTTTATATTATGGAATTAAGTATTCATGATCTAAGTAATCAGATGAATAATTACAAGTCAAAACACGGATGACAAAGGAAACGATTTTACCCAAAACGCTCTTTAACATGGAATTTACAAAATAACGGGTAAAATAAAGTCATAAGTGAACCATATATGATATCTTAACAATGATAATGATTCTGGAATAAGTCAATGACATTATTTAAATCATTATACAGGAGGTTCGGACACTTACGAAGCAAATCGGACCTAAGGTAAGGGAAAATATAACAATCTCATTTTTATCCGAGATTGTTTATACTTTGGTATTTACTAGGCTGTATTTTATCATCCACATCCATTTTTCCTCAATATTTAATATTATTTCCATCCACCTAAAATTTTTTAAATCCAATTTTACCCTTCAGTGAGTTTTTAGTAAAAGATATGAAATGAATCTTTTGTCATTTTTCGTACGAGGTACTTTTTGACTTTTTCGACACAAGTATGAGAAGAATGTTTTTTTAACTTATACGTCATGAATGGATTTTAAAAACATTATTTCCAAGAAGCTTCCTTTAAAAGTTTTCAAATTTATTTTTAATCAACTTCTTTTAGTTTAGAATTGTATAACATGTTAAGGAAGGAAAAATGTTTTTGAATTAGAAAGTATATTTTCCTCAAGAATGGAGTTCAAGTATTTTATCAACATTATTTTGAATCTAATATAATATAGGGTACTGTTTCTATTCCTATTATTACATTGATTTGATTATGTTGTGATGGAAATATTTTTATGAATTACTTTATCTTATATGAATTGTTTTATGATGTCATGATGATTAAGATTCCCATTTTTATTACATGGGTTATGCTATGATGTATGGTTTATGATTTTGTGGCACATAAGAATGGAATAATTATGAGATGGGTGGGACCTATATCTCCCTCCAATGCATTGGGTAAAGATTTTATATCTCATGAGATAGACATGGCTGGAACGGCAGGTCAAACTGGTTCAGTGAAACAGGACTGAAACGAGGAGTGAACTCGGTTCAGAAATGGACTTTGTCCACTAAGATAGTCTTGGAAATGGGTCTTGACTAATAAGAAATGATTCTCTATGATTATGTGTTTATGCCAAGATGTTTCATGTTTTATGTTATGATTAATGGGGTTACATTTCACTACTATGATTTATCCCATGTTATGATATTATGATCTCTTTTACAGGTTAAGATTTCCAAAATGTTATGTTCTTATGAATATGATGTGATTGATATTTCTTTTGTTTACCCTTACTGAGAATTTCAGCTCACCCTTTTATGTTTTCTTTTCCCCAGGATATAAAGAAATTTTTTAGGTAAGAAAAAAAAGGGAAGATCTTTATGGGAGATGTTGAAGATCTTTCACCATGATTAGAAGATTATATTCCGAGTTTCCAAAGACACTAAACTATTACGGTCCTTGTGTGTGTGTTTTTGTTATGTACTAAGTATTTATAAAAAGTAATGTAATGTCCATGTGTGTTAAGCTTCGGGTCTCTACAGTTGGTATCAGAGGAAAGGATTAGTCGACCTTTGGAAACTAGGATGCGAGATCATTAGTAACATCCCTAGATATATTTCTAAGGTATGTCTAGGGATGTACCCAAGGTTAAGTATAGGTTGTAATACTAGAATTATGGTAACCCAAGATGTTAGATATTGATGGTACTCCCCCTTTATTATGTTGTTTTCCCTAGAGTGATTTTTTCCTCTCACACTATTCTTTTTGGGTTTTAGACGATGGCTGGAACCCGAAGGAACCGTGTTGATCAATGTAATGGACAATGCAATGATTGTCCTCCTGAACAAACAAATTTTATGGGCGATGCAGTGCAAAATCTTATTGTTATACTTACACAAGATATGAATCATTATGGACTTCCAAATGAGCAGAGAAGGGAACAATATTCTATTGAGTCCTTCATGAGGAAACGTCCACCTTCTTTCAGTGGGTCTTCTTATCCACTTGTTGTTGAACAATGGATCATTACCACTGAAAAGATATTTTCAGTTCTTCAATGTTATGAACATGATAAAGTCATCTTAGCAGTATATCGTTTGGAAGGTGAAGCTGATCAATGGTGGAATCTTATCAAGAATACGAGGCCATGAGATGAAATTGAGTCCATGGAATGGGATGAGTTCAAGAACTTATTTTTCAATAAGTACTTCCCTCGTATTCTTCGAACAAAGATAGAGAAAGGATTTCGTGAACTAAAGAAAAAGGATGATGAATCTATTGGTATATACGAAGCGAATTTTACAAGGCTTTCAAGGTATGCATCTAGCTTTATCATCCAACCTGAAAGTAAAGTTGATCGATTCTTCAGTGTCTTAAAACCAAACCTTCGAAGGGAATTAGCTATAAGAGACTTCAGTAGATATGAAGAAATTGTGCGTTGTGCTATCAAGGTAGAAATGGAAGTTGGTGTTACTTATCCATCTCATTGTTTTGAAAAGAAACGAAAGATGGAGTTCAAGGAGAAATCTCAGAATAATGGTGAAAAGAAGATGAATGTTTCCTTATCCTCAAAGTGTGGAAAGAAGCAAGGTGGAGATTGTCTTAAAGGGACTAGAAACTGTTTTAAGTGTGGAAGAGAAGGTCATCGAGCAACTGAGTGTTGAAGTAATGGAAAAAGGGTTTCTAATGATGTGAATAAAGAAAAGACTGTAGAGAACGCACCACCAACTCCTCAATTCTTCAAGTGCAAGGAAATGGGGAATTATGCTAATAAATGCCCTAATCCAAGGGTTAGTGATGATCGACATGAGAAACCAATTAAGTCAAAGGACAAAGGGAAGTCACATGCGATCACTATTGGCGATGTGGAATATGAAAATGATGTGGTGGAATGATTAAGTGTTTATGTAATGGGATTCCAAAATAATGTTGTATATAGTATCCTGGAATATTGGAATATTTATGTATTAGTCTATTGTGGATTTCAATAATTTTATGGTACCGGTAACCATGAAAAGTGATTGAGACATTTTTGGTAAACAGATGATATGCACATAATGAAGGGATAATAAGATAATGAGATGTTTGATTGTATTCATTAGCTCATGATTGATATAAGGACTAAGTGATATCATGGTTTGAGTATATAGAATTTTGAGGATTTTGTTATGTGGAAAGAGTTAACTTTTAACAGCATTCATGTTTTCAATAAGGTTCAATGGGTATTCATTCTTCAATAGAATACGTGATTAAGGTATTCACATGTTTGTAATTTGACCAACAAGATATATCTTATGATATATGGGGGATAAATGATGGCATTCACGTGATCATTTTCATTATACTATGAGCTTGGACCGATGTATTTTAGATAAGCCTAAATATTGGAATGGATTATGTTGGACATAAGTTATTATTGGTTAAGGATAGAACTTTTTTCGATATTTTTGATGGGATGTTACAATAATATAGATTTAGAAAAAGGACAACCTGTAGGACGGCCGATAGCCCATCGCGTCGGACAAGGCTGTGGGAATCGAACCCACAACCGAAGTGCGACTGGCCTTTATCGCCTACCACTGGCCTACAGGAAGTCCCTATTTAGTAGAAACTAGTTTTATTATATTAAGCAGTATAATATAAGAAGTATAAGTCCATTTTAGGAACCATATATGATTAATATCACTATAGATGGACTTACGTATTTTTTGATAACTTTTCTAACCATTTGTTTGAGACAGATGGAATGACCCATCATTCTATCACATGATCTACTAACACATCACGAATGACAAATTAAACTTCATTTCATTAAGAGATGAAGTGGAAATTTTCCAAAGAACGACCAACGGTGAGACTATACCAAAATCACGAAAGTATTTCTTCAAATTCCAATTTCATCAACTTTAGGGAAATGATCTTGAAAACCAAAAATGTTGTCATATTGCTCTTATATCTGATAATCAGATGGTACCTTATATCATCACAAATTTATGTCTTTGTGATTTCTGGCTTTTCCATAGCCCTGTTCTCTACCACTCTCCATCAGAACATGATGGTTAGATTTCTCTTCCATATCCATATTTTCACCTATGTGGAAACCCAGTGATTAGTTTATTTGGGTAACCGTTACGTTTCATACTCTTGTTTTTAAAGATTGGTTTTGGTATTCCTTTTTACGATTTGGGTTTTTATTAAATAAACTTTCGAGTAGTAAACCATTTATAACCCCGACGAATTTCAAGGGCGAAATTAATATTAAGGGGGGTAGAATGTAACACCCCGAGATTTTATGAAAAATATTCTTTTTAATTTCCTTAATGTCTTTTGTTGTACGCTAGACCAAAAGGAGCTTTCACAACAAGCATCATTGACTTGCCTTGCATTACACGCAATCACGACCTTCCTCGATAGCATGTGTAGTACACAATACCGAGTTTCACTAAACAATGATATGCTATTAAAATATTGTTAAAACTAGCCGTTATGAATAGTAATAACCACTTTTTGAAATTTTTTAAATTTTATTTTTCAAAATGGAATTTATTTTTGGATTCAGAATATCTAAATTAGCTTAGGGTGAAATTTTGGTACTTTTTGGATAACTTTCATTTTTTGATGAATAGTAAAAATTACTAAATTTTAATTAAAAACAACCTTTTTAATCGAAATAATTAATAGTGATAAATTATTAATTTTACTAGTTTAAAAGTATATTTAGAATATATTTTTACAATTTAATACAATGTTGGTCATCAGATGTAATTTCACATTTAAACCAGACATAAACAAGTGTCAATCTTTTGATAGTTATTATCTCTTAAGAACACGCTATTTGTTTTGACGACGAGAATTAATTTTTAAATTAATTAATGAAACTGATATGTTTTGAATTTGGTAAAATAGACATCATTTTTGAGCTCATAATATCAAATATAGCTTAGGCCTAATTTTTGGTATTTTTCTGGAAACTTTCATTTTTTGATGAATAGTGAAACCACTAAGTGGTAGTTAAAAAAATGAATTTTTCATAAAACATAATTTTACCGCTTCTGTGAGTGGAATTTCAAAAATACAAGAGACACGGTTGATGTCAGTAAGTAAAATGTGGTTCAATGAGATTAAAATAATTTTTGGTGAATAGTAACTTTTTACTTTTTTCCCACGGTTAAAAGTAAATAGGGTAATTAAGGTTAAAAATGATATTATTATTACCCTAACACATGTCCTAATTCTATTGGATAAGTGTATTTCGACCAAAAACAACCTTAGGAATAAAATATGACCATTTAGGCCCACTTGGATTAGATTAGGACATTTATTATTATTTAATTCAAAGACGAGTTAAAAGAGATAAAATCAAAGTTTATTTACTAAAACATTTTTAATATAGGGTTATACATAAGATATATTCGATTTTAAATATTTATTAGAAAGATAATATGATTTTATAAATAATGATATTTTATTTATAATTTTTAGACATTATATAAATTAATTTAATTATGACACAATGATGTTGTAGAAATTACCATAATAGTGAAACATTAGAATAATTGATATTATAAATACCCAAATAAATATAATTTTAGACTTTTTATGAATTGAACTAATTTTCTAGGTTACTATGGAATGTTATTATTGATTTAACTAACCTTGGTCGAAGTAATCATTCTGTTATGAGTTTCAAAAAAATCAACTTTTTAATAGTGTCAAAATTGAGATAAAATAGTTTTTTAAAACAAATATTATATTATTAATTGTTATTTTATTCCAAAAAATCTAAGGTTCGGCCAAATGACTTAGATAAGGTTATATATATTAATAATAAAAAACTTGGGGTTTTTTTTGCTTGTAATAGTATGTTTATTAACTTTATAGTATAAGAACACAAGAAGACACGGTAAAAGTAAAGTTATTTAACTTAATATTAAATCTAAATGATAAGGTTAAAATAGGAACCTAAACTTGTCTAAATTCTATTGGATGAGTTGATTTCGACCCATACCCACCTTATCTTCGAAATAAATAAATTTTGAGCTATTTAAAACCGATCTTGACTTTATAATAAAATAATATTTTTAGTTTTTCCAAAGGAGCCCCTCTCCTCCCTTATAAAATGGAACCTCCTCCCTCTCCTCCTCACACCACTTTGAGCCTTCAATATCGGCCAACCCCTGCCAATTTCTCCTCTCCACTTCCATATAAACATCCTAGATGTCCTGGACGCCTTCAAAGACCAATTTTAGTGCCCTAAAAGGAGGTCTCAAAGAAGCACTTCAAAGGAGAGGTAATGTCGGTTACCGATTCTTACAACTTTATTTCTTCTTCCACTTCTTCTTCTTTAGTTGATTCATTATTAAGTAATAACATCAGTATCACTCATATACTGATATGTTATTATATTTATGAAACAACCCTATTTCACCATCTATCCATCCTACAAAAAATGAAATCACCGCGAGTGCGTACGTACGGAATACCGTCTCCACGCCGTGGTGTAATCTATTTTCCACCACCACCTTACTTGGTTGGGTATAATGGTTTATATAATGACTATATATGACTATTGTAAAGTGATATTGACTCTGAAATATTATACATACACACCAATACAATTCAACGATCATGAGAACAATATCATCGCTCGTGCGTACGTACGGACTACCGTCTCCACGACGCGGGGAGATTCATTCTTCATGTTAACCATTCATGAATGATTATAAAGTATATATACTAAGTAATAATGAAATATATGACATAATAATTATACTGGACTTATGTGTATATATATGTATGTCATCTACTTAATTCCATTCAACTCAATAAGGAAATGAAAACAGCGTTCATGTGTACGTTCGGCTTACCGTCACCATGAACGGTGTATTTCTTTCCATTTACTAATCTATTATATATATGTATATTCTGAATATATATTATATATAAATAATGTTTTATATTCTGTAATTATTTAATCATGATCTATGTAATCATATGAATAATTACAAGTCAAAACACGGACGACAAAGGAAACGATTTTACCCAAAATGCTCTTTAACATGGAATTTACAAAAGAATGGGTAAAATAAAGTCATAAGTGAACTGTATATGATATCCTAACAATTGTTATGATTCTGGAATAAGTCAATGACATTATTTAAATCATTATACAGGAGTTTCAGACACTTACGAAGCTAATTGGACCTAAGGTAAGGGAAAATATCACAATCTCATTTTTATCTGAGATTGTTTATACTTTGGTATTTACGGAGGTGTATTTTATCATCCACATCCATGTTTCCTCAATATGTAATATTATTTCCATCCACCTACAATTGTTTAAATCCAATTTTACCATTCGGTGAGTTTTTAGTAAAAGATATGAAAGGAATCTTTTGTCATTTTTCGTACGCGGTACTTTTTGACTTTTCCGACAAAAGTACGAGAAGAATGTTTTTTTAACTTATACAGCATGAATGGATTATTAAAAAATTATTTCCAAGAAGCATCCTTTACAAGTTTTAATGTTTATTTTTAATCAAATTATTTTAGTTTAGAATTGTATAACATGTTAAGAAAGGAAAAGTTTTTTTGAAGTAGAAAGGATATTTTCCTCAAGAATGGAGTTCAAGTATTTTATCAAAATTATTTTCCATATAAGATAATATAGGGTTCTGTTTATATCCCTATTATTACATTGATTTTATTATGTTGTTATGGAAATATTTTTATTAATTCCTTTATCTTATATGAATTGTTTTATGATGTCATGATGTTTATTATTCCCATATTTATTACCTGGGTTATGATATGATGTATGGTTTATAATTTTGTGGCACACATAATAATGACATAATTATAAGATGGGTGGGACCTATATCTCCCTCCAATGCATTGGGTAAAGATTTTATATCTCATGAGATAGACATGGCTGGAACGGCAGGTTAAATCGTTTCAGTGAAACAGGACTGAAACGAGGAGTGAACTCAGTTCAGAAATTGACTTTGTCCACTAAGATAGTCTTGGAAATGTGTCTTGACTAATAAGAAATGATTCTCTATGATTATGTGTGTATGCCACAAATTTTAATGTTTTATGTTATGATTAATGGGGTTACATTTCACTACTATTATTTATCCCATGTTATGATATTATGATCTCTTTTGCAGGTTAAGATTTCAAAAATGTTATGTTCTTATGAATATGATGTGATTGATATTTCTTTTTTTACCCTTACTGAGCATTTGAGCTCACCCTTTTATGTTTTATTTTCCCCAGGATATAAATAAAGGTTTTAGGTAAGAAAAAAAAGGTAAGATCTTTATGGGAGATGTTGAAGATCTTTCACCACGATTAGAAGATTATATTCCGAGTTTCCAAAGACACTAAACTATTACGGCCCTTGTGTGTGTGTTTTTGTTATGTACTAAGTATTCCTCAAAAGTAATGTAATGTTAATGTATGTTAAGCATTGGGTATCTACAAATATTATATTAGATATTTATGTTGAATTCTCTATTAAGTTAAAACAAGGTAAACCGGAAAAAATTTATAGATTATATTTCTATGGATTAAGAATTAGAAAATTTTATTTAATTTATTTAGAAAAATTATTATATTAATGAATCATATCTCCGATTATTTACTAAGAAATCATCGGCCACCATGAGGAATCAAACAACAATGAAGATTGAAATATTTTAAAATACCCATGATTCTACAATCATATATAAAATTTCATCACAAAATTTATGGATCAATTCACATTATATTCTTTGATTATAATGGTACAATGAATAGCAAAACATAACACTATGAAATTAAATTCACAATAATGGTCACAACTGGTGACATAGAACACATAGAAATATAAGGGACCTCTAAAAGCATGAACCCTGGAGGAACATTGTAAAAAACTGACATTTTTATTAAGGTATGGATCCAGTTAATTTAAATTTAAACCATTATTTTCCCTATAATTGCTGTTGTATATATGTTAAAGGGTAGTTCTTGAGCATAAATGGCTCATTGGTTGCTCAATGATCTGAATTTTTGGAAGGTATGTTGAGTTGTATGGTTATCTCATGGTTAGTGCCAACTGTAAAACTAAACCGTATATGTGTGGTAGTTAACTGCAGATGGGTTCATAGTTTTCCAATATATTCACCACAAGACAAATAGCCATCAAGGGTTCTAAATTTTATGGAGGGTTCACATACTTTTTCATAACATTTTGGTAAGGGTTATATGCACAGTGCAACTTAAAAACTAGTGATGTATGGTTTAGGAGCATGGATTGGAAATCAATGCTACCTAATAGTGTGCCGCTTAAAAGAATATAAAAAATATCATTTTTCCTAACCTTAATATTATCCATTTTTCTTTTTATCCCCTAATATTTTATGTACTACCTCCCCATTTTCATGGAGCTCTCTCTCTCTACCTCTAGCACAATCTTTTATCTTGGAACTCCTAACAATGACTGATTGGATCATTTTTTGTTTCATTAATATAATTTCAATAAATTCATCATTATTGTTCTTTATTTTCATTGTTTCTCACTCCATATAAAATGGAAAATTTTTTAAAGATAATATTCCAAATTTTAAGTGCATTTTTATATTTATAAAATTTCTTCTATTTTATCTCTAGTTAAAGTTTTATAATGGGTTGGGAGTTATGTACCACAATAAGGTAGGTGGTCATGTTATTCTTATGTAATTTATCAATGATTTTTATAATTCTCTATTGTGAGATGCATTGTACCATTTGTGGGAAGCTAGAAAAATATTAATACAATTAAAATAATTGATTTTAAGGCATAAATTATTCTTAGATACACATAAATCTACATTGTAGGATGATTAATGCAACAAAATCAGTAATTAATGGTGAGTTGTCTTTAATGGATGAGTTAGTTACACCATGAAATTCTATTGAAACACTACTTATGGTGTGTTGTGTTTTCCCTTGTAAACGATATGTAATTTATTTTAAACCAATGAAAAATTGTAGGCCATTTCTATGAGTCGATATTATTATATTTATATCATGAATTATTACTAATAAATAAATTGGACAAACCTTGTTAAAAGTGTAGTTTAAATGGTTTTTTTAATAGTATCCATGTCTATCCTTTATATAATATTTACGGTGATAAGTGGGACCAAGTACAGAATTACTTTTATGGGATCATCAATCATAATAGTTAGAAGTTGGTAAATAAATTTTAACAGTGAATTATAGATACAAAGGTTCTTTATATAACACTTTGGATGAGCTCATCGAGTGGAATCATTTATGCTTCCCTTAAGCGATTCTTTTTTATTTAGTGGATAACCATGGATGGGTTCGGTAGGTAATGATATTATGACATTTCCTGAGAGATAACTTTTCCCATATGTGCTTCACCATGGATGGGATCCGAGGGTTATTTCTTATACTATTCTTCATGTGATAATTTTTTTATTATATGAAATTATTTAGATTAATGCCTATGGTGATGGGTTTTTATAGTGAATTTGAAGCTATACCTAGGTTCCGGTTAATACAACAGCTTTAATGGGATTATGAATCTAATTAATTAATTTATTGTATGCCCCCTCAAAGAATAAGAACATGCATGGATTCGTTCTATTATTTACATATATGATATTCTAGTTACACTCCATTCCAAGCCCGTATTCCATGATTATCATGAAGCCTCTTATAAAAATGTTTTAATGCCTTGGGAATAGACCTTGGGTCTTGACTATTGTTATGTATATATATATATAAGTTTTTTCATATATAAGTCTATATGTATATGATGCATATATATACATAAAATTATATATATATATATATATATATATATATATATATGAAGGTTGACATCTATTCAGATACATCCATCTTATACCAATGTAGGTTGTGTTTGTAGTGTAAAATGTTAGGAACCCTGTCTGATTTGAATTATTTGTTTACTATCATACATTTATTATTACTCACACAATAGTCATTTTATACGAATAGATTGGATAGTTCTAGACAATATTGGTGGGGCCTATTTAATTTATCTCACACCATATTAGGACCACCAAATAATACCAGAATAGTTTTTTTAGATTTTGGTAGCGATAAAGTAACGAATCCATCATTGGATTCCTAGACTAATTTATCAAGGATGGAGCATGGGGCCATGGATCAAAATTATGATCATGATGTTATTAGAGATTGATTCAAGTCTTTTATCATTTTCTATAGAATGGTGTATATGCATGTCCGGATGTTCTCTATTGTATAACATAGTGAAATATTTATAATTTTTATATTATATTGATTATGCATCCACCTATTTATTATGTCTAGACGGTTTATGATTATATAGTGTATTTATTATTCTATTTCCACTAATTAGTATTATTTTATCTGTTATGATATAGTCTGATCATGACTGTATTGTTTCCCAACCATACCATCGTAGATCATATCTACTAGTTAGTTGCATTTGACATATAAGGATGTGTGAATTAGGATATTTGTCTAACTAGATTTTTTTTCTCATGAGATGCCCTGGTCCAGTATATTACAAATGTTATCAAAGCATCTTTTTTCCTTTTTGTCTTTTTATTTGTGTTATTACAAAAGTGTCTATGAATTCTCTAGAATTTGAAAATGTTCATATGTCAGGGATTAGCGTACCAACTTCCAGGGAAAAAAATTACGTGGGAGAAGAAATTTTATTTTATATTATTCATACTACTATTGTGTTGATTTCATCATTGGTTAAAAACATGATTTTCAGTTTTATTATTTTTCTCTATTATCATAGATTTATTTTTCCCCTTGTCATGGTAAGGATAAGGTGTAGTGATCATGCATCATTATATGCACCTGAGTATTCACATTTCGTGCATATGTCATGCCATATTTATATTACTACGTGCATTTCCTGATATATATTATTGGTTACTTGACTATGATATTTTAATGTTTTATATCATTTCATTAAGGGATAAAAAAATTTTAATTTAGTAATTATTTCGTATCAACATAAATTTTATTTTCCAATATATCTTGATAATGATAATTTTATTGTCTAATTATTCCATGTTTTATCAATGGACCTCTTTCTACATGAAATTAAATTTTAGATTATTTGGTTACATGAATAATAATTTTAATTTATGAATCGTGGACTTTAATAAATTGGAATGTTTATTCCAAAAACCAAATTTTTTCCATGATCTAGTACGTCTACATGCAGAATGTAAGGGTCGGGTCACAGCTACGTAAAGTTGAAATTGAAACATCTAAATCTTAACCCTTTGTAACACGAGAATGGTTACTCATCTAATAGAAATTTGAAATATATATATATATATATATATATATATATATGTATGTATATATATTCCTATGAATGATTTTGAACATAACAAAATTCAAATTCCCAAATAAAATTCTTACTACTAAATGGGGATGCTAATTGAAATCAAAGGGGTGTTTTCTCTTATTGTATGCAATTGAAACTCTATATATTGGGACCTTTTCTTTGAAATTTAACACCTAAACCATAAATTGACCTATGTATTGGGTATTAGGGAGCATCTATTATGACATCGATGATCTTCCTTATCACCACGACATAACTTTAAGAGTAAGAAGAGGGTGTGACTCTTATACATGGGGTTTGTAACTATCACATTGTATTATCTATGATGTTATATATTGTTAAACCTTAACTGAGATGTGAAATTTATATTTTCATACATATTCCACCATTACTTCCTTGATTCATGGACTAAGAGTGTGGTGTCCATCATGCAGTGGAGGTGGTGGGCCCTTAGCCACCTGAATTGCCTCCTATGGTGCATCCAAGGGAAACTATTTTTTTCCCTAATATGAGAACCACTTATCAATTACAATAGAGATTCCTATGATTTATATAGTCTATAAAGGGGTCCCTATGACCTTGCTCTACTTTTATGGATTTTAATTAAGAGTTAGAGCTATATCAGCATCCTATCTTTTAAGGGGATGGTGGTCCTCGGGAATGTGATTCGTTGAAAGAGACCATGTTATCCATTATTAATAATTTAGAGATGCCTCCAGAGTGGAGGGCCAAAATTACAACGTATACAATTCATGATTCTATTAATAGATTCTAGAATGTGATCTCCCTTGATAATCATCACCGTGGTATGGTTTGGTAGGATTTCAGGTAGACGTCTATTGCTACTTCTCCCCTCAGACCCTAAGTATTGATCAAACTAGAGAGTATATACACCTATCAAATTTCTAATGTCAGTGATGTAGTATTAAAATTGCTCCATCAGGCATTAATGCTTTGAGATGACACTTTATGGCGATGAGTTGATAGAAGTGAAGCACATTGAGGATAAGCTTGCATACACTATCCCATCACAGGTGAATTTATTTTAGTTGAGCACCATTTCTGAGATAGTGAACTGGCACTTCATCATTTCCTGAAACCTAAGGTATGATGGCTGTGTAGCCAAGGGAATTTTAACTTTGAGATTGGGATAAAATTCATCTAGTAGAAGGAAACATTACATTGGGTATACTTATGGGGAGAGATGTAGTTAGATTGCACACACTAATGGTTAATTGATGTGTCACAAGTGTGGTAGGTTAGGAAATAATAATTCCTAGTGCACAATGTAAACAATTGAGTGATGAGGTTGTTCCAAAATGGGGTAAAATCATCATTTTTGTCTTAAATTTCCTCTAGTTACTGGTGAGAATAGTTCTACATCAACTCCATATTCATGTTCCGGATTAGAGACTCCTCATCAGCTAGGGGCTAGTCTACTACCATTCAATTAGGTCATGGAGGTGGGTGTGGATGATATGTTGGGCTTCAAATTTACTACTCCTGCATAGAGGACCTACCCATGTCATACAAGTTGTATCTCAATTCCACGAATCTAGACATATCTACACAGTTCATCCTACAACTATGTAGTAGAGTCTCAGGCCTTCTATAGTTATATGTACTATTTTAGTTTCCTTTATTTTGGTATATTTCATGTTTGACCCCAACGCTTGACATTATTTTATATCTGTGAAAATTAGAGAAATTATGGGCCTAGAAATAGAGTAATTATATAGTATAATTATGTTAAAAACACTATTGGTGATCTGATAAGAGAGCTTGCACTGATATAAGGAATTCCCCATGAGATAGGTGGTTATATTTTATATGGATACTTTTTATCCTTGAGATTATGGGACTTGGCCTCATACTTCAGACATAATGGTTTGTATATTACAATGATCATGTTGATTTCTATCATCAGATGGTGTACATCACATTACCATATGGTGGTACTTATATTTACAAGGGATAATGGGATGTCTTGGAATGTCAATATAGACTAGATAATCATGGTATAGTGGGGGGTGGTGAAACCTCGATTCGTTCGTTTTTTAGTTATTATTGAATGTGACATATAAATTTACATATAGAAATTGATATTTTAATGGATGTATCCCCAGATGAATTTTTTTGGATACCACCTATAAGAGAAGTGTAATTCAATATTGAGATATTTCTATCATTAACAATAATGTCAATTCCCCATACATGATGGAAGCTACTAAGCTTTAAGAATCAAAGGATCAACTTGAGGGATTAGAAGCTCAGGGTTTCATAAGACCCAATACTTCTTCAGGGGGTTTTCCTGTACTTTTCTCCATGAAGGTGGATGGTACCCACTATCCTTGTGTGGATCATTATATGTTGAATAATCATGCTATAAAAAACTATTATCCACTACCTCATATAAAATACCTATTTGACTAGCTCTAAGGAGCTTCAGTTTTTTCAACGATTGATTTGTGGTCATTCTATTACCAGGTGCATGTCTGGCCATCAGATATATCACATACAATATTATATAGTAAATACATATTGGATGATTATTTGTTCATCCATTCAGTCTCCCAAAATGAACCTATAGTATTTATGACTCTAATGAATTCAGTTTTCCTCTCGTATCAACATTCTTTTGTGGTAGTATTCATGAATGACATCTTGCAGTATTTTTCTAATCAACATGACCAATAAAAAATTCATGAGATCATGATGAATAAGACTAGAGAGCACCAGATGTATAATGAACTCAATAAATTCCTTTTCAAATCAATAAGGTACACTTCTTGGGACATATCATCTCATTGGTAGGAGTGTCTCTTGACCTAGAGAAGGTGAGAGGTGTTATTACCTCAGAGAAGAATAATAAAATATTTGACATAAGGCTTCTCTTGGTGATGTTTTGATATTAAATAAATTTTATTCATGAATTTTCATGCATAGAAGTTCCTATTAAGGGAATGACCATAAAGGAGGTCAATTTTGCATGTCCAGAAGCATGTGATAGAAACTTTTATTATTTTAAGGGATTATTGACTATAGTGTCGGTCCTGATTCATATAGAAACTTGAAGAAGTTAAACAACATTTTGTTATAAATAATGTATCAAAATGTGATCCATTATAATTTTTGGAGGTTTAATTTTTTACATCGGAGTCTCCCAAGTTGAGACCTCACTAGCATATGTACTAAACCCACATCCTTAGGATGGTATTTGTTGTTCATGAATTATTTAGTTGAATGATTTACTTATTGGGAGTGTTTTTTGGTGTACAGGGATCACAAAACACCCATGTATATTTTTACTCAGTGTGACTTGAATCATAGATAGTGTAGGAGGGTAGAATACATGTAATTGTTATACTTAAATCTTGATTATAAGACATGATATGTATATTCCATAGTAGATTCACTATTTTAGATGTCTTAAACACATACAGTTTAGGATTCTAGGAGTGAGTGATAGTTAATGTCCTTGTTTTATATGACGCATCTGGAGGTTCTGATGTACCTTAACAGTCCTTTCATATCATCTTTAGAAGTGAAATATTGAAATATGGATAGAATTTATAAGATACTACTATCTTATCTTCAGGTCTTGTACATATGGGGGAATGATTCTAGTGAGGACCCACTACCTTGGTGTGATTTTGATGAGGATTAGATCTTATGCATTCAAGGGTGTATTTGGGAGCCAATATAAATATGGGAGTGTTGATGTGGGACTATCATGACTCCACAGGGTTGGTGAATCCTAGTGCTACCAATATTTTTTGTGACTTACTCCTCTAGTATTGTTGGCCTTGTATGAAAGTGGATATAACTAGTTTTGGTATATAGTGTTTCACATATCATTATTTGAAGGGAAAACACCAGTAACCATTGGGGATTTGTATCCATTTCACAAACTAGAGATGAAATGGGATGATGTGTCCATGGAACTCAAGATTTGATTATCTAAACAACTTCAAGTAAGTTATTATTTATGGTTTACCAGTGACCAAATAGCCATGGTCTATGACTTTATACCTATCAGAGAGATCTTTTTAGGAATTGGGTCGGATGGTTATAGCTTTGAGATATTATAAGAATTTATAGTGTTCTCTGTTATATTATGTTGAATAGGTCCACTCAGTTTAAATCGATTTTCATTCATGGATTACACAATTCCCTTGGTACATAGTTATTTCTAAGAAAAACCTTTCACATATAGACCAGCGGGTTATTTAGCCTACCATAAATGTTTTGGAGGACATTCTATAGTCATGTTTACTTTATTATGGTTGTTCTTGGTGGAAATACCTACATATTGCCAAATTTTAATATAGTAAAACCTTTCTGAAAAATATTTACATATAACCATATGATTCCCTATATATTAGTCCATACCGCTTACCCATCTGTTTTCTAGATTCCGAAGTGGGTACACTTTTGTGACCTCCCCTGGATTAGGAGACTTCTAATATGGTTTATCCTATAAAATATCATATGGATACAACATAGTATTGGAAGAGCTCTTATGAAGCTGGTCATCACCTCCCTCTGATGTTTTATGTGGATTTTAGGTCCTCTAGTGTGTTTTACCTAGGTTGGATCAAAGATGGATTAAAAGATATGGAAAATTATCTACTCATTTTGTTGTGCCTTCATGATTTTTGAGAGATTCTTCTGAGTATCCTATTTGTGGATGTAAACCTATAGTTTCTAAGACTCACAACATGTATTCCATTATTTCCATTACTCTTCAAACCCATCTCATATATTTGTGTTTCTTTAGTTTGTATTAGTAATTTATGATTTCATTAAAAATGTATCCAATTAGGATCCTTGATTGGAGAATGTTGGCTCATTGAGGTAGGCCAATTCCCCTAGTATGGATTCTATGACAAGTTGACCATGTACACACTACTAGATTTTTGAGTTTTTGTGCCTGTGGAAACGGGCGACCACCATTGGCGGTCGCTATTAAAAGAATTAGCGACCGCCAATGGCGATCGCTAATCCGGAACAAAAAAATCGCGGGATTTTTCCCGCCCCGTTCCTCTTCCTTGTCATTTTTTCCCGCCACCGCTGCAAATTTGGTGTCGTCGCGCCGATGTCCCCGTCGCCGCCCCCACCTCATTCTCGTCACCCTCGGTGTCATGTGTGTCACCCTCTGCTTCCCCCTCTACCATCGCAGCGTCCGCCTATCACCCCGCCGCTGCCCCCGCCTATCACCATCACTTGATAACCTACTGGAACTCCCTCTGGCCGCCGCATGTCCGCCATTGATGGCCACCGAAGGTCACCCAAGGCCCCCACATGCCTTCTGTGTTTCTCCGGTAGCATTTATGTGTTTCTGTGTTTCTGTGTTTACATGAGCTACAACGACCGCCATTGGCGGTCACTGTTGCTCATTACCGACAGAGCAACCGCGACCGCCTTAAGCGGTCGCTGGGCGGCCGGTAAATCCCTTTAGCGACAGCTTTTGGCGGTCGATAAAATCCCTTATTTTAGTAGTGACAAGAAAAGACCTAGGAGATATAGGATTTTTCTATGCTCAGTGGTAAGTGTTATTCCCAGATGAAACATTAACACCCTAATTAGGGAAACTCATGGATGAGTTGTTTTAAGGAGTGGAGATTTTAAGAACTCATCTTTTATCTTTAGGCATGGAAAGTTAGATTTTTGATTTAAACCATTTTTTTCCATAAACAATATTTTCTAAATATTACAAAAGGCGACTTATGAGAGTTAGATGCTCATTTAATTCTTGGATCTTTGGATTTTTCAAATGGAAGATTGAGAAACATGATCAATAGAAACCATGTTACTCAACTATTCGGGTTAGATGGTGAACTATAAAGGGGAACACTATTTTTTTAACCATTCACTATATGACACATGATCTTGTGGGGTTTTATAGTAAGATAGAGGGGGTAACAAAGTTTTTCAAAACCATACAACCTAGCCCAGATTCCTAATGATGCCTAACTAGTGGGTCCATAATGTTTCGGTGCACATTTTGGAAAATCATGTTTCCAAAATGTACACCTCTTAAATATATGTGAAAACTTGGTTTTACCCCACCTTCTATTATAACATAACTTCCTCTATTATACATTTATTTCCCATGGAAAACCTCCATTTCATCATGCATCTCTCCCTCGTCCTACCACTGTGGATTAAATCGATGCTCTCTATATGGACTCTGATCAGAATGTTGTTGGTTTCATTGGAAAAATACTAATTAGAGATTCACATATCCTCCTTATTTCCTGTGTTTACCTCACCATATGGAGTACTAATTCTTTTAGATAGACTATTCCCTATATTTAGGGATTTTGTCAGTATTTATATTTTTCCCATTTTTTTCATTAGTTAATGGATGATAATGGATCAATAGTCCTCTACTAACATAAGGTAGGAGTTGTAGTTATTTTTCTATAATGTCTCAATGCTTTTTATCAACTGCCATCTTTCCACTCATGAAACCTTTTGTGTGATTCCCCAAATTTGAAATTAATAAAAGAAATTGATATGTACATTCATAGAAGACTCATATAGATTGAAAAATCATCATACTTGGATGAAACCCACAATGTAATCCACCCCTTAGGTTGTGTTTCCTTTAATGGTGAGAGCCCTATTCCATGAAATTGAATTGAGACACCACTTAATGTGTGTTGTGATGGCCCTTATAAATTGTATGTATGTTCAGTTGAAAAAAATTTAAATGGTAGAACAAATGTATATAGTCATACTCTTATTGATATAACTTTAATTACACTTTATTTATATGTTTTCCAAACCATGGAAACTGATTTATTTAAATGTAGAGTTTAATGCTAACAGACACCTTACAATACATAATATTGAGGGAGATATAAGGGTCTCAATTAAGAATTCATTGTATTGGATTGTAGAAAATTATGATTAGAATTTTATTAATGAACTATAAAAAACTAGTTGGTATATAGAATTTATTCATAGAACACTTTGGATGTTCTCCCTAGGAAGACAGCTTTATGCTACCTGTGAGAAATACATGGTTCCCATGTGGATTACCATAGGTGGGCTCAATAGGATATTACAATATACCATTCCATGATAGATAAATGGTTCCATTTATGTAAAAAATGGATGAGATCATAGGGTTATTAATTTTATAATGTTGTGAGTTATTCTTAGATTACTTACACAGAACGCCCTAGGGGGACTCTTAGGGTGATGGGTTTTTATAGAGCACTTAGAGAGATACCCGAGATCGTTTTTTTGGAATGTCGTGGAAGGGGATTGAATTCAATTAATTACATTATTTTACCAATAATACATGTCTAATACCATTCATAGAGTAGGTATATTATTTACTTATATGAAATCCTATTCACACTTCCATCTTATAACATATTCCATGATTATAATTAAGAATCTTAATAAAGTTTATGGATTCCATGGTCTTACACCTCATGTATTGACTATACATATGTATCAATATATATTAAAATATATTTCAATATTTATATGAATAATATATATAAATACCTTTATAGATATATATATAGGATGAGATCTATTTAGAGATGTCTGGATTAGGCCGTAGTAGGTAGAGTTCAATAGTTATCCCAAGAGGAACCAGGTCTGATGTGATTTATTTATTTAATATCTTAATTTATTATTACTTACTAAATTATCATGATATATGATTATTCTAGATAGAAATAGACACCACTGGTGGATCCCTATTTAGTATAAACAACACCATGTTCATGTTCTTTACTAGTACTCAGTCAAACTTTTTTGTTACAGGTTGTGATAATGGAAAATTTGCTATTTTGGATGCCTGATCTTATTTCCTAGGATAATAAATTTTGGAAGTGAATAGAGAATATTCTTATGATTAAAATGGAGATAGTTTTTTGTCATTAGTCATTTTGTAAATAATGATATATATTCATGTACCCCTATTAATTTTTTTATAGAATCATGACATTATTGTCATTTTGTATATGAAATTTATTACCCTTTATCATTTTTATTATTTTTCTAAGGTTTATGATTGCACAGTTCATTTATTTTATTATTTCCACTACTTACTATAATTTTATACTATTATAATACACTCTGAAAATGATGGTATCGTCTCCCCGCCTTTCCATTGTAGACTCTCACTACTAGTCGGAAGCATATTGAATATTGGGAGTTGCACTCGGAGAAATGTGTCTAACCATATTCGTTTACTCATGATTGAACCGATACCAGGAAATTACAATCATAATCTAATATGAATGAAAAATTTATGAGAAACATTTCTACTATAAATAAAAAATATGAAATGTAATAATATTAGTATAAGAACAAAGATAAAGATATTAAATTTATATTATGTTACAATAATGTCTTTAAATAATGACTAATATGGCCATTATAATTTGGCCATTGGAATCTAAATTTTTGGGATATGACCATTGTAATAATAATGAAATAGTTTGGGATGTAATAATTTAAAAACATGTATAAAATAAACTGATAATAATATAATTAGTATATATTAATCAATTAATAATTATATAAGTATGAACATGTCACTCGAGTATAAATATTTTTTATTAGAAGAAATAGTTTCAAAAAAATTGGATATAATCGATTCATTTAAAAATACTAAATGTGTTTTTTTGAAAATTAATATTCATAAATAAATAAATTATATCATAAAAAATATTTTATATTTTATGTCGACAAATCAATATTATATAGTGGTGAATTTTTCATAATATTTTTAAAAATCCATATTCTCCAATTAATATTAAACTACTATAAGCATAAAGGTAAGTATTATTACATAATGATTATGTAAAATTGATATAATATTTAATATAAATTAATAAATAAAATAAATATATAATTGTATAAATATAATGTATTTTAATGAATTAAAAATAATTTCGTATCATATATATCACATTTGAACTTCTAATACTAAATTTAAAATTTAAAATTATTATTTTTTGGGAAAATAATGTTTCTTTGGAAAAGTAAATTTAAATAATGGTTTTTTTTCTAAAACATAATTTTTTTGAAAACAATGTATTTTATGTAAAAATCCCTGAACTAAAATAATAGAAATACAGTGGGTTTTTATTTTCTATATTAAATATTTCCAATGAATATATTTAGAAATTTATAAACAATTTTCTATGAAATATGATAAATACCAACACCCATCCATTCCTCTTCTCTCCAAAATTATTTTTCATTGTTACCTTCACAAATTTCCACTCAAGAACGTTTCCATATATATTATAAGGTTATAAGGTGAACCTATAATGGTTTATGAATATACCTTTCCAGGAAAGTGTTCATAATCACCCTTATTCATTTTGAATTAAAATAAAATTGTCACAATATCATTTATAATTATTTGTCACATACTTACATGCATGTAATTTAATGGTATTATCATAAATTTGACATATTGTTATTGAAATTTTACTTATTCTAAATTAATTTACTCTCTTTCTAATGAAATACCATGTTGATATACGGGATCATAATCCCTTATTATATTTTAATTGTGTAATCAACGCTAATTCATCTTTATTTAAATGTGAAATATAAGTTTGATTCATTTTATAAATTACTTATCATATTATAAATATGAAATTAGTATTAACTCATATTATAATACCATAATAATACATTAAAAATCTAAATCATTAGAATATACAGAAGGGATCAATAAAAAAATAGAAAAAATCATAAATTTTTTGTATATAAAAAATTATGTGGTCTCTTAGTATTGAAATCATTATTTAGATACTATTTGTGTATGTATGTTCTGGATTAGATGTGACTTTGGGTAAAAAATAATAGGAATATTTTTGGGGTATTTACTCACTATTTATCCTTTTGAAAAAATATGTGACTAACTACACACCTAGTTTGAATCTCACTCGGGACATGAATTGGATAAATGAAAATCTATTTAATAACCATAATTAGGGATTCAAATATATTTTCATACCATTTAAATAAATTTTAAATTTATACATCAAAATTATGAATGTGTTTTAGTAGATTTATATTTATTGTTTGGGGATCCATTTTTCTCTCATTTCGTTAGTCCTTATCCATTCCAAACTATTTTAATCAATGGTTGTTTTCTATTAATATCTATATACAATGAAAATAATATTAACTATTACATTTTTATCATTCCATTGATACTAAATCTTTTTATTAAAGTGTGAATATCTAATATCTTCAATGATTATTATGGGATACTATCTTAGATAGCCATATTGATCCATTGACTAGGGAAATATTTTATTATGAATATCCATTATATCCATATGAATAACATTTCATACCTTAATATAATATATATATGAGTATCATTATTGAAAATTATGATGTGTATTATTTATATATTATCATCACATTATGGATAATTGGATTTATCATGTGATATGTAGGAACTAAACTAATATAGCCCTTCAACTAAATGGTAGGTCACATGAGACAAACTAGCTTGGGTATTAGATTTTTTCCTTACGTGTTTATGTTTTGTGTCATGGAATGAGACCCTAACTGTATGTTTATGATTTCTAACATTTTTCATTCCATAAATATTATATCAATTTTTGTTATCCATGTGTTTATTTATAATTATATTATCTATGTATATATTACTCTCACTATTTCATCTATTTTGGAATTATATTATTCATTTATTACTTAAATATATTTATTAAATGTTTATTAAATGATATATTTTGTTAAATAATACCTTCTATTGAGCACCTAATGTCACCTATTTATATTTTTTCCCATTTACTTTAGAAATTTGGAATATTACTATTTATGAAATGAAAAGTAGTAATGATAAATAATGATGTATTTTCTATTTAGATGACGTATTATTTGTTCAAATGTGATGTAATGTTCCTTTATGAGTGAAATATTTTGAGAATAATATAATTTTAAACCATATGTATTGGTGTATATGTCTTTTTTTACAAATTAAATAAAATTACCACTATCACCGGTGTACTGGAGTTGGGGTTTTTATAGTTTTTATTAGAGAGAGTTTAGTAGAAAGCATAGGAACTAGATTTAGAATAATATAGTTATTGAACATTAATCTATGAATAACCCTTTGGATATTATAGATACATTTCTATATTACATGTAATAAATTTATAATAAATTCATTATAACTATATACTTTGATTTATATTTAACAATTTTATTTATAAACCAATATAATATATGCCATTTTCTATGAATGATGACTTATTGAAGGAACAAAAATCATGTGAAAACAAATATCAACAATAAAAATTTCCCACCAAAATAAATCAATGATACTTTCATTAGAGAGGAGTAGATAATTAATATATTTTTTTTATCTAACTCAAGTTATAACAAATAATTATTCCCTTAAAAAATCCTACTCCACCAAAACATAGTATAACAATATTGGATCGATTCATGAAGAAAAATCTATAGTTTTCAATGGAATAACTTACTAATTTTTGATAAATGAATTGGTAATGTATTTATAAAAGACAATCCTTTATTTGGGATGTATTTGATGGGGAAAGGTTATCATGATTGTATATTATCTAAAGGGAGATGTTGACCAATTGTGTCCTCTGAATCAAAGCACTAAAAAGGAGGAAGAGATACAAAGTTTGGAGTTGAATTATTTTAATGTAATATTAAAATATATGTAAAGACCCAGAAATTTCAAGGGAAATTTTTTCCTAAATTTTCTTTGGATTTCTATAAGAACGCAGTTTCTGACGGCACCTGATTCCGAGGCCCGGTGTGCCTGGAATCATTTTCCGAAGTTTGGCTCGGGTACATTTAGTGAACGGATGAGCGGGTTTTTCTAACATTTGAACCGGTTCCCGGAGTTGATTTCTGAGGGCACCGATGGAATCGCATCACCTCTACTTGCTTAGAAACGCCTCTTCCGGAGTTGTGTTTGCTCGGTTTTGGTATTTAATTTTTGGGTTTTAAGTTATGAAATAAAATAAAGTTGTGCGACAATTTTATTTTTATTTCACTTAAAGCCGCTTGAATAGCACTTTATGCTGCTTAAGTTCAGTTGAAACGGATATGGTGCAACCCAAAATATCCTATCCACATGATAGGATATATGTGGGGTGGGTCCCACATGAGCCCCACTGTTTCTTTCCGCTAAGAAACGCACCCACGAAAACCCCTATTAAATAAAATTCAACTGGGGAATTTTCTTAAACAATTAAACGCTCCTATTAAATGGGTGGTTTATTCGTTGAAGTTAATTCTATGAATTAATTTCATTCGTTTCTTATCACTTTTTCGTTTTGTTGGAATGTTAATAAAATATGACCAACATACGACTTCTGGAAAAATGCTCGTTGAGAGGTTTTGACAACTTTGTGTCTTCATCCTCCTTCGCGAAGAACGCGAAGAACGCGAAGAACGCCGTCGCCCTTGGAGATTGATGATGCTTCTTTCGAGACGTTCTTCCCTCAACAATCTCCGATCACCAACTGCTTGTGGTAGTAGATTTCGGGTTTCTTTTAAATCTTCTTTGTGGTTTATAAGAACACATGGATTTAATCAATATAATTAAATCTTCATGTTCTTGAACCTCGGAGTTCGTCGACGCGTCACTGTATTCCGCGACGACACGATGCCCTTTCGCGACAACGTGATGCCTTTCCGCGAAGACGCGACACCCTTCCGCGACGACGTGATGCGTTTCCATGACGACGTGACGCCCTTCCGCGACGCGACGATCGGCTCCTTCCGCAGCGATCAAACTCGCGAAGAACGCGCGTGCGACCACTTGACAAGGTAGGGGTTGTTGTGAAATAGTTTTTTTCCCGTGATCGTTTCTTTTAAAATGATGAACTCGGTTCATAAGAACAATTTTATTTCATTAAAATTGTTTTTGGTTATGTTTTCTATGTGTTGATTAATCCTACCGATTGATACCGCCTAACGCGGAGGGTGCGGGCCAAACGAACACGGCCCGACAACCCTCCGAAGTTATTCGTTATTGTGCAGATTTGGCGGGCGATGATAAAACGTGACGCAAGGGCGATTTGATGTTTTTGCAGTGAAGAATGGGACTCGGGAGGAGCAGCGGCACAGACGGGAAGGAAAACGGACCACCGGAGCAACTCTGGTGGCCCGCGGAAGCCTCCGGCGGCGCCCCGGCGCGCCGCCGCGGCGGCGGCGGCCAGCGGACCCGCGGCCGTGCGGGTCCGGCTCACACGCACGGTACGCGGCCTTTGCCGCGTATGTTGACTCCAGCGCGGCCCCTTGAGGGCCGCAGCTTCTTCATCCCGCGGGAGCGGCGCCCCGCGGCTCCCTCGGTCGGCCGCTCGACCGAGCCGAGCCAGGCCGGGGGCGACCGGCCGGGTCGGACCGGGTCCGAACCATGTCGGGTCAACCCGGTTTGGGTCGACCTGGTTCGGCCGACCCAGGGGGGGTCAGGCCGGGTGGACCCGGGCCCAGACCCCCCGTTTTAGTACCTTTTTGGTCTTTTGCCTATAACATGAGCTACGGGCCTCCGATCGATGTGCCGTCAGCGGAAACACGATCCTTGGATCGAGACGGTCGTTTCGGTATATTACACTCAAGGTTTCGGAATACTTTGGGTTCGACCGGGTTGGTTCATCCCCGAAACCAACAGGGCCCTTGGAGCGGAAATGCTCATATCATGAGTTTCGGACGTCCGATTGATGTGACGTCGACTTTGATGGATTCCTTTAAGGGAGGAGGATCTTTTGGCTTACTCCGCTCAAGGTTTGGACGCAGTTGGAGTACGGTCGGGTTGGTTTTGACTTACGAAACCAACCGGGCCTCGGGACGAAAAAGCCAATAACTTCCAGACCGGGCGTCCGATTGACGCGCCGTCTGTTGCGCTGCGTTCCTATTGACTATACGGAACTTTTGGAATCCTCCTCCAGAGTTTTGGATGCAGTTGCGTTATAGCCCGGTTGGATTGTACCTGAAATCCAACCGGGCCCTGGACGGAAAAAGATGATATCTTTCAGACCAGACGTTCGTTTGACGAACCGTCAGCGGCGTTGGTGATCTCGTCGAGAAACAATACCTATGAGTATACCCTATGAGAGTTTGGGGTATAGTTGAGATACGGCCGGGATGGTTCGCTTACGAAACCAACCGGGCCCCTGGGACGAAAAGGCTAATAACTCATAGACCGGGCGTTCGATTGACGCGCCGTCTGTTGTGTTGAGACCCCTGTGACGAGGAGGTCCTTTGAGATACTTCTTCATAGGACTTGTGATGTTTTGGAGTATCAACCAGTAGCTCGTGGAGCGGACCCTCCCGGAGACGAGCGTGCGGAGTACGGAGACCGTGTAGCCGGCTGAGACCTGACGACTGCTTGTCCGATTCGACTCGGAGTGACTTGCATAGCCCAGTGGGCAGCACTACTTTGTGAGGTGGCAGACCCACAACGGAGGAGCACTACTATGTGAGGTGGCAGACCCACAGTACTCGTCAGGAGGAGTACCTCTGTAGGCTATGAGGGGGAGAACTACTGTGTGAGGTGGCAGACCCATGGAGGGAAGCACTACTATGTGATGTGGAAGGCCTGTCGTACTCGACGGGAGGAGTACCTCAGTAGTCTTAGGTTAGTGAGAAGTACCTCAGAGTCGTGACAGGACCATTGTACACGCTAGAGACGAGGTTCTTCAGTAGTTACAGTTTCGATATTGAAAATCCCGGTTTGAGTAGAGTCTATGACCTTTGTGTTTCCTCATGATTGAGATGGGTTACTTGATAACTTAGGTATTTGTATGGGCATATACCTGGGTAGTGGTTATCTGTTGATTTCATAACCTTTGTGTTTCCTCATGAATGAGATGGTTTACTCAATAACTTAGGTGTATGAATGGGAATATACCTAAGTATAGGTTATATGTTGATATATTCCTTGTGGTTATCCTTGTTGGTTTTAGTGAGACCTTGAGGGTCTCGGGGTCCCTAATGAGTATCGCTATACTCACCCCTGCACGGGCTATGCCTGCACCTCGTTGTGTTGGTTGCAGACGACGGCAGTGCTGACGGAGGCCGAGTGTTCGAGGAGGTGGACTACACGACGAGTCAGTACCCGGAGGTGGACTACACGACATGTCAGTATCTGGAGGTGGACTTCGCGACGAGACGACACATGGAGGAGGTTGACGGGAAAGGGCGTTGTGGAGGATATCTGTACCTACCCTTCAGGTAGGATCCGTGGGGGACGATCCAAGAGCTGCGCTATCTGTACCTACCCTTCAGGTAGGATCCGAGGAGGACGACCCAAGAGCTACTTCCTCCCTTCCAGTTGTTGTCTTTTCTGTTGTACTTGTTCAGATGTAGTTGTACTTTCTTTTGGGTTTGTATTCTAGCCCATTTACTTTTCAGCACTTATCTTGTACTTAGTGTTTACTTTTTCCGTTTGCTTACTCTGTGGTGCTTTTTTTCTTTTATAAAGGCAATGCCTTCTCGGTCATCAGGATTTACGCCTTTGGTGCTAGTCTCCAGCCCCTGGCCTATGGAAGGCGACCTTGGGGTAGTCACAGCACGGGCCCGGAGAAAGGGTCGTGACAAATTGGTATCAGAGGAGTTCGGTTCTACCGCAGAAATTATAACTCTGATATTTTCTTTCTATGAAGAAATAGTGTTAAAGGTACCGAGTGTGGTTTTCAGTTCAGGGAGTCCAGTGTTGGTGTGGGCGGCCGACGTATCCATACACCAGGACCCTGACAACTGGTTTCCGACTTTGTGCACGAAAACACCAATTGCGTGTGTGTTTCCAGAAGTTTTTAAATGTCATCTCAAACCAGTTCAGCTCACCAGGAATAATCTTTTGACCGTTTCATGTTGTTTCTTTCAGGATGCCTCCACGTGGACGACCAGCTAGAGCCCCAAGAGTGGTACGTACTGAAATCCCACCGAGCGATGAGGCCTCAGTACAGGGCCCTATCCCAGTTGAGGCACCAGCGGAGGCACCAGCGGTACTACTACTTGTTGGGCCACCGATTCCACCATCCTCAGTAGTAGAGGATGCACGTCGCTTGAGAGCACTGCATGAGTTCCAGCGCCAGAGGCCACCCAGGTTTCAGGGAGGGACGGACCCGCAGGCGGCTGAGGATTGGCTGGAGGCTGTGGTGAGAGTCTTCCGGCTAGTGGGGATGCCGGAAGATTTCATGGTGATCCTTGCTGCCAGCCTTCTTCAGGCAGCAGCAGGCAGATGGTGGAGCCTCATGCTTCAGATGTATGACGAGTTGACACTTCTATGGGCAGACTTCGAGAGCCTGTTCCGGGCAGAGTTTGTACCCACCACCCTTCGAGCGGTGCATATACATGAGCTACTTCATCTGCGGCAGGGCAGCATGTCAGTGGCGCAGTACTCAGTGAGATTCACAGACCTCTCGTTCTACTCTATAGACATGGTACGGGACCCATTCATCAGGGCCCGAACCTTCGAGCAGGGGATCAGGCGGGAGATCATAGCTTCGGTTGTATCACACAACTTTTCAACGCAGACAGGGGTGTTGGAGAGATCCCTCTTAGTGGAGAGTTTCCTTGCTGAGCAGTCTCCAGCAGCAGGACCCACCACTAGCCGGCATGTGCCAGAGTCTTCTGCAGCAGGCAATAGACAGATGACGCAGAGGTCCAAGAGGACCAGACCTACAGGTGGTCGACCGCGTGACTCAGGCTCGGTAGTGCGAGGCACCAAGGGAAGTGATAGAGCCAGACCTGCCATGAAGTGTTACTACTGCGGCAGGATTGGTCACATGGCACGCGACTGTCCGACCCGCCATATAGATGACCAGTAGTTAAATGAAGAACCTCCCAGGCAGAGGCAGAGGTTCGATCAAGGCAGACCACTAGGAGGAGGCGACCATGGCAGAGGAGCTGGCCGTGCAGCTGGCGGTGGACGATGCTTCGGGGTGTTGCCACCACCACCACCAGGAGGTCCACCCCGACCACAGGGAACTGGTGGACATGGGAGAGCTCAGCTTCAGGAAGTTTAGGCCTATGATCATGGAGCTCCGGAAGCGGATTAACGGGAGCGGGACTAGGTCAAGACCTGGAGACTTTTGTTTATGCTGCTTCTAGCTTTGTTGATGTTTGTTGTAGATGCCTCATGTCTTTGTATTATGAGCTGCAATAATAAAAATACTCTTGTCTTTTTGATGTTTGCTTCCATGTCCTTTTGTTGGGTTGATACAGAGAGGTCCCGGTTAAAACTGTTGACTTGACCCTCACGTTCGAGTTTTCTACTGGAGGAGACCCAGTTACCACACACTGATGCTGACAGTGTGACTCAACCCTTGGAGGCGAGAGTAATGGTTGGATCTTTTGGTAGTATCGTTGAGGCCTTATGACATCGTCCTTAGTATGGATTAATATCATCAATGTCGGGATTTACTATATTAGGCGATGAACGTGGTTCAACCAGGGGATGAGACTGGATTTCTCTTATCCGCAATGAAGAAATCATAGCATCTCTTGTGGGACCAGGGATGGTCCAGTCCACGATAGAGAAGGTCCAGGTCATCCAGGAGTGGATGAGGATACCTCAGAGCCGGCAGAAGTCTTATGCTAACAGGAGGCGGAGGCCACTAGAGTTCGAGGATGGAGACCATGTCATCTTTCGTGTCTCACCTCGACATGGGTTACATAGTTTTGGAGAGGTGGCTTAACGCTTGGCTCTACCACCTCAGTTGCACCAGGTGCACGACCCGACGCATATCAATGACCATGAGGAGTTGGACGACGGCGATGAGGTATCTTTCACGGAGGTTCCAGTAGGGATCGAGGATCGACAGGAATAGATCCTACGAGGACGATCTATTCCTCGTGTGCAATTTCTTTTGCAGTACGAGAACCTCCAAGTGAGCACATGGGAGTGGAAGGCTCAGATATGTGCTCTGTACCACTTTTGTGACCCTAGTTTATGTTGAAGCTTTACAAGGACGTAAAGCCCTGTGGTGGGAGTAATGTAAAGACCCGGAAATTTCAAGGGAAATTTTTTCCTAAATTTTCTTTGGAATTATACAAGAACGCAGTTTCTGACGGCACCTAATTCCAAGGCCCGATGTGCCCGGAATAATTTTCCGAAGTTTGGCTCGGGTACGTTCAGTGAACGGACGAGCGGGTTTTTCTAACTTTTGAACCGGTGCCTGGAATCGAATTCTGAGGGCACCGATGGAATCACAACACTGCTACTTGCATAGAAACACCTCTTCTGGAGTTGCGTTTGCTTGGTTGTGGTTTTTAATTTTTGGGTTTTAAGTTATGAAATAAAATAAAGTTGTGCGACAATTTTATTTTTATTTCACTTAAAGCCGCTTGAAGACCACTTTAAGCTGCTTAAGCTCAGTTGAAACGGATAGGGTGCAACCCAAAATATCATATCCACTTGATAGGATATTTGTGGGGTGGGACCCACATGAGCCCCATCGTTTCATTCCGCTATGTAACGCACCCGCGAAAACCCCTATTAAATAAAAGTCAACTGGGGCGTTTTCTTAAACAATTAAACGCTCCTATTAAATGGGCGGTTTATTCGTTGAAATTAATTCTATGAATTAATTTCGTTCATTTCTTATCACGTTTTCGTTTTTTTGGCATGTTAATAAAATAAGACCAACGCAAGACTTCTGGAAAAATGCTCGTTGAGAGGTTTTGAAAACATTATGCCTTCATCCTCCTTCGCGAAGAACATGAAGAACGCGAAGAACGCGAAGAACGTGAAGAACACCGTCACCCTCGGAGATTGACGACGCTTCTTCCGAGATGTTATTCCCCGCAACGATCTTCGATCACCAACTACTTGAGGTAGGAGATTTTGGGTTTCATTTAAATCTTCTTTGTGGTTTATAACAACACATGGATTTAATCGATATAATTAAATCATCATGTTCTTGAACCTCGGAGTTCGTCGATGCATCACCGTATTCCGCGACGACATGACGCCCTTCCACGATGACGCGACGCCTTTCCGCGACGACGCGACGCCGTTCTGCGAAGACGCGACGCCTTTCCGCGACGAAACGATGCCCTTCCACGACGCGACGATCGCCTCCTTCCGCGGCGATCAAACCCGTGAAGAACGCACGTGCGACGACTTGACGAGGTAGGGGTTGTTGTGAAATAGTTTTTTTTTTCGTGATCGTTTCTTTTAAAATGAAGAACCTGGTTCATAAGAACAATTTTAATTCCTTAAAATTGTTTTTGGTTATGTTTTCTATGTGTTGATTAATCATCCCGATTGATACCGCCTAACGCGGAGGGTGCGGGCCAAACGAACATGGCCCGACAACCCTCCGCAGTTCTTCATTATTGTGCAGATTTGGCAGGCGACGATAAAACATGACGCAAGGGCAATTTGATGTTTCCGCAGTGAAGAACGGGACCCGGGAGGAGTAGCGGCACAGACGGGAAGGAAAACGGACCACCGGAGCAGCTCCGGTTGCCCGCGGAAGCCTCCAGCAGTGAAGGTCGCCGGCACGGCGGCGGCCCGCGGACCCGTGGCCGTGCTGGTCCGGCTCCCACGCACGGGGCGCGGCCTTTGCCGCCTCCGTTGACTCCAGCAAGGCACCTCGAGCATCGCAGCTTCTTCATCCCGCAGGGGCGGCGCCCCGCGGCTCCCTCGGTCGGCCGCTCGGCCGAGCCGAGCCAGGCCGGTATGACCGGCTGGGTCGGAATGTGTCCGAACCGGGTCGGGTTGACCTGGTTTGGCCGACCCAGGGGGGGTCGGGCCTGGTCGACCCGGGCCCAGACCCCTCATTTCAGGAACTTTTTTTTCTTTTGCCCGTAACTTGAGCTACGAGCCTCCGATCGACGAGCTGTCAGCGGAAACACGATCCTTGGATTGAGATGGTCATTTCGGTATATTACACTCAAGGTTTCGGAATACTTTGGGTTTGGCCGGGTTGGTTCATCCACGAAACCAACCGGGCCCTCGGAGCAAAAACGCTCATACCTTGAGTTCCGGTCGTCCGATTGACGTGGCCGTCGACTTTGATGGATTCCTCTAAGGGAGACGGAACTTTTGGCTTATTCCACTCGAGGTTTGGACGCAGTTGGAGTACGGTCGGGTTGGTTTTGACTTACGAAACCAATTGGGCCCCCGGGATGAAAAAGCCAATAACTTCCAGACCGGGCGTCCGATTGATGCGCCGTTTGTTGCGTTGCGTTCCTGTTGACGATGCAGATCTTTTGGCATCCTCCGCCCGAGTTTTGGATGCAGTTAGGTTATAGCCGGGTTGGATTGTACCCGAAATCCAACCGGGCCCCTGAACGGAAAAAGATGATATCTTTCAGACCGGACGTCCGTTTGACGAACCGTCAACGGCGTTGGTGATATCGTCGAAAAACGGTCCCTATGAGTATACCCTATGAGTGTTCAGGGTACAGTTGAGATACGGCCGGGTTGGTTCACTTACGAAACGAACCAGGCCCCTGGGACGAAAAGGCTAATAACTCACAGACCGGGCGTTCGATTGACGCGCCATCTGTTGTGTTGAGACCCCTATGATGACGAGGTACTTTGAGATACTTCTTCATGGGACTTGTGATGTTTTGGAGTATCGACCAGTAGATCGTGGAGCGGACCCTCCCGGAGATGAGCGTGCGGAGTACGGAGACCGTGTAGCCGGCTGAGACCTGATGACTGCTTGTCCGATTCGACTCGGAGTGACTTGAATAGCCCAGTGGGGAGCACTACTTTGTGAGGTGGCAGACCCACGGTGGAGGAGCACTACTATGTGAGGTGGCAGACCCGCGATACTCGTCAGGAGGAGTACCTCTGTAGGCTATGAGGGGGAGCACTACTGTGTGAGCTGGCAGGCCAATGGCGGGAAGCACTACTGTGTTAGGTGGCAGGCCCGCGGTACTCAACGGGAGGAGTACCTCAGCAGTCTTAGGTTAGTGAGAAGTACCTCGGAGTCGTGACATGACCACTGTACACTCTAGAGACGAGGTTCTTCGGCAGTTACGGTTTCGATAATGAAAATAATGGTTTGAGCTGAGTCTATGACCTTTTGTGTTTCCTCATGATTGAGATGGGTTACATGATAACTTAGGTATATGTATGGGCATATACCTGGGTAGTGGTTAACCGTTGATTTCATAACCCTTGTGTTTCCTCATGATTGAGATGGGATACTTAATAACTTAGGTGTATGAATGGGCATATACCTAAGTATAGGTTATCTGTTGAGATCTTCTTTGTTGTTATACATGTTGGGTTTAGTGAGACCTTGAGGGTCTCGGGGTCCCTACTGAGTATTGTTATACTCACCCCTGCACGGGCCATGCCCGCACCTCGTTGTGTTGGTTGCAGACGACGGCAGTGCTGACGGAGGCTGAGTGTTCGAGGAGGTGGACTACACGACGAGTCAGTACCCGAAGGTGGACTACATGACATGTCAGTATCCGAAGGTGGACTTCGCGACTAGACGACACACGGAGGAGGTTGACGGGCGAGGGCGTTGTGGAGGCTATCTGTACCTACCCTTCAGGTAGGATCCGTGGTGGATGATCCAGGAGCTACGCCATCTATACCTACCCTTCAGGTAGGATCCGAGGAGGATGACCCAGGAGCTGCTTCCGCCCTTCCAGTTGTTGTCTTTTCTGTTGTACTTGTTCAGTTGTAGTTGTACTTTATTTTGGGTTTTTATTCTGGCCCATTTACTTTTCAGCACTTCTCTTGTACTTAGTGTTTACATTTTCCGCTTGCTTACTCTGTGGTGCTTGTTTTATTTTATAAATGCAATGCCTTCCCAGTCAACTGGATTTACGCCTTTGGTGCTAGTCGCCAGCCCCTGGGCTATGGAAGGCGGGCTTGGGGTAGTCACGGCACGGGCCCCGAGGACGGGTCGTGACAATATAAATATAACCCACCTATGTGAAGTGATTAAATAGAAATAAAATCATATAATTTAAGGCAAAATTATGAGGAATTTGTGGAAGAGTATGAAGAAAACATTACAAGGATAGTGAGGTGTGATACGGATTATGCATGTCATCATGAATGAAATATAAATCACATCATTTATAGATTAAATACATTTAATTCAAGTAAAATAACCCCTAAAAATTTTAATATTAATAAAATAGTATAGTTAGTCACATTATGATTCTGATGGGGTTCTCTAACTATTTTAAATTCAATGATAAGCATTAGAAGTAGAGGGCAGTTGAGTTCCTTGTTGAATGAAATTTCGACAAGGAGATTAAGGCAAGGGTATAATTTGTATCTATCAAATTTTTTATAAATAAACACCTTGGAGAATAATTTAAGGGCATGGGATAATACTTTTAATCTAGATATAAATTTCATCAATCTCAAGATTGAAAACAAAAAAGTAAAGCTATTAATTCCCAAAATTGTAATGATATTTTAATAAATTAAATTCAATGCCCCAAAAACAAGGTAACATACCTAAAGATAGGGAATCTAAGTAAGTTATGTGAATATAAAATCAAAAAAGTAGAGTTTAATGTCCCAAAAGATGTCATTCCAGGTATTATGAGTATAAACAAAAATTTAGTTAATAGATTATTTGATTATAGATCTATGAACTCATTAATGGATTTTATATATTTTTTCAATAATGCTAAATCATCCATTGATTCATTATGAAATGGATTTTTAGTTAATTATCATACTGGGAATCTCATGGTGATGAAATTTCTTTGGAATGTCTCAATTAAAATATATAGATTGTCCCTAATTATAAGCATTGTGGATATAACAATGGTTTATTTTTAACTAATCCTTAGGATGTATTGGATCCCAATTTAAATGTAAAGAATTAACATTATAGGGAAGTAGATTACAATATCTTATTTATGGACATGAATCCATTGTTTTTTGAGGATAAACTTCTTTTCTCCAGTCTTGTTTGCAACAGAATCATATTCCCTAGTATATGATATGGGTTTCATATTCCCTCATGTTTTAACAAGGGAAGAACCCGGTCTTATTTTTGAATAATAAGTATGAGTCAATAAGATTATGGATTTACTATATAGAAATAAATTACATTACTATTGACAAAAAGTATCCCTTACCTCACATTAATAATATATTTGATCATTATTAAGGGGAGAAATACTTATCAAATATTAATAGTCATTCTTATAATCATTAAATAAAATTAAATGAAGTTGATATAAAAAATATGTATTTTAGAATAAGGTACTGGAATTATGAGTTTACATTAATTCGCATTTGGTTAATTGATACTCCCTTTCTTTTTATGGATATAATGAAGATATTATCCATGGGTTGTGTTGATAAATTTATTATGGTGTAAATTTAGTATATCTTATCATAATCTAGGTACCAATAATATATTGAATATCAATTATGGTTTGTCCTTGAGACTATAAGGGGGAATGTGATTTATGGGAAATTCAGTAAGTATAAAATATGAATTCAAAATGATTCATTTCATGGACAGACTTTTCATATGAATAGAATATATGTAGACCACATAGAGAGAAATTATGTAAGAGAATGGCCCATAGAAACAAATATAATTAAGATATATAGTTTACTTGGCATAGCTAGTTACTATCATTGATTTTTTTTATTATCTAATCTATTGGCCAAAATGACCTATAATGGGGTTTAATTCACATTACTGAAGAAATCTGATGAATTATTTGGAAAACTAAAGAAAATATTGAACAATGTATCAATATTCACCTCACCATGTAAAAAATATGGATTTTTTATATAAAATGATATATCAAATAAAGGACTATGGTGCGTCCTTTTGAAAAATTAAATTTTTTTTCTTATTCATTAAGGTAATTTAAATTATATGTGAAATATTATCCAAATTATGATATTGAGTTGGTAGATATGACCTATTCCCTGAAATTACAGAGGCACTATGTGCATAGTGAATAATGTGTAATATATGTAGATCTTGAATTTTTTAAGTATTTATTAATTTAGAAAGAAATAAATAATATATAAAGGATATGGATAGAACTACATAAATACTATGACAGTGAAATAGAATTCCACAATGGGAAATCAAATAATGTGGTTTCTATATTGATTTATATGGATCGTGAAGTATTAATGTAATGAAGATATCTAAGGAATTTATATTTTTATATTTAAAAAAGTTATATATGATAATTATTAGTGGAAAGAAAAAATAATTCATTTTAAAAGTAAATATTCATGAATAATTACTAGATAAGATAAATAAGAATCAACAAGATTTCAAGGGATTAAAAATGAAAATTAAATATTTGGAATAAATGATATTTAATTCATTCACACACTATGATGGTGTGTTGATGTTTGGAATATGACTATGTGTACCATTATTAACTAAGGTGAAGAGGAAACTTCTTGATAAATTTACTATCTTAAATTTACATATAAACCATAGTATAACCAAGATGTATTGATATTTTAGAGATCATTTATTATTGAATAAAGTAAAGTTAAAAATTATTCTCAATTTTTCAAGATTTAGGGTATACCAATAAGTGAATGTTGAGTAGAAAATTACAATGGGTGTCATGAAACATCTTCCTATACCAACATTTTTGTTGTACTAAATAATGATATACATTCCCACCATTATATGTATGAAATCTATGAGAAATGGTTTTATAAGGTTTATTAAGTGTCACCTAACCAATTATACATTTTTCTTATCAATACAATAGGTTTTACCACTTGAATGTCTTACATGGAAATTTTTCAATGATGTTTTGATATGTTTTGGTGAATCGTTATAAATTTTATCTGATCATGAACATCTGTTTACAAAAAAAATTCCGAGTGGATTTTAGATGTCTTTGAACACTATGATACATTTGATAACAACATATCTTCCTCAAAATAATTATAAATATTAATGGACCATCTTTTAACATCATAACCCAACTCTCCATGAACATTATTAGGATTAGTGGAACTATGTAATCTGATCCATGCCTCCTTGTATGATAGAGGATACTGACAAGCAGAGGTTGTGAAAGGTTGTACCTTGGGGAGACGATACATCCATATCATTGTAAAAATGTTAAATTAATGACTAATAATTATAAATATTTTATTATGATGATATAATAAAAACTATAAATTATAAAAATAAATTAAATTTATCAAACATCAGGTCATATAAAACTAGTCTCCCAATAGAAAAATTCGTATATATGGTTAATTAAAAGGGAAATAAAAGTATATAAGGAAACGCTGTTAACATTGACCAATTCCTAAAATTGAATCTCCCTGACTATCATACAACTCTAGCTTGATATACGATTTCCCATGTGAATCATATCTTGACTATGAAACACATGGTCTCCATAATATCATTAGTTTATCCCATGCTCAACCTAAAAACTGACATATGGTCCACATGAGATCCCTGGTTCCCATACAGTTGGTGATAATATAATCCTTAGTTATCCACCCCAATGGTGGAATAATAATGTACTTTTATAAGTTCATGATCATTCAATATTAAAATAATTTTAGATAATATCTGAATTTCATAAATACAAAATTATACAGATAAAGAAACCACAACCATGGGTGGATAAGTCCTAACATGAAACAAATAACATGTTCTAATCCTCAGGTTATCAATAACAATTGATTGTAGATTCTTTAGATACTTCCAATGTGTATCTGATCATGTCATGATGACCAAACCAACCATAACAATGACCCAAGTTTCATTCACCCTACTGAACAGTGATGAAATCCGAAGATATTCTCGCACACTGATATATAGTATGATGAAATGGGGATTTAACATCCATAAATGAAATTATAGGTAATTCATTATCATTCTAAATAATGGTTCCTAGAAGCTGAACATCGATATCCCAAAAGTCCTGACATTGAAAAATGAATATCCAATAAGCACTATGATGCAATCATGTTGAAGGAAATTGATCTTCTATATGCCTAAACCATTCCCCCTAAATACCCTACAATCCCTTATGAACTATCACATAATAATAATTACCTCCTTTTTCTAAAACCAATAAACATAGCTCCAAATACATGTATGCACTACCAGTGGTATCACTAAACTCCCATAAAATAGAATTCAAAACCTCTCTAGAGGGAGTATTCATGACCTCCAAATTGGGAGGATTCACAATCATCCCATAAATATTATTCACGAATTCCCAATAGGGAGCATTCAATACCTCTCTATAGGGAGTATGCATGACACCCCGGGAGGTTATTGTCCATTTATAATAATAGTATAAACAAAACATATTTCCTCATATAAAATCAAAACTCAAAATCAAGGTACTTTTCCATAAGATTTCTATAAACACCACCCCTATGAGTGTCTTCAATATCATTTTATAAAATTAAAAGGTTATATGGGTTATCCAAATGAAAAAACATGCCATCAATATCCAAAACCCATCTATTAACATGAAAGGTATGGATTCCAAGGCAACAACTATAACCTTATGCACCCACTTACCAAGAACACTCTCTCTAAATGGGTCATTATATCATTGGGTTACCCACCGAGTCACCTAGGTCTCTTCACAAGCAGGACACCTCATAAGGGCCCCTCAATCTCAACTAGTCCCTCTATGTCATCATGTTATCATTGTAGCCCAACTATCCTCCTAGTAAGATGTTATAAGCAATGTAAAATCAATATCATCCCCTCTCAAAGTTTCTCAATATTTCTATTTCTACCAAACCTATCATCTCTTTGTATTACAACTATGTTATACAAACTTAGTATTGTCTAATGGTTTAAGAAATGAAGGCCCTTAAAATTTCAATGACATTTCCCTCATTGTTATTCTAATCTACTAATTGGTTTTATATCATGTTTGCCACATGATACCAATAAATCCATTCATATGAGAAATAATGTCTTAATTATGGTTCACCAAACCCAACCCATAGGAGGATTCTAGATCGAAAACACAATGAAAATCCTCCTACTTGATATCTCCCTACACAAGCACCATCCATATGACCTATTTATGATGAAAGGATACTAATATTCTGATCTACATGGAAATACAATCATAATTGACAACTAAGAAGTCCAATTTTAACTAAAGGGTCAGAAAATTGGAAAAAATTATGACAGTTAAATGTACATGGAGTTCACCAAGTGTACATGATGTGTACCCACAACCATGATCCCTGATCGTGTATATATGACCAACCTGGTTTATACCACCCAATGCACATGATGTGAACTAACCCAGCATGACACACTCTTCACATGGTGTACCAATCCATTTACCTAACGTGGGGTCTTACCAAGTACCCTATATAGACTCTAGTTATGAACTCCACATTGGAACTGGAATTGGGCCTCACACGACCATGTACCCTTAACATGAGGTGCCATACCATGGACTAGGCCCCACAGTATGTTATTTCAAACAACATATTCCAAAAACACAAGACATTTAACCACTTTTTATTCACATTTCCCAAAATGATAAATATTATGTGTGACCTTAATCCACACATTGTGTGATCATGATTTTCTAAAAAGAAAACCTCCATTGTCACCCATAAATGACATTTTTTGGAAAACATATCCCACAAAAGTTACCATAGCTCCCAAAATAACATATATATGGTTTTAAAATAAAATATAAACAAAATTATATGGATATATAACTTTAAAGAAATGTTAGTCCTACCATAGGGTGTTTAATGGTGATGATATTCTCCCAAATTGACAACACGCACCTCCCAATGACATATCTTCCATCAATTGAAGAATTTTGTGGGATATCCCATTCTTTTACCTATTTATATTACTCTTTTTTGACCATTTTACACTCTCTATGGGGAGATATGCATAGGAAACAAGACAAATGTTAGAATATAAAAGGATATTCGGAAAAAGGAACAGAATGAAAGGAAAAAGGAAAAAGGTAAAACAAAAGGTTCCTATCCCAGGCCCCAATTCCCAATATTTAATTATTACATAAGTAAAAAACCACTGATTATAGAATTAATCATGATGTTAAATATTCACTCTGAAACTCGATTCAAAATATATTAACATTACCATATATAGAGGAATTAATATTTACTAAATAAATATTTATATATTAAAAATATTTAACACATATTAAAATCATACCAAATAACTTTCCAAGTTTAAACACCCTATTCCATAACTAATGATCTAGTTATAAAACATTTTAAGGACTATATACTACTGAAACTAACTTTTTATCCCCTCACATATATTCATAAACAAAAACATAAATTCCTACCTAAATTTATCACCTATATAAGTTTATTCCATCAAATCCTCACCACTAGAACACTTCATGTCACTAATATGTCACAGGTTTAATCAATCCACTAACCATGACATCTTCTATTCATCACATTATAACCAACCCATTGTATTCTATTCTGGAATGAAAACTCATCTACTCCTACTCAAATCCAAATTTTTGGTACTCTATTAATAAAAAACCAAGACACCAACTGTAAAACCCATGTGATCAATTGGTTATTGATCACCCATTCCCATATATCATGAGAAATCATGGTTTCATTAACCAATTTATTATCTGGATCATGGTTCACCCCGTGATAATCCTTTCATTACCAGGTCCAATGTTGATCCCTTGTTCTTGAGTCCAACCAAGAATAATATATATAAATATTATATCATTATTTATTAATATTTTATACAAATTAAAATTATGTATTCATGAGGACTTGAATGTTTTGGGGTCATTAAGACTAGATACAAAATCAACTTATTTCTTAAAAGATCAACATCATCTGCAATAATTTTCTTTAACATAGTATCCTTCGAGACATATCATACATATAACCTTACATCAAAACATGGGGAATGAAAACGTAAGAATTTTTCATATCAGATACTCATTATGGAAAAATGGGAGGAATCAATCATAAGGGAGTATATGATGATCATAAGGGTACAAAAACATAATCATGAAAAATTTCAACGCAAATGATTCAAACCAAAAAAATATTATCTAATAAAATCAAAAATTATGTCATATCTACAACCATGATTAATAAAGTAAATTATTTAAATATAAATTATTCATAAAAAAATATTAGATCGTAATCTTCAAAATCAAGTAATTACGAGAATCAGGATAATAAAGGTGTCAATGTGGTAATCAGGATTCATGAGTCATAATATAATCATTTTGCATCCGAATAATAGGAAATCATTATCTCATTTACATGTGTATTCAAAATCATGTAAACATCTAATAATGTTAGTATATATAAAAGAGTTCATACTAATACATCTAAATGACAACATAATTATTCACAATAATGTCTAAGCATAATTTTGGGGGAATAACAAGATTTATTCATACTCACCAAAAACAATGGCATCATATAAATTCAATGTATTTTCCATGCATATAATAATCATCTCATGAGATATAAAAAACAAATTACCTAAAACATTGTGGGATATAATGTACCTGACCATTATATAAACATCATCTATTCAAATGTATTCTACAAAGTGATCAAAAAATTTATCATTTCATCATAGATTAACCAAAGGAAAAAAAATAAGATTTATAAAAAAATTAACTTTTATTTAACAAAAAATTGAAATATTAAGTGCTCTATCAATGGAAACTGTAACAAGTGAAAAACATAACATCAAAATTATTTTATCATACATTAAAATACCTTTACAAAATAAATGGAAAATTTCTTGTGCAAAATAGACATTTTATTTTGAAACAATATATTTAAAATATAAATATTTCATGAACATTAAGGAAAATATTTCCATGAAAATGAATCATGGAAATATTTAATGGAAACTCCAATGAAAGGGGGAGTCATGATAGAAGGAAAATCTATTCATGAGGTATATGTTAAATAAATTCACACAATTGTTAAAAAGTACCTCATTCAGAAAATGATAAAAAGATTCATCCTAAAACCTTTTTAGAAAATGAACATTTCATAAAGATGAATTTAATATATTAATGAATAATAGTGAAATACTTAATGAAAATATTTTAATGAAAATATAAACATGGAAGAAAAAATCCAGCACTAATGAGGAAATAAATTTTACTTTTCTAAAAAATGGATTCTAAATAATTTTATAGAAAAAAGATAGGAGAAATAAAGAAAAACACGATAAAATTATAAATGAATATGGGAGATTAATATGTTTTGGAATTATTATATATGGAAAAAATTAATTCACTCAATGTAAATTTAATATATATAATCTCAAAATGAATTGAGATTGATCACAATTTTCATAACAAAAGTCCCATATTCCTTTATACAAGTTAACATACAGTATAACAAATATACAATTAGTATAAATTTATTATAGAATAAATTTATATATAACATGGAATTTATCAATCCTTTATAATTTCTAATTATCTTATATTAAAATATTATTCATTAAAATGATAATTCAGGAGAAAATTAGTTTGTTTTTATTTTATGTTTCAGTTTGATGGTTCAGGTAATTTCTCCTTGATCATGGTTTCATTATATATAAAATATTATTCAATAAATATTTATCACATTTATTCTTTATACACACTTTTATGATCATTTATATAAGGTAGTGATCAAAAATTAATTACATTTCATCATTATGAATGTAGTATGTACCTATATAAGGGTTATGTTTTCAATTTTCAATGGATATAATAAAAGAAAGTTAAATTATAAATAATAATTAAATAATAATTAGTATAACATAAATTATTTATATTTTAATTAAATCAATATTTATTTCCATCCATTTAAAGAACTAAGGAAAAATGAATCGCATCACTTTGTAGAGGTGGTAGTCTACATGTACGTACGAGCGGTATTTTCATTTTCAAAAAGATCGGAAGGAAATAAGGTAAATACGATATTTTAGATAAAATAAATAAATTTATCATTAATATAAAATATAAAAATTATATACATCATAATAATAAACTATCAATTGTGGTGATGTAAATTCAATCATTTCGCTATGTGGAGGTCGTTTTCCACACGTACAAATTAGAAATATATTCATCAACAATTTGACGGAAAGAAGGTTTGAAATGATTTTAGTATGATGTTACTAATATATATGTATATATATGTAAATAGATTAATTATATTAACTTATAAATAATAGATGTATTGGTATTAGAAGAATAAAAAAATTCTAAAAGTGTCATGTTAGATGATTACCTCTTTCTTGAGTGACCTCCTTTGGATTTAACATTAGGCCTTCATTTAGAAGTCATAGGGTAAGACTATAAGCAAAATAATGATGGTAAATAATATATGATTGTTTTTATAGTGTTGTTCTAATATAGAAGCATTAAACTCTGTGAATAAATGAGTAGAACAAGTTCCCTTTTATAATGGAGGGGAGAGGCACACATGGAATTACTTAAAATATATATGTAATATAATTTAAATTTCATGGGAATGTGTCACTAGATGGTGAATAAATAAATATCAGTATATTATAAGGTAAATATATCATCAACTAATAATATTTATTTAATTTAATAGTCATTTTACACTTATCTCATAGTCTAACCCCTAGTAAACCCATTCTAACCCTAACCATGGAAACCGATTTTTACTCTTTATACTATTTGTTGTGAACAGAAATTAAATTGAAATAATTAAAATATAAAAATTATTATGATTAAAAATATGTAATATAATTATCAATATTCTATTTCAATAAATGGTATAACTAAACTTTAAAAAATCATGTAATACACAACAACACCATTTTTTGAAAAATGCATTTTGATGTATAAAATTGAGGTTAAGATCATTCATTTCCATGTAACAAACTATTATACGAATGATAAAATATTTAATATAATATATTTTCTACAAATTTAGTTAAAATAATTCACAAGAAGATATTAATTTTATTTATTAACACAAAAACACATTATTTTCATAAGAAATAATTTTTTTATAAAAACTTCCCTTTTATGTTCAAATGATTTCATTTTAATTTATAACCTTCAAAAAACCAATTATTTCATTTAAAAATATATTAATTTTTTTGAAAAATTTATTCTTTCAAACTCATACCCTCAAATCTAATTATATAGTGATAAATATCACATTAAATAATAATATTTAAATAGTATAAGTGCTCTACTTAAACTCTTTATTGCATATAAAGTAACCAATATAATTAATAACATATATTTAAATAGAAATATATCATAAAATATTGGTTTTTTATAGTTCTCTTCATTATATAGATTGACTTATCCCACTCAATGACCATAACATCCGTATTTATCTTTTCATATGTTGGACACTCCTTCTGAGCCATGATCTAGTGAATCCACATTCATCAAAAACAAAATCATTAACGAAATAAACTATCCATGCTACATAGCATGTTAGTGTCATCAAAACTGAATCTCCCTCAAAACACCTCTTTAAAATCGACATCTCACCTATTTGATGGTCTATATAATGATTTACTATGAGCCTATATCATTTTAGAATCATATGAATTCATCCATTCTCCAACCATGCTGCTAGAATTGTACTCAAACTTAACACAGTCAAAAGAAATATTTAACATTCCCTAAATATCCTATCTAAATACAAAACAGTACAATTCATGATAAATTCACACAAGATATTATTTGGAATACCTTCTCATTATTTATACCTAGTTGTACCTCACATGTATAGGTCTCATTTTAGTGGTACCAACCCATGATTCCTATTTATAGGGACATCAAAAACCTAAGCTATCCCCAAAGGTGGTTTACCCCATATACATAAACAACCACTCTTCTAAACACCTAAATCACTATCATCTTGGGCTATATCTCAACCACTATGATCTTACACATATACCAATGGTCATGTCTCTTGTAGTCCCATCTCCACTGAAAAAACTCTCTATTCATGTTTCAGATATCCTTTGAAATCTGACATTCCCAATCACCATCTCATGGGTTTTACATATATATATATATTAGGAACCTCATTCTATATCAACGGCCTATTAGTGCAAATACATACCTTATACCCAATCTCCTTGATTAATAAACAAAACCTTTATGATCCAAGATTCCACATGTGTAGCTCCATTTGATCATGTAGTATAGGGATTCTAACCTATCATTAGTGCATCTCATTCACAACATAAAAGTAGACATATGGTCTACAAAAGAATAATGTTTCCTATATAGTGATGATAATAGAGTTCTCAGTTGGCCACCCCCAAATGGGGTTCTATAATATCTTATCATATGTTCATGTTCATACAATATATCCCACCTAGCGTATCTATAAATTAATGGAATAATAATATTAGACAAAAAATAGACAAACCACCTTCTTGGGGACGAATTCATACCATAAAATTAATAATCAATGTTGATTACCATATCTATTATCCTAATTGGCTTTACATGGTTTTCCAATTCTGAAGTGTCTTTGATAATTTCATAGTGAATGCACTAACCAAAACATTTACCATGGGGTTATTCAACATGGGATATTGTGATCTTATGATGGGGGATACTCCCACCGCTATATAGAGTATAAAGACATAGGGAATGAAAATCATGGAATAAAAACATTGTTAATGATTTATCTCAGTAAACAATGTTTCATAGATGTTGGGATCTAACATCCTAAGAGGCTATACCAAACCCACCGAAGAGCCCACAAGTCCCCAATATCTAACAAAATGGAGGAATGTCATCCTCCAAAAGTCTGTACCACACCCACCAAAGATCCATCATTCCACTAATAGATTGAACAATGTATGAACACCATCCTCTACATGAACCCATTAATCCCATACCCAAATTCATTTCATCCCCACCAGGGATATCAATGACCTCTATGAATTGAGTATCCACACTCCCTCTATAAGTAATATTTTTTCCACCCTGTAGAGATTATTCATGACCACCCTATAAACAGTATTCAAAACCACTCTATAGGAAGAATTCGTAGAATCCCAAGTGGGTGTTTTAAATTTATAATAAAAGAAAATCCAAAATTGAATTTATATATATTACATTAAAACCACCCCCCATGGGAGTTCTACATATTAATAATATAATCATAGAACCTATTGAATTTTTTCAAATCACATAAAAAAGGATACAAGGGTTGATCAAAAGCCTAAACCCACCATCATGGTCCATAACCAATCAACTCACATAAAATATATAGGTTTTAAGGTTACATTTATTACTATCTCTACACATTTCCCAAGAAAAAACCTATCACTAAGTACAATATATCCCATGGTAACCCATTGGGTTTCCTAGGTATCATCGTAATGATAACACCTCATAAGGATCCGCCAACCACAACTCATCTCTTTGAATAATTAAGGTCTCATAAAGGCCTCACTAGAATCCTAGGAAGATGTCACAAAGGATATGGCCTTAAAAAATCTCTTTCCTAGGTCACCAATGGTTTTCCTTAAAATAAAACATATAATCTCTTTAAATCATAAATATTTTCAAAAAACTAGGGAAAATCCCAGGGATTCAAAACCCAAGGGCCATGGTGTGCCTATTCGAAGTATTTATATCATTCTCATATCCCTCACTTTGTTCTTATATCATGTATTTTCCATGAGACCACTGAATCCATTTAGTCTAGGAAGAACCTCCCCATCTTATATCACCAAAAACAACCCATTATATGACTATAAATAAAAAATACATGGAAAATAATCTCACCTAAGATAACCAAATAAAAAACCATCTTGATGGCCTATTCATGATTAAATGATTCCACAACATTGATCTACATGATCAAGCCTTCGAATTAACAACATAGAATTCCAATTCTGGATCATGGGTGAGAAAGAATGAAAAAAGATATAATAGGGAAATTAAACATTATATACTTTGTGTAAATGATGTATATCCCCCCACCCTTAACCCATGACATTTACATCAATCCAATCCGTAGTGTTCTTTCTAAAGTGCAAGTCATTCATTGAACTTATACGACATGAACTTGACATGGGATACATGGGTTTCTAGACTTCTAGGGACCTAGAAAAGTGTCTCACATGGAATCTTATTAAAAACTCAACATGGTAACTAGTCATTGGCATTATACAAGTACGTTCCCTAAAAAATGGGGTGTCTATCTCTTCCCCAAAGCATGACTCGGGTTATCCCACATGATTTCTCTCAAACAAACATTTTGTGTATTCCCTTCATTAAATTACCCAAAATACAGAACACATGATGTGCATTCTCAAACTGCACACCATGTGACCTAGGTATTTTAGATAAAAAACCCCTATGATCAACCTGATATTCATGTTTATCCCTAAATCAACCAAAAAGGGATCCCTGGGAAACTTGTGTTGGAAAAGAGTTATGTTGTTCCAGTATATCTCAATTTTTTATTTGTTTGTATAGTTCAAAAAAAACATATTTTTTATAATGAGTTTAGATAAAGTGTTTATGTTTTATCATCTTATGACGGGGGAGTTATTTTTTCCTATGTACTTTATCATATGTGAATATAAATTCATATATTACAATGGATTTTAGCTATCTGATTTATCTTTTCCTAATTAATTATCATAAGTGTAACAAAATTATCTTGTGTAAATATATCATGAAATGATTATCTGATAGATGAAGAAAATTATCTTCCATTTTATTAAAATATAGGAACCCTAGTTAGAATAAAATAATGATATGTATTTTATTTTCAAAAAAAATACATTCATAAAAGGATTATCTTATGATAATCAATTGAAGCTATGGAAATCAATTATGATACACAAGTAAGAAATTATAATTCAAATATTACTTATCTTACGCACGAGGAAAAAAATCTATTTTATGTAATGAGAACAATTCTATCACATTTTTTTCTTATGGGTATTATGTTATAATTCAGTTCATTATGATTTCACTTGTAATGCTAGAATTATCTCCCGATAAGACATTAAATGATTTTAAGCATATCAACAAATGAGTTCACTAAATGTGGATTAATCAACATGGATAATTTTTTATTTTTACATGAATGTGAATATATAAAGATGATGATTTCTATAATTTTTCAAAGATGTTTATTCCATATTTAGAAAGAATGGAAATGTTCAATTGAGGACCTATCTTATCAAATTTCAATAGGTTATTAATTCAACCATTTTTATTATCAGATAATCTTATGTTCATAATCAAAGAGCACATAAATAGGAATAATGGTTGTTGGATGAATATGGAATACACACTTATATATGAACACCCAAATAATATAAAGAAATAATGTGTGTAAATATATGAAATCTCAAATGTGATCCACTCAATTCTTGTGTACTATTTTTAAAAGATCATCTATTAAAATATTCGAACCTCTAATGCTACACTTGGATGACCATATTTTCTAGACACATCTTTATATACTATCAGTTTCTTCTTGAAACAATGTGTTTCATCGTTACATAAAATTTTAATCAATTCTTTTTCATCTTTTCTCATTGTTAATGGTTGTGACAAGGACATGTATATGTGTTGTGAAAGAAGAGCCTTCATAATTGATATTGAACATATTTAATAAGTAAAAATTACCTGTAATTAGATGGAACAACTAGAAAACGAGATGCCATTTTTAAAATCAGAAAACCCATAGAGAACATTGTTTGTGGAGAGGACTAGGGGATTTATATTACCCAAACCACTATAAATGTCATGTATTTTATCATTTTTCCTTTGATATTTTACATTTCCAATGACTTCTTTTATTATGGAAAAAATTTGATACTGCAAACCCTGCGGACGGTTGTTTTAATGTTGATAAATTTTTAAGAACTCCATTCATCCACTCATGAGTTTTTCATTTTCCAATATCTAGGAAAATCCTCTAAATTACGTATATATTGATTTAAAATTAAAATGAAAAATGGATTTATATCATATAATAAAAATAAGGAATACCTAGGGATGTATAATGCTATCTCTTTCCCCTTGATTTGCACCGCAAACAAGAAGATTCCTGATGATCCTATTATTTATAATGCTGGAATAATATCCCATTCCATCTCCCTTTTTTTACCTCTATTATCTCATCCACTTGACACACACTTGGGGGAGATACATGAATGAATCATGATACTGTTGTGGAGAGTAAAGGGAGGAATGAAAAATAAATTAATGACTAAAATGAAAAAGGGAAATAGAAAAGGAAAATAGAAAAGGGTTATAACATCTGCCTTAACACCAACAATATAATAATACCACAAATTGAAAAAAAATATGATTATGGACTCAAATTAAAAGTAAACAATTTGAATAAAACACTCAATTCAATTGATATCAATGTTCTCATCCATATAACAATTAATAATATTTATATAGGATTTAATATGTTTTGTAAAAACTTACCAACCATATAATTACACAAAATTCCATCCTAATATTAAAAACCACATCCCTAAACCAATAGGGTAGTCATAAAATATTTTTGTGACCATCTATTATGGTAAAATAATTTTTTTACCCAAAAAACAATTCAGAACCAAAAAATAAAATTCCTTCTAATATTCACCACCCATAAATGTACATTTATTTACACATCCTAACATTGGAGGATATGTTGAGGTATTTCTCACAAGACATCCAATGAATATGGGACCCGTACCTATATCTGGTAGAATTTTTGTACTAAAATAGCTTCCAATAAAGCATAAAATGGAATCGTATGAGGCCTTATAGGGAAATGGTTATCATACTCTACCATATTGGGATGAATATGGTGAATTATAGTTAGTTTTTATAGAAATAAATGTGGAAACAACTAATAATGTGTCAGGTATCCAGGATCATATTATGTTATTCTAGAGCATAAATAAAATATATGCTGATAATAATAGAAATGGAATGTAATTTTATGTATGAAATCACATATTCATGAATTTATAACCATGGAAGACAGTCACAATGTTTTGTAGGAAATGAATTTTATTTTTGAGGAATATTTTAATTTTTATAATTTAGTGATAATTGGAGTTTTGGAATATACTTTGGAATTTCCACCCATTCTCTTTAGAGTACATGATTCATTCTGTCTATTAACGAAAAGACAGTATATTCTAGGCCTTATATTTGTATTAACCACTAATGAAATAATGTGTGAACTCAGATATTTATATAACATGGAATATATCCTAATTCATGATACTATAGAGATTGTTATATGGAAGCTAACAACCCAATAGGTGGATTTTTTTTGGAATAATATGTTTTAATAAGAAACAAACAAGATTAAAAACTAAATAAGGATCTATTATTCTCATATTTTTATTCATTGATTTATAGCAAATAATTTAAAGGTAAATTTATTAAAGGGGGTGGGGAGAGAAAATTTAATAATCAAGATTATAATATAGTACATAGAACTTTCATCACACAATTGATTCTCCATACACATTCTATTATTTCATCAGAATAGTAAAAAGACAAAACAATAAAAAACTAGAAAATTTCATTCATAACAATTTCCATAACGAGACTGACCAAATACATTGAAATATAAGGCACCGTGATAATCTTTAAATCTTGAGGGTTGTACTCTAAAATGAATGAGAAATATATATGAATCATTAATTTTTTGAATAAAGACATATGAAATGGAATATATATATATATATGGAATAATAACTAATTAAATAATATGAATGATTTTTGGATGTCAGATTGAAATGTTTATATAAGTAGCAGTTTGACAGTTGGAATCTGACTATTATGAATTTTAGTATTATTATAGTAATGAAACAATTATTCATGAATTTTTTTAATAAAATTAATAAATTAATTTTTTGATATACAATTAATAGAGAATACAAAATTCTTTTTAATTAATACATAGAAAACAAATATTTCCTAGAAGAAAGTGTTTCTACATTTTTAGTGTCAAGCACTTATTTGTAGATAAATCAATTTTTTTATTTAAAAATTAAAATTCATATATATATAAAATAATTTTTATAAAAAATATTTATGATTTAAATTTTAAATTTTAAAATTATATAATGGTGAATTTTTAAAAATTTAATGACACTTCCAATTTTTTGTTAAATATTAAAATACAATAAGCATATAGAGTAAGAATTATGAAATAATAATGAAATAATAATTATAATTTGTAAATACAAAAAAAAAATAATTTCTTTTTCCAATATAATGTATTTCAATTAATTAATATTAATTTAAAAAAAAAATAATTATCATTAGAAATTCAAAAATAGAACTCGAAAATTAAAAAAACATTATATTGAATAATTATATTTCAATGGCCAAAAGGAATATAAAATAATGTAGTTTTTTATTAATATTTAATTTTAAAAAAATCATAATTGTGAAATAATTGGAATTGACACCATGGGAAAGACAATGTGTTTTCATTTTCTACAACCGATATATCGAAGGCATATGTTTACAAATTTTACAATATTCTCCTTAATTAAATATATAAAACAAACAATCCATCCATTTATATTCACTATATTTTTTTCGTAAAATATTTCTAATCATAGTTTCCCCTCAATAAACCAACTATAATGTTTCTATGCTTCAATAGTGATCCTCCCAATATTTAAGGAGCTACCTTTCAAGTTAAGGGTTCCCAATCCTCTTATTTATTTACTTTTACAATCCATTTGTTATAATATTATTTAATTTTTTCCATATACTAACATGATTATAATTCAATGTTATTATCTTCCATTTGAAATATTTTTAATGATAGATACTTATGACCTCTCATTTTATCATTTTTCTAAGCCTTTATTATATCGATATAAGGGTTTATAATCCATTATTATCCATTAATTTATGGAATATTCTCCAACTAATCTTCATTTATATGTGAAATGTTATTATGATTAATTTTTATAAACAACATATGATATAATAATTAATATTACACCATTACCTCTCATTAAACTACACTCATATGTCGTTATAATAGTTAAACATCAGTTAAAACCCATGTGATAAATATAATTCTGAAAAAAATCTATTTACATTTTGTTAATTCAATAAATCTGTTGTTTATTTACAATTAAATTCCAATCTGGATACTCCTTGTGAATGTAAGAACATTATATTATGCACCTTGGGGTAATAACCTTAAAAAAGGTCAGTTTATTATTAACTCAATCTTCACTTAGTGCACAACAAAATGAACTAATCACACAACTAATCAGAAATTACTCGGGTACATTCTTTAGATGATTCAAATGATATTTAAAAACAATTTTGAAGTAATTTTATATAATATTAAATCATTGAAATGATATTTGAAATTATATATCTAACTTATGTATGTTTTGTTCTATATGTGGATGTATGGGTTTGGGGTAAATTTTAATATATTTTATTTATACATATTTTGTTGAAAACAATTGAAATCAATGTTAATTTAATATTGATATCCCTACACCATGAATTCAACCATCACTCGTACGTTATTATCATTAAATTTCTAATGGTACTTCCCATGACATTATTAATGTACTATAACATCTATGATTATTGTGGGATATTAACCTAGATATCCATATTTCACCAATGAATAGGGGAGTATTGATGATAAGTATATCTATTATTTCAATAGTGAAAACTATTGACTACTTTTTCATCATTATGAATAAAATTCTTTCAGGAATATATTGATAGACAAGATTTATGAATTTTTTCATAGGAATTATGGATTAGAATTATTAAGTGAATGGTGGGTCTCAGAATTATATAGTCCTCGATGCATTAGTAGGTCTCATGAGAAAAACAATTTGGAGTATGTGTTGTATAAATTAACTTTTATTTATTTGAGGACTTGAAATAATCTCATAACTATATGTTTTTTATGTTTGGAATTATTCATTCAATCACAATCATATAAATTATTTTTATACATGTGTTAATTTATAATTATTTTTTCCATGGATATATTATTCTCATAATTTTTTTTTAATTTTTGGTATTCATTTAGTCCTACAATATTTTTTCTGTCCATATTCTAGGATATATTTTGCTATATGCCACACCTTATTGTGAGAATGAACTCATCCCTTTATATTATTTCTCATATCATTGGGAACCCATGAGGAAATATTTATTTGACATATTGAATTTTCTAGGGGAGGGAAATAAATTTCATATTTTGGGCTAATATTGGACCTTACCACCTACTGTACATTGAGGTAGTGGAACAAATCTCACCGATGAGCACAAAAAATGGAAGAAAAATATATAATGTGTAAGTATATGGTATTTTTCTAGAGATGATTATTAAATTTTTGTTCTTAAGTGATACCTTTTCAAGGATTGACTTCTTATAGACCCTGCCACTATTTTCTTAGGTGTGACCTTGTTTCTCTATTTTTATTTTGTGTTTTGATCATTTTTTTACTTTTTGTCTTCATGATTTTATGATTTTTATCTTGTTTTATTATATATTTTTTTGGGTTTGTATGGTTACCATTCAATATTAAAGTGGTTTTATCTAAAAATAAAAAATATAATTAGATAATTTTTATATTTTCCGAAGGATATTAAACTATTAGATCTTTTGTACTAGGATCTATTAAATTTCTACCAATGTAATAAAACAACAACCAGATATATGGTACTATATATGGTATTTGAACATATGTTTTAATGGTCGGTTAAGGAAACTATAATGGTTAGTGGGAAAAAACTCATGGTGAATTTTGATATTGAAATAAAATGGAAATTTTTCATGGTCCAATGTATTGAAAAAAAAGATTTATAATTGTTCAATTAATTATCAATTAATTTTACTGTTATTTATGTGGATTTTGTTGTTTTGAAAACCATAAGATGATCAAGAAGGAATTTAAAATTAAGTAGGGAAAATTTTGAAAATGATCTAATAGTTCTCCATACTCAAACATTCTATTGAAATATAAAAAGTATGATTCTATAAAGTTGATTTCCTTAAAGAAAAAACAAAGAACATATCACCTCAAAACATTTTTATAGGTCATAATTCCATATTCTAGTAGTCCTAATGATGTGGAATTGTATATGATGCATGGTTATTCAATAACCTTAGTTAAAAACTATTGAATACATCAATGTTTTTAAAAAGGTATTGAGTTATTATAAGGTTGTGAAAATTAAATTGGTGTTGATGAAATATGAATATTGAAGTTATGTTTTGAAATTTAAAAAAAATCAAAAAATATAGATGTTGAGAGTTCTTGTAGATGATTCCCGTATGGTATTTGAGATTGAAGTAAGAGAATAAAATAGTGTTGAAGAATTTGAACCCAAAAAATGATCCTAAGATATTTTTTCCTTATTATTAAAATTCATGATGGAGGAATTCATTGTAACTGAAGTTAAAAATAAGACATTGATGATAAAGATGACTATTTTTTGTTATAAAATTACCTACTAATATTCTAAATATTGTTTGATTATTAAATACTCATATATAATATGAAATTTAATTGGAGGAGTAAATAAAAATAATTTCTATTTATAAGTTTTATTTTTTAACTAATATATGATTTTTTAATAAACAGTAATAGAATAAGAGCTCTATTGAAAAAAACATCGATATTTTTTAAGGAAGTATTAAATTCATTTTACTATGACATATAAAGATATATCTTTTTTACACTGCATCAGAATCAATATCTCAATATACCTTTTTATTCCCAATATTTCTTTGATGAATTTTCCAATTATATGAATTTGATTATAGTAACGAATTATAAAATAATAGATGATACAATTCCAAGCCAATCATGCAGAAATTAATTTTCTTTTGCGAAACCTGTATATTATTTTTTAGTTTGGGATAATGGATGTTCAAATTAATTTTTCAATTTAAATTGACTAATTTCATATAATTTATTGTAAATAATTAATATAAGATGTTAGTTAGTTTTTCTTTCATTCTACCTAGTGAAGAAGGATTATATTATAAGAAATAATATTTGAACCAATTGAATATTTCTATTCCCTCTTTGTGAAAAATAGTGTGACACTCTAAATAAAGAATGAAAATAATTGATTGAATAGTCATTAAATGTAGATATATATTACATTACAATAATTTACTAGACCAGAAACACAAAATGATTAATATATATGTAATCAATAGGGGAGTTGATAACTGTTACTCACACAAAATGCTTTGGATTTATTGGAGGTTGGAAATAAATGAATTAGATAAATAAAATGAAAATCCCAATAAATGAGAAGAACATATGTAACATTGAAATTCAAATAAATAACACATATCTATATTTTCTAAGAATATTTTGAATTATAAATAGTTTTAAAGAGAGGATAAAAAGAAGTATATTTGTCATTAACTAGTATAAAATTTGATACGTAGAAGAAATTAGATCCCAAAAGTAGAATATAATTTATAAAAGTGTAATGGATAAGAATAAAATGTTTAGGTAAAAAAATATATGAAATTAATAGAGAAACACGTATGAACAATGACATGATTAAATCAAGAATAACAGATTAAGATTACAATAGGTATTTAGGTCCATATAATAGTTCAATATTAAAATAGAAATTAAAAATGGGTTAGGAAATTATCAAAAATATGTCATACTAGTATAACAAAGTGTGATAGAATCCTAATGAGAATGATTTATATATATCCACTTACCATAAGTCCTATGTTTATTTTTCACAATTAATCCTCAAGTATATAAAATATATATTAAATAAGACATTATGATTGAACTGTTTTATATTGACTGAAATTATTTGTGACTATTTTATCCACAATTAGTTATTTATTAACCATTAATTAAAAATAAAAATCAGTGAGATATGTTTCCTCAAATCACAAATACATCATTTTAATATTTTAGTGCTGATATTTTTTATCCATCAAGGAGTTCCATTGTTTATAGAACCTAAAATATAAACTTATATATATATATATAGTAAACTATCTGGTTGTTAAGGATGTTATAAATAGAGAAAATACATCTTTTATATTTGTTTTAGAACTGGCCATATATGGACATGTTGAGGGGGAGAGAGATGTGATATATTATATTTATATTTTAATATACTTTTCTCTAAAAAATTATATTTATATAATTATGAAATGAATATTAAATAGATCTGAAAGAAAATTGTTTAAAATGGAGAAGGTAAACTAATGATAGTATAATAAAATAAATAAGATACATGATATTACAACTTATTTTAGAATCATCTTGTAATACTAGTTTTTATATTGTTTTTGGTTGATTTGGATATTGTGTTGAAATAATTTTTTAATGTAATATTACTATATAAAAAATGAATTATCCTTATATTTATATTAATTATTTAAATATGTGATATTATTGTTATGTATTTAATGGTGAATGTTATTTTTTGACTTGGGGAATAAAAGGGTACTATATAGTTGTCTTTAGATTAATGTCTTTTTAAATATTTTGAAAACATGTGAAATTAATTAAATTATTTAAAAAACATTGTTTATATAGATTTTAAGGTTTGTATATTATTGGATTTAGAGGATTTGGGAATGTATTTACACCAACAAATATTATAAATAAATGAATTTAATGAATTATAGAGACATGGAAATAAGGTTTTTTGGGGGTTATGGGTTAAAACATTATTGGAGGAGAAATAAGGAAAGTTAGTCTACTTATTAATGTAGTTATATTTTATTAATTTATATTCGATAATAGTGGAGTGGGGATTATAAATAGTTTAGGGTCACATCATTTTATCATCTTTTACATCGCTCTGTTATTTATAATTTTGTTAGTGGAACTATTGGAAAAAGTTGACAAGAGAATTGTGGGTTGATTGAATTATCAAAGGATTACAGAGTTATGTCTAAGAATATGAACTCCTTTTAGGGAAAATCATATTTTATGGGTTAATAATTACTTTGGACATAAAATCATATATTTTCTCCTCCCTCTATATAAATGAAATTATTCATGTATTAATGAATTTTGACATGAGGTCGTGTCCAATGGAAAATGGGATATTTAACATTTAGGAAACCTTATGATCCAATACATTGTGTCACATGGGGGTCATGTGATTTAATCTTGAGATTCGCAATAGGGTCATTAAAAATGACTGGGGCCATATCAAAATGGAATGAGGGACATGTAAAATTTTGACATTTCATTCCAATAATCCTTAAATGGAATATTTATTTCCTTTAGTTTTTGAGATATAGTTTATATGTAATTTCTATTATATGAATTTATAAATATTTATATTGAAACCTTCATTATATATAAGGCCCCAGCCTTAAACCTTACTTAATCTTGAGTTATTACAAGATTACACATTGAGGATCTTTTCGGGTTTAGAGTTTTAGAGAATTAGATCATAAAAATTGCATTACATTCCACATATAAACAAAGTGGTTACATAAAGATAGTATTCTTCTTTCTCATCAATGGAAACATATTTAAAATAAAACATGGATTCATTCTTGACACTTCCTTGACACTATCATCATATCATGTACCATTCCCTTGACCTGTGAAAAACATTTCAAAAAACATGGGATGAGCATAAAAAGCTCAGTAAGGGATATAAAAATATGGAAGGGAAACATGGGTACATATATACATAAGAATTAATTCATACTTTACCCATAAAACATAAGCACATTAACATACCTCATCAAATCATGAATAAATCATATATATCATAATACATAAAGGTAGCTTGAGGCATTCATAACATTCTTACGTAGGGGGTAACCCTCTTGGTTACGTTTGGAATACCCATCATTGTATATTTCCTAAAATCACTTCGGAGAAACCTTAACGTTTTACTCCTTCGCGTTACCCAATGCATTGGAGAGCTAGATCGGGCTCACCCGCCCTTAGTTTATCACGGAACCACCCGTTTTCATAATAATTCCCAAGAACCTCAACATAATCATATCACATAAAACATGCATAAAGGAAACATAACATTCCCACCTTTCAATCACAAGATATCAATACAACACATTGATATACAAACATTATGAAAACCATTTTCGATACCAAAATAAACGAAAAGTAAAACATGGTATTTATTTTTCTTTTAAAAAGAAGGTATGGCTTGTAGAGGATGCCGGAACTCAAATAACGGTCACGACGGCGGAGAAGTCGTTGTCGCCGCATACGTACGACAAAAAAATTCCCTTTTGTCTTTTAGTAAACGCTTCATATAAAAAAGATTCCTTTTGAATAAACGTAAAAGTCAAAGGGGTTTATACACCGTATAAAAGAAAGTTGTGTTTAAAATAAAATATGCCTCAATGAAAGGAGATTGAGACGAAGTCCCATACCTCGGGTCCGACTTGACTCGTTCGTTCTTTAATCTCCTGAATAATAAACTTGAGTTAATCTCTACTTGCTTAAGAACCTTTTTCAAGTTCATTATTCCTTTTATACCATGTTATGAACATCATGTAATCATTTAAGTTAATAATGTTCATTTTGTCGGTATTTGGTTCTTAAGTCAAAAATAGACTTCTTACACTTACATGTTGTTAATTTGGTCAAAGGTTTGTTATATCCAGAATGATATTAATGATTTGGATAACATATATATCATATATATTCAGAATATACATGTATTTATAATATTACATCACATTTAGAGGTAAGAAATGAAATGCACCGTTCATGGAGACGGTAAGCCGTACGTACGCATGAACGCTACTTCCATTTATATTTCGTATTTTCTGGAAAGGAATCATAATGATATTAGCGTATATTATAATTCAAGTATAATAACATATATAATATCATTAACTTTATCCTCTAAACATCCCACATATGGTATTAACGAATCAAATCACTTTCAGGGGGCGGTAGTCCGCACTTCCTAAAGTGAAGATATCGTGTTTACCCATAATGGAAACAATAATGGTATGCCATAAATGAAAAATACAGAAGCTTAAGTAAAAAATAAACATATTATATATCATATATAAAAATAGTGACATCATAATGGCCACCTTTTAATGTGTTAAATGAGTATTGAACAATCATCGTTTCGGGAGGCAGAATTTCTCCATCCACGGAAACCGTATGTTCTTTAACCATTTGATGTAGTTGTGTGAGAGTGTAGCTCGAATAAATCTTATAACAACATCCTATTATATTGAATATACTGGTGTTTTTACAAAAGAAGTAAATAAAAAGAGTTTAGGGGTTGGAGAAGTAAAATAAAACAAATGAACATGAGAGAATGAATTACCTTTAAAAGTGTAACTCCTTTTGATTTGAGCCTAAAGGCTTCCTTTGAAAGGATTCTGCCCAAAGGGAATCCTCTATAATGAGTAGAGGGATGTGGAGAGATTAAATTGGAAGGGGATGGACGAGCCAAAGTCTTTGGGAGTGTGGGTAATGAGGTTGAGGTGGGGGTCTTTTATAAGAGGAGTGGAGGGGCACTCTTGGAAAGTAAAGAAATATTACTCTATTTGAAAATGAGTTTTGGATTTAAATGGTCCCACATTGATATAATTCGAGGATAAGGTGATAAGGGTTCTAAATCTACCCATCCAATAGGTTTTTGACATGTGTAGGTTTTATATATTACATTATATTTCCATTTTATTTAAATTGATAAATAATGCGGTCATCGCTGCATCATCATGATGTCATAAATAATTTAATTTATTTAATGTCTAAAAATTATAAAAAAATTACTATGATGTAGGAAATATTTTTAGATTTCCAATGACTATTTATAATCAAAAATATGATCTTTATAACCCTATGTAAAAATTGTTTTCGTAAAACATATGATGTTTGTGTCATTTTTACTTTAACATTAAATAAAAAGTTATTTATGTCATTTCCCAACCAAAGTGGCTCCATTGGGTCCCCAAGTTGACCCATGGCTTGTCTTGGTCTGACATGACACAACCAATGAGGGTAGGACATGTGTCAAGCTCATCTCATTTTATTAAAGCATTATTTTTACCTTAAACTACACTAATTACCACTAATCGCGATTAAAAACTTAATAAGTTACTATTCACCAAAAAATTATTTTAATCTCATTGAACCACATTTTACTTCTTAATGATAACCATGTATTTCGGATTTTTGAAATTCAAAACACAATGATGGAAAAATTTCATTTAAACGGAAAATCAGTTTTTATAAGTACCACTTAGTGGTTTCACTATTCATCAAAAATTGAAGTTTTTCAGAAAATTACCAAAAATTCACCCTAAGCTATATTTGATATTCCAAATTCAAAAATGAAGTCTATTTTACCAAATTCAAAACATATAAGTCATATTAATTAATTTAATAATTAATTCCCGCTGTCAGAGCAAATGGCGTGTTTTTATGAAACAATAAGTATCAAAAGATTGACACCAGTTTAAGTCTAATTTCAAAGTGAAATTGATTCCAATGACCACCATTGGATTAAATGGTAAAAATATATTCAGATTACACATTAAGACCAATTCAAAAGATAATTTAATCATATAAATAAATTATATTAAGAAGCAGTTTTGATGTAAAATGTAGTATTTTTCACTATTCATTAAAAAATGAACATTGTTTGCAAAATACCAAAAACTCACACAAAGTAAATTTTGATGTACCAATCATAAAGAATAAGTTTATTTTGACAAACATAGCTTATAAAATTTTCAAAAGATAAGTTTAAAAATGTTTTTCCATCAAAAGGCAGTAAAACAATCTTTTAAAAATATTAGTGTATTCCATGCTTAAGATTTGATTTATTTTCATTTTAAGCCTCTAAAACACTATCTAGTTCATTAATAGACATAGATAAAAATATCTATTATTCATTATTTAATTGGGATGTTACATCCTTCCCCCCTATAGAAAATTATGTCCCCGCAATTTATTTACTTATCGAATAAATGGGGGTACTTATCCCTCATTGCATTTTCAGATTCCCATGTTGCCTCTTCCATCATGTGGTTTTTCCACAAAACCTTTACCTGCTTAATCACCTTATTCGATAACACTTTCTCCCTGTGGTCAAGAATCAGGACCAGTCGTTCCTCATAAGATAGGTTCTCTTCTAGCTGAACTACCTCTGGACTCAAAACATGAGATGGATCTGGCATATACTTTCTCAACATCGAAACGTGAAAAACATTGTGTACTTGAGATAAACTCGGAGGTAAATCCACTCGGTAAGCAACTGATCCAACTCTCTCCAGAATTCCATATGGTCCAATAAACTTTGGACTCAGATTTCCTTTCTTACCAAATCTCATCACACTTTTCCAAGGATAAACCTTGAGAAAAACATGATCACCTACCTCGAATGATAGATCCTTCCTCCAGTTATCCGCATAACTCTTCTGCCTGCTCTGAGCTGTTCTCATGTGCTTCTGAATCACATGAACTTGTTCTACCATCTCCTCTACCAATTCTGGTCCCATCAACTTCCTTTCACCCACTTCATCCCAGAAAGTTGGAGTTCAACACCGCTTCCCATATAATGCCTGAAATGGTGCCATCTATATACTGGAATGAAAACTGTTATTATATGAAAATTCAACCAAAGAAAGATGTTGGCCCCAACTTCCCTGATAATCCATAGAGCAAGAACGTAGCATATCCTCCAAGGTCTGAATTGTTCGTTCTGACTGCCCATCTGACTGAGGATGAAAAGCTGTACTAAAATTTAATTCAGTACCCAAAGACTTCTGAAGGCCTTTCCAAAAGTTAGAAGTGAACTTGGGATCACGATCAGATACAATGGAGAGAGGAACTCCATGTAACCTGACTACCTCTTTAAGATACAAATGGGAAAGTTTATCAAGAGAGAAAGTATCTCATATAGCAAGGAAATCAGCAGATTTGGTCAAGCGATCAACAATAACCCAGATTGCATTATTACCTCGAGATGTCTTCAGTAATCCCACAAAAAAGACGATGGATATATTCTCCCATTTCCACTCTGGCACTGGTAAAGGCTGAAGCATCCCTTTCGGTAACTGCCGCTCAGATTTAACCTGTTGACATGTCAAACACTTCACAGTAAAATCGGCAATATCTCTTTTCATTCCATCCCAACAGTAATACTCCAGCAGATCTTTGTATATATTAGTACTGCCAGGATGAACTGAAAACGGAGAACTATGAGCTTCACATAACAAATCTCTCTTCAACTTTGAATCACAAGGCACACATAATATCTTCCCAAATATCAAAACGCAATCATTATCAATGTTGAATTCAGGCAACTTACCTTTCTGAAGTAGCTCTACCTTTTTCTACAACTCACTGTCTTGCTTCTGTGCTTTCTTGATTCTATCTGATAGAGATGATCTCATTGATACCTGAAACAAAACAGAAGAACTTCCTGCACCAACAACTTCTATTCCAATGTTCATCATATCCTTAACCAAAGGACCACGTTCCAAACGCAAAATTGCTAATGAACCATGACTTTTTCGACTCAAAGAATCAGCCACTTTATTTTCTTTTCCCGGATGGTAATGAATTGTACAATCATAATCCTTGATTAATTCTAGCCATCTCCTTTGTCTCATGTTCAATTCTTTCTGAGTGAATATATACTTTAAACTTTTGTGATCGGTATATATTTCACACTTTACTCCATACAAATGATGCCTCCAAATTTTTAAATCAAAAATAACAGCAGCTAATTCCAAATCATGTGTAGGGTAATTTACCTCATGAGTCTTCAACTGTCATGAATCATAAGCAATTACCTGATCATTCTGCATTAGGACACCACCAAGTCCTTTCAATGAAGCATCACTGTATATAACAAACTCACCATTCCTGGAAGGTAGTGCCAAAACTGGAGCATTCACCAATCTTCTTTTCATTTCCTGAAAACAATCATCACATTCTTTTGTCCAGATAAACTTAACACCCTTCCGAGTTAGCTTATTCATTGGACGAGATAACCGTGAAGAATTTCTAACAAACCTTCGGTAATAGCCTTCCAAACCAAGGAAGCTACAAATATCAGTTACATTTGTGGGTCTTGGCCATTCTTCAACAACCTTTGTTTTTGCAGGATCAACAGTTATCCCATCTTTAGAAACAATATAACCAAGGAAAGAAATTTGTTGCAACCAAAACTCACAATTTCTGAATTTCCCACACAATTTCTTTTCTTTAATGGTTTGAAAAATAAACCTTAATTGTATTTTATGCTCCTCTTTACTTTTAGAAAACACCAAAATATCATCAATAAAAACAACCAACATTTTTCACCTGAGTCAACTAAGCCTTCACTACAATAAACTGTTTAGTTCTGATTCTGACCATCTCAGGATACTGATTTGAAAGGTCATTTCCTTCTGTATTCCTTCCCAGAAAAGCTGTCATGTTTCCTCAATGAAAAACCATTCTTAACAAACATGTCTTAGATGAAGCAACGTGGTAATCATCAAATGATATATCATTTCAAAAAAAATATTTTTGGATAATCATTTAATAGAATTATAACTCCTAAAGTTATCTAAACCGACCTTTGATACCAACTATAAGTCCCCAGCCTTAAACCTTACTTAATCTTGAGTTATTACAAGATTACACATTGAGGATCATTTCGGGTTTAGAGTTTTAGAGAATTAGATCATAAAACTTGCATTACATTCCACATATAAACAAAGTGGTAACATAAAGATAGTATTCTTCTTTCTCATCAATGGAAACATATTTAAAATAAAACATAGATTCATTCTTGACACTTACTTGACACTATCATCATATCATGTACCTTTCCTTTGACATGTGAAAAACATTTCAAAAAAATTGGGATGAGCATAAAAAGCTCAGTAAGGTATATAAAAATATGGAAAGGAAACATGGGTACATATATACAAAAGAATGAATTCATACTTTACCCATAAAACATAAGCACTTTAACATACCTCATCAAATCATAAATAAATCATAGAAATCATAAGACATAAAGGTAACTTGATGTATTCATAACATTCTTACGTAGGGAGTAACCCTCTTGGTTACGTTTGGAATACTCATCATAGTATATTCCCTAAAATCTCTTCGGAGAAACCTTGACGTTTCACTCCTTCATGTTACCCAATGCATTGGAGAGCTATATCGCGCTCACCCGCCCTTAGTTTATCACGGAACCACCCGTTTTCATAATAATGCCCAAGAACCTCAACATAATCATATCACATAAAACATGCATAAAGGAAACATAACATTCCCACCTTTCAATCACAAGATATCAATACAACACATTGATATACAAACATTATGAAAACCATTTTCGATACCAAAATAAAAGAAAAGTAAAACATGGTATTTATTTTTCTTTTAAAAAGAAGGTATGGCTTGTAGAGGAAGCCGAAACTCAAATAACGATCACGACGGCGGAGAAGTCGTTGTCGCCGCATACGTACGACAAAAACATTCCCTTTTGTCGTTTAGTAAACGCTTCATATAAAAAAGATTCCTTTTGAATAAACGTAAAATTCAAAGGGGTTTATACACTGTATAAAAAAAAGTTGTGTATAAAATAAAATATGCCTCAATGAAAGGAGATTGAGACGAAGTCCCATACCTCGGGTCCGACTAGACTCATTCGTTCTTTAATCTCCTGAATAATAAACTTGAGTTAATCTCTACTTGCTTAAGAACCTTTTTCAAGTTCATTATTCCTTTTATACCATGTTATGAACATCATGTAATCATTTAAGTTAATAATGTTCATTTTGTCGGTATTTGGTTCTTAAGTCCAAAATAGACTTCTTACACTTACATGTTGTTAATTTGGTCAAAGGTTCATTATATCCAGAATGATATTAATGATTTGGATAACATATATATCATATATATTCAGTATATACATGTATTTATAATATTACATCACATTTAGAGGTAAGAAATGAAATGCACCGTTCATGGAGACGGTAAGCCGTACGTACGCATGAACGCTACTTCCATTTCTATTTTGTATTTTCTTGGAATGTAATCATAATTATATAAGAGTATATTATAATTACAGTATAATAAAATATATAATATCATTAAGTTTATCCTTTACACATCCCACATATGGTATTAACGAATCAAATCACTTTCAGGGGGCGGTAGTCTGCACTTCCTAAAATGAAGATATTGTGTTTACCCATAATGGAAAAAATAATCGTATGCCATAAATGAAAAATACAGAAGCTTATGTAAAACATAAACATATTATATATCATATATAAAAATAGTGACATCAAAATGGCCACCTTTGAAGGTGTTAAATGAGTATTGAACAATCATCGTTTCGGGAGGCAGAATTTTTCCATCCACGGAAACCGTATGTTCTTTAACCATTTGATGTAGATGTGTGAGAGTGTAGCTCGAATAAATCTTATAACAACATCCTAGTATATTTAAGATACTGGTGTTGTTACAAAAGAAGTAAATAAAAAGAGTTTAGGGTGTTGGAGAAGTAAAATAAAACAAATGAACATGAGAGAATGAATTACCTTTAAAAGTGTAACTCCTTTTGATTTGAGCCTAAAGGCTTACTTTGAAAGGATTATGGCCAAAGTGAATCCTCTAGGATGAGGAGAGGGATTTGGAGAGAGTAAATGGTCAGGGTATGGCCGAGCCAAAGGCTTTGGGAGTGTGGGTAATGAGGTAGAGGTGGGGGCCTTTTATAAGATGAGAAGAGGGGCACTCTTGGAAAGTAAAGAAATATTACTTTATTTGAAAATGCGTTTCAGATTTAAATGGTCCCACATCGATATAATTAGAGGATAAGGTGATAAGGGTTCTAAATCTACCCATACAATAGTTTTTGGACATGTGTAGGTTTTAGATATTACATTATCTTTCCATTTTATTTAAATTGTTAAATAATGAGGTCATCGATGCATCATCATGATGTCATAAATAATTTAATTTATTTAAAGTATAAAAATTATACAAAAATATACTATGATGTAGGAAATATTTTTAGATTTCCAATGAATATTTATAATCAAAAATAAATTCTCTATAACCCCATGTAAAAATTGTTATCGTAAAACATATGATGTTTGTGTCATTTTTACTTTAACATTAAATAAAATGTTATTTATGTCATTTCCCTACCAAAGTGGCTCCATGGGGTCCCCAAGTTGACCCATGGCTTTTCTTGGTCGGCCATGACACAACCAATGAGGGTAGGACATGTGTCAAGCTCATCTCATTTTATTAAAACATTATTTTTACCTTAAACTACACTAATTAACACTAATCGCGATTAAAAACATAATAAGTTACTATTCACCAAAAAATTATTTTAATCTCATTGAACCACATTTTACTTCTTAATGACAACCATGTATGTAGGATTTTTGAAAATCAAAACACAATGATGGCAAAATTTCATTTAAACGGAAAATCAGTTTTTATAAGTACCACTTAGTTGTTTCACTATTCATCAAAATTGAAGTTTTTCAGAAAATTACCAAAAAATCACCCTAAGATATATTTGATATTCCGAATTCAAAAATGAAGTCTATTTTACCAAATTCAAAACATATAAGTCACATTAATTAATTTAATAATTAATTCCCATTGTCAGATCAAATAGCGTGTTTTTATAAAACAATAAGTATCAAAAGATTGACACCAGTTTAAGTCTAATTTCAAAGTGAAATTGATTCCAATGACCACAATTGGATTAAATGATAAAAATATATTCAGATTAAAAATTAATACCAATTCAAAAGATAATCTAATCATATAAATAAATTAGATTAAGAAGCAGTTTTGATATAAAATGCAGTATTTTTCACTATTCATTAAAAAATGAACATTGTCTGAAAAATACCAAAAATTCACACAAAGTAAAATTTTGATGTCCCAATCATAAATAATAAGTATATTTTGAAAAACATAGCTTATAAAATTTTCAAAAGTTAGATTTAAAAATGGTTTGCCATCAAAAGGCAGTAAAACAATCTTTTAAAAATATTAGTGTATTCCATGCAAAAGATTGGATTTATTTTCATTTTAAGCCTCTAAAACACTATCTAGTTCATTAATAGACATAGATAAAAATATATATTATTCATTACTTACTTGTGATGTTACATTATATGTACCTATGGAAGAATTATAAAAATTCATCTCAGGTATGTGTTTTCTATTCCTTCGTCATTTGTTCAAGATTATATAAATTTTGATTTGTGTTACTTGTAACCCCTATGTTTAAAAATATTTATGAAATATATTTCTAGAAATTAATTTTATAATGAAATTATTTAATAATAATTATAAAAAAATTTAAATATGATTTTTTTTGAATAATAAGTTTATAATGTTTTTAATATCATGGTATTTATTTATTAAAATGGGGACGTAATAATAATTTGGACTAGAATTTATGATTTATTAGTTATGTCAATTTTCATTTGAGACCATTTTTAAACTAAAATAGACTTACAAAATAATTATCGAGGTGCACTAGGTTTTTTGAAACAATAGTGGTGGGGCTAAATGTACCATGAATTTAGAGGAATGGTATGACACACCATGAAGAGTTCTTCTTTTAGTGTCTATAGATTACTTAATTTATATTTATTTTGTTACATATTTTTATATTCCACATGGTGGAATGAAATATGATAACATTGATTCATTACTAAAGCAATATGGATTATAATATTCATTATTTTGGAAGTTATTTTTTCAAATAATTAATTCACAAACTCTTTATTTTTATTATTTCAAATAAAATTTTTACATAGTTTAAAATAAAATATATATTACGATATAATAGAGTAATTAAATTAAATCATATAATGATAGTCTAACACAGCCAAAATCACATATCTTAGTGTTTGTGTTCATGTTGATTAGTGTGATATATGAACGGAAATTTCTACCTTATTCATTGGTGTTGGATCTCTGGATACAAGTTCATGGAGGGTGAAGATTTTTTTATAAATAGTTGGGGGAGATTGGTTGTCTAAGATCGCTCGGTGTGAGATATCTACTTGTTTTTTTCAATTCATTTAGTATTTTCATTTTCCTATTAAATTGATTCGATATTTTATTTTATTTTTAATGTTTTTTAAGGTTATATTGGTTTAAAATGAAAATTAAAATTCCATTTTAATATAGTGTATTATATTCATTATCAGAAAAAATCAACAGTGATTATGAAGCATCAATTGGCTATGCTGACTGCCTTTATTATATGGTAGATAATCCTGAGTAATTTCGAATTTTATGTCTTGAATCCTAGGATATTTTGAGAATTGAGTTTCGTATCAGATTTTTATGGGATGCGAAATCACTAAGATGGGTTTTTGAAGGTTTTTCTAGGTTTGAGTGGTGTCTTAGGTGATAAAGTGAGTGTTATAGTCATTTTTTGGTGCACTCACTATTGATTTATGCTATATTTGGATATCAAACTATAGAAAACAGTGTTATAATGTGTCATGTGTAATGTGATAATTAAATTTGGAAAATGAATAGGTTTTCAATATAATTTTTCAAAATCATACCACAAAACATCTGTGTATGTTTGATATTCCTGAGATCATGTAGAACCACACCATAACCTAATTGATTATGATGTGGTGAGGGGTATGTTAGAGTATCTCATGAACAAAATGAAATTAATTCTTTAACTATGTGGATCATAATACCATAATGAGGCCGATTTCTCTATGAGTGGTGATGTCTGGGGATGTGTCAGGATGTATCTTGAGGATTTATGCTACAAGTTTTGTATAAGGGGATAGTTTTTCTCTAAAATTGGTGGGATACACCACAGAGGGTTTTTAGGATGTATTAATGTCAGTAAAATATTTTTTATTGTTCATTCCCAGGAACATATTGATATGATAAAAAATAATTGATGGATGTTTCTATAATGTGTCCGAGTACATCATGGAATACTGTATCCCCAAATGAGGTGTATTTCACAATAACACCTTAGTTCATTCAACAATGGGACTCTAGGAATGTTTTAAAAATAGGGAATGTATCATTTTTTCTTGGTCATAAATACGTGAATTATAGAAGAGAAAGAATATTTACGGAGGTAAATAAAATTGGTTCCTCCCATAGTGCTTCCAGAAATGATTACCCTTGAAGAGGGGTGGATTTGCATGGTGATTTAAATAATGATTTAGGTTAAAACATCTTATATCTCGTATCATTATTCCTCCTCTTGGTTTTATACATATTTTTCTTATTCATGTCAGTGATTGATGATAATTTCCTAGTATAATTTTCAATCCACGATTGGATGATTAGAATTTTATTCGTATTTAATAGAGGATTCCCAAAGATAATGTATATTTTAGGTATTTATTCATTTTTTATGGTATGTCACATCATATAATTATTTATATATTTCAATTGATTAGGACGAAATTAATGGAATAAATGAGAAGGGGTGTTTTGGGATTTACAATATAAGTTTCAATGGTGTGTCGTGGAACTTTTTAAAACCAAGATATTTTATGAAATATTTTTTTTGAAATAAATTTATTTTTTTCGATACCTTTTTTATCACTCAAAAGTAACTTTTAACAAACCGTGATTTGAAAATAATATTATTAGTTAATCATGACCATTATAAACTAGCCATTGAACATGGTTGTTTGAATAAGAATAATTATATATTACAAACTTACTACATTTATTTTATATAATGAAATAATATTGTTTAAAATATGTTAATATGTTGAAAAATCTCTACATGATTCAGATGTAATATTTTTCCAAAAAAAAATTACATATTGTTTAAAAAAAATTAAATTTGAAAAAAAAATATAAATTTAATTAACACAAATAATTTTTTTTTCTAAATCAACATTTCAAAATTTTATTAAAGGGCTTTTTCTTCGATTTTTTTAGGATGATTAGTTTTTTAGTGAATAGTAAAAAGTCCTGATGTTATTTAAAAAAGCCTTTCCAATTAAAACATTTACAATGAAACATATTGTTTAAAATTTAATTTAAAAGAATATTTACATCAATTGTTTATGATTCTTCCAATTTTTTTTCATATTAGTCACTTTCTGGTTGACTTATTATATTAACTAATCTATACTTCTCAAAAGTCTCCCTTTGAAAAACCAGTTTTTCATTGTCTGTGGGATTTTTTTTAATTTATTATTATAAAATTATAAATATGGAATTATAAAAAAAATTATTTATTATATCCAATCATATTAATTAAAATTATATAATAAGTCCAACATAATTTTTGGTCAAAATGAATATTAAAAGTATTAAAAACTAATTACCATAGTTAAGGTTAAAATGGGTTTACCATGGGTTAAACTAAAATGTTGATGGCTTAAATTACCTAGAAACGTGTAAAATTTATATTTTATGGCTATATATAGAATTTACCACATTTAGGTTCCTATAATATATCATTTTTTATCCCATTGTAATTTTTAAAATATGGGTACATTTTTTAATCTTTTTTAAATACAACTATGTCCTATACCCCACATATAGAAGGGAACCCCATATCCTCTCTTATTCACACATCTAAAACCTATTTTTTTCCTACTGAGGGAAAAAATAAATTCATTAATTTACCTCCCAAATTATCAATGCTTTATATTTAATATTAAACCTTCTTAAATAATTCTTTCGGTGTAAACCTAAAAGTGTTCTCCGAAGACGATGTATAATCCTCAATTATGCATGTTCATTTTATTTATTCCTCTACCCCGTTACAAAATTTATTTCAAATATAATAATAAAATAACACCATTATATTTTATATATATATTTTTTAATTTTTTAATGTAATAATATATATCCATCTACACTTCAATCAAGGGTGAAACGAAACTGTGGATTGTGTGCATGGTAGACTACCACCTCACGAACCAATTTAATTCCATTTCCATCACCACATATCACTTTTGAATATAATGACGGATTAAATATATATATATATATTATATTTGTTAAATGAATATAATTTCTTAGTTATTATATCATATACATACTCTTACTTTCTATTTAATGGGAATATGATAATGTCACTTATGTTTACGGAAGACTATCACCTCGTGAAGCTATGTATTTATGGTATCTTACTATAAACATGTAATATAATAAGGTCATATTTTAAAAATATATGTGATATATATGAAATCATAACATATTTGGGAAGGTGATATATTATTTATCATCCTTATATTTCATCTATCAATAAAATGTAAACAATATTCATGCGTATGTATGGCCTACCATCTCTATTAACGGGGTAAATAATTTTCTTTCCCTAACTATTATGGTTTACTATAAATACTTATATAATGAGTATTTATAACATATATATAATTTTTAACATTTTTTAAATGATTTAACACCAATTAAATTAAAAGGATTAAAATACAATACAAAAATATAAATAAAAATGACCCATTTTTTCTTGAAAGGTGATTTTAACATGAAATTGGTAATACCCAAGTAATAAAATATTTTTAAAAAATAAAATATTGTGTGAGATATATTATTTTTTTGTGTAATATATTTAGAGTAAACATATATTTTTTATATAATAGGTTCTAATTTTTGTGGAGGAATTGGATACTTATGGTATGTCATTCTCCGCTCACTTTTATTTCTATGCGTCACATGCCATATGAAACACACATTTGTGTGTGTGGTGAATATAATACCCATGATAGTATTTTATGGTAATTTTATTAAAAATTATGTGATATAAAAATTCATATACTGTTCTTTATTTCATGTGGACTATGATTCTCAAGACACAAAAGTGGTAAGAATTTTATGCTATAGTCTCATTATTATCAAGATATTTTATGAATAATTTTTCAATTATGAATGTTACAACATATCTCCCAAGAAATTCATCAATTTTATTCTCCCATGGATATGTATTGAATGTTAATTTGTTCCATTTCCCCTATTTATCTAATCTAGTTTTTATAATAAATTTGGATGAAAAGGTGACATTATTAATCTCTTCAGTTTAAACATTTTTTTCATCAATGACTATGATTTCTAAAAAATTCACGATTTTTTAAATATTCTGCCAATATTTTAAATTATTTTAACACCTTTTTTAGTTTTAAAATTATGTTTTTAGATTAATCATCTTATCAATTTCTTAATGAGTAACTTTTGACTTTTTACTGAAAATATGAATGGAATATGTTTTTTAATCTACACAGTATGATCAAAAGTTTCTGCCATCCATGGCACTCAATTATTTGAAGCTTAAATTATATGTTTCTGTAGTTATTTTAAAATAAAATTTTTTATATATTTGTTTAAAAAAATTCATATTTTTAATAAGTGATTCGAAAATAAAAAGGATATTTTCCTCTTGAAATAATCTATGTGATCTTTCGATATCATTTTCTATATGATATGACTTCATTTTTTGTTACATAAGAATTTCTAGTCTTATAAACCAATAAAACTATAATAATATTTCTTTTTATGGTTTATTTTTTGATGAAAATATATTTATGAATCACATTCCATTTTCCATAGGTTGTGATTTGATGAAATGATGAAATATTTATGAAGGAAATTTATTTTCCATGGATTATGTTATGATGAAATGTTTAAAATACCAATTAAGGTTCATGGGATCTAATTTAAGGAATATTTTATGATCTTGTGGAACACACACATATGATTCTCATTTTTTGATATCTTCAACCTATATATCCCTACAATTCATTCAATGATAATTGATATTTCATGAGGTAAACATCGATGAATAGGGATTGGACCTAGTTTCATATGCAATTTTTCCACTGTAAAAGTCTCTGGAGTTATCCTGGAAAATTAAGATGGTTTCATGAGTAAACCCATTCCACTATGATAGTTTTTGAAATGATCCTCGACTACTAAGGAAATAATTTTATTTTTTATGTGTAGAACACAAATCTATTTTTTATTCCAATGTTATTCTCTAATGGATCATGTCATTAAATTCCATTATTATTAATATATTTTGAATTACCATATTATATTGCATGAATCATGCATATAATATGTGATATGAATGTTATGGTTTTAAAGTACTATTATCGTATTATCGTACCCTTATTCCCACAAATAATTCATAGGTCCCTTGTTTCCCCTATTGATCATCAAAGTATACCCTTTATAATCATTTTCTCTTCCCTAGGTTATAAAGAAATTTTTTTGATTTAATTGTATAAGAAGTTTTCTTGTTATAAAGAACATAGTAGGATATTTATTAGTTCACTTATGAACTAGTTGTCTACATTTCAATGTCCCCAAAGGCACTAAACATATATGATTAAAGTGAAAATAATTATTTAATTTAATGAATACTCATATATTAATACGTAATATATTTGAATGATATGGTGGGGATATTTACTACTGGTAGTAGATAATGGTTTAGTTAAACACTGAAACCTAGGATGAGAAAACTTTATTGAGAACCCATAAGATAATAATATTTATAGGATAATGGACTATGTTATTTTTTTTTAAAAAATAGTGAGATTTTCTAGTAAAAATATATATTTCTAGATACAATAAAGGGATATGAATGAGGAATTTTTTACCTAGGGGTATTAAATATAAGAATGGAGCATTGATCTGGACTCAATTGTCACATTTTTTATGAATATGGTATTTAATACACAACATGATTGACACTCCTGGGGGACATGATTCATAAATTCACAAACTCAATATGAACCATTAAGATAGATTTGAATAGATGATAAAAATGAATGATCTATTTTAAACATAACTTGTTATTGATATTAATTCAGGTGCCAGGATTTAGATTCCCCGAAAATTATTTTTCACTATTATACAGCTTCCCACTGTGATTTGTGTTTCTATCAATATGGCATATGTTTTTAGTTAATAGATTGAACCTGAAAGAATCTTGTTAATGTTTAATGTGATAGGCGATGAAGTAATTGTCCTATTGAGAAACCAAATGATATGGGAGTAGGAATGAAAAATACAATTTTTGTTTTCACACAACATTCTCTATAAATGAATCATGATTAACATCCAAATTATAAAAGGTGGTAAAAATTTAATGTTGAGTAATTCATGAGGAAACACCCATAATATTTTATTAGCATCACAAATCCACTATTCTTCTGGAAATGTATCTTTACCAATGAATTTTTTTTCTATTATCCTATGGTTGGATAATAAAAAAGTCATTTTGGTTATTTATAATTTGGTTGGAAAATTAGATCAAGCATACACTCTTAGTCAGAATATAACTTAAGAAGATGAAATTCACTCTATTTAATGACATGAGTTTAAGAACATATTTCTCAATAAGTACATTCTTCTTATTCATCATATAAAAATAGAAAATTAATTCCTCTATTTAATGTAGAATGATTCTAAATCCATTGGTAACTTTGAGGGTAATTTTACAATACTTTATAGGTTTGAATCATGTATTATCATCCTACATAAAATTAAGGTTAATCTATTCTTCGTTTTCTTAAATCCAATTCAATAAACAGGAGTTTTCTAGAAACTAAAGAGTACATGTTTGATGTGTTATTGACATGGAAATGGAGATTTTAATTACATATAAATCTAATGGGAGTGATAAGAAAAGAAATATTGGATTGAATGGAAACTAAAAAACCATCTAGAAACGAAGATAGTATTCCATACATGATCAAAGTGCAGAATAAAACATTAATAAAATTATCTTATAGGGACTAGTAAATATGTTACATGTGGAGAAGAAGGTTTTCTGGAAATATATTTCTAAGGTGATATGATGAATTTATAAAATTATGTGAATAGAGAGCAAGCTCCACAAAATACACCACTCACACTCCAGTGATTCAAATACAAGGAGTGTGGGAATTATGATAACTATTTCCCAAAAAAATGGTTAATAAAGAAGATAAAAATAAAAAAACCCCTAATATGATAGATAATTTAAAATTTCATTCATAGAAATTTATGATGAGGTGTTCGATAAAGTCATCAGAAAAGGGACACATACAAGCCACTCGAGAACCACGATGGTCTTATATGATGGTGGATCTAACTAGTATTTTATATCTAATGAATTTTCTATGGGAATTAAAATTCCACTCTAATGATTATATGTTGAAATAGTATTCAAGACCCTTAATGGTACGATGATAAACACTCAAGACTATGTTTCTTATTTACTGGAAGTTTTCAAGAATGTGCTCCATCAAAACCTCATTATTCTCCAGCTAATTGAAATTGATATTATGTTATGTCGAGGTTGGATTACAATACATAAATACCGCATCAATTTCTGAGGGATAGAAGTAAAATGTGATATTAAAAACCAACTAATGATCATTTATATGTGTGATAATAGATATAAACATGTGATTGAGTTCATATCCATAGTATGGGACTTGATCCCCACTAAAATGGGTGTTTATCTCTGATGGATTGGGAGAAACTCAACATCGATGGTATGCCAATTTTGTGGGATTTTTTAAATCCCAATCTTTAATATTTTCTTAGTCTTCCACTAAATGTTTAGTTCTTAATAGGTCTCATTTCTGGTGCCACACATATTTCACTGAATCCCTATATAATGGACCCGATTGAGTTATAGGAACTGATGAAGAAACTCTAGGAGAACATTGAAAAGGGATTGGGGTGAACCTATTCAATTTATTAAGATGAAATGTGGATTGATTAGATGCTACATTGATTATTAGGAACTGAAAGAGATATCAATTAAGGAAAAGAATCATCAACCTCATATTGATGGCTTGTTTCATCAACTATGTGGAGTACAATACTTTTCCAAGATTGACTTTTGTTCTTTATATCATCAATTGGGGTTCAAGATAGAGGATATACCCAATATTGAATTCTGTAAATGGTATGGACACTATGATTATATAGTTCTTCCATATGGTCTTACTAATTCCACAGTTATCTTCATGATTTTATTAGATAGATTTTTTATAGAATACATTTATCAGTTTTGGTGGTCTTTATAGATGATATTATTATATTTTCAAATAGAATGTTAGATCATAATGGTCACTTGATAATTGTCATGAAGACCCTAAGAAAATATAAAATTAATGAAAATTGGAAATATTTTAGGTTTTTGTTATAAAAGGATTTATTTTTGGATCATATAATCTCAAGATAGGGTATATTAGTGGATTAAAAAAACATGAAGGAAATTTATTTTTGACATTGACCAACCATTGTAACAATGATATGAATATTTCTAGGTTTGACTGGATATTATTGATGGTTTGTGGAGAATTTTTAATGAGTACCTAATCCAATCACCTAGTTAACTAAAAAAGCAGCCATGTTCTTCTAGAGAGATGATTTTGGGAGAAATTTCAAGGAACCGAAGAGAATATTAGTCAGTGAACCTATTCATACACTACCCTATAGTGGATAAGGGTTTTTAATATATATTGATGAATATAATAAGGGAATAGGATGAATTCTCATGTATAATGGACTTTTTATATCTTATGAAACAAAAAATGAAGGATTATGGGAAAAATTACCCAACTCATGATTTGGAGTAAAAGTTTGTAATTTTTTGAATAAGGATATGGCGGCATCATATTTTTGGAGAAAAGTGAAACTCATATAATGATAATAGATGTATAAATTATATATTCACACATTAGGATTTGAACTTGTGAATGGGAAAATAGAAATATCTGATTAATGATTATTGATTCCCAATACATTAACACAGTGAAAAATTTAAAAATGTGACCAATTCATTGAGTCAAATGGTTCGTGATAGCTTATCCATGATTAGGATTAAAAAGATACAATATTTCATAAATTTAAAAGGAAATATCTACATTTACAGAATAAAGGGGAGAAATACTCAATTTCTTAAATGATTTTTCATACATCAATAAAAGTAACGATTAATGAGGTGAATAAAGATGATGTAAAGTTGTGGAAGAAGGATAGAAATTTTCCTATTTATAATCATGACTATGATTTATTAATAAGTTTTAAGAACAATCTATGTGTCTCATAAATAACATTTTTTAATAAGGATCTTATAGGGGATGCTCATATTTCATAATTCTCTATCAAAAATAAGGGTATGAAGATCTATACAGAATTTAAATATTGTTTCTAGTGTGAAGGTGTAAAGATAGATATTATAGAGTGTGTATCTCCATGATTGGTATTTTGACATGTTGAGGTTGAGAGATTGAATTATAGGGAGATTTTATAACCATTAACCATACTAAAATATATTGGAAAATATCAATACAGATGTTGTCATTGGAATCCCAAAAAAATAATGGGAAACTCTATAAGGGTTGTTTCAAATATCCTTACAATGTACGATAACCTAATCACTATGATATAATATTTTTCTTTAGATTATCATTCCATTATATAAATTAAATAAGTGGTATGGTTTCATTGAGTACCACATTCCATATTATCTAACCAGGATTCACTTTTTACTTTAATGTTCTAGAGAATTATTCATCATGTTCTTTATATAGAGTTGAGTTTTAGCATGAAGTATCACCCTTAGAAATATTGGTAGTCCAAGGGAACAATTAATACCCCATAAGATATGTTGGTATATTATAATATATATCTTTGAGTTGGTTTGGATCAACACTATTCTTAAGTTGAGTTTTCATTAAATAATAAATTTCACTAAAGCATTTAGGTGGCCCCTTATGAAGTCCTATATGAAAAATAGTATAGAACTCCAATGTTTCAAGATGAATTTTTATAAAGATATCTATTGGGACCTGCGATATCTAAGGAAGTAGTACGGGATTTTATATCCATTAAGCAACACATAAGGGCAACACACCGTGACTAGACATGTTTTACTAACAATCGCCAGTTTGATCTGGAAATTGTAGTTGTTATCAAAGTCTTTATAATAATTTCATTATTGAAGAAGTTAATTAACTTTGGAAATAATGATGAAATAATGAATAGTTAGATTGATCCATTTAAAATTATTGATCATATAAGGATCATATATCATCCCATGGCTCTTCAAACGTTGATCTATCTAGTTCATAATGTGTTCATGTATCTCTTATGAAGAAGTCCATAGCTGATTAATCACATGTACTAATATTATTGTCCAGACAAATGTAACATGATAATTCCTATTAAGAAAAACCAATTTATATTCTATATCATATAGAGAATGTTCCATTAAACAAGACCACTCACATGGTCAATGTTTTCTTGTAAAATCACCAATTTAAAGAAACTACATGGGAACTTGTGGATATAATGAGGTAGAAGATTTCTTTGTTATTTTCACCAAAGTAATAAAATTTTATGTTGAAATTAATATTATAGAGGGTATAATATATTTCCCAGGTAATTTATGAAATAATTTTAAAAATAATATTATTTTTTTGATAGCTTGTGTTACAAGTACCACCGAGTTCTAATGAATTGTTATATACTATTAATATTTATATTTAAACGTGGCCATTATAACATAGTTGTTCAACATGGTGGTATTAAAACGAATAAATTTAATTTAATAATTATATATATTTGTTTTATATCATGAAAACATATTGATAATAATGTAAATTATTTTTATAGAAATCGTTACATGCTTCTGAAAAATTTGTTTCCAAAAAAAAATTTTTGATTTTTTTGAACAAAATATAAAATTGAATTTTGAAAATTTTGGAAAATTTATTTTAGTAAATTAACTTCAATTTTTATGAAACTTTTCAAAAATATCTTACGGTTATTTGTTGATAATTTTTTACAGTAATATTTTTTCTATGAGTAATAAACAATATTATTTTTTATAATAAAATCTACCTTTACATTTACAGCATTTAATAGTTTAATATTATTTAAAAATGTTTTAAAACAAAAAATTGTTCAATTATTAAAGTATTAATCCAATTTATTACATTGGAAAAATATTATTTGGACATTTGATATTAAAACTTTGTATATGTATGAAAACTTTCTCTTTGGAAAACTATTTTTTACTTCTTCGGTGGGATTATTATTAAATTATATAATTCATGTTTTGTGAATGGAATTCAAAAAAATTGATTCCATGTTTGTAAGCATCATAATTAATATTATATAATTTTTTCAATTTAATTTTTTGTCAAAATTAATTTTAATAATACAAATAATTAATCCAGATAATTATTATTAAAATAGGTTTACGGGGGGTTAATGTAAAGACCCAAACCCCTGTGTTAGGGAGCTGGTGCCTTAATTTTTTACATTGGAATAATAAAAAAGTATGTAAAATCTTAAATGAAGAAATATTTTAGTAGATTTGGAAATACATATATAGACATAATTGTTACATTAAAACTCGAAATGAAATACAACAATGGAACTCCATTTGAAAGACCCTTATTCTCCTATAATTTCCTTGCATATCAATCATAATATAAATCATGGAATCCTAGGGGAAAATATAGAAAACAAAGGGATGATCTTAGATTCATAGTAAGGGTTTTCATTAAGTAGAATATATCATAAAAAACATAAACTACAAGGTAAGGTGAATAACTAAAAACGAATCCATCAAAACATAATCTTGACAATAATATTATAGGAATAAATGTCGATCAAATAACTTCATATAAATAATCACATGATAATTACACATTCCAATTAATATTATACCAGTATAAAAATCAAATATATTATCAATAAATAGTATCATAATTAGAGAATAAATAATGGAGGCATCATAATCATATCATCAATGCCTCAGCTAAGAAGTCTATATAAATGGGTCAGTCGTTGGCCAAAACCTTATCTAGTTTGTCTTATGAAACCTACCGATGCATTAAGGTGATATTGAGGGCCCCACCCAACACTAACTATGTGAAATTTATTCCTAATATAAAAGGTGTGAAAAATAATCAACATATAAAATAATATTGAAACTATTATATGAAATGTAAATAATTCCCGTAATCAGAAAACATAATCCTAAACTCTACAGGGTAAAATAAAGAATGTTATCAAGATAGTACATCCCCAATAAAAACAATCATAAATCATTCAATAAAATATATTAGATGGTATAATAATATATCTAACTCAATTATTAATTAGATTCTATAGAGGGTGTTGACATATATGAACATTCTCTAACAAAATCATTGAATGTTTCTTGAGTAAAATCACTTTTTTTTTACTTTGGAATCAATTATTTAAAATGATGTGCAACAACAAAAGAAAAAAATTTATTTATTCTTGAAATTATAAAATTTTAACGATCCCTGAAAAAAGTAAGGCTTCGTGCAAGTGGAAAAATATGCTCATTCTAAATAAGTTTTAAAGCATTTATTTTAAATTTTTGGAAAAGGAAACATTTCAAAGCGCATTTTAATAGAAATGAAGAGCATTAACAAAACAAATCAATTATATGAACTCGATGTAAACCAATATAAAACAATTTTAAATATAAATTAATATAATATAAATTCATTTGACACATAATAATAGAATGAAATAATAATTGGAGTATATATTTAAACCATAGAATGTATATTGGGGTAATAATTCCCTTACCGCTATGAAAACAGTCGAACTATATGCCCCCTAAAATTAATGATCGTAAAATTAATCATTCAATCACATTGATATAAATATATTTGTTATTTTATTATATCAAATATAAGTATAAATACACCACACAATTAGAATAATTGGTGAATAAGGCATATCTCACAAAAATAAAATTGATATGAGAAAACACCTATCTTATATCTGAAACTGTTCATCACTTGAACTTAATGACATGGATAATAAAATTAGATTCATTAATAACATAAATATGGACCACCTAAAATTATAATTTATTTAATAAAATTTTATTATGTTAAATGTGGCCATTTTAATTCGTTATAATGTCCAATTTTGTTGTTTTGGGTGCATTCATTTCAAAGTTTTATAGTCAGTTCCCTTCAGTATAAATATGAGAGTTCTGGAAAAATGAAAGGACAACTAAAAAAACATAATGGAATTATATTAATATATATATAGTATTTTAAATAGTTTTCACATATCATTTTTTATATGGTATGAGGATGATTCATTTGATAAAACATTAAAAAAATGATTAATTTATTTTGGCTGGTTTTGCGACCATCATGAACATGTATAATTTTATTTAATAATATATTTATATAATTGGTAAATAAAATTAAATAAGTTTAAATACAAGTATTATAGTCTATTTTAACCATATTTGTTTTATGACCAGCCCTTATGGTGATAAAAAATTTGAGAATTTGTCATCCAAGAAGGCAGTGAATCGACAATTTAGAGATAATGTTTTAAATTTTAGAATAAAAGAAAAAGATAAGAGAATTTATAAAGGATATTAAATTAACATAATAAAATTCCAATATATTTATGATACTATAGTAATGATTCAACCTTTTATAGTTGAGGTTAGTAGAGGATAGAAAAAAAATCAAAAAAAGACAAACGAGGATGATTTCACCAATTGAGTGTCGTCTCTTTGAGAACCTCTTTAAGGAACATTGAACTGGTATTTTGGTGATACTAAGAAGGTCATAATGTTATAAAGATGTTTTTTATTGTAACTAAAAATAATATAAGTGACTTACAAGGCTTATAAGGTGTGATAATAATTTTTGGTGATGGCTGGTATTTATAGTAGTGTAGAGGGGTGTTTTTTGATTATTTTAGTCATTAATTTATTATTTTTTATCAAAACTATCAATACTGTTGATTATTATGACTATATACAGTAACTAGTTCCTGTGAGTTCTAAATAAGGGGTTATTACATCAGAAATGAGTTAAAATTTTATTTATTTTGATTAAAATTCAAAATACCATAAATTATTGTATTTCACTATTCACAAAAAATCAATAATTTCAAAAAAAAATACAAAATACTCACCCTAACCATTATTAAATGGGAATATTTCAAAAATAGACTACATTAAATAAAATAAATCTCTAAATTTAAGAATTTTAATTTTTATATAAAATCATTATTTTTTTTGGAAAATATTAATTTTAACATTAAAACCGATTTTACGACATTTTGAAAAATTAATTAAGACCTCATAAATTTATCTTCAAATTATAATGAGACAATGTATTAATTTATGAATCTATATTATGAAAATAAAATTTCATTTAAATTATTTTATTAATTTGGAAATTGTAAATAAACATTCATATTTCATAAAAATACCCAAAATTAATTTTTCATTTCTAAAACATTAGTGTACTTATTTCATTATATAAATATATCATATATTAATTTATGAGAAACCTAAATTTTATTTGTACTGTCATAGGTGAGGTAATGATTTTAATGTCCATATTGTTGTTTCTAATAGTGACATCATTTTTACAATTTTTATGTTAATATTTAAAAATAGATCATGGTTTAAAACATGATGTTTCGGGCAAGATAAGCTATTGAAGATGTTAAATTTAAAAGAGACATATTATAAAATAGTGGGGTGTTACATTCTCCCAACCAATAAAAATTTTATCTTCAATTTTTTTATAATTTCACATAATAAGAACATCTTGATAGTTATTCATCATTGTTTCCTCTTTTTTCCATGATGCATCATCAATTTTATAGTTTTCCCAAAGTACATTTACCGACCGAGTTATCCAATTCATCAACAAATGTTCTCCAGTGTCCAGAATCTGGATAGGATGATCACTATAAGATAAATTATGTTCTAATTTTATTTCATCAAATGTTTAAGCATACTTGGGGTCTGGCATGTACTTCATTAACAAAGAGATGTGGAACGCATTGGTAACATTAGAAAGGATAGGTGGGATTTCCAAAATATAAGCCACTACTCAAATTTTCTCTTCAAAATCAAAAGGTCCAATATACAAGGGGCCCATTTTCTCTTTCATACCAATCCTTATATCACCCTTCAATGTAGATAATTTTGGAAAAACATGATCCAACACTTAAACATAGAGTCCATTATTTAGTTTTCAGCAGAACTCATCTTTTGACTATGATGGGAATTGATATGAGTTTGAATAGTCATTACCATTGTAGTTGATTCCTCCAAAACTTTTTGGAATATAAGATTCGTTTCACTAATATCATCTAAACATGGAGTACAACATCTCATGCCATATAATTTGTCATATGGTTCCATTTAACTACATCAATGGAAACTATTGTTATTGGAAAATTATACCCAAGATGATTGATGATCCCACATACCATAAATGTCATGTGATCATGATCTCAACATGTCTTCTAATGATTTAATAGTCCATTTAGGCTGTCCATCAGGTTGAAAGAGATATCAAGTACTCAAATAAAGCATTGTATCAAAAGTCTTATGAATACTAATCTAGAATTTTTTGGTAAAATGGGGATCTAGATCACGCACATTTGATATAGATTCTCACTACAGTCTTGCAGCACTATTAATATAGTGTATTTAAAGGTTATCCATTTGAAAATCCTCCCTTATAGTAAGGAAATTAGTGGATTTCATAACTCAATAAATAGTTACACATATTACATCATTCATTCTGTGATTATTTGATAATCCAGTGAAAAAATCCATATTAATGTCATCCTTTTTCTGTATATGAAAAAGGTAGAGGTTTTATGAATCTTATATAAGGTTTCCTTTCAACCATAAACTATTTTAAAACCTAAAATATTGATAAAAAATTTATAATTTCCCACCTTATATTATCCCGTAAAAAAATGATCCATGAAATATTTAAAAATCACAGTGATACAATGGGGTACATTAATGTTTAATCTATGAGAATAATCCAATAATTCCCTTTTTATATTGGATATAGAGGAAACACAAAGCCTCCTCTAGAATTTCAAATTTATATCTTCATATATGAAGACTATCAATTTCCCAGCAATCAAATATTAAATTTTCATTAGAATAATCATATCTTCAGACAGATAATTTTTTTTCCTTTCTAATAAATATTATTTTGAAACTATTTGAAAATTTATTGATTCTCCTCCATCCTTGATAATTTCTATATTTTTCTTTGATAGATACATGTACACAGGATCCCTATCAATCCTCATTTTTTCAAAACTTGGTGATCCTCCCTTCTCAATGCTTCTTCTATATTATTTGCCTTCCCTGGTTGGTAGTGTATATCGAAATCATAATCCTTGAGTATCTCGAGCCATCAACATTTGGTCATGTTTTGTTATTTATATGAGAAGTCATATTAAAAAAACATGTGATATATGTATTTCTAAAATCTACCACCATAAATATTTTGTATCCATATATTTAGAGAAAATATTATAGTTTTAAACTCAATATCATGAGTTGGATAGTTCTATTCCAGTATTTTTAACTACATTGATACATTAGAAATAACTCTATCATTATACATCAATAAAAGACCATGTATATTATTCTATTAATAATTATAAATCATAAATCCATCACATCCAGATGGTAGAGTCAATATAAAGGAATTCACTAATCCTATTTTCAATTCTTAAATTCATTCTTCACATTCATTTTTTCAAATAAACTCAACCCCTTCATGAGTAATTTTTGTAAATAGGTTAGCTAATTTGGAAATATTTAGAATGAAATATAGATTGTAACTTGGTAAACCTATGAAACTACATAACTTTTTTATATTCGTTGGTGTAGGACATCCCTATATAGACATTGTCTTCATAGGATGATCTGAGATCCCATCCTTGGAGACAATTTCGTATGAGAAGAAGCTATTTGAAACCATAATTCACACATGATAAACTACCCATATAACTATTTTCTTATAAGTGTTTACAGAATCATCTGTAAGTGGTTCTCCATTTCCTTATTGCTTTTTTAGTACACAAATCTATCATCAATATATACCCAAAAATTTTATCAAGATAATCTTTCAATATTCTATTCATTAGATCTTGAATAATATAGGGTGGATTAGTTTGTCCAAATGGAATTACTATAGACTCATAGTGTCCATACCTTGTTAAAACACTATATTTAGAATATCGTACTTCTTCTCATGCAATTTATGATGTCCAAAATGAAGATCAATCATTGAAATATATTAATCACTATGATTTTTTTCAAATAATTTATCAATACGAGTTAGGGAATGCATGTTATTTATCATAATAGGATTGATCTCTCTATAGTAAATACACAACCTCAAAGATCCATATTTCTTCTTAATGAAAATAATAGGATATCCCCATGGAGAACATTTTAGTTGTATGAGTCACTTATCAATCAATTCGATTATTTTTTTCTTTAACTCTATTAAATAATCCATGACCACTAAATGGAGAGTATATTTTATAGGTCATTCATTAGGGATCAAGTCAATATAAAACTCAACTTCCCATTCTATAGGATGTCTATTTAAGTCCTCTAGAAAGAAATCAATATATTTCTATACAATAAGCACATCCTCAATTTTAATATCACCTTTTTCATCAGTATATTTTATCTTCACTTATTCTATAATAATCTCATTTATAAGAGCTACTGAAGGTGTATTGTAATATGACACAGACAAATAAGTCTCCCCTATAAACAAATTAAATTTCCTATATTCACCACATATAATAATTTCGTTCTAATTACAATAAATTTCGAGCATTATATTTAAAAATCATATCTATTCCAAGGATTATATCAAAATCAACCATATTTATGACAATAAAATCTGAAATTAGAGAATGTTTATGTGTCATAATAAGAACACATCGACACTTCTTTTTTGTAATATGGGTTTCACATGGAATTTTGACCGATTATGCCTTTGTTAAGATGAATTGTAAATTTATATTTTTTATATAAAACAAGGAAGATATAAAGGAATGAAATTATCTCAAATAAAATAAATCTATAGCTAAATTTGAGGAGATAAATAATGTATATGCCACTACATCATTAGGATCTTCAACCTCAACTGTTGTGACTTCATAAGTATGGCCTTTTTCACTTGGAATTTTTTGGGGAAATTCTATTGATGCCTAATTAATTGATTTTAATAGTGTCCCATATCTTTACAACTCAATAAATGAACATTTAATAGTTCTTTCCTTCCCTTATAGTCATGAGAATGGTGGCCTTTTCCTCCACACAAGTAACAAAATCACATTCCCAATCGGCATGTTCCTTAATGTTTCATTCCAAATATAATTCATGTTTTAAATTATATTCTTCCTTTATTCCATTTTCCCTTATTTCATGTTCCATAATACTCAGTATCCCTCTTCTTATATTTATTCCCTTCAAATCCATATGGATTGGAAAATTCTTCTTCCATCTGGATGGAACATGATAACTTATCCTCATATGATGGGAATTTTTTGGAGAATAGTATTCATCATATAATTGGTTTAATAACATTAATTAAGCAATCTATCTTTTACTTGGATTATCTATATTTCTTATAACATGCCTTGTAATCCTTGACATTTTGGATTCATACATAGAATCATTTTCATACTCTTTCTATTTTAGACTCAATTACTCTCTCTAAAAATATGTTCTCTATTTGTGATGGAAATGTTTAACCTATAAAATTTCATTAATATCCTTCCATTCATATTTGAAATTTCATCCTATGCCTTTTTGTTTTGAAATAATGACCACATTTAATCCACATATATAAAGATATGATAATATCCATGATGACAATATTTTTTTTGTTACTTCCCAAATTTATAAGTATATTTATCAAAAACCATACCAGATGTCATCGTTCTGTGACTACCCCAAGCCTGCATCTGATAGGCTATGGGCTGTTGAGTAGTGTAGAGTAGGCATATCCCACAAATGGGAGGAATTTTTCTTTATAATTGTTCACATGCAGCATATCCAATCCCAAAAATCCTGAAATGTAAAAGAACTAAGTACAGAAAGCATTGATACACTATGATACCAACCACATAGAAAAATAAGAATGTAAAGAAAAATAAAGTACAACTGGGCCAGAATAAAAGCCCACTAAAAATAAATAGTCTATAGAACAAGGTCTTGAAGCTCATCTGTAGAAAACCCTAGCTAAGGGGTAGGTATAGTAAAAACAATCTGGTGCCATTGGAGAACACCTAAATTGTCTAGTATCTCTCTAAGAACCATGTTTTCCTAGTCCACTTAGGACTCTATCAAAGCATTGATGGTCTGAACAAGACATGACACATGTGGGAAAATCCTATACATGTGTGATTAATACAATAATATATAGGAAACCCAGAAACAAAATGTAAAATACCACTGAGGGAACACCACTAAAATCATATATTCATCTCAACATAGGTGTATGACTATAAAAAATATCAAGAATATCATGGTATACACATATAGTATTATAAGACTAAAGGTCTCATCCACTGCAAGCTACATGGTTCCGATCATAGCATGCTCATCCCAGCATATCTCACTCCTCGAGATATCTGATAGAAGCACGTAGAACATGTCTACAAATAGTACCCAGGATAACACTAGGATATCGAAAGGTTACGTAGTTTCCCAAATATATATCATCTCTCAAAGGCACAGAGTTTCCATAACAAAAGGAGTGTTGGTAAGATAGGGTGAGTCGGTAACACGTGGAGTGCCAGTAACAAATGCAGTGTTATTAACACATGGAGTGTCGGTAACACATGGAGTTTTGGTAACAAAAAGAGTGTTGAGATGTCATGTAGCCACCATTTCATGTAGTAAATGAGTCACATCCAAAAAAAAGCCACTGAAAACTTCCTGAATCACACTCATCACATCTATTCTTGTAGAACATAATGAATCTGATTTCAATACATAGATAGGGGTTAAAGCCTAGGGTTCACTAGGGGACACCTTTCCCAACTGTAAGAATCATCCAATATAGGGAATAGTATCCATTGTCAATTTTCATTACACCTTCTCAAAAAAACACAATCTAATGTACCATGAAGAGATGTGAGGTCCAACTGGGCCTCTTGGAGGGATACATTCTCCATCCTGTTGAGTCAAATATCGAAGATGGGCTGAGAAAACTCACTTCAGAAAATGGGTCATCCTTTATGATGGGAATGAGATCATGCATCAAATCGTCATAGAAAAAGTCCAAGGGTATTCTCTCAACCTCTTATTATCCAACTAATAACCCAGGAATACATCTCAAAATAACCTCCCCATTTCAAGGGTCCTAATACCATAAATGGCCTCAAACTCAGATGCTCCGTTGAAAAGATATGGGTATTTAAGTGAAAAGGCCCCATTCGTGTCCGACCAGACCCACTGGACCCACCCTGCTAGCCAAACCCACCCATATCACACATCCAGCGAAACTATGGCTCGAACGAGCCTAGCCCGCAGGGTGACTGGAGTATTCCCACTCATTTGGTTCGGCTTTCACTGTGGGACGGTTTTGTTGCACCACATGTGGTCCACCGTACTGCGTGCCTCCTCCTGGCCAACATTGTGCTTCCGCATTCAATGCAGATGACCACCACATCCCAGATCCCCAAGGGCATGCTGCCTCCCACAACTCCACATGGACCCCAGCTGCATATGAAACTCTTTTAACTATATCCTCGGTCTCCGTTCAAGAACTATTTTAGCAGTAGACTCCCACATGGCCCAGTCGATCCATCTTCCTCCTCCGCTGGAAGCCACTGATGGCCCACCATCGTCCAACGCATCAAAATGAGGCGGCATCCTCCACTGATCTCTAGGGATAGTGCACTACTGGCCCCTTCAACGTGCCACCAATTTGCCTCAGGTGTATTTTATAGAAACGGAGGAACTCCTGGGATTTTTGGGTCATGTTCTTTTTCTCCCCAGGCTCAGATTCAGATCATGATCAATTCTGATGAAAATTTAACACAAATGGTGATATCTAGTAACGAAAATTAATCTTTTCATCTACATCATCATTGCACCTCTTTTATTCCATGATGATCACATATATATGATATAGGATTGTTTTTTCCATGATCTAGTTTGCAATTATCAATAAATCAAAACATGTCGAGTCATGTTCCAAACGATGAATGCCCTTGAGTAACAAATAATAGGGGAATAAAATCATAAATCAACTAAGTCGAATGGAAATTTATTTATATTTTTTTCTATCATGTTTTTTTTCATTGGAATGATAATCGAAATCCAACAAATAATCACAAGATCATTCTCCCATCGAAGACCCACAAAGGTAAATCCCACCATGAAACAATGATCGATCCATGGACCGATCTATTTTTTGATAGTTCCACATTAATCATGGAATTCAATAATGGGGAAAATAATTCGAATCACAAATGATCTACCTTGATTCGGTTAGATTGATAATTAATAATGGTCAATAAGTTGTTTTTGTGGGTGAGGATCATTCAAATCTGAGGTTTGTTGTTGATCATTTATCCACGATCAACCACTGTTCATCGAGAGAGCTCTATATCATTGCCGAAGAAGAATTATAGGGTTATAGAGATAACCCCGAATCCTCTATCAACCATGTATTAAAATCGCATGCATTGTTGTCTTAAGAATATAATATTTCTATTAAAATATTTTTATGTTGTTTACGCCCAAAAACTAACTTTGATAGCTGGCCCACACCAGCATATTTTAGCTCTCACATAAGGATAAAACCCCCAAATGAACTCAACACTGGTCTCATATTTCCAATACCAGTTACAGTTTATGAGTTATTAGGGTTCTAAAACATAATTTTATTTAATTATTTTATTTAAAGTTGCGTCCTGAGTGGATTTTTCTACAGATGTACTATGTCCACCAAGGTTAGGTTTTGCCTATGGTAAAGAAACTATTGTGCGCCCAACAGTGCATTAAAATTTTTTTTCTTAGAAACCTCTTCAATGTTATTTAATTTTTATGAAAATTCATGCATGAGTTCTATTCAAAACATAATAATTTTTTAGTGATTCATTTCCAGCACACCAGGCCTCGTAGGAACTCAACTTCTCAGTGCCTTGACCTGGAATTTTTCTTAATAATTTCTATAAATATATTCCTGAAAATAAGATTCATTAAATTCTCCCCACCATAGGCTTTACGTCCCCAAAATCAAAAAGTGGTTACTCAAAAAATTGGGGGTACTTAGAACAAATCTGATACTTATGTTCCCATGTGATCCCCTGGAGATTCTTATGCCACCATCGAACACACACCAAAGGACTCAACCACCCACAAAAGGATCCCCTTATATTGATTCTTCACATCCACTAGGTTCTCAACAAATTTCAATCCCATCATTGGTTTTTGATGAATCATACACGTATCTCCACTACTAAGACATGTGGATGATGTCGTGTACCCAGTATAACTACATGGGTAGATCCAATTGGTATGCCACCTCACCAACCTTCCGCATTATTAGGAAAGGACCAATGAACCTTCGAGATAGATTGTCATCCTGACCAAATTTTTGTATCCCACATAAAGGAGAGACCTAAAAAACATGGTCTCCCTTCTCAAAATCCATATGCCTCCATAACATGTTATCATATGATTGCTAATGTCTTTGTTCAATATTCATCCACTCCTAGATGACATTCACCTTCTTTATAGTCGCCTGCACAACCTCTAGGCCCCTGAGTTCTGAATCTCTTAGGATTCCCAACAAGGTGGTGACCTATATTGTCTCCCATAAATACCCTTAATGGTTCTATACCGATGGTTGAGGGGTAGTTGTTGTTCTTCGTAAACTCCACCAGAGGTAGGCGATTCTCTATACTATGGTAAAACTATAACATGCATGCACGTAGTATGTACTCCCAAACCTGAATGGTCCTCCATGTTTGGTCATACTTAGGGGGATAAAACATCATTCTCAAGCATAAATGTGTCCCAAACACCTCCTGTAATCAATTACACATCTAGGATTTGAAATATAGATCATGATCTAAAACAATCTCCAATGGAACTCTAAGAAGATGAAATATCTGTTTCACATAGAGGCATCCCAAGATCTCTATTGAACTCTTCTCTGGGATATGTAGGATACAGTCTGACTTGGTGACTTGGTTAATGATCACCAAGATGGTATCATTCCCCCTGGACATTCATGGAAAACCCATCATGATGTCCATTTTTATCCCTTCCCACATCCATCCGAGAACCTCAAGGGGTTGAGTCAAACCCCCAAGAACCTGATGCCCAACCATCCTTTATTGACAAGTAAGGCATCAAGACACAAACAATACAACTATATTCTTCATCCCTAGCCACCAAACATATATCAGAGGATCTGGTACATCATTACTACACATGGATGTATAGGTAAAGAGGATTCATGAAACTCCCTTAGAATCTCGTCTCATAATTTTATTGGTATCATCTTACATCCTTCGAAAAAAATGCACTCTCAACCATTGGAATATCCATCAGCGGAATTCCCTATGGACACTTGACATGTAGAGCCCCGAATTTGGTAATCTTAAGTTATGCCTCCTTGACTCTCCGTAATAGGGGAGGGGTGAAACCCATTGACAATAAAAACTTTCTCCCTTGTCCATTCACAATGTATATCTATAATGAGGCTAACAGCTCCGATGAATCATTTAGAAACTGCAAGAATCATCACCTTTTTAGATAATTTGAAACCACATTCCCATTCCCAGGAGTATATAAAATCTACAATTCATAGTGCTAGGGGAACTCTCGACGTTGCCTATGTGTAAATATCCAATCTTTTTTAGAGAATGTATAAATCAGACTCTTGTGGTAAAAGTAGATGATAAACTGCTCGCCCATGAAGTTATTTCACCACATCTTCAATGCAAAGACTACTGCTGCTAACTCAAGATCAAGGGTCACGTAGTTCTGCTAATGTGATTTCATCTAGCTTGAACAATAGGGAATCCCTACTTTCCTCTTCATCATGACACAAACAATCCTGATTCCTGGTGCATCACAGAACACTACCTACTCGAAACCCTCCTCTAGAATCCATATAGGGGAGTGATCATTAAAATGCTACCTCAAACTTTTCTAGATACATTTCTACTCTAGTCTCTAGGATGATATGTCCAAAATCAATAAAAATTACCTTGGGCTTCCATGGGTGATACACTACGCCTCACAAAGTCCTCCCCTTACAATTCCACCAACTTCACACTTTTCTAATACAACTCTATGGGAACCATCCAATATATTAATGTAGATATATATGTTATCCCATAATATAGATCAATGCAGAAGATTATTTCTCAGTGGGGAGGTAAACCAGAATCATCTTCAGAGAAGATGTCCATATACTTTGTCACCATTACAGGAAACTAAGGACTCAAAACATCTACTACACTGAGGGTCGGGATATCCCACTAAAGAGTAATTGGCTGCACTCTTCTATGCGTGAGTATATCCTAATCAGAAAGGAATTACCATTAAATTCCAAAATGAGAAATCAAGTTCTATTATCATGGGAGAACCACACCCTTTCCCTAAAATAATCAATCTGAGCATGAACATTGGCTACAAGTCCATACTGAGAATGACATCATAAGGCCTCGATGCTACTACCATGAGATCCAAACTGAAATTATCACCTTTAATATTAGATTCACATTCCTAAAACTTGTGTGTGATCATGGATTATCCTCTAGTAGGATTCTATAAGCGTATGGGTCAAGTCATCAGTTTAACTGGTATTTCTATGTATCAATGAAAATAAGTGGAAGGAATGGAAATAACCCACATAAGTTTAAATAAATACCACAACCAAAGTTGTAAGACACACATTGTACCTTAAACCATTCATGGGGTCATAGTCCTTGACCACCTACAGATATCTCTTCTGTTATCCTTAACCTCTTGGATTTGGGTATGGATCACCTAGGATTGGTGATGGTTACACACCAACATGTTGGCCACCACTGATTGCTTCCCCAACTGCTCTGCTAGAAACGCCTCCTGACAGATCTGTCTGCTCTTACCGCTGCCTCTTCAATGGAAGTTCATCAACAGCCTATCTAACTATAGTGTGAATTGTTCAAAAATTTCATGCATGATGTCTCCTATCATGAAAATAAAATAAAATAATATCCCTCATGGAACTAACGTGACCCTATAAATTATGATGGAACCTCTTATTATGGAGCTTCTATCCAGCACCTGTTATTAGTCATTCATGATGGCGCTACATCTTGGGTGATTGGTGCCTGAAATGCTTGTGATTTAAATTTGGACCATGTGTATCATCATCATGTGCCAAAAGATCCATCCAAAAATTATTCCAGAATGTTACATCCACGTTAAAAACTGGAGGGGGGTTCAACAAACTAATCAACAAGAGAACACACCTCTTACTTACCATCCTGTACAAAAACCGCTCCATAGTTGGATCCCCTTAGGGGGGCCTCATCAAAAATCTGGTTGAACTATCGATCCAACTAAAAAAACCTTGCTGGATGGATTCATGAATACATCTAGTAAGAAAACAAGATGTATCGCAGTTAAAATAGTATACCTTGTGAATCGAAATGGAAAACACAACCCATTCCTATATGATGAATGTACCTTTATTTCTCCCTGAAACTACTTCTTTCACTTAACTAGTAGAAAAGTAAAATTACTTTTCCCGATGTATGGATATTTCATCCGCCACAAAAACACATGAGTCCCTGGTCGAAAATTTTAACTCGAAATACATAACATTGTTTCCCCAAACTAATATCACAGACTTTTGGTCCTAAATTTGAAATGACCCCTATGATAATACTATATCATGACACATCCTAGAGATTCCTAGGTTATGACTACCCCATGACCACATATGATAGCCCAGGGGCTAACAACTATCCCTGAGTAGGAATATCCCACAAATGGGTGGCATTTTAAAATGATCATTTGAAGACACGCACACACACCTCTCTGAACCAAAACTCTAAAATGAAAAAACACTAAGTATAAATAGTATGAATACACTGTTATACCACCCACAAATTACTATATGAATATAATGTGTAGTAATGTAAAACTGGGACAGAATACCAAACCACCAAAATCAACGACTTTGTAGATCATGGTTTTGAAACTCATCCGTTGAAAACCATACTAAAAGGATAGGTGGAAGAACAATAATCATAAAGTGTATGATAATAACTCAACTATCTAGTCTCTCCCTAAGAACCACATGCTCCTGGTACACCTAGGAAACTATTGAAGCACTGGTGGTCTGCACAAGACAAAACATGTGCGGGAAAATACCATGTAGGGGTGAGTAAAACAATTCTCATTAGGACACACTGAAACACAAAGTAAAATTACAAAGATCAAAAATCACTAAGATGATACAATCATCTCAACATAGGTATAGTTATAAAATTCATATAAAAAGAACATCGACGTGTACTCATAAATGATTCCAAGACTCAAGGTCTCATCCACTATCATCTATATGTTTTTTTCTCATAGCATGCTCATCTCGAGAGATCTCACTCCTCAAGCGATCTGATATAGGCACATAAAAAATGTCTACAAAAAGTTATTAGGAGACCACTAGGGTCTCGACAAGTTACATAGTTTCTCTGAGACATCCAGTCTCTATAAGACACAGATTTTCAATAAAATAGGAAGTTCCTGTAATAGATAGAGTGTCGATAAGAAAAAAAGTGTTGGGGACACATGGAGTGTCGTAAAAACGTGGTGTGTCGGCAACACACAGAGTTTCGGTAACCCACAGAGTGTCAGTAACACATAGAGCGTCAGTAAGTCATCAAGCCCCAATGTCCTGTTGTCACTGAGTTACATCCAATCATAAACCCATTAAATTTTCCTGAAGCACACTCTTCAGGTCTAGTCAGTTAGTACCAAAATAATTGTATCTCGGTACATAAATAGGGGTCCATTACATCAGGATCACTAGGAGAACACCAGGCGCAATTGGAAACCTCATCCATGATAGGGGATAGGTTCTTGTATAAATTTTAATGAATCCTTCTCCAAAAACCATATCTATGTTACCACGAAGAGAAGTGAAGACCATATGGGCCTCTCGGTGGAATAAAGGCTCCAACCCACAGAGTCAACTATCAGTTCTACGCTATGACTACTCACTTAAAAATATGGGTGATCTTCTATGATGGTAACACAATCCTACAATGAACCCTTATAATAAATGTCTAAGGGTACACTCTCATCCAATTCTTATCCAACTAAAAATCCACCAAACCATTAAAAAAGGGCCTCCCCATCACAAGGGTCCAAATGCTGTAAATATATCATCAATCAGAAACCATTTTTGAAATATAAGGCCATTTTAGTAAAAAAGCCTAATTCGGGTTCGACCTAACCCGCCATACCTGACACTCCCTGTTGGAAGACCTGACCTAGCCAACCTGACCCTGCCCATTCTAGCTCAAACCAACTAGGCCCACTTGGTTCGGCCCATTGTGTCCAACCTACTGGGCTACTGGAGCGGCCTGGCTCATCTACTTCGGCCTGCACTACGGGTTGGTTTGGTTTCACTACACACGGTCCGTCAGAATGAGTGGCTCCTCCAGGTAAACACAGAACCACCACATTCATAAATAGCAACCACTACATCCCATCTCCCTCATGGAATGATACTTCCATAGGTTCCACATGGACCCCAACCACATACACAACTCCCTTCTCCGCATATCCAGTCACCACCCACGGAACCTCTCCAGTCACGAGCTCCCATATGGACCCATCGAGATGTGTTCCTCCTCCTCTAGCCAGTATCGGTGGCCTTCCATCATCTGTAGCATCTTCATATGGCCTTAAACATAGCGGTGTACCCTTCCGCGGGCCACGAGTTTGCCTATGGTGCTCCATTTTTTAAAACAGAAGCATGTCAGCGATCTGTGTCTCATGTTCTTCAACTCTGTGGGCTCATTTCAATATCATGATCCCTTCTGAAAAAAGTTCACTCAAATGGATATAACTACTGAAATGATTTTATCCATCTATTTCTGTCATCATCACACCTCGGCCATTCTGTGTTGATCCCGGATCTACGATATTGGATCATTGTTCCTAAGAATGAGTGTGCACTGATCAACCAATCCAAATATGTCGAGTCATGGGCCAAATAAATATTTCCCACGATGAACAAAGAACAGGGGAGGAAAATCATAAAACATCCAAGAGGAATTGACTTTTATCGGTGTTCATTTCGATCAAGGTTCATTTACATTAGAACCAAAATTGAAATCCAATAAATAATCACAAGATCATTCTCCCATCAAAACCATGCCTAGGTAAATCCCATCCCCCAACAATGATTGATACATGGGATAATTTATTTTTTTATTGGTCAATGTTCATAATTTAATTCATCAAGGGGAAAACAAATCAAATCAAAAATTCCATACCATTATTCATTTCGATCATTGAGGAAGAACAGTCATCACGTTTTTGTCGTGGGTGAAGATCTTTCAAATATGAGGTTCGTCATTCATCATCAATACATGATCTACCACCGTTCGTCTAAAGACCTCCATCACCTTATCTCATAGGAATTCCAAGATTATGATGATAATCATAAATCCCCTTAAAAATGTTTTAAAAGGTAATGACTTTTTGTGTCAAGGAAACAAATATTTTTGTTAAAATATTTTAAGGACATTTACGTCCAAAAACCAACATTCACAGTTGGACTATGTCATTTAATGATAGGCCTTTCCTAAGGATAACACTAAATTATAAACTCAACAGTGGTATCATATTTCCAATTTGAGTTACCACATAGGAGTTACTAGGTTTTTAATATAAAATAATTTCATATACAGTTACGACCCTTGTGGATTTTTCTACAGATGACTCCAACTAACCAAGGATGGGTTATAGCTAGGGTAAACACACTATTCTGGGATCAAAAGTGCCCTAGAATTGATGATCTAGGGATCATCTTAAAAGTTATTTCAATTTTTATGAAAATTCGCATGCTAGTGCTATTAAAAACAAAATCAATTTTTTGTGAATCATTTTAGATACACTAAGTCTTGAAATCACTTGTCGTCTCATCACATGGTCTCATGATTTTCCCAAATAATTTCTAGAAATAAATTTAATAATATCCAAGTCATTGCAATATTATCCCTAGAACTTAACCATTACTAAACTAGAAATGGGAATGTAGTCCCATTTTATTATAGATTTTTTCGCCACATGATGCATTCAAACATTGTACATCATGTTATAGATCAAGACTCTCAATCTGTGTATGTTTAAATACTTATAAAATAAGTCAGTTGTCCAAGTATAGTTATATGTTGTTCATCTATAGTTTCATCTTCATCTTCAAAGTCAATATATTTCATAGGAGGAAGATCCCTACATGTAATACATGTGTTGATATAGTTTCCCTTCTTTCCAATAGGTTTCATATCTAAAAAATTCCATACACTATATTAAATTATGATCATTTAAAAGCAGTGAAAAAATAAAAGTATAACTAATCAAAAAAATGTAAGATTTTTTAACTATGGAATCTTCTTAAAGTCAATTATAGGGTTATATTCCCTTAATTTATATTTTCTTAAATCAAGATTCAAATGTTTCTACTAAAAATCATACGATACCAACTATAAGAACCCAACCCCAGTACTTTGGAGAAGGATCTTTAAATTTTTGTGTTGGTATAATGAACACGGAAGTTGCATCCAGAAGGACCAAATAGTTTAGTAGATTTGGAAAACTCGATACAAACATAATTGATATGTTACATCTTAAAATGAAATACAACATAGTGTCTCAATAAGAAACACCTCTATTATGCTATATTATCCTTTCATGTGAATCAAAATATACATCTTGGAATCCAGGGGAAAAATAAACCATAAGAATAGGGTGAGATTAGATTCTTAGTAATGTTAAACATACAGTGGAAGCTATCATAAATAATCATAAACAACAAGGAAATGTGAATAACTAAAAAACATTCCATTAGAACATAATCTTGAGCATAATATGGTAGGAATAGAAGATGTTCAAATAACACCATATAAATAATCACATAAAATGGTACTTACCCATGTATATTATACTAGTCGAATAATCCCATAGATTAACAATAACTAATATCCTAATGAGGGAATTCAGAATAAAGGACATCATAATTGTACCATCAAATCCTTGACCAAGAAGTTTACATAGATGGATAATGCCTTATCCATAACCTAGTCATGTTTTTCTGATGAGATCTATGGATGCATTAAGGGGATATATTGGGCCCCACCTAAAAGTCATTAATTGAAATTTATTCATCATATTAATGGGGTGAAATATAATCTATATATACCTTCATATTGAAACCATCAAATAAAATGTAAATAATTCCCCTATTCAGAAAAGATAATCATAAACTATCCAGAGTAATATGGAGAATTGTATCAATATAGTACATCACTAATAAAAATGATCACAAAACATTCAATAAAAAATTTTATATTGTATCACAATAGATCAACCTCAATTAATCATAATATTTTATAGAGGCTTTCGACATAGATGAAAATACAATATGAAAATCAATGAAAATTTCCTACGAGAAAGGCCATTTTTATTTTGGAATCATTTATTTAAAAAGTCACACAATTATAAAAGAAAAAACATTATTTTTAAAATAACCTCGTTAACTTGTAATGGATTATTGAAAATATTAAGGCATCATTAAATAGGGAAAGACCAATCATACCATATAATATTTAAAAAAACATTTATTCTAAATTTTGATTAAAAGGAACATTTTAAAGGGTATTTTTAAAATAATGTGTGAGCATTAACTAAACGAATCAATTATGTGTATTAGTTTTAAATGAAAATAAAAAACTACAATAAATTTAAGGTAATATAAATTATTTTTTCGTATTACCATAGAATGACATAATCATTGGAGTATATGATTAACCAAATGAATGGAAATTGGTTTAAGAATTCCATTACTAGTATGGAAACAGTTTAACCTTATGCACCGTAAAATTAATCATCATAAATGGAAACATTGAATACCAAGAATATAAAGAGATTCATGATGTTATATATCAATGGTAACTATATACCCACAACAAACATGGAATAAGTTATGAATACAACATATCTAACAGAAATAAATCTTAGTTGAGAAAACCCTTACCTTATCTGTGAAATCATTCAACACTTGTCCTTAACGAAATGGATAATAATATTAGTTACTTTAATTACATAATTCAATACATTTTAATACTATATGTTATTTTTTCCAAATTTATTGAGTTCATTTGTGACTATTTAAATGGGTTATAATGTTAAATTTTCTTGTTCCATGTGTGTTTATATCATGGTTTTATAGCAAGTTCCCTTGAGTTTAAATATGGGAGCTCCTTTCAAAATGAATCAAAACTCCAAAAGTGGAAGGAAATTATATTAATATACTTCCAGGATTATAAATGGTCCTAATATGTTAACTTTTTATATTGTATGAAGATGATTTATTAGATAAAATGTTAATAAAAAATTATTAGTTTATTTTCGTGGTTTCTACAACCATCACAAACTTGTATTATTTTATTTAATATAATGTTTATATATTAGTTATATCAAATTAAATCAGTTTTAATACACATACTATAATATTTTATAATAGTAAATATTGTTTTATTACTAGCCTTTAATGCGATAAAGAAAAATGAATACTTGTTGTCCATGAAAGTGCTGAATAGACACCTCACCGAAGATGTTTTTCATTTTTAGAGTAATATTATAAAAGAAGAGACTTGATTATGGATATTAGAATAAAATAATTAAATTATATAATATGTATGATACTAGAGTTACCATGCCACTTTATATAGGTGATGTAGGAGAGGATATGAAAATAAAATAAAATAAAATAGAAAGAATGGCGGCTTTACCTCTTGAGTGTCATCTCCTTCTTAACATCTTTATGAAAAATGTAGATGGTCTTTTTTTGAGACAAGAATGACTAGAACTTCTTGGAGATGATTGGGAGAGGAATTGGGAAAAATATAAGAAACCTAAAAGGCTTCTATGATATGGTAATAATGGGTGGTGAGGGATGGTATTTATAGTGGAGAAGAGTGGTTTTCTTATTCTTTTAATCATTAATTTATTATTTTGTCTCAAGACTATTGATAGTGTTTATTCATATGAATTAGTATAGTAACTATTACAATTGAGTTCGAGAAAATGTATGCATACATCAGAAATGACTAAAAAAATCATATATTTGTTTAAAATGATAAATACCATAAATTAATACATTCAACTATTCAACAAAAATTCAACTATTTCAAAAAAAATCCCAAAAAATATAAATAACCATTTTTCACTATTTATATTTCAAAAATGAACACAATTTTATGAAAATATTGTTTTTTAATATGAGAAATTTAATATTTAAATGAAATCATCATTTATTCAAAAAATTGCCGATTTTTATATTATATCCAATTTTACGACATGATGGAAAATTAATTATGCCCTCCTAAAATTATCCTAAAATTATAATGAAATAAAATATTAATTTATGAATCAATTTTATGAAAATAAATTTTCTTTTAAATTATTATATTAATTATAAAATTTTACATAAAAAATCATCTTTAACAAAAACACCAACACTTAATTTATCATTTTTAAATCATTTATTTAGATATTACATGATATAAATATATTATATTATAATTTATGAAATTTATAAATTTTATTTATATTATCTTAGGGTATTTTGTTATAATTTCTATATTGTAATTTCATATGGTTACATAACTATTCCAACAATTATGTTAATATTTAAAAGTATATCATGGTATTAAACATGTTGTTTCAAGTAACATAAGCTATCAAAGATGTTAAATTTAAAATAGATGTACCATAATGTCATTGGGTATTGTTGTTAAACTAAAAAAGTTAATGGTTAAAATGTAATGACCAAACTTGTTATAAATAAGATTACCTTTCAAATAAATTAAATGAATTATTATGTATTATCATTACAGAAAAAATGAACTTATTAGGTTTTACTATATCCTATCATATTATAATGACCTTTTATCGTCTTTATTATTGATAATATAACCATTGAACAATGATCATTTGATTAGTATAAATATAGGTTTTTTAAAAATCCAATTGACATAGTTAAAGGAATTGATGACCTCCACCAGTATGATTTTACATTACGATTCTCATTTATTAGATAGTGTGAGTGAGATAAAATCATTGAGATTTTCCCTTGGCTAAGACCGATCTGACATCCAAAAACTTAAGCTTGAGAGAAGCCTTTTACGGGAGAAGTTGAAGGTCATCGAGATCACAAACCAAATCATTTTCGTTAAACCACCCCATGAACATCTAACCATCACACACAGTAATCATAAGTAGTTTTGTGGTGTATTAAAGGGATTTTTATCAATTAATAAATAATTTTAACATGTATATTCTATTTTCAATTAAAAAATTCATATATTTACTTCTAGTTTTTATATTATAAAAAATTTAATTTTTTTTGATACAATAAAACCAAAATAGTATTTTTTTTATCATCTTCAAATTCAATTTAGGAATTTATGTAAATTAATTAATATGTTTTTGAAATAAATAATATTTTAATGAAATATTATTACTAAATAGTTTTTAGTAAATATAAATGATCATTCTATTGTTACGATGTAACATGTATTTTTTATAAGGGTTCTATTTTTCTTTTTTTAAACCCCAACATTTCTCAATAAATGTTGTTCCAAATTTTATAATTTAAAATTATAATATTTGAATAATTATTCTGATAAAATGAATATTTTTTTTAGAATTAGGACATCAAAATTTTTCAATAGTGAAATTTTCAAAAAAATTTGAGGTAGATGAATTTTTGGGAAAAAAATAAATAACGTATAAATATATGGTGTGTATTATAACATCATAATGACCCATAAAAAGATATATTAAATATGAAATAATTTATCCATGATAAAATATATTTTTACCTTCAATATGATGAAATTTTATGTTTATTTTATTAATTTTCTAAATCCATTATGATTCCTCAAAAACAATTAATTTATTTTATGGTTTGAAAATAATTTCTTTAAGAGGATGGAAACATTTATCAAATGAAAGGTTATTCTTTTATGTTAGGCCCTTGGACATATAAAATAAATTCTAAAACCCCCATTTTGAAGAAACCATGGGAAGAAACCATCTCCAAATTTATGATTTTTGTTATTTTTTTATAGAGTCAGAAACATATGTTTCGGAAATGATAAGGACTTCCCAAAAACTTTGCCTATATAAAACAACCAAATATGTCATTTTTTTCTCTAAAGATATTTTTAAAAAGTCCTTACTTTATAATCCCCTCTCTATAGTCTTCCTAAGGTTTCCTTAGGCTCTCAAGAAGCTCCTCTAAAGCATTTGGAGCCACACACTCGAGTATTGGATCATCACCATCATTTCTTTATTCAAGTTTCTCTTAATATTATGACATCTATTTACAATTAATAATATTGGGATATTTATTTAAATTTCTCTATTACATCCAATTTTATTTTAAAATTATTATCTATCCTTTTATCTCTCATAAACACATTTTTTAATTTTTATGTTATGTCTTTATGCAGCCAAAATTTCACCATGATTTTCCAGGCCAAAATAATCGTGTATTGAATACAATACCCATTTTTAACAATGGTGTTTACCTTTATGAACTTATACATAGTTGAATTGGGTATTACAAGTATATATTATAAAATCAATTATTTTGAAATAAAATATGATAATGGATGAATCTATGTTATATGATATATGTGTCACACTTTAGTATGAGAATAAAATAAAAGTGACGGGTGCACACGTAATTATATAGAGATCCAATGCATTGGGTAATGTTTAGACTCATGAGATGTCATGTTGGGATAGGTACGGAACCCAATTAATTTATGGGACTTCTTCCATCATGATTTAATTGGATTTATCCTTGAACTATATTTTTTATGTAGGGTTTTAATTTGTTTCAATATTTCCCAGGATATGATTATCATTCTATATCATGACATAGTATTCATGTTTATGATTCTCACAACTTTTATTCTATACTGATATGAATATTGTAAAACATATATCACTTTATTCCATGTTAATTTCCATACTGGGATTTGTATCTCACCACTTTCATATTTACGTCCCTATGTTATCCCATTTAGTTTTAAGTAAAAACATGTTAATGATGTTTTTGAAAAAAATTATGTTTATTCTTTTTTTAATTATAATATAATGTAACTAATTAAAAATTTCACTATACCTCTCAATAATTCAGGTTGTATTATATGTAACATTATGTAATAAATCAGGTGTTAATGTGAAATAAATAAATTGGTTTTCATAGTTGGAATCAATGGAAAAGTATAGTTATTTTTTGGGTTTAGGATTAGAAAACTATAGAGAAAGACTTATGAATAAGGCTTTGTATAAGAAAACATCTCTATATTTTGGTAAGTATAGTGTATGTGGTTTATATAGAAAATACATCCCTTTCTGGATACTACACGTGGTTGTGGATTTGGTACTAATGTACATAGGTGTAAAACCAAAAAAACACCATGTTGAGCTAGACTCAACCAAGAACTGGTGAACAAAAACGGACCTTACTGCACAGCTAGTTTGACAAAACTGGGGGATATGATTTTTTAAATTCATAATACCATTATGAACCCTTATTAAAGGAACAAAAAAACAAAAAATAATATATGTTATGAAATAGATAACAAATAACATATATTGAATCCTATAAATTCATAATTTAATAAATACAAGTAATTTGTAAGTCATACCTTTAATTTCATTGGATTTCCCCATTTCTTTGATTAATATTTTAAAAATAATCACCCATATTTTTCCTTTTATTCTAGCTAATAGATCCAAATAGGTGGATTCTTGTAAAATATCAATGTTAAGGGAAATGTGATATCTTCCCCGACAAGATGCAAAAACTTATGAGAGATGGAATGAAAAACATTATGATGATACTCTATTAGCTGAATCAGGTTCTGTATGTAATCTAAAACCCTGAAGAGAATCTGAATCCCCATAAGAGATAAAAATATATGACTAATGTAACACCCCGAGATTTTATGAAAAATATTCTTTTAATTTCATTGATGTATTCTATTATACAGCACACCATGTTTATCTTTTACTATATGAAACACCGTATTAGCTTGCAGTATACGCAACACTATTCTTGGATCGTGTTACACACAATTTCATGTTCGTTTTATAATAGTCCTTCTATGCAACATTGAGTGTGTATATATATATATTCAATGTATAAATGAAATATGGTTGGATTCTATTATACAAAACAACGAAGTATTCTTGCACAACACACAACCCTAACTTGGCTGGCATTACATGCAATCACGACCTTCCTCAATAGCGTGTGTTGTACGCAATACCGGGTTTTACTAAACAACGATATATTATAATAATATTATTATGAACTAGCCATTACGAATAGTATTAACTAAATTTTGAATTTTATAACATTATTATTCATCTTACACATTTTCTAGAACATGGTATAAGAACAAAATAATTTTTTCGTGTAAAATAATTATTTTTCAAAAAATGCAATTTTGCCACCTTTTGATGGTGCAACCACTTTAAATATAATTTTTAACATGTTTATAAGTTCAATTTTACAAACTAAAATTATTATTTGGAATCAGGATATTAAATTTTACCTTGGATAGATTTTTCATATTATTCTGATAACTTTCATATTTTAATGAATAGTTAAAACACGCTATATTTTAATTAAAAACAACTTTTTTCATCGTAATAAATTATGTGGTTAAATAATAATATTGAATGGATTTAAAGTATAAATAGAATATATTTTTACCATTTAATATAATGTATGTCATTAGCCTTGATTTTACATTGAATTCGTAGGTTAAATAAATTCAATCTTTGGCAATGTTTTAACTTTTAAAACCCGTTTGCTTAACAACGGGATTAATTTTAAATTAATTACTGCAACTTCTGTGTTTTGAATTTTGAAAAATTGATTCCATATTTGGAATCAGGGGGTCCAAATTATGTTAATAGTTTACTTTTTTTGATATTCTAAATAGTAACTACGGTAATTTTTATTTACTACGGTTAAAGGTAAATAGGGTAATTCAAGGTTAAAAGAATATTATAATAATTCAAAATTACTTTGACACTTGTCCTAACCTTATTGGATTAGTAGTGGCCGACAATGGGAAACCTTGGGTATATTTTGAGACCCCATGGAGCCACTTATGAAAGACAATGACACATTAGATTAATTAATTTAATGTAAAGACAAAATTGGAATTAACAAAAAAAATTAGTAATTAATTTTTATAAGGGGATATATAAATTATATATTGGACTATAAATATTCATTGGTAAGATAAAAAAATTTCCTACATGTTGGTATTTTTTTATAATTTTTAAACATCAGATAAATTAAATTATTTATGACACAATAATGATGCAGTATTTACCTCATTAATAAATGATTTAAATAAATAAGATTAAAATGATTAAAATATCATCCAAAACCGGTGCAATTCCTATTGGATGATTTTATTTCGAATATGAGTCATCTAATCTTCGACATTAATGTGTTTTGGACCTCTTGAAACCGAAGATAAGTTTATAATAAAATAATGTTCTCACACTTTCTTAAAGATCCCCTCCACTCACTTATAAAACGAGACCACTTCTATGAAATTCCTCGCACCTCTCAAGCCATTTTTCTCATCCATAATTTTCCCAAATAAGCTCCTTACATCCCTCTACTCCCCCTTGAAGCCTTACATTAGGAATAAGACTCTCCAAGAAGTCCTTTTGGTTCAAACCAAAGGAAGATACCAAAATTAAAGGTAACAGTTTCTCTTAAGTTGTTTTCTTTTACTCTACTTATCCAACCCCTAAAATCTTTTTAATCCTTTATTTTGTGACAACACCAGAATCCTAAAAATACTAGGATGTTGTTATTATAAGGATTATAACTACACTTAATCACACCTCCATATAATGGATGAAGAACATAATGTTTCTGTGATGGAAAACTAACGCCTCACGAAACGATGATTGTTCGATTTTCTCCTACAGCCTCTCATGGTGGCCATTATGATGGAACAATATTTATATATAATATATATTATGTTTAGGATTTACTTAATCTTCTTTAATTCCCAATTATATCAAGCCTTTATGGTTTCCATAGTCGGTAAATACGATAATCTCATTTGAGGAAGTGCGGACTACCGCCCCCTCAAAGTGATGTGATTCGTTAATAGCTTATGTGGGATGTATAAAGGATGTATTTAATGATATTATATATGATATTATACTGGAATTATAATATATCTATGTATCATTATGTTTTAATTCCATTAAATTATGAAATAGAAATGAAATTAGCGTTTATGCGTACGTACGACTTACCATCTCCATGAACGGTGCGTTTCATTTCTTACCTCCATATGTTATGTACTATTATAAATGCTTGTATATGCAGGATATATAATGAATTTATATGATATATAAATCATGATTTAAATTTTTGAAGTAAGTAAATCATGATATAATTAATAATAACATCACCAACAATAATTCCAAACACGTACGATAAATAAGATGATTTTAACCAAAACGCTACTTTAACATTAATTTACAAAAGAATGGGTAATATAAAGTCATAAGTGAACCATATATGATATCATAACAATGAATATGATTCTATAATAATTCAATGACATTATTTAAATCAATATACAGGAGGTTTGGATACGTACAAAGCATATCAGACGTAAGGTAAGGGACAATTATTCCAATCTCATTCTTATCCAAGATTGTTTACTTGTAAGTATTTACTGGGGGTTATGTTTATTATCCATGTCCATATTCTCTCAAAGTGTTTTCATAAAATGTTTACTATCCTTCCATGTTTGTTTAAGGCATTTTTACCCTTTTCTTAATTTTACCACATCGTATGAAATGAATCTTTCTTTTGTTTACCATACGAGGTACTTTTTGACTTTTCTGGAAAAATTACGAGAAGAATTTTTTTAATATTATATGGCACAAATAGATTTTTAAGGTTTTAAAAAACCTTATTTCCATGAAGATTCCCCCAAAAGATTTCATGACTATTTTAAACAAAATCCTTTTCTTTTAAATTTTGATGACGTGTTGTGAAATGAAATTGATTTTGAAGAAGAAAGGATATTTTCCTCAAGAATTCATTTCAAGTGTTTTATCAAAACCATTTTTCCATCTAATATGACATTTTTTCATATGTGTATGTTTCAAGTATCATGTCTCTATGAATTACATAGTTTCACTTTTCTTATTATGAAATGATATCTATTTCTTTTATATGGATTATGTGATGATGGGATGTTGTTCAAGAAACCCATTTTATTTATTGGGTTTTTGTAAATGATGTATGTTTATATTTTGGCACAAGTAAGAATTATTTCAATTTGAGATGGGTGGGACCTTTATCTCCCTCCAATTCATTGGGTAAATATTTATATCACATGAGATAGACATGGCTGGAATGATAAGTTAAACCGGTTCAGTAATATAGGACTGGAACGAGGAGTGAACTCGATTCAGAAAGGGACTTTGTCCACTAAGAAGGTCTTGGCAGCAATTCCTTGGATACTATGGAAATAATATCATGTGCTTAATGGTTTCCACAATTACATGTTTTATTCCAATGCTATTTTATCATGATTTATGTTCCATTATGATCTATGCCTTATGTACTTCCATGTTTTATGTTGTTGCTCAAGATTTTTATGTTTAAACATTATGTTCATGTTTTTAAGTTCAAATGTATATGGAATGTTTTATTTTATCCATGCTTACCCTTACTGAGCATTTGAGCTCACCCCTTTTATGTTTTCATTTCCCCAGGATATAAATAAAGGTTTTAGGTAATAAAAAAAGGGGAATATCTTTATTGGGAGAAGTTGAAGATCTTTCACCACGATTAGAAGATTTTATTCCAAGGTTCCAAACACACTAAACTATTACGATCCTTGTGTGTATGCTTTTGTTATGTATTAAGTAATCCACCAAAGTAATGTAATTTCCATGTATGTCAAGATGCGAGTCTCTACAGTTTGTATCAGATGAATGGTTTAGTCAACCTTTGGAAACTAGGATGCGAGAACTTTAGTGAGTTCCTAGAGATATTTCTAAGGTATGTCTAGGGATGTCCCTGTGGTTAAGTATAAGTATAGGTTATTGTCCTAGAATTATGGTAACGATATTAGATTAAACCTAAAATGTTAGATATTGAAGGTACTCCCCCTTTATTAGGTTGTTTTTCTAGCATGATTTTTGCCTCTCATGTTATTCTTTTTGGGTTTTAGACGATGGCTGGAACCCGAAGGAACCGTGTTGATCAATGTAATGGATGATGCAATGATTGTCCTCCTGAACAAATAAATGTTATGGGAGATGGAGTGAAAAATCTTATTTCTATACTTACACAAGCTATGAATCATTCGGGACTTCCCAATGAGTAGAGAAGGGAACAATATTCAATTGAGTCCTTCATGAGGCAATGTCCACCTTCTTTCAGTGGGTCTTCTGATCCTCTTGTTGTTGAACAATGGATCAGTACCACTGAAAAGATATTTTCAGTTCTTCAATGTTCTGAACATGATAAAGTCATCTTAGCAGTATATCGTCTGGAAGGTGAAGCTGATCAATGGTGGAATCTTATCATGAATACGAGGACAAGAGATGAAATTGAGTCCATAGAATGGGATGAGTTCAAGAACTTATTTTTCAATAAGTACTTCCCTCGTATTCTTCAAACAAAGATGGAGAAGGAGTTTCCTGAGCTTAAGCAAAAGGATGATGAATCTATTGGTATATATGAAGCAAATTTTACTAGTCTTGCAAGGTATGCATCTGGCTTTGTCATCCAACCTGAAAGTAAAGTTGATCGATTTTTCAGTGGCTTGAAACCAAATCTTCGAAGGGAATTAGCAATAAGAGACTTCAGTAGCTATGAATAAATTGTGCATTGTGCTATCAAGGTAGAATTGGAAGTTGGTGTAACATATCCATCTCATGGGTTTGACAAGAAATGAAAGATGGAGTTCAAGGAGAAATCTCAGAACAATGGTGAAATGAAGATGAATGTTTATTTATGCTCAAAGTGTGGAAAGAAGCATGGTGGAGATTGCCTAAAAGGTACTAGAAAATTTTTTAAGTGTGGAAAATAAGGTCATCGAGCAACTGAGTGTCGAAGTAATGGAAAAAGGGTTGCTAATGATGTGAATAATAAAAAGACTGTAGAGAGAACACCACCAACACTTCAATTCTTCAAGTGCAATGAAATGGGTAATTATGCTAATCAATGCCCTAATCCAAGGGTTAATGATGATCGACATGAGCAAGAACTTAAGGAAAAGGACAAAGGGAAGTTACATGCGATCACTATTGGCGATGTTGAATATGACAACGACGTGGTGGAATGATTAAGTGTTTATGTAATGGATTCAAAAATAATTTTGTGTTTAGTATCATGGAATATTGAAATATTTATGTATTGGTCTATTGTGGTTTTAAATAATTTTATGGTTCTGGTAACCATGGAAAGTGATTGAGATATTTTTGAAAAAAAGATGATATGTGCATAATGAAGGGATAAGGAGAAAATGAAATGTTTGACAGTATTCATGAGCTCATGACTGATATAAATAAATAGTTATATCATGGTTTGAGTATATAGAATTTTAGGGTTTTGGTATGTGGAAAGAGTTAACTTTTGACAGCACTCATGTTTTCACTATGATTCAATGGGTATTCATTTTTCAAGAGAATACATGATTAAGGCCTTCAAATGTTTGGAATGTGACCCACAAGATATATCTTATGATATATGGGGATCAACGATGGTATTAACATGCTTTTTATATGAAATCTCTGGTAATCGTTTTCACTATAATATGAGAGTGGACTGCAGTATTATGGATAAGCCTAAATATTGGAATGGATTAAGTTGGACATAAGATAGTTTAAGGATAGAAGTTTTTTCGATATTATTGATGGGATTTTATAGTAATGTAGTTTTAGGAAAAGGACAACCTACAGGATGGACGACAGCCCATCGCGTCGGACAAGGCTGTGGGAATCGAACCCACAACCGAAGTGTGACTGGCCTTTATCACCTACCACTAGCCTACAAGAAAATCCCTAGTTAGTATAAATTGGTTTTATTTTATTAAGCGGTATGATATATGAAGTATAAGATCATTTTTGGAATCATATACGATTGACATCAACATAGATGGACTTATGTATATTTGATAAATTTGCTAACATTTTGTTTGAAACAAATGCAATGACACATCATTCTATCACATGATCTATTAACACTTCACGAATAACAAATTCAACTTCATTTCTTTAAGAGATGAAGTGGAAATTGTTCAAAGCACGAACAACAGTGAGATTGTACCAAAATAAATTAAGTATTTATTCTAATTCAAATTCTTCAACTTTAGGGAAATGCTCTTGAAAACCAAAAATGATTTCCTAGTTCCCTTATATCTGATGAATCAGATGGTACCCTAGATCATCACAAATTTATGGCTTTGTGATTGTTGGATTTTTCATAGCCATGTTCTCTACCACTCTCTATCAGAACATGATGGTTAGATTTCTCTTCCATATCCATATTTTCACCTATGTTCTCATATGTGGAAACCCAGTGATTAGTTAATTTGGGTGACCGTTACATTTCATACATTAGTTTTTAAAGCCATGTTTTGGTATTCCTTTTTACGATGTGGGTTTCTATTAAAGAAACTTTCGAGTAATAAATGATTTGTAACCCCAATGAATTTCGAGGGAGAAATTCATTTTAAGGGGGGTAGAATGTAACACCCTGAAATGTTATGAAAAATATTCTTTTAATTTCATTGATGTATTCTATTATACAACACACCAAGTTTAAATTTTACTATATGAAACACCGTATTAGCTTGCAGTAACACAACGCTATTCTTGGATCGTGTTACACACAATTTCATGTTCATTTTATAAAAGTCATTCTATGAAGCATTGAGTGTGTGTATATATATATATATATATTCAATGAAGAAATGAAATATGGTTGGATTCTGTAATACAAAACAACTAAGGATTCTTGCACAACACACAACCCTGACTTGGCTTGCATTATACGTAATCGCGACCTTCCTCGATAGCGTGTGTTGTACGCAATACCGGGTTTTACTAAACAACGACATATTATTATAATATTATTATGAACTATCCGTTACGAATAGTTTTAACTAAATTTTGAATTTTATAACATTATTATTCATCTTACACATTTTCTAGAACATGGTATAAGAACAAAATAAGTTTTTCGGGTAAAATAAGTATTTTTCAAAAAAATGCAGTTTTGCCGCCTTTTAATGCAGCACCCACTTTAAATCTAGTTTTTGACATGTTTATAAGTTCAATTTTACAAAATAAAATTTTTATTTGCAATCAGGATATAAAATTTTACCTTGGATATATTTTTCATATTATTCCGACAACTTTCATATTTTAATGAATAGTAAAAACACGCTATATTTTAATTAAAAACAACTTTTTTCATCGTAATAAATTATTTCGTTAAATAATAATATTTAATGGCTTTAAAGTATAAATAGAAATATATTTTTACCATTTAATATAATTTATGTCATTAGCCTTGATTTTACATTGAATTTGTAGGTTAAATAAATTCATTCTTTGGCAATGTTTTAACTTTTAAAACTCGTTTGCTTAACAATAGGATTAATTTAAAATTAATTACTGAAACTTCTGGGTTTTGAATTTTGAAAAATTGATTCCATATTTGGAATCAGTGGGTCCAAATTATGTTAATAGGTTAATTTTATTTTTTTTATGTTATGAATAGTAACTACTGTAATTTTTATTTACTACGGTTAATGATAAATATGGTAATTCAAGGTTAAAATAATATTATAATAATTCAAAATTACATTTTCACTTGTCCTAAACTTATTGTATGAGTAGTGGCCGACCATGGGCATCCTTGGGTCGATTTTGGGACCCCATGGAGCCACTTATGAAAGACAATGACACATTAGATTAATTAATATAATGTAAAGACAAAATTGGAATTAACAAAAATTGTTTAGTGATTAGTTTTTATAAGGGGATATATAAATTATATATTGGAATATAAATATTAATTGGAAAGCTAAAAATATTTCATACATGTTGGTTTTTTTTTAATTTTTAGACATCAGATAAATTAAATTATTTATGACACAATAATGATGCAGTATTTACCTCATTAATAAATGATTTAAATAAATAAGATTAAAATGATTAAAATATCATCTAAAACCTGTCCAATTCCTATTGGATGATTTTATTTCAAATATGAGTCATCTTATCTTCTACATTAATGTGTTTTGGACCTCTTGAAACGGAAGATAAGTTTATAATAAAATATTGTTTTCACAGCTTCCTAAAGAGCCCCTCCACTCGATTATAAAAGGAGACCACTTCTATGAAATTCCTCACACCTCTCAAGCCTTTTGGCTCACCCAAACTCTGCCCAACTATGTTCTCTAAATCCCTCTCCTCCCCCTTGAATCCTTAAATTAGCCAGAATACTCTCCAAGAAGTCCTTTTGGTTCAAACCAAAAGAAGTTACCAAAATTAAAGGTAACTGTTTCTCTTAAGTTGTTTACTTTTATTCTACTTATCCAACCCCTAAAATCTTTTTAATCCTTTATATTGTTACAACACCAGTATCCTAAAAATACTAGGATGTTTTTATGGGATTTATTAGAACTAAAGTTACTGACACCTCCATCTAATGGATGAAGAACATAATGTTTCTGTGATGGAAAACTAACACCTCACGAAACGATGATTGATTGATTTTCTCCTACCGCCTCTCATGGTGGCCATTATTATGGAACAGTATTTATATATAATATATATTATTTTTATTATTTCCGTATGGTTCTTTACTTCTCAATTATATCAAACCTTTATGGTTTCCATAGTCGGTAAATACGATAATATCATTTGAGAAAGTGTGGACTATGGACGCCTCAAAATTATGTGATTCGTTAATACCTTATGTGGAATGTATAAAGGATGTGGTTAATGATATTATATATCATATTATACATGAATTATAATATACCTATGTATCATTATGTTTTAATTCCATTAAAATAATTAATAGAAATGAAAGTAGCGTTCATGCGTACGTACGACTTACCGTCTCCATGAACGGTGCGTTTCATTTCTTACCACCATATATTATGTACTATTATAAATGCTTGTATATGCTGGTTATATAATGAATGTATATGATATATAAATCATGATTTACATTTTTTAAGTAAGTAAATCATGACATAAGTAATAATAACATCAAGAACAACAAGTCCAAACACGTACGATAAATAAGATGATTTTACCCAAAACACTACTTTAACATTAGTTTACAAAAGAATGGATAATATAAAGTCATAAGTGAACCATATATGATATCATAAAAATTAATATGATTATGTAATAAGTCAATGAAATTATTTAAATCATTATACAGGTGTTTCAGATACGTACGAAGCATATCGGACCTAAGGTAAGGGATAATTATTCCAATCTCATTCTTATCCGAGATTTTTTACTCGTAAGTATTTACTGGGGGTTATGTTTTTTATCCATGTCCATATTCTCTCAAAATGTTTTCATAAAATTTTTACTTTCCTTCCATGTATGTTTAAGACATTTTTACCCTTTTCTTACTTTTACCACATCGTATGGAATGAATATTTCATTTGTTTACAATACGATGTACTTTTTGACATTTCCGCCAAAAGTAAGAGAAGAATGTTTTTTTAACTTATACGGTATGAAAATATTTTTACAGTTTTATAAAACCTTATTATCATGAAGCTTCCTCCAAATGATTTCATGACTATTTTAAACAAAATCTTTTTCTTTTAAAATTTCATGACGTTTTGGGAAATGAAATTGATTTTGAAGAAGAAAGGATATTTTCATCAAGAATTCATTTCAAGTGTTTTATAAAAAACCATTTTTTCATCTAAGATGATATTATTTCATATGTGTGTGTTTCAAGTATTATGTATCTATGAATTACATGGTTTCACTTTTGAAATTATGAAATGATATTCATTTCTTTTTTATGGATTATGTGATGATGGGATGATGATTAAGAAACCCATTTTATTAATTTGGTTTTTATAAATGATGTATGTTTATTTTGTGGCACAAGTAAGAATGATTTCAATATTAGATGGGTGGGAACTATATCTCCCTCCAATGAATTGGGTAAAGATTTATAACTCATGAGATAGACATGGCTGGAATGGCAAGTTAAACCGGTTCAGTAATACATGACTGGAACGAGGAGTGAACTCGATTCAGAAAGGGACTTTGTCCACTAAGATGGTATTGGCAGCAATGCCTTGGATACTATGGAAATCATATCATGTGATTAATGGTTGCCACAATTACATGTTTTATACCCATTCTATTTTACCTGATTTATGTTCCATTATGATCTATGCCTTATGTACTTCTATGTTTTATGTCGTTGCTCAATATTTTGATGTTTAAACTTTATGTTCATGTTTTTCAGTTCAAATGTATATTGCATGTTTTACATTATCCATTCTTACCCTTACTAAGCATTTGAGCCCACCCCTTTAATGTTTTCTTTTCCCCAGGATATAAAGAAAAGTTTTAGGTAAGAAAAAAAGGGGAAGATCTTTATTGGGAGATGTTGAAGATCTTTCACCACGATTAAAAGATTTTATTCCGAGTTTCCGAAGACACTAAACTATTACGATCCTTGTGTGTCTGTTTTTGTTATGTATTATGTATTCCGTAAAAGTAATTTAATGTCCACGTACGTCAAGCTACGGGTCTCTACAGTTGATATCAGAGGAAATGTTTAGTCAACCTTTGGAAACTAGGATGCGAGAACTTTAGTGAGATCCCTAGAGATATTTCTAAGTTATGTCTAGGGATGTCCCTATGGTTAAGTATAAGTGTAGGTTATAGTCCTAGAATTATGGTAACGATATTAGATTAAACCTAAAAAAGTTAGATATTGAAGGTACTCCCCCTTTATTATGTTGTTTTCCTAGCATGATGTTTTCCTCTCACACTATTTTTTTGGGTTTTAGACGATGGCTCGAACCCGAAGTAACCATGTTGATCAATGTAATGGACGATGCAATGATTGTCCTCTTGAACAAACAAATGTTATGGGAGATGGAGTGCAAAATCTTATTTCTATACTTACACAAGATATGAATCATTCTGGACCTCCCAATGAGAAGATAAGGGAACAATATTCAATTGAGTCCTTCATGAGGTAACGTCCACCTTCTTTCAGTGGGTCTTCTGATCCACTTGTTGCTGAACAATGGATCAGTACCACTGAAAAGATATTTTCAGTTCCTCAATGTTCTGAACATGATAAATTCATCTTAGTAGTATATATTCTGTACGGTGAAGCTGATCAATGGTGGAATCTTATCAAGAATACGAGGCTAAGATATGAAATTGAGTCCATGGAATGGGACGAGTTCATGAACATATTTTTCAATAAGTACTTCCCTCGTATTCTTTGAACTAAGATGGAGAAGGATTTTCTTGAGCTTAAGCAGAAGAATGATGAATCTGTTGGTATATATGAAGAAACTTTCACAAGGCTTGCAAGGTATGCATCTGTCTTTATCATCCAACCTGAAAGTAATGTTGATCAATTTTTCAGTGGCATAAAACCAAGTCTTCGAAGGGAATTAGCTATAAGAGACATCAGTAGCTATGAAGAAATTGTGCGTTGTGCTATCAAGGTAGAATTGGATGTTGGTGTAACATATCCACCTCATGTTTTTGACAAGAAACAAAAGATGGAGTTCAAGGAGAAATCTCAGAACAATGGTGAAATGAAGATGAATGTTTCTTTATGCTCAATGTGTGGAAAGAAGCATGGTGGAGATTTCCTAAAAGTTACTAAAAAATGTTTCAAGTGTAGAAAATAAAGTCATCAAGCAACAGAGTGTCGAAGTAATGGAAAAAGGGTTGCTAATGATGTGAATAAAGAAAATACTGTAGAGAGAACACCACCAACACTTCAATGCTTCAAGTGCAATGAAATGGGGAATTATGCTAATCAATTCCCTAATCCAAGGGTTAATAATGATCGACATGAGAAACTACTTAAGGCAAAGGACAAAGAGATGTCCCATGAGATCACTATTGGCAATGTTGAATATGACAACGATGTGGTGGAATGATTAAGTGTTTATGTAATGGATTCCAAAATAATGTTGTGTTTAGTATCGTGGAATATTGAAATATTTATGTATTGTTATATTGTGGTTTTCAATAATTTTATGGTACCGGTAACCATGGAAAGTGATTGAGATATTTTTGGAAAGAAGATGATATGTGCATAATGAAGGGATAAGGAGAAAATGAAATGTTTGACAGTTTTCATGAGCTCATGAATGATATAAAAAAATAATTATATCCTGGTTTTAGTATATAGAATTTTGGGTTTTTGGTATGTGGAAAGAGTTAACTTTTAACAGCACTCATGTTTTCACTAAGATTCAATGGGTATTCGTTTTTTCAAGAGAATATATGATTAAGGCCTTCGAATGTTTAGAATGTGACCCACAAGACATATCTTATGATATATGCGGATCAACGATGGTATTAACATGCTTGTTATATGAAATATCTGGTTATCGTTTTCACTATAATATGAGAGTGGACTGTAGTATTATGGATAAGCCTAATAATTGGACTGGATTACGTTGGACATAGGTTAGTTTAAGGATAGAAGCTTTTTTTGATATTATTGATGGGATGTTATAGTAATGTAGTTTTAGGAAAAGGACAACCTGCATGATGGACGACAGCCCATCGCGTCGGACAAGGCTATGGGAATCGAACCCACAACCGAAGTGCGACTGGCCTTTATCACCTACCACTAGCCTAAAGGAAATCCCTGGTTAGTAGAAACTGGTTTTATTTTATTAAGCGGTATGATATATGAAGTATAAGATCATTTTTGGAATCATATACGATTAACCTCAACATATATGGACTTATGTATATTTGATAACATTTGCTAACCTTTTGTTTGAAACAAATGGAATGACACATCATTCTATCACATGATCTGTTAACACTTCACGAATAACAAATTCCACTTCATTTCTTTAATAGATTAAGTGGAAATTAGTCATAGCATGAACAATAGTGAGATTGTACCAAAATAAAGTAATTATTTATTCTAATTCAAATTCTTTAACATTAGGGAAATGCTCTTGAAAACCAAAAATGTTGTCCTAGTGCCCTTATATCTGATGAATCATATGGTACCCTAGATCATCACAAATTTATGGCTTTGTGATTGTTGGCTTTTTCAAAGCCATGTTCTCTACCACTCTCCATCAGAACATGATGGTTAGATTTATCATCCATATCCATATTTTCACCTATGTTATCATATGTGGATACCCAGTGATTAGTTAATTTGGGTGACCGTAACGTTTCATACTTTAGTTTTTAATGCAATGTTTTGGTATTCCTTTTTATGATGTGGGTTTCTATTAAAGAAACTTTCGAGTAATAAACGATTTGTAACCCCGATGAATTTCGAGGGCGAAATTCATTTTAAGGGGGGTAGAATGTAACACCCTGGGATTTTATGAAAAATATTCTTTTAATTTCATTGATGTCTTCTATTATACAGCACACCAAGTTTAGCGTGTACTATATGCAACACCGTATTAGCTTGCAGTATATGCAACACTATTCTTGGATCGTGTTACACACAATTTCATGTTCGTTTTATAATAGTCATTCTATGCAATATTGAGTGTATATATATATATATTCAATGTATAAATGAAATATGGTTGGATTCTATTATACGAAATAACGAAGGATTCTTGCACAACAAACAACACTGACTTGGCTTGCATTACATGCAATCGCGACCTTCCTCGATAGCGTGTGTTGTACGTAATATCGGGTTTTACTAAACAATGATATATTATTATAATATTATTATGAACTAGCCGTTACGAATATTATTAACTAAATTTTGAATTTTATAACATTATTATTCATCTTACACATTTTCTAGAACATGGTATAAGAACAAAATAATTTTTTTCGGGTAAAATAAGTATTTTTAAAAAAATGCAGTTTTTCCGCCTTTTGATGGCGCACCCACTTTAAATATAGTTTTTGACATGTTTATAAGTTCGATTTTACAAAATAAAATTATTATTTGGAATCAGGATATAAAATTTTACCTTGGATAGATTTTTCATATTATTCTGATAACTTTCATATTTTAATGAATAGTAATAACACGCTATATTTTAATTAAAAACAACTTTTTTCATCTTAATAAATTATGTGAATAAATAATAATATTGAATGGTTTTAAATTATAAATAGAATATATTTTTACCATTTAATATAATTTATGTCATTAGCCTTGATTTTACATTGAATTCTTTGGTTAAATAAATTGAATCTTTGGCAATGTTTTAACTTTTAAAACCCGTTTCCTTAACAATGGGATTAATTTTAAATTAATTACTGAAACTTCTGTCTTTTGAATTTTGAAAAATGGATTCCATCTTTGGAATAAGTGGGTCCAAATTACGTTTATAGGTTACTTTTATTTTATTTTTTGATATTATGAATAGTAACTACAGTAATTTTTATTTACTACGGTTGAAGGTAAATAGGGTAATTCAAGGTTAAAAGAATATTATAATAATTAAAAATTACCTTGAAACTTGTCCTAACCTTATTGGATGAGTAGTGACCGACCATGGGCATCCTTGGGTTGATTTGGTGACCCCATGGAGCCACTTCTGAAAGACAATGACACATTAGATTAATTAATTTAATGTAAAGACAAAAATGGAATTAACAAAAATTGTTTAGTAATTAATTTTTATAAGGGGATATATAAATTATATATTGGACTATAAATATTAATTGGAAAGATAAAAAGATTTCCTACATGTTGGTATTTTGTTTATAATTTTTTGACATCAGATAAATTAAATTATATATGACACAATAATGATGTAGTATTTACCTCATTAATAAATGATTTAAATAAATAAGATTAAAATGATTAAAATATCATCCAAAACCTGTCCAATTCCTATTGGATGATTTTATTTCGAATATGAGTCATCTTATCTTTGACATTAATGTGTTTTGGACCTCTTTAAACCGAATATATGTTTATAATAAAATAATTTTTTCACACTTTCCTAAAGAGCCCCTCCACTCCCTTATAAAAGGAGACCACTTCTATACAATTCCTCACACCTCTCAAGACTTTTGGCTCATCCAAACTCTGCCCAACTAAGATCCCTTCATCCCTCTCCTCCCCCTTGAAGCCTTTCATTAGGAAGAAGACTCTCCAAGAGGTCCTTTTGGTCAAACCAAAGGAAGTTACCAAAATTAAAGGTAACAGTTTCTCTTAAGTTATTTTCTTTTATTATACTTATCCAACCCCTAAAATCATTTTAATCTGTTATTTTGTGACAAAACCAGTATCCTAAAAATACTAGGATGTTGTTAGGAGAAGGATTATAACTACACTTACACACACCTCCATCTAATGGATGAAGAACATAATGTTTCTGTGATGGAAAACTAACGCCTCACGAAACGATGATTTATCAGTTTTCTCCTACCGCCTCTCATGGTGGCCATTATGATGGCACAGTATTTATATATAATGTGTATTATGTTTATGATTTCTTTATTCTTCTTTACTTCCCAATTATATCAATCCTTTTCGGTTTCCATAGTCAGTAAATACGATAATCTCATTTGAGGAAGTGCGGACTACCGCCCCCTCAAAGTGATGTGATTCGTTAATACCTTATGTGGGATGTATAAAGGATGTGGTTAATGATATTATATCTGATATTATACTAGAATTATAATATATCTATGTATCATTATGTTTTAATTACATTAAAATAATAAATAGAAATGAAAGTAGTGTTCATGTTTACGTACGACTTACCGTCTCCATGAATGGTGTGTTTCATTTCTTACCTCCATATGTTATGTAATATTATAAATGCTTGTATATGCTAGATATATAATGAATGTATATGATATATAAATCATGATTTAAATTTTTGAAGTAAGTAAATCATGATATAAGTAATAATAACATCAAGAACAACAAGTCCAAACACGTACGATAAATAAGATGATTTTACCGAAAACGCTAATTTAACATTAATTTACAAAAGAATGGGTAATATAAAGTCATAAGTGAACCATATATGATATCATAACAATGAATATGATTCTGTAATAAGTAAATGACATTATTTAAGTCATTATACAGGAGGTCCGGATACGTACGAAGCATATCGGACCTAAGGTAAGGGATAATTATTCCAATCAAATTCTTATCTGAGATTGTTTACTCGTAAGTATTTACTGAGGGTTATGTTTATTATCCATGTCCATATTATCTCAAAATGTTTTCATAAAATTTTTACTTTCCTTACATGTATGTTTAAGACATTTTTACCCTTTTCTTACTTTTACCACATCGTAAGGAATGAATCTTTCTTTTGATTACCATACAAGGTACTTTTTGACTTTTCCGGAAAATGTACGAGAAGAATATTTTTTAACTTATACGGCACGAACAAATTTTTACGGTTTTATAAAACCTTATTTTAATGAAGCTTCCTCCAAAATATTTCATGAATATTTTAAACAAAATATTTTTCGTTTAAAATTTCATGACGTTTTGTGAAATGAAATTGATTTTGAAGAAGAAAGCATATTTTCCTCAATAATTTATTTCAAGTGTTTTATCAAAACCATTTTCCCACCTAAGATGACATTATTTCACATGTGTATGTTTCAAGAATCATGTCTCTATGAATTTCATGGGTTCACTTTTCTTTTTATGAAATGATATCCATTTCTTTTAGAAATTTATCATGATTGTCAAGCCCATTAACCACGACAAATTCGATGGGAGTAAAGTTTTCAGAAATTATGAATGTAAATATAGATTCAATGAGACAAATGGGAGGGATTATCATATCCCATGTGTTCTCACTACCCAAAAGTGGAGAAAATTTCATGGTATTCAACAATGGATCGAATAAGGGATTGTGTTTAGTGTTAATACAGAATAAAGAATTCGTAGCCTATGCATTAAAGAATTTGAGAGTTCCTAAATACAAATAACTAATGCATATTATGGTGACGGATGTGGTAATAATAAATTTTAAAATATAGAGGCATTATCACTTGGAGGAGAAGTGTAAAATATTTGAAGATCACAAATGAAACAAATATTTATTAACACAAAAAGAGATGAATATATTCCAATAAAGATGGATAGAGCTGATCATATAATAAGACTGATCAATCTATTGCAAACCTAGTAAAGATAAAATAGTGGAAAACACACTAAGTAGAAAAGATACATAAATTTTATCATTTATGATAATTGAGAAGCCTCTGATTTTCATTGATTTGAAATCGATGGACACAGGAATCATAAAATAATGAACATAATCAATCCTTTCAAACATTATTTCTCAATAATCTCTTATAGAAAAGAAAATGGAGGCTTATAGAAATGATGTAGGACTTTAGAAAAAATAGGATTCTCTAAAAAAGGGGAAATCCTTTATGTTTTATGTTAATAAATAATGAGATGTGTGATTTGGGTCATGACTATGTGTATCAAAAAATCCTCATTTAATGAAGGTTTAATTGGATGATGCACATAGTTAGATGTTCTCCAACCATCCAGGAAGCACAAAGATGAATCGATATTTATGAGATCGAAAAATATAAATCAAGGTTCCTGATATGTCAGGAATTGAAGGCTGAAATAAAAACATATATGGTGATGATGAAACTATTACCCATACCTACATGGAAATGGGAGCACATCACCATGGATATTGTCATTGGACATCCAATGGAATCAAGATGGCATAAATCTATGTCTTTTGGTCGATATTCTTACAAAGACTGTGTAATCCATTTTGACTCCATATGATATATTTGTCAATAAACATGAAATAATATACATTAGGGATTGGGTGAGGCTTCTTGTAACACCACTATCAATTATATCTTATGAATATCTAAGATTCACCTTCATGTTCTAGAAGAGTCTCCCAAATGACTTATCGCCCTCAAACTGATGGCCAATTTGAGTAGACTATCTAGACATATGAGGAATTATTAGTAGAAAGATCAATTGACTTTACCGGATGATTATACACACATTTTCCTATGGTCAAGATCTAATAAAAAATATTTTATACTCATGAATCCAAACATCTCCCTTTGAATCCATTTATGGGAATAGGTGCAGAACACCTGCATGTTGGGATGAAGTTGGGGAACAAAAAATACTATGTCCTGAAATGGTTGAGGAAATGGTGGAAAAGATTAAGACTATTCATCTGTAAATTAAGGCTAATGAGAGTTAAGAAATTTCTAATATTATAATCATTGATGAGACCGAGAGTTTTATGGTGGAGAAATGGTATTCATCTACATATATCAAAGAAAGAAAGTGTTGTTATTTTGGAATAAAAGAAAGCTTAGTCCAAGATAAATCAGCCCCTTTGAGATCCTTGGTTGTATCAGAGTGGTGGATTATCTATTAGAACTCCCACCAAACCTTCCTCAAGTACATGATATGTTCCATGTATCCCTATTGAGTAAGAACATAACAAACCCTTAATATGTACCACCATTGGAGAATGATATTTCCTATGATGGGGAACTTGTGAAGATCCTAGATTGTAGAGAAAATTATCTACCAATAATGATGATTCACCTTGTCAATTTTTTGTCTAGAAACAACAAGTTTGAAGTTGAAATAGGGATCTAGGCGAGGCGATGAAATAGAGTTACCCTAATCTCTTTTATTGTTGGAAATTTATATTTTCGAGTTGAGATTTTTGAAGGGGGGAGATTTTAATGGCCTTAACTATAATAAATAAAACCCCCATTGAATTTTAATTAAATGTATTATTATGTATTATGGTTATCCAAAACACTTAAACATCCATGGTTTTATTATATCCCATCATATTTAAATGACCATTATGAATCATTAACATTGATAATATATACATTGAATATTGATTATATGTTTTTTATAAATATTGAGTTTTAACAAATCCACATGACATATAGAATTGTAGTGATGGCCTCAACCAGTAGGATCATACCCAATAAATCCCATTTATCAGAGCATCTGAGGGTGGTATAATCACTATAATTATACATTGGCCAACACCAAGAAGATATATAATAACATAAGAATTAGAAAAATCAATTGTAGGAGAAATTAAATCTCATAGAGATCATGACCCAACCATGTTCTCTAAACCACAATAGGACTGTCTCACAATCCCACACCTTACCCGTATGGAATTCTCTGTTGTATTAAATGGATATGTTTCAATAATACAAAAATATTATTATTTTTTATTTTAAAATGAATAATTATTATCTTTACTTATTATTTTTATATTATAAATGATATTTATTTCTGACATAACAAAAAAAATAGAATATTTGTGTAATATTAAAATTTAATTAATGAATTTATATTGATAAATTAATGTATTGTTGAAATATAAATATTTTGATAAAATATTATTATTATATTTTTTATAGTTAATAAAATGACCACATAATTTTTATGAATTAAAATGTAATTTTTTAAGTGTTTGAAAACTGTTGTCGTAAAGAAAGATAGAATTTATCAATAAATATCGATTCTTATTTTAAAATTATGAATAATCATATTTTGAAAATTATTCTGGTAAATTTAATATTTTTTTCGAATCAGAGTGCCAAAATTATCCAATAGTAATTTTTTCCTAATTTTCAGAGATAGTATAATTTGCAGGTAAAAATTGAATACCGTATAAATAAATGGTGTGTATTTTTACATCATAATGACAAAAAATGACGTAATAGATATTATAAAAGCATTACAAGACCAAATATACGTTTTACCATTAAATGAATTTTATTTTAGGTTCATTTGATTAATTTTATATGACAATTATTAATCTTCAAAACCAATTAATATATTTTATAGTTTCAAAAAAATGTATTTAAGTGTGTGACTCACTTTCATATAATCAAGGGTATTATTTTCTTGTCAAACACTTGTAATTATAAAATAACTAATACCACTCTCATATGGTAGAAACCATGGTCATAAACCATGTTAATGTTTTTTTATTTTGGTTATATTATTATATAGTGTCTGAAATTGAAATTTGAGGAATGGTTAGTAAATCCCCCCTCTTTTCTATATAAACCCACCAAATTTCCCATTAATGTTTCTCTAAATATCCTTGGATCATGTATTCAATCTGGAATCACCTATCTAGAGTCCTCCCAATGTTCCCCCAATCTTTAGTGAATCTCCTCCCATGAATTTCGAGTCACAAACTCAAGTAATGGATCCTCACATTCTCTTATTTATTAAGGCTTTGTTTTATCTTATGCTCTCTATTTCCAATTCATAATTATGGGATATATCTTTCAATGTCTCTATTAATTTTAATTTGATGTAAAATTTATGAGATACTACTTTCCCTCTCATAAACCGAGTTAATTAATTTTTATGCGATGTCTTTATGATGATGATATTTATGCATGATTTTTAATGCCAAAACAATTGTGTAGTGAATACCATTAACATTTCTTATCAAGGGTGTTCACCTTTAGGCACATATACTTCCTTTAATTGGGATATAAATATATTTATTCCATATTCCTTGATTGTGGAATAAAATATAATGATGAATTAATCCTTGTTTTATGAAATATGTGGCACACATAAGCATGAAATTGAAATGAAATTGATGGGTGCATCCGGAATTATATAGCCTTCCAACGCATTGGGTAAATTATTTTATCATGAGACCTCATTTTGGGTTATATATTGAAATATATTCCTTTATGGAACTTTTTCCATCATGATTACTTGGTAGTTATCTTCGACCTATGTTTATTATGCGGTGTTTTAAGTTGTTTCCAAATTTCACACTATTTATTATCATGCAATATTATGAATTTTTATTCGTGTTTAGATTCATTACACATTTTATTCATCATTTATATTCCTATTTTATTTCATGTATCACCTTAGGACAATTTTATTCTCATACTAGGCGTTATAGCGCACCCTTTTCTTATATATGTTCCCTACTTACCCCTTATATTTTTATGTTTGAGTTAGTTAAGGAAGTATTCAATAAATATGATTTTTTCCTATTTTAAATTATTATTTAATGTACATAATTCCAAAAGACACTAAAATTATCGATTTTTTGAGTTGTATTAAGTGTGACCTTATGTAATAAATGAGGTGTTATTTTGAAATAAAGAATAGTGTCTAAATATAAAATAACAAAAAAAAATTTAAAATTTCTATTGGTGACCCATATTTAATCCTTATATCTTCAAATTATATACAATTATCCATTTTTATCCTTGTGTAATTGTTAAAATGTTGATACACTTTTTTTATTTTTAAAAATTCCATGTGTTTTATTTCCCCAAATTATAAATGGGCACTCAATATCCACTTTTATTCACATATCCAAAACCCCTTATTTTGGTCAATACCTTCTCAAGTACATTCTTTAATACACTAATGACATCCTAGAGGAATTAGTTTGTTTAGGGGACCCTCCTAATATTTATTTATATGTAAACCAAATGGTATTTTCTGAAGAAGAGGAATGGCCCTTAACTATGGGTGTTCATTACATTTCTTCTATAATACATTAAACTATTATTTTAGAAATATGATTTAACATTGGGTTTATCTTACTTATATTGATATCTAATTACACTAATGAAATTATCTATGTCTATCCTATCATCTATCGTATGGGAAATAAAACTCTTGATCTTGTGTATGGTGGACTATCACCTCGGAAACTAATTTAATTAATTTTCCATCGCCACATATCACGTATAGATTTAATTATTGTTTTTTCATATCTATATTATATTAATGATGTAATTATACTTATTTAGTTATGATATCAAATTTCCCTTCTTAATTTACATTATGTGGGAATATGATAACATCGCTCATATGTATGAGGGACTACAACCTTGTGAAGAGATGTGATTCATTTTCACATACAATTTACATGGAAGGTAGGGAGGATAAATTAAATAAATATATGTTTTATATATATCATAATAATGACTCTATAAATATGATATATTATATACCTTCCCATTGTTCTTTCTGTCAAGAAAATGAAAACAAAATTCATTCCAATGTAGGGCCTACGATCTCCATGAACTATGTAATTCATTTTCGATAAATTTATTTTATTTATTACTATAAATACATGTGTAAGGAATAGATATGATATGTATATAATTTTAATTTACATTGAGATTATGGAACCATCATAAAAGAAAAATTACTAAAAATAACAACCAAAATATTAATAAAAATTGAATTAGTTTTTACCCAAAGTATTATTTTAACATTTAATTATTAATAAAAGGGTAATAAAAGTTATAGATATATAATGTATGATATTATAAATTTCAGTTTGGATATGTAATAGATTTATAAAAACCTGTATTTATTATATATGTGGTTCGAGCGGGTATTAATGATGCTAATACTTATGTTAATTGGTTTTCATCTCACTTTTATTTCATTGAGAAACATGCCATTTTACCCACATGTTTCTTATGTATATTATATATATTACCCATGAAATTATATTATTAATATATTAATGAAAATTTATGAAATAAATATCTATATAATGTTCATTAATTCACCAGGCTTACCATTCAAATGACACCGATGAGATAATCTTTTTATGTTTCAATTTCATTGATATTGATATTATTTATGATTAAATTTATTATTAAAAAATATTATGTCCTTCATTTCAAAAAATATTACATTTTTTTATACTCTAGTTATTTAATGAAAATACACTTGTTCCTTTAATTTTACTCTCTTTATGTACTCAATCATTCAAAAGAATGTTTTTATGAAAATTATTATTTACTTCCCTCATTGGACGAAAATCATTTTTATTCTATATCCATGTTCTCTAAAAAAAATTAATAATTTTTTTTAATATTAAAAAAGTTATTGTAAAATGAAATATTCACAAGTGATTGATTTAAAAAAAATTATATTAAACATCTTTTCATTTAAAAAATAATGTATTTTTTAATTTTTACCGAAAATGTGAAATGAATATTTTCTATAACATACACAACATGAATGGAATTTTATTCCAACATGTCCACTCAAATACTTGATGATTCTTTTAGAATTTTCCAAGGTTATTTTAAAATATGTTTTTTTAAAATTTCATATTTTTTTATTTTTTAAAAAAATTATTTCAAGATGAAATGGATATTTTCCTCAAGAAATTTTTCAAATGATCATTCAAAATAATTTGTCATCTATGATAGAATCTGTTTTGGTTAATTAATCTATATTGTGGATATAATCATATTATACCAACATTATTTATTATGTTTCTAGTTTCTATTTATTATTAAAATATGGTTATGAAAAAAGTTCATTTTTCCATAGGTTATTATATGATGAAATGGTGAATTGTTTAAGAAACTTTTTTCATCTCTATGAGTTATGATATGAATTAATGTTTATGAAACCAAATTATTTTCATGGGTTTTTATTTGATTTATGTATTAATATCTTATGGTAGATATATATATTATTTTCATTATGTCATGGGTGGGGCTTATATCTCATCATAATGCATTTGGTAATGATTTATATCTCATGATATAAACAAAAATGGATTGGGGTGTGGACCTTGTAACATCCCAGGTAAATAAAGAATAAATCATTTTAATTTTTATTAATATTTATGAATTAAATATTAATTTTACATTAAAGTGGTTTCTATGTTCGATAGCATACCTGATACACAACAAAGAGTTTCCTTGAAATCGTACATTACACACTAGTAATAAAATAATATTATTTTAAATGGTAGTTAACACGTAGCCGTTGTATTGGTGGGAATTAATGGAAATAACTAAAATATGATTATATATGTTTGTTAAATGTTTTTACATTTATCCAATAATGATAAATGCTTAAAATACGAAAAGAATTCAATTTTAGGCATATATACTCTAACATTCACTAAAGGTCGACTTATCGCCTTTTAATGGTGAACCGTCTATAAATATAGTTTTTGTCACTCTTATGCTTTATATTGGACCAAATAAAACTCTTCTCTGGAATAGGAACATCAAAATTTACATTGTGTGAATTTTTGGTATTTTTCTGATAAAGTCCATTTTTTAATGAATAGTGAAAATGGTTGTATTTTTATTCAAAACCGCCTTTTAATCTAATTTATTTCTATGATTTTATTATCTTTTGAATCATATTTAAAGTGCAATTATAATATATTTTTACCATTTAATCCAATAGTGGTCTTTCTAATTAATTTCACTTTGAAATTGGACTTAAACTAGTGTCAATCTTTTGATACTTATTGTTTCATAAAAACACGCTATTTGTTCTGACAGCGGGAAATAATTATTAAATTTATTAATGTAAATTATATGTTTTTAATTTTTTAAAATAGACATCATTTTTGAATTCGGAATATCAAATATAGCTTTGGGTGAAGTTTTGGTATTTTTCTGAAAAACATCAATTTTTTATGAATAGTGAAACCACTAAGTAGTACTTATAAAAACTGATTTTCCGTTTAAATGAAATTTTACCACCTATTTGTTTTTAATTTCAAAAATCCGACATAGATGTTTGTCATTAAGAAGTAAAATGTGGTTAAATAGGATTAAAATAATTTTTTGGTGAATAGTAACTTTTATGTTTTTAATCACGATTAGAGGTAATTAGTGTAATTTAAGGTAAAAATAATGTTTTAATAATATTAAATGAACTAGAAACATGTACTACCCTTATTTTATGTGTCATGGACGAACAAGACAATCCATGGGTCAACTTGGGGACCCCATGGGGCCACATTTGTAGGAAAATGACAATAATAACTTTTTATTTAATGTTAAAATTAAAATGTCACAAACATGAGTTGTTTTACTGAATAAATTTTTAAATGGGGTTATTTAGGTCATATTTTTGACTATAAATATTAATTGGAAAGATGAAACTATTTCCTAAATCATGATATTTTTTTTATAATTTTTTGACATTAAATAAATTATATTATTTATGATACCATGACGATGCAGTGATTACCTCATTATTTACCGATTTTAAAAAAATTAAAAGATAAGGTAAAATCTAAGACCTACACATGTAAAAACCCTATTTTATGGGTGTATTTATAACTCTTATCACCTTATCCTAGAAATATATAATTTTGGGACCTTTTAAATCCGAAAATAATTTTATAATAAAGTAACCTTTTATAACATTCCAAGAGTGCCCCTCCTCTCCTCTTATAAAAGGCCCCCACCTCTACCATCATACCCAAACCCCTAATGCCTTTGGCTCAGCCAACCCCTATCCATTTTGTCTCTCCACATCCCTCTCTTACTCCTTGAAGTATCACTTTGGGCATAAGTCTTCCCAAGTAAGCCTTTGAGCTCAAATAAAAAAGAGTTACCTGTTTTAAAGGTAGTGCTTTCTCTTGTGTTCTTATGTTTTTTTTGCTTCTCCAAACCTCTAAACTCTTTTTATTCATTTTTTTGTAACAAAACCAGTATCTTCAATATACTAATATGTTTTTATAAGAAGTATTCGAGGTACAATTACACACACCTACATATCATGGTTAAAGAACATACTATTTTCGTGGATGGAAAATTTCTGCCTCACGAAACGATGATTGTTCAATATTCTTTTAACACCTTCAAAGGTGGTAATTAAGATGAAAATATATTTATATATGATATATAATATGTTTATGTTTTACTAAAGCTTCTTTATTTTTCATTTATGGAATACCTTTATGGTTTCCATTATGGGTAAACGCGATATCTTCATTTTAGGAAGTGCGGACTACCGCCCCCTCAAAGTGATTTGATTCGTTAATGCCATATGTGGGACATATAAAGGATGTAATTAATGATTTTATATATGATCTTATTCTGGAATTATAATATACCTTTATATAATTATGATACCATTCAATAAAATATGAAATATAAATGAAAGTAGCGTTCATGCGTACATACGGCTTACCGTCTCCATGAACGGTGCATTTCATTTCTTACCTCTAAATGTTATGTAATATTATAAATGCATGTATATATTGGATATATATGATATATATGATATATAAATCATGATTATAACTCAGGATATAATGGATACATGAACAATGTGTAATTATAAATAGTTTATTTTTTTACTCAAGTACCAATGATCGTTAAAACGACCATTATTAACATACATAATTACATAGTGTTCATGACATGGTAATAAGTGATATAAAAGGAATAATGAACTTGAAAAAGGTTCTTAAGAAAGAAGAAATTAATTCAAGTTTATTATTCAGGAGGTTAAAGAACAATCGTGTAACGTCAGACTTGAGGTATGGGACTTCTTCTAAATCTCCTTTCATTGAGGCATATATTGTTTTATACAAACCCTTCTTTTATACGGTGTATAAACCCCTTTGCATTTTACGTTTATCCAAAAGGAATCTTTTTTTATACAAATAGTTTTACTAAATGACAAAAGGGAATGTTTTTGTCGTACATACGCGGCGACAACGACTTCTCCGCCGCCGTGACCATTATTTGAGTTTCGGCTTCCTCTACAAGCCATAACTTTTTTAAATGAAAAATAAATACCATGTTTTACTTTTCTATTATTTTGGTATTGAAAATGGTTTTCATAATGTTATTATATCATTGTGTTGTATTGATATCTTGTGATTGAATAGTGGAAATGTTATGATTCCTTTATGCATTTTTTATGTGATACGATTATGTTATGGTTCGTGGGCATTGTTCTGAAGACAGGTGGTTCCGTGATAAACTAAGGGCGGGTGAGCTCTATATATCTCTCCAATGCATTGGGTAACGTGAAGGGGTTAAACGTTGAGGTTTCTCCGAATAGATTTAAGGAATATACTGTGATGGGTATGCCAAACGTAACCAAGAGGGTTACTCCCTACATAATAATGTTATGAATTCCTCAAGTTACCTTTATGTCTTATGATTTCTATGATTTATTCATGATTTGATGAGGTATGTTAAAGTGCTTATGTTTTATGAGTAAAGTATGATTTAATTGATTATTATGTATATATGTACTCATGTTTCCTTTCCATATTTTTATATCCCTTACTGTGCTTTTTATGACCATCCCAAGTTTTTGAAATGTTTTTCACTGGTCAAGGGAAAGGTACATGATATGATGACAGTTTCAAGGAAGTGTCAAGAACTAATCCATGTTTTATTTTAAAAATGTTTCTGTTGATGGGAAAAAAAGAATACTATCTTTTATTGTTACCACTTTGTTTAAATATGGGATGTAATGCATGTTTTATGATCTAATTATCTACAAATCTAAACCTGAAAAGATCATCAAGGTGAATTCTTGTAATAACTCGAGATTAAGTAAGGATTAAGTCTGGGGCATTATAGTTGGAATCAGAGGTCGGTTTAGATAAATTTAGGAGTTATAATTCTATTAAATGATTATCCAAAAATATTTTTTTATGGTCAAATTGAAATGATATAGCATTTGAAGATTACCATGTTGCTTCATCTAAGACATGTTTGTTCATAATGGTTTTCCACAGAGGAAACAGGGAAGCAGCGCAAGGAAGGAATACAGAAGGAAATAACCTTCCGAATCAGCAACTTGAGATGGTCGGAATTGGAACGGAATAGTTTATTGCAGTAATGGTGCATTTGACTAAAGTGATAAATGGTGGTGGTATCAATGCACGAGATCAGCCAGATCAACCCCAGAGGAACATGTCAGTGGTGAAACATTTCATGAGGCAACATCCCTCATCATTCAGAGGATCATCTAACCATGTTCTAGCTGAAGGGTGGATTAAATCATTGGAAAAGATTTTCGTTGTCATGGGGTGTTCAGACAATCAAAAGGTTAGTCTTGCGATTTACCGTTTGGAGGGTGAAGCAGATCAGTGGTGGTCGATGGTTAAAAATATAAGGGACGCTGATGAGATTGATGATCTCGACTGGGATGAATTCAAAGGTATGTTTCTTGAGAAGTATTTTCCTAAGGCTATTCAACTTACGATGGAAAAAAAATTCTTAGAATTGAGGCAAGAGGAAGACTCAGTGGCTGCCTATGTAGAGAGGTTCACCCGATTGGCAAGGTATGCTCCAAATTTTATCCGAGACCTTGATAGTAAAATAAATCGTTTTTACTCAGGATTAAAGCCAAAATATCGAAGGGATTTAGCTTCTCGTGAGTTCAAAAGTCATTAAAAGCTTGTTCAATGTGCTGATAAGGTGGAAATGGAGTTTGCCGATGATCAAGTGTTCTATAACAACCAACAGATGAAGAGACCGAGGTGGCATGAGAAAGGAATGAATTCTTCAAAAAGGTCTGACGGTAAGAAAACAAAGTTTCTAGTTTGTGATAAATGTGGTAAAAGGCATGCTGGGGAATGTATTTTGAATTCTGGAAAGTTCTACCGATGCGGTAATATGGGACACAAGGCTCGTGATTTCACTGAAAAAGATCAAGGTGATGGTAAGACCAAATTTGATTTACAGTTATTGAAATGTTTTAAGTGCAATGAGATGGGTCACTATGCAAATGAGTGTCCGAGAAAGAGATCGAGTAATAGGAAGCAGTTAGACTACAAGCAGAAATGGGTGGTGAAATCCTTTGCAACTACTTCAGCAGATGTCGAGCCATCATATGAAGTTGTATCAGGTACTTTGTCTATTTTTTCAGATTATGCCAGTGTGTTTTTTGATTCAGGGTCTACACATTCTTTCATCTCTGAAAACTTTTCTAGTAAAATGGGAATACCATATCAAAAAATGACTCCTAAACTTGTGGTAAAAACACATAGGGGAAATGTTGGGGCAAAAAGAATTTATAAGAATCTTCCAATCCTTATTCGTGGAAAGAACCTACTTGCGAACCTTATTGGTTTACCTCTAGTAGAGTTTGATGTTATCCTGGGTATGGATTGGCTCTCTATTTACCATGCTATGAATGATTTTAGAGATAAAGAAGTTTCTTTTCATAAAGACTTTTAGTTTGTGTACAAGAATGAACCCTTACTATTGATAACTTATCAAGAGGATGAGAAACTTGTAAAAGATGGAAATGAATGTTACCTTGCACATATTGTTGAAAACAAGGGAACTATTCAGATTAATGATGTGCCAGTGGTAAATGACTATCCTGATGTTTTTCCTGATGAGATGCATAGAATAATACCAGATCGGGAAGATGAGTTTACTGTTGACTTAGTTCCTGATGCTAAGCCAATTTTAAAACCCCCTTATCGAATGGCTCAAATTGAACTTTTAGAGTTGAATGGGCAATTGAAAGATTTATTAGAGAAAGGTTTCATTCGACCTAGCACATCACCATGGGGTGCTCCTATTTTATATGTTAAAAAGAAAGATGGTTCTATGAGACCTTTCATTGATTATACAGCCTTGAATAACATAACTGTTAAGAACAAATATCCTTTGCCTCATATCGATGATTTGTTTGATTATCTCTAGGGAGCTCAGTATTTTTCAAAGATTGACCTGAGATCGGGGTACCATTAGTTGAAGTTAATAGAAGCATATATTCCGAAGACCGCGTTTCATACAAGATGTGTACATTATGAATTTGTAGTAATGCCTTTTGGGCTAACCAATGCACCTGCTGTATTCATGGACTTAATGAATATAATTTTCCATGAGTTCTTGGATAAGTTTGTGGTTGTTTTCATTGATGATATTTTGGTGTTTTCTAAAAGTAAAGAGGAGAATAAAAGACATTTAAGGGTCATTTTGCAAACCTTAAAAGAAATGAAATTGTATGGGAAATTCAGAAAGTGTGAGTTTTGGTTGCAATAAATTTCATTCCTTGGTCATATTGTTTCTAAAGATGGGATAACTGTTGATCATTCAAACACAAAGGTTGTTGAAGAATGTCCAAGAACCACAAATGTTACTGAGATTCATAGTTCCTTGGTTTGGCTGGCTATTACTGAAGGTTTGTTAGAAATTTTTCACAGTTATCTAGTCCAATGACTAAGCTAACTCAGAAGGGTGTTAAATTTATCTGGACAAAAGAATGTGATGATTGTTTTCAGGAACTGAAAATAAGATTTCTGAATGCTCTAGTCTTGGCACTACCTTCCAGGAATGGGGAGTTTTTTATCTACAGTGATGCTTCATTGAATGGAATTGGTTGTGTCCTAATGCAGAATGATCAGGTAATTTCTTATGCTTCATGTCAGTTGAAAACTCATGAGGTAAGTTATCCTACACATGATTTTGAATTAGCTGCTATTGTTTTCACTTTAAAATTTGGGAGGCATCATTTGTATGGAGTAAAGTGTGAAATATATACTGATCACAAATGTTTAAAGTATATATTCATTCAGAAATAATTGAACATGAGAGTGAGGAGATTGCTTGATTTAATCAATGATTATGATTGTAAAATTCATTACCACCCGGGAAAAGCAAATAAAGTGGCTGATGCTCTGAGTCGAAAAAGTAATGCTTCATTAGCAATGTTGCATTTGGAACGTGATCCTTTGGTTAAGGATTTGATGAACTTTGCCATAGAAGTTGTTGGTGCAGGATGTCCTTCTGTTTTGTTTCATGTATCAGTGAAATCTTCTCTATCAAACAGAATTAAGCAAGCAGAGAAGCAAGACAACGAGTTGCAGAAAAAGGTAGAGCTGGTTTAGAAGGGTAAGTTGCCTGAATTCAACATTGATAATGATTGTGTTTTGAGATTTGGGAAGATATTGTGTGTGCCCTGTGATTCACAGTTGAAGAGAGAGTTTATATGTGAAATTCATAGTTCTCCATTTTCAGTTCATCCTGGTAGTACTAAGATGTATAGAGATCTGTGAGAGTATTACTGGTGGGATTGAATGAAAAGAGATATTGCTGATTTTACGTTGAAGTGTTTAACTTGTCAACATGTTAAAGTAGACCAGCAGTTACCGAAAGGGATGCTTCAGCCTTTACCAGTACTAGATGTGAAATGGGAAAATATATCCATGGACTTCGTTGTAGGATTGCCAACGACACATCGAGGTAATAATGCAATCTGGGTTATTATTGATTTCTTAACTAAATCTGCTCATTTCCTTGACATACGAGATACTTTTTCCCTAGATCATCTTTCCCGTTTGTATCTTAAAGAGATAGTTAGGTTACATGGATTTCCTCTCTCCATTGTATCTATCCGTGATCCCAGGTTCACTTCTAACTTTTGCAAAGGCCTTCAGAAGTCGTTGCGTACTGAATTAAATTTTAGTACAATTTTTCATCCTCAAACAGATGGGCATTCAGAACGAACAATTCAGACATTGGAGGATATGCTACGTGTCTGTTCGATGGATTATCAGGGAAGTTGGGACCAACATCTTTCTTTCGTGGAGTTTTCTTATAATAACAGTTTTCATTCTATTATACAGATGGCTCCATTTGAGGAATTGTATGGTAAATAGTGTCTAACTCCAACTTTTTGGGATGAAGTTGGTGAAAGGAAGCTGATTGGACCAGAATTGGTAGAAGAGTTGGTAGAAAAAGTTCAGTTGATACAGAAAAACATGAGAACAGCTCAAAGCAGGCAGAAGAGTTATGCGGATAACCGGGGGAAGGAACTATCTTTAGAGGTAGGTGATCATTTCATTCACAAAGTTTTACCATGGAAATGTGTGATGCGATTTGGTAAGAAAGGAAAGCTGAGTCCAAGGTTCAATAGACCATATGAAATTCTAGAGAGAGTAGGATCAGTTGCATACTGAGTGGCTTTACCTCTGATTTTATCTCAGGTACACAATTTTTTTTCATTTTTCGATGTTGAGAAAGTATATGCCAGATCCATCTCATGTTTTGAGTCCAGGGGTAGTTCATCTGGAAGATAACCGATCTTATGAGGAACAACCGATCCAGATTCTTGACCACATGGAGAAAGTTTTACGGAATAAGGTAATTCACTGGGTAAAGGTTTTATGGAAAAACCATATGGTTGAAGAGGCAACATGGGAATCTGAAAATGCTATGAGAGATAAATACCCCCATTTATTTTGATAAGTGAATAAAATAGCGAGGACACAATTCCCAAAATGGGGGAAAGATGTAACATTCCAGGTAAATAAAGAATAAATCATTTTCATTTTTATTAATATTTATGAATTAAATATTAATTTTACTTTAAAGGGATTGCTATGTTTGATAGTGTACCCGATACGCAACAAAGAGTATCTTTTAAATCTTATGTTGCACACTAGTAATAAAATAATATTATTTTAAATGGTAGTTAACACGTAGCCGTTGTATTGTCGGGAATGAATGGAAATAACTAAAATATGATTATATATGTTTGTGAAATTTTTTACATTTATCCAATAAAGAAGGCTTAAAATACAACAAAAATTCAATTTTAGGCATATATACTCTAACATTCACTAAAGTCGACTTATCTCCTTTTGATGGAGAAACATCTATAAATATAGTTTTGGTCACTCTTATACATTCTATTGGACCAAATAAAATTCTTCTTTATAATAGGGACATCAAAATATACTTTGTGTGAATTTTTGGTATTTTTCTGATAAAGTTTATTTTTTTAATGAATAGTAAAAATGGTTGTATTTTAATTCAAAACCTCTTTTTAATCTAATTTATTTATATGATTAGATTATATTTTGAATTGGATTTAAAGAGAAATTAGAATATTTTTTTACCATTTAATCCAATAGTGGTCGTTGAAATTAATTTCACATTGATATTGGACTTAAACTAGTGTCAATCTTTTGATACTTATTGTTTCATAAAAACACGCTATTTACTCTGAGAGTGGGAATTAATTATTAAATTAATTAATGTAACTTATATGTTTTGAATTTTGTAAAATAGACATCATTTTTGAATTCGGAATATCAAATATACCTTAGGGTGAAGTTTTGGTATTTTTCTGAAAATCTTCATTTTTTGATGAATAGTGAAACCACTAAGTGGTTGTTAAAGAAACTGATTTTTCGTTTAAATGAAATTTTACCACCTCTATTTTTTGAATTTCAAAAATCCGACATACATGGTTGTCATTAAGATATAAAATGTGGTTCAATGGGATTAAAATAATTTTTTGGTGAATAGTAACATTTATGTTTTTAATCGTGATTATAGGTAATTAGTGTAATTTAAGGTAAAAATAATGTTTTAATAATATGAAATGACCTAGAAACATGTCCTACCCTTATTGGATGTGTCATGGACGAACACGAAAATCCATTGTTCAACTTGGGGACCCCATGGAGCCACTTTGGTAGGAAAATGACATTAATAACTTTTCATTTAATGTTAAAATTAAAATGTCACAAACATGAGTTGTTTTACTAAAACAATTTTTAAATGTGGTTATAAAAGTCATATTTTTTACTATAAATATTCATTGGAAATCTAAAAAAATTTCCTACAACATTATATTTTTCATATAATTTTTCGACATTAAATAAATTAAATTATTTATGATACCAGGATGATGCATCGATTACCTCATTAATTAACGATTTAAAAAAATGTAAATATAATGTAAAATCTAAGAACTAAACATTTCAAAAACCTATTGTATGGGTGGATTTCGAACACTTATCACCTTATCCTAGAAATATATAATTTTGGGACCTTTTAAATCTGAAAAGCATTTTATATTAAAGTAACCTTTTATAACTTTAGAAGTGTGCCCCTCCTTTCCGCTTATAAAAGGCCCCACCTCTACCACCTTACCCACACCTCTCAAGCCTTTGTCTCGGCCAACCCTTGTCAATATTGTCTCTCCACATCCCTCTCTTACTCCTTGAAGACCCACCTTGGGTAGAATTCTTCCCAAGGAAGCCTTTGAGCTCAAATCAATAATAGTTACCCGTTTTAAAGGTAGTGTTTTCTCTTCTGTTCTTATGTTTTATTTTGCTTCTCCAGACCTCTAAACTCTTTTTATTCATTTATTTTGTAACAAAACCAGTATCTTCCGTATACTTGGATGTTGTTATAAGAAGTATTCTAGCTACAATTACACACACCTACATCTAATGGTTAAAGAACATACTGTTTCCGTGGATGGCGAATTTCTGCCTCACGAAACGATGATTGTTCAATATTCGTTTAACACCTTCAAAGGTGGCGATTAAGATGAAACTATATTTATATATGATATATAATATTTTTATGTTTTACTTAAGCTTTTGTATTTTTCATTTATTTCATACCTTTATGGTTTCCATTATGGGTAAACGCGATATCTTCATTTTAGGAAGTGCGGACTACCGCCCCCTTAAAGTGATTTCATTCGTTAATGCCATATGTGGGATGTATAAAGGATGTAATTAATGATTTTATATATTATATTATACTGGAATTATAATATACCTTTATATCATTATGATTCCATTCCATAAAATACGAAATAGAAATGAAAGTAGCGTTCATGCGTACGTACGGCTTACCATCTCCATGAACGGTGCATTTCATTTCTTACCTCTAAATGTTATGTAATATTATAAATTCATGTATATACTGGATATATATGATATATATGATATCTACATCATGAGTATAACTCTGGATATAATGGATACATGAAAAACGTGTAATTATAAAGAGTTTATTTTTTAGTCAAGTACCAATGATTGTTAAAACGACCGTTATTAACATAAATAATTACATAGTGTTCATGACATGGTAATAAGTGATGTAAAATGAATAATGAACTTTAAAAGGGTTCTTACTCAAGTATAAATTAACTCATTTTTATTATTCAGGAGGTTAAAGAACGATCGAGACAAGTCGGACCCGAGGTATGGGACTTCGTCTCAATTTCCTTTCATTGAGGAATATTTTGTTTTATACACAACCTTCTTTTATACGGTGTATAAACCCCTTTGACATTTACGTTTATACGAAAGGAATATATTTTTATACAAAGAGTTTTACTAAACGACAAAAGGGAATGTTTTTGTCGTACATACACGGCGACAACGACGTCTCCACCGCCGTGACCATTATTTGAGTTTCGGCTTCCTCTACAAGCCATACCTTTTTTTAAATGTAAAATAAATATCATGTTTTACTTTTCTATTATTTTAGTATTGAAAATCTTTTTCATAATGTTATTATATCAATGTGTTGTATTGATATCTTGTGATTAAAAAGTGGAAATGTTATGTTTCCTTTATGCTTGTTTTATGTGATAAGATTATGTTATGGTTCTTGGGAATTGTTATGAAGACGGGTGGTTCAGTGATAAACAAACGGAGTGTGAGCCCAATATAGCTCTCCAATGCATTGGGTAATGCGAAGGGGTTAAACGTTGAGGTTTCTCCGAAGAGATTTAGGGAATATACTGTGATGGGTATTCCAAACGTAACCAAGAGGGTTACTCCCTCTGTAAGAATGTTATGAATGCCTCAAGTTACCTTTATGTCTTATGATTTCTATGATTTATTCATGATTTAATGAGGTATGTTAATGTGCTTATGTTTTATGAGTAATTTATGATTTCATTGATTCTTATGTATACATGTACTCATGTTTCCTTTCCATATTTGTATATCCCTTACTGAGCTTTTTATGCTCATCCCATGTTTTTGAAATGTTTTTCACATGCCAAGGGAAAGGTACATGATATGATGATAGTGTCAAGGAAGTCTCAAGAAAGAATCCATGTTTTATTTTAAATATGTTTCCGTTGAAGTGGAAAAAATGAATACTATCTTTTATTGTAACCACTTTGTTTAAAAGTGGGATGTAATGCATGTTTTATGATCTAATTCTCTAAAACTCTAAACCTGAAAAGATCCTCAATGTGTATTCTTTTAATAACTCGAGATTATGTAAGTTTTAAGGGTGGATCCTTATAGACCTACTTAAATAAGGGTGTTTTTCTACTATGATAGTCTTGGGAGTGGAACATGAGGTTTTTGGAGTGAACCAATTCCAATATAACGATTTTTAGAGTAAACATTGACTAATAATGGAATGAATTTATAGTCTTATGTGTATACAACTAATCTGTGTCTTATGAAAATTTTTTGCTCTCAGGGATCATTTTCATTGACTATAGAATTATCCATGTCTTATTAACTTCCTAGATTTATTAAATTAGACTTGTTTATGATTTATTATATTTATGGTATGGTTTTTAAATCGTTTTCACTTTTTCTTATAGCATTATTATCACTTTATGTTGATATCACCATTGTTTACCATTATAGAACATTTTGTCTCACCCTTTACCATGTTCTATTCACCATGTTATATAGAATGTTATTATGTATGATATATACAATAAGGTTTCTAGTTTGGAAGGAATTGGTTGAGAATATATAGATCATATACGAACTAGTTTTTTATTTATCCAAGTTCCCAATAGCACTGGACCTATATGAATCTTCCATATATTGTTATATTAGATAATGAATATATATCTATTATAATGTAATATATATCTATGGGATGTTAGGGGTATTTATATACTTCTACCTGTATTTGGTTATAGTTTGGGTGATACAACATTTCTTATTGAGTCACTAATGATTTTGACTTATTGGAATATTTTTTATTTCTCCATAAATTATTTAGAATTGATTATGGAGTTACTTACATGAGTTAACGAATCATGATTCATGATAGTGTTTAAAGAATTTTTAACCAAGGGTCATGAAACATTTCTTTTGGGGATAATTAAATTAGTTGAGGTTGGGGTTCCATAATTATTTCTTGATGATTTATAAATTTTATCACACTTTTTTTATATGTTATTTCAAAAATTGCGTGCTATTGATATTTATTTAATTATTTGACTTGTATCATTAAAAAAATTAGAGTTAAAATTCCTCACAAGTACTTTTCATGGATTATTAATCTGTGGGACTTAATTTTGTAGTCAATTTTGGTTATAAGGGTTATATTAAGTTAGAAAGATGATGATAATTTTAACCTAGTGAGTTTACATTTGTAAATAGAAACATAGTGGAACTTGAGATTAGTCAATTATGTTACCCATGATTAGGGTAGTATGATGCATTTTGAATATATGGATTTAGGGTATTCCATATGGAACATTTAGTTACCTTATAGGCATTTTTCTAGTTAATTAGTGAGTCCAGTGATTGTTCTATCACCATTTTTATATTTATTTCTAGGTGGTTATACAATGGAAAAAATTTATTTACAGGTTGGGTGTGATATGATGAATATAAAAAAGTTCTATAAAGGGAAATGGACATTATTCTATTCTGTGGTTGTTTTATTATCCTGTATTGACAATGTATCAAATTATGTTACGATATGATCATGTATATGTTAAGGGATTCTATTCAAATTGTGAAATTTTCATTACCGTAGTGCTTGGGAATGGAATAAGGGGAACCTGAGGAGTGTTCTGATTATGATTATCCCTAGTGAACTATGGATGGTACGCCAGTCTTGTGTTGTTTTTTTCATTTACAGAATTATAATATGAGTATTTCCTAGTGTTAAAAATTTATTTATGGAATATATAAATTACCCATTTTATTTAGATGATAACCTAGGAATGTATATCATGTTTGTTAATGTTTTTAGACAATGTGACCATCGTGAATTATTTATGTGTTAGTTGATTAATTCCCATTCATATATGTTTATTTTTTTAGAACAGTTTATATTATATGAATTTATTGAACCAAATATGTTTAATTATTGTAGATTATGTGATTAGATTGGATTTTAAGCCATCTATGGTAGTTATATGTGTTGGAATGGTGGGTCATGTGCCACTATAATAATGAATTCAAGGTATGTGATTGAGTGGGTCATGGACAATATTGACTGTTGAAATTGGTGATATGTGATGGTACTAGGGGATGTTCAATTCCAAAACCTAGGGGACGATTATATGATGTGATACTAGGGGTGGAAACTGTTACATCCCTTAGGTATTGGTGATATGATATGGTTCTAGGGGTACCTTAAAAACTATGGGGGGATGAAGATTGGAGTTGGTTCCAAGGGAACATTCCATTTGGATAATTCTGTTTTAATTATATGAGTTGGTACTAGGGTTGTGAACTCTTTTGACCCTTTTGGTGGTGATGTAATGAGATGGTATCAGGATTTTGAAAAAATCTATACACCTTTGATGGTGATTTTTGATATTATAAATGGTAGTTTAAATTCTAACCACTCGTGTGGATGAAGTAAAATGATGTCATGGGTTGTCCCCAATCGAACCCCTGGTGTTTTCGATGTGAGATAGTACCATTTTAATAACCATCATTACCATTTATATTTATTATTTGAGATAAATTATAGGAGGGATCCATTTCGAGTACTCATATAGTTTAGTGGATGGGTATTGTTGTAACCATTTTTATTGATATGTGAAATGTTTAGACTCGACACCGACACTGATTGATGAATGTATAGTCACTCCTATGTGTCTTTTCAAACCATCTTGGTTTTGATATGTTTTATATTTCCTATTTTATATTTATATATTCTTATAATATCAAATTTCCTATGTACTATATATACTTGATATGTTATGGAATCCATCAGGGGTGGCCCACTTTTTATACCCACGCCCTGGTTGAGAATCCTTACCAATTTGGTACCTTAAATTATCTCATGATTATATAAATGATCATGTAATTGGATAGATGTTGGATGATTGAGCTTCATAACGTAGACATTGTATGAAGATGTGACTAGTTTGGGACACAAAATCATGTGGCGTTTATTTTCCATTTTTCAGTTTGGGTTATATATGATATGCCAATATGAGATCTTGTTGGTTTCTTCGTTACCCATGTAACATATAGAGAGGACATAATTTTATATTTTATGATTTAATATTTAATTTTGATTGTATAATCACTAGATGGTGGATTTACCACTATTTATATTATTATTTTTGATTGTATATTACTTATATTATGTTTATAACTATATTTTCGATAGTATATAGTCTCCCAATGATTTCAACATAGACCATCATTACTATTCAAAATCCTAAAAAATTTGGGGATGCACAACTATGATCATATGACACTCTAGTCTTGTTACTGTTGAGTGAACCAGGACCAGAAATTTCTAAGTGGTATCAAATCCTTATTTCATTGTCTTAATAAGGATTTTTATGATTGATGTAGAACTAAATATAACCTGGGAAGGTTATTCTTTTTCAAGACAATAACCTACATAAACCAAAATTTATGTAACAATGTAGTTGGATTGTTGTTCATTGTTGTCTTTTTTTATTGTTCAACTGGTTATTATATCTTATATAATTCATAAATTATATATTTATTTAATTTTTATTTTCCCTGGGTTGAAATAGGCACACATTCATGCATCTTCATTGGCACATATAATTCACATGTCCTTTATATGTTAGTTTGTGATGAGATATCTAATTTTGAAAATGGTTTTTTTGTTTATTGTGTCATAAAAAACTTATATGATGTATTCCTATATAAAATCATGATGGAATTATATTCAAGAGAACCATTTATTCTAGTCTATGATTCATGTATAGTGATTCGTTATATTGAATAATTATATTTTAATACATGGCCCCAAGAGTGTGTAGATTGAGATAGATCCATTTCCAAGAGTTTTGAAAAACTTATATTATAGAGTGTTTGGGGATTAGTGAGGTCCATTGCCCACATATTATTTTCCAACTATTATATGATAATGTAATATAGATGTTGGAATTAATGTGGGTAATGGAGACAGTAGTGAGATACCTTGGATAGAGCATTGGTTTATGAGTTTCTTCGAGATAATTAAGACAAAATAATGGATATAAATTTTTAGTCACACCTACTATGGAATTGTTTATGGAAAAGGTGGGTGTACCAAGTGGTAATGAGATATGACTTTGGATTTTAATAAGATGTGGTTTATTATCAAAATAATATTATTCCTGGACTAATGTTATTAATTATGGGATATGATATATGTGTGGGTATCCCTAGAGTGTTTGGGTTATACCTATAACATGAATGAATTAGTAATGAGAGGAATATGAAAAATTTTCATGATATGAGATCGATGAGAATGATTTGATTTGAAGTATTTTGTATTGGAAGGTAAGGGATAATTTGGTTATGTGGTTGGTGGAAGAAACATTGGGGGTTCTTCATGCAAATAATGATATATATATATATATGATGCGTGATCAAATATTTAGTTAATCATTTAATACTAAGACAGATGGAATATTAATCAAGGATGTTCCATTTAAGAGTTATAAAATTGTATACTTTAGCTATATTCCTATTGTTTTTTGACAATATTTAAACTATGAACCGTTGTGAGTATCTCAAACATACTCTCTTTCCATTAGTGGAATAGGGTGAATTTTTTATTGAAAAACATATTGTTTGGTTTATATGGGTTATGATTAACCCAAATATGGAAAGATATGTGTTTATTGGGGAATTGTTTTACTATAAATACATGTGTGACATGTCACCATTGGAGGATATTAATAATTCTCCATAATTAAGGGATGTTTCTTAATAATTCCTTGATTCATAAGGTGTGGTCAAGATGGAACTGTTTAGGAATTGTTATTTCATGCGATAAATTTTTATGGTATAATTGTTAAACCTCAACCATTTCTAGAGAGGTCATGGGATCATTTAAAATTTCTATTTTTTATTTTGTTCAGTAATTTTTATTTTGGTTTTTCCTTAGGGGGTGTTTGGGTGAATATTTTAGAAAATAGAAAAAGGAGAGCAGTGCATTGTTGGCAAATGATTTTCCCTAACCAAGAACCCTTTCCCATCAAACCACACAAACCCAAATTCAGGGTATTAAAAAGGATGGAACATGGTTTTTTAAACTGTGTGACCAATTATAAGAAATCATGAACTCACTTTAAGAGGCAAACTGTTTGTAAAATCATGTGCCTCTGCCCAATATACTATGCATAGGTTTTTAATTAACCAAAAAATTTGTTTTAATTTTTCCTAATCCGCCATTTGAACCACTATTTGTCCCTATCCCAACACCTAATATCTTATCAGGATAGTGGATCCCCTAAAATATATTCCAATCCATTGAGACCTACTTTATTAACAATTCGATGCCCAAATTTAATATCTTCACCCACCCCCAGTTAGAAGATCTCATCTCGAGTGGTTTCCTTCCTCTTCCCATTCTTCTTACATCCACTAAAAGATTATTCTTCCCTATTTTTTCTTACATGATAATCTAGGATTAGGGATCTATATTGATAATTTAGGGATATTGATTTTTTTTATTATTATTTAGGGTTTAAAATTCATATCATGTTTTATGTTTTTATTCCGTTGAAATTGGGTATTTCTATTGGGAGATTTCTCATCAACTAATTGAGATAAGTGGTATATAATTCAAACCCATAGTCTTGAATTCAATTTGATGTATTTAATTTGAGAATTTCTATTATATATTTATAAATTGAGTTTCTTAGATTGAATTAATTTGTTTTTGTAATTAATTAATTGAGGGAGTTGTGAAATTGCTAATATTGGAATTGTAAATTGATATAAATAATTGTTCAATTATTTATGGTGTTATTTATCTTGTTGAAATTGATTAATTAATTGTGGAATTAATTAATGGGAATGTTGGAATTATGAAATTGATTGATTATAAATAATTAATTTTTGAATTAATTATATTCATATTCATATTTTTGAATTAAATAATTTATTTTTTAATTAATTATTGTTACTTTGAAATGCTGAATTGGAAAACTTAGTAATGGAATTATTTATTTGAGATTATTGTGATAATAAATTATTTTAGACGATTAATTCATCATTGAATTTAGGAAGAGGGTTTTGGTGATTAATTAGCTTTAAATTAATTAATTGAATTGATGTGACTAATTAATCGTTGAATTAACTGATGTGATTGATGTGATTCATTAATTTTTTAATTAATTAAAGGTATTATTTGAATATGTCATTGATGAATTTGATTAATTTATTGGTGAACTACTTAATAAGTTTTTGTGATATATGTGAATTGAACTAATAAATGATAATATTGTCTTTTAGTAAGGTATTATGAAATGTGATTGGTAACAATGGAATTAAATTATGATATGATGAATTGTAATTGTAGAATTCAGTCATGTATTATTACATATGAAGAGTAACAAAACAATTAAAATATATGATATGGTTAAAGATTCCTTGAGAACATGAGTGTGTTATGTGGTAAAATAATGAGTAACTAAATATGTGTATAGAATTTAAATTATTTATTATTTATACAACTGAATACAAAATATAATTGGATATTGTTTTACATATAGTTTATAGTGTCTAATGAGTTGTACTAAAACTTTACTCAGGCTTCCAGATCGATACCTGAATAGAATTCATGTTTTTAGGACAAGATAAGAAAAAATGCCTTATGTTAGATGGATGATTTGGGATGAAACATGGATTAGGGAACCATGTGTGTTTTAGGACCAACATTGGGGTTGCTAGTATCTTTACTTTTGGGTATCCATGTTGACACTTGACGCGTAGTTTGGGAACACATATTTACTCGTCAGTTTTGGTATTGCATTCCATGTTTTTTTATCATGTGATATTGAAACAATTTTGGTTATTTTTATATGTTATTGTTTATTAGTTTTCCATTGGTCTATTACTTAGGTAGAAGAGGGTATAGTCTCCCCATTATCGATAATAGACCATCATTTCTAGTCATTAGCCTCTAGAATATAGGGATATTAACTAAAGGTCTTATGACCAACTGGATTGGGAAACTGGTGTGGGACACTCAGGTTGGGATGTTACAGAATCATATCAAAGGGGTTTTATTTTATTTTTTTTATTACTATTTTGGAATTGTAGACAAGAGACTAGGAAGAGTCGGGCCTTTATTCTGAGCCTTTCCATGGGAGTATCTAACCCATGTATGAGCTAAATCCAAAGTACCAATGGAGGGTTGACTATTAATGGTATTTTCTTTTACAGTACATGTTATTTATCCTTGGGTTATAAAGTTGTTGTCTGATGTGATAATTTTTTATATATTTTTTAAGATTTGACTCATGGTTCATAATGGAATTAGAGTTGTGTATACATGCTTAATTCTAGGCACTCAAGGTTATTTTGTGACATGCATCATTTTAGTCACGGACAAAAATGGGTTTTTGGAATGTTTTTAAAATTGAGTTGTTTTTACATGGTTGTGAAATTGAAATTAAAATGTTCCTAATATGAAATTTAGAATTGTTAAAAGATGAAAGTTTAGAATAAATGGTTTTTTAATTGGAAACATAAATATGATAAATATTTTACTCATTTTTAACCATGACCTATGTGAGGGATGTTAAAGGGTAGTTATAGCACCTCGGTTTTGACTATGTGACTGGAAAGCTGGAATGTCTTGTTTTTTCTTTTTGTGATTCTCATAATACATAAATGTTTTAAAATGGTGTTATTCATCCTAATATGTGTTTTTGGAATAGTATAAGTATACCTACATGATGATAATTGTTGAGAGGATGAAAAGAGGGCATGTTTAGAGATGCTCCTCTTTTAGTGGAACCTAAGGTACACGAAATGAAGGTGAGGAAGTTGAAGAGCAGTTCTTTTTTATCCTTGATCACTTCATGTTGTTTATAGAAATATTCCCAGAGCATGTTGTGAAGACCATGTCAATTCTAATAAGGGATATCCATTTCTAGTCCCCTTCAACCCATATAGTATAGGATGGACCTGAGCCACATAGTTTTGGATTGATTCCATCCATACTATACGTGACCATTTGGAGACTCCTACAATGAAAAGATTGAAATCAGGTGCCTAAATGCTACAATTTCAAGATATTAATTGGTGTAACATCCATCATTAGGATGGATAATGGGAGAATATGGAGTGGAAGAACATTAAGGTGATGTTCTTGGAGAATTTTATTTGAGGCATTAATGGAAGTTGGATTAGCTGAGTTCATCAAGGTGAATTAGGGGAGAATGTCCATGATGGACTATTATTTACTCTTTATAGATATACAATTCGTTTTTACAACATTGGAAGCATATTAGGCTACTATATAAAATAGGTTTTAGTATCAGTTTAATTTTGAAAATAAGTCATAGGAGAATATATTCGGGTTGAATAAGTTTTCAGATGTGGTTAATAAAGATTACATATTTTTGGGGAACCTGAAGGAGGCATCCAATGTCTGAAAGGTGTTTTCTTCTAGATGGTCATATGGGACAAATTTCATGTTTAGGAATATTCAATATAAGAGTGTTATCTAGGGGGAATGTAGGAAGAGTGGACAGGGGGAATGATTAGTTACTAAAAAGCTTACCTATGTTATTTCTCCCATATGCTGTAGGCGTAGACACTATTGTAGAAATTGTACCCTATCATCAATGGAGTTATGATTCTATGAAAAGTTCCAAAATCTATAGAGGTTCTATAGGAACACATGATATATGATTAGTGATGGAGGATATAGACAGAACTAGAGTGTAGGAATGAGATATTTTGAAACATATCAGTATGGATGTTGGAGTTCTAATGGCCAGGGTTGTGGAGGTATTGGACAACGTACTTCTGGGAAAGAGCAATCACATTTTATGGTTGTTGTAGTTCAGGGGAGATTAACTTCATCTAAAGTAATATGGGTATGATAGTTCCATGTAATCTGACCTATATTTTTTGATAGGGAGTCTTAACTATTGATAATTCATGTACAATTATTTTAGCTTCAATATTAAGTACTGTTGAATTTGATATTTGTTCCTCTCATTCCATTATGTTTGAACAACTTATGAATGGTTTGATCCAATAGGTAGTCATTGTGAGTGGGGTGTTAGCAATAAATACATTGTTGGGAGTATATTCTAGAGACATCTTCTTGTGCATTTGATGTTCTCTTGAGGTTGGGGAGTATCTCTTTCTATGGGATAATAATATTATTGACATGTCAGGATTTAAACTAATTATGGGTATGGAATGGATATTGGAATATCGAGCCCCCATGTATTTATACAAGAGGGTGGTGACTTTTACATATCCTAAGGGTGAAAATTATATTCACCATGGAGAGTGGGGTATCAAGGTGGGATATGAAGGGATAGTTCATCAGCAACTAGGGGAGATAACTGCCTAGTTTACTAGATTATTTCTATATGATGGAGGTATAATGATTGATGTGATTGCACCTATTGAATATAGATTTCAGGACATATTTCATAAAGACTTCTCTGGGATTCCACCTTAGAGAGATGTGGAATTTACTATTGAACTCATTCCAAGGGTTGATCCTGTTTCAATTCCACAATATAGAATGTCACTAAAAGAGCTTCAAGTCCTTAAGACTCAACTAGAAGAGTTGTAAGACAAGGTTTTTATCCATCCAATTATATCTCCTTGGGGTTCTCTAGTTTTTTTCTATATTGGATGATGAGACTCTATGCTTATGTATTGATTATTATAAGGTGAACCACATGACTATAAAGAACAGGTATTGTTTTCTACATTTTAACTATCTATTTTACCATTTGAGGGGAGATTTTGTTTTATCCCTGATATACGTGAGGACAAGGTATCATTAGCTGAGTGTTCAAAATTTTGATATACTGAGGATTGATTCTTAAAGCAGGTATTGCCTATATGAGTTCATTATAATGCCATTTAGGAGGACAAATCCACAAACAGTGTTTATATCATTGATGAATATAATCAACTATCTGTACTTGGATATGTTTTTGGTAGTGTTTTTGAATGGAATATTGTTATAATCCAAGACTTGTTATGATGACGCCCAACGTCATGATATCATCTATTGATTCAATAAGGTTTCCTTATAAATTTTTTCACTACTTCATGTTTGGTGAGATCGTTGAGTCAATATGGTTTCTGTATGACTTTACCAATCATCATGTTTTAAAAATCGCACAAACCTTTACTCATGGAAAATTTCATTCTACCCTCTGTTTTAGTTTCGTAAGAAAAATTTTCCATCCCCAAGGAAATTTATCCTTACCATGACTTTCATTGTTCATTATCTTTTCTAAGTGTAAAATTCAGTTTCATATCTAAAACCTCAGAATCATATAATATTTAGATAAAAAGAATTCTATTTCTAGGATACAAATTCTGACTCTGAGTTCTCTGAATTCAGACTCTGATCTCTTCTAAGTTTTGACTCCGAGTTCTCTGAATTCAGACTCTGAACACTTATGAGTTCTGAATCCGGATTCTAATGAATTCAGACTCCGAACATTGAAAGTTCTGGCTCCGAACAGTAATGAATTCTGACTCCGAACATTGTAAGTTCTAACTCTGAATTATCAAGAACTCCGACTCCGAACGTTGTAAGTTCAAGTTCTGAGTTCTTGTAAATCCAGATTCTTAATTTCCTCAAAATTCAGACTTTGGAATTTTGTAGAGTTCAGGTTCTAAATACCATAGAAAATAGAATGCTAATATCCTTGTTTTATCGACACCGAATGTGATTTTGGTTAGACTCCTAACTTTTATGTTCTCACATTCCGAATATTTGATTTTTGTTATGTTACCATTTTTTTGCTTATACTTGTTTTTGTTATAAAATGATTTCATGCATTCAGTTACTAAATAACCATTGTTTGAGTGAAATGTGTACAGGTCCCTCCGAAATTGAAAGAAAAATATGACTGTTGATGGATGGAGCCCACCATTGGTGTTGTGCCTATAAATAGGATCTCATTTGAAAGAGCTCAGAACTTTTTGGCTATTCTATGAATCTATAGATTACATGCTGCTAAAGTGATTTCTAAACATATAATTTCATGCCTTCTGCATACTGAACTTCTGTTTCAGATATTCTTTGTGTGACTTAGAGTGCTGCTAAGTACATTCTAGGGCTTCTAGGGATAGGAAGACAGAGGTTCCAACTACCTTGAAGTTGAGGGGTTCCTTGTTGATGAAGACAGAGTTGTCGATTACCAAAAAGATCAGGCCTTGCAGGGATAACAAGACAGACTCTGATCTCTGTATCGATGGCTTACCCTACTGTGGGTAATATAGGCTTTCTTGAAAGTATAAATCAAGTGACCCTTATCCATGGTTGATGGATAGCCTTATCTTTGGGTTGAAAGATTTACTACTTGTTACTTGTTTTGTTTCATGTTTTCCACTTAATTTTTATTTTTGAGTAAAGTATAACTATCTTATACTTCCTTATACTTGTACTCTCATCTAGTAAGATTCTGTACGCTTTAAGTTAGAATTATTATCTTTGTAAACTTTTGTTAAGTTACATATCCAGAATCATCTTTTCTGGAATCAGTTTCATGGAATCATAATTATGGAATCTTGCAAGTGTGTAGAACTATTGATTTTGTGAATTACCTTGTTTAACCTCACTAAACAAAATCATCTTTAAAAGTTCCAAAGGAATTTTTTAAATGTATACAATTCACCCCCCCCCCTCTTGTATTTTGAGCATTATAATATACTTCATTCAGTATCTATATCATTTCGATCCTACATTTCATATTATAGTGTATATCATACTCTATATACCATCTCAACATCATCAGGAGTACATTGAAAGAGAATTAGTTATATTCCAAAAAATCTAAGGCTCAGTTTTGGATTAATCATATACACTTCTTGGGTCACATAATTTTGGAGGAAGTTGTGTCTCTCGACACAAATAAAGTTCTACCAGTTGTTTCTTGGGGGTATCCCAATAATGTTTTTGATATCTGTAGCTTTCTGGGAATAACTGGATACTATCAGAGATTTATCAAGGACTATTATAGATTAGTAGTGTCATTTTCATGCCTGACCAAGAATGGGAAAATGTTTTAATGGATGTAATAATGAAAAAATTATTTCTAGAATATGAGGAATATATTTACATTGATACCAATATAGATCTTACTCATGCTAGGTTAGGAGTATACAATATATTTTTATGCTTCTGGGATCGTAAATAGAGAAATTTTAAGGTAGTGACGTCGATTTATAACATCTGGGTCATGATAGTTGATGCCAAATGAGTGTAAATATTGGATCCAAGTATGATCTTTGTATGAAATTGATTATGGTTTGTGTTTGTTTTCAATACACACATGGATAATCAGGGAGGTTTCAAGGGGTTATCTTACTGTAAAAGTTCATAATAATATACATGGTTGTATTAGGTTTATATTTTTTCCATTTTTTTGGGCTCAAAATCTAGGGGAAGGGATTACATCATGAAGTGTTTTTAATCAAATATTCATAAATATGGTAACGGTATGTGTTTCCTGAACAATTGGTAGAGGTTCTCAAAGAAGTAGAGCGTCAAAAATTGTGATAGTGTTCTCTAAAATTATGAGAATGAGAGAATCTGGAGTATGTGTTGGTTTGAAAAAAATCATCGCAACAATGTCAAATATAAATAGAGTATCTCAATTGGAAGACTTCGGAAAATATTTTCTTGAAAGATATGAAAAATTATCTAGAGGTAGTGGAGCATCAATAATTATAAGGGCTATAAATATAAGGCTACCCCCACTTCATTTTAGCTTAAATTATTCATTGAAAATAATGAATCACTCTGATTTCGTGAATCTAGGGGAGCTCCAAGAATCTGGAATTCATTGAAAGAATGAGGATTAAAAAAATGGTACTTAATTGTTGTATTATTCTAATGCTTCTTAGAAATGGGTGCTTCTGAATAGTGGGTATTCCATAATGGATCAGTGGGATTTTTGAATGTTCTTCATGAAAGGTATTTTTTAAATTAAATTTTCTAGTGAAAAATGATTCCAATGTGCGTTATCATAGGTATATGGTGAATGAAGAGTCTTTTTCTAGATAAGAACAAATAAATTATATCCAGTACATTAAATAGAACTTCATGTCGATAAACTGACGTAGGCATCTCTCAATGCATGGAGCTGAGGGGAGTCGACATAAGTGTTCTGAGGGATGCAAGGTGTTGTCCCTAAAATCATGTAAATTCAGTTTTTCTGGAATAGATTGATTGTGTATGAACTTATTTATTCCACAATTAATGATGTTTTTTAGATTTAGGTTTGACCAACACACTACCGGTGTGTGCTCCTTGGACTAGACCATAGTGGTGAACCTTGTAAAATTGTTTTTTATCTCTTTTCATGTGATTTTTTTGTTTCCAGCACATTCCGACTAGATAGTTTTAATAGGTTCCTACCAATGTAGGAAAAAGATTGGTTACATTAGAAGAAAACATTGACACCTGGATTCACCCATCACCTCTCTGGGTGCTTCGAGGTCCTTCTAGAACTACCTTACACATGACCATAAGTTGGATGAAGTGTTTTATGATTTAATGTGTTGGTGAAATTATCTATTTTGTGAGAAGAGTAATATGTATATGTATAAAAATATCTTAAATGATATCTTTTTAAATCGATATTTTAATATTAGGCATCAAAGGTGGGTAGAGTATATGCAATAATTTGATTTTGAGCTAGCCAATATGTCCAAAAAGTGAAACATTGTTGTTTCTACTCTAATAATGAAAACTCAAACTCAGGTAGTTCATGAGTCTAGTGTTGACTAGAAGATGATGACATTACTAGATGAGATTCCTGTTGTGGTTCAGGATGGTTAGGAGCAGATGAATCTCAAATCAGTTTCATTGGAATCTACACTCTTGGCGTGGATCATATACTTGCTTCTTAAGAATCCAAAATGTTTTACCTTGAGGGAAATCCTTGATGCTGGCGAGTCACCTTCCGATTGGACCAAAGATGATGATGTGATCATCTTTGTTATGTGTCATGTTTTTGTACCTATGAGTATATAAGAGGATTTTATGCCTGAATTTATGCCTCAATGTGGGTGGTAAATCCAGGTGTGAACAAAATGTACTGCGACATAAGTCAATAATTTTGGTGGTTGTACATGAAAAGGGGGATTAAAGAGTTTTTGACACAATGTTACACCTGTTATTAGTTGAATTGATAGTATCAAAAACAAATTAGTTTTCAAAATCCCTTTACAATTTCATAATGGAAGGGGGGAAATGTTACAATGGATTTTATGGAGGGTATACTAAGGAAGACTCATAGGAATGATGTGATTTGGGTGATTTTCGAAATAATGATGAAGGTAGTGCACATCCAACTAGTATGGGATACATTCTTAGGGGAGCAGTTGGGAGAGTTATACATTAAGAGGATAGTCCTCCTACATGGGTTTCCACATAATTTTATTTCATACCATAACTAATGTTTACTTCACTCCTCTAAAAATTCTTATAGAAGGTGCTTGGTACATAGGTTTTACTATGTACATTGTTCCACCCACAAACAAATGGGCAGTCATATTATACTATACAGGTGCATGAGGATATCTTTTGAGCATGTGTTCTAGACATTGGTGGGTCTAGGGAATAACATGTAACACTTGTGTAGTTTTCCTATAAAATATGTTATCAGGAAACTATAAATATATGAACATATGATGAACTCTATGGTAGGCTATACAGATCACCTCTATGTAGGAAGGAGTTTGGGGAGTTTTTGTTATTGGTTACCAGTATTGGGAATGATACATTAGAGTAGGTTCAGCTGATTCCAAAGCATATGACTATAGATTGGAGTAGACAGAAGTCTAATTCTAATAGACATGTAACAACCCATAGATTTCATAGAGGGTGATAGTGAATAGCTTTTAGTGTATCCTATATTGGGTCAAAAGAGGATACATAGATTGGGTATGTTGGCGCCATAGTTTGTCAGACCGTTTGAGATTATGGAGAGAATTAGGTCGGTGGTGTATATATTTGAACTTCTATAGTGATATAGTGTTATGAATGACATTTTACTAGGGTCACAACATCGGAAATATCACTTAAAAACTTCTCAAATGATCAATGGGGATGAGGTTGTTCTTGAGATAGAGGCTTCATTTGAGGATAATCTCATACATGTGATGGATCGCAATGAGAAAGTCTCGTGGGGAAATACTATGATGATAATTCATGTATTGTGGTAACTTCATATTTTTAAGGAAGAAACATGATATTCCTAAGAGGATATGCAGGCTTAGTGGTCTGATCATTGTGACTTGTAATCATAGAGCTTCTTGGGATTCCAACTCGAGGATGATCTATTATAAGGAGGATTGATTATAAAACAACGACCTTTTTCAAAAGCTATATTAGGATCATTTAAATGTACTCCATTTACTTTTGTTTATTACATTTCATTTGGGTTTTACCTTAGTGTGTGACTGGGGGAAAATTTTAGAAAAATGGAAGAAAGTGGGTGGTGTACGGCTGAGGAACGATTTTCCCAAACTGTGTGCCCTATCCCAACAAACAATATGAACCCAAAAAAAGGAATTCGTAGAGCTGGTGCATGGTTTGTCAACCCATTATCTATATTAGGAGAAACCACGCACCCCCTATATAAGGCCCACAGTTAAGTCACACCATTTTTAAACCTGTGCCCCTCTTCCCAACGGACTATGTGCTGGTTTTTAATTAACCTGATTTTTTTAAATTTCCCAACACCACATTTCTTAACTCTATTCGACCCTAGATTTAACCATAACAAATTTTCATGACTTTGGAGCCTCTCAGATAGATTCCCATAAATTTTGACTTCTTTTCTTTATGATTTGAAGCCCATATTGATGATTTACAGCCCTTTTAGTAAGAGGATCTCATCCCGTGTGGTTTCCTTTCTCTTCCCACTATTCTCCCATCCATTGAGGGATTCTTCTTCCTTATTTTCCCTTGGATCAAGATCTAATATCTTCTATATAGATATAAAATTGTTATATTTTGATTCTTTGTTCTTTATTTAGGGGTTATGATTCATAACTCGTTCTACGTCATTATTCCACTCAAATTTGGAATTTCCATTGGGATATCGGTCATCCCCAAATAGAGGTAGGTGGTATACAATTAAAATACCAAAGACATTAATTTAATTACATTTATGTAATTACATAATTTATATTATATGAAAATAAATTTATTTTCCTAATTTGAATTATTTAAACTTATGAATTAATTATGTGAGTAAATTTTTAAATTAGGAATATTGGGGTTGTGATTTGAAATAATCAATTATTGAATTGATTATTGAGTTATTGAGATGGTTGAACATGACTAATTAAATGTCTAATTAATTAATGGAAATATTGGGAATTTGAAATTTATTAATTTGAAATAATTAATTGTTGAATTAATTATGGTGAGATTGAGATTATTGAATATAATAATTAATTGTTCGAATAATTATTATTGTATTAGAAATGATGAATTAAAATAATTAATTTTTGAATTAACTATTAGATATATTTATTATTATGGAATTATTTGTGATGATTAATTAATTGTTGAATTAATTAATAGGGTTGATTTGATTCATTAATTTTGGAAATAATTATTTGAACAGATGTGATTAATTAACTGTTAAATTAATTAATAAAATATATGTAATTAATAGATTTTTGATTTAATTAATTGAAGGAAGTGAATATGAAATTTTTATATTTTATTATTTAATTATCAAATTAAATAATTAGTTTTTTGATATATGTGAACATAAATGATGAATGGTAATAGTGGTATTCAGTCATATATTATAAAATATGAATGGTAATAATGGAATTAAATTATGGAATGATGAATGGTGAAAGTTGGATTCAGTAATGTTTTAAAAAATATTAATGGTGACAATGAAATTAATTTTTAAATGATGAATGGTATCAGTTTCATTTAGACATGTATTATAAAATAAAAATGGTATCAATTGAACTATATTATGAAATGATGAACGGAAATAGTAGAATTCAGTCATGTATTATGAAATATGATTGGTAAAAATTGAATTCAATTATGAAATTTTCAATGGTAATTGTGAAATTCAATAATTTATTATAAAATATGAATAGTAATAGTGGTATTCCGATATATAACATGGTTCATCTGTTGTCTTGAACTGGGGGAGTTAGGTATAAAGATTAATTGAATAAGATTAAACTTCTAAATTATTAATTTTATTTATTATTTATACAAAATAATACATTCTATGACTAGATGTTGTTGCAGACATTATTGATGGGGGCCTACTGAGTTGTACTCACACCCTACTCGGCTTTCCTGATCAGTACCCAAATAGAAGTCATGTTTGAAGGAATCGATAAAGGAAATGGCTTTATGTTAGATGGATGAGTTGGGATGGAACATGGATGAGGGAACACGATGTGGTGCAGGACCAACTTATGGAGTTTTTAGTGTCTTTACTTTTGGAATTTCATGTTGACACTTGACACGTACTTTGGAATGACATATTTACTGTTCGATTTTGGTATTTAATCTCTGGTTTGGAAATCATGTGATATTGATACAATTCTAGTTATGGTTATATGTTATTCTATTATTGATTCTTATTTTTCCTCTAAGTATTACTCTAGTATAATAGGTTATAGCCTCCCCACCAACTGATATTAGACCCTCACTGCTAGTTGGAAGTGAGGGTGTACCGAGATGTTCATCTAATGTCATGTGGCCAATCGACTTGGGGAACTAATGTGTGGCACATGGGATTTGATTTTATAGTATGTTAATATATTTTGTGGTGTTTATGATCTGTCCATGAGAAATTTTTGGGGTATAATAATCAGATATGTGGCTAGATATTATGGTGGAGTATAAAGATAAATAATTTCTTTACTGAATGGTTCTAGATTGTGTAGTGCTGATGGAATTTATTGAGTAATTATAGTTGTGTTATATTTATGTATATGATTATTGATGAATGTTTTACAACACCTTGTTTCAATTTGAAAAATATAACAATCAATAGTCCTTGATGTTATATTTTCTTTTTCTAGATAATGTATTTATCTTGGAAATAGTTTGGTGGTATTGACTAGTGAAAATCAATTAATTGAAATTTTACTAGTACATGAGAGGTATGTCTCTATAGAGTGATGGTTAATTGACCAAGGAGTCTTGATAATTATGTTTATTTCTTAATGGTTAAATAATCTGATAAATGGGTTGTGACTATTTTTTGAATATTAAAGGTGGTGATAAGACTACTGTGACATGTAAATGTTTGTGGGGAAGAGTGGCTCGACCCGATGGATAGTGACTTAGATGAGAGCTTTAAATAAGGTGAGTTTTTCATCAATGTGATTATTTTTTGAGAGAAAAATAAGGTGGGTCCTATAACATGATGTAATGTGATAGTCAAATGGTACTATTATTGTTATAAAACATGTGTTAAATCTATTAATAATAGGAGTATAGTGGATTATTATTAATAGAGTTATAAAGGGGTTTCATGGTCTATTTTTGTATCATTGAAATCATTAGTGGTCTTTGGATATACACTAGTTTGAGAAAGAAGACAAGATCATGTGATTGTGGGAATTTAGTTGATGGTGTGTATCGAGAGGTATTTTTTCCTTCAATTTATGAAAATGGTATTTTTATGGTGGCTCACCCACCATTTGGTTTTTGTGAGTATTATACTCTATCATAGTGGATTTTTTTGACATATGTTAGGGTAAAATTATAGTGGACTAATCTCTAAAATGAAAGAAGTTTCATGATGTCTCTTGGATGAATGAATAAAGGATATACCCATCAAACAGGAACAAACTGGGATATAGGTATTGGGTTTTGATATGGATTTTCGGTGAGTAGATTATGTAATTGACTAGGGTGGCCAGTTTAGATGCATTCTAGTACTATTATCGACTATGTGTTTTGGGAAACCCTATTATAGGGTAACCGAGTTCATGGAATGATTGTGCCCATAGAAGTAATTTTGAAAATTAAAATGATTTTGGGACTTATGTTATGGATATAGTATTTGGAGTGAGATAGTGGATTTTGATGATAATTGATATGTGATGTTCAAGTGGTTCATCAAGAGATTGGGGGTTCGGTGTGGTCAAGTGAGGTCAATTGATGTTTTATGAAATCAATAAATTATGAATTCATAAATATCAATACATATGGGGAATCAATGTAAAGTTTATAGAATTATTTAATATTGTGTTGTGCTGGTGAACATGTTTTTCATGATAGAAATTTTGTAAATTATTGAAATTTTCATGGTCATTTAGTTGAGTATGACAAGTTGCAGTTTGGTTGGAATGCATCATCCAAAGAATGGATGTTATGTATAATGGGTTAGATCATGTGGTGTATTCTCTTAGGAGGATTCATTGTTTGTGATGTAGTATTGACATGACTATAACCAACATGATTTTATAAATTTGACCACAAATCGGGGATTCATGACCAGCTCATGTTGTGGGTAATACATGGGGATTCTTTTCAAGGATGAGAAACATTATAGGGGCGTTTGTAATGAATGACATCATTACAGGATGGGAAAATTAGGTGAAATTTTAATTTCGCATTCTATAGTAGGGGATGTTTCGATAATTAGTTTCACATTAAAATTTTGAGAGCTAAAAAATCCCTTGGAGAAATTTTTTGATTTCTTCATTGGATTGAGAGGTGTATTGGGTGATCAAGATAGTGTTATATGAGGCTTTTGGTGATCATTCTATAGATTATTTCTCCAGGTGATAGATTATACTGCATTTAAGGGGTTTTGTGACATGGATTTTGTCGTGTGGGACTATCTGTTAACAGAAGGTAGAGGGTTGATCCATAAGGATAGGGATCATTCAAAAAACCCTTTATGTAAAATTAAATTCTATAGTCTACAGGGATTACGTTGCAACACAAGGATTTACAATGTGGCAGAGCTTGTGTAATTGTATATCTTAAACGATATAAGATTATTTATATTGTAAATGATCATATCACCATAGTTTTATATATTACAGTATGAGTTTTCATCATAGAGGAAGTAATAAGCTATATCGAGATGGATTTTTCAACTATTGGTTTCTTGAGGGGAATTGTTTTCACTGATGTGGTTGAGAAGTGTCATTGATGGTTCTTGATGCGAAGTAGCATTGATATCCTCTATGAGATCTGTCACACCATGGATCCTTGGACTGTTCTAAAACTACAATCTTGTGGCAATCATAACCCCCAATCCAAGTGGAATACACTCTACTGAAACCAAGGATGATTTCAATTAAATAATGACCCCTTATGTCACGAACCAACCCGGGTCGACCCTGAACCGGTCACCCGAGCCGGCCCGCGGCAAGTCCCGAGGGGCGTTCTCGATCCCCTCGGGATGGCAACCAGTGCCGGGCATCAAAATTAAGCAGGTGGGAACGATTTGAGCCCAAACAAAAGTAAATTTATCAGGTCAAATAAACACTAACAACGGAAAAGAAATAAAAGCCACACGACCACGTACCTCCATGTGACCTCTCAGGTCACCACCCAACTAGAGAGAAACCTCGCTCCAACACTGAGCGACTCAAAACAGAAAACCTGAGCAAGGGAAGTCCTGCAACTGAAAAGTTAAAGGATAGGCGTGAGCACAAAAGTACTCAGTAGGTGAGCCCAACAACAAAATCCCAAAGCACTGCCAGTAAATATAGAATCTACATAATCCAGGTTTGAACTATAATGTATAAAAGTAAGTTTTCACAATGCTTTACTTGAAAATCAAACACGAGACATTTCCCTTATTCCTTTTCAAAAGTTGGTTCCATTCCATTAGTTTTAAACTCATTCTGATAAGCAAAGTGTTACATTTCCAAATCTTACCCAAAGAGAATAAAGCATTTTCATTTGAAAACCATTTTTCCAAAAATCTAACAGTACAGGCTGTGAAGGATGACTGAAAGTAAACAAGCAGGGAAAACAAGTGCAAGTAAAGGTAAACAGGCAAGGAAAACCAAGTGTAAGCCAAAGTAAACCAGAAGTTATCAGCAATAACCATGGGCGATCCTGAACATCCCTAGAAAACCCCTGGACGTACTCGGGTTCAGACTACCTGCCGGCATGGTACTCCATAGTCAATAACCAACTGGCCGCCCTAACAGCCAACCAGTGGCACATCCCTCCTGGCCTGTCTGTAACTCCAGGGGGTACTAACCCGTCTAATCAGGGTTAGCAAGCAACCGTCACTCGATAATCTACAAGACGCCCAGGAACCCATAGTAGTTTTTGTAACACTGTGTAAGTGGGAGACCCGCGCACGCGTGACTCATCTCACCGCACTTGCCAACCCCTTACACGGACATCGCTACACGACAACCCTCGAAGGGAAGTCCCCCTGTAGAAATGCCCTCACAAGTACATATATATATATATAATCACTTCACATTTGATAAAGTGCCAACCGGGCCGTCATGTCACTTACATTTTGATCATCTAAGACCAAAGCATTTTTAAAGAGGGATGACACACACCATTTCATTGAAAACCAGAAACGCACTTAGACATTTATTTAAGAAACTCAAATCAGCATCTTAAACCTGGAACACATTTGTTTCACAAGTAGATTCACTTTCCAATCACCAAACGCACCCCACTTTTATCAAGAGCCAAACGGGCCTTTAATCGTTTTTTGAAAGAACACCATTTCCCAAATGAAAACCAAACTTTTGTTCGCTTAACAAAGGAAAACATCTTTCATCAACCAAGAGCCACACATAAGGTTTCCAAAACAAGTTCAAAGGTCACACGACGTTTTCTCTAATCAAGGTTCTAAGAAAACACCATTTTCCATAAACAATACATCTACAAATTTACACTCGCCAAAAACATTTCAAAACACAATTTAACATGACTTTCATTATTCAGGAAGAACCATCTAGCAAAACTACCATGGAAGCACATAATTAAATCCATGAAAACTCTTTTAATGAAACGCTAGAATTAAAACAACTTTTATCATCAGCAGATCACCAAACTATAGATAACTACTTAATAATACATTTGAATTTGCTGAAGCTTAATAAAAAGTCAAGGAATAAATAAATTCTAAATTTAAAGGCGAGTGCAAAGGGAGACCTACCTTGAATCAGAATGACGAATGACACGGCCCAAGACTCCCGTTGCGAAAATGGCGCATCGAATTGCGCCGTCAAACAGATCCTAAAACAGTAGACCGAAAAACGGGTGTAACGATCAGTAATAATAATATAATAGCAGTAACCAAAATATAATGTTAATATCAGTATTAATATAATAACAATAATAATATAGTCGTAACAATGACAATAACAATAATAATATATTTAGCATAATCATAATATATCAATAATAGCAATAATAATAATATCATGATATTAATACAATAATAATAATAGGAACAATGCCAATTTAATATAATCATAATATATTAATAATATAATAATGATAATAATATAAAATAATGTTAACATAATAATATTAATAATAATAATATAATGACAATAGCATAATAATAATAATTTAATAATAATAAGAATATCATAACATAATAATAATAATAATAATATGATAATAATTAAAATAATAATAAATATATTGGTAATAATAATAATAATAATAATATAATAATAATAATAATAGAACAATAATAAAATAATTATAATATTATTAATATGATAAAAAATGATAACGTTATAAGATTAACAACAAAACAAAACAAAATAAAATAAAATAAAATAAAAAAAATAAAAACTCACAGCGGAAGCACCGGTAAGGGAGGAGGCGGCAGCCGGGGGTGGGCGTGGCGGCTGGGCGACGCAGCAGGAGGGGAGCGGCTGGGTGCGGCCGCCGGAGAGGGAGCGCGCCGTGGATGACCAGCGGGCTCGGCGGATGGCAGGAGAGGGAGGCCGGGTGGGAACAGGGACGGCGGAGGGAGAAGGGGAGAAAAGCGCGGAGGGGGCCGCTTGCACGCCGCGTGAAGGAGGGGTGAGGCCGGGTGCACGGGAGGCCGAGGGGAGGGCGCGCAGGCGGGGATGTGTGCGGGTCGGCCGAACCAGGATGGGCTCGGGACAGGGAGAGGGAGCAGGGAGGGGCGACGGGGAGATACCGGAGGAAGGGCAGGGCTCGGGACGACGGACTTCGGCGGCTGGACGGGAATGCGGCGAGGGAAGCCGGGGCGAGCAGGAGGGGGAGGTCGGGTTGAGGCGGCGGGCTGCTGCTGGGTGTGGCGAAGGCGGAGGAAGGCTGGAGGGAGAGAGAGGTGAGGGTGGCGGCGGGGAGGGACGGGATTAGGGTTAGGCTAGGGGTAGGGGTAGGTTTATATATATATATATATGATAAAAAAAATAATAATAATAATAATAATAATAATAATAATACTTATAATATTAATAATAATAAAACTTATATAATAATAAAAAAACTTATAATAATAAATAATAAATTAGTTAATTCAAATAATAATTGTTTTGATCACATATTTAAAATAATAATTAGAAAATAATTTAAAGATGTCTCACATATACATATATATATATTTATACATATATAATTCTATATATATATACATACATTATTATACATATATATAAACATATATAAACATATATACAATAATAATAATAACACAAATAAAATACCAACATAAAAATTATAAAGTTTAAAACACCGGGTGAGCACACTGTCACCCGGGCTGAACGCACGGTCACCGCTGACAATGCGGTGACCGCGCTCCGGCGTGAAACCGCCAATGCGTTTTATCTCCGAAAAATTTAAATCGGGACCAAGAAAGGAGAAAAATTTCGAACGTCCGCGGTCGGGGTGTGACAATTCTCCCCACCACAGACACTTTCTGCCCCCAGAAAGTCACCAGGCCGCAAGTCAACCAAAAACCAAGTCTATGCCCAAACATAACTAAAGGAACCAGAGAGGATTGAGAATCTCGGGGATGACCTTACTCCACACAGGTCACACCCGACCGATTCAGGAGGAAACTGAGGTCCGAGATTGAGGGGAGAACACAAAGGGGTTCTCCCCACCACAAGAACTTAACTAGTGCAGAAAAGTTGACCATCTAAATAGACAACCCTGGGAAAAAGGGGGTCGACGCGGGAACTCCCAACCAATTCAAACCAACTCCTATAGCACGATTAAAACAACACTTCTGTCAGGACATTAAATCCTCGACCAGAGTCAACAACCTTCAACACCAGGAAAAAAAATCCATAGAAAAACATTCAACCATTATCAAATTGGAGACATGATCCACCGAAGTCCCCAAAGAATAACCACATCGACAACCTAACCAAAACGATGACAACCCACACGAGAGTCAAACACACTTTTAAGAAGGGCACACGATTCGGAATATTACATTCTCACGACAAGTCTACTTAGATTTATCATAGAACAAGTCCATTGCCACTTTTTAGAAAAACAACACATTTACATAAACCAGACTACGTGGATTATAATAGAACAAGTCCATGATAACCCCATGGTAAAACAATGAACGTACAACAATGTCAAGACTTAACAGCAGAAAAACAAGTACTAGAAGATCTTGATTGTTCCACTGCTAACATAGAACACAAAGCCTGGACCAAGGCTTCACACCCCTGGGGACTCCTGACTGTGCGCGAGCTTCACCCCGAGACTTGTGGCTGGGGCTCTGATGGCTGAAGCATCTTCTGCCTCACAGTCAGGTACTGACATTCTCCCATCACAGCTTCCTCTTCAAGTGACGCTTCTTGCAAAACTTCTCCAGATGACCCAGACAACCACAGCGATGACACGTCCTTGGAGGGTTGCGACAAGACGGCTTTAAATGCCCGAAACGACCACACTGAAAGCATACCATCGAACGATCTGATGAACTGGAAGCTGGGACCAAAGGGGATAACTCATTGGGGACAAGTATCTCTCGCGCCTTTTCCTCACCAGAGGGGGAACTCTTACGAACAACAGGGGATGCTGAAGTATTAGCCACCCGCACACCGGAAACCAACTCAGCCAAGAAAGCTTTTTCCACCGGCTTCTCGAAACAAAGGTCTTTAGAAGGGAGGACACGCTCCTTGATCTCTGGACGAAGACCTCCAGTGAAAAGATAGGCCTTCATGAGCTCATGCGACGCTACATCTGGAGAAAAGGAAATCAGTTCCTTGAAATGGTCAACATATGCCTTCACCGTCCGTTGGCCTTGTTGAATATGCACGAGCTCTCCCTTTTTCTCCAGCTTCATTTCCTCAGGTACAAACCATTGGATGAAAATTGTTCTGAAGACATCCCACGTCATTTCACCTTGCGTTGACGGTGGGGTAACCATCTTCCACTGGTCCAGAGCTGGATCCTCAAACAACTCAATAATTGCATGAACCTTAACATTATCGGGAGTTCCCAATATTCTAAAGACATGTTCCACTTCCTCGAGCCATTCCACTGCCTCTAACGGACCCTGATCACCATGGAGAACAGGCAAAGTCTGAGGAGGACTAAAAACTGGGCATGACATATCTGAATCCTTAAAGACCTTTCTGGGCGGCATTTCCTGAGCGACATATAAAACACAAGGCCAAAACCCACATCAAAACGAAGCAACATCAATAAAAGCGCCTTTCTCAAAAATAGTCAGCACCAGGACCAAAAAAATACAACACAACCCAAAATAAAATCTCCTCTTTAAAAATTCCCTTATCATTTTTGATTTCAAAACCACCCTTTCTCAAGATCACTTTCCAAAAACCAATCCACTTTCAAACAAAAACTTTCCAAAACCGTTTCCCCTTTAAAACCAATTTAGAAAACAAAGTCAAGCGTTAAATTTCAAGTACACACCCAGGTACTCCCATGACCCGTTACACATGTCTTTATCCACTTTCCATTCATACTCGCACCAACATACACTTTGAATGCATTCTCACACATGTGCAAACGTTCATGAAGAGGAACCGAGGTTTCACCCCAAACCATTCTGAACCAACTCCAAGCAAACAACAGATTTTTCAAATCAAGAGATTTCAGTTTTAAAACCCATTTTATACATTTAAAGTCCTTTAAAAGAAACCAGTCCAATTTTCAAAAACCTTTTTTTTCATTTCAAACAACGCGCTCACACAAACCAAAACGAAAACAACATCCAAAATTTGCACCTACCATTGAAATGAGGGACTAGTAGTCACACTCGACCTGGCGACATGGTAGTGGTCCATGTCCCAAGTCAGCGTCGACCACTAGGAGGAATTCAAACCACGTACTCGAACTCCACATGGGTCACTACTCCATGTGAAATTACAATGTAACGTCGGCTTGCCTCCATTATCATCTCTCAATCCAAGACAAACCAGGAAAGACAAGGACACAATTCCTGAACTACCCCTGGTAACTCGAGGATCGGTGCGAGCAAGAGTTCGCGACGCTCTTCCCGTACCTACCCCTCGAGTTCCGACAGTCCTAATCTCCTTCTGCCGGACAACCCAAATAACAAGAACCACCTTTGATACCATTTTTTCACGAACCAACCCGGGTCGACCCTGAACCGGTCACCCGAGCCGGCCCGCGGCAAGTCCCGAGGGGCGTTCCCGATCCCCCCGGGATGGCAACCAGTGCCGGGCATCAAAATTAAGCAGGTGGGAACGATTTGAGCCCAAACAAAAGTAAATTTATCAGGTAAAATAAACACTAACAACGGAAAAGAAATAAAAGCCACACGACCACGTACCTCCATGTGACCTCTCAGGTCACCACCCAACTAGAGAGCAACCTCGCTCCAACACTGAGCGATTCAAAACAGAAAACCTGAGCAAGGGAAGTCCTGCAACTGAAAAGGTAAAGGATAGGCGTGAGCACAAAAGTACTCAGTAGGTGAGCCCAACAACAAAATCCCAAAGCACTGCCAGTAAATATAGAATCTACATAATCCAGGTTTGAACTATAATGTATAAAAGTAAGTTTTCACAATGCTTTACTTGAAAATCAAACACGAGACATTTCCCTTATTCCTTTTCAAAAGTTGGTTCCATTCCATTAGTTTTAAACTCATTCTGATAAGCAAAGTGTTACATTTCCAAATCTTACCCAAAGAGAATAAAGCATTTTCATTTGAAAACCATTTTTCCAAAAATATAACAGTACAGGCTGTGAAGGATGACTGAAAGTAAACAAGCAGGGAAAACAAGTGCAAGTAAAGGTAAACAGGCAAGGAAAACCAAGTGCAAGCAAAAGTAAACCAGAAGTTATCCGCAATAACCATGGGCGATCCTAAACATCCCTAGAAAACCCATGGACGTACTCGGGTTCAGACTACCTGCCGGCATGGTACTCCATAGTCAATAACCAACTGGCCGCCCTAACAGCCAACCAGTGGCACATCCCTCCTGGCCTGTCTGTAACTCCAGGGGGTACTAACCCGTCTAATCAGGGTTAGCAAGCAACCGTCACTCGATAATCTACAAGACGCCCAGGAACCCATAGTAGTTTTTGTAACACTGTGTAAGTGGGAGACCCGCGCACGCGTGACTCATCTCACCGCACTTGCCAACCCCTTACACGGACATCGCTACACGACAACCCTCGAAGGGAAGTCCCCCTGTAGAAATTCCCTCACAAGTAAGTATATATATATATATAATCACTTCACATTTGATAAAGTGCCAACCGGGCCGTCATGTCACTTACATTTTGATCATCTAAGACCAAAGCATTTTTAAAGAGGGATGACACACGCCATTTCATTGAAAACCAGAAACCCACTTAGACATTTATTTAAGAAACTCAAATCAGCATCTTAAACCTGGAACACATTTGTTTCACAAGTAGAGTCACTTTCCAATCACCAAACGCACCCCACTTTTATCAAGAGCCAAACGGGCCTTTAATCATTTTTTGAAGGAACACCATTTCCCAAATGAAAACCAAACTTTTGTTCGCGTAACAAAGGAAAAAATCTTTCATCAACCAAGAGCCACACATAAGGTTTCCAAAACAAGTTCAAAGGTCACATGACGTTTTCTCTAATCAAGGTTCTAAGAAAACACCATTTTCCATAAACAATACATCTACAAATTTACACACGCCAAAAACATTTCAAAACACAATTTAACATGACTTTCATTATTCAGGAAGAACCATCTAGAAAAACTACCATGGAAGCACATAATTAAATCCAAGAAAATGCTTTTAATGAAACGCTAGAATTAAAACAACTTTTATCATCAGCAGATCACCAAACTATAGATAACTACTTAATAATACTTTTGAATTTGCTGAAGCTTAATAAAAAGTCAAGGAATAAATAAATTCTAAATTTAAAGGCGAGTGCAAAGGGAGACCTACCTTGAATCGGAATGACGAATGACACGGCCCAAGACTCCCGTTGCGAAAATGGCGCATCGAATTGCGCCGTCAAACAGATCCTAAAACAGTAGACCGAAAAACGGGTGTAACGATCAGTAATAATAATATAATAGCAGTAACCAAAATATAATGTTAATATCAGTATTAATATAATAACAATAATAATATAGTCGTAACAATGACAATAACAATAATAATATATTTAGCATAATAATAATATATCAATAATAGCAATAATAATAATATCATGATATTAATACAATAATAATAATAGGAACAATGCCAATTTAATATAATCATAATATATTAATAATATAATAATGATAATAATATAAAATAATGTTAACATAATAATATTAATAATAATAATATAATAACAATAGCATAATAATAATAATTTAATAATAATAAGAATATCATAACATAATAATAATAATAAAAATAATATGATAATAATTAAAATAATAATAAATATATTGGTAATAATAATAATAATAATAATAATATAATAATAATAATAATAAAGTAATATTAACATAATAATAATAATAATAAAATAATATTAACATAATAATAATAATAGAACAATAATAAAATAATTATAATATTATTAATATGATAAAAAAATGATAACGTTATAAGATTAACAACAAAACAAAACAAAATAAAATAAAATAAAATAAAAAAAATAAAAACTCACAGCGGAAGCACCAGTAAGGGAGGAGGCGGCAGCCGGGGGTGGGCGTGGCGGCTGGGCGACGCAGCAGGAGGGGAGCGGCTGGGTGTGGCCGCCGGAGAGGGAGCGCGCCGGGGATGACCAGCGGGCTCAGCGGATGGCAGGAGAGGGAGGCCGGGTGGGAACAGGGACGACGGAGGGAGAAGGGGAGAAAAGCGCGGAGGGGGCTGCGTGCACGCCGCGTGAAGGAGGGGTGAGGCCGGGTGCGCAGGAGGCCGAGGGGAGGGCGCGCAGGCGGGGATGTGTGCGGGTCGGCCGAACTAGGATGGGCTCGGGACAGGGAGAGGGAGCAGGGAGGGGCGACGGGGAGATACCGGAGGTAGGGCAGGGCTCGGGACGCCGGACTTCGGCGGCTGGACGGGAACGCGGCGAGGGAAGCCGGGGCGAGCAGGAGGGGGAGGTCGGGTTGAGGCGGCGGGCTGCTGCTGGGTGTGGCGAAGGCGGAGGAAGGCTGGAGGGAGAGAGAGGTGAGGGTGGCGGCGGGGAGGGACGGGATTATGGTTAGGCTAGGGGTAGGGGTAGGTTTATATATATATATATATATGATAAAAATAATAATAATAATAATAATAATAATACTTATAATATTAATAATAATAAAACTTATATAATAATAACAAAACTTATAATAATAAATAATAAATTAGTTAATTCAAATAATAATTGTTTTGATCACATATTTAAAATAATAATTAGAAAATAATTTAAAGATGTCTCACATATACATATATATATATATTTATACATATATAATTCTATATATATATACATACATTATTATACATATATATAAACATATATAAACATATATACAATAATAATAATAACACAAATAAAATACCAACATAAAAATTATAAAGTTTAAAACACCGGGTGAGCACCCTGTCACCCGGGCTGAACGCACGGTCACCGCTGACAATGCGGTGACCGCGCTCCGGCGCGAAACCGCCAATGCATTTTATCTCCGAAAAATTTAAATCGGGACCAAGAAAGGAGAAAAATTTCGAACGTCCGCGGTCGGGGTGTGACACCTTATATCATACAAGAATGAGATTCCCGGAGAGTTTTAAAAACTAGATCCTTCCCATCCTTTTTTAATTATCCCATCATGCAATTTAGAAAGAAAATGGGGTTCAATGATGGTTATTCAATCAGTTCCTATAATACTTATGACTTTTTTATTATCTTTGAATAATTTAATATTTTTGTGATTACTGGGGTGATTGAATGTATGATCTCTTCCATATTTCCACATTCTACAAACTCTTGGAAATAAATTGGGTTTTTTGTTTTGGATAGGGTTTGATGTTGATTCAACTAAATCATGGTAAAAACATTCTTAGATGGTAGTTATTTCTATCATAATGTATGGAGTAATCTATAAGATATTGAACAGACTAGGTATTATATCATTTCCATTAAGTTATGTTAATAACATGATTTATCTAGGGTTTTTTTATTTATTTATATTAGATTTATGAATTAATTGGGAAGGGTTTTTTGGATATTTTTCATAGATGTGACAAGGGTGTTCCCTAGACCATCTAGGTGTCATTTGTTTTTTATGATTCATAATTTCCCAATTATTTATTATTGATTATGACTTGTTGTGTTAACTTTTTAGTTGATTATGAGTTGTTTAAAAATTATTTTGGATTATTATATATTGATTAAGGAGAATATAGACGATGTTAGTTTTTGTAAATTCCTCTATAAAAGATGGAGAATGATTTTTATATGGAATAACTCCAATACAAGTAATAGGTGGTCCTAAATAATTTCTTAATGGTTTATATATTTCATCATGATTCATGTGATATATGATCATTCAAATACCATAAACATAATCATAATAAAATTAATGAATTTTTTTATTTACATTCTAAAAGTATTCCATAATAAGATAGTGTATGGATTCCGAAAGGTTGATACCTGATCCAATGGCCAACAATGGTTAGGATGGTAATATTAAGTAATATAAAGCTATATAATATGAACATAGTAGGATTCCATTTTTAAAATCAGAATAATAGACCTTGGGATATATTACCTTATACCACATTAAATCAGGGAGTGTGATGAATTATGATGTATTATATTTGGGATAGGCCACAAAAAATCATCAATTGGACATATATCATCAATTATAGTTCATTAATTTTTGGGGTGATCATTCCTTATATAATTTTATTTTTATATCTTTGTTCATATTCTAGGTAAGGGTTTTTGGAATAGGTTTTCTATGTGAGTACAGATGTACCTTGAAATTTAATGTGATATTTCTAACCCTTTTATCATTTTCTTATATTTTATTAACTGTGTGTCTTATTAAGCTATGAAGTAACCATGAATATGTTATGGTATTCTATTCCCTTTGAGAGATGGCCATGGACATAGTGTTTAGTGATGTTCTATGAGATCCCTTTATGAGTTATCCAATTATTATGTGGCCTAGTAGACCATGGAAGGAACCCTAGTGTTATTTTATTTTCTCTTGTTTGATAATTATAAAATAAGGTAGCATGGTGGTTACTTTTAATGGGTGGAATATAAAAAATGTAGAATTATTGAGAAGAAAAATTAGGAATGTATATTTATTTTGGATTGTTTTTGACCCACACGACCCTCTTGATATATATATATATATGGTCATTAATATATTGTATTGTTTATGTGTTTATTTTGTGAAATGTTATCTATTATATTAATTCATGAGCACGGGTAACAACCCAATATTTTATGACATATCTTCATTAAAATTATTAATATTATTTTATAGTTTGAGTTAAACACAATATATATATTAGATTTTGATATATAAAAACCAATTTTATCATTCAATGCACATAACATCGTGTTCCTATAACAACTTGTGTTTCATGGAAGACCGTGTTTTACCGAACAACAATATAATATTAATGTGATTATATCACATGATAGTTATCACCTAGCCATTGGAATGGAGGGAATGAATGAGATTATCTAAATTATGAAATTATTGTTTAAAAATGTTTATAAAATAAATACATTGGTTATAAATTAATTATAAATTAAAATAATGGCTAATTTAAAATAATTAGTATGTCTTTATGAAAAAACTATTTTTTATAAAAAAAACTATTTTTATGAAAAAAATGAAAATTTATATTAATAAATTAAGTTGATCACTATAAGTGATATATGTTAATGAAATTTATATTTTATATATTTAACTAATTTTTTTTTAAAATTCATCTAATATGTATGAAAGGCTTACTGTAAGAATAAATACATTTTTATGTATAAAAAGTTTAATGTTTTTATAGGTGATTTTACCAACTTTTAATGGTGAAAATCTTTTAAAACTAATTTTTTATTATTTTATAAAATATATTTGAAAAATATATATTTTTTAAATAATTATATAAAAATTTTATTTGGATGTTATTTTTTTATTTTTCTGAGAACATTCAAATTTTCATGAATATTAAATAATGTTGAATTTTAATTTAAAAATGTTTTTCATATAAATAATTTATAGTGTTAAATTATATTTCTAAGTTGATTTAATTTATAATTATATTAATTTAATATAATTTAAATCAATTTATTTCATTATAATCAATTTAAAATTGAAATTGGATATAGAAACATTTCATTCTTTTGAACGTTTAAATTTAAAAAACCGTTCTCTCATTCCGATTGCGGGAAAATTTAAAATATATATTTTACCAATTATTTTTTAGGAATTTGGAAAAACTTATTACATATATGTAATCAACATAATTTTTAATTTCTAATAATTTCACCATAGTTTTTCACCAAAAATATTTTTGAATGTAATTAAAATTAATTACAATGATAAAGGAAAAAACGTGTTCACTTAGTGGTTAATCATTAATCATAAGGTGTAGAAATGACCCTAATATAAGGAACCAAACATAAAAATAAATTATTCTAGAGTTTTTTAAATATAATTCAAAATTATTGGATCTTTTTACTGAAGATTTTTGGAGAACTAGGAAAAAATATTACATACTAGACACATACATTACATGTGGATAATTATACTCAGTATTAATTTTTTTCCACCAAAGTAAAACCTATTAAAATAAAACTTGTGTTATTTTAAAAAAAATCATTAATAAATTCATAAAATAATATTATTTATCATTAATAATCATTATACCTATGAAAAACATTTTAAAAACTTTGTATGAGCACACAAATCTCAGAAAGGGGCATAAAATAAAAAAACCCATTAGTATGTAAATATTTTAAAATCATTAAATTTTTTTAACCAAATCATATTTTTCACCCATAAAACATAAACTCTTTATATTAACTCATGAAATAATAAGATTCCAGTAAACATCCTTATAATTCATAAATCATCAAGGTAACTTGTTGCATCCATATCAGTCTTACATTGCAAATTTCACAGCTACATATGGAGTAACCTTTATGGTTTCAATTGGAATACACATCATAGTATATTCCATAAATTTCCTTGGATAAACCCAAAAATGATAAATTAGACTCATTATCCATTGAATTACAGAGATATCATGGGATTTCCCACCCTTGGTTTATCATGTAACCACATGTATACATAAACAATGCCAAATAACCATAACATAATCTTATCACGTAAAAATATTAAGGAAAAAATTACATTTCCACTTTAAAATCACATTTCATTTTTCAAAATCCAAACAAATAAAAATGAAAATGTGTTACTTGAAAATATGAGTGTAAATTTTAATGTAAACAGCAAAATATTAATGTGACATAATAGTGAGTAATTTGATTCATGATTTATATGTCAAAATACACTTCATGTAATTCAAACAATCAATCAATTTTTTAAACAAAATTAAAATTTATTAAATTTGATTTTCTAATAATAGTGTCCCATATAACTTTTTAATATTTGAACGGATTTATAATTTTAAAACATTCATGTCCACATTAATAAATCCTCAAACCCATTTATAAAACATAGAAATTAGTTAGAATTATTTAGAATGATAAATCATTAAAACATTTTAATGGAGGTTTTAGTTGAAGAGTCCCTTACCTTGAGTCTGAATCATCACGTACATTCATTATATTCCAAAATAATTAACTAAAGTTAATTTATACCTATAGCGGGAAAAAATTTAGATTATTTTTCCATTTATAAAATTAATTACCATGTTATAATAATTATTTAATTATTCGAGTTCACGTCTGACAGTTTAATGATATTTGGTATATGAGTCAAAAATGACAATAGTTTGACATCAATATTCAATATAGCAATGATTAAATTATATCCCGAATAATATTAATGTCATAATAATTATTTTTATACATCTATTTTAATTTTAAATCAAACCTTTAATGTATGTTTATGAAAAAAGAACCACATGACTATCCGGGAGACGGTAGTTTGTACGTACACATGAGTTACATTTCCATTTTTAAAATATCATTATGGATAGAAGATAATTGTCATTTTATATTTTCATAATGATCATAATATCCTTAAAATAATAATAATAAATTATATTTACTTATATATACCACAAAAGTGATGTAATGAATTCAAATGTATCACATAGCTTCGTGAAGGTGATTGTTCACACATACACATGAATGACATTATCATTTTTATGTTCATAAAAATAAGGAATGTAATTGGTATATTATTATATTATAATTACTAATATGTAATTCATCTCACATATGAAAATTTATTCCATCATTATAAACAGACACTAGAGACGGATATCGAAGTCGAATTATATCATTTTGTGGAAGTGGTAGTTCACACGTACTCACAAAAAATTAATTCATTTCCCATTTGAAGGATGTGGAGATGGATTTAGGTGAAGATATTAACATAATATCATATCATTATTCTGAGGATTTATTATTTATTATACCATCATGGTTGAATAATATTTTATTATTGTTGAATAAGAAATAAAATAGAAACACTTAAATAAAAATGATACATTTTCTCCATTAAATCACCTTTGATGAATGCCTTAACACCTCTAATGAAGGTTTTCTGCCTAAAATAAGGCCTAAAGAGAGTGGGAATGGATTATAGTAAGGTAATTTAGTTTATCTTGGATGAACCATGATAGAATTGATGTATGAAGAAATCATAGTAAGTAGTTCCCATTTATAAGAGAGGGGGTATTCTTTGAATTTATAAAAATATTAATTTAATATCTATTATATATCTATCCCAAATGAGTCAAAATTGAATTATTAAAAAGATAAAATGATTATGGGTAAAAATATAATCCAAAAATAAAAATTAGACATGTTTTTATTATTTTTTATTCCTTAGGTTTTTGTATTAACACTTATTTTAACATTTTTAATCTTACAGTGATATCATGTAATTAATAATTTGTGAGTTAATATAATTAACATAAAATGCCAAAAAACGAATAAAAGTGTAATTTATGACATATTAATAAAATTATAAATTATTTGTATGAATCGTGGATTTCTATAAGTTTTATAATATCTTATTTTTATTTTTTATTTTAAAATACGTGTAGTGACAATTATTACTCTGTTCATTAGTTGAATTTTTAAAAATATCATTAAAGTAATATAATTTCGAACCAAATTTTTTATATAATTAGAAATAGGTATAATTCATCCATAAATGTCATGGATGGTATCAATTAGGTCAAAATAGTTATTAAAAATATATATAATTTCATTTATTCTATTCTTTTATTAATTATAAAATAAATGCATCATCATTATGTCACCATTTAATTTAATTTATTACATTATAAATAATTAAATAAATTAAAATGATTTAGGTAAAAATTTAAGATTTTAAAAACTACCAATAGTTTAATATATCACTTATTTACCCCTATTAAAATTTTTATAGTTATGATAGACATTATTATGACATCTTTCTCTTTCCTTGAAATAAAATGTTTTAAGTGTCACAGTCACGTAGAAGTGGATTCCAAAGGCCAACATTTCAGCCCAACGATTTTATTTTTCAAACAGTACTCATCCAGTAATAATAGGATGAGTGTTAGGGTAGTTTTATAATATAAATAACCTTAATTTAACTTTTAATTACTCAAATTACTGTTAAATGTGGTAATAAAAATAATTACAAAAGTTACTCTTCATAATGTAAAAAAAAATAAAGGGACATATTTATATAATTTGGACCTTATTATTATAAATATGGAATCTATTTTTCTAAATTTAAAACACATAATTTTCAGAAATTAATTAAAAATTAATCTCTTTGACGGAATGAGAAAATAGTTTTTTAAAGTAACAATTTCAAAAGATCCCATTGTTTTTATATCCGAATTCAATATGTAAATGATTTAAATGACTTCAATTGGATTAAATGAAAAAAAATATAATTATAAATTAAAACCAAATAAAAGGATAATCTAATTATATAAATAAATTATATGAAAAATGAATTTTTCATTTAAAATGAAGTATTTGTCACTATTGATTAAAAAATGAATATTATTCGAAAATGAAAAAAAAATCTATAAAAATAAAACATTATATCGTAGTTCCAAAGAATAATTTTATTTTGTCAAATATTATTTAAAATTTGAAAAAACTATATTTAAAATGGGTTCTCCATCAAAAGGAGGTAAGATGACTTTTTTTAAAAAAATACACCTTTTATGCATAAAATTTTATTTTTTTATATAATTTCTTTAAAAAAATAATATGAATTTTAAAAAGAGTATTGAATATATATTTCATTAATATATTCCATAAATAATGGTTTTATTATTTTTTTAGACAAAATTATTCTTATTTAAGTATTTTTTCTTAAAAAACATTCTTTATATTAAATTGTATTTATTCGCATTTATAATTAATTTGGTAAATAATTAATCATTATTTAACATGTGTTAAATTAGTTTTCATAATGTAGTTAATATCATTTATTCCCTTTATTCTAATGTCAAGGTTATAAGGGTGACATTTATAAAATAATATTAAGTTGTTAATTTATGCTATATTTGGGGTATCTTGTAAGCTACCAAATATAGTGTTTCTTTTTAAAAATGATGATGATACATTCTCCCACCACCTTTGAAAATTTCATCCTCGTAATTTGAAATCAGGGATAGTATCTAAGGTATGAATATTCAAAATACCTTTATTGCAATCCCACATAGGAAAAATGATTATAAAAACATCCACATTAAAAGTATGAAATGAAAGTATATAGGTCACCTAAGAAAATACAAACTAGGGTTCAATGTAGGAAAACATGTATATGGATGAAAAACTATATTTCATGTTCCTAAAGATAGTGACAGAAACCATTTTTTAGAGAATGTTAACAAGCAAAAAATAATATATTTTTGATTGGTTAAAGAGCCATTGATTTCATAGTTGGAAAAGTAAACACAAACCATTTTTGTCTTTAGATCATTTTTATATAGTTTGGGAATTCATTTACAACCTCGAGTATGATCATATGAAAATAAACTTACATGAAAAGTATAGTTTCATCCTTCAATCTATTTCTGTATAAAAATCATATTTTACTCCAAATGATGACTATTCAAGAAGAATTTTTTGAACATGAAGAACTATAATTAACTTATATAGAATCACATAATACCAAAAAGTTTAACTATCTTTTCATCTTATCTTGAAACAGTAACCTAATCCAAAATGGTTTTGATAAAATAATTTAATTCCCAAAATATAATGAACATTAAAAATAAGAATGATTGCTTCGAATATCCAAAATTCAACAATAATACCCAATGTTCAACAAAGATCATTCAACTATCCTTAAAATTCTTGAAAAATATTCTAGATGATTGAAACCCAAAATTGAATTGATCAAATAATCTTCCAAGAGAAATTTTTACATTTCTCTCCAAATAACATCAATTAATCTTAGTGTCTCATACCAAAAATGTAATTTCTTAAATCACATAATATCTAAGATATTTTAATTATTTCCATAAATTTTCAGAATCACTATAAGTAAAAAATTATATCATTGATTCTTTCAAAATATATTTCAAAATTTTAAAATAAAATTCCACTCTATTATTTTTACCTTTATCATATAGGATTCCCAAAATATCGATCATCTTCCGAAGGAACATTCAACACTTAATCACCAAAATAATTTTACAATACCTAGTATATCAATTTTATAAAACATAAGTTCACAAAATCAAAATATTCTAATTCCTTAAAATTTATTAACTAAGAAAAGAAAAATGAATTCTCACCAGATACTTCATGTAGACTGGTGGTAAGCAATGCACCCTTGTCACCCTTCAGTGGTGGGTTTTGTAATGACCCGAAAATTTCAAGGAAATTTTATTCTAAAATACTTTGGAATTTTACGAATCTGTGGCTTCTGATGGTACTTGATTTCGAGGCCCGGTGTGCCCGGAATCATTTTCCGAAGATTATCTCAGGTACGTTCAATAAACGAACGAGTGGGTTTTTCTATCTTTGGAACCAGTTCACGGAATCAAAATACGAGTGCACCAATGAACTAGAAGAGTCGATAATTTCTTAATGGGACCTTTACTGTAATTGCGATTTAAGCGGGTTGAGAATTAATTTTTTTTGGTAAATTAGTTTTAAAAATATAAAATTGGTGGCACAATTTTATTTTTATGGTTGGTGGTTAATTCCACCCAAGGGGAGTTTAAGGTGGGGCCCACACCCACATAACCTCCCATGGGAGGATATTTGTGGGGTGGGGCCCACACGTGACCAAAACCCTTGATCTTCCATAGTCCCCTTAACCCCCCCCCCATTAAACTCCTTTGTTTAATGTTGGAAACCCCTTGAATTTAAATGTGTGACCTTTCCACTTCCTCTCTCTCTCCCTCTTTAATTCTTGCCAACACACACCTTAATTAATTGTTTGAACCTCTTCATTTATATTAATTAGGTGTTTGAATTATAAATTTTGAATGCATTACAAGTTTAGTTAAAATAAGGGGTTGCCTTACTATAATTTTGTATGGTTGTTGTGTGTGGAATATTGGAGAGAGCTTTTGTGTGAAAGAAGAAGTAAATTCCTTTTTCATTTAAGAACTTCATTTTCAATGAAGAATGGTACTTCTTCGACCAAGGAAAACATTCTCCAAAAAAGAACGATTCCTCTTCAACGATGAACACCACTTCCATGAAGAAAAACGACGCGCACTGACGTCGTCTACGAAACCTCACCCCGTGGCATCGTCTTCCACAACGCTCGATGTACGATGTCAAATATTGAGGTAGGGGTTTATTCTTGAAAGTGGATGTTTTCATACCCCGTTATTCATTGGAAATCATTGAGTAAATATGGCCAATCGCTATCACATAATGTGGTGGGTGCGGGCCGAACGAACATGGCCCGGCGACCCTCCACTTGTTCTTGTTTATTATTTTAGAATTGGAAACTGGAGGCGGGGGAAGAACGGAGCAATCACGTCGTGCCAGAAACATGGTGAAGGAAGCTGGTGTCGTCGCGCCGACTGTGCAGGAGGAACTGCGGCCTGCATCGTGGGATGCTTCGGTGGAAGAACTGGCTGGCCAGGCGGAGCTGCACCAAGACACTAGGAGGGCGCTGCGTTGGAAGACTGGAGGCCCGCCCGTGCGGGCCGCGTGCGCCAGAAGGCCGGCCTGCCTAGCCAACCGGTTTGGGAAGGGCGACGCCGCTTGGCACTTCCGCTGTGAACAACCCCCCCCCCCCTAAACTGCTCAGCCTTAGGCCGAGCCAGCTGGGTCGTGCCAGCCAGGCCGAGTTGTGTTTTCATTCGGACCGGTCTGACACCCCTGCTGGTTAGGAACCTTCAATCTAGATTAACCCAACCCGTCGGCCCACTGGGCTAAACCGGTCGGGCCCGTTATTCACTTAAACGTAAGTAACATAATGACTGCGCGTCTGATCGACGTTCCGTCCACGGCAATGGGACTCGTTCAACGAGATGGTCCTTTTGTGATACTCTAAGTGATTTTTGGACAACATTGGTAAATTTCTGGGTTTGTAATGAGCATATTTCCAACCGGGCCCCTGGAACGGAAAACCCAATATCACTCAGACCGAGCGTCCATTTGACGTGCCGTCTGTCACGTTGAGTTCGTTTTGACGAGATGAAACTATGGGATACATCAACATTGGTATTCGTGATAGTTGATGTATTGACCCCTTTTACTCGTGGAGCGGACCCTCCCGGAAACGAGTACGCTGTGTGCGGGAACCCTAGAGGTGGTTGTGACTGCGAAGACGATGACGACTATACTTAGATCCTACGTGGGTTCGGTAGTGAGGACGACTGTACTTGGATTCTACGTGGGTTCGGCAGCGATGAAGATGGTACATGGATCCTACGTGGGTTCGGCAGCGATCGTTACTATACTTGGATCCAATGTGGGTTCGGTAGTGACGACTTTTGTACTTGGATCCTACATGGGTTTGACAGAGGAGATGATTCAAAGGCTCCATCTAATCATCTCCACCTCTCTTCATTAGTTGTATTCCTGTGTGAACTGAGTCTTGACTTTCAATCATTATCTTTGCTATGATTGACTTCTTTCCTCTGTGGACTGTATCTGCTTGGGCTCGGAAGTTGGAACCGTACTAAGATTGATGACTTAGGAATATGTTTGGACATATACCATAGTAGAGTTGGATGATACTTCTTGTTTGTATCTTTCCTTTGTGGATTATCCTTTGGGGATTCTGGGAGACCTTCGGGGGTCTCGGCGTCCATACTGAGTATCGTATACTCACCCCTGCACAGGCATCGCCCGCACTACATTGTGTTGGTTGATGACGACAGACAGAACTGATCGTGGTCGAGGCTTGTGGAGTTGGACGGTATCCAGAGGTGGACCACCTGGTGGGACGTACACGGAGCGGATAGACAGACCCGAGGTACCGATGAGACTATCTGTACCCACCCTTCAGGTGGGATTCTCGGAGGATGACATGGTAGTTGTTGTTTTACTTTTCAGCCGTTGTACTTTCTTTCTCAGTTGTACTGTACTTTCAGTTGGGTTTGTATACCGGCCCATTTACATTCCATCACTTACTTTTTTACTCTGTATACTTTATGTTTAATCCATCTTGCATACTCTGTTGTGTTCATTTACATATATAAATGAAATGCCTTCCCTTTTATCGGGAATTATGCCTTTGGTGCTAGTCACAAGCCCCTGGACTATGGATGGCGGGATTGGGGTAGTCACGGCACGGACCCCGAGGACGGGTCTTGATAAATTAGTATCAGAGGAGTCGGTTCTACCGTAGAACCCAGGGCTCTGATAATTTCTTCTCTGTGAAGAAATAGTGTTAAGAGTATTGAGTGTGGTTATCAGTTCAGGGAATCCAGTGTTGGTGCGCCGGCCGACGTATCCATACACCAGGACCATGACTCCTGATTTCCAACTCAGTGCACAAAAACATTGATTGCATGTGTGTTTCAAATGTTTTCTTTGTGATTAATTTGTGTCAACTCACCATGTATACTATATTAACTGTGGCACACATGTTGCTTTTTCAGGAAGACCGCACATAGGCAGCCAACTAGAGTTCTGAGCTACATATGGGATGGCAGCCCACTGAGCGACGAGGCCTCGGTGCAGGGCCCCATTACAGTGGAGGCACCAGCGGTACCACTACCCGTTGGGCCACCGATACCACCAGCCCTAGTAGCGGAGAGTGTACGCCGCCTAAGTGTGTTGCACGAGTTTCAGCGATAGAGGCCGCCCAGGTTCTGCAGAGAGATGGATCCTCAGGCATCCGGGGATTGGCTAGAGGCTATCATCAGAGTATTCATATTGGTAGGGACATCAGAAAAACTTATGGTGATCCTTGCCATGAGTCTCCTGCACGTAGTCGCAGGTAGATGGTGGAGCCTAATTCTCCAAGTGCCTGACGAGGCATCTTGACTATGGACGGAATTCTAAAGCCACTTCCACTCAGAGTTTGTTCCAGCCACCCTCTGTGTGGTGCGCTTCCAAGAGTTACTACAGCTGCGGCAGGGCAGCATGACAGTAGCCCAGTACTCGGAGAAATTTACCGACCTCTTGCGCTACTCGAAATACATGGTACGAGACCCATTGTTCCGGGTCCGAACCATCAAGCAGGGACTCAAGCATGAGATCAGGGCTTCTATGGTCTCCCTCAGCATTCTGACACAAGAAGGAGTACTGGAGCATGCCCTTCTTGTGGAGAGATTTCTTTCTGAGCGGACACCAGTAGCGAGACCCACCTTAGGGAGACATTTAGCTGAGTCTTCTGCAGCAGACAGTAGAAAAATGTCACAGAGGTTCAATAGGTCTAGGCCATTAGCTGGGAGACCTTAAGATATTGGTTTGTATGTGTGGGGAACATGCAGCAGAGCGAGTCATACGAGATGCATGTTGTGCTATGCATGCGGCAGGCAGGGCCACGTGGATCGTGACTTCCTGACTCACCATGTGGAGGAGCAGTAGACAGTAGAGGGACCTCCCAGGCAGAGGTATAGGTTCAACCGTGGCGGTACAAAGGGAGAAGGAGGAAGAGGAAAAGGAGCTAGATGAGCAGTAGGTGGTGGAAGACGCTATAAGGCACTACCACCACCACTACCAGGAGGACCACACTGACCACATGGAGCAGGAAGACAGGGGCAAGCTCAGCTCCAGGCAGTCGAGGCCTAAGACCACGGTGCACCAGAGATGATTCGAGGTACTATATATGTCTACTCCACCCTTGCTGCAGTTCTTATAGACACAGGAGTGAGTTATTTTTTTATTTCCTCTGCGCTGAAAGGAGCTCGGAGATTCTGACGGAGCCGTTGGCCCGATTATTATGGCTAGAGACTCCTACGGGAGCAGACTCGACTATTACGCACTGGTTCCAGCAGTGTGAGCTTACTCTATGAGGCGAGAGCTTCGGCTATGATCTTCTTGTAGCGGTGTCGAGGCCTTACGATGTCATCTTGGGTATGTATTGGTTATCTACATTCCATGCCCAGATTGAATGTATTAGGCGCAAAGTGTGGTGTGTCCGCACAGATGGGAGCAGGTCCACCTTCCCCGGCGAGAAGGGAGCCTTTACAGCGCGGGATGGACTTATGCAATGGATAGGGCAGCCGATCACCCATCAGTTGGCTAGTCTCATCCTAGGAGCAGTTGATGTGCGGAGTCCGAGTTTTCCTGTCGTGGTGGATCAGTATGCAGACTTTTTCCCGGAAGACGTTCCCGGACAACCTCCTCATAGAGAGGTTGACTTATATATTTATATGTACCCCAGGACAACACCGATATCTACTCTAGCATAACGGATGGCTCCCGCCGAGCTTCTTGAGCTGCGGGTAGAGTTGGAGGATTTACATGGAATGGGATTCATCCAACACAGTGTTTCACCCTAGGCTTCTCCAATTTTATTCCCCAAGAAGGTGGATGGGAGTTTAAGACTTTGTGTCGACTACCATCTCCTGAATCAGGTGACCATGAAGAAAAAGTATCCACTTCCAAGGATTGACGACCTCTTTGATCAGCTCAAGGGAGCACGATGGTCCTCGAAGATAGACCTCAGGTCAGGCTATCATCATCTCAGAGTATGAGACGAGGATGTACAAAAGATGGCCTTAAGGTGTCGTTATGGCCACTACTAGTTATTGGTTATGCCTTTTGGCGTAACCAACACACCAACAATGTTCATGAGTCTCATGAACAGGATCTTTTAGCCTTACCTCGATCATTTTGTCGTAGTCTTCATCGATGACATACTGATTTACTCGACTACTGAGGAGGAGACACCTACCACTTGCGAGTTGTACTGAACACACTCCGAGAGAACAATATTTTTTGTAAGCTCTCAAATTGCATTTTATGGAATCAAGAGCTTCACATCTTGTAGAATTTCATCTCAGAGGTGGGATTTTAGGTGGATCCTGCGAAGATCGAGTCAGTACTTTCTTGGGAGCCACCCAGGAGTGTGACGGAGGATCGGAGTTTCCTAGGTCTGGCTGGGTACTATCGGAGATATGTTCTAGACTTCTCCAGAGTTGCAGCACCGCTTTTAGCTTTGAAGAAGAAGGGAAAACCCTTCGTGTGGTCAGATAGATATCAGTAGAGCTTCCAGGAGATGAGACATAGATTGGCCAGTGCGCCTATCATGAGGCTACCGGGGGAGGGCGTAGGGTACGTAGTTTACTGTGATGCATCAGGGACCGGACTTGGGTGTGTGTTGAAGTAGGATCAGGCAGGGATCGCATATGGTTCACGACAGTTGAGGCAGCATGAGTAGAACTATGCTACACATGACCTAGAGTTTGAAGCAGTGGAATTCGCCTTGAAGATGGGCAGCACTATCTGATGGGTGAGCGCTTTACAGTCTACACCGACCAATAGAGTCTCAGGTACATCTTCTCACAGAAGGACCTGAACATGAGATAGCGGCGATGTCTTGAGTTCCTCCAGGACTATGACATTGTGATAGTCTATACTTTTGGGAAGGGGAAGGTTGTGGCTGATGCTCTCAGCAGGAGGTCAGGAATTCAGTTACATGGAGAGGCGACGAAGCAGTTATCCACTTTGCAGATATCCTTCATGGATAGAGATGGGGAAGTCTTCCTATAGTCCCTCACAGTCACTCCTCTACTACTTTAGCGGGTCAGAGAGGAACACCATGGGGACTTTGAATGTGAGACGTGATGTGCTCAGATTTCCAAAGGGCAGGCGCTTGATGGATTTTCTGAAGGAGAAGAGCACGTCATCCTCTTCAGGGGATGTACCGTGGTACCATTAGCACTTCAGGTGGAAGTGCTGAGGGAGTTTCCCACTTCCCCTCTTTCGGTAAATCCAGGAGTGGCGAAGATGTACCAGGACCTCAGAAGACAACACTGGTGGGTGGTAATGAAGAAGGATGTAGTAGAGTTCGTTTCACGATGCCTCTCTTTCCAGTAAGTTAAGGCAAAGCACCAGGTACCAGCAGGCTTGGTACAACCCTTAGAGGTTCTGTTGTGGAAGTGGGATGGGATATCAATGGATTTCGTGACAGGGCATCCACGTACTTCTAGAGGACACAACTCCATCTGGGTGATCGTAGACAGACTCACCATGTCATCCCACTTCCTACTGATCAGAGAGAAGGGCTCAGTAAGGATCTGGGAACGCCTCTATGCTCAGGAGACCGTTTTACTTCATGGTGTTCCATCGTCTATCGTCTCCGATTGATATGATCGCTTTACTTCCTCTCTTTGGAAGGGGTTTCAGAAGGTATTTGGGATGGAGCTGCGCCTGAGCACTGCCTTTCACCCTCAGACAGACGGCCAGACGGAGAGGACCATTTAGACACTTGAAGACATACTCCGAGCATGTGTACTTGACTTTGGTCGAAGCTGGAAGGATCACCTACCCCTGGTGGTGTTTGCGTACAACAACAGCTACCACTCCACCATCGGGATGGCACCTTATGAGGCGCTATACAAACAAACATGCAGATCACCTCTGTGTTGGACTGACCCTGGGGAGTCAGCATTCATATGACCAGAGATGGTTTAGGCTTTCACAGAGAAGGTGCAGATCATCCAGGATCGGATGAGGACTGCATAGAGAATACAGAAGTCCTATGCTGATAAGAGGAGAAGACCACTGAATTTCAAGGATGGCGGCCACGTTTTCTTATGGGTCTCACCTCGACGTGGATTACGAAGATTTGACAGGGGTGTAAAGTTATCTCTACACTTCATCGGACTATTACAAGTCCTCAGCAGGGTAGGAGAGGTGGCTTACCACTTGGCTCTCCCACCTCAGTTGCACCGGGTGCATGACGTCTTCCACATATCTTATCTGAGGAGATTCTTGCATGACCCAAATCACATCATTGATCACGGGGAGCTGGACATCGATGATGGGGATACCTTCATAGAGGTCCTGATGGAGATCGAGGATCAATAGGACTGGGTCCTATGTGGATGGTCTATTCCTCTTGTGTGCATTCGTTGGCAGCACGAGAACCTCCAGGGAAGCAAGTGGGATCGGGAGGCTCAGATGCATGCACAATACCCTTATTTGTTTCCCTAGTTTATGATATAGTTTTACGGGGATGTAAATCCCAAATGTGGGAGTAATTTAATGTCCTAGAAATGTCAAGGAAATTTTTTTCATAAATACTTTGGAATTTTACGAGTCTTTGGCTTCTGACGATACTTGATTCTGAGGCCCAGTGTGCCCAAAATCAATTTCTGAAGTATAGCATGGGTACGTTCAGTAAACGAACGAGCTGGTTTTTCTATAATTTGAACCAGTGCACGGAATCAAATTCTGATGGCACCGATAAACCCACATCATCGGTAATTTCTTAAGGGGGCCTTTACTGCTGTTGCGTTTCAAGCGGGTAGAGAATTAATTTTCTTTGGGGACTTAGTTTAAAATAAATAAAATGGGTGGCACAATATTATATTTAGGGTTGGTGGTTAATTCCTCCCAAGGGGAGTTAAAGGTGGGACCCGAACACACATAACCTCCCATGGGAGGATATTTGTGGGGTGGGGCCCACATGTGACCTAAACCCTTCATCTTCCCTAACCCACGTAAACCCCTCCATTAAACTCCTTTGTTTAATGCTGGAAACCCCTTGAATTTAAATGTGTATCCTTTACACTTACTCTCCCTCTCCCTCTTTAATTCATGCCAACACACACCTTGATTAATTGTTTGAACCTCTTCAATTAAATTAATTAAGTGTTTGAATTTTATATTTTGAATTCATGACATGTTTAATAAAAATAAGGGGTAGCCTTATTTTAATTCTGGTTGGCTTGTTCTGTGGGGAATATTGGAGAGATATTTTGTTTGAAAGAAGAAATAAATTCCACTTTCATTGAAGGACTTCATCCTCAATGAAGAATATTTATTCTTCGATGAAGGACAACTTCCTCCAACAAAGAACGACACATCTTCAATGTAGAACGTTGCTTCCACAACGACTAATGATGCGCACTAATGTCGTCTACAAAACCTCACCCCACGACGTCGTCTTCTGCGATGCCCGATGTATGCCATCAAATATCGAGGTAGCGGTATATTTTTGAAAGTGGATGTTTTCATACCTCGTTCTTTATTGGGTATCATTGAATAAATACGGCCAATTTCAATCACATAACGCGGAGGGTGCGGGCCAAATGAACACGGCTCGACGACCCTTCGCTTGATCTTGTTTATTATTTTAGAATTGGAAACCAGAGGCGGGGGAAGAACGGCGTCATCACGCCGTTCCGGAAACATGGAGAATGAATCCGGCACCATCATGATGGTTGTGCGGGTGGAACCACGGCCCACATCGTAGGCCGCTTCGGCGGAAGAACCGGCCCGCCCGTTGGCTGGCCCGGCGGAGGAGAACCGCTGCGCCAGGAGGGCGCCGCACTGTGGAACTTGCCGGCCTGTCGACCGGCCGAGCGGAGCTAGACCGCAGCATCATGAGGGTGCCACGTTGGAACACCGGCGGTCTACCCATGTGGGCCGCGTGTGCCAGAAGGCTGGCTGGCCTAGCCGGCTGTTTTTTGAATGTCAGTGCCGCTTGGCCCCGCCGGTGTGGACAACGTCCATCCCCCCCCCCCTCAGAATCGCTCGACCATAGGCTAAGTAGCTCGGACTACTGTCCGAGCCAGCCTGGCCGCACGCCCGACCGGCCGAGCCCGCCGGGCCATGCGCCCCTCTAGGCCTTGCTAGCCGGGTAGCGCCCCACCGGGCCCAGCCATGCCCCGCATGAACGGAACGCACCACTTCGGTTCGGGCTACGCCCCTTAGGGCCAAGTTTTATTTTCCTTCGGACCGGTCCGACACCCCTGCTTGGTCGGACCCATCAAACGGGGTTAACCCGACCCGTCGGCCCACTGGGCTATACGGGTCGGGCCCGTTATTCACTTAAACGTAAATAACTTAAAGACTGCTCGTCCAATCTATGCGTTGTCTGCGGCACTGGGACTCTTTCGAAGAGACTGTACTTTTGTGATAATCTAATTGTGTTTTAGACAACTTTGGTAAACGGCCGGGTTTGAAACAAGCATATTTCCAATCGGGCCCCTGGAACGGAAAAGCCAATATCTCTCAGACTGGGTGTCTGTTTGACGCGTCGTCTGTCGCGTTGAGTTCCTTTTGACGAGATGGAACTACGGGATATGTCAACATTGGACTTCATGACAGTTGATGTATGACCCCTTTTACTCATGAAACATACCCTCTTAGAAACGAGTATGCTGTGTGCGGGAACCCTAGATCTAGTTGTGACTGTGACGACGATGACGACTATACTTGGATCCTACGTGGGTTCGGCAGTGAGAAGAACTGTACTTGGATCCTACGTGGGATCTGTAGTGATGAAGACTGTACTTGGATCCTACGGGGGTTCGACAACGATGGTTACTGTACTTGGATCCTACGTGGGTTCGGCAACGATGACTTCTATACTTGGATCCTATGTGGGTCGGCAGAGGAGTGATTTAGAGGCTACATCTAATCATCTCCACCTCTCTTCGTGAGTATTATACCTATGTGCGTTGAGTATTGACTTTAAATTATTATCTTGGGTATGATTGACTTCCTTCCTTTTTGGAATGGTTGTGCTTGGGCTCAGAAGTTGGAACCATACTGAGATTGATGACTTAGGAATATGTATGGGAATATACCTTAGTAAAGTTCGATGATACTTAGTGTTTGTATATTTCCTTTGTGGATTATCCTTTGTGGATTCTGGGAGACCTTCGGGGCTCTCGGGGTCCCTACTGAGTATCGTATACTCACACCTGCACGTGAATCGCCCGCACGACGTTGTGTTGGTTGCAGATGATGGACAACACTGATCGTGGTTGAGGCTTGTAGAGTTGGACAGTATCCGGAGGTGGACTACCTGGCAGGACATACATGGAGCGGACGGACAGACCTGGGTTACTGACGAGACTATCTGTACCCACCCTTCAGGTGGGATTCCTAGAGGATAACCGAGAGGTTGCTGATTTACTTTTCAGTTGTTGTACTTTCATTCCTAGTTGTACAATACTTTCAGTTGGGTTTGTATACCGACCCATTTACTTTCCAGCACTTACTTTTTTACTCAGTTTACTTTGTGTTTACTCCAGCTTGTATACTCTATTGTGTTTGTTTACTCATATAAAGTCAATGAATTCCCTTTTATCGGGAATTATGCCTTCCCTTTTATCAGGAATTATGCCTTTGGTTCTAGTCGCCAGCCCCTGGCCTAAGGATGGTGGGCTTGGGGTAGTCACAGCACAGGCCCCGAGGATGGGTCGTGATCGGTTAGATTTTTGTTTCCTTTCTGAATGTGATGGGTTTTCATCCATCATGCGAGTTGTCCTTTTACTAAAACAACATAGTTAACAAAATTTGATAAATATCTTAAAAACGGGCATAATATGTTTGAAACAACAATTTCATCTTATTCCTTTTATTTTTCATCGAAAAATGTAAAAACCCATAATTACCTCAATGGTGAATGTCTCCAAAAATACCATTATTTTCCTTAAAAGTTCATAACATCAAGCCCAAAAATAGATTCTAGGAAAATTAAATTATGATAATCCTTAAAATTATATACTCATGATGATATCTATTACTCTTAAGAAAACATCCTAACCTTCAATTTTGTCAAAAACATCCATTGATACAAACTATAAGGACCCAACCTAAAACATAAATTATTTTTGGGTTTTTGATCTAGAATTAACATTCCAAGATAATTTCAGTTTATTGTTTTATATAATTAGTAAAAAATATTACAATTTATACCCATACACTATATGTGGACACCTATACTCAGTATCAAATTGTTTCCACCAAAGGTAACCCTTTTAAAATAAAACATGACTTCATTTCACGACACATCTTTGATACATTCATCATGACATCCTCTTTGTCCTTAATAATATTAAGACAGGTGAAAAACATTTCAAAAAAATGGGATGAGAACTTGAAGCTTTGTAAAGGTTAGAAATGATTGAATGAAACCGTTAGACCATGAGTATTTTAAAATCATGAAAAAAATTTCACAGAATCATACCTTTCACCCCTAAATCAAAAACTCTTTAGCTTAACTCATGAAATAATAAGATTATAGTAAAACTATATATAAATCCTAAATAATAATGGTAACTTGTTGAATCCATATCATTCTTACAGCACATCTTTCACTACTTCAAATGGAGTAACCTTCATGCTTACAATTGGAATACACATAACAGTATATTCATTAAATATCTTAGAAGAAACCCAACAAGTTGACTCTATCTGGTTAAAAAAATACATTTGAGAGCTATTCCAGTATCTCCCATCCTTGTTTTATCAATTAAACAACCACATACATACACAATTCTCAATAATCATACCAAAATCAAAATACATAAAAATCATTAAAGAAAAAATAACCTTGCCACATTGAAATCACATTTCATTTTTATAAAGCCACAGACGTAAAAATGAAAACACTTTATTTGAAAATATTATTGTAAACATGTAATGTAAACATAAAAACATTAAATCAAAATAAAATTGAGAAATTTGGTTCCTGATGTATATGTTAAAAAATAGTACATGTTATTGAATCAATCAATCCATTTTTAAAAATCAATTAAAACATTTAAAAAGATTATATTTGAATCAAACTGACCCATAACACTTTGTAACATTTTAAAGGAGTTATAATTAAAAAAACATTCCTTCCCATATAAATAAATCCTTAAAACCAATTTGAAAACATTTACATTAAATGTAAATATTTAGAATAATAAATCTTCAAAACATTTAAAATGATGTTTTAGTTCAATTGTTCCTTACATTGAGCCAAACTCATCATGTGAAATCATTATATTACTAAATAATAATCATAAGATAATTTATAAATTATTTATGAACTATTTAACTTTATTATCCCTTTTATAAAATTAATTACCATGTTATTATAATTAGTTAATTATTTGAGTTCATGTCAGACGTTTTGACGATATTCAGTATATGTGTTTGAAAATACATTAGCATGATGTCAACAGTCAAAATTGTCAAGATTCCATCAAATATAGAATAATATTAATGAAATAATTATCAATTTTATAAATCAAATATAGTTTTAAATCAAACCAATTATGGATGGTTGTGAAATATGAACAACATTATAATAACGGAGACAGCATGTCGTGCGTACCCATCAAATATGTTTCCGTTTTTCAATGATCATTATTGAATCAAGGAAATTTTAATTGTTAATTTTAATAAAGATAATAATATCATTAAAATAATATTAATAATTTATGTGTACTAATATATATCATACAAGGGATTTAATGAATAAAAATTAATTACATTGCTTCGTGGAGGTGGTAGTTCACACGTACACACAAACGATGTTATCATTTTTATGTGGATGGAAAGAAAGTAAGTAATTGATATATTTTTATATTATTGTGATAAATATGTCACCAATATTACATATGACCATTAATTACAATATTATAACCATTCATGAGATACAGTTATGGAAAATGAATTATATCGTTTTGTGGAGGTCATAGTTCACACATACGCATGAACGATTAATTCTTTCCCCATTTGATGTAAGTGGAGATTGATTTAGGCGATGATATTAAAATAATGACATATAAATATATTATGAATACAATATTTATTAAAGAATAATTTTATAAAAAATATTTTAATTAAGTGGAATATGAAATAAAATAGAAACACATAAATAAAAACAGTACCTCCCATTTGATTAATCACCTTCGATTAACACATTAACACCTATAAAAATGATTTTGTACCTAAAATAAAGAAAAATAATGTTGGGAGGGATTATATTAAGGTATTTTTTCAGATCATGTCCAAACCAAGATGGTTTATAAATATTATGAAATGATAAGAAGTTGTTCCCTTTTATAAGAGAGGAGAGGGGTACCCTTGGATTTCTTCAAAATTTTAAATTAATATAAATTAGTTTTCTATCCAAAATTTGTCCAAATTTATTTGTTTGGAATAAAGTTTGAGTATGGGTCAAAATAAATTCATCCAATAAAAATTTTACATGTTTTGATTATTTTATTAATCGTCATATTTTTGATTTAACACTTATTTTACCTTTTTTAATATTTCTTTGATATCATGTTATTTTTATTTTGGGGGTTAATATATTTACCATAACATTAAAATAGAAAAATAAAAGAGTTATTCATGACATACAAGGACTTTTACCAACTATTTGGCTAAAAATTAGATATTTAGAAAGTTTATAAAATTTGATAAAATATATCACGGCCTGACCCCAGAAGCCAAGAGTCAGTGCATTATTTTGTCTCATTGGCCTGGTCACAAATGTTCAAGTTTCCAAAGACCGATTAGTTTAGTATCCTTTTAATTACTAGAAACATTCTTAAGGTTTACATTACATCATAAAATGGAAAACTACAACAACAATGTTTCTGTGGAAAACACTGAGATCCCATAGATTATCCCTACAGGTCAGTCATAATATACTTTTTCGCATCCTGGGAAAAATAAAACATAGAAAGGGGTCAGCTCAGATGCCCAGTGATAATAACAATATAGAGGAAACATTCATAAACAATCATCAACATTTAAGGCAGTGTATATGATTAAAACAAAAGCCTTTTAAACTTTAACTTCTGCATAATATGGAAAAGATAGAATCAAATAATTCCATTTACTTATTCACAGGGATATTATACTATTAGAATAATCACAAGCAATATCAATAACCATTTTTATAATGATGGAATGGATAATGATAGACTTCATAACCACATAGTCAAGGCCTTCTGTCAGGACTACAAATAAGACTTTTTCTAGGACTTGTTCCAAGACACTAGTTTTCCTCATTAGACCTAAGAATGAATTGAGGAGATATAGCGGGCTATACCCATCACTTACTAAATCCAACGCATTCCTCATATGAATGTTTTAAATATAACATAAACATTCGTATTAAAACTATCATAAAAACTGTCAATACATTATCCATAAACCATGACTGGCATAAAAATAAAACATCCATAGTCAAACATATAACAAAATCTTCAATACAATATGGATGTTTTGTATCATGATAAATCAACTTCAAGTAAGATTAATATCCATTAAAGGATGTTGACATAGATGAAATCAAATCCCTTTTTTAGAGAAATATCTCTTTATATTTTGAAATCATCTTAGAAAATATTTATATTGAAAATATTCATATAAGCTTGTAAGGGATGCTTCAATGATGTTATAATGGCAGAAAATAGTCACACCTACCGTATAAGTTAAAAAGATTCTTACCATAAATTTGAGAAAAAGGTCAAACAGTACCTTGTTTGGAAAATGACGGAAAGATTCCTTTCAAACCATTTTATAATAATTCCAACAAGGGTATAAATTAATTTAAACCATAGTGTAGTAAATAGTAAAAAATTGAATTCATTTTTAAGTAACATGGATGTGGATGATAACGAGGTCCCATTAGATACTTACGCAAAAACAACCTCGGATAATAAAGATATTTTCAAATTAACCCTTACCTTGTACATATCCTTGGTTTAGGGTAGATTAACCTCTTTTATAATTGTGAAATAATTTTTATTAAATTAAACAAGAATGATATTCATTAATATGATATCATATATTATCTTTTAACATTTCTTGGTTGATAATATCTTAGTATCATCGTCGTTTTAGGTGTTAACTAATTCGTTTTCCTTTATATGATTTTTTATGTAAGTAATATTTTTTATGGATATGATGTATCGTATTCATATTAAGAATGATATTAAGTATTTAAAAATTATTTTTAATCATCTAATGAAAATTATGCTTGAATGGATACGATGGGGAATGAATCTCGGCGCATTCGTGGAGACGATAATCCGTACGTACGCACAAGCGGCTATATCATTATTTTGGTATTAAAATAATATATAATGGGATTTTAGATCATATATACATAATCATTATCATGTTATATCTATTATTTAAATCAATTGCACATCATTACTATACCCATCCAAATAATAATGTATTGAATAACAATTACACCACGACGTGGAGACGATAATCCATACGTACGCACGTACGGTGACAAGTCATTCAAGGGATGGATAGAATATTTAATATGGTTGTAACATATTTATAACATAATCCCAGTATATAGAAGATTCTGGAGTTATTATTTTAGAATGGAAACAACAAAGAAATTGGAAGTGGAAGAATAAAGGAACTTGAAAGAGTTGATGAAATATTAACCTCTTATTCAGGTTCTTCCTTTTGATTTGATCAAAAGGGATCCATAGATTGTCCTTCTGAATAAAGGAAGACCTCTAGGATGAAAGTAGGATTGTTGATAGGGTAATTTGGCAGGGTTTTTCTGAGACCAATGGCTTTGAAGGTGTCAATTTGGAATATGAGGGAGTGCCCTTTTATAAGAGGGGTGAGGGGAACCTTTGGAAAAACTAAAAATAGTATTTTATAATAAAATAATTTTTGGTTTCTAATGGATCAGAAATGAATTATTTAAAGGCTATGGTGGGGATGGGTCAAAAAACACACAACCAATACGTTTTAGATAGGTTCGATCACTATATTAACCTTATATTTTATATTTAACTCTTAGTTAAATAGCTTGGATTTTACCATGTCTCTTTGTATTTTTATATTATATGGTTAATAAACATACTATATACAGATAAGAGAACCCCAAGTGGTTTATTAATGATAAAACAATCATTATATATGTATTCTAGACGAACCTTATATCATTAGGAATATAATATCAATTAATAATATAATATTTGTTTTGAAAACTCTTTTATATCAATTTTGACACTATTTGGTATTTTATTTTTTCTAAAATCATAACAACATTATAACTTCGAACACAATTCATATAAATAGCCCTAACATGTCATATTAATTGAGAAAATTAGTGTAATTCATAAAAAGTCTCAAATTATTTTTATTTGGATATTTATAATATCAATTATTTAAATATTTCATTAATTATGCAATTACTGTATCATCATTGTATCATAAATAAATTAAATTATTTAATGTCTAAAAACTATAAATAAAATAACATTATGTTGGAAGTCATTTTATATTTCTAATGAATATTTATATTCGAATTTATCTTATGTGTAACCCAATATTAAAAATGGTTTGGTTATTAAACATTGAATTTAACACTTTTAACATTTCTTTGAATTAAATAATAATAAATGTCCTAACCTAATCAAAGCGGATCTAAAGGGACATTTTCTTTTCCTAAAAAATTTTTATGTCTATTTTCACTTATCAAATAGAATTATGACATGTGTTTGAGTAATAATAATATCATTTTTACCCTTAATAACCCTATTTATTTTTAACCGTGGTAAATAAAAGTTAAAAGATACTATTCACAAAAAAAAATCATTTTCATCTTATTGAACAAAATTTTACTTAATGATATCAACATTGTCTATTAGATTTTTGAAATTCAACTCACAAAAGTTATAAAATTATGTTTTATGTAAATTTGAAAATTCCCCTCGAAGGTGTGTAAAAGATGGTAAAAAGTTCATTAAAATTTTTATATATCTAAAATTATTATAAACTGAATCCAATGAATTACATTGAATGTATAGGTATTATGAATCTATATTGACCTAAAATAAATTTAAATAAAATAAACAATTATTTAAATAAAAATTTGTTGTAATCTATAACTCAATGGTTTTCACTATTAATCAAAAATAGAATGTTTTCGGAAAAATACAAAAAATTATTCCTATGATAATTTCAATATTCTGAATCCAAAAATGAAGTCCATTTTGAAAGATAAAATTTATAATATTTCATAAATAGGGTATTACTATTCATAATTTCTAGTTTCATTGGTTTTGGTGTGTAAGAACTCGAAGTTACGCACAACACATGCTATTGTATTATTCAAAGAGAAGAATATCGTGGAAGCTTGGGGTGTTACATTCTCCCCTCCTTCAATAATTTTAACCTCGAAATTTCATGATTATTAATGCGTAAAAAGACCTGGGTGGTTCTTCATCAATAGTTCCTCGTGTCCCTATATTGCCTCTTCCATCTTATGATTTCTCCATAGAACCTTTACCAGACGAGTCATCCGGTTTCTCAGCAAGTGTTCCCTTGTATCAAGAATCATGACAGGCTCTTCACAATAAGACAGATTGGGTTCCAGTTCTGATTCCTCATAGGTGTGTACATGTGTTTTCCAGGCATGTATTTTCTCAATAGTGATATGTGGAACACATCATGAACATTGGAGAGACCTGGTGGTATTTCCAAATGGTATGCTACAGCCCCAATTCATTCTAGAATTTAGAAAGGTCCGATGTACCTGGGACTCAATTTACCCTTCTTATAGAAACATATAACACCGTTCCATGGAGATACCTTCACGAAAACTTGATCTCCTACCTGAAATTCCAAATCCTTCTATCGGTTATCGACATATCCCTTCTGCCAAGTTTGACCTGCATTGATGTGGTTTTGGATTACCTTCACCTTTTCCATCATTTCCTCCACCAGTTCTGGGCGTACGAGTTTTATTTCACCAACATCATCCCAACAGGTTGGTGTGCGGCATCTCTTTAGGTATAACGCTTAATATGGTGCCATCAGAACCCTTGATTGGAAGCTATTTTATAGGAAAATTCTACCCGACGTAAATATTGATCCCAAATACCTTGAAAGTCATGTGAGAATGATATCAACATGCCTTCTAAGGTTTCAGTAGTCAGTTCTAATTTTCGATCAGTTTGGGTGGGGTAGGAAGTGCTCAAATGAAGTTCAGTATACAGGGATTTCTGGAGACATTACTAGAATCATGATATCAAACATGGATCACAATCAGAAACAGTCGATAGTGGTACTCCATAAAGTCTTATAACTTCATTAATATATATTCTTGCTAAACGTTCAAGTGGTAAATCTTCTCTTATAGTAAGAAAATGTTTTTACCTAGTAAGAAAATCAACAATGACGCATATTTCATCGTTCCTTCTATGATTTTTTGATAGTCCCATGACAAATTCCATCGTAAGATTATCCCATTTCTACTCAGGAATGGGAAGAGGTTGCATGACTCATCTAGGCTCTTGCCTTCCAGCTTTCACTTTTTGATAAACCATATATCTTGACACAAAATCAGCAATCTCCCTATTCAGTTTTTCCCATCAGAAATGTTCTTTCAAATCTATATACATCTTAGTTATACCAGGGTTTATAATGAAATTGGAGCTATGGGAATCATCTAAGAATTTCATTTTTCAGATTAGGTATATTAGGAACACAATGTCTCTTCCCAAATTTCAGAATCCCATCTTCATATACAATGTCACTCAATCTCCTATCATTCAAAGATTTAATTTTTTTAAAAAAAACTCTATCATTGGACTGATAGATCTTTATCCTTTCTAGTAACAATGGTTTGGAAGCCATTTGAAAAAGTATTTATGTTTCCCCTTCCATGGTTATTCCCATATCCATCTTTACTAGATCCATGAAAATAGGATCCCTTTCAACTCCCATCTTATTCATCACTCCATGATCTCTTCTGATCGAAGCATATTCCACCTAATTTTCCTTCCTTAGGTGTTAGTGTATAGTGAAATCATAATCCTTATGTACTTCAAGCCATCCCCTTTACCTCATGTTGAGTTCTTTCTGCGAGAAAATATACTTCAAACTCTTGTGATCAGTATATATCTAATATTTTTCACCATAGAGATAGTGTCTCTGAATCTTCAAAGCAAAGACTGCATGTGATAACTCAATTTCATGAGTAGGATAGTTTTTCTTGTGAATTTTCAACTGTCGTGATTCATAGGAAATAAACCTATCATTTTGCATAAGGATACAACCAGGTACTTTCTTTGAAGCATCACTATAAATAAGAAATCCATCATTCCCCAATGGTAGAGTCAATATAGGAGTAGTGACTAATATTATATTTACTTCATCAAAACATTCTTCACACTCTTTTGTCCAAACAAATTTAACCACTTTTCATGTGATCTTTGTTAATGGGTTAGCCAACCGTGGAAATTTCTGGATGAAAGGTCAATAATAACCTGCTAAACTAATAAAATTGTGTACCTCATTTATACTCATTGGTGATGTCCATTCATGGATTTCCTTGAGCTAAGAAGGATCAATAGAGATTCCATCCTTATATAAAATATGTCCAAGAACAGAAATATCCTGAATCCAGAATTCACACTTGCTAAACTTCCCATATAATTCATGTCTTATAAGAGTCTTACGGATAATGAGCAAATGATTTTTATGATCTACATAGATTTTGGAAAATACCAAGATATCTTCAATAAATAAAACTAAAAAATAATCAAGATATTCCTTGAAAACACTATTCATTAGATCCATGAAGACAGAGGGTGTATTAGTCAATCCCAAAGGCGTTACTGTAAAATCTTAATGCCCGTACCTGGTTTGAAATGCTGTTTTTGGAATGTATTCCTTCTTCACACACAACTGTTTATATCCAGATCAAAGGTCAATATTTGGAGAGTATTGAGCTCCATAAAGTTGGTCAAATGAATCATCGATGTGAGGTGAGTGATACTTGTTTATTATAGTTTTGTCAATAATCTCTATGTAGTCAATGCACAACCTCATAGATCAATCAATCTTCTTAAATAAAGGACATTGGCTCCCCGTGGAGAAACACTAGGGTGAATAAATCCCTTATTAATCAATTCCTCTGGTTGTTTCTTTAGTTCCTCTAATTGCACAGTGGACATTCTATAAGGGGTCTTCCATATGGGCCTTGATCCAGGAATTAAGTAAATAGAAAAATCAATTTCTCATTCTATAGGATTTCTAGGTAATTCTTCTAGAAACACATCTACATATTCTTTCACAATAGGTACATCCACTATTTGAACATTCCTTTCCTAACCCATATTTATTCCATTCTATTCCTCCACAATAATTTGAATTTAGTTGAGCTACTGAGGGTAGATCTTGATAAGAATTAGGTGGTGACGTTTCTCCTCTAAAGATAATGTACTCCTTATCATCATAATAAATTTTAACCTCATTCTTCTTATAATAAATTTTCCCATCAAGATCTGAAATCCAATCCATGACGAGAATTATATCAAATTCAATCATAGGTATGGCGATGAGATCAGTAGATAAAGAACATTTATATGCCCTAATGGAGACTGATTCACAAAACATTGTTGCAATGATACTTCCATTAGAAGTTTTTACAGAAAACTACCTTATTAAATCAAATTGGAAATATCTAATTTTCATAGAAAATTGGAAGGCAATGAAAGAATGCTATGATCCAGAATCAAATAAAACATTTTCTAAACATGAGAAACCATTAAATTACCTGCCACCATGTCTTTCAGATCTTCAACCTCAGCAGTAGTGATAGTATATGCTCTGCCTTGATCCCTTGTCCTTTTTTGAGGTAAGATTCATTGGTGCTTAGGAAATTAATTTTCATAATGCCCCCTTTCTCTACAATTGTAGCATTTAACATTGACAACCTCTTTCTTCCCCTTGAAATCACGAGCTTGGTGGCATTTTTCACCACACTTGTAATATACTCTCATTCCATTTAGGTAAGTACTAGGGTGTTTCTTCTCACATTTACTACAAGATATATATTAAACTTTTCCCTTCGTCCCCTTATTTCCATTTCCAGAGTGTTCAGCAGATCACTTCTTCTATTGCTTTTCATTGAAGTCGTAAGACATAGAGAAATGTTTTTATATCTTGATAGCACGTGAGAAAATGTATTAATATAGAGAGAAGGATTGTGAGACTAATGCACGATGAAGAAATGGTTTTAAACCATCAAATAAATGATCAATCTTACTTCGTGGGTTATATATATAATCTGTTACATGCCTTTCTAACCTTGTAAAGTTAGCTTCATACTTTTCGAAATTATCATCCTTTTTTTCCTCATACTCAAAAACTACCTTTCCAAATCTACTTGATGGTAACGAGGAAATTATTTTTCTATGAAAATATCTTCAAAATCCCTCCATTCAATATTTGATACTTCATCTCCTTCCTTTGTGTGTTTAATCAATAACCACCATTGATCAACATCTCCAGTGAGGTGGTAAACTGCCCTGACAACTTTTTCCCCTTCACTCCTCCCCAATGCATAGAATATTTTCTCTAAGTAACTTATCCATTGCTCAGCTACCAATGGATTTTTAATCCCATTGAATGTTGGTGGTTGTTTCCTCATGAAGCGATCTAACATTGATCCTTGGCGTTGTGGATCAGGGTGCTCCATACGGTTATGGTAATTATTCTTAACTTGAGTGAGTTTTCCAAGTATGGTAATAAGTTGATCTGCACTAGTTTCTTCCCCATATCCACTATAAATATCTTTAGTATGAGGGTAATCCCTAAATGGATTACATGAATTGATATGATTTCTGTTCCTTCCACTAGGATCCATTTATAAATAATTGCACAAACTAGATAAGTTTATGAATGGAAATGAATAATTCCAAACTTGTAAAATACTTAACATAAACTGAACATTTTATGGATATAATCCATAATCATTAAAAAAAGTTCTTTTAGGAAGTATATACTCATAAACCCTTCATAATGGTTTATAATGAAAATGAGAATTGTCTTAAGCATATCCCCTAGGACTGTCGTAACCAAGAGTGCAACAGGGCATGTTGTTGTGCACCAGTTCCTGTTCCAGTCTAGCTCAAAGCGGTGTTTTCGGGTTTTACCCCTTGGTACATATGTGACAGAACCGCCTCTACCTGCTCATATCCAAATAGGGATATATTTCTTGGAAAAAACACAAAATATATACAATACTAAAATTTTAGGAAGTTATTATATACTAATCATCAAAGTCAATCTTATGGTTATGTGCTCTAATCATAGTTTATCTAAATCTAGTTTCCATGGTTTGTACTGATCACCCTTGATACCATCTATAAGGCCCAGACCAATGAATCCTAGAGTGGGTGCATAGTTACATATTGTTGGCATGATCAAAAAATATCATGTCTCCAAAGACCGATTAGTTTAGTAGTCTTTCAAGTTCCAGATACATTTATAAGGATTACATTACATCATTAAATCAAAAACTACAAGAACGATGTTTCCATGGACAACACTAAGATCCCATTGAATATCTCTACAGGTCAGTCATAATATATTTCATGGAATCCTAGGAAAAAGAAAACATATAATGGGGTGATCATAGATTCACAGTAAGAATAACAATATAGAAAAAACATTCATAAATAAGCCTAAACATTTAAGGAAATGTATAAGACTAAAACCAAATCCTTTTAAACATGAACTTCAGCGTGATATGGAAAAGGTAAAATCAAATAATGCTATTTATTTATTCACAAGGATATTCATCTAGTCAAATAATCCCATGCAATATCAATAGCCACTTTCATAATGATGGAATACATAATGCTAGGCTTCATAACCACATAGTCAAGGCCTTGTGCCAAGACTACCAACAAGATTTTCACCTGGCCTTATCAAAAAACATTAGTTTGTCTCATGAGACCTACCGATGCATTGGGGATCTATATCAGGCTCCACCCATCACTTACTATGTCTAATGCATTCCTCATATGAAAAGGATTAAACATAAAATAAACATTCGTATTAAAACTAGCCTATGAAATCCCAATAATTTGTCCATAAACCATGAATGGTGTAAAAATAACACATCCACAGTTATAAATATCACAAAAACTTCAATAAAATAAGGAAGTTTTGTATCATAATAAATCAACTCCAAATTAGCTTAAAATCCATCAAAGGATGTTGACATAGATGAATTCAAAACCCTTTTTTATAGAAATATATCTTTCTATTTTAAAATCATTTAAGAAAAAATTTATTTTGAAAATATTCTTATAAGCATGTAAGGAATGCTTCGACGATGATATAACGGTTGAAAATAGATGCACCCAATGTATAAGTTAATAAAAACATTCTTACCGTAAATTTTTAGAAAAGGTCAAAAAGTACCTTCTTTGGAAAATGACGGAATGATTCATTTCAAATCAATTTATAAAAAGTCAATAAAGGGTATAAATGAATGTAACCCATAGTCTATGAAATAGTAAAAATATTTTGGAATACTTATTTATGAAGCATGGATGTGGATGCTAAAGTGGTCCCATTAGATACTTACGTAAAAACAACCTCAGATAATAAAGAGATTGTCAAATTAACCATTACCGTGTACTTTTCCTTGGTCGAGGGTAGTTTAACCTCCTGTATAATCATGAAATAATTTTCCTTAAATTATAAAAATAATCATATACATTAATATGATATCATATACTATCTTTTAGAATTACTTGGTTAATAATATCTTAATATTATCATTGTTTCGGGTGTTAACTGATTCATTTTCATTTATATGATTTGTTACGTAAGTAATGTTTGTTATGGATAGGATGTATCTTATTGATATTCAGAATGATATTAAGTCTTTAAACATTATTTTTAATCATCTAATGAAAATTAGTCTTGAATGGATATGCTGGAGAATGAATCTCATCACGTTCATGGAGACGGTAATCCTTACGTACGTACGAGCGACAATATCATTATTTGATATTTAAATAATATATAATTGGATGTTATATCATATATAAAGAATACTTATCATGTTTTATTTATTATTTAAATCAATTACACATCATTATTATACCCATCCAAATAATAATTTATTGAATAACAATTACACCATGACGTGGATACCGTAAGTTGTACGTACGCACGTCTGGTGACATGTCATTCAAAGGATAGATAGAATGATGAATATGGTTGTACCATGTTTTTAATAACATAACAGTATATAGAATATACTGTAGATATTATTTTATAATGGAAACAACAAAGAACGAGTAATTTGAAGATGAAATTAACTTGAAAGTGGTGATGAAATATTTACCACTTCTTTGGGTTGGGTCACTATATTAACCTTATCATTTAGATTTAACTCTTAGATAAATAGTTTGACATTTACCATGTCTCTTTGTATTTTTAAATTATATGGTTAATAATCATACTTTATACTTCCAAGAGAACCCCAAGAGGTTCATTAATGATAAACATGTCATTATATAAGTCTATTGTCCTAACCTTATATTTTTAGAAATATAACATATATTAATAATATAATATTTGTTTTAAAAACTCTTTTATGTCAATTTTGACACTGTTTGTTATTTTGTTTTTACTAAATTCATAACAGCATTATTACTTCAAAAAAAATTCATATAACCAACCTTAACATGTCATATTAACATATAAAATTAGTTTAATTCATAAAAAGTCTCAAATTACATTTATTTTGATATTTATAATATCATTTATTTTAATATTTCATTAATTATGTAATTACTACGTCATCATTGTGTCATAAGTAAATTAAATTTTATAATGTCAAAAAAATATAAATAAAATACCATTATGTAGGAACTCTTTTTATCTTTCTAGTGAATATTTATAGTCTAATTTATCTTATGTGTAACCCTATATTACAAATGTTTTAGTTATTAAACATTGAATTTAACACTTTTAACTCTGCATTGAATTAAATAATAATAAATGTCCTAATCTAATCCAAGTGGACCTAAAAGATCATATTTTATTACTAATGTTGTTTTTGGTCAAAAAACACTTATCCAATATAATTAGGACATGCGTTAGGGTAATAATAATATCATTTTTACCCTTAATTACCATCTTTACTTTTATCTGTGGTAAAAAAAGTAGAAGATACTATTTACAAAAATTTATTTTCATCATATTGAACCACATTTTCCTTAATAATATCAACTGTGTCTCTCAGATTTTTGAAATTAAACTCACAGAAGTGATAAAATTATGTTTTATTTATATTTGCAAATGCTCCTAAGAGGTGGGTAAAAGACGGTAAAAAGTTCATTAAAATTTTTATATATCTAAAATTATTATAAACTGACTCCAATTAATTACATTGAACTTATATAGGTATTATGAATCTATTTTGACCTAAAATAAATTTAAATAAATAAATAACTATTTAAATATAAATTCAGTTTTAAACTATAACTCATTGTTTTTCATTATTCATAAAAAAAGTGAATGTTTTCCGAAAAATAAAAGAAAATTAATCCTAAGATAATTTCGATATTTTGAATCCAAAAATAAAGTCCATTTTGAATTATAAAATTTATAAATTTTCAAAATGAGGGTATTAATTTTCATAACTGCTAGTTTGATTGGTTGTGGTGTGTTAGAACTCAAAGTTGCATACAACACACGCTACTGTATTATTCGAAGATAAGGGTACCGTGGAAGCTTCGGGTGTTACATTATCCCCTCCTTCAAATAATATTGTCATAAAAATTTCTAGAGTATTACTGCATAAAAATACTCTCGTGGTTCATCCTCAATAGTTCCTCGGGTCCCCATGTTGCCTCTTCCATCTTATGGTTTCTCCATAGAACTTTTACCAAAAAAGTCATCCGGTTTCTCAGCACATGTTCTCGTGTATCAAGAATCATGACAGGCTCTTTGCAATAAGACAGATCGGATTCTAGTTCTAATTCCTCGTAGGTGAGTACATGTGTTGGGTCAGGCTTGTATTTTCTCAATAGTGATACATGGAACACATCGTGAAATTTGAAGAGACTTGTTGGTATTGCCTACCGGAATACTACATCCCCAATTCGTTCTAGAATTTCGAAATGTCTCATGTACATGGGAATCAATTGACCATTATTACTAAAACATATAACATTGTTCCATGGAGATACCTTCAAGAAAACATGATCCCATTCCTAAAATTCCAAATCCTTCCTTCGGTTGCCAGCATAGCTCTTCTTCCTACTTTTACCTGCTGTGATGTGGTTTTGGATTACGTTCACCTTTCCCATTGTTTCCTCCACCAGTTCTAGGCCAACGAGTTTTCTTTCACCAACATCATCCAAACAAGTTTGTGTGAAACATCTCTTTCCGTATAACGCTTCATATGGTGTCATCTGAATATTTGAATGGAATCTATTGTTATAGGAAAATTATTTCAGAGGTAAATATTAATCCCAAAGACCTTGAAAGTCAAGTGAGAATGATATCAACATGTCTTCTATTGTTTGAATAGTCTAATCTAAATGTCCATCTGTTTGGGGGTGGTAGGCAGTGCTTAAACGAAGTTCAGTATCCAGGGCTTTCTAATGACTTTTCCAGAATAATGATGTAAAACCTAGATCACAATCAGAAACAGTCGATAGTGGTAATCCATTAATACTTAAAACATCATTAATATATAGTCTTTCTAAACGTTCAAGTGGTAAATCTTATATAATTGCATGAAAATGTGTTGACTTGGTAAAATGATCAACAATGACCCATATTGCAGCATTCCATATATGGGTCTTCGATAGCCCAATGACAAAGTCCATCGTAATATTATCTCATTTCCACCCAGGTAAGGGAAGAGGTTGCATGACTCTTCCAGGATGTTGTCTTCCAGCTTTCACTTATTAAAAAACCGTACATCTTGACAAAAAATCAGCAATCTCGCTCTTCAGGTTGTCCCACCAGAAATGTTCCTTCAAGTCTCTATACATCATAGTGCTACAAGGGTGTATAGAGAAATTGGAGCTATGAGAATCATCTAACAATTACCTTTTTAGATTAGGTATATTAGGAACACAAGGTCTCTTCCCAAATTTCAAAATCCCATCATCACATACAAATTCACTCAATCTCCTATCATTCATAGCTTTAATATTCTTTTTAAAATCTTCATCATCGATCAGATAACTCTCTATCCTTTCTAGTAATAATGGTTTGGAACCCATTTTAAAAAGTATTTATGTTTCACCTTCCATAGTTAGTCCCATATCCATATTTACTAGATCCATGAAAATAGGTTCCCTTTCAACTCTCATCTTGTTCATAACTCCATGATCTTTTCTGCACAAAGCATCTGCCACATTATTTTCCTTCCTCGGGTGGTAGTGTATAGTGCAATCATTATCCTTGAATAGTTCAGGCCATCTAGTTTCCCTCATGATGAGTTCGTTATGTGAGAAAATATACTCCAAACTCTTGTGATCAGTATATATCTCACATTTTTCACCATAGAGAGAGTGTCTCCAAATTATCAAAGCAATGATTACATATTCTATCTCCAGATCATGTGTAGGATAGTTTTTCTCATGAATTTTTAGCTGTTGTGATGCATAGGCAATAACCATATCATTTTGCATAAGGGCACAACCAAGTTCTTTCTTTGAAGCTTCACTATAGATTAAAAACCCATCATTCTCCAATAGAAGAGTCAATATAGGATCAGTGACTAATTATTTCTATAGTTCATCAAAAAATTCTTCACACTCTTTTGTCCAGACAAATTTAACCACTTTTCCTACGAGCATTGTTAATGGGTTATCCAACAGGGAAAAATTCTAGATGAAACATTGATCATATCCTGCTAAATGAATAAAATTTCATACCTCGATTATACTCGTTGGTTCTGGCCATTATTGGATTTCCTTGGTCTAAGAAGGATGAACAGAGATTCCATCGTTAGAGACAATATGGCCAAGAAAAGAAATCTCTTGAAGCTAGAATTCTCACTTGCTAAACGTCCAATATAATTCTTGTCTTCTAAGAGTCTTCAGGATAATGCACATGTGATTTTCATGATCATCATATATTTTGGAGTATACCAATATATCATCAATAAATACCACTACATAGTCATCAAGATATTCCTTGAAAACACTATACATTAGATCCATGAAGACATAGGGTGCATTAGTCAATCCAAAAGGCATTACTGTAAACACATAATGCTCGTACCTAGTTCAAAATGTTGTTTTTAGAATGTCTTCCTTCTACACACACAACTAATGATATCCAGATCGAAGGTCAATCTTTGAAAAGTATTGAGATCCATGAATTTGGTCAAATGAATCATCAATTTGAGGTAGGGGATACTTGTTCTTTATTGTTAGATCATTAATCTCCCTATAGTCAATGCACAACCTCATAGATCCATCATTCTTCTAAAAGAAGGACAGGGGCTCCCCATGGAGAAACACTAGGGTGAATAAATCCCTTATTACTCAATTACTTTAGTTGTTTCTTTAATTCCTCTAATTACACAGTGGCCATTCTATAGGGGGTCTTCGATATGGGCCTTGATCAAGGAATTAAATCAATAAAAAACTAAATTTCTCTTTCTAGAGGATGTCCAACTAAATCTTCTAAAACACATCAACATATTCATTAAAAATAGGTACATCCACTATTTGAACATTCCTTTCTCACCCACAGTTATTTCATTATCTTCCTCCCCAATAATTTGAATTTAGTTAAGCTACTAGGGGTGGATCTAGATAAGAATTAGGTGGTGACATTTCTACACTAATGATAAGGTACTCCATATCATTATCAAAAATTTTAACCTCCTTCTTCATAGAATAAATTTTCACATCATGGTTCAAAATCCAATCCATACCGAGGATTATATCAAATTCAATCATGGTTATGATGATGAGATCAGCAGATAAAGAACATTTATATTCCCTAATGGGGCCTGATTCGAAAAACATTGTTGCAATGATAGTTCCCTTATGTGTTTTGACTGACAACTCCCTTGTAAAATCAAATTGGAAATATCTAATTTTTTTAGCAAACTAGAAATCTATGAAAGAATGCAATGACCCAGAATGAAATAATGCATTTTCTAAACATGAGGATACCATTGAATTACCTTCCACCATGTCTTTCAGAGCTTCAACCTCATCAGTAGTTATAAAATAAGCTTGTCCTTGATCCCTTGTCCTTTTCTTAGGTAATCTTCCATGGTTATTAGGATATTAATTTTCATAATTCCCTCTTTCTCTACAATTTTAGCATTCAACATTGACAACCTCTTTCATCCCCTTGTAATCACAAGCTTGGTGGCCTGTTTCACCACACTTCTAATAGACTCCCATTCCATTCAGGTAAGTACCAGGGTGTTTCTTCCCATAGTTACTACAGGATGGATATTCAACTTTTCCCTTCTTCCCCTATTTCCATTTCAAGAGTGTTCAGCTGATCTCTACCTCTCTTTCTTTTCATTAATGTTATAAGACTTAGATAATTCTTTTTATGTATTGATAGCACGTGAGACAATGTATTAATCTGACTAGAAGGATTGTGATACTAATGCTTGATGGAGAAATGGTGTCAACCCATAAAAGAAATGATCAATATTACTTCTTGGGTTATGTATATAATCTGTTGTATGCCTTGCTAACCTTGTAAAGTTAGCTTCATACTTCACGACATTCTCATCCTCTTTTTGCATCAGACTCAGAAATTGCCATTCTATATCTGCTCGATGGACACGAGGAAAGTATTTTTCTATGAAAATCACTTTAAACTCCATCCATTCCATATTTGATACTTCATCATCTTCCTTTTTGTTTTGAATCAATGACCACCATTGATCAACATCTCCAGTGAGGCGGTAAACTGTCATGACAATTTTTTCCCTTTCACTGCTCCCCGTGGTGTGGAATATATTCTCTAAAGAACTTATCCATTGCTCAGCTACCAGTGGATCTTTAATCTTATTTAATTTTGGCAGTTGATGCCTCATTAAGATATCTTACATTGATCATCCGCATTGTGGATCATGGTTCTCCATACGGTTAAGGTAATTATTCTTAACATCAGTGGGTTGTCCCATTATGGTGATAAGTTGATCCGCACCAGTTGCTTCCCCAACTCCACTATAATTATCTTGTGTAGGAGTTCAATCCCTAAATTGATTAGGTGCATTGATACGGTTTCCATTCCTTCCACTAGGTGCCATTTCTAAACAATTTCATAAAGTAGATTAGTTTATGAATCGAAATACATAATTCCAAACGTGTAAAATACTTTACATAAACTAAACAGTTTATGGATATAATCCATAATAATAAAAAATGTTTACTTTGAGAAAGAATATACTCATAAACCCTTCATAATGGGTTTTAATGAAAATAAGAATGTTCCTAATCAAATCCCCCTAGAGTGTCGTATCCAAGAGGGCAGTAAGGCCCATTGTCGTGCACTAATTCATATTCAAGTCTAGCTCAAAGCGGTGTTTTCAGGTTTTACCCCTATGTACATATGTTCCAGAGCCGCCTCTACCTGTTTATATCCAGATAGGGATATATTTCTTCGAAAACTCACAAAATCTATACAATACCGAAATTCTTGGAAGTTATTATTTACTAATCATCAAAGTCTATCTTAGGGCTGTGTGCTCTAATCACAGTTTATCTATGTCTAGTTTCTAGGGTTTGTAATAAACTTACATAGATACCAACTATAACGCCCCGACCCCAAAATCTGATATTCAGTGAATTATTACGTATCATTGGAATTATCACAAAAGATCAATTCTCAAAAGATCGATTAGTTTAGTATCCATAGAAGTACTAGATACATTCATAAGGATTACATTACATCATAAAATGGAAAACTACAACAACAATGATTCCATTGACAACACTGATATCCCATAGACTAAACCTACAGGTCAGTAATAATATATTTCATCACATCGTGGGAAAAATAAAACATAGAAAGGGGTGAGCTTAGATGCACAGTAAGGAAAACAATATAGCAGAAACATTCATAAATAAGCATAAACACTTAATGAAATGTATAAGACTAAAAAAAGAATTTTAAACATGACTTCAACTTTATATAGAAAAGATAAAATCAAATAATTCCATTTACTTATTCACATGGATATTATTCTAGTTGAATAATCACATGCAATATCAATATCCACTTTCATAATGATGGAATACATAATGCTAGACTTCATAACCACACAGTCAAAGCATTGTGCCATGACTACAAATAAGATTTTTTCAAGGCCTTATTCCAGGACACTAGTTTGACTCATGAGACCTACTGATGCATCGAGGAGCTATAGAGGGATCCACCCATCACTTACTAAGTTCAATACGTTCCTCTTATGAAAAGTTTTAAACATAACATAAAAATTTATATTAAAACTACCATACTAAATGTCAATATTTTATCCAATAACCATGAATGGTGTAAAAATAACACATCCACAGTCAAACATATCAAAAATCCTTCAATACAATATGTGAGTTTTGTATAATAATAAATCATCTTCAAATAAACTTAAAATCCTTCAAAGGATATTGGAATAGATGAAATTAAAACCCCCTTTTATAGAAATATCTCTTTATATTTTAAAATCATTTAAGAAAAAAATTATTTTTAAAATATTCTTATAAGATTGTAAGGGAAGCATCGATGATGTTACCAATGAAATGTCTTCTCCAACAAGATGGATTTCACCTTGCATCTGTCTGTCCAATATTCTTTGCAAATGTGGAATCAATTGACCATCTATTTCTGCAATTTTCCACCATATGCAGGTTATGGTGCTATATACAAGACATGACAACTTCCTGTTTGGACTTACGGTCAATTGAAGGGCTCTTATCCTCTACAGTTGATATTAGATGCAGTGATCAGGTGAGGAACATCCTTCTGGTTTCTATTGCTACAATGGTTGGCTTCATATGGAAGGCTCAGAATGACCATATTTTTCAGAGCAACCCTATTTTCAGTCAGCTGTTAAAGAAATCCATTGTGCGGTATGTACTGCCTCCAAGCTGCATTTGGGATGTATGAACAATGATGTTAATGATTTTATCATTCTGAGGAATTTTGGATTATCTAGAAGAACAACAAAACCTCTGGTCATGAAGTACATAAGGTGGATTCAACCTATTCCCTCCTGGTTTAAAATTAACGTTGATGGGGTGGTTACAGGTGCACCTGAGCCATCAGGCTGTGGTGGTGTCTTTCGTACCTATCGAGGCTTCGTTAAGGGCTGTTTCTACCATTACATTGGGAATGGTTCTTCCATTGAGGCAGAGTTATGGGTGATGATAAAATCCATTTCTTATGTAGTTAAATATGGTTGGCGATTTCTTTGGCTGGAATCAGACTCGATGGTTGCTATTGAAATCACTAAGAGACGATCAAGGAATGTCCCTTAGGTGCTTTTTCCTTACTAGATTGAATTCCTTAAACTCTTTGAAGGTATTATCTTGGACTAATATCATGTCTATAGGGAGGCCAATCAGTTTTCTGATTCATTATCTAAGAAGGCTATTGTGGAATCCAGCTCTGGATGGTCATTTATGGCTTTTGATTATTCTGTGCCCCTTGTGGATGCAGATGCATGTGGCACTGTATTTACTAGGCTTTGTAAACCCTCTTTTTTACGCCTTTATCTCTTAATTATTTTTCAATAAAATTTTGTAGGGGTGGGTTTTAACCTACTTATAGGCATTTTGGGTAATAAAAACATTCTTACCTTAAATTTGTCGAAAAGGTCAAAAAGTACCTTGTTTGGAAAACGACGGAAAGATACCTTTAAAATCATTTTATAAAAATCCAAAAAAGGGTATATATGACTATAATCCATATTCTAGTAAATAGTAAAAATGTTTTCGAATAAATATTTAAGAAACATGGATGTGGATGTTAAAGAGGTCCCACTAGATACTTACGTAAAAACAGCCTCTGATAATAAAGAGATTGTGAAATTAACCCTTACTGTGTACTTTTCCTTGGTTGAGGGAAGTTTAACCTCCTGTATAATGGTGAAATATTTTTACTTAAGATATACAAGAATCATATACATTAATTTGATATCATATAGGATATTTTAGCATTTCTTGTATTATAATATCTTAGTATTATCATCATTTTGGGTGTTAACTGATTCATATTCCATTATATGCTTTGTTATGTAAGTAATGTATGTTATGGATAGGATGTATCTTATTCATGTTCATAATTATATTTAGTCTTTAAACATTATTTTTAATCATCTAATGACAATTAGTCATGAATGGATATAATGGGGAATGAATATCATCGTGTTCATGGAGATGGTAATCTGTACGTACGCACGAGCAACAATGTCATTATTTTGATACTAATATAATATTTAATTGGATGGTATATCATATATACAGAATCATTATCATATTATATTTATTATTTACATAAATTACACATCATTATTATACCCATCAAAACAATAATGTATTGGATAACAATTACACCACGACGTGGAGACCGTAAGCCGTACGTACGCATGTATGGTAACATGTAATTAAAAGGATGGATAGAAAGATGAATATGGTTGTACAATATTTTTAATAAAATCATAGTATATATATGATACTGGAGTTATTATTTTAGAATGGAAACAAAAAATAAAGAGGAAGTGGAAGAAGATAGAAACATGAAAGAGGTTATGAAATATTTACCTTTTCTTTGGGTTCTTCTTTTTGATTTGATCAAAAGGGCTCCATAGGATGGCTTTCTGACTAAAGGAAGGACTCTAGGATGAAGGGAGGAAAGTTTACAGGGTAGTTGGGTAGGGTTTGTCCAAGAAAAATGGCATTGAAGGTTTGAATTAGAGAAAAGGGTAAGGGCCCTTTTATAATAGGGGTGAGAGGCACCTTAGGGAAAGGTAGAAATATTATTTTTAGTAAAATTATTTTCAGTTTCTATTGGCCCAAAAATTTATTATTTAAAGTATGAGGTGGGGATGAGTTGAAAAGCACTCAACCAATAGGTTCTAGATAGGTTTGGTTCACTATATTATCCTTATATTTTTTATTTAACTCTTTGTTAAATAGATTTATAATTGTCATGTCTCTATGAATTTTTATATTATATGGTTATTAAACATACTATATACTTCTATGAAAATTCAACGTGGTTCATTAATGATACACCTATCATTATATAAGACTTTTGGATGAACCTTATTTTTTTAGGAGTAGAACATCAATTAATAATATAATATTTTTTCAGAACTCTTTTATTTCAATTTTGACACTATTTGGTATTTTGTTTTTGCTAAATTCATAACATAATTATTACATCAAAAAATTTCATCTAACCAACCCTAACATGTAATATTAACCTAGAAAATTAGTGCAATTCATAAAAAGTCTCAAATTACATATATTTTGATATTTATAATGTAACACCCTTATATTTTATGAGAAATATTTTTTTTATGTCTTATGTTATACGAAACACCAAATGAATCTTTCACAACACACAATACTGACTTAGCTTGCATTGCACGCAATCACTACCTTCCTCGATAGCGTGTGTAGTACGCAATACTGGGTTTCACTAAACAACGATATATTATTATGGAATAGCCGTTATGAATATTATTAACAACATTTTTAATTTTATAACATTATTATTCATCTTACACATTTTATAGAACATGGTAAGAAAACAAAATAAATTTTTCGGGTAAAATAAGTATTTTTTAAAAAATGCAGTTTTGCCGCCTTTTGAGGTCGCACCCACATTAAATATATTTTTTGGCTTGTTTATAAGTTCAATTTGGCAATATAAAATTCTTCTTTGGAATCAGGATATAAAAATTTACTTTGGATAAATCTTTGATATTTTTCTGATAACATTCATATTTTGATGAATAGTAAAAATACGCTAATTTTTAATTAAAAACAACTTTTTTACATGAGATAATTTATATCGTTAAATTATAATATTGAATGGTTTTAAAGTATAAATATAATATATATTTACCGTTTAATATAATTTTTTTCATTAGCATTAATTTCACATTGAATTCATAGGTAAAAACATTTCAATCTTTGGTAATGTATTAACTTCTAAAACCTGTTTTCTTAACAACATGATTAATTTTAAATTAATTACTACAACATATGTGTTTTGAATTTTGACAAATTGATTCCATATTTGGAATCAGTGGGTCCAAATTATGTTAATAGACTACTTTTTATTTTTGGGCATTATGAATAGTAACTACGTTAAATTTTATTTTCCATAGTTAAAGGTAAATCAGTTAATTAAGGGTAAATATAAGATTATAAAATTACCCTAACAACTACCAAAATCTTATTGGATGACTAAATGTCGACCCATATCACATAATGGTCGGATAAGATTCATTTAATGGACTTTTTCCCATGAAAATGATTAAATTATTATTAAAACCAAAGAAAGTGACAACTTGTCACTTTCTTAAATCTTATAAGTATAATAATTTTAATTTAGTGATAAACATAATTAAACTTTGAACATGAATAGTCTCCAGAAATATAATAAAATTATCTACATCATAGGAATTTATTTATAATTTTTAGGGATTAAATAATTATCATTAATTATTACACAATAGTGATGTTGAAATTATTTTATTAATTAAAATATCAAATAAATTATTTTAAAAATATTAAAATAAATATTATATGAACTATTTAATATGCTCCACTAATTTTATAGAAACATAAGACATTTTATAAATCTATTAAATCTTTTAGTTCGAACATATCTTCTGAATATATTTTATTTAAATTCAAATAAATGAATAGTTTCAAAATTGACACTATTGTTATTTTATAAAAATAACATATTATAAAATTATTTAAAAATAACAAAAATATTTGAAAATTATAAATTAAAATTTATATGGTCTAAAATGTCATAAAGTGTCAAATTATGGAAAATTCACAACACATATGTAATTATTTGTAATAATTTAAAATTTAGAATATTATTACCACAAATAAAATTAAATTGATAAATAAGGATAAATCAAGTTGACAATGTTTAAAATAAATTTCTAACATGTATAAATTTTCTTGTATGATGATATTACAACTCTATCTCATCTAATATTTGGATATGAGTCATTTGGGATGTTTTTATGTGGGGTTGGGATTTAATATAAACTAATATTTCTTATATTTCCAATGGTGCCCCTCTCCTCTCTTATAAAAGGGAACATCCTCCGTCTCCTCCTCACACCAATTTGAGCCTTCAAGCTCGGCCAAACCATGCCAATTTCACTTCCACATTTCTCTAGAAACATCCTAGAGATCCTGGTCTTCTTCAAAGACCAATTTTAGTACCCTAAGAAGAGGTCTCAAAGAGGCGCTTCAATGAAGAGGTAATGTCCGTTACTGATTCTGTCAACTATATTTCTTCTTCTACTTATTCTTATTTAGTTGTTTCATTATTAAGTAATAACATAAGTATCACTCATATAATTATATGTTATTATAAGAATGAAACAACCCTATTTCACCACCTATCCATCCAAAGGAAAATGAAATCATCACGCGTGCGTACGTACGGAATACCGTCTCCACGCCGTGGTGTAATCTATTTTCCACCACCACCTTAATTGGTTGGGTATAATGGTGTAAATAATGACTATATATGATTATTGTAAAGTGATATTGATTCTTAAATAGTATACATACACTCCGATACAATTCCACAATCATGGGAATGATATCATCGCTCGTGCGTACATACGGAATACCGTCTCCACGATGTGATGCGACTCGTTCTACATGATCGCCAATGAATAATGATTATATAAATGAATTTAATGAATAAATATGATATATATTACACTAATACCATTCTTTAAATGATGTGTCTATAACCTAAAAAGAGGAATAAGAATTTATTCGACAAAACACACATACGAACATAAAGCAATAAACACCTGAATAACAAGTAGCAATGAAATATTACTAATAAGAAGCTAAGAATATGACCATATATGATACCATAAAAATAATTATGATTCTGTAATAAGTAAATGGCATTATTTAAATCATTATACAGGAGGTTCAGACACTTACGAAGCAAATCGGACCTAAGGTAATGGAAAATCTCGCAATCTCATTTTTATCTGAGATTGTTTATACTTCCGAATTTACTGAGGAATATTAATCATCCACATCCATGTTTTCCTCAATATGTAATATTTATATCTTTATACAATTTTTTAAATCCAATTTTACCCTTCGGTGAGTTTTTAGTAAAATATATGAAAGCAATCTTTTGTAGTTTTTCATATGAGGTACTTTTTGACTTTTCCGGCCAAAGTACGTGAAAAATGTTTTTTTAACTTATACGACATGAATGGATTTTTAAAACATTATTTCCTAGAATCTTCCTTTACAAGTTTTCATGTTTATTTTTAATCAACTTTTTTTAGTTTAAAATTGTATGACATGTAAAGAAAAGAATGGTGTTTTTGAAGTAGAAAGGATATTTTCCTCAAGAATGGAGTTCAAGTGTTTTATCAAAATTATTTTTCATCTAAGATAATATAGGGTTCTGTTTCTATCCCTATTATTACATTGATTTGATTATGTTGTGATGGGATTATTTTTATGAATTCATTTATCTTATATGAATTATTTTATGATGTCACGATGTTTAAGAATCCTATTGTTATTACATGGGTTATGCTATGATGTATGGTTTATGATTTTGTGGCACACATAAGAATGATATCATTAGGAGATGGGTGGGACCTATATCTCCCTCCAATGCATTGGGTAAAGATTTATATCTCATGTGATAGACGTGGATGGAACGGAAGGTTAAACCAGTTCAGTGAAATAGGATTGAAACGAGGAGTGAACTCGGTTCAAAAATGGACATTGTCCGCTAAGATAGTCTTGAAAATGAGTCCTGACTACTAAGAAATGATTCTATATGATTATGTGTGTATTCCACAAAGCATCATGTTTTAAGTTATGATTATTGGGATTACATTTCACTTATATGATTTATCCCATGTTATGAAATTATGATTTCTTTTGCAGGGTAAGATTTCCAAAATGTTGTGTTCTTATGAATATGATATGATTGATATTTCTTTTGTTTACCCTTACTGAGCATTTGAGCTCACCCTTTTGTATTTTTTCTTTTCCCGAGGTCAGGAAGAAGGATATTAAGTAGGATATGCCAAAAGGGACTCTAGATATGATGAAATAAATAGGAGACAATGTAGATGCTTTATGAACCAGTTGTTTATGTTTCCCAGTTTCTAAAGACACTATACCTATACGGTCCTTCCATGGTTTTGTTATATGTTGTAATAAGTATGCTTCAATTTTGAAATAATAACCATGTATGTAAAGTATGGGTCATTATAGTTGGTATCAGAGGAAAGGTATAGTCAACCTTTGGAAACTAGGATGTGAAAGCCTTAGTAAAAAACCTAAGGATATGTCTAAGCATAGAACACAATCTTAGTTTTTAGAAATGTCCATGAAAAACCTATGATAAGACCTTAAGTGTGAAATTTTATTCTTGATTATGTGGTTTTCCTATTATAATTAGTGTTGCTCACACTATTCTTCTTGGTTTTAGTCAATGGATGGAACCCGAAGGAACCATGTTAATGCGGAATGCGACAGGCAATGCAATGATTGTCCTCCTGAGCAACCAAACGTTATGGGAGATGGAATGAAAAATATTGTATCCATGCTCACACAAATTTCTCAATATATGAATCATGCAGGACTTCCAAATGAGGAAAGGAAGGAGAAACATTCTGTTGAATCCTTCATGATGCAGCATCCACCTTCATTCAGCAGGTCTTCTGATCCATTAGTGGCTGAACAATGGATCAGTACCACTAAAAAGATATTTTCAGTTCTTCAATGTCTTGAACATGATAAATTCATCTTAGAAGTGTATTGTTTGGAAGGTGATGCTGATCAATGGTGGAATATTATTAAGAATATGAGGCAAAGGTATGAAATTGAGTCCATGTAATGGGACGAGTTCAAGAACTTATTTTTCAATAAGTATTCTCCTCGTATTCTTCGAAAAAAGATGGATAAGGAGTTTCATGAACTGAAGCAAAAGGATGATGAATTTGTTGGTACCTACGAAGAAAATTTTACAAGACTTGCAAGTTACGCTTCCAGAATTATTATCCAACCTGAGAGTAAGATCGATCGATTCTTTAGTGGCTTAAAACCAAGTCTTCAAAGGGCATTAGCCATAAGGGACTTCAATAGATATGAGGAAATTGTTCGATGTGCTCTCAAATTTGAGATGGAGATTGGTGTAACCCATCAGTCACATGGGCTAGATAAGAAGAGGAAAATGGAATTTAAAGGAAAATATAAAACACCACACTGAAAAGAAGGTGATTTTTCCCTTATGCTCAAATTGTGGAAAGAAACATGGAGGAAATTGTCTTAAGGGGACAACCAAATGTTACAAGTGTGGAAAAGAAGATCATCAGGAAATTGAATGTCGAAATAATGGGAATAAGATTTCTAATGATGCAAAAAAAGGAAGGGATACACAGAATGAACCTACTACACTTTAATGTTTCAAGTGCACGGAGATGGGGAATTATGCCAATCAATGACCAAATCCAAGGTTTGATGATGATGATTGACGTCAACAAAATCTTAAGGCCAAATACAAAGGAAAGTCACATGCAATTACTATCGGCGATGTGGAGTACGACAATGAAGTGGTGAGAGGTATACTTACCATCCACTCTAAAGTAGAAAATGTTTTATTTTATTCTGGATCAACCCACTCTTTTATTTATGAAGAACTTTCTAAGGGTATTGCCATATTACCTCAAAAATTAGATGTTGAGATGGCTGTGACAACTCCTAATGACACAATAGTCACATCAAAAGTTTGCAATTCTTCTCCGATTGATGTTTGTGGAAACGTGCTTCCTGCAAATCTTGTGACCCTTCCTATAGTAGAATTTGATGTGATTCGTGGCATGGATGTGATTTCTTTATATGGAGCTCATATCAATTTCCAAAGAAGGTAAGTCACATTTTATATTCTAGATCAATCTATGATCGTCTATCGATGCAAGTATGAACATAACCTTCTAGTGGAACTTTCTTCTATCTTATGGGTCTTGATTCCACTAAATGAAGGTTATTTATCTAAAATGGTTGGAGAGAAACTCAAGAATAATAAAATTCCGATTGTACGTGATTTTTATGATGTATTTCCGGAGGAATTCCATGGTCTTCCACCAAATCGTGATCTTGAGTTTTCAATAGAACTCGTACCGGGTGCTTTGCCTATTTCAAAGACACCTTATAGAATGGCCTCAATTGAGTTGTAGGAATTGAAGAAGCAACTCCAAGAGAATCTTGATAAAGGATTCATATTCCCTAGTGCGTCACCTTGGGGAGCACCTATTCTGTTTGTTAAGAAAAAAGATGGATCAAGGGGACTCTACATTGATTATCGAGAACTTAACATGATCATTATCAATAAAAAATATCCTATCCCATGCATTGATGACCTATTTGACCAACTACGCGGAGCTCAATACTTTTCCAAGATTGATCTTCATTCAGGGTATCATCAATTAAGGGTCAAAAGGGAGGATATACCAAATATGGATTTCCGTACATGGTATGGACACTATGAATTTATAGTGATTACATTTGGTCTTACTAATTCCCCGGCCATATTCATGAATATAATGAATAGAGTCTTTAGAGAGTATCTTTATCAGTTTGTGTTAGTCTTTATAGATGATATTCTTGTCTATTCAAAGAGAAAATAAGAACATGAAGATCACTTGAGAATTGTATTGAAGACCCTAAGAAAGGAGAAGTTTTATGCCGAATTTACCAAGTGTGAATTTTGGCTTCAAAAAGTTTCATTTTTGTGTCACATAATCTCAAAATAAGGGATATCTGTGGATCCAGCAAAAATAGTGGTTATCGAAAGATGGTCGAGACCAGCAACAGTAACTGAGATCCGAAGTTTTCTTGGATTGTTTCGATATTACCTACGTTTTTTGAAATATTTTTCAAGGTTATCTAACCCACTCACCAAGTTGACTCGGAAAGGAGTAAAGTTTGCTTGGACAGAGGAATGTGAAGAGAATTTCAAAGAGGTAAAAAGAAGGTTATCTGGTGCACCTGTGCTCACACTACCTTGTAGTGGAGAAAGTTTTGTGATATACAGTGATGCATCCATGAAGGGACTGGGGTGTGTTCTTATGAAAAATGATATGGTGATAGCTTATGCCTCACGATAGTTGAAAATCCATGAGCAAAATTACCCAAATCATGATTTGGAGTTAGCTACGGTAATCTTTGAATTAAATATTTGGAGGCATTACCTTTATGGTGAAAGGTGTGATATTTATACTAATCATAAAAGTTTAAAGTATATTTTCACACAAAAGGAGCTGAATATGCGTCAAAGAAGATGGTTGAAGCTAATTAAGGATTACGACTGCTCAATTCATTACCACCCTGGGAAAGCAAACAAGGTGGCAGATGCATTATGTCGACAAGACCATGCTAGCTTGTCCATGATGAGGATCACAAAAGATCCAATATTTATGGATTTACAAAGGATAGATCTTGGAATTATAATGGAAGGGGAAAATCATATCTTTCTCAAATGAATGTTCATCCATCTATACATGTGAATATTAAAGAGGCACAGAAAGAAGATGTAAAGTTTCCAAAGAAGGTGAGAAATGTTCCTGGATTCAACCTTGATTGTGATGGGATAATAAGGTTTAGGAATCTGGTTTGTGTTCATCCCATACCCGAATTAAAGAAGGAGCTGCTGGATGAGGCTCATAGTTCTTCATTATCAATTTATCCTGGAAGCACGAAGATGTATATGGACCTGAAAGAGTACTTCTGGTGGGATGGCATGAAAAGAGATGTTTCTAAATATGTCTCTCGATGCTTGATTAATCAGAAAGTTAAAGCTGAGAGACACAAGTCTAAGGGGATGTTACAACCATTACCCATACCCAAATGGAAATGGGAAAACATCACTATGGACTTTGTCACCGGACTTCCTAAAACATCCAAAGGCAATAATTCTATCTCGGTCATAGTTGATCATCTCACAAAGTCTGCACACTTCATTGCTATTAGAGAGGATTTCTCTCTGGATCAGATTTCCAGGATATATGTAAAGGAAGTGGTAAGATTGAATGGAGTACCACTTTCTATTATATCTGATCGGGATCCAAGGTTTACCTCAAAGTTCTGGCGAAGTCTTCAGCATACTCTGGGTACAGAGTTGAGTTTCAGCACTGCTTATCATCCTCAGACAGACGGTTAGTCTAAGAGGATAATTCAAACTCTAGAAGATATGTTGTGAGCTTGCTCTATGGATTTCAAAGCTGGTTGGGATCAACACCTATATTTGGTGGGATTTTCTTATAATAATAGCTTTCACTCCAGTATTCAGATGGCTCCTTATGAAGCCCTCTATGTAAAGAAATGCAGAACTCCAACTTGCTGGGATGAAGTTAGGGAAAGAAATCTATTAGGACCTGATCTTGTTGATGAGATGGAAGAAAAGGACAGATCTATTGAAAGACACATAAGAGCATCTCAGAGTCGACAGAAAATCTATGTCGATAACCGAAGAAAAGACCTAGACTTTTAAGTGTGTGATAAAGTGTTCTTACGAATATCTCCCTGGAAGAGGGTCATGAGATTTGGAAAGAAGGGAAAGTTGAGCCCTAGATATAACAGTCCTTTCGAAATACTGGATCGTATTGGGAAGGTATCTTACCGATTGGTGCTTCCACCGAATCTCTCCCATGTTCACGATGTGTGCCATGTATCTCTCCTGAGAAAGTGCATACCCGATTCATCACATGTACTTAGCTTAGAAGTTGTACCGCTAGAGGAAGATCTTTCTTATAAAGAAGAGCCGATAGAGATTCTGGATTGTAGTGAAAAAGTCCTACGGAACAATACAACTCGCTTGGAGAAAGTTTTATGGAGGAACCACTAATTGAAGAAGCTACATGGGAACTTGAGGATATGATGAGGGAGAGGTATCCTCATCTGTTTGTAATGAAGTGATGAATTTTGAGGGAAAAATTCATTTTAAGGGGGGTAGAATGTAACACCCTGAGATTTTATGAGAAATATTTTTTTATGTCTTATGTTATATTCAACACCAAAGTAATCTTTCACAACACACAATACTGACTTGGCTTGCAATACACACAATCGCGACCTTCCCCGATAGCGTGTGTAGTACGCAATACCGGGATTCACTAAACAAAGATATATTATTATGTACAATCCATTATGAATAGTATTAACTAAATTTTTAGTTTTATAAAATTATTATTCATCTTACACATTTTATAGAACATGGTAAAAAAACAAAATAATTTTTTTGGGTAAAATAAGTATTTTTCAAAAAATGCAGTTTTGCCGCCTTTTGATGGCACACCCACATTAAATCTATTTTTTAATGTTTATAAGTTCAATTTGAAAAAATAAAATTCTTCATTGTAATCAGGATATAACAATTTACTTTGGATAAACCTTTGATATTTTTCTGATAACTTTCATATTTTGATGAATAGTAAAAATACGGTAATTTTTTATTAAAAACAACTTTTTTAACTGAGATAATTTATATGAGTAAATTATAATATTGAATGTTTAAGTATAAATAGAATATATTTTTACCATTTAATATAATTTATTTCATTAGCATTAATTTCACATAGAATTCATCGGTACAAACATTTTAATCTTTGGCAATGTTTTAACTTCTAAACACATGTTTTCTTAACAACGGGATTAATTTTAAATTAATTACTCCAACTTATGTGTTTTTTATTTTGAAAAATTTATTCCATATTTGGAATCAGTGGGTCCAAATTATTTTAATAGGCTACTTTTTATTTTTGAGCATTATGAATAGTAACTACGGTAAATTTTATTTATCATAGTTAAAGGTAAATCGGGTAATTAAGGGTAAATATAAGATTATAAAATTACCATAACACCTACCAAAATCCTATTGGATGACTAAAAGGCGACCCATATCACCTAAGGGTCGGATTATATTGATTTAATGGACTTTTTCCATTAAAATAATTTAATTATTGTTAAAACCAAAGAAAGTGACAACATGTCACTTTCTTAAATATTATAAGTATAATAATTTTAATTTAGTGATAAACATAATGAAACTTCAAACATGAATAGTCTCCAGAAATATATTAGAATTATCTAAATCATAGGAATTTATTTAGAATTTTTAGGGATTAAATAATTATCATTAATTAAGACACAATAGTGATGTTGAAATTATTTTATTAATTAAAATATCAAATAAATCATTTTAAAAATATTAAAGTAAATATTATATGAACTATTTAATGTGATCCAATAATTTTATAGATACATATTACATTTTATGAATATATTAAAGCTTTTATTTCGAACATATCTTCTGTATATATTTTATTTAAATTCAAATAATTGAATAGTGTCAAAATTGACACCATTGTTATTTTATAAAAATAACATATTATAAAATTGTTTAAAAATAACAAAAAAATTTAAAAATTATAAATTAAAATTTATATGGTCGAAAATGTCATAAATTGTCAAATTATGGAAAATTAACAACACATATAGAATTATTTATAATAATTTAAAATTTAGAATATTATTACCACAAATAAAATTAAATTGATAAATAAGGATAAATCAAGTTGATAATATTTAAAATAAATTCCTAACATGTCTAAATTTTATTTGATGATGATATTACAACACTATCTCATCTAATATTCGGATATGAGTCATTTTGGAAGTTTTTATGTGGCTTTTGGATTTAATGTAAACTAATATTTCTTATATTTCCAAAGGTTCCCCTCTCCTCCCTTATAAAAGGTCACCTCCTCCCTCTCATCCTCACACAAATTTTAGCCTTCAAGCTCGGCCAAACCCTGCCCATTTAAATTCCCCACTTCCATAGAAAAATCCTAGAGATCCTGGTCTTCTTAAAAGGCCAATTTTAGTGCCCTAAGAAGAGGTCTCAAAGAGGCGCTTCAAAGAAGAGTTAATGTCTGTTACCGATTCTTTCAACTTTATTTCCTCTTCTACTTCTTCTTATTTAGTTGTTTCATTATGAAGTAATAAAATCAGTATGAATGATATACTGATATGTTATTATAAGTATTAAACAACCCTATTTCACCACCTATCCACCCTACAGAAAATGAAATCACTGTGCGTGTGTACGTACGGAATATCGTCTCCACACCGTGGTGTAATCTATTTTCCACCACCACCTTACTTGGATGGTTATAATGGTGTAAATAATGACTATATATTATTATTGTAAAGTGATATTGATTCTTAAATAGTATACATACACTCTAATACAATTCCACAATCATGGGAACGATATCATCGCTCGTGCATACGTACGGAATATCGTCTCCACGATGTGATGTGACTCGTTCTACATGATATTAATTGCATAATTATTATATAAATGAATTTAATGAATAAATATGATATATATTATACTAATACCATTCTTGAATTGATGTTTCTATAACCTAAAAAGAGGAAGAATAATTTATTCGACAAAACACACATATGAACATAAAGCAATAAACACCCGAATAACAAGTAGAAATGAAATATTACTAATAAGAAGCTAAGAATATGACCATATATGGTATCATAAAAATAATTATGATTCTGAAATAAGTCAATGACATTATTTAAATCATTATACAGGTGGTTCGGACACTTACGAAACAAATCGGACCTAAGGTAATGGAAAATCTCGAAATTTCATTTTTATCCGAGATTGTTTATACTTCAGAATTTACTGGGGAATATTTATCATACACATCCATGTTTTCATCAATATGTAATATTTATATCCTTCTAAAATTTTTTAAATACAATTTTTCCCTTCGATTAGTTTTTAGTAAAAAATATGAAAGGAATCTTTTGTCATTTTGCGTACGAGGTACTTTTTGACTTTTCCGGCCAAAGTACGAGAAGAATGTTTTTTTAACTTATACGGCATGAATGGGTTTTTAAAACACTATTTCCAAGAAGATTACTTTACAAGTTTTCACGTTTATTTTTAATCACCTTCTTTTAGTTTAAAATTGTATGACATTTAAGAAAGGGAAAGTGTTTTTGAAGTCGAAAGGATATTTTACTCAAGAATGGAGTTCATGTGTTTTATCAAAATTATTTTCCATCTACGATAATATAGGGTTCTGTTTCTATCCCTATTATTATATTGATTTTATTATGTTGTGATGTAATTATTTTTATGAATTCCTTTATCTTATATGAAATTTTTTATGATGTCACGATGTTTAAAAATCCCATTTTTCTTACATAGGTTATGCTATGAAGTATGGTTTATGATTTTGTGGCACACATAAGAATGGTATCATTATGAGATGGGTGGGACCTATATCTCCCTCCAATTCATTGGGTAACGATTTATATCTCATGATATAGACATGGATGGAACGGCAAGTTAAACCGGTTCAGTGAAACAGGACTAAAATGAGGAGTGAACTCGGTTCAAAAATGTACATTGTCTACTAAGATAGTCTTGGGAATGAGTCTTGAATACTAAGAAATGATTCTATATGATTATGTGTGTATGCCACAAAGCTTCATGTTTTACGTTATGATTATTGGGATTACATTTCACTTCTATGATTTATCCCATGTTATGAAATTATGATTTCTTTTGGAGGGTAAGTTTTCCAAAATGTTATGTTCTTATGAATATGATATGTTTGATATTTATTTTGTTCACCCTTACTAGGAATTTGAGTTCACCCTTTTGTATGTTTTCTTTTCCCTGGGTTAGGAAGAAGGATATTAAGTAGGATATGCCAAAAGGGACTCTAGATATGATGAAATAAATGAGAGACAATGTAGATTCTTTATGATCTAGTTGTTTTTGTTTCCCAGTTTCTAAAGACACTATACCTATACGGTCCTTTCATTATTTTATTATATGTTGTAATAAGTATGATTAAATTTTGAAGTAATAACAATGTATGTAAATTATGGGTCATTATATATAATATCAATTATTTTAATATTTCATTAATTAGGTAATTACTGCATCATCATTACTTCATAAATAAATTAAAATATATAATGTCTAAAAAATATAAATAAAATTCCATTATGTAAGAACTCATTTTACCTTTCTATTAAATATTTATCGTCAAATTTATCTTATGTGTAACCCTATATTAAAAATGGATTAGTTATTAAACTTTTAATTTCACACTTTTAACTCTTCATTTAATTAAATAATAATAAATAATTACATAAATAAAATAAATAATTATTAAAAAAAATCGGTTTTAAACTATAACTTAGTGTTTTTCACTATTAATCAAAAATTGAAAGCTTTCAAAAAAATACAAAAATTCATCCTAAGATAATTTTGATATTCCGAATCCAAAAATAAAGTCCATTTTGAAAGATAAAATTTATAAAATATCAAAAATAGGGTATTACTTTTCATAATGGCTAGTTTTATTGGATATGGTGTGTTAAAACTCGAAGTTGCATACAGCACACACTACATTATTATTCAAAGGGAAGCGTACCATGGAAGCTTTGATGTATTACATTCTCTCCTCCTTTAAATAATTTTGTCCTAAATATTTCTAGAGTGTTACTGCGTAAAAAGACTCGGGTGGTTCTTCATCAATAGTTCCTCGGTTTCCCATGTTACCTCTTCCTTCAAATGCTTTCTCCATAGAACTTTTACCAGAAGATTCATCCATTTTCTTAGAACTTTTTCTCTTGTATAAATAATCTTGACAGGCTCTTTTCAAGAAGGAAGATTGGGTTCTAGTTCTAATTCCTCATTGGTGAGTACATGCGTTGGGTCAGACTTGTATTTTCTCAATAGTTATACGTGGAACACATCATCAACATTGGAGATACTTGGTGGAATTTACAACTGGTATTCTATAGCACCAATTCATTCTAGAATTTCAAAAGGTCCGATGTACCTGGAACTCAATTTACCCTTCTTACCGAAACATATAACACCCTTAAACGGAGATACTTCATGAAAACATGATCTCCGACCTGATAAACCAAATCCTCCTTCCAGTTATCTTCATAGATCTTCTGCCCAATTTGACCTGCTTTGATGTGGTTTTGGATTACCTTAACCTTTTACATTGCTTCCTCAACCAGTTCTGGGCCTATGAGTTTTCTTTCACCAACATCATCCCAACAGGTTGGTGTGCAACTTCTCTTTCTGTATAACGCTTCATATGGATCCATCTCAATACTTGAATGGAAGCTATTGTTATAATAAAATTCTACCATGGATAAATATTGATCCCACATACCTTGAATGTAAAGTGATAATGATCTCAACATGTCTTCTATGGTTTTAATAGTCCGTTCTAATTGTCTATCAGTTTAGGGGTGGTAAGCAGTGTTGAAACGAAGTTCAGTATCCAGGGCTTTCTGAAGACTTTTCCAGAATCATGATGTAAAATGTAGATCACAATTAGAAACAGTCGATAGTGGTACTCCATGAAGTATTTAAACTTCATTAATGTATTGTCTTGCTAAATTTTCAAGTGGTAAATCTTCTCTTATAGCAAGAAAATGTGTTGACTTGGTAAGATGATCAACAATGACCCATCTTGCATCGTTCCATCTAGGAGTATTTGATAGTCCCATGAAAAAGTCTATTGTAATATTATCCCATTTCCACTCAGTTATGGGAAGAGGTTTCATGTATCCTCTAGGTTGTTTCCTTCCATCTTTCACTTGTTTACAAACCATAAATCTTGACACAAAAACAGAAATGTCTCTCTTCATGTTGTCCCACCATAAATTTTCCTTCAAATCATTATACATCTTAGTGCTACTAGGGTTTATAGAGAAATTGAAGCTATGAGCATCATCTAACAATCCCCTCTTCAGATTAGGTATATTAGGAACACAATGTCTCTTTCGAAATTTAGAAATCCCATCTTCATACACAAGGTAACTCAATCTCTTATCACTCATAGATTTAATCTCCTTTTGAAAATCTTCATCGTCTGTCTGAGAACTCATTATCCTTTCTAGAAAATATTTTTTGGCCACCATTTGAAAAATTATTGATGTTTCACATTCCATGGTTATTCCCATATCCATGTTTACTAGATCAATGAAAATAGGATCCCTTTCAACTCTCATCTTGTTCATAAATCCATGATATTTTCTGCTAAAAGAATCTACCACCTTATTTTCTTTCCCCAAATGGTGGTGTATAGTGAAATAATAATCCATGAGTAGTTCAAGCCATCTCATTTGCCTCATGTTGAGTTATTTCTATGAGAAAATATATTCCAAACTCTTGTGATCAGTATATATATCACATTTTTTACCATAGAGATAGTTTCTCAAAATCTTCAAATAAATGATTATTGTTGCTATCTCAAGATCATGAGTCGTATATTTTTTCTCATGAATTTCTAGTTGTCGCGATGCATAGGCAATAACCCTATAATTTTGTATACGGACACAACCAAGTCATTTCATTGAAGCATCACTATAAATATCAAACCCATCATTCCCCAATGGTAGATTCAATATAGGAGCAGTGACTAATCTTCTCTTTAGTTCATCAAAACATTCTTCACACTCTATTCTCCAAAAAAATATAACCCCTATTCGTGTGAGATTTTTTAATGGGTTATCCAACCGGGAAAAATTCTGGATGAAATGTCGATAATAACCTGATAAACCAATAAAATTGCGTACCTCGGTTATACTCTTTGGTGTTGGCCATTCATTGATTTCCTAGGTCTAAGAAGGATCAACAGAGATTCCATCCTTAGAGAAAATATGGACAAGAAAAGAAATATTCTGAATCTAGAATTCACACATTCTAAAATTCCCATATAATTCAGGTCTTCTAAGAGTCTTTGGGATAATGAGAAAGTGATTTTCATTATCTTCGTAGATTTTGTAGTATACCAAGATATAATCAATCAATACCACTACAAAGTCATCAAGATATTCCTTGAAAAAACTGTTCATTAGATCAATGAAGACAGAGGGTGCACTAGTAAATCCAAAATGAGTTACTGTAAACTTTTAATGCTCGTACCTAGTTTGAAATGTTGTTTTTGGAATGTCTTCCTTCACCAAAGACAACTGATGATATCCAGATCAAAGGTCAATCTTTGAAAATTATTGAACTCTATGAATTTGGTCAAATGAATCATCAATGCGAGGTAGGGGTACTTTTTCTTTATTGTTACAACATTAATGTCCATGTAGTCAATGCACAACCTCATAGATCCATCATTCTTCTTAAAAAAAGGACATAGGATCCCCATAAAGAAAAAATAGGGTGAATAAATCCCTTATTACTCAATTCCTCTGGTTGATTCTTTAGTTCCACAAATTCCACAGTGGATATTCTATAAGGGGTCTTCGATATGGGCCTTGTTCTAGGAATTGAATCAATAGAAAACTCAATTTCTCATTCTAGAGGATGTCCAGGTAAATCTTCTAGAAAAACATCAACATATTCTTTCACAATAGGTACATCAACTATTTGAACATTAATTTCTTCACCCACAGTTATTTCATTCTCTTCCTCCCCAATAATTTGAACTTAGTTGAGCAACAGGGGTGGATCTTGATAAGAATTAGGTGGTGACATTTCTGCACTAAATATAAGGTACTCCTTATCATCCTCAAAAATTGTAACCTCCTTCTTCATACAATAATTTTTCGCATCATGGTTTGAAATCCAATCCATACGGATGATTATATCAAATTCAATCATGGGTATGATGATGAGATCAGTATATAAAGAACATTTATATGCCCTAATGAGGAAATATTCACAAAACATTGTTGCACTGATACTTCCCATTGATGTTTTTAATCACAACTCCCTTGTTAAATCATATTAGAAATATCTAATTTTCATAGCAAACTGGTAAGCTATGAAACAAAGCGATGATCCAGAATCAAATAAAGCATTCTCTAAACTTGAGGAAACCATTAAATTACCTGCCACAGCGTCTTTGATAGCTTCAACCTCTGAAGTAGTGATAGCATAAGCTTGGCCTTGATCCATTGTACATTTTGAGGTATGTTTTGTTGGTTCTTAGGACATTAATTTTCATAATTCCCTCTTTATCTACAATTGTATCATTCAACATTGAAAACCACTTTCTTCCCCTTGTAATCACAAGCATGGTGGCCTTTTTCACCACACTTGTTATAGACTCCTATTCCATTCAGGTAAGTACCAGGGTGTTTCTTCCCACATTTACTACAAGATGGATATTCAACATTTCCCTTCTTCCCCCTATTTCCATTTTTAGAGTGTTCAATAGATCTCTTCTTCTCTTGATTTTCATTAATGTCTTAAGACTTAGAGAATTATTTATCTGTCTTAATATCCCTTGACACAACGTCTTGAAATGACGAGAAGGATTGTGAGACTAATACTCGACAGAGAAATGGTTTTAACTAATCAAAGAAACCATCAATCTTAGTTATTGGGTTATGTTTATAATTTGTTGCATGCCTTGCTAACCTTGTAAGGTAAGCTTCATACTTTGTGACATTCTCAACCTCTTTTTGCTTCAGACTCAGAAATTTCCTTTCCATATCTGATCGATGGTCATGAGGAAAGATTTTTTCTAATAAAAGATCATTAAATTATCTCCATTCCTTATTTGTACTTCATCAACATCCTTTGTGTTTTGAATCAATGAGAACCATTGATCAACATCTTCAGTGAGGCGGTAAACTGCCATGACATCTTTTTCTCTTTCACTACACCCCAGGGCATGGAATATTTTCTCTAAGGAACTTATCCATTTCTTAGCTACCAATGGATTTATAATCCCACTGAATGTTGGTGTTTTTTGCCTCATGAAGTGATCTAACATTGTCCCAGTATGGTGATAAGGTGATTCGCACCAGTTTCTTCCTTGGATCCACTATAATTATCTTAAGTGGGAGGGAAATACCTACATTGATTACATGCATTGATACAGTTTCCATTCCTTCCACTAGGATCCATTTATAAACAATTTCATAAACTAGATTATTTTATGAATCGCAATACATAATTCCAAACTTGTAAAATACTTAACATAAACTGAATAGTTTATAGATAAAATCCATAGATAAAATCCATAATCATAAAAATGGATTTATTGGAGGAATTATATACTCATAAACCATTCATAATGGTTTGTAATGAAAATGATAATTATCCTAAGCATATCCCCCAGGAGTGTCGTAACCAAGAGTGCATCAAGGCCTATTGCCATGCACCAGTTACTATTTAAGTCTATCTCAAAGTGGTGTTTTCCTGTTTTACCCGTAAGTAATATGTTCCAGAGCCTCCTCTACCTGCACGTATACAGATTGGGATATATTTATTGTAAAACTCACAAAATCTATAAAATATAAAAATTCTCAGAAGTTCTTCTATACTAATCCTCAAAGTCTATCTTAAGGATATGTGCTCTAATTGGAGTTTACCTAAATCTAGTTTCTATGGTTTCTATTAAACTTTTTCTAATACCAACTATAACTCCCCAACCCCGGAAGTCTAGAGTCGGTGCATTATTACTTATCATTGGCATGATCAAAAAAGATCATGTCTCGAATGATTGATTAGTTTAGTAGCCTTGGAAGTACTCTATACATTCATGAGGATTACATTACATCATAAAATAGAAAACTACAACAACAATGTTTCCATGGAAAATATTGATATCCTATAGACTATCCCTACAAATCATTCATAATATATTGCATCACATCCTGGGAAAAATAAAACATTGAAAAGGGTGGGCCTAGATGCACAGTAAGAATGAAGAAACATTCATAAATAAGCATAAACATTGAAGGCAATGTATAATACTAGAAAAAAACATTTTACACTTGAACTTAAGCTTAATATAGAAAAGATAAAATCAAATAATTTCATTTACTTATTCACATGGATATTCTTCTAGTCGAATAATCACATGAAATATCAATTGCCACTTTCATAATGATGGAATACATAATGTTGGACTTCATATCCACAAATTCAATACCTTGTGCCCAGACTACAAATGAGATTTTTTCAAGGCCTTATTCCAAGACACTAGTTTATCTCATGAGACCTACCGATTCATTGAGGAGCTATGGCAGGCTCCACCCGTCACTTACTAAGTCTAATGCATTCCTCATATGAAAAGGTTTAAACATCATATAAACTTATCCCAAAACCATGAATTGTGTAACAATAACACATCCATAGTCAAACATATCACAAAACATTCAATACAATAATAATGTTTTTTATCATAATAAATCAACTTCAAATATGCTTAAAATCCATCATTGGATGTTGATATAGATGAAATCAAAAACTTTTTTTTGAAATATCTCTTTCGATTTTAAAATAATTTAAGAAAACATTTATTTTAGAAATATTATTATAGGCTTGTAAGGGATGCTTTGATGATGTTATAATGGCGGAAAATAGCCACACCCACTGTATAAGTTAATAAAAACAATCTTACATTAAATTTGTCGAAAATATCGAAAAGTACATTGTTTGGAAAACGATAGACAGATTCCTTTCAAATAATTTTATAAAAAGTAAAACAAGGGAATAAATTATAGTAAAACATATTCTAGTAAATATTAAAAATGTTTCGGAATACATTTTAAGAAACATGGATGTGGATGTTAAAGAGGTCCCAGTAGATACTTACGTAAAAACAACCTTGGATAATAAAGAGATCGTGAAACTAAGCCTTACCATGTAATTTTACTTTGTCCAGGGTTGGTTATCCTCCAGTATAATGATGAAATAATTTTCCTTAAATTATACAATAATCATATACATTAATATGATATCATATATGATCTCCGAGCATTGCTTAGTTAATAATATATTAGTATTATCATCATTTTGGGTGTTAACTGATTCGTTTTCCTTTATATGATTTGTTACATAGGTAATGTTTGATAGGGATAAGATATATCATATTAATATTTAGAAATATATTAAGTATTTAAACATTATTTTTAATCCTCTAATGAAAATTAGTCTTGAATGGATAAGATGGGGAATGAATCTCATCGTTCGTGGAGACGGTAATCTATACATATGCACGAGCGACAATATCATTATTTTGATATTAAAATAATATATAATTGGATGGAATATCATATATACAGAATCATTATAATGTTATTTTTATTATTTACATCAATTACACATCATTATTATATCCATCAAAATAATAATGTATTGAATAACAATTACACCAAGACGTGGAGACCGTAAGCCGTAGGTATGCATGTATGGTGACATGTCATTCAAAGGATGGATAGAATGATGAATGTGGTTGTACCATGTTTTTAATAACATCACAGTATATATAAGATACTGGAGTTATTATTTTATAATGGAAACAACAAATAAAGAGGAAGTGGGAGAATAAAGGAACTTGAAAGAGGTGATGAAATATTGACCTCTTTTTCGGGTTCCTCCTTTTGATTTGACCAAAAGGGCTCCATAAGATGGCTTTATGACTAAAGGATGGACTCTAGGATGAAGGGAAGAACGTCTATAGGGTTTTGGTGTTGGGTTTTTCTGAGAGAAATGGCGTTGATGGTGTGAATTATAGAGAAGTGGAAGTGACCATTTTTAAGAGTGGTGAAGGGAACCTTAGGAAATGCAAGAAATATTATTTTATAATAAAATAATTTTCAGTTTATAATGGCTCAAAAAATGATTTATTTAAAGTATAAGGTGGGTATGGGTCTAAAAGAACTAAACCAAAAGGTTTTATATAGGTTTTGGCCACTATATTAACCTTATCCTTTAGATTTTACTCTTAGTCAAATAGTTTGACATTTACCATGCCTCGTTGTATTTTTATATTATATAGTTAATAAACGTACTATATACTTTCAAGAGAACCCCAAGTGGTTCATTAATGATATAAATATCATTATATTAGTCTTTTTTTCAAACCTTATATTTTTTGGAATATAACATCAATAAATAATATAATTTTTGTTTTAAAAACTTTTTGATGTCAATTTTGACACTATTTGGTATTTTGTTTTTTCTAAATTCACAATAGAATTATTACTTCGAAAAAAATTCTTCTAACCAACCCTAACATGTCATATTAACCTAGAAAATTTGTGGAATTCATAAACAGTCTCAAATTACATTTATTTTGAAGTTTATAATATCAATTACTTTAATATTTCATTAATTAGGTAATTAATTCATCATCATTGTGTCATAAATAAACTAAATTATATAATGTCTAAAAAATATAAATAAAACACCATTATGTATGAAATCTTTTTAGATTTATAATGAATATTTATACTCGAATTTATGTTATGTGTAACCCTATATTTTAAATGTTTTAGCTAGGAAACATTTAATTTAACACTTTTAACACTTCATGGAATTAAATAATAAAAAATGTCCTAATCTAATCCAAGTGGACCTAAAGGATCATATTTTATTTCTAAGGTTGTTTTTGGTCGAATTAAACTTATAAAATAGAATTAGGACTTGTGTTTTGGTAATAATAATATCATTTTTACCCTTAATTGACCTAATCACTTTTAGTCGTGGTAAATAAAAGTAAAAAGATACTATTCACCAAAAAAATATTTTCAACTTATTGAACCACATTTTACATACTAATATCAACAGTGTCTCTTGGATTTTTGAAATTCAACTCACAGAAGCAGTAAAATTATGTTTTATTGAAATTTTCAAATGCTCCTAGGTAGTGGCTAAAAGATATAAAAAGTTCATTAAAATTTTTCTATATCTAACATTATTATAAACTGACTCTAATAAATTACATTGAACATATATATGTATTATGAATCTATTTTGACCAAAAATAGATTTAAATAAAATAAATAATTATTTAAATGAAAATTTGGTTTAAAACTATAACTAATTGTTTTTCACAATTCATAAAAAATTTTATGTTTTCAGAAAAATACCAAAAATATATCATAAGTTAATTTAGATATTCCAAATCCAAAAATGAAGTCCATTTTGAAAGATAAAATTTATAAAATTTCAAAAAGTGGGTATTACTATTCATAACGGCTATTTTGATTGATTGTGGTTTGTTAAAACTCTATGTTGTGTACAACACACGGTACTGTATTATTAAAAGAAAAGTGTATTGTGGAAGCTTGGGGTGTTACAAACTATTTTATTTTTTAAAATACCAATAGTTTCAATTTTGACACTATTCAGTAGTTGACTTTAAGAAAATATACTAACACTAAGATGAGTTCGAAAAAAATATTTTAAATCCTTACAAACATTTGAAATTCACCATATAAATTCTTGTATGGAATCAATTATGTGAAAATATATTTATTTTAATATTTATAATATAATTTCATTGATTCTTTGTTTAATTAAAAAATTATTACATCATAATTGTGTCACCATGCAATTTAATTATTTATTTACTAAAAAATGTAAATCAATAAGAATTATTTAGGTGATATTTTTATATTTCTAATTACTATTTATATTAAAATATATAACTTCTATAACCTCATATTAAAATTGTTATAATAATAAGAGACATGATTATGACATCTTTATCTTCACTTTAAATAAATTGTTATAAATGACATAATCACACCCAAGTGGCTTCCAAAGGCCACAATTTAGGCTCAAGGATTTCTTTTTTTCCAACAAGAACACATAAAATAATATTGGGTCAAGATTTAGGATAGTTTTATAATATTTATAATAATAATTTATCTTTTATTTACCCAATGTACCCTTAACCATGGTAATAAAAATAATTGCTAAAGTAAAAATTCATAATGTACAAATATTAAAGGAACTTATTTACCAAATTAGAACCATATGATTCCAAATATATAATCAATATTCAAAATAAGGAATCAAGTTTTTCAAAATAAAAAACACAAAATTGGATGAAATTAATTAAAAAATAATCACGTTGATGGAATTAGAAAATAGATTTTTAAAGTGAAACATTCTGAAGGTCACATAGTTTTTATATCTAATTTCAATATTAAATTTATTTAAATTGAATAAATTGTATTTATTGATAAAAAATTAATATAATTATACCATAAAACCATGTAAAATGATTATCTAACTATATAAATAAATTAGAAGAATAATCAATTTTGAATTAAAATCTAGTATTGTTAACTATTCATAAAAAATGAATATTATCAAAAAACACCAAAAATATATAAAAACTAATATAATATTTACATATTTAAAATAAGAAGTTTATTTTTTCATATTTAATTAATAAAATTATAATAAACTAGACTTAAAATGCTTTCTCCGTCAAATGGCGGTTAAAATTTATTTTTTGAAAAATAATCCTTTAATGCAGAGAATTAGTTTCTTTCTTATATCATATCTGGAAAACATATAATATTAATTTTAAACATTATCTTGAATTTTTATTTCATTACTATTATCCAATAAAAGTGATTTGATTATTTTATAAACAAATTTATTCTCATTTAAATTGTTTTTCACAATAAGAAATCCATTTTATTCAATTGGTTTTATTCCTAGTTCTAATTAATTTTGTAACCAATGAATAGTTATATAAATATGTGAAAACCCTATTTTAATAATTTATATAATAATGTCCATTATGGCCATTCTAAAATCTAGGTTATTAGGGTAAATTTTAAATTAAAATGATAAGTTTTTCATTTAAACTAAATGTGGCGTATCGTGTATCCTATCGAATATTGTGTTTCCATTAAAAAACTAGGCTTGTGAAACCAAAACATTTCAAAACCCCATTTTATGGACATCCTTATATCATTCCACTAATATGTTCTACTTTTTTGTGCTATGAAATCCTCATTTTAGGTAAAAACGAGGCTACGCCTAACATTATTTTTCAAAAATACCAAATGTGTCCTCTCTCTCACTATTAAATAGCCAGCACGTATCCCCAATTTTTTAACCCCCTAAAGATCTTTGTTTTGTCACAAAACTAAGAATATAATCTCCCAATAAGCCTTAAATCATACTATAATTCTCACTTTTTTTAGAAATAAAACCAAAGAATTCATTTGGTGCAAACCAAAAGGAGTCACCCTAAGAATAGGTAACATTTTTCAATGAGAAACATTGTTTTGTTTCTTTCTCCATCTCTTAAATTATTATTATAACATGATTATATAATAATATCACAATTATCAAAAAATTATTTGATTTTAAATTATTGTTTTACATTTATTTATACACACTTCCATCAAATGGGTAATGAAATCACCGTTCATGTGTACGGTGAACTGCATCCTCATTAAAAGATGATGTTTTTTCATTTACCACCTATTAAGGTTGGTAATTATGATGTAAATATTGTTTTTATATGATATTAATATTATATTTGAAATTTATTTATACTTATGTAATTATTAAATAATTCATACCTAGATTCATTCCATTTTTGGGGAATATGATAACATCATTTGATGAAATGTGGTCTACTGCCTCCTCCAAGCATTGTGATAACTTCACATTCTACATGGAATGTATTAAGGATTTGATTAGTAAGATTATATAATATAAGTTAAATATTTATTATATTTTTGACATAAATATCTATCATTTAATATTACATATCATTTTTTTTCTTTTTATTTCACACACTGAAAAGGTGATAACGTCATTTGTGGATGTGTGGACTACCTCCTCTGTGAAGAGATGTGATTATACCTTTTTCATTTCCACATCACAATAATGATAAATATATAAGTATATACAATTAAATAATATGTAATTAATTATATAATTATCATTATTGAAAGATAAACCTTAATTACCTTATTTGCATAAAGAACATTGAAAAATCAGAATGTTACACATGTGTACGTATGATCAACCGTCTCTATGATCATTCCATTCGTTCTTTTTTTATAAAAATATTTGCCGTATTAATTTAAAATTTTAATTGATGTAAAAATTTGATAATTATTTTATGTGTATAATTCTAGATATTTTTAAATGTTGACTGCATAAACTATTGTCGACCATTCAAAGTTTGTTCTAACACATAAACCAAATATAGTTCAAACATATGACATTTAAATTATTGATTATGTAATTTTATATGATGCTTTTATAACTAAAATAAAATTAATAATAATAATGGAAAATTTTCATGAGAAATTAAATAATAAACATAAATTTATTATTACAGAATATATAAGACAATCATGACAAATCAGACTTATGGTAAGGGATTTATTAACTCAATATATATTCATTCGGTAAAATAGTTGTTTCATTTCTTATGTTATGACAAGAATATGCATGAAATGACCTATGATGGTATTATTATGTATTTCATATTTTATTTTTTAAAATTAACAATAATCACAAATAATTATTTCATTATATTATTCTCACTTCAACGATACATTCTTTGTAAGGGATTTTCATCTCACTTATTTACATCATTTAGATTAATGTCATATTCACCACATAATATTTTTCTTATAGTGTATATACTACTACTTTTTATATATTATATCATGAATTAATTTATCTTAATGGTGTTTAAATGATTAATTTAATTATTATTACTTTTTGGGTTTCCAATTAATATGTTACCACAGTTATAAGGGGATTTACTATCTGAAATATATTTCTACAAGACATATTCCATATTATCCACCTATATTTATTATTTGGTGTATATAAATTCCATGAATTTATTTTATGATATATCATGAATATAATTATTATAAAGATATTCCACATTTCATTTATTATTACTCCTATATGAGGCTTATGAATTAAATGTTTTAAAGGTGTTTGGGACCCTTTGGAATATTTAATGATTATTTTACTCAAGAATTTTTTATTCATAATTTAATGGTATTTCAATTAATAAAAATCAACAACCCCTATTTTGACTTATCCTCCATTGGGGATATTTTTTATTGATAGCATCCACGTTTTTTTTGTACGGATTATCATTATTTTAAAGAAATTTTTATGGAACCCATTTTATTCTTTAGTTAGTCATGTTTCAATGAGATTTTTATAGAACCCATTTATTTTTCATTGGTAAATCATGTTTCAATTATATTGTTATATAAGCTATTTATTTTCCATAGTATAACCATGTTTTTATGAGATTGTAATGGAACCCATTTCGTATCCATGGGTTTATCATGTTTCAATGTGATTATTATTGAAACCATTTAATTTCCATGGTTTAATCATGTAATGGAAGGTATAAGGGTTATTCCTATGAGTTTGTGAGGAAATAAGAGATTTTATGTGTTATTATTTTGTAATTACACTTCGACATTTTGTTAGTGGTTGCATGTTAATCCAATGATGTGTGGTTTCATTATAAACCAATGATGGGTGGTTACGTGCTAAACCAATGAAGAGTGGTTACGTGATAAACCATGGATGGGTCGGTTCATGATAACCCCTTAATGCTTTGGGTATGGAAGTTGATTGTATGGTAATTCCATTTTTTATAATGATTGTAATAGCTAAATGTAAATGTTTTTTCAAGTATGTATACGTTATCATTATGCTTCTTGTTGGTATATAATGTTTATAGTTATTGAGGTTGATATCACATAGTTCATGATTACTGAATCAAATGACTATTTTCCTTTACATGTTTTCAAATTTTATTATCTAGTTATTGAGGGATATGATTTCTTTTATGATTATCCCATTTTCATTGATTATGTAATAATACCCATATGTACTCTTATTCTCATTGATGACATTCAATTTTTAATTCTTATCTTTACCCATACTAAGCATCTGAGAAAACCCTTATAATGATTCCCTTTCCACAGGTTTAAAGAATAATATTTAATGAGTTATGTCTAGAAGGTAGTACATATTCATGGTGATGATTTATGAATGTGAAAAATAAAACATGGGTTAAGTGGTAGAAATTCTCATTTAATGTCATGAAAATTGTTTATATAATGGTTTATAAAAATTTTCTAAAACAGAAAACCTAAAATGTCCTCTAGAATGTAAGTGATCCAATTTTTCTCTTTGATGTTGTAAGGTTAAGATGATAAATTTGGGTCACAATTATTGGGATCAAATATGGGAATAGAATGTTATGGATTTCATCATAGGATCAGGGAGTGTGGGTTATGGGATATTATAGTTTGTATTAAAGGTCGGTTTAGATAAATTTGGAGATGTTTCTGTTTTTATATGAGGTTATATTAAGATTTATGGTTACCAATATATGACCATAAGCTTACGTTTGGTTATAATTTCATAGACTTAGACACCTCATGTAATTGTTTTATATAGTAAAAATATTGATTTTAGTAATAATACTTTTACTGACTTTTTATTTGGATTGATGTATTTTTAACCCATTTAATCCATGTGATTTATTTTTAGAGAGGACTTATTTTTCATTATTAAAGTCAAAAATTGTACAACCCATATGTTTGTTGAGAACCTTTTTCATCCATCTAGGCGGTGGGGATTGAACACATGATCGAAGGATGATATGTTGTTCATACCCTACTATAGGCCTACAAGATGTCTTAGTTGAAATGAGATTTTCTATAGGTAAATATTGTGTTTAATTTAGAATTATATGATATTTTATTCTAATAATAAAAATTGATTTATAATATAACAATATATCACCAAATCATTTTAATCAATGGATTTTAGACTTCTTTAAGAAATTTTTGAATAATTTTAAATAAATTTATTTATGAAATAATTTGTTTTCAATATTAGGTATTAGTTTTTTATATTATTGTATCATTGGATAGACTTAGAATTTTTGGTATTACCTTACCAAGTGGTAGACATTTTGGTTTTATTTTTTGTATAAAGAAATTTAGAATAACATGATTATCCCACTTATGGTTATATAGACTTTGAAAGATGAATTTAGTGATTCTTGAATTGAAAATTCATCTTGAATGCTCTTTTTTTAGAGAAAAAGATGGTATTTTGGTAAAATTTGGTTAAAGGATGAAAATCACTTTTCAAGTAAGTATGTTTTTTTATGTTCTTAGTGTAGATAGCGAAACAAATCCTTCATCTTTAGGAAAATGATCATGAAATAGAATTTAATCCTATTAACATATTTTATGGTGATATTAATGAGCTTTTCAATACCTATTTGGTTTTAGGTTTTTATGTAATTGACCTCCTCTATAAAAAATTTCATATCACTCTCTATTATTCCATGGGAATTATTTTTTCCTTCTAAATATATCTTTCGATTTCCCCCAAATTTCAACCCTTTTTTGAATCCTGGTTATGTGTATCTTCTAAGGACAATTATGGTTCCCAATTTCCTATTTTAATGTGATGATTTACTAATGTTTTTTTATATTTGTTTTTATTAAGGAATTATTAACCATTAGTCCATTGAAAACCAAGATTAATTTTGTGGTATAAATTAATTTAAGGGGTGTTGGATGTAACATCTTAAGATTTTATGAATTATATTATTTAAAATTAATTAAAATTATTTAATATATTGATTTAAATTCAAAACATATATTATTTTTTCTACATGTAATACAATGTTTTTCTAATATTTCATGTAACATTGAGTTCCTACAATTCCTTGTGTTCCATGCAAGATCTTGTTTTTCTAGAAAAAATATACTATTTATATTATTATTTCATATAATAGTTATCAGGTCGACATTAGAATTGTATAAATTAATGGGATTAAATAAATTAATAATTTTTATTTCAGACGTGTTAATAAAATTAATTCATTGGTTACTAATTAATTATACATGAAAATAAATACCAATTGAAAATAGAGGATGTGTTTTTTTAAAGTAATTTTATAACCAAAATGAATATTTATCATAATAAATTAAATTATTCCCAATTAGTGAAATATATTATTTAAATTTGTTTGTTATATTTTTATTCAAATTATTTTTACCTTAATCTAATATATTTTAAATGCATATGATAAGAACGAGTCCATTTTTAACCATAAAAACATATCTATTTTTAAATGGCAGTTTTACCACCATTTAATGGAGAAGATATTTTAAAACTAAATTTTAAACCATTAATAAATTATTCTTTCAAAAAATAAATCTTACATTTTAATTTATGATGTTAAAATTAAAAATTGGTAAATTTTTTGTTTTTTTCTGGACTTTCATATTTTCATAAATAGTAAAAAAGTAATAAATTTTAATTTTAAATGTTTTTTCATCATAAAGAATTGAAGCATTGAATTATATTTTTACTTAATTTTAAAGTATAATGAGAAATAAAATTATATCATTTAGACCAATTTATGTCATTTGAATCTATTTCACGTAGATATTTTATTAAATAATAATTCAAACTTTTAAATATGTTTAAATTAAAAACATGTTATCTCGTTCCGTTGGTGGGATAAATTTTATGTTAAATTAATCAAATTTTTGTGATTGGAATTTGTAAAATAGATTCCATAATTGGAATAAAAATAATTTATAATTTATAATAAGGACTACCTTGTATATTACCAAAAATATCAGTGAAATGAACTAAAAATAATTACAGTGATTAAGGTAAAAATGAGTTCTCTTAGTGGTTAAACATTAAACATAAAGTGAAAAAATGAACCTACAATAATAGAAACCCAATTTTATAAACATATTTCAACAATTAAATCTCTACTATATAATATTTGTGCCATTTAATCATATTTTTCATTTTAAAACATGGTAACCCCTTACTATCTTTTCAAAAAGACATTTTGTGTCGTCTCCCTCACTTATAAAAGGCCACAGCTATCTTCGCTTCTTCATATCTCAAAATCCAATTGGATCCAGAAAAACTAGATAAAATAATCTCTATACAGATCCCCTATCATCTTTGAAGCCCCAATTATTCTATATATCAATCCATGGGAGTCATTTTGGGAAAATTAAAAAGAGTTAACTAATGAATAAGTAACATTTCTCAACGATCACATTTTCTTTATTTCCTCAAACACCCGTTAAATTCTTATTATTCCATAATTGTATAATAAATTAACTATCCTCAGTACACTGATATGTTTTTATTTTAATGCTTCTTCCTACACATAAAAAAACTTCCATAAAATGGGTAATGAAATCATCGTTCATGTTTACAGGGAATTACCCCCTCATTAAATGATGCCGTTAATTTTTATTATACCACCAATTTTGGTTTGTAATTATAATTTAACTAATATTCTTTTATAATATATATGATATTAATAATTTATTCATACTTTTTAACTTATTATATATCACATAACTATGTTATTTCCATTTTTGGGAATATGATAACATCGTTTGTGGACATGTGGACTACCGACTCCTCAAAACGATGTGATATGATCACACTTTACCTGGAATGTATTAAAGATGAGTTTAATAATCATATATTATATAAATTAAATAATAATTACATTCATGAAAAAAAATTATTTATATGTACATATAACATATAAATTTGTTCTTTCCAACTCACACATTGAAAAGGTGATAACATTGATGTGTGGACCACCCCCTCCTCGAAGCAATGTTACTCTTCCTTTTTCATCACTACCCCATAAGAAAAAAAAATATATAAGTATATGTAATTAAAAAAAATATGTTGGTATTTCTTGAACATTAATGTTACTAACCTTATTTTCATAATAATAATTGAAAATTGAAATTTTACTCGTGTATAAGTATGATCTACAGTCTCCATGATCGGAATGTTGGTTCAATTTCCATATTCATATTTCAGGTGTGTTATTGAAATTATAAATAATGTAAAAAAATTCTAGTTATTAAATTGTTGTTATTTCAAATATGTTTATATAGTGACTTCATATGCCATAGTTTACCTATCAATATTAATTTTTACATATATGACGAATATCATCAACACGTCGGACTTATACAATAATGATTATGTAATTTTAAACATGTTTATAAATGAAATAAAATTAATAATAATAATTAAAATAGTTTTGAATCAATTTATTAATTAACATATGTTTTTTATTCTGGAAGATAGAGGAAAATCCTGGCCAATAAAACTCATGGTAATGGATTTCGTAACTCAATTTCCAGTCATTAGGTAAATCATCTATTTCATTGGTTATGTTATATAAAGAATATGTGTGAAATTACCTATGATTATATTATTTTTTATTTCAAATTTTATTGTGTGGATTTACATTTATCACACATAATTAGTTAATTTTTTATTCTCACTACAATGATATGATCCCTCTAAGGTATTTCCATCTAACTTTTTCAAATATTTGAGAGAAATACCATATTCAACACATACATATTTTTTTGTGTATTTACTAACCCTTTTCATATATTATATCATGAATTATTTTATCTTCATTTTATTTAAGCGTTTCATTTGATAATTTTTACTCTTGTTGTTTCTAATTTATATGTTACCATAGTTTTAAGGGGATTTCTTGTATCAAATTTATTTATGCCTGACTTACCCATTTTTCACTAGTTAGTTTTATTGTTTGGTGATTATACATTCCACAATTGTGTTTTATGATTTTTGTAATTGAATTTTTTTGTATTTATATATCCATTCTATGATCTCTCATTCATGGAGTTTGTGAGTTCTATGTTTCCAATGTAGTAATGGATTTCTATCACAATTTTACTTCTTCGAGAAACTTGTTATAGTTTATAACTGAAATATTATATAATTTGTATATAATTATATTTTTTCATGATATATCATGAATCTCTATATTTTCTGATATTAAAAATTCTATTAAATGTAATTCTATAATGTGGCTTATGATTCAAATTTTTCAAAGTGGTATATGACACTTTGGATGGTTTAAAGATTATTTTTCTAAAGATCATTTTAATGTTATTTTGTTGGTATTTCCATTCTTCAATGTCCACAAACCGTATTGTTACATATCATCAACTCTAAATATTTCATATCGATACCAACCAAATTATTTTCTTGACATATTATGATTGGTCTAAAGAGATTGTTATGGATCCCATTTCTTTTTCATGGATTTATCATGTTTTAAAAAGATTTTTAAAGAACACATTTCTTTTCTAGGATTAGTAAACATTCAAAGATATTTTTAGGGAACCCATTTCATTTTCATGAGATAACCATGTTTTAATTATATTGTTATAGAACTCGTTTCATTCCAAGGTTCAATCATGATCGAAAGAGATTTTTATAGAACCCATTAATTTTCCACAACATAATCATGTTATTCAAAGAATAATGGTTATTCCTTTATCTTTATAATTAAAAGATTTATTTTATGGGTTATGATTTTTAATGGAACAAGGAAATTTGATGGGTGGATAATTTATAAGTTAATAATTGGTGGTTATATGATAACCCAATGATGGGTGGTTCCTTAATAAAGAAATAACCGGTGGTTACATGAAAAACTAATGATGGGTGGGTCCTTGATAGAATTCAAATTCGTTCAATTTGGAGGTAAATTGTACGTATATTTCATTTGTAAGAATGATCATCAGTGTGAAATGAAAATAATTTCCCAAGTACAAATATTCTTTCATTATGCTAGATATGGGTTTATAATGTTTCTAATAATCATGATTAATAATAGATAGATCATGATTGTTACTTTGGATGAAACGTTTCTTTTCTATGTCTTCATATTTGATGATCTTGGTATTGATGGGTATGATTTTTTTTATGATTTACCCATTCACATTGATTATTTCATCATACCCTTATGCACTCTTAATATCATTGAGGACATTTAATTTTTAATTCTTATGTTTACCCTTATGAAGCATTAGCTCTCATCCATTATATGTTCCATTTTCCATAGGTTGTAATGAATTATTTTGTACGAGTTATGCCTAGAAGGTATTTCATATGGGTGATGATTACGTACTAATTTACAAAAGAACATATGGGTTATGTTGGAGAAATTATGCTTAAATTCTTGTCAAATTTTTATATATTAGTTTTCATTTATTATTTATAAAATTTTGTGATATGGTAAAAAATGTTATGTGGGATAGGTTGGGATGCCATTCTGAACCATGGTATTTCTATTATGACATGGTAATTGGGGATGGAAACATTTCTACCACTATGTATTGATGATATGAGATTTTATTAGGGGTGTTTTCTTTATGAAACCCATGGTTTTGTTGATATGTGATTGTTATAGGGGTGGGAACCATTATTAACCATATGTATTGATAATATGAGATGAATTAAGGGGGTGGTGTCATTTGTGCCCATGTTTATTAATAATAAGAAATAAAACAAGGGGTGAGAACCATACCAATCCTTGGTCTGTGATGACATGAGATCATATCCAGGATGGGAGTTATTCCAATTCTTAGTATTAATGATGTTATATGATATCATGTGTAAGTTCCATTCCAACCCTTGGTGTTGATATTGTGAAATTTTATAAAAGGTGTTCTTTGTTTCCAATCCTTTTTTATGATGTTAAATAGTATCATGGGGTGGAAATGTTTTCACCCATCGTATTTATGATGTGTGATTGTAAAATAGTTATATCGCAATTATGACCCTTGGAATTGATTATTTGTGGTGGAATTATGGTAAATATCATTTTAACCCATAATTTGACATTATGGGTTGGCCCATTTTCAACACTTGAGATGGTATTATGGGTGGGTGACATTATGACCATTTTTTTATACATAAAATGTTCAGAGTGGACACCAACATTATTAGAATTAGGTATGACAAATACTAAGTAGATTGAGGGACAATTATAGTCATGATAATTTTTATATAACTAATTTTTTATTTATTTATTCGAAATATATTAAATTTTCAATGCACTGTATATATGAGATATGTTATGGAAAATGACGGTGGTGACCTACTGGGATGTAATCACACCATTCATGATCTTCCCTAGATCATTAGTATTTGAGAAGAACTCATGATTATAGGATAACATAGTTTATATATCTGATGTTATATTTTTGAGATAGATAACAAGGATGAGTTAAGAAGATATGACCAATTTGAAACTTATAAAATACTAGTGGTTATTTTAAATTTTATTTCTTTCAATCATGCTTTTATATCACCTCTATATAGTAGATCTCATTGGTGTCTTAGAGACTCATGCAACATTTATATATATTATTATTATTTTGATTGTGGTTTATTATTTTCATTTGGTTCTATCATGGATAGATGGTGTCTCTTTAAATGATTATATTAGGGTGATTGATTGTATATTACTCCAACTATGATAATGGTCATCCAAATAAGTTTGGTATAGTTTCCCCCAAAGTCTCATCAAAGACCCTCAGTACATGTTTTAAACATAGGCCATTTAGGGAGGCAAGCCTATGGCCATACAACAATTGTTTTCTAGTTATTTTTGAGTATGAGTACCACCTCATTCCTTAGGGCTCCCTATGTCAAATCTAAAAAAATCATGAAATCAAATAATGTATATTTCTAGACCATATAAATCATCTGTAATCTTGAAAACCAATACAATAATAATATTTTCTATGGTAACATGGATTTAAGCTCGAACATGTTATAGATGGGGAAATAATGTTTCATATATACCAAGAATAAAAACAAACATATATTTTCATCTACCACACTGAAAAATTAAAAAAAACCTAGTCAGTTTCACATTGTAAAAACTATTCTATATTACCCATTTAGATAATTCCTTAACCTAGATCATTGTGACAACATCTTGATAAAATGCCATTTTACCCAATCCTGCCTTCTTGTATTCTAGTAGTTTTTTACTAAAATCAAGACTTAAGAAGGTTTTGGAGGAGGTTCTACACCCTCTAATATAAATTTAATCAAATAATTGTGTAAACAACATAAATATACTACTAAGAAAAATATATTGAATACAATTATAAGTATATAACATGGCATGAAAAATGAATATAAAAAGATTCACAAGAACAATATATATATAATTAGATCATAAAAAGATTTCTCACATATATAAACATAAAAAAACAACACTAAAGAAAAACTAAGGATTTAACCGGTCCATTCCAAAAATCCCATGAAATTCCCCTTGTTCTATTTCTTATATAGGTTGTGACTATGAACTCTTTCAAACACCACTAGTGGCCTTCCCATATATTATATACATGTATATGAGTATATAAAAAATGAAATTCATGATAACTAAAATTATAAACACATATCAATCTTCATCATAATCGAAGATGAATGGTTGATCAGTTTCCTTTATTTAATTAATAGTCATGTGGTATGATGCATATATAGTTTTTACAGACCCCAAGGTAGAATAATACATCATTACACACCTCAAAACTAATTCAAATGTTGTCTTTATTTTTATTGGCACATAGTTTTTAAGCAATCAGAAAACTGCATTCCTTAAATAATCTATTTAATTTTTGGATTAAAACACCCAAAACATTCCACCCATTATGAGAATCCATTTATCATTTGGTGATCTCAATCATGCCTCTGTTCCCATGGAAATCTATGATGTATCGATACTATATTATTTTGGTCAACACCATCACCCTATGAAACACTTTTATGAAGGATACGTCTAAATATCCAATGGTCGAAACCACCTCATTGTCTCATCCCTATGGGTATATGATCCTAGAATCCTTGTCACCACGATGAGTGGTATCAATGAAAATCTATGAATATAACTCAAAAAACCTATATCACTACACCATTTGTGAAAAATATATAACCCTAACACAAGATGACTAACTAAATTATCCCATTTGTGGATTGCTCACACTCATAACATTCCCAATGAGCCTCATCATGAAATCCTTTTGGTGATCCATGTAATTAAATCACCCAAAATATTTTCAAGAAAGCCAGAAACTATTGACTAAAAATGTACAATAAATGGACTATCAAATCTTTTCAAGCATGATTCATTGGAGAAAAGAAACATATGTGGTTCCATTCTGGGTGACACAAAAAATCTTACCCATTCGAACAAATTAAATGACACATGATCACTCATATATCTAAAAAATCATGTCACGACCTATTTTTTTAATATAAATAGCCTTTATATCGAATATTGTTATTTTATTTGACTCAAATATGATTAAATTTTTAAACTAATGAAAAATAAATAAGAGGATGATTTTATTTGAAACATTGTAAAACAATGAAAAAACCAAATAATTGGTGATAGACAACAAATCATACAATAAGTGAATCATTATGATATAGAACTAAATAAATGAACCCTAAATCATTAGGATCCTACATGGGAAGAAGGATAATGAGAGATATAATATGGTGTACTTTCCATTAGAGGGAGTGAAATTGTGGATAAAACAACTTTTATTTATTGATATAACATATTAATTAAAAATAATAAACAATTAATTGAATGACCCTTATGGAATTTCCCTATGAATTTTTTAAAATTTCCCTACTCTAGGAAAGATACAAGATCCCAACCCTAGAGTCCTCACAATTCAACCACCACAACCCATGGTAAAACACATTCCATCAGAGCCAATAAAAAACTCCAAATCTCATACTCATAACACACAATTTGGTTATCCATATCATCACGGGTAAATAATCCCCATGGTTTGGGATTTATGCTTGAATTTCACTCATTTTTTCCTAACCCAATATCGATCTGGATACATTAATTTTACACTACCAAAAACGTTGACACATTACCTTTTTCTATATCATGACCATTAACCAGAAATAAAAATTTCAACTCAAGACCACAGAACAACATTAGTCACTAATAATCATAGTTTAATCAAGTCATCTAAAAACATAAACAATAACCATTACAAATTATTAATCCAAACTTATACATTAAATCTATTACCCAAAAACATAGGTTGTTGCATGTTGGAAATGTATGATATTGTTTGAAAATTGAGTATTGAATGATATTCCAAATGATTTTTTGAAATGATATTCACAAGTTGTTAAATATTATGGGAAATAATGTGAATTTTCACTATATAAATACTATTTTAGTGAATTTAGGTTATAAATTAAAATATTTTCTATAAAAGTACAGTACACTACATAATAGAATTCTTGGTCAATGTACGGGTGAACCATAGAATGGTGTTTGAAAGGATGCACCATAGAGTAGTGATAGTCACTATTTTATTGTTCTTACACAATTATTATAATATTATATGATACCACATGACTAAACCCTGATCTCATATATTTGATATCATGAACATTTAGAATCAACATGTGGTGTTGATTAAGAAGAGTTGGAACATCCAAAGTATATTTATGAACATTAAGCATTAATATATAGGGTATAAATAAAGTTATAACTTTTGTAATGTTTATGAAAAACACATCAATATTAATAGATATTTGGGTCTCAATGTTGGTCTTTAAAAGGTTATAAAAATAGAATTTTGGTTTAGGTATGTTTGTAATAATTTCATCTGAATGATGTGAAATTCTTTTGGATATAGTACACTATCCCCCATTCAATATATACGTTAAAAAAATTATACTATTACATGGATTGGTTTAAGGTATTCCTTGAAAAAAGATATATTTCCATGATTTTTGGATACCCTTAGTGGTTGTAACCCTTCTATATCCCCTCTGTTATTTGGAAAAACTTCTGTATGAAGCATAGACTTACTAGATTTCTAACACCATGAGTTTTTTTTAGATATGTTTTTTTTAATTTTTATTTTTATTTTTCTGTTCTTTATGCTACACCAATATTATCATTCACTATACAAAACATTGTATTATCATGCAGTATACATAACAATATTGTTGGCTAGTGTTACACACAATTTCAAGTTCTTTTGATAGAATTAATTTCACGCAACATTGAGTATATATTTTTTTCATTGTATAAAAGAAATATGTTTGGATTATTTTATACACAAAACCAAAGGAAGATTTCACTAAACGCAACACTGTCTTGGATTTCATTACACATAAAAGGGATCATCCTCGATATCTTGTATTGTACGCAATACAGAGTTTTTCTAAACAACTATATATTTTTAAAATATTATTATTTAATGGGATATAAACTATCATTTATGAATAGTATTAAATATATTTCGAAATATATATAACATTAAAATTCATGTTATGTAATTTAGATAACATGATATAAAACCAAATTAATGTTTTGGAATAAAAGAAGAATTAAAAAAAATGCAGTTTTCCATCTTTTGATGGCACACCAATTTTAATTCTAATTTTAAAAACTTTTATATTTTCTATTTGGAAAAATAAAAATATTATTTGGAAGACGGACTTCCAAATTTACCTTGGAATAAATTTGTTTTTTCAGATAAAATTCATATTTTAATGCACAGTAAAAACACTGAATTTTAATTCCAAATAGCCTTTTCATATAATTTATTTATATACATAGACTGACATTTTAATTGGGTTTAAATTGTAATTGGATTATTATTTATCATTTAATCTAATTTTGGTAATTATAAGAAATTTCAAATTTAAACTAGACATAAACACAAGTCAATATTTTGATTGGTTTGACATCTTACAACCCTGCTTTCTGATTTGGACAACATGAATTAATTTTAAATTAATTAATGTACCTTCATTATTTTTATTTTTGAAAAATTGATTCCATATTTAGATTCAATGCATCTAATATATTTTAATAGGTTACTTTTTTTGGATATTATCAATAGTAACTATGATAATTTTTATTTACTATTCTTATAGGTAAATTTGGTAAATTTGGATAACAAAAAATATGATAAATATGATAAAATTACCCTATCATGTGAAAAATTCATATTTAATGAATTAATGTCTAAAAATATCAACTTTGGTTTATTATTTAATCATTTAATGAACTTTTGCCTATGAAAGTGATGTAATTATAATGAAAACAAAAGAAAGTGACAACATGTCACTCTCTTGTCTCTTATAAGTATTATAATTTTAATATAGTGATAAAAAATATAAAACATAAAACATAAATAGTCTACATAAATATAATGAAATTTTATACATCATGTGATTTTGTTTAGAATTTTCATTGATCAAATAATTACCATTAATGATGACACCATAAAGATATTTAAATTATTTTATGGATTGAAATTCCAAATAAATAGCTTTAAAAATTTAAAAATAAATATCATATGCATTAAAAAAATTTAGAATTTATCTTCTTTGTGGATTTTATTTAAAGTCAAATAAATGAATATTTTCAAAATTGTCACTATTTATATTTTATGAAAATAATATATTATTAAATTGTTTTAAAATAAGAAAATTTTTAAAAATAAAAAAGTGATAATTATAGGGTCTAAAATTTCATAAAGGATAAAATTATGCAAAATTTACAAAACATATGTAAATATTTATAAAAATTTAATATTTAGAATATTATCACAACAAATAAAATTAAATAGATAAAATATGGATAAATCAAGATGATATGGTTTAAAAAAAATAAAACATATCTATATATTATTGGTTGGGACTATTTCAACCAATAATAATCTTATATTCAAAATAAATGAGTGTGGGAGCATTATAAACCGAAAATTGATTTATAATTAATTAATATTTCAAAACTTTCTTAGTGTTCCCCTACTCCTTCTTATAAATGGCTACCACCTCTACCCACATACTCACACCTTTCAAGCCCTTTGTCTCATCCAAAATCTAATCCAATAGGCTCCCAACGTCCCTCCCTTTCTCTTAGAGGCCACACTAAGGGTAGAAATCAATCTTAGGGAGACATTTTGTGCAAAACAAAAAGAGATACTCAAAAAAGAGGTAATTATTGTTTCACTTATTTCAAAATTCTTTTCTTCTTCTACATCCTATTATTATTTTTTTGTCATACTAAAGTAATAAATATAGAATATTATTCATGATTATATTTTATTATAATTATGTGATATTTTTATTCCTCTTTTTATCCATCCTACAAATAATAATATCACCATGTGTGTATACGTATGACTTACCGTATCTGCACCATGGTGTAAGTTTTTATTCAACAATACATAATTTGGATGGGTATCATGATGACTATAGTGTATTTAACTAATTAATATAACATGGTATTTAATTTTTATTATAATATACCATCCAATTTTATACCATTTAACCATTAAGTGAATGATATCGTCTCTTGTCTGTATGTATGGCCTACCATCTACATGACACGGTGAGATTCATTATCCACGTTAACCATTCATGAATGATTATAAATTATATATAATAAATAAGCCTGAAAAAATGAAATAATAGTGATACAATATTTTTATATTTATATATATTTATATGTCATTTTCTTGCTTCCATTCAATACAATAAGGAAAAAGAAACAACGTTCACGCGTATGTACGGTCTACCGTCTCCATGAACAGTGTATTCTATTTCATTTATCTATCTATTATATATGTTTATATAATGAATATATATGACATATAAATCCTTTTTTACATAATTTATGTAATTAAATCACGATCTAAGTAATAATATTAGGAATCATAAGTCCAAACACATACGATAATCAAAATTAATATTACACAAAACATTGCTTTAACATTGAATTGATATATTAAAATGTAATATAAAGTCATAACGGAATCATATAAGATATCATAAATAATATTATGGTTCATTTAGAAGTTAATAATGGGTTTAAACACACTATACATGATAATTGTATACATACAAATCATATCGGAGCTAAGGTAGGTATAATTTCTCAATCTCATTATTATCCGAGATTTTTTATTCGTAAGTATTTTCGTGAGTATATTTATCATTAATTTCCATGTTTCCTAAAAATATAATATTTTTTATACTATTATACTTATTTTTATAGTTAATTTTATCAATTTGTAAATTTTTATTTAATGTTATGGAATTAATCTTTCTTTCATTTTTCATATGAGTTACTTTTTTACTTTTTTGTCAAGAGTACGAGAAGAATGTTTTTAACTGATAAGGCATGAATGGATTTTTACATCTTAGTAACTCCATATATCCATGAATACTACTCTAAATTATTTCAAGTTTCTTTTCATCTAAATTATTTTATTTTAAAATTACAAGGCAGTTTGAGAAAATAAAATGTTTTCGAAGAAAAAATGATATTTTCCTTAAGAATTAAGTACAAGTGTTTTATCAAAATACCTTTTCCTTCTATGATGATAAAATTGAAATAGGGTTATGTTTATATCCATATTATAACTAAGATTTTATTATGTTAATGAAGAAATGCTATTTTATATTGATTTTGTTATGATAGAATGATGTTTAAGAAACCAATTTCATTTCATGGGTTATGCTATGATAAATTCATTATGTTTTTGGGGAACATGTGAGAATGATTTCATAATGAGATGGGTAGGACCTATATCTCCCTCCAATACATTCACTAAATATTTGTATCACGTGATATTGACATGAATGTAATGTCAATTAAATATGGTTTAGTAATACATGGATGAGAAAGAATGTAAATCCGGTTCAGTAATACATGGTTGGAATGGCATGTAAACCCGTTACAGTAATGGACTCTGTCCACTATGATAGTCTCAGCAGCAATTCCTTGGATTCTATGGAAATAATATTATGTGATTATCTTTTTTCCACAATTCCACTATTTATGCCAATATTATTTTATCATGGTTAATGTTCCATTATGATCTATGCCTTACATAATTCCAGGATTTATTTCATCACTCAAGATTTTTATTTTTAAACATTATCTTCATGTTTTTACATTATTATTTTTATGGTTTGATTTATGTTATCCATGTTTACTGTCAATTAGAATATGATCTCACCCTTTTTATGATTTCATTTCCACATGATATAAAGACAAGGTTTTAGATAGGAATAAAAAAGGGGAAGACCTTTATGGGTGATGTTGAAGGTCTTTCAACATGTTAAAAGACTATGTTACAAGTTTCCAGATAAACTAAAGTAATAGGGTGTTTTGGAATCTATTTGTGTAAAGTACTATGTAATCCCAAAAAAATAAATTTAATGTCCATGTACGTCATTATTGGGATGTTTGAATTGGTATCAGAGAAAAGTTTTAGTCATGCTTTGGAAACTAGGATGTGAAAACCATAGTGATATCCCAAGAGATATTTCTAAGGTTTTTTTATAGATATCCCAAGGGGTAAGTCTAACTATAAGTTACAATACTAGAATTATGTTAGTGATCATGAATCACCTAGGATTAAAACTAAGATATTAGAGATTTAATGTACTCCCCCTTAATTATGTTATTTTCTAAGAATGAAGTTTTCATCTATCAATATTCTTTTTCAGTTTTAGATAATGGAGAGAACATGAAGTAACCATGTTAATACACAATTCATTGGTCAATACAATGATTTTCTTCCTAAACAACCAAATGTTATGGGATATGGAATTGAAAATATTATTTATATAATTTCTCAAGCAATGAATCATTCTGGACTAACAAATCAGAAGAAAAGGGAACAACCTTCTATTGAGTCATTTATAAGGAAACATCCACCTTCTTTAAGTGGGACTTATATTCCAATTGTTGAAAAATAATTGATTAATACCATTTAAAAGATATTTTATGTCATTTGTTGTTTGGAACATGAAAAATTCATTTTGGATTTTTATAATTGAGAAGGTGATGCAAACCAGTGATAGACTCTAATCAATAATACAATGCAGCAAGATGAAATTGAATCCATGGAATAGTTTTAGATCAAGAACATATTTTCCAATAATTACTTCCCTCGTAGTCTTCAAAACAATATAGAAAAGGAGTTCCATGATCATAAGAAAAGGGTTTATGAATCTGTTGGTACATACGAGGAAAATTTATCAAGACATTCAAGGTATGCTTCTTGTTTTACCTTCCAAGATAAAAGTAATGTTTATTGATTCTTGAGTGGAATAAAAACAAGTCTTGGAAGGGAATTAACTATAAGAATATTTTGTAGTTATTGAACAATTTTTTATTCTGCTATCAATGTTGAAATGGATTTTGGTGGTATATATTAATATCATGGTTTTAACAATAAATGAAAGATGGAGTACAAGGGAAAATCTCAAAAATGGTGAAAAGAAGATAAATGTTTCATTTTGATCAATTTGTGGAACGAAGAATGATTGAGATTGTATTAACGGGACTAGTAAATTTTTTAAGTGCATAAATGTAGTTCATCAGGTTATTGAATGTTTAAGTGATGGGAAAATATGTCTAATGATGTGAATAGAGAAAATGTTACATAGAATGAAACTCCTACACATAAATGCTACAAGTGCAAAGAAATGGGGTTTTATGTCCATCAGTGCCCTAATCCAAGAGTTATGGATTATTATCGATGTCAATAACATCTTAAGGGAAAAGGCAAAGGAAAATCATATGCAATCACTGTTGGCGATGTTTATTAGGGCAATGAAGTGGTTTATTGATTATGTTTTTATGTAATGAGATTCAAAAATAGTGTTTTTGAATCTATTTTATAGTATTATGGAATATTAGAATATCTTTAAAATTTTTCATTGTGGTTTTCCATATGTATATGGTATTGGTAACCATGAAATGTGATTGAAATATTTCTGAAAAGCACATGATATGTGCATAATGAAGGGATAAGTATATAATGAGATGTGTGATAGTACTGATGATCTCATGACTGGTATAAGGACAAAGTGATATCATGATTATATTATATAGAATTTTTTTATTTTTGTTACTTTGGAAAAGGTTAATTTTGATATAATTCATGTTTTTAGCATGGGTCTTTGGTAATTCATATTATTATTATGTTTCAAAGGAATACATGATTAAGTTATTCACATGTTTGGAATGTGAACACAAATAACTACCTTATTAGATAAGGGAGATAAATTTTATGGCAATTTAGTTCACCTCTTTCAAAAATTTATATTTTTATTTTTTGGAAGGATTGTAATGATTTTCATTTATGGAAAGTATAAGTTATATTATATTGGACGTTTTTTAGATTAATGTATTATCTCTCTTTATGTGGAATTATGAATATTTGATTACCTCTTCTATCCTTTTGGTTGAGACTTATGGAATGAACTATAATTATATCACAATATGTACTAACACATTAACAATGAAAAAATCAACTTCATTTCTTTAAATAAGAGATGAAGTTGAAATTGTTAAAGGCACAAACAATGTTGAGATTGTACAAAAATCTTGTATGTATTTATTATAATGAAAAAAAATTCAACTTTTGGGAAAGGATCTTGAAAAACAAAAATGTAATCTTAGTGCCTTCTTAACTAATGAACCAGGTGTCCCCTTAAATCATTTTTGATTTTTGGCTTTCTTGTTTTTATCTTTCTCCAATCCTTGTTTACTATCATTATCGATCAATCCTTGATGGTATGATTATTTCTTCTTTATCTAGGTTTTCACTTCCCACCTTGGTTCTCTTATCTAAAAATCTAGTGATGAGTTACATTGGCTATCCATTATGTTTCTAACATTCTTTTTTAAAATGATTTTTATTTGTTTTTTAGGATGTGGGTTTCCATGAAAGAAACAATCAAGAAGTAAAACATTTATAACGCCAACAAATTTTGAGGGCGAAATTCACTTTAAGGGGGATAAAATGTAACACCCTGAGATTAAATTTGTTAAATTGATTTTAATTTATTTGGTGTCTTCTGTTTTATGCTACACCAAGAAAATATTTTACTATATACAACACGGTATTAGATTACAGTATATTCCACATTATACATGGCTTCTGTTACACCCAATATTCAAGTTCTTTTGATTGAATTAATTTCATGCAACACTGATTATAGATTTTTTTTCATTTTATTAAAGAACTGTGTTTGGAATATCTTACATGAAACACCAAAGGAATATTTTACTAAACACAACATTGACATGGCTTTCATTACATGAAAGAGAAATCCTCCCTGATAGCTTGTGTTGTATGAAATGTTGAGTTTCACTACACAAAGATATATTATAAAAATATTATTATATAATAGGATATAAACTAGCTGTTTTGAATAGTTTTAAACATATTTTTAATTCTATATAACATTAACATTCATCTTATTTATTTTCTATAACATGATATAATAACAAATTCAATTTTTTTGGAAAAAATATGTATTTTTCATAAAATGCTATTTTGCTACCAATTGATGGTGCAACAATTTTAAATCTATTTTTAACACATTTATATATTATATTTGAAAAAATAAATGTATTATTTTCAATAAGGATATCAATATTTACTTTATATAAATTTTAGGTATTTTTCAGTTAAAATTCATATTTTGATGAATAGTGAAAATACTGAATTTTAATTCAAAACTGAATTTTCATATAATTTATTTATATAGTTAAATTACCTTTTAAATTTGTTTTAATGTGTAATTTTAATTTTATTAAAATTTAATCCAATTTTGTTCATTGGATGTAATTTCACATTTAAAATCGACATAAACACATGTCAAACTTTTGATAGTTTTTACTTCTTAAAAACCCACTTTCTGGTTTTGACTGCAGGAATTAATTATAAATTAATTAATGAAACTTATATGTTTTGAATTTGGAAAAATTAATTCCCTATTTCTAATCATTGGTTCCAAAATTTCTTATTAGGTTTTTTTATTTTTTGGGATATTGTTAATAGTAACTACGGTAATTTTTATTTACTATAGTAAAAGCTAATTCGAGTAAATTACGATAACAAAAAATATGATAAAGATTATAAAATTACACTAAATCCTGAAAAAATAATGTTTTATGAATTAATTTTGACCAATATAACCTAAGGGTAGGACTTGATTCGTTTAGTGGATATTTTTCTAGGAAAATGATGTCATTAAAAAATAGAAATTGACCACATGTCACACTCTTATCTATTATAAGTATAATAATTTTAATATAGTGACAAAAAAGATAAAAAATAGAACATACATAGTCTCCAAAAATACAATGAAATTATATAAATCATGTGACTTTATTTATAATTTTTAGAAATTAAATAATTACCATTAATGATGACACAATAGTGAGGGAAAAAATTTTATTGATAGAAATATCAAATAAACAGTTTTAAAAATATTAAAATAAATAACATATGAACTACATAATATACTCCACAAATTTTATAGGTGAATATGAAATATTAAGAGTTTAGTAAATATTTATTTTTGAATTTATATTCTATTTGTATATTATTAAATTTCCAATAAATTAGTAGTGTCAATATTGACACTAGATATTTTATAAAAATAACATATTATTAAATTATTTAAAAAAAATTTAAATATTACAAAGTGAAAATTCTATGGTCTTAAATGTCATAAATTATTCAATTATGGACAATTTAAAACACATAACTAAATATATATATAACTATTTAATATTTATAATATTATAATAACAAATAAAATTAAGTAGTCTAAATAAGGATAAATCAAGATGATGATGTTTAAAATAAAATAAAAACGTGACTTGATTTTATTATTTAATATATTTAGACCCATAATAATCTAATATTCTAAATAAATGATTTTTGGAGTAATATAAACCTAAAATAAATTTATAATAAATTAATATTTCAAGACATTCCAAGAGTGCCCCTCCTGCATGCTATAAAAGAACACCAACTCTACCCACTTCCTCACACATTTCAATCCTTTTCATCACTAATAATCTCCCAAAATCTACCCCTTCCTCTTAGAGGACACACTTTGGGAATAAAGTCATCGTAGGGAGATCTTTTGAGCAAATTAGAAGTGGATACTTGAAAAAAGAGGTAATTGTTTTATAACATAATTTAAAATTAATTTATTATTCTACTTCCACTTCTTATGTTATTATTATACTAAAGTAATAAATATAGTATATTCTACAAGATTATATGTTATTTTAATTATGGGACAACCTTAAAACTATTTTTATACATCCTATGAATAACAATATCACCACGCATGTGTAAGTACAACTTATTGTCACCACGCAGTGTTGTAATTTTTCATTCAACAATACTTAATTTTGATGGGTATAATTATGATGATAATGGATTTAAATAATGAATATAACATGATAATTATTTTTTATAATTAATATATCGTACAATTCTATACCATTTAACCATTAAGTGAATAATATCATCAGTCATGCATACGTACGGCCTAATGTCTCCACGATGCGGTGAGATTCATTCTCCATGTTAACCATTCATGGACGATTATAAATAATATATAATAATTAAGCATGAAATAATTGACATAATAATTCTACTAGATTTATGTATATATATTTCAATTACCTGCTTCTATTCAATTCAATAAGTGGAAGGAAATAGTTTTAATGAGTAAGTACGATCTACCGTCTCTATGAACGATGTATTCCATTTCATTTATATATATATTATATATATTTTTATAGTGAATATATATGATATATTAAAAAAAATTACATTATGTTTGTAATTAAATCACGATTTAATTAATGATATCAATAATAACATGTCAAAACATGTATGATAAATAAAATGATTATTACTCAAAACATTGCATTAACCTGGAATTGATAAATGAACAGGTAATATAAATAAAAAAATGAATCATATACGATAACCTGAATATAATTATGGTTTGGTTACAAGTTCATAATATGTTTAAACTCAATATACATGTGTTTATGATACATACAAATCATATCAGACCTAAGGTAAGGGATAATTTTTCAATCTCATTATTATCCAAGATTGTTTATTTGTAAGTATTTACTGGGGTATACATATCATTCACGTCATATGCTTCCAAAATATATAGTATTATTTCTATTCTTATAAAAAAAATTAAACTTAATTTTATCCATTGGTAAATTTTTTTTAAATGGTTTGGAATTAATCTTTCTTTTTTTTCATACGAGGTACTTTTTGAATTTTCGGGCAAGAGCATGAGAAAAATGATTTTCTTAACATAGACAACATTAATGGTTTTTTTACATCTTTATAATGCCTTATTTTCCATTAAGCATCTTATACACAATTTCATGTTTTTTTTAACTAATTTTGTTTTATTTAAAATTGTGTAACATTTTTATAAAAGAAATTTTTTTAAAGAAGAATGTATATTTTCCTCAAGAATTAAGTTCAAGTGTTTTATCAAAATTATGTTCCATATAAGATAACTCTCTTCAAATAGGGTTATGTTTCTATACCTATTATTACTATTATTTTATTGTGCTGATAATAGAATTATATTTTATATGGATTATGTTATGATAAAATAAAATTTAAGAAACCCATTTTATTTCTTGGGTTATGCTATGATGAATGATTTATGTTTTTGTTGAACATATAAGAATTATTTCATTATGATATTGGTGGGACCTGTATCTCACTCCAATTTATTGGGTAATTATTTATATCCCAAGAAATTCGCATAACTAGAATTGAATGTAAATTGGGTACAATAATACAGGGCTAGAACGACCAGTAAAATCGGTTAAGTAATACATCGATGGAACGACCTGTAAACCCGGTTCAGTAATGGTCTTTTTTCACAATGATAGTCTTGGTAGCAATGCCTTTTATACTATCAAAATCATATCATGTAATTATTTTTTTTCACAATTCCATGTTTTATGCCAAAGCTATTTTATCATGGTTAATATACCATTATAATCCTTGCTTTACATACTACCATGATTTATTTATTGAATCAAGATTTTGTTATTTGAACATTATATTGATGTTTTTATATTTTTATATTTTTGGTTTATTTTCTTTTATTTATGTTTAAAATTACTAAGAAATTGATCTCGCCCTTTTTGTGTTTTCTTTTCCCCAGGATATAAAGAAATGGGTTATGATGGGAAACAAAAGGGGAAGAAGTGTATTGATGATGTTGAAGATCTTTCACCAAGTTAGAAGTTTATGGTCCATGTTTACAAAACACTAAACAAATAAACTCTTTGGGAATATTTTTTTTATTGTATGAAGTATTAAAAAAAGAAATGTAATGTCTATGTACATAGACCTTGGGTCTTTATAATATTGAGAAGTTTAATGGTATGTATTTCCTTAATTGTTTTATAAATCATTCAAAATGTATAGTTATATTTCTAGATTAATGGTGTTCGATATTTTCCCCTCTATTTCATTATAGATATTATATATCTATGAGAAACTCATTAAATGGTAACTCTGTATATATATACATTTTAAATTAATAAGAAATTTATAAATTAAAAATCTATATTATAATTTTCTTTGAATTTTACTATGATGCATAATATGTTTCTTGTTTCACTATTAATGAACTAATTATCAAACCCAAATCATGTTCATTAGTGTCAAATTATTGTTTTTGAAGGAGACAGAACCTTTGTTGAAAGGATGTTAAAGATTACCAATATATAAGAGATGGTGTTTAGAGTAAAGGTAAGTACATTAGTTAAATTATTGTGGGAGTGTAGTCTGGGTCAGGAGGAACCCAGGAGAGATCAGTTTCCATATAAAAATATGGAAAATAACATAGAGTTAAATTTTAATTAGTGTATATAAGAGTATTATAAGAACAATGGTAGGGAGAATAATAATATCTATATTTTCCGAATATAATTAGTTTATGTGGAGATAATTTTGGGTTCATTTATTAAAAAAAATATAGTCATGGAAAATTGGATATGTACTTATAATTATATTTATTATTCGTCTATGGTGAATTTGTGAATTTTATTTGACATAGGAGTATTAATTTGGATGTGAATAATATTATCAATATAATATTTTGGGAATAGATCGATGTCAACTTTAATATTTAGGTAACATGTTAAATTAAATGGGAGATTTTAATTTTACATTATAGACATATATTTTAGAATTTCTCATAGGATTTGGTAATTTGTTTACAACATGGAGTATTTTTATTAGAGAAGTTTAACTAATAATAGATAATTGAAAATGGGACAATAATAGAGAGATATAAATATGGAGGATAAATATATATATTAGACTCAATTTTATGTAATAAAAATTTGTATCATATAATATACTAATAGGTTTTATAAAGATAAGTGAGTAACATCATTTTCTAATTTTTCATCACTCTCAATATTCCTCATTGGTGGATGTGAAGGTCATGGTCCAAGGAGACAAATTGATGGTGATTTAAATATATTATTGATATATTGTCAAGGTATATTATCATTCTATACAGATAATTGTAATTAATATGAAAAAACATATTCTGGACCATAAAGCACTTCTTTTCATAGTTATATGTTTAAAAAGAATTATAAATTGATTTTTAATTCTTTGTAGAGGGCTGTTAGAAATGAAATTTATGCTATACCAAATAATAGATTTCTTTTGATTAATTATTTAGAGTCATAATGGATTAAGAGTATATAAAATGGTTCATGTAATTATTTGATGGGGGAAATTCCAAATCATTACATTTTAATCTGATCACCTTTAAATAACAATTTTTTTTAAGTTAGTTAAGGAAATATGATTAATATTGAGTTGAGATGGTTTTTCGTGGTGAATTATTTTAATAAAGTCATCTATGTGACAAATTATAGATAATTATAAAAAAATATAAGGTTTTTGGTGCCTGTTCATTCTTTAATAGATTTTATTCATTGATTTGTGACTTATTTTTTTAAACTACATGATTTAAAATTGATTTTTTTTCAAAAAAAATTATGAACCTAATGTGATAAAAATGCAACTTAACATGATTTGTGGTAAATGGGAATAATAAAATATATGGTGAAAACATGATTATTGGATTTTTAAAATAATTATATTTTATGATGTGTTAAAAATAATATTTAAATTTTATTTTAACATAAATTTTAGGTATATTGTATACGTGAATTTGAGATTATAAATTATTTTAGAATGAAATTTTGGTAAGGGAATGTGTACTTTGGTTCTGTAAATTGTTAGGAACTGTTAGGGAATGGTCAGACACATTGTGAGTTGAGAGGCACAATTAATTAAACCATGATGAGTGGTTTGGTAGTGACCACATCTAGGTGGTAAGAACTATAAATATAAAAATTATTTTAGTTATTATTAGATGTATAGTTTCCTATTTTTCATATTACTGATGATTCCTTGAAACATGATAATGATGATTGTTATTTTATATTTACAATAATTTGGTTTGATTGGTCATAAAAGGGCTTCTATATATTTTTATATGTAAATAGTATATTTGATTCATTTTATCTAACAAAGGATGCATTGTTCAAAATAAATTATATTGTTTTCCCTTGTGATTGATTACCAGAAAGCATATAGTGTAATATTTTACTCACCTCTACCGACTCATATTAGAGAGCTTGTAGATTTTTTTCCATGATATTGGAAAAGGAATGGCTTCCCTATTAATTGATAATATTTTATAATATCTATGCTCACAGAGGGATGAGATGATGATTAGTCATTAGATATTGGATGATATTATTTATCATAGTAGTATTTGTGTCAGTCATCTATTTACATTATGTCTAGTGTTGTCATGTTTTATTTTTGTATATTATTGAGTTTTACAGGATTACATTTTGATTTTTTAATGTGATTATTGGTTTGAATTTTTTGTTAACATTATTAAGGAGGTATAAAATGATAATGAATTATTTTTAGATGATTTCAGGTGGTTCAAGATAATTCTATAACTATTTGGTATTTACAATGGTTTTCTTTAAATTTTTCCGGATTTTAATACTGTAGTCGATTGGTTAATTTTTCATTTGGTAAGTTTGAGTTGCATTCAGTCAATCAATCATACGATCGATCAACTGTTTGTTCAAATGATTGATCAGTTATTCATTTAGTCAATTTTCATGAGTGTGTTTTCATTTCATGAGTTCGGTTAATCAATTAATGATAATTAGATTTTAATTGGGAGTTGAATGGACCATCATGCATTCACCTAGTGATGATGTGTGGTCAATAATGGCAAGATCACTCAAAAGTTGTAGTCGATGCAAAGAGTCGATCCCAACCACAGAATATATTACCATTGTCAGTTTCCCACATAGTTTTCCACATACCTAAGAGTATTTTGATGTTTGTATGGTGGGTGATAAGATGATATTTTTGAATTAAAATATTCAGAATAAATTAATACCAATAATGCTAATGATTTTCTACAAAAGATAAAGAATCACATTTGAAATAAGATTTAATTTATTTCATATGATATTTTGAAAGTTTTCATCATTTATTATATCATTTTTATGTTCAAAGTTGGATTATTTTAAAATATTCTGGTGTTCCATGATGATGAATCTATTTATAAATAATCTCCATATGTCATATCTATAATATCATTTGTGCTGATTTTGGAAAGATCTTCATAAATAAATAATTACTGTAGTTAGATTATATAGTGATTGTAGATAATTTTTTTGTTAATAGATGTTAATAATGATGAGATTTTTCTTATTATTCGAACATGCAATTCTTCTTATGAAGAACTGTACAGTGAAGATAGAGTTCAAATTGACTCACATTGGTAGGAGAGGTATAGATTTGTAGAATTTTAAACACATAATTTTTTTTATTGATAACAATATTATGAAATGATAGAGTTGATTATAGATTTGGTTTTTATTGAGTTTATATGAAACCATAACTTTAAAAGTTGTACTTTACTATAAACATACAGTTATTAAAAGTGAAGAACATTCAAGAGATCATGCTATATATTTTTAGGAATAAAAAAAAGGGGAAATAAAGATGAATTGTTATTTATGAGTCTCTTAATAAGTATCGAGAATTATGATATAGAAATTAAATTATTGGAGTTAAATAAATTCTAGAATTATTACATTTTAGAATATTAGGAGAATTAAAGTAGAGAGGGATATAATGCATGATTTGATAAAGAAATGGGCATTGAAATATTGATATATGTATAGAATATGTGATCTTAATTCCCAAGTATGAAGAAATAATTAATATATATATTTCAACTTCATCATTCAGTGAGTTAATTTGATTCTGATATTTAGAAGTAGTTCTAGAGTGCATATTCCTGAAGGAATTAATTATTCACGATTAATATTTAAGGATAATTGAGGGATATTAGCTTATAATATAACTAATGTAAGTGAAATCTTATGAAGATCTTTCTCATCATAGTTACATATTTTGAATGAAGGTAGTCGAAAACCACATAGTCTGATGTGACTTTGGATTGGAAATGTGTGACTATGTGATAACACTATACGATTTTGAATGTCTAATTATTATTTTTATGAATATATGGTTAGGGATACTAACAAACAATGAAAAGGTGAATGTTACTCACTAAGGGGATAAAACATGTAAAAATACTCATGTTCCAGCCTCTTCTTTTAATACATACATGAGTAATTCTAAGACTTATATTTTTAGGGAATCAATCCTTAATAGTTTCTTGGGGTAGATTTAATT